>OZ024929.1:172452460-173874960 GCA_964017235.1 Sabellastarte sp. h YS-2021 | reverse complement strand
CCCCATCTTTGAGTTTGAAAAGGATCTCAATGCCTGTGTGACACATGAAATATGGAAAGCTAAAATAGAGAATGTGGTATTGTTAGATCTATATTGAAATCACTCCAAAATAAAAGTATAAATTCAGATGTTAAAGTTTGTTCAAGAATTAATATTCTTTATGTACTATATATTTTGACTGTGAGTATATGTGATAGTTTTCTGAAGAAGGGAGTTATCTGACAGCCATGATCGTATAGTGGTTAGTACTTCACGTTGTGGCCGTGACAACCCAGGTTCGAATCCTGGTCATGGCATTGATTACATACATTTTGTATGATATATAATTCAACTGTGCCACTTTGGCATTTTCAGAAATCTGATCATGGGACAATGATAGATATTTTGTAAAAGTAGTGTACTTGTAAACTTCAAATATATTTTAATTGGGGTGAGAAAGCTGTCATCCAAATGAAAAGGTGTTTTTGCAAGAAGTAATTTCTTCGTTCATGTCTATCGCAGAGCAAGCCTCATAAAAGCAGCCATCGTCCCTGGGTGGGCTTGAACCACCAACCTTTCGGTTAACAGCCGAACGCGCTAACCGATTGCGCCACAGAGACATGGATTCAAGTGGCATTAAAATACTGATGTATCCCAGTTTTTTGTAAGCTCTTTCCTTGCATTATGTCCACGGTGTAAAGTTTCAATCCAGTTATATGCTATTTATTACTCCTTTGGAATTGGACAAAATAGAATAATTTAAACAATTTAAAAACATAGTGAAATTGATTTGAAGGCATTTGAGATCAAGAAGAGAATTTTGATTGTGCAAAATCTGTTTGGCAAGTATTGTTTGTGCCATCATAAGGGATGTGAAGTATGTCCTTCAGTTGGAATACTTCTTTCAAATTCTTAGATGAGCAATGAATTGCTTTTGATCATTTGATGCAAAGAATCTCAAAGGTCGTCAGTGGCCTAGTGGTTAGCAAGTTTGGCATCTAATCACAGGTTGTCACCTCTTTCTGGGTTCAACTCTCACAAATGACAATGCTGAAGACCTGTCCCAATATGAACCTTACTGTTGAACGTGACATAAAACCCCATCTTTGAGTTTGAAAAGGATCCCAATGCCTGTGTGACACATGAAATATGGAAAGCTAAAATAGAGAATGTGGTATTGTTAGATCTATATTGAAATCACTCCAAAATAAAAGTATAAATTCAGATGTTAAAGTTTGTTCAAGAATTAATATTCTTTATGTAATATATTTTGACTGTGAGTATATGTGATAGTTTTCTGATGAAGCGAGTTATCTGACAGCCATGATCGTATAGTGGTTAGTACTTCACGTTGTGGCTGTGACAACCCAGGTTCGAATCCTGGTCATGGCATTGATTACATACATTTTGTATGATATATAATTCAACTGTGCCACTTTGGCATTTTCAGAAATCTGATCATGGGACAATGATAGATATTTTGTAAAAGTAGTGTACTTGTAAACTTCAAATATATTTTAATTGGGGTGAGAAAGCTGTCATCCAAATGAAAAGGTGTTTTTGCAAGAAGCAATTTCTTGGTTCATGTCTATCGCAGAGCAAGCCTCATAAAAGCAGCCATCGTCCCTGGGTGGGCTTGAACCACCAACCTTTCGGTTAACAGCCGAACGCGCTAACCGATTGCGCCACAGAGACATGGATTCAAGTGGCATTAAAATACTGATGTATCCCAGTTTTTTGTAAGCTCTTTCCTTGCATTATGTCCACGGTGTAAAGTTTCAATCCAGTTATATGCTATTTATTACTCCTTTGGAATTGGACAAAATAGAATAATTTAAACAATTTAAAAACATAGTGAAATTGATTTGAAGGCATTTGAGATCAAGAAGAGAATTTTGATTGTGCAAAATCTGTTTGGCAAGTATTGTTTGTGCCATCATAAGGGATGTGAAGTATGTCCTTCAGTTGGAATACTTCTTTCAAATTCTTAGATGAGCAATGAATTGCTTTTGATCATTTGATGCAAAGAATCTCAAAGGTCGTCAGTGGCCTAGTGGTTAGCAAGTTTGGCATCTAATCACAGGTTGTCACCTCTTTCTGGGTTCAACTCTCACAAATGACAATGCTGAAGACCTGTCCCAATATGAACCTTACTGTTGAACGTGACATAAAACCCCATCTTTGAGTTTGAAAAGGATCTCAATGCCTGTGTGACACATGAAATATGGAAAGCTAAAATAGAGAATGTGGTATTGTTAGATCTATATTGAAATCACTCCAAAATAAAAGTATAAATTCAGATGTTAAAGTTTGTTCAAGAATTAATATTCTTTATGTACTATATATTTTGACTGTGAGTATATGTGATAGTTTTCTGAAGAAGGGAGTTATCTGACAGCCATGATCGTATAGTGGTTAGTACTTCACGTTGTGGCCGTGACAACCCAGGTTCGAATCCTGGTCATGGCATTGATTACATACATTTTGTATGATATATAATTCAACTGTGCCACTTTGGCATTTTCAGAAATCTGATCATGGGACAATGATAGATATTTTGTAAAAGTAGTGTACTTGTAAACTTCAAATATATTTTAATTGGGGTGAGAAAGCTGTCATCCAAATGAAAAGGTGTTTTTGCAAGAAGTAATTTCTTCGTTCATGTCTATCGCAGAGCAAGCCTCATAAAAGCAGCCATCGTCCCTGGGTGGGCTTGAACCACCAACCTTTCGGTTAACAGCCGAACGCGCTAACCGATTGCGCCACAGAGACATGGATTCAAGTGGCATTAAAATACTGATGTATCCCAGTTTTTTGTAAGCTCTTTCCTTGCATTATGTCCACGGTGTAAAGTTTCAATCCAGTTATATGCTATTTATTACTCCTTTGGAATTGGACAAAATAGAATAATTTAAACAATTTAAAAACATAGTGAAATTGATTTGAAGGCATTTGAGATCAAGAAGAGAATTTTGATTGTGCAAAATCTGTTTGGCAAGTATTGTTTGTGCCATCATAAGGGATGTGAAGTATGTCCTTCAGTTGGAATACTTCTTTCAAATTCTTAGATGAGCAATGAATTGCTTTTGATCATTTGATGCAAAGAATCTCAAAGGTCGTCAGTGGCCTAGTGGTTAGCAAGTTTGGCATCTAATCACAGGTTGTCACCTCTTTCTGGGTTCAACTCTCACAAATGACAATGCTGAAGACCTGTCCCAATATGAACCTTACTGTTGAACGTGACATAAAACCCCATCTTTGAGTTTGAAAAGGATCTCAATGCCTGTGTGACACATGAAATATGGAAAGCTAAAATAGAGAATGTGGTATTGTTAGATCTATATTGAAATCACTCCAAAATAAAAGTATAAATTCAGATGTTAAAGTTTGTTCAAGAATTAATATTCTTTATGTACTATATATTTTGACTGTGAGTATATGTGATAGTTTTCTGAAGAAGGGAGTTATCTGACAGCCATGATCGTATAGTGGTTAGTACTTCACGTTGTGGCCGTGACAACCCAGGTTCGAATCCTGGTCATGGCATTGATTACATACATTTTGTATGATATATAATTCAACTGTGCCACTTTGGCATTTTCAGAAATCTGATCATGGGACAATGATAGATATTTTGTAAAAGTAGTGTACTTGTAAACTTCAAATATATTTTAATTGGGGTGAGAAAGCTGTCATCCAAATGAAAAGGTGTTTTTGCAAGAAGTAATTTCTTGGTTCATGTCTATCGCAGAGCAAGCCTCATAAAAGCAGCCATCGTCCCTGGGTGGGCTTGAACCACCAACCTTTCGGTTAACAGCCGAACGCGCTAACCGATTGCGCCACAGAGACATGGATTCAAGTGGCATTAAAATACTGATGTATCCCAGTTTTTTGTAAGCTCTTTCCTTGCATTATGTCCACGGTGTAAAGTTTCAATCCAGTTATATGCTATTTATTACTCCTTTGGAATTGGACAAAATAGAATAATTTAAACAATTTAAAAACATAGTGAAATTGATTTGAAGGCATTTGAGATCAAGAAGAGAATTTTGATTGTGCAAAATCTGTTTGGCAAGTATTGTTTGTGCCATCATAAGGGATGTGAAGTATGTCCTTCAGTTGGAATACTTCTTTCAAATTCTTAGATGAGCAATGAATTGCTTTTGATCATTTGATGCAAAGAATCTCAAAGGTCGTCAGTGGCCTAGTGGTTAGCAAGTTTGGCATCTAATCACAGGTTGTCACCTCTTTCTGGGTTCAACTCTCACAAATGACAATGCTGAAGACCTGTCCCAATATGAACCTTACTGTTGAACGTGACATAAAACCCCATCTTTGAGTTTGAAAAGGATCTCAATGCCTGTGTGACACATGAAATATGGAAAGCTAAAATAGAGAATGTGGTATTGTTAGATCTATATTGAAATCACTCCAAAATAAAAGTATAAATTCAGATGTTAAAGTTTGTTCAAGAATTAATATTCTTTATGTACTATATATTTTGACTGTGAGTATATGTGATAGTTTTCTGAAGAAGGGAGTTATCTGACAGCCATGATCGTATAGTGGTTAGTACTTCACGTTGTGGCCGTGACAACCCAGGTTCGAATCCTGGTCATGGCATTGATTACATACATTTTGTATGATATATAATTCAACTGTGCCACTTTGGCATTTTCAGAAATCTGATCATGGGACAATGATAGATATTTTGTAAAAGTAGTGTACTTGTAAACTTCAAATATATTTTAATTGGGGTGAGAAAGCTGTCATCCAAATGAAAAGGTGTTTTTGCAAGAAGCAATTTCTTGGTTCATGTCTATCGCAGAGCAAGCCTCATAAAAGCAGCCATCGTCCCTGGGTGGGCTTGAACCACCAACCTTTCGGTTAACAGCCGAACGCGCTAACCGATTGCGCCACAGAGACATGGATTCAAGTGGCATTAAAATACTGATGTATCCCAGTTTTTTGTAAGCTCTTTCCTTGCATTATGTCCACGGTGTAAAGTTTCAATCCAGTTATATGCTATTTATTACTCCTTTGGAATTGGACAAAATAGAATAATTTAAACAATTTAAAAACATAGTGAAATTGATTTGAAGGCATTTGAGATCAAGAAGAGAATTTTGATTGTGCAAAATCTGTTTGGCAAGTATTGTTTGTGCCATCATAAGGGATGTGAAGTATGTCCTTCAGTTGGAATACTTCTTTCAAATTCTTAGATGAGCAATGAATTGCTTTTGATCATTTGATGCAAAGAATCTCAAAGGTCGTCAGTGGCCTAGTGGTTAGCAAGTTTGGCATCTAATCACAGGTTGTCACCTCTTTCTGGGTTCAACTCTCACAAATGACAATGCTGAAGACCTGTCCCAATATGAACCTTACTGTTGAACGTGACATAAAACCCCATCTTTGAGTTTGAAAAGGATCCCAATGCCTGTGTGACACATGAAATATGGAAAGCTAAAATAGAGAATGTGGTATTGTTAGATCTATATTGAAATCACTCCAAAATAAAAGTATAAATTCAGATGTTAAAGTTTGTTCAAGAATTAATATTCTTTATGTAATATATTTTGACTGTGAGTATATGTGATAGTTTTCTGATGAAGCGAGTTATCTGACAGCCATGATCGTATAGTGGTTAGTACTTCACGTTGTGGCTGTGACAACCCAGGTTCGAATCCTGGTCATGGCATTGATTACATACATTTTGTATGATATATAATTCAACTGTGCCACTTTGGCATTTTCAGAAATCTGATCATGGGACAATGATAGATATTTTGTAAAAGTAGTGTACTTGTAAACTTCAAATATATTTTAATTGGGGTGAGAAAGCTGTGATCCAAATGAAAAGGTGTTTTTGCAAGAAGCAATTTCTTGGTTCATGTCTATCGCAGAGCAAGCCTCATAAAAGCAGCCATCGTCCCTGGGTGGGCTTGAACCACCAACCTTTCGGTTAACAGCCGAACGCGCTAACCGATTGCGCCACAGAGACATGGATTCAAGTGGCATTAAAATACTGATGTATCCCAGTTTTTTGTAAGCTCTTTCCTTGCATTATGTCCACGGTGTAAAGTTTCAATCCAGTTATATGCTATTTATTACTCCTTTGGAATTGGACAAAATAGAATAATTTAAACAATTTAAAAACATAGTGAAATTGATTTGAAGGCATTTGAGATCAAGAAGAGAATTTTGATTGTGCAAAATCTGTTTGGCAAGTATTGTTTGTGCCATCATAAGGGATGTGAAGTATGTCCTTCAGTTGGAATACTTCTTTCAAATTCTTAGATGAGCAATGAATTGCTTTTGATCATTTGATGCAAAGAATCTCAAAGGTCGTCAGTGGCCTAGTGGTTAGCAAGTTTGGCATCTAATCACAGGTTGTCACCTCTTTCTGGGTTCAACTCTCACAAATGACAATGCTGAAGACCTGTCCCAATATGAACCTTACTGTTGAACGTGACATAAAACCCCATCTTTGAGTTTGAAAAGGATCTCAATGCCTGTGTGACACATGAAATATGGAAAGCTAAAATAGAGAATGTGGTATTGTTAGATCTATATTGAAATCACTCCAAAATAAAAGTATAAATTCAGATGTTAAAGTTTGTTCAAGAATTAATATTCTTTATGTACTATATATTTTGACTGTGAGTATATGTGATAGTTTTCTGAAGAAGGGAGTTATCTGACAGCCATGATCGTATAGTGGTTAGTACTTCACGTTGTGGCCGTGACAACCCAGGTTCGAATCCTGGTCATGGCATTGATTACATACATTTTGTATGATATATAATTCAACTGTGCCACTTTGGCATTTTCAGAAATCTGATCATGGGACAATGATATATATTTTGTAAAAGTAGTGTACTTGTAAACTTCAAATATATTTTAATTGGGGTGAGAAAGCTGTCATCCAAATGAAAAGGTGTTTTTGCAAGAAGTAATTTCTTGGTTCATGTCTATCGCAGAGCAAGCCTCATAAAAGCAGCCATCGTCCCTGGGTGGGCTTGAACCACCAACCTTTCGGTTAACAGCCGAACGCGCTAACCGATTGCGCCACAGAGACATGGATTCAAGTGGCATTAAAATACTGATGTATCCCAGTTTTTTGTAAGCTCTTTCCTTGCATTATGTCCACGGTGTAAAGTTTCAATGCAGTTATATGCTATTTATTACTCCTTTGGAATTGGACAAAATAGAATAATTTAAACAATTTAAAAACATAGTGAAATTGATTTGAAGGCATTTGAGATCAAGAAGAGAATTTTGATTGTGCAAAATCTGTTTGGCAAGTATTGTTTGTGCCATCATAAGGGATGTGAAGTATGTCCTTCAGTTGGAATACTTCTTTCAAATTCTTAGATGAGCAATGAATTGCTTTTGATCATTTGATGCAAAGAATCTCAAAGGTCGTCAGTGGCCTAGTGGTTAGCAAGTTTGGCATCTAATCACAGGTTGTCACCTCTTTCTGGGTTCAACTCTCACAAATGACAATGCTGAAGACCTGTCCCAATATGAACCTTACTGTTGAACGTGACATAAAACCCCATCTTTGAGTTTGAAAAGGATCTCAATGCCTGTGTGACACATGAAATATGGAAAGCTAAAATAGAGAATGTGGTATTGTTAGATCTATATTGAAATCACTCCAAAATAAAAGTATAAATTCAGATGTTAAAGTTTGTTCAAGAATTAATATTCTTTATGTACTATATATTTTGACTGTGAGTATATGTGATAGTTTTCTGAAGAAGGGAGTTATCTGACAGCCATGATCGTATAGTGGTTAGTACTTCACGTTGTGGCCGTGACAACCCAGGTTCGAATCCTGGTCATGGCATTGATTACATACATTTTGTATGATATATAATTCAACTGTGCCACTTTGGCATTTTCAGAAATCTGATCATGGGACAATGATAGATATTTTGTAAAAGTAGTGTACTTGTAAACTTCAAATATATTTTAATTGGGGTGAGAAAGCTGTCATCCAAATGAAAAGGTGTTTTTGCAAGAAGCAATTTCTTGGTTCATGTCTATCGCAGAGCAAGCCTCATAAAAGCAGCCATCGTCCCTGGGTGGGCTTGAACCACCAACCTTTCGGTTAACAGCCGAACGCGCTAACCGATTGCGCCACAGAGACATGGATTCAAGTGGCATTAAAATACTGATGTATCCCAGTTTTTTGTAAGCTCTTTCCTTGCATTATGTCCACGGTGTAAAGTTTCAATCCAGTTATATGCTATTTATTACTCCTTTGGAATTGGACAAAATAGAATAATTTAAACAATTTAAAAACATAGTGAAATTGATTTGAAGGCATTTGAGATCAAGAAGAGAATTTTGATTGTGCAAAATCTGTTTGGCAAGTATTGTTTGTGCCATCATAAGGGATGTGAAGTATGTCCTTCAGTTGGAATACTTCTTTCAAATTCTTAGATGAGCAATGAATTGCTTTTGATCATTTGATGCAAAGAATCTCAAAGGTCGTCAGTGGCCTAGTGGTTAGCAAGTTTGGCATCTAATCACAGGTTGTCACCTCTTTCTGGGTTCAACTCTCACAAATGACAATGCTGAAGACCTGTCCCAATATGAACCTTACTATTGAACATGACATAAAACCCCATCTTTTAGTTTGAAAAGGATCTCAATGCCTGTGTGACACATGAAATATGGAAAGCTAAAATAGAGAATGTGGTATTGTTAGATCTATATTGAAATCACTCCAAAATAAAAGTATAAATTCAGATGTTAAAGTTTGTTCAAGAATTAATATTCTTTATGTACTATATATTTTGACTGTGAGTATATGTGATAGTTTTCTGAAGAAGGGAGTTATCTGACAGCCATGATCGTATAGTGGTTAGTACTTCACGTTGTGGCCGTGACAACCCAGGTTCGAATCCTGGTCATGGCATTGATTACATACATTTTGTATGATATATAATTCAACTGTGCCACTTTGGCATTTTCAGAAATCTGATCATGGGACAATGATAGATATTTTGTAAAAGTAGTGTACTTGTAAACTTCAAATATATTTTAATTGGGGTGAGAAAGCTGTCATCCAAATGAAAAGGTGTTTTTGCAAGAAGCAATTTCTTGGTTCATGTCTATCGCAGAGCAAGCCTCATAAAAGCAGCCATCGTCCCTGGGTGGGCTTGAACCACCAACCTTTCGGTTAACAGCCGAACGCGCTAACCGATTGCGCCACAGAGACATGGATTCAAGTGTCATTAAAATACTGATGTATCCCAGTTTTTTGTAAGCTCTTTCCTTGCATTATGTCCACGGTGTAAAGTTTCAATCCAGTTATATGCTATTTATTACTCCTTTGGAATTGGACAAAATAGAATAATTTAAACAATTTAAAAACATAGTGAAATTGATTTGAAGGCATTTGAGATCAAGAAGAGAATTTTGATTGTGCAAAATCTGTTTGGCAAGTATTGTTTGTGCCATCATAAGGGATGTGAAGTATGTCCTTCAGTTGGAATACTTCTTTCAAATTCTTAGATGAGCAATGAATTGCTTTTGATCATTTGATGCAAAGAATCTCAAAGGTCGTCAGTGGCCTAGTGGTTAGCAAGTTTGGCATCTAATCACAGGTTGTCACCTCTTTCTGGGTTCAACTCTCACAAATGACAATGCTGAAGACCTGTCCCAATATGAACCTTACTATTGAACGTGACATAAAACCCCATCTTTGAGTTTGAAAAGGATCTCAATGCCTGTGTGACACATGAAATATGGAAAGCTAAAATAGAGAATGTGGTATTGTTAGATCTATATTGAAATCACTCCAAAATAAAAGTATAAATTCAGATGTTAAAGTTTGTTCAAGAATTAATATTCTTTATGTACTATATATTTTGACTGTGAGTATATGTGATAGTTTTCTGAAGAAGGGAGTTATCTGACAGCCATGATCGTATAGTGGTTAGTACTTCACGTTGTGGCCGTGACAACCCAGGTTCGAATCCTGGTCATGGCATTGATTACATACATTTTGTATGATATATAATTCAACTGTGCCACTTTGGCATTTTCAGAAATCTGATCATGGGACAATGATAGATATTTTGTAAAAGTAGTGTACTTGTAAACTTCAAATATATTTTAATTGGGGTGAGAAAGCTGTCATCCAAATGAAAAGGTGTTTTTGCAAGAAGCAATTTCTTGGTTCATGTCTATCGCAGAGCAAGCCTCATAAAAGCAGCCATCGTCCCTGGGTGGGCTTGAACCACCAACCTTTCGGTTAACAGCCGAACACGCTAACCGATTGCGCCACAGAGACATGGATTCAAGTGGCATTAAAATACTGATGTATCCCAGTTTTTTGTAAGCTCTTTCCTTGCATTATGTCCACGGTGTAAAGTTTCAATCCAGTTATATGCTATTTATTACTCCTTTGGAATTGGACAAAATAGAATAATTTAAACAATTTAAAAACATAGTGAAATTGATTTGAAGGCATTTGAGATCAAGAAGAGAATTTTGATTGTGCAAAATCTGTTTGGCAAGTATTGTTTGTGCCATCATAAGGGATGTGAAGTATGTCCTTCAGTTGGAATACTTCTTTCAAATTCTTAGATGAGCAATGAATTGCTTTTGATCATTTGATGCAAAGAATCTCAAAGGTCGTCAGTGGCCTAGTGGTTAGCAAGTTTGGCATCTAATCACAGGTTGTCACCTCTTTCTGGGTTCAACTCTCACAAATGACAATGCTGAAGACCTGTCCCAATATGAACCTTACTGTTGAACGTGATATAAAACCCCATCTTTGAGTTTGAAAAGGATCTCAATGCCTGTGTGACACATGAAATATGGAAAGCTAAAATAGAGAATGTGGTATTGTTAGATCTATATTGAAATCACTCCAAAATAAAAGTATAAATTCAGATGTTAAAGTTTGTTCAAGAATTAATATTCTTTATGTACTATATATTTTGACTGTGAGTATATGTGATAGTTTTCTGAAGAAGGGAGTTATCTGACAGCCATGATCGTATAGTGGTTAGTACTTCACGTTGTGGCCGTGACAACCCAGGTTCGAATCCTGGTCATGGCATTGATTACATACATTTTGTATGATATATAATTCAACTGTGCCACTTTGGCATTTTCAGAAATCTGATCATGGGACAATGATAGATATTTTGTAAAAGTAGTGTACTTGTAAACTTCAAATATATTTTAATTGGGGTGAGAAAGCTGTCATCCAAATGAAAAGGTGTTTTTGCAAGAAGCAATTTCTTGGTTCATGTCTATCGCAGAGCAAGCCTCATAAAAGCAGCCATCGTCCCTGGGTGGGCTTGAACCACCAACCTTTCGGTTAACAACCAAACGCGCTAACCGATTGCACCACAGAGACATGGATTCAAGTGGCATTAAAATACTGATGTATCCCAGTTTTTTGTAAGCTCTTTCCTTGCATTATGTCCACGGTGTAAAGGTTCAATCCAGTTATATGCTATTTATTACTCCTTTGGAATTGGACAAAATAGAATAATTTAAACAATTTAAAAACATAGTGAAATTGATTTGAAGGCATTTGAGATCAAGAAGAGAATTTTGATTGTGCAAAATCTGTTTGGCAAGTATTGTTTGTGCCATCATAAGGGATGTGAAGTATGTCCTTCAGTTGGAATACTTCTTTCAAATTCTTAGATGAGCAATGAATTGCTTTTGATCATTTGATGCAAAGAATCTCAAAGGTCGTCAGTGGCCTAGTGGTTAGCAAGTTTGGCATCTAATCACAGGTTGTCACCTCTTTCTGGGTTCAACTCTCACAAATGACAATGCTGAAGACCTGTCCCAATATGAACCTTACTGTTGAACGTGACATAAAACCCCATCTTTGAGTTTGAAAAGGATCTCAATGCCTGTGTGACACATGAAATATGGAAAGCTAAAATAGAGAATGTGGTATTGTTAGATCTATATTGAAATCACTCCAAAATAAAAGTATAAATTCAGATGTTAAAGTTTGTTCAAGAATTAATATTCTTTATGTACTATATATTTTGACTGTGAGTATATGTGATAGTTTTCTGAAGAACGGAGTTATCTGACAGCCATGATCGTATAGTGGTTAGTACTTCACGTTGTGGCCGTGACAACCCAGGTTCGAATCCTGGTCATGGCATTGATTACATACATTTTGTATGATATATAATTCAACTGTGCCACTTTGGCATTTTCAGAAATCTGATCATGGGACAATGATAGATATTTTGTAAAAGTAGTGTACTTGTAAACTTCAAATATATTTTAATTGGGGTGAGAAAGCTGTCATCCAAATGAAAAGGTGTTTTTGCAAGAAGAAATTTCTTGGTTCATGTCTATCGCAGAGCAAGCCTCATAAAAGCAGCCATCGTCCCTGGGTGGGCTTGAACCACCAACCTTTCGGTTAACAGCCGAACGCGCTAACCGATTGCGCCACAGAGACATGGATTCAAGTGGCATTAATATAGTGATGTATCCCAGTTTTTTGTAAGCTCTTTCCTTGCATTATGTCCACGGTGTAAAGTTTCAATCCAGTTATATGCTATTTATTACTCCTTTGGAATTGGACAAAATAGAATAATTTAAACAATTTAAAAACATAGTGAAATTGATTTGAAGGCATTTGAGATCAAGAAGAGAATTTTGATTGTGCAAAATCTGTTTGGCAAGTATTGTTTGTGCCATCATAAGGGATGTGAAGTATGTCCTTCAGTTGGAATACTTCTTTCAAATTCTTAGATGAGCAATGAATTGCTTTTGATCATTTGATGCAAAGAATCTCAAAGGTCGTCAGTGGCCTAGTGGTTAGCAAGTTTGGCATCTAATCACATATTGTCACCTCTTTCTGGGTTCAACTCTCACAAATGACAATGCTGAAGACCTGTCCCAATATGAACCTTACTGTTGAACGTGACATAAAACCCCATCTTTGAGTTTGAAAAGGATCTCAATGCCTGTGTGACACATGAAATATGGAAAGCTAAAATAGAGAATGTGGTATTGTTAGATCTATATTGAAATCACTCCAAAATAAAAGTATAAATTCAGATGTTAAAGTTTGTTCAAGAATTAATATTCTTTATGTACTATATATTTTGACTGTGAGTATATGTGATAGTTTTCTGAAGAAGGGAGTTATCTGACAGCCATGATCGTATAGTGGTTAGTACTTCACGTTGTGGCCGTGACAACCCAGGTTCGAATCCTGGTCATGGCATTGATTACATACATTTTGTATGATATATAATTCAACTGTGCCACTTTGGCATTTTCAGAAATCTGATCATGGGACAATGATAGATATTTTGTAAAAGTAGTGTACTTGTAAACTTCAAATATATTTTAATTGGGGTGAGAAAGCTGTCATCCAAATGAAAAGGTGTTTTTGCAAGAAGAAATTTCTTGGTTCATGTCTATCGCAGAGCAAGCCTCATAAAAGCAGCCATCGTCCCTGGGTGGGCTTGAACCACCAACCTTTCGGTTAACAGCCGAACGCGCTAACCGATTGCGCCACAGAGACATGGATTCAAGTGGCATTAAAATACTGATGTATCCCAGTTTTTTGTAAGCTCTTTCCTTGCATTATGTCCACGGTGTAAAGTTTCAATCCAGTTATATGCTATTTATTACTCCTTTGGAATTGGACAAAATAGAATAATTTAAACAATTTAAAAACATAGTGAAATTGATTTGAAGGCATTTGAGATCAAGAAGAGAATTTTGATTGTGCAAAATCTGTTTGGCAAGTATTGTTTGTGCCATCATAAGGGATGTGAAGTATGTCCTTCAGTTGGAATACTTCTTTCAAATTCTTAGATGAGCAATGAATTGCTTTTGATCATTTGATGCAAAGAATCTCAAAGGTCGTCAGTGGCCTAGTGGTTAGCAAGTTTGGCATCTAATCACAGGTTGTCACCTCTTTCTGGGTTCAACTCTCACAAATGACAATGCTGAAGACCTGTCCCAATATGAACCTTACTGTTGAACGTGACATAAAACCCCATCTTTCAGTTTGAAAAGGATCTCAATGCCTGTGTGACACATGAAATATGGAAAGCTAAAATAGAGAATGTGGTATTGTTAGATCTATATTGAAATCACTCCAAAATAAAAGTATAAATTCAGATGTTAAAGTTTGTTCAAGAATTAATATTCTTTATGTACTATATATTTTTGACTGTGAGTATATGTGATAGTTTTCTGAAGAAGGGAGTTATCTGACAGCCATGATTGTATAGTGGTTAGTACTTCATGTTGTGGCCGTGACAACCCAGGTTCGAATCCTGGTCATGGCATTGATTACATACATTTTGTATGATATATAATTCAACTGTGCCACTTTGGCATTTTCAGAAATCTGATCATGGGACAATGATAGATATTTTGTAAAAGTAGTGTACTTGTAAACTTCAAATATATTTTAATTGGGGTGAGAAAGCTGTCATCCAAATGAAAAGGTGTTTTTGCAAGAAGCAATTTCTTGGTTCATGTCTATCGCAGAGCAAGCCTCATAAAAGCAGCCATCGTCCCTGGGTGGGCTTAAACCACCAACCTTTCAGTTAACAGCCGAACGCGCTAACCGATTGCGCCACAGAGACATGGATTCAAGTGGCATTAAAATACTGATGTATCCCAGTTTTTTGTAAGCTCTTTCCTTGCATTATGTCCACGGTTTAAAGTTTCAATCCAGTTATATGCTATTTATTACTCCTTTGGAATTGGACAAAATAGAATAATTTAAACAATTTAAAAACATAGTGAAATTGATTTGAAGGCATTTGAGATCAAGAAAAGAATTTTGATTGTGCAAAATCTGTTTGGCAAGTATTGTTTGTGCCATCATAAGGGATGTGAAGTATGTCCTTCAGTTGGAATACTTCTTTCAAATTCTTAGATGAGCAATGAATTGCTTTTGATCATTTGATGCAAAGAATCTCAAAGGTCGTCAGTGGCCTAGTGGTTAGCAAGTTTGGCATCTAATCACATATTGTCACCTCTTTCTGGGTTCAACTCTCACAAATGACAATGCTGAAGACCTGTCCCAATATGAACCTTACTGTTGAACGTGACATAAAACCCCATCTTTGATTTTGAAAAGGATCTCAATGCCTGTGTGACACATGAAATATGGAAAGCTAAAATAGAGAATGTGGTATTGTTAGATCTATATTGAAATCACTCCAAAATAAAAGTATAAATTCAGATGTTAAAGTTTGTTCAAGAATTAATATTCTTTATGTACTATATATTTTGACTGTGAGTATATGTGATAGTTTTCTGAAGAAGGGAGTTATCTGACAGCCATGATCGTATAGTGGTTAGTACTTCACGTTGTGGCCGTGACAACCCACGTTCGAATCCTGGTCATGGCATTGATTACATACATTTTGTATGATATATAATTCAACTGTGCCACTTTGGCATTTTCAGAAATCTGATCATGGGACAATGATAGATATTTTGTAAAAGTAGTGTACTTGTAAACTTCAAATATATTTTAATTGGGGTGAGAAAGCTGTCATCCAAATGAAAAGGTGTTTTTGCAAGAAGCAATTTCTTGGTTCATGTCTATCGCAGAGCAAGCCTCATAAAAGCAGCCATCGTCCCTGGGTGGGCTTGAACCACCAACCTTTCGGTTAACAGCCGAAAGCGCTAACCGATTGCGCCACAGAGACATGGATTCAAGTGGCATTAAAATACTGATGTATCCCAGTTTTTTGTAAGCTCTTTCCTTGCATTATGTCCACGGTGTAAAGTTTCAATCCAGTTATATGCTATTTATTACTCCTTTGGAATTGGACAAAATAGAATAATTTAAACAATTTAAAAACATAGTGAAATTGAATTGAAGGCATTTGAGATCAAGAAGAGAATTTTGATTGTGCAAAATCTGTTTGGCAAGTATTGTTTGTGCCATCATAAGGGATGTGAAGTATGTCCTTCAGTTGGAATACTTCTTTCAAATTCTTAGATGAGCAATGAATTGTTTTTGATCATTTGATGCAAAGAATCTCAAAGGTCGTCAGTGGCCTAGTGGTTAGCAAGTTTGGCATCTAATCACAGGTTGTCACCTCTTTCTGGGTTCAACTCTCACAAATGACAATGCTGAAGACCTGTCCCAATATGAACCTTACTGTTGAACGTGACATAAAACCCCATCTTTGAGTTTGAAAAGGATCTCAATGCCTGTGTGACACATGAAATATGGAAAGCTAAAATAGAGAATGTGGTATTGTTAGATCTATATTGAAATCACTCCAAAATAAAAGTATAAATTCAGATGTTAAAGTTTGTTCAAGAATTAATATTCTTTATGTACTATATATTTTTGACTGTGAGTATATGTGATAGTTTTCTGAAGAAGGGAGTTATCTGACAGCCATGATCGTATAGTGGTTAGTACTTCACGTTGTGGCCGTGACAACCCAGGTTCGAATCCTGGTCATGGCATTGATTACATACATTTTGTATGATATATAATTCAACTGTGCCACTTTGGCATTTTCAGAAATCTGATCATGGGACAATGATAGATATTTTGTAAAAGTAGTGTACTTGTAAACTTCAAATATATTTTAATTGGGGTGAGAAAGCTGTCATCCAAATGAAAAGGTGTTTTTGCAAGAAGCAATTTCTTGGTTCATGTCTATCGCAGAGCAAGCCTCATAAAAGCAGCCATCGTCCCTGGGTGGGCTTGAACCACCAACCTTTCGGTTAACAGCCGAACGCGCTAACCGATTGCGCCACAGAGACATGGATTCAAGTGGCATTAAAATAGTGATGTATCCCAGTTTTTTGTAAGCTCTTTCCTTGCATTATGTCCACGGTGTAAAGTTTCAATCCAGTTATATGCTATTTATTACTCCTTTGGAATTGGACAAAATAGAATAATTTAAACAATTTAAAAACATAGTGAAATTGATTTGAAGGCATTTGAGATCAAGAAGAGAATTTTGATTGTGCAAAATCTGTTTGGCAAGTATTGTTTGTGCCATCATAAGGGATGTGAAGTATGTCCTTCAGTTGGACCAAAGTTGGGGTTTTAAGTCCCGTTCAACAGCCAGGGTCATATTGGGACAGGTCCTCAGAATTGCCACTTGTGGGACTCGAACCCACAGAGGTGACAGCCTATGATTAGATGCCAAACTTGCTAACCACTAGGCCACTGAGGACCTCGTCCTTCAGTTGGAATACTTCTTTCAAATTCTTAGATGAGCAATGAATTGCTTTTGATCATTTGATGCAAAGAATCTCAAAGGTCGTCAGTGGCCTAGTGGTTAGCAAGTTTGGCATCTAATCACAGATTGTCACCTCTTTCTGGATTCAACTCTCACAAATGACAATGCTGAAGACCTGTCCCAATATGAACCTTACTGTTGAACGTGACATAAAACCCCATCTTTGATTTTGAAAAGGATCTCAATGCCTGTGTGACACATGAAATATGGAAAGCTAAAATAGAGAATGTGGTATTGTTAGATCTATATTGAAATCACTCCAAAATAAAAGTATAAATTCAGATGTTAAAGTTTGTTCAAGAATTAATATTCTTTATGTACTATATATTTTGACTGTGAGTATATGTGATAGTTTTCTGAAGAAGGGAGTTATCTGACAGCCATGATCGTATAGTGGTTAGTACTTCACGTTGTGGCCGTGACAACCCAGGTTCGAATCCTGGTCATGGCATTGATTACATACATTTTGTATGATATATAATTCAACTGTGCCACTTTGGCATTTTCAGAAATCTGATCATGGGACAATGATAGATATTTTGTAAAAGTAGTGTACTTGTAAACTTCAAATATATTTTAATTGGGGTGAGAAAGCTGTCATCCAAATGAAAAGGTGTTTTTGCAAGAAACAATTTCTTGGTTCATGTCTATCGCAGAGCAAGCCTCATAAAAGCAGCCATCGTCCCTGGGTGGGCTTGAACCACCAACCTTTCGGTTAACAGCCGAACGCGCTAACCGATTGCACCACAGAGACATGGATTCAAGTGGCATTAAAATAGTGATGTATCCCAGTTTTTTGTAAGCTCTTTCCTTGCATTATGTCCACGGTGTAAAGTTTCAATCCAGTTATATGCTATTTATTACTCCTTTGGAATTGGACAAAATAGAATAATTTAAACAATTTAAAAACATAGTGAAATTGATTTGAAGGCATTTGAGATCAAGAAGAGAATTTTGATTGTGCAAAATCTGTTTGGCAAGTATTGTTTGTGCCATCATAAGGGATGTGAAGTATGTCCTTCAGTTGGAATACTTCTTTCAAATTCTTAGATGAGCAATGAATTGCTTTTGATCATTTGATGCAAAGAATCTCAAAGGTCGTCAGTGGCCTAGTGGTTAGCAAGTTTGGCATCTAATCACAGATTGTCACCTCTTTCTGGATTCAACTCTCACAAATGACAATGCTGAAGACCTGTCCCAATATGAACCTTACTGTTGAACGTGACATAAAACCCCATCTTTGATTTTGAAAAGGATCTTAATGCCTGTGTGACACATGAAATATGGAAAGCTAAAATAGAGAATGTGGTATTGTTAGATCTATATTGAAATCACTCCAAAATAAAAGTATAAATTCAGATGTTAAAGTTTGTTCAAGAATTAATATTCTTTATGTACTATATATTTTGACTGTGAGTATATGTGATAGTTTTCTGAAGAAGGGAGTTATCTGACAGCCATGATCGTATAGTGGTTAGTACTTCACGTTGTGGCCGTGACAACCCAGGTTCGAATCCTGGTCATGGCATTGATTACATACATTTTGTATGATATATAATTCAACTGTGCCACTTTGGCATTTTCAGAAATCTGATCATGGGACAATGATAGATATTTTGTAAAAGTAGTGTACTTGTAAACTTCAAATATATTTTAATTGGGGTGAGAAAGCTGTGATCCAAATGAAAAGGTGTTTTTGCAAGAAGCAATTTCTTGGTTCATGTCTATCGCAGAGCAAGCCTCATAAAAGCAGCCATCGTCCCTGGGTGGGCTTGAACCACCAACCTTTCGGTTAACAGCCGAATGCGCTAACCGATTGCGCCACAGAGACATGGATTCAAGTGGCATTAAAATACTGATGTATCCCAGTTTTTTGTAAGCTCTTTCCTTGCATTATGTCCACGGTGTAAAGTTTCAATCCAGTTATATGCTATTTATTACTCCTTTGGAATTGGACAAAATAGAATAATTTAAACAATTTAAAAACATAGTGAAATTGATTTGAAGGCATTTGAGATCAAGAAGAGAATTTTGATTGTGCAAAATCTGTTTGGCAAGTATTGTTTGTGCCATCATAAGGGATGTGAAGTATGTCCTTCAGTTGGAATACTTCTTTCAAATTCTTAGATGAGCAATGAATTGCTTTTGATCATTTGATGCAAAGAATCTCAAAGGTCGTCAGTGGCCTAGTGGTTAGCAAGTTTGGCATCTAATCACAGGTTGTCACCTCTTTCTGGGTTCAACTCTCACAAATGACAATGCTGAAGACCTGTCCCAATATGAACCTTACTGTTGAACGTGACATAAAACCCCATCTTTGAGTTTGAAAAGGATCTCAATGCCTGTGTGACACATGAAATATGGAAAGCTAAAATAGAGAATGTGGTATTGTTAGATCTATATTGAAATCACTCCAAAATAAAAGTATAAATTCAGATGTTAAAGTTTGTTCAAGAATTAATATTCTTTATGTACTATATATTTTGACTGTGAGTATATGTGATAGTTTTCTGAAGAAGGGAGTTATCTGACAGCCATGATCGTATAGTGGTTAGTACTTCACGTTGTGGCCGTGACAACCCAGGTTCGAATCCTGGTCATGGCATTGATTACATACATTTTGTATGATATATAATTCAACTGTGCCACTTTGGCATTTTCAGAAATCTGATCATGGGACAATGATAGATATTTTGTAAAAGTAGTGTACTTGTAAACTTCAAATATATTTTAATTGGGGTGAGAAAGCTGTCATCCAAATGAAAAGGTGTTTTTGCAAGAAACAATTTCTTGGTTCATGTCTATCGCAGAGCAAGCCTCATAAAAGCAGCCATCGTCCCTGGGTGGGCTTGAACCACCAACCTTTCGGTTAACAGCCGAACGCGCTAACCGATTGCACCACAGAGACATGGATTCAAGTGGCATTAAAATAGTGATGTATCCCAGTTTTTTGTAAGCTCTTTCCTTGCATTATGTCCACGGTGTAAAGTTTCAATCCAGTTATATGCTATTTATTACTCCTTTGGAATTGGACAAAATAGAATAATTTAAACAATTTAAAAACATAGTGAAATTGATTTGAAGGCATTTGAGATCAAGAAGAGAATTTTGATTGTGCAAAATCTGTTTGGCAAGTATTGTTTGTGCCATCATAAGGGATGTGAAGTATGTCCTTCAGTTGGAATACTTCTTTCAAATTCTTAGATGAGCAATGAATTGCTTTTGATCATTTGATGCAAAGAATCTCAAAGGTCGTCAGTGGCCTAGTGGTTAGCAAGTTTGGCATCTAATCACAGATTGTCACCTCTTTCTGGATTCAACTCTCACAAATGACAATGCTGAAGACCTGTCCCAATATGAACCTTACTGTTGAACGTGACATAAAACCCCATCTTTGATTTTGAAAAGGATCTCAATGCCTGTGTGACACATGAAATATGGAAAGCTAAAATAGAGAATGTGGTATTGTTAGATCTATATTGAAATCACTCCAAAATAAAAGTATAAATTCAGATGTTAAAGTTTGTTCAAGAATTAATATTCTTTATGTACTATATATTTTGACTGTGAGTATATGTGATAGTTTTCTGAAGAAGGGAGTTATCTGACAGCCATGATCGTATAGTGGTTAGTACTTCACGTTGTGGCCGTGACAACCCAGGTTCGAATCCTGGTCATGGCATTGATTACATACATTTTGTATGATATATAATTCAACTGTGCCACTTTGGCATTTTCAGAAATCTGATCATGGGACAATGATAGATATTTTGTAAAAGTAGTGTACTTGTAAACTTCAAATATATTTTAATTGGGGTGAGAAAGCTGTGATCCAAATGAAAAGGTGTTTTTGCAAGAAGCAATTTCTTGGTTCATGTCTATCGCAGAGCAAGCCTCATAAAAGCAGCCATCGTCCCTGGGTGGGCTTGAACCACCAACCTTTCGGTTAACAGCCGAATGCGCTAACCGATTGCGCCACAGAGACATGGATTCAAGTGGCATTAAAATACTGATGTATCCCAGTTTTTTGTAAGCTCTTTCCTTGCATTATGTCCACGGTGTAAAGTTTCAATCCAGTTATATGCTATTTATTACTCCTTTGGAATTGGACAAAATAGAATAATTTAAACAATTTAAAAACATAGTGAAATTGATTTGAAGGCATTTGAGATCAAGAAGAGAATTTTGATTGTGCAAAATCTGTTTGGCAAGTATTGTTTGTGCCATCATAAGGGATGTGAAGTATGTCCTTCAGTTGGAATACTTCTTTCAAATTCTTAGATGAGCAATGAATTGCTTTTGATCATTTGATGCAAAGAATCTCAAAGGTCGTCAGTGGCCTAGTGGTTAGCAAGTTTGGCATCTAATCACAGGTTGTCACCTCTTTCTGGGTTCAACTCTCACAAATGACAATGCTGAAGACCTGTCCCAATATGAACCTTACTGTTGAACGTGACATAAAACCCCATCTTTGAGTTTGAAAAGGATCTCAATGCCTGTGTGACACATGAAATATGGAAAGCTAAAATAGAGAATGTGGTATTGTTAGATCTATATTGAAATCACTCCAAAATAAAAGTATAAATTCAGATGTTAAAGTTTGTTCAAGAATTAATATTCTTTATGTACTATATATTTTGACTGTGAGTATATGTGATAGTTTTCTGAAGAAGGGAGTTATCTGACAGCCATGATCGTATAGTGGTTAGTACTTCACGTTGTGGCCGTGACAACCCAGGTTCGAATCCTGGTCATGGCATTGATTACATACATTTTGTATGATATATAATTCAACTGTGCCACTTTGGCATTTTCAGAAATCTGATCATGGGACAATGATAGATATTTTGTAAAAGTAGTGTACTTGTAAACTTCAAATATATTTTAATTGGGGTGAGAAAGCTGTCATCCAAATGAAAAGGTGTTTTTGCAAGAAGCAATTTCTTGGTTCATGTCTATCGCAGAGCAAGCCTCATAAAAGCAGCCATCGTCCCTGGGTGGGCTTGAACCACCAACCTTTCGGTTAACAGCCGAACGCGCTAACCGATTGCGCCACAGAGACATGGATTCAAGTGGCATTAAAATAGTGATGTATCCCAGTTTTTTGTAAGCTCTTTCCTTGCATTATGTCCACGGTGTAAAGTTTCAATCCAGTTATATGCTATTTATTACTCCTTTGGAATTGGACAAAATAGAATAATTTAAACAATTTAAAAACATAGTGAAATTGATTTGAAGGCATTTGAGATCAAGAAGAGAATTTTGATTGTGCAAAATCTGTTTGGCAAGTATTGTTTGTGCCATCATAAGGGATGTGAAGTATGTCCTTCAGTTGGAATACTTCTTTCAAATTCTTAGATGAGCAATGAATTGCTTTTGATCATTTGATGCAAAGAATCTCAAAGGTCGTCAGTGGCCTAGTGGTTAGCAAGTTTGGCATCTAATCACAGATTGTCACCTCTTTCTGGATTCAACTCTCACAAATGACAATGCTGAAGACCTGTCCCAATATGAACCTTACTGTTGAACGTGACATAAAACCCCATCTTTGATTTTGAAAAGGATCTCAATGCCTGTGTGACACATGAAATATGGAAAGCTAAAATAGAGAATGTGGTATTGTTAGATCTATATTGAAATCACTCCAAAATAAAAGTATAAATTCAGATGTTAAAGTTTGTTCAAGAATTAATATTCTTTATGTACTATATATTTTGACTGTGAGTATATGTGATAGTTTTCTGAAGAAGGGAGTTATCTGACAGCCATGATCGTATAGTGGTTAGTACTTCACGTTGTGGCCGTGACAACCCAGGTTCGAATCCTGGTCATGGCATTGATTACATACATTTTGTATGATATATAATTCAACTGTGCCACTTTGGCATTTTCAGAAATCTGATCATGGGACAATGATAGATATTTTGTAAAAGTAGTGTACTTGTAAACTTCAAATATATTTTAATTGGGGTGAGAAAGCTGTGATCCAAATGAAAAGGTGTTTTTGCAAGAAGCAATTTCTTGGTTCATGTCTATCACAGAGCAAGCCTCATAAAAGCAGCCATCGTCCCTGGGTGGGCTTGAACCACCAACCTTTCGCTAACAGCCGAATGCGCTAACCGATTGCGCCACAGAGACATGGATTCAAGTGGCATTAAAATACTGATGTATCCCAGTTTTTTGTAAGCTCTTTCCTTGCATTATGTCCACGGTGTAAAGTTTCAATCCAGTTATATGCTATTTATTACTCCTTTGGAATTGGACAAAATAGAATAATTTAAACAATTTAAAAACATAGTGAAATTGATTTGAAGGCATTTGAGATCAAGAAGAGAATTTTGATTGTGCAAAATCTGTTTGGCAAGTATTGTTTGTGCCATCATAAGGGATGTGAAGTATGTCCTTCAGTTGGAATACTTCTTTCAAATTCTTAGATGAGCAATGAATTGCTTTTGATCATTTGATGCAAAGAATCTCAAAGGTCGTCAGTGGCCTAGTGGTTAGCAAGTTTGGCATCTAATCACAGGTTGTCACCTCTTTCTGGGTTCAACTCTCACAAATGACAATGCTGAAGACCTGTCCCAATATGAACCTTACTGTTGAACGTGACATAAAACCCCATCTTTCAGTTTGAAAAGGATCTCAATGCCTGTGTGACACATGAAATATGGAAAGCTAAAATAGAGAATGTGGTATTGTTAGATCTATATTGAAATCACTCCAAAATAAAAGTATAAATTCAGATGTTAAAGTTTGTTCAAGAATTAATATTCTTTATGTACTATATATTTTGACTGTGAGTATATGTGATAGTTTTCTGAAGAAGGGAGTTATCTGACAGCCATGATCGTATAGTGGTTAGTACTTCACGTTGTGGCCGTGACAACCCAGGTTCGAATCCTGGTCATGGCATTGATTACATACATTTTGTATGATATATAATTCAACTGTGCCACTTTGGCATTTTCAGAAATCTGATCATGGGACAATGATAGATATTTTGTAAAAGTAGTGTACTTGTAAACTTCAAATATATTTTAATTGGGGTGAGAAAGCTGTCATCCAAATGAAAAGGTGTTTTTGCAAGAAGCAATTTCTTGGTTCATGTCTATCGCAGAGCAAGCCTCATAAAAGCAGCCATCGTCCCTGGGTGGGCTTGAACCACCAACCTTTCGGTTAACAGCCGAATGCGCTAACCGATTGCGCCACAGAGACATGGATTCAAGTGGCATTAAAATACTGATGTATCCCAGTTTTTTGTAAGCTCTTTCCTTGCATTATGTCCACGGTGTAAAGTTTCAATCCAGTTATATGCTATTTATTACTCCTTTGGAATTGGACAAAATAGAATAATTTAAACAATTTAAAAACATAGTGAAATTGATTTGAAGGCATTTGAGATCAAGAAGAGAATTTTGATTGTGCAAAATCTGTTTGGCAAGTATTGTTTGTG
This sequence comes from Sabellastarte sp. h YS-2021, assembly GCA_964017235.1. NCBI lineage: Eukaryota > Metazoa > Annelida > Polychaeta > Sabellida > Sabellidae > Sabellastarte > Sabellastarte sp. h YS-2021. The sequence goes on along the minus strand of OZ024929.1, from coordinate 173,850,270 downwards.
CCATCATAAGGGATGTGAAGTATGTCCTTCAGTTGGAATACTTCTTTCAAATTCTTAGATGAGCAATGAATTGCTTTTGATCATTTGATGCAAAGAATCTCAAAGGTCGTCAGTGGCCTAGTGGTTAGCAAGTTTGGCATCTAATCACAGGTTGTCACCTCTTTCTGGGTTCAACTCTCACAAATGACAATGCTGAAGACCTGTCCCAATATGAACCTTACTGTTGAACGTGACATAAAACCCCATCTTTGAGTTTGAAAAGGATCTCAATGCCTGTGTGACACATGAAATATGGAAAGCTAAAATAGAGAATGTGGTATTGTTAGATCTATATTGAAATCACTCCAAAATAAAAGTATAAATTCAGATGTTAAAGTTTGTTCAAGAATTAATATTCTTTATGTACTATATATTTTGACTGTGAGTATATGTGATAGTTTTCTGAAGAAGGGAGTTATCTGACAGCCATGATCGTATAGTGGTTAGTACTTCACGTTGTGGCCGTGACAACCCAGGTTCGAATCCTGGTCATGGCATTGATTACATACATTTTGTATGATATATAATTCAACTGTGCCACTTTGGCATTTTCAGAAATCTGATCATGGGACAATGATAGATATTTTGTAAAAGTAGTGTACTTGTAAACTTCAAATATATTTTAATTGGGGTGAGAAAGCTGTCATCCAAATGAAAAGGTGTTTTTGCAAGAAGCAATTTCTTGGTTCATGTCTATCGCAGAGCAAGCCTCATAAAAGCAGCCATCGTCCCTGGGTGGGCTTGAACCACCAACCTTTCGGTTAACAGCCGAACGCGCTAACCGATTGCGCCACAGAGACATGGATTCAAGTGGCATTAAAATAGTGATGTATCCCAGTTTTTTGTAAGCTCTTTCCTTGCATTATGTCCACGGTGTAAAGTTTCAATCCAGTTATATGCTATTTATTACTCCTTTGGAATTGGACAAAATAGAATAATTTAAACAATTTAAAAACATAGTGAAATTGATTTGAAGGCATTTGAGATCAAGAAGAGAATTTTGATTGTGCAAAATCTGTTTGGCAAGTATTGTTTGTGCCATCATAAGGGATGTGAAGTATGTCCTTCAGTTGGAATACTTCTTTCAAATTCTTAGATGAGCAATGAATTGCTTTTGATCATTTGATGCAAAGAATCTCAAAGGTCGTCAGTGGCCTAGTGGTTAGCAAGTTTGGCATCTAATCACAGATTGTCACCTCTTTCTGGATTCAACTCTCACAAATGACAATGCTGAAGACCTGTCCCAATATGAACCTTACTGTTGAACGTGACATAAAACCCCATCTTTGATTTTGAAAAGGATCTCAATGCCTGTGTGACACATGAAATATGGAAAGCTAAAATAGAGAATGTGGTATTGTTAGATCTATATTGAAATCACTCCAAAATAAAAGTATAAATTCAGATGTTAAAGTTTGTTCAAGAATTAATATTCTTTATGTACTATATATTTTGACTGTGAGTATATGTGATAGTTTTCTGAAGAAGGGAGTTATCTGACAGCCATGATCGTATAGTGGTTAGTACTTCACGTTGTGGCCGTGACAACCCAGGTTCGAATCCTGGTGATGGCATTGATTACATACATTTTGTATGATATATAATTCAACTGTGCCACTTTGGCATTTTCAGAAATCTGATCATGGGACAATGATAGATATTTTGTAAAAGTAGTGTACTTGTAAACTTCAAATATATTTTAATTGGGGTGAGAAAGCTGTGATCCAAATGAAAAGGTGTTTTTGCAAGAAGCAATTTCTTGGTTCATGTCTATCACAGAGCAAGCCTCATAAAAGCAGCCATCGTCCCTGGGTGGGCTTGAACCACCAACCTTTCGCTAACAGCCGAATGCGCTAACCGATTGCGCCACAGAGACATGGATTCAAGTGGCATTAAAATACTGATGTATCCCAGTTTTTTGTAAGCTCTTTCCTTGCATTATGTCCACGGTGTAAAGTTTCAATCCAGTTATATGCTATTTATTACTCCTTTGGAATTGGACAAAATAGAATAATTTAAACAATTTAAAAACATAGTGAAATTGATTTGAAGGCATTTGAGATCAAGAAGAGAATTTTGATTGTGCAAAATCTGTTTGGCAAGTATTGTTTGTGCCATCATAAGGGATGTGAAGTATGTCCTTCAGTTGGAATACTTCTTTCAAATTCTTAGATGAGCAATGAATTGCTTTTGATCATTTGATGCAAAGAATCTCAAAGGTCGTCAGTGGCCTAGTGGTTAGCAAGTTTGGCATCTAATCACAGGTTGTCACCTCTTTCTGGGTTCAACTCTCACAAATGACAATGCTGAAGACCTGTCCCAATATGAACCTTACTGTTGAACGTGACATAAAACCCCATCTTTGAGTTTGAAAAGGATCTCAATGCCTGTGTGACACATGAAATATGGAAAGCTAAAATAGAGAATGTGGTATTGTTAGATCTATATTGAAATCACTCCAAAATAAAAGTATAAATTCAGATGTTAAAGTTTGTTCAAGAATTAATATTCTTTATGTACTATATATTTTGACTGTGAGTATATGTGATAGTTTTCTGAAGAAGGGAGTTATCTGACAGCCATGATCGTATAGTGGTTAGTACTTCACGTTGTGGCCGTGACAACCCAGGTTCGAATCCTGGTCATGGCATTGATTACATACATTTTGTATGATATATAATTCAACTGTGCCACTTTGGCATTTTCAGAAATCTGATCATGGGACAATGATAGATATTTTGTAAAAGTAGTGTACTTGTAAACTTCAAATATATTTTAATTGGGGTGAGAAAGCTGTCATCCAAATGAAAAGGTGTTTTTGCAAGAAGCAATTTCTTGGTTCATGTCTATCGCAGAGCAAGCCTCATAAAAGCAGCCATCGTCCCTGGGTGGGCTTGAACCACCAACCTTTCGGTTAACAGCCGAATGCGCTAACCGATTGCGCCACAGAGACATGGATTCAAGTGGCATTAAAATACTGATGTATCCCAGTTTTTTGTAAGCTCTTTCCTTGCATTATGTCCACGGTGTAAAGTTTCAATCCAGTTATATGCTATTTATTACTCCTTTGGAATTGGACAAAATAGAATAATTTAAACAATTTAAAAACATAGTGAAATTGATTTGAAGGCATTTGAGATCAAGAAGAGAATTTTGATTGTGCAAAATCTGTTTGGCAAGTATTGTTTGTGCCATCATAAGGGATGTGAAGTATGTCCTTCAGTTGGAATACTTCTTTCAAATTCTTAGATGAGCAATGAATTGCTTTTGATCATTTGATGCAAAGAATCTCAAAGGTCGTCAGTGGCCTAGTGGTTAGCAAGTTTGGCATCTAATCACAGGTTGTCACCTCTTTCTGGGTTCAACTCTCACAAATGACAATGCTGAAGACCTGTCCCAATATGAACCTTACTGTTGAACGTGACATAAAACCCCATCTTTGAGTTTGAAAAGGATCTCAATGCCTGTGTGACACATGAAATATGGAAAGCTAAAATAGAGAATGTGGTATTGTTAGATCTATATTGAAATCACTCCAAAATAAAAGTATAAATTCAGATGTTAAAGTTTGTTCAAGAATTAATATTCTTTATGTACTATATATTTTGACTGTGAGTATATGTGATAGTTTTCTGAAGAAGGGAGTTATCTGACAGCCATGATCGTATAGTGGTTAGTACTTCACGTTGTGGCCGTGACAACCCAGGTTCGAATCCTGGTCATGGCATTGATTACATACATTTTGTATGATATATAATTCAACTGTGCCACTTTGGCATTTTCAGAAATCTGATCATGGGACAATGATAGATATTTTGTAAAAGTAGTGTACTTGTAAACTTCAAATATATTTTAATTGGGGTGAGAAAGCTGTGATCCAAATGAAAAGGTGTTTTTGCAAGAAGCAATTTCTTGGTTCATGTCTATCGCAGAGCAAGCCTCATAAAAGCAGCCATCGTCCCTGGGTGGGCTTGAACAACCAACCTTTCGGTTCACAGCCGAACGCGCTAACCGATTGCGCCACAGAGACATGGATTCAAGTGGCATTAAAATAGTGATGTATCCCAGTTTTTTGTAAGCTCTTTCCTTGCATTATGTCCACGGTGTAAAGTTTCAATCCAGTTATATGCTATTTATTACTCCTTTGGAATTGGACAAAATAGAATAATTTAAACAATTTAAAAACATAGTGAAATTGATTTGAAGGCATTTGAGATCAAGAAGAGAATTTTGATTGTGCAAAATCTGTTTGGCAAGTATTGTTTGTGCCATCATAAGGGATGTGAAGTATGTCCTTCAGTTGGAATACTTCTTTCAAATTCTTAGATGAGCAATGAATTGCTTTTGATCATTTGATGCAAAGAATCTCAAAGGTAGTCAGTGGCCTAGTGGTTAGCAAGTTTGGCATCTAATCACAGGTTGTCACCTCTTTCTGGGTTCAACTCTCACAAATGACAATGCTGAAGACCTGTCCCAATATGAACCTTACTGTTGAACGTGACATAAAACCCCATCTTTGAGTTTGAAAAGGATCTCAATGCCTGTGTGACACATGAAATATGGAAAGCTAAAATAGAGAATGTGGTATTGTTAGATCTATATTGAAATCACTCCAAAATAAAAGTATAAATTCAGATGTTAAAGTTTGTTCAAGAATTAATATTCTTTATGTACTATATATTTTGACTGTGAGTATATGTGATAGTTTTCTGAAGAAGGGAGTTATCTGACAGCCATGATCGTATAGTGGTTAGTACTTCACGTTGTGGCCGTGACAACCCAGGTTCGAATCCTGGTCATGGCATTGATTACATACATTTTGTATGATATATAATTCAACTGTGCCACTTTGGCATTTTCAGAAATCTGATCATGGGACAATGATAGATATTTTGTAAAAGTAGTGTACTTGTAAACTTCAAATATATTTTAATTGGGGTGAGAAAGCTGTCATCCAAATGAAAAGGTGTTTTTGCAAGAAGCAATTTCTTGGTTCATGTCTATCGCAGAGCAAGCCTCATAAAAGCAGCCATCGTCCCTGGGTGGGCTTGAACCACCAACCTTTCGGTTAACAGCCAAACGCGCTAACCGATTGCGCCACAGAGACATGGATTCAAGTGGCATTAAAATAGTGATGTATCCCAGTTTTTTGTAAGCTCTTTCCTTGCATTATGTCCACGGTGTAAAGTTTCAATCCAGTTATATGCTATTTATTACTCCTTTGGAATTGGACAAAATAGAATAATTTAAACAATTTAAAAACATAGTGAAATTGATTTGAAGGCATTTGAGATCAAGAAGAGAATTTTGATTGTGCAAAATCTGTTTGGCAAGTATTGTTTGTGCCATCATAAGGGATGTGAAGTATGTCCTTCAGTTGGAATACTTCTTTCAAATTCTTAGATGAGCAATGAATTGCTTTTGATCATTTGATGCAAAGAATCTCAAAGGTCGTCAGTGGCCTAGTGGTTAGCAAGTTTGGCATCTAATCACAGATTGTCACCTCTTTCTGGGTTCAACTCTCACAAATGACAATGCTGAAGACCTGTCCCAATATGAACCTTACTGTTGAACGTGACATAAAACCCCATCTTTGATTTTGAAAAGGATCTCAATGCCTGTGTGACACATGAAATATGGAAAGCTAAAATAGAGAATGTGGTATTGTTAGATCTATATTGAAATCACTCCAAAATAAAAGTATAAATTCAGATGTTAAAGTTTGTTCAAGAATTAATATTCTTTATGTACTATATATTTTGACTGTGAGTATATGTGATAGTTTTCTGAAGAAGGGAGTTATCTGACAGCCATGATCGTATAGTGGTTAGTACTTCACGTTGTGGCCGTGACAACCCAGGTTCGAATCCTGGTCATGGCATTGATTACATACATTTTGTATGATATATAATTCAACTGTGCCACTTTGGCATTTTCAGAAATCTGATCATGGGACAATGATAGATATTTTGTAAAAGTAGTGTACTTGTAAACTTCAAATATATTTTAATTGGGGTGAGAAAGCTGTCATCCAAATGAAAAGGTGTTTTTGCAAGAAGCAATTTCTTGGTTCATGTCTATCGCAGAGCAAGCCTCATAAAAGCAGCCATCGTCCCTGGGTGGGCTTGAACAACCAACCTTTCGGTTAACAGCCGAACGCGCTAACCGATTGCGCCACAGAGACATGGATTCAAGTGGCATTAAAATACTGATGTATCCCAGTTTTTTGTAAGCTCTTTCCTTGCATTATGTCCACGGTGTAAAGTTTCAATCCAGTTATATGCTATTTATTACTCCTTTGGAATTGGACAAAATAGAATAATTTAAACAATTTAAAAACATAGTGAAATTGATTTGAAGGCATTTGAGATCAAGAAGAGAATTTTGATTGTGCAAAATCTGTTTGGCAAGTATTGTTTGTGCCATCATAAGGGATGTGAAGTATGTCCTTCAGTTGGAATACTTCTTTCAAATTCTTAGATGAGCAATGAATTGCTTTTGATCATTTGATGCAAAGAATCTCAAAGGTCGTCAGTGGCCTAGTGGTTAGCAAGTTTGGCATCTAATCACAGATTGTCACCTCTTTCTGGGTTCAACTCTCACAAATGACAATGCTGAAGACCTGTCCCAATATGAACCTTACTGTTGAACGTGACATAAAACCCCATCTTTGATTTTGAAAAGGATCTCAATGCCTGTGTGACACATGAAATATGGAAAGCTAAAATAGAGAATGTGGTATTGTTAGATCTATATTGAAATCACTCCAAAATAAAAGTATAAATTCAGATGTTAAAGTTTGTTCAAGAATTAATATTCTTTATGTACTATATATTTTGACTGTGAGTATATGTGATAGTTTTCTGAAGAAGGGAGTTATCTGACAGCCATGATCGTATAGTGGTTAGTACTTCGCGTTGTGGCCGTGACAACCCAGGTTCGAATCCTGGTCATGGCATTGATTACATACATTTTGTATGATATATAATTCAACTGTGCCACTTTGGCATTTTCAGAAATCTGATCATGGGACAATGATAGATATTTTGTAAAAGTAGTGTACTTGTAAACTTCAAATATATTTTAATTGGGGTGAGAAAGCTGTCATCCAAATGAAAAGGTGTTTTTGCAAGAAGCAATTTCTTGGTTCATGTCTATCGCAGAGCAAGCCTCATAAAAGCAGCCATCGTCCCTGGGTGGGCTTGAACCACCAACCTTTCGGTTAACAGCCGAACGCGCTAACCGATTGCGCCACAGAGACATGGATTCAAGTGGCATTAAAATACTGATGTATCCCAGTTTTTTGTAAGCTCTTTCCTTGCATTATGTCCACGGTGTAAAGTTTCAATCCAGTTATATGCTATTTATTACTCCTTTGGAATTGGACAAAATAGAATAATTTAAACAATTTAAAAACATAGTGAAATTGATTTGAAGGCATTTGAGATCAAGAAGAGAATTTTGATTGTGCAAAATCTGTTTGGCAAGTATTGTTTGTGCCATCATAAGGGATGTGAAGTATGTCCTTCAGTTGGAATACTTCTTTCAAATTCTTAGATGAGCAATGAATTGCTTTTGATCATTTGATGCAAAGAATCTCAAAGGTCGTCAGTGGCCTAGTGGTTAGCAAGTTTGGCATCTAATCACAGATTGTCACCTCTTTCTGGGTTCAACTCTCACAAATGACAATGCTGAAGACCTGTCCCAATATGAACCTTACTGTTGAACGTGACATAAAACCCCATCTTTGATTTTGAAAAGGATCTCAATGCCTGTGTGACACATGAAATATGGAAAGCTAAAATAGAGAATGTGGTATTGTTAGATCTATATTGAAATCACTCCAAAATAAAAGTATAAATTCAGATGTTAAAGTTTGTTCAAGAATTAATATTCTTTATGTACTATATATTTTGACTGTGAGTATATGTGATAGTTTTCTGAAGAAGGGAGTTATCTGACAGCCATGATCGTATAGTGGTTAGTACTTCACGTTGTGGCCGTGACAACCCAGGTTCGAATCCTGGTCATGGCATTGATTACATACATTTTGTATGATATATAATTCAACTGTGCCACTTTGGCATTTTCAGAAATCTGATCATGGGACAATGATAGATATTTTGTAAAAGTAGTGTACTTGTAAACTTCAAATATATTTTAATTGGGGTGAGAAAGCTGTCATCCAAATGAAAAGGTGTTTTTGCAAGAAGCAATTTCTTGGTTCATGTCTATCGCAGAGCAAGCCTCATAAAAGCAGCCATCGTCCCTGGGTGGGCTTGAACCACCAACCTTTCGGTTAACAGCCGAACGCGCTAACCGATTGCGCCACAGAGACATGGATTCAAGTGGCATTAAAATACTGATGTATCCCAGTTTTTTGTAAGCTCTTTCCTTGCATTATGTCCACGGTGTAAAGTTTCAATCCAGTTATATGCTATTTATTACTCCTTTGGAATTGGACAAAATAGAATAATTTAAACAATTTAAAAACATAGTGAAATTGATTTGAAGGCATTTGAGATCAAGAAGAGAATTTTGATTGTGCAAAATCTGTTTGGCAAGTATTGTTTGTGCCATCATAAGGGATGTGAAGTATGTCCTTCAGTTGGAATACTTCTTTCAAATTCTTAGATGAGCAATGAATTGCTTTTGATCATTTGATGCAAAGAATCTCAAAGGTCGTCAGTGGCCTAGTGGTTAGCAAGTTTGGCATCTAATCACAGGTTGTCACCTCTTTCTGGGTTCAACTCTCACAAATGACAATGCTGAAGACCTGTCCCAATATGAACCTTACTGTTGAACGTGACATAAAACCCCATCTTTGAGTTTGAAAAGGATCTCAATGCCTGTGTGACACATGAAATATGGAAAGCTAAAATAGAGAATGTGGTATTGTTAGATCTATATTGAAATCACTCCAAAATAAAAGTATAAATTCAGATGTTAAAGTTTGTTCAAGAATTAATATTCTTTATGTACTATATATTTTGACTGTGAGTATATGTGATAGTTTTCTGAAGAAGGGAGTTATCTGACAGCCATGATCGTATAGTGGTTAGTACTTCACGTTGTGGCCGTGACAACCCAGGTTCGAATCCTGGTCATGGCATTGATTACATACATTTTGTATGATATATAATTCAACTGTGCCACTTTGGCATTTTCAGAAATCTGATCATGGGACAATGATAGATATTTTGTAAAAGTAGTGTACTTGTAAACTTCAAATATATTTTAATTGGGGTGAGAAAGCTGTCATCCAAATGAAAAGGTGTTTTTGCAAGAAGCAATTTCTTGGTTCATGTCTATCGCAGAGCAAGCCTCATAAAAGCAGCCATCGTCCCTGGGTGGGCTTGAACCACCAACCTTTCAGTTAACAGCCGAACGCGCTAACCGATTGCGCCACAGAGACATGGATTCAAGTGGCATTAAAATACTGATGTATCCCAGTTTTTTGTAAGCTCTTTCCTTGCATTATGTCCACGGTGTAAAGTTTCAATCCAGTTATATGCTATTTATTACTCCTTTGGAATTGGACAAAATAGAATAATTTAAACAATTTAAAAACATAGTGAAATTGATTTGAAGGCATTTGAGATCAAGAAGAGAATTTTGATTGTGCAAAATCTGTTTGGCAAGTATTGTTTGTGCCATCATAAGGGATGTGAAGTATGTCCTTCAGTTGGAATACTTCTTTCAAATTCTTAGATGAGCAATGAATTGCTTTTGATCATTTGATGCAAAGAATCTCAAAGGTCGTCAGTGGCCTAGTGGTTAGCAAGTTTGGCATCTAATCACAGGTTGTCACCTCTTTCTGGGTTCAACTCTCACAAATGACAATGCTGAAGACCTGTCCCAATATGAACCTTACTGTTGAACGTGACATAAAACCCCATCTTTGAGTTTGAAAAGGATCTCAATGCCTGTGTGACACATGAAATATGGAAAGCTAAAATAGAGAATGTGGTATTGTTAGATCTATATTGAAATCACTCCAAAATAAAAGTATAAATTCAGATGTTAAAGTTTGTTCAAGAATTAATATTCTTTATGTACTATATATTTTGACTGTGAGTATATGTGATAGTTTTCTGAAGAAGAGAGTTATCTGACAGCCATGATCGTATAGTGGTTAGTACTTCACGTTGTGGCCGTGACAACCCAGGTTCGAATCCTGGTCATGGCATTGATTACATACATTTTGTATGATATATAATTCAACTGTGCCACTTTGGCATTTTCAGAAATCTGATCATGGGACAATGATAGATATTTTGTAAAAGTAGTGTACTTGTAAACTTCAAATATATTTTAATTGGGGTGAGAAAGCTGTCATCCAAATGAAAAGGTGTTTTTGCAAGAAGCAATTTCTTGGTTCATGTCTATCGCAGAGCAAGCCTCATAAAAGCAGCCATCGTCCCTGGGTGGGCTTGAACCACCAACCTTTCAGTTAACAGCCAAACGCGCTAACCGATTGCGCCACAGAGACATGGATTCAAGTGGCATTAAAATACTGATGTATCCCAGTTTTTTGTAAGCTCTTTCCTTGCATTATGTCCACGGTGTAAAGTTTCAATCCAGTTATATGCTATTTATTACTCCTTTGGAATTGGACAAAATAGAATAATTTAAACAATTTAAAAACATAGTGAAATTGATTTGAAGGCATTTGAGATCAAGAAGAGAATTTTGATTGTGCAAAATCTGTTTGGCAAGTATTGTTTGTGCCATCATAAGGGATGTGAAGTATGTCCTTCAGTTGGAATACTTCTTTCAAATTCTTAGATGAGCAATGAATTGCTTTTGATCATTTGATGCAAAGAATCTCAAAGGTCGTCAGTGGCCTAGTGGTTAGCAAGTTTGGCATCTAATCACAGGTTGTCACCTCTTTCTGGGTTCAACTCTCACAAATGACAATGCTGAAGACCTGTCCCAATATGAACCTTACTGTTGAACGTGACATAAAACCCCATCTTTGAGTTTGAAAAGGATCTCAATGCCTGTGTGACACATGAAATATGGAAAGCTAAAATAGAGAATGTGGTATTGTTAGATCTATATTGAAATCACTCCAAAATAAAAGTATAAATTCAGATGTTAAAGTTTGTTCAAGAATTAATATTCTTTATGTACTATATATTTTGACTGTGAGTATATGTGATAGTTTTCTGAAGAAGGGAGTTATCTGACAGCCATGATCGTATAGTGGTTAGTACTTCACGTTGTGGCCGTGACAACCCAGGTTCGAATCCTGGTCATGGCATTGATTACATACATTTTGTATGATATATAATTCAACTGTGCCACTTTGGCATTTTCAGAAATCTGATCATGGGACAATGATAGATATTTTGTAAAAGTAGTGTACTTGTAAACTTCAAATATATTTTAATTGGGGTGAGAAAGCTGTCATCCAAATGAAAAGGTGTTTTTGCAAGAAGCAATTTCTTGGTTCATGTCTATCGCAGAGCAAGCCTCATAAAAGCAGCCATCGTCCCTGGGTGGGCTTGAACCACCAACCTTTCGGTTAACAGCCGAACGCGCTAACCGATTGCGCCACAGAGACATGGATTCAAGTGGCATTAAAATACTGATGTATCCCAGTTTTTTGTAAGCTCTTTCCTTGCATTATGTCCACGGTGTAAAGTTTCAATCCAGTTATATGCTATTTATTACTCCTTTGGAATTGGACAAAATAGAATAATTTAAACAATTTAAAAACATAGTGAAATTGATTTGAAGGCATTTGAGATCAAGAAGAGAATTTTGATTGTGCAAAATCTGTTTGGCAAGTATTGTTTGTGCCATCATAAGGGATGTGAAGTATGTCCTTCAGTTGGAATACTTCTTTCAAATTCTTAGATGAGCAATGAATTGCTTTTGATCATTTGATGCAAAGAATCTCAAAGGTCGTCAGTGGCCTAGTGGTTAGCAAGTTTGGCATCTAATCACAGGTTGTCACCTCTTTCTGGGTTCAACTCTCACAAATGACAATGCTGAAGACCTGTCCCAATATGAACCTTACTGTTGAACGTGACATAAAACCCCATCTTTGAGTTTGAAAAGGATCTCAATGCCTGTGTGACACATGAAATATGGAAAGCTAAAATAGAGAATGTGGTATTGTTAGATCTATATTGAAATCACTCCAAAATAAAAGTATAAATTCAGATGTTAAAGTTTGTTCAAGAATTAATATTCTTTATGTACTATATATTTTGACTGTGAGTATATGTGATAGTTTTCTGAAGAAGTGAGTTATCTGACAGCCATGATCGTATAGTGGTTAGTACGTCACGTTGTGGCCGTGACAACCCAGGTTCGAATCCTGGTCATGGCATTGATTACATACATTTTGTATGATATATAATTCAACTGTGCCACTTTGGCATTTTCAGAAATCTGATCATGGGACAATGATAGATATTTTGTAAAAGTAGTGTACTTGTAAACTTCAAATATATTTTAATTGGGGTGAGAAAGCTGTCATCCAAATGAAAAGGTGTTTTTGCAAGAAGCAATTTCTTGGTTCATGTCTATCGCAGAGCAAGCCTCATAAAAGCAGCCATCGTCCCTGGGTGGGCTTGAACCACCAACCTTTCAGTTAACAGCCAAACGCGCTAACCGATTGCGCCACAGAGACATGGATTCAAGTGGCATTAAAATACTGATGTATCCCAGTTTTTTGTAAGCTCTTTCCTTGCATTGTGTCCACGGTGTAAAGTTTCAATCCAGTTATATGCTATTTATTACTCCTTTGGAATTGGACAAAATAGAATAATTTAAACAATTTAAAAACATAGTGAAATTGATTTGAAGGCATTTGAGATCAAGAAGAGAATTTTGATTGTGCAAAATCTGTTTGGCAAGTATTGTTTGTGCCATCATAAGGGATGTGAAGTATGTCCTTCAGTTGGAATACTTCTTTCAAATTCTTAGATGAGCAATGAATTGCTTTTGATCATTTGATGCAAAGAATCTCAAAGGTCGTCAGTGGCCTAGTGGTTAGCAAGTTTGGCATCTAATCACAGGTTGTCACCTCTTTCTGGGTTCAACTCTCACAAATGACAATGCTGAAGACCTGTCCCAATATGAACCTTACTGTTGAACGTGACATTAAACCTCATCTTTGAGTTTGAAAAGGATCTCAATGCCTGTGTGACACATGAAATATGGAAAGCTAAAATAGAGAATGTGGTATTGTTAGATCTATATCGAAATCACTCCAAAATAAAAGTATAAATTCAGATGTTAAAGTTTGTTCAAGAATTAATATTCTTTATGTACTATATATTTTGACTGTGAGTATATGTGATAGTTTTCTGAAGAAGGGAGTTATCTGACAGCCATGATCGTATAGTGGTTAGTACTTCACGTTGTGGCCGTGACAACCCAGGTTCGAATCCTGGTCATGGCATTGATTACATACATTTTGTATGATATATAATTCAACTGTGCCACTTTGGCATTTTCAGAAATCTGATCATGGGACAATGATAGATATTTTGTAAAAGTAGTGTACTTGTAAACTTCAAATATATTTTAATTGGGGTGAGAAAGCTGTCATCCAAATGAAAAGGTGTTTTTGCAAGAAGCAATTTCTTGGTTCATGTCTATCACAGAGCAAGCCTCATAAAAGCAGCCATCGTCCCTGTGTGGGCTTGAACCACCAACCTTTCAGTTAACAGCCGAACGCGCTAACCGATTGCGCCACAGAGACATGGATTCAAGTGGCATTAAAATACTGATGTATCCCAGTTTTTTGTAAGCTCTTTCCTTGCATTATGTCCACGGTGTAAAGTTTCAATCCAGTTATATGCTATTTATTATTCCTTTGGAATTGGACAAAATAGAATAATTTAAACAATTTAAAAACATAGTGAAATTGATTTGAAGGCATTTGAGATCAAGAAGAGAATTTTGATTGTGCAAAATCTGTTTGGCAAGTATTGTTTGTGCCATCATAAGGGATGTGAAGTATGTCCTTCAGTTGGAATACTTCTTTCAAATTCTTAGATGAGCAATGAATTGCTTTTGATCATTTGATGCAAAGAATCTCAAAGGTCGTCAGTGGCCTAGTGGTTAGCAAGTTTGGCATCTAATCACAGGTTGTCACCTCTTTCTGGGTTCAACTCTCACAAATGACAATGCTGAAGACCTGTCCCAATATGAACCTTACTGTTGAACGTGACATAAAACCCCATCTTTGAGTTTGAAAAGGATCTCAATGCCTGTGTGACACATGAAATATGGAAAGCTAAAATAGAGAATGTGGTATTGTTAGATCTATATTGAAATCACTCCAAAATAAAAGTATAAATTCAGATGTTAAAGTTTGTTCAAGAATTAATATTCTTTATGTACTATATATTTTGACTGTGAGTATATGTGATAGTTTTCTGAAGAAGGGAGTTATCTGACAGCCATGATCGTATAGTGGTTAGTACTTCACGTTGTGGCCGTGACAACCCAGGTTCGAATCCTGGTCATGGCATTGATTACATACATTTTGTATGATATATAATTCAACTGTGCCACTTTGGCATTTTCAGAAATCTGATCATGGGACAATGATAGATATTTTGTAAAAGTAGTGTACTTGTAAACTTCAAATATATTTTAATTGGGGTGAGAAAGCTGTCATCCAAATGAAAAGGTGTTTTTGCAAGAAGCAATTTCTTGGTTCATGTCTATCGCAGAGCAAGCCTCATAAAAGCAGCCATCGTCCCTGGGTGGGCTTGAACCACCAACCTTTCGGTTAACAGCCGAACGCGCTAACCGATTGCGCCACAGAGACATGGATTCAAGTGGCATTAAAATACTGATGTATCCCAGTTTTTTGTAAGCTCTTTCCTTGCATTATGTCCACGGTGTAAAGTTTCAATCCAGTTATATGCTATTTATTACTCCTTTGGAATTGGACAAAATAGAATAATTTAAACAATTTAAAAACATAGTGAAATTGATTTGAAGGCATTTGAGATCAAGAAGAGAATTTTGATTGTGCAAAATCTGTTTGGCAAGTATTGTTTGTGCCATCATAAGGGATGTGAAGTATGTCCTTCAGTTGGAATACTTCTTTCAAATTCTTAGATGAGCAATGAATTGCTTTTGATCATTTGATGCAAAGAATCTCAAAGGTCGTCAGTGGCCTAGTGGTTAGCAAGTTTGGCATCTAATCACAGGTTGTCACCTCTTTCTGGGTTCAACTCTCACAAATGACAATGCTGAAGACCTGTCCCAATATGAACCTTACTGTTGAACGTGACATAAAACCCCATCTTTGAGTTTGAAAAGGATCTCAATGCCTGTGTGACACATGAAATATGGAAAGCTAAAATAGAGAATGTGGTATTGTTAGATCTATATTGAAATCACTCCAAAATAAAAGTATAAATTCAGATGTTAAAGTTTGTTCAAGAATTAATATTCTTTATGTACTATATATTTTGACTGTGAGTATATGTGATAGTTTTCTGAAGAAGGGAGTTATCTGACAGCCATGATCGTATAGTGGTTAGTACTTCACGTTGTGGCCGTGACAACCCAGGTTCGAATCCTGGTCATGGCATTGATTACATACATTTTGTATGATATATAATTCAACTGTGCCACTTTGGCATTTTCAGAAATCTGATCATGGGACAATGATAGATATTTTGTAAAAGTAGTGTACTTGTAAACTTCAAATATATTTTAATTGGGGTGAGAAAGCTGTCATCCAAATGAAAAGGTGTTTTTGCAAGAAGCAATTTCTTGGTTCATGTCTATCGCAGAGCAAGCCTCATAAAAGCAGCCATCGTCCCTGGGTGGGCTTGAACCACCAACCTTTCAGTTAACAGCCGAACGCGCTAACCGATTGCGCCACAGAGACATGGATTCAAGTGGCATTAAAATACTGATGTATCCCAGTTTTTTGTAAGCTCTTTCCTTGCATTATGTCCACGGTGTAAAGTTTCAATCCAGTTATATGTTATTTATTACTCCTTTGGAATTGGACAAAATAGAATAATTTAAACAATTTAAAAACATAGTGAAATTGATTTGAAGGCATTTGAGATCAAGAAGAGAATTTTGATTGTGCAAAATCTGTTTGGCAAGTATTGTTTGTGCCATCATAAGGGATGTGAAGTATGTCCTTCAGTTGGAATACTTCTTTCAAATTCTTAGATGAGCAATGAATTGCTTTTGATCATTTGATGCAAAGAATCTCAAAGGTCGTCAGTGGCCTAGTGGTTAGCAAGTTTGGCATCTAATCACAGGTTGTCACCTCTTTCTGGGTTCAACTCTCACAAATGACAATGCTGAAGACCTGTCCCAATATGAACCTTACTGTTGAACGTGACATAAAACCCCATCTTTGAGTTTGAAAAGGATCTCAATGCCTGTGTGACACATGAAATATGGAAAGCTAAAATAGAGAATGTGGTATTGTTAGATCTATATTGAAATCACTCCAAAATAAAAGTATAAATTCAGATGTTAAAGTTTGTTCAAGAATTAATATTCTTTATGTACTATATATTTTGACTGTGAGTATATGTGATAGTTTTCTGAAGAAGGGAGTTATCTGACAGCCATGATCGTATAGTGGTTAGTACTTCACGTTGTGGCCGTGACAACCCAGGTTCGAATCCTGGTCATGGCATTGATTACATACATTTTGTATGATATATAATTCAACTGTGCCACTTTGGCATTTTCAGAAATCTGATCATGGGACAATGATAGATATTTTGTAAAAGTAGTGTACTTGTAAACTTCAAATATATTTTAATTGGGGTGAGAAAGCTGTCATCCAAATGAAAAGGTGTTTTTGCAAGAAGCAATTTCTTGGTTCATGTCTATCGCAGAGCAAGCCTCATAAAAGCAGCCATCGTCCCTGGGTGGGCTTGAACCACCAACCTTTCAGTTAACAGCCAAACGCGCTAACCGATTGCGCCACAGAGACATGGATTCAAGTGGCATTAAAATACTGATGTATCCCAGTTTTTTGTAAGCTCTTTCCTTGCATTATGTCCACGGTGTAAAGTTTCAATCCAGTTATATGCTATTTATTACTCCTTTGGAATTGGACAAAATAGAATAATTTAAACAATTTAAAAACATAGTGAAATTGATTTGAAGGCATTTGAGATCAAGAAGAGAATTTTGATTGTGCAAAATCTGTTTGGCAAGTATTGTTTGTGCCATCATAAGGGATGTGAAGTATGTCCTTCAGTTGGAATACTTCTTTCAAATTCTTAGATGAGCAATGAATTGCTTTTGATCATTTGATGCAAAGAATCTCAAAGGTCGTCAGTGGCCTAGTGGTTAGCAAGTTTGGCATCTAATCACAGGTTGTCACCTCTTTCTGGGTTCAACTCTCACAAATGACAATGCTGAAGACCTGTCCCAATATGAACCTTACTGTTGAACGTGACATAAAACCCCATCTTTGAGTTTGAAAAGGATCTCAATGCCTGTTTGAGACATGAAATATGGAAAGCTAAAATAGAGA
The DNA here is from genome assembly GCA_964017235.1 of Sabellastarte sp. h YS-2021. Taxonomy (NCBI): domain Eukaryota; kingdom Metazoa; phylum Annelida; class Polychaeta; order Sabellida; family Sabellidae; genus Sabellastarte; species Sabellastarte sp. h YS-2021. Next base: position 173,832,728 of record OZ024929.1, on the reverse strand, counting down.
ATGTGGTATTGTTAGATCTATATTGAAATCACTCCAAAATAAAAGTATAAATTCAGATGTTAAAGTTTGTTCAAGAATTAATATTCTTTATGTACTATATATTTTGACTGTGAGTATATGTGATAGTTTTCTGAAGAAGGGAGTTATCTGACAGCCATGATCGTATAGTGGTTAGTACTTCACGTTGTGGCCGTGACAACCCAGGTTCGAATCCTGGTCATGGCATTGATTACATACATTTTGTATGATATATAATTCAACTGTGCCACTTTGGCATTTTCAGAAATCTGATCATGGGACAATGATAGATATTTTGTAAAAGTAGTGTACTTGTAAACTTCAAATATATTTTAATTGGGGTGAGAAAGCTGTCATCCAAATGAAAAGGTGTTTTTGCAAGAAGCAATTTCTTGGTTCATGTCTATCGCAGAGCAAGCCTCATAAAAGCAGCCATCGTCCCTGGGTGGGCTTGAACCACCAACCTTTCAGTTAACAGCCAAACGCGCTAACCGATTGCGCCACAGAGACATGGATTCAAGTGGCATTAAAATACTGATGTATCCCAGTTTTTTGTAAGCTCTTTCCTTGCATTATGTCCACGGTGTAAAGTTTCAATCCAGTTATATGCTATTTATTACTCCTTTGGAATTGGACAAAATAGAATAATTTAAACAATTTAAAAACATAGTGAAATTGATTTGAAGGCATTTGAGATCAAGAAGAGAATTTTGATTGTGCAAAATCTGTTTGGCAAGTATTGTTTGTGCCATCATAAGGGATGTGAAGTATGTCCTTCAGTTGGAATACTTCTTTCAAATTCTTAGATGAGCAATGAATTGCTTTTGATCATTTGATGCAAAGAATCTCAAAGGTCGTCAGTGGCCTAGTGGTTAGCAAGTTTGGCATCTAATCACAGGTTGTCACCTCTTTCTGGGTTCAACTCTCACAAATGACAATGCTGAAGACCTGTCCCAATATGAACCTTACTGTTGAACGTGACATAAAACCCCATCTTTGAGTTTGAAAAGGATCTCAATGCCTGTGTGACACATGAAATATGGAAAGCTAAAATAGAGAATGTGGTATTGTTAGATCTATATTGAAATCACTCCAAAAGAAAAGTATAAATTCAGATGTTAAAGTTTGTTCAAGAATTAATATTCTTTATGTACTATATATTTTGACTGTGAGTATATGTGATAGTTTTCTGAAGAAGGGAGTTATCTGACAGCCATGATCGTATAGTGGTTAGTACTTCACGTTGTGGCCGTGACAACCCAGGTTCGAATCCTGGTCATGGCATTGATTACATACATTTTGTATGATATATAATTCAACTGTGCCACTTTGGCATTTTCAGAAATCTGATCATGGGACAATGATAGATATTTTGTAAAAGTAGTGTACTTGTAAACTTCAAATATATTTTAATTGGGGTGAGAAAGCTGTCATCCAAATGAAAAGGTGTTTTTGCAAGAAGCAATTTCTTGGTTCATGTCTATCGCAGAGCAAGCCTCATAAAAGCAGCCATCGTCCCTGGGTGGGCTTGAACCACCAACCTTTCGGTTAACAGCCGAACGCGCTAACCGATTGCGCCACAGAGACATGGATTCAAGTGGCATTAAAATACTGATGTATCCCAGTTTTTTGTAAGCTCTTTCCTTGCATTATGTCCACGGTGTAAAGTTTCAATCCAGTTATATGCTATTTATTACTCCTTTGGAATTAGACAAAATAGAATAATTTAAACAATTTAAAAACATAGTGAAATTGATTTGAAGGCATTTGAGATCAAGAAGAGAATTTTGATTGTGCAAAATCTGTTTGGCAAGTATTGTTTGTGCCATCATAAGGGATGTGAAGTATGTCCTTCAGTTGGAATACTTCTTTCAAATTCTTAGATGAGCAATGAATTGCTTTTGATCATTTGATGCAAAGAATCTCAAAGGTCGTCAGTGGCCTAGTGGTTAGCAAGTTTGGCATCTAATCACAGGTTGTCACCTCTTTCTGGGTTCAACTCTCACAAATGACAATGCTGAAGACCTGTCCCAATATGAACCTTACTGTTGAACGTGACATAAAACCCCATCTTTGAGTTTGAAAAGGATCTCAATGCCTGTGTGACACATGAAATATGGAAAGCTAAAATAGAGAATGTGGTATTGTTAGATCTATATTGAAATCACTCCAAAATAAAAGTATAAATTCAGATGTTAAAGTTTGTTCAAGAATTAATATTCTTTATGTACTATATATTTTGACTGTGAGTATATGTGATAGTTTTCTGAAGAAGGGAGTTATCTGACAGCCATGATCGTATAGTGGTTAGTACGTCACGTTGTGGCCGTGACAACCCAGGTTCGAATCCTGGTCATGGCATTGATTACATACATTTTGTATGATATATAATTCAACTGTGCCACTTTGGCATTTTCAGAAATCTGATCATGGGACAATCATAGATATTTTGTAAAAGTAGTGTACTTGTAAACTTCAAATATATTTTAATTGGGGTGAGAAAGCTGTCATCCAAATGAAAAGGTGTTTTTGCAAGAAGCAATTTCTTGGTTCATGTCTATCGCAGAGCAAGCCTCATAAAAGCAGCCATCGTCCCTGGGTGGGCTTGAACCACCAACCTTTCGGTTAACAGCCGAACGCGCTAACCGATTGCTCCACAGAGACATGGATTCAAGTGGCATTAAAATACTGATGTATCCCAGTTTTTTGTAAGCTCTTTCCTTGCATTGTGTCCACGGTGTAAAGTTTCAATCCAGTTATATGCTATTTATTACTCCTTTGGAATTGGACAAAATAGAATAATTTAAACAATTTAAAAACATAGTGAAATTGATTTGAAGGCATTTGAGATCAAGAAGAGAATTTTGATTGTGCAAAATCTGTTTGGCAAGTATTGTTTGTGCCATCATAAGGGATGTGAAGTATGTCCTTCAGTTGGAATACTTCTTTCAAATTCTTAGATGAGCAATGAATTGCTTTTGATCATTTGATGCAAAGAATCTCAAAGGTCGTCAGTGGCCTAGTGGTTAGCAAGTTTGGCATCTAATCACAGGTTGTCACCTCTTTCTGGGTTCAACTCTCACAAATGACAATGCTGAAGACCTGTCCCAATATGAACCTTACTGTTGAACGTGACATTAAACCTCATCTTTCAGTTTGAAAAGGATCTCAATGCCTGTGTGACACATGAAATATGGAAAGCTAAAATAGAGAATGTGGTATTGTTAGATCTATATCGAAATCACTCCAAAATAAAAGTATAAATTCAGATGTTAAAGTTTGTTCAAGAATTAATATTCTTTATGTACTATATATTTTGACTGTGAGTATATGTGATAGTTTTCTGAAGAAGGGAGTTATCTGACAGCCATGATCGTATAGTGGTTAGTACTTCACGTTGTGGCCGTGACAACCCAGGTTCGAATCCTGGTCATGGCATTGATTACATACATTTTGTATGATATATAATTCAACTGTGCCACTTTGGCATTTTCAGAAATCTGATCATGGGACAATGATAGATATTTTGTAAAAGTAGTGTACTTGTAAACTTCAAATATATTTTAATTGGGGTGAGAAAGCTGTCATCCAAATGAAAAGGTGTTTTTGCAAGAAGCAATTTCTTGGTTCATGTCTATCACAGAGCAAGCCTCATAAAAGCAGCCATCGTCCCTGTGTGGGCTTGAACCACCAACCTTTCGGTTAACAGCCGAACGCGCTAACCGATTGCGCCACAGAGACATGGATTCAAGTGGCATTAAAATACTGATGTATCCCAGTTTTTTGTAAGCTCTTTCCTTGCATTATGTCCACGGTGTAAAGTTTCAATCCAGTTATATGCTATTTATTACTCCTTTGGAATTGGACAAAATAGAATAATTTAAACAATTTAAAAACATAGTGAAATTGATTTGAAGGCATTTGAGATCAAGAAGAGAATTTTGATTGTGCAAAATCTGTTTGGCAAGTATTGTTTGTGCCATCATAAGGGATGTGAAGTATGTCCTTCAGTTGGAATACTTCTTTCAAATTCTTAGATGAGCAATGAATTGCTTTTGATCATTTGATGCAAAGAATCTCAAAGGTCGTCAGTGGCCTAGTGGTTAGCAAGTTTGGCATCTAATCACAGGTTGTCACCTCTTTCTGGGTTCAACTCTCACAAATGACAATGCTGAAGACCTGTCCCAATATGAACCTTACTGTTGAACGTGACATAAAACCCCATCTTTGAGTTTGAAAAGGATCTCAATGCCTGTGTGACACATGAAATATGGAAAGCTAAAATAGAGAATGTGGTATTGTTAGATCTATATTGAAATCACTCCAAAATAAAAGTATAAATTCAGATGTTAAAGTTTGTTCAAGAATTAATATTCTTTATGTACTATATATTTTGACTGTGAGTATATGTGATAGTTTTCTGAAGAAGGGAGTTATCTGACAGCCATGATCGTATAGTGGTTAGTACTTCACGTTGTGGCCGTGACAACCCAGGTTCGAATCCTGGTCATGGCATTGATTACATACATTTTGTATGATATATAATTCAACTGTGCCACTTTGGCATTTTCAGAAATCTGATCATGGGACAATGATAGATATTTTGTAAAAGTAGTGTACTTGTAAACTTCAAATATATTTTAATTGGGGTGAGAAAGCTGTCATCCAAATGAAAAGGTGTTTTTGCAAGAAGCAATTTCTTGGTTCATGTCTATCGCAGAGCAAGCCTCATAAAAGCAGCCATCGTCCCTGGGTGGGCTTGAACCACCAACCTTTCGGTTAACAGCCGAACGCGCTAACCGATTGCGCCACAGAGACATGGATTCAAGTGGCATTAAAATACTGATGTATCCCAGTTTTTTGTAAGCTCTTTCCTTGCATTATGTCCACGGTGTAAAGTTTCAATCCAGTTATATGCTATTTATTACTCCTTTGGAATTGGACAAAATAGAATAATTTAAACAATTTAAAAACATAGTGAAATTGATTTGAAGGCATTTGAGATCAAGAAGAGAATTTTGACTGTGCAAAATCTGTTTGGCAAGTATTGTTTGTGCCATCATAAGGGATGTGAAGTATGTCCTTCAGTTGGAATACTTCTTTCAAATTCTTAGATGAGCAATGAATTGCTTTTGATCATTTGATGCAAAGAATCTCAAAGGTCGTCAGTGGCCTAGTGGTTAGCAAGTTTGGCATCTAATCACAGGTTGTCACCTCTTTCTGGGTTCAACTCTCACAAATGACAATGCTGAAGACCTGTCCCAATATGAACCTTACTGTTGAACGTGACATAAAACCCCATCTTTGAGTTTGAAAAGGATCTCAATGCCTGTGTGACACATGAAATATGGAAAGCTAAAATAGAGAATGTGGTATTGTTAGATCTATATTGAAATCACTCCAAAATAAAAGTATAAATTCAGATGTTAAAGTTTGTTCAAGAATTAATATTCTTTATGTACTATATATTTTGACTGTGAGTATATGTGATAGTTTTCTGAAGAAGGGAGTTATCTGACAGCCATGATCGTATAGTGGTTAGTACTTCACGTTGTGGCCGTGACAACCCAGGTTCGAATCCTGGTCATGGCATTGATTACATACATTTTGTATGATATATAATTCAACTGTGCCACTTTGGCATTTTCAGAAATCTGATCATGGGACAATGATAGATATTTTGTAAAAGTAGTGTACTTGTAAACTTCAAATATATTTTAATTGGGGTGAGAAAGCTGTCATCCAAATGAAAAGGTGTTTTTGCAAGAAGCAATTTCTTGGTTCATGTCTATCGCAGAGCAAGCCTCATAAAAGCAGCCATCGTCCCTGGGTGGGCTTGAACCACCAACCTTTCGGTTAACAGCCAAACACGCTAACCGATTGCGCCACAGAGACATGGATTCAAGTGGCATTAAAATACTGATGTATCCCAGTTTTTTGTAAGCTCTTTCCTTGCATTATGTCCACGGTGTAAAGTTTCAATCCAGTTATATGCTATTTATTACTCCTTTGGAATTGGACAAAATAGAATAATTTAAACAATTTAAAAACATAGTGAAATTGATTTGAAGGCATTTGAGATCAAGAAGAGAATTTTGATTGTGCAAAATCTGTTTGGCAAGTATTGTTTGTGCCATCATAAGGGATGTGAAGTATGTCCTTCAGTTGGAATACTTCTTTCAAATTCTTAGATGAGCAATGAATTGCTTTTGATCATTTGATGCAAAGAATCTCAAAGGTCGTCAGTGGCCTAGTGGTTAGCAAGTTTGGCATCTAATCACAGGTTGTCACCTCTTTCTGGGTTCAACTCTCACAAATGACAATGCTGAAGACCTGTCCCAATATGAACCTTACTGTTGAACGTGACATAAAACCCCATCTTTGAGTTTGAAAAGGATCTCAATGCCTGTGTGACACATGAAATATGGAAAGCTAAAATAGAGAATGTGGTATTGTTAGATCTATATTGAAATCACTCCAAAATAAAAGTATAAATTCAGATGTTAAAGTTTGTTCAAGAATTAATATTCTTTATGTACTATATATTTTGACTGTGAGTATATGTGATAGTTTTCTGAAGAAGGGAGTTATCTGACAGCCATGATCGTATAGTGGTTAGTACTTCACGTTGTGGCCGTGACAACCCAGGTTCGAATCCTGGTCATGGCATTGATTACATACATTTTGTATGATATATAATTCAACTGTGCCACTTTGGCATTTTCAGAAATCTGATCATGGGACAATGATAGATATTTTGTAAAAGTAGTGTACTTGTAAACTTCAAATATATTTTAATTGGGGTGAGAAAGCTGTCATCCAAATGAAAAGGTGTTTTTGCAAGAAGCAATTTCTTGGTTCATGTCTATCGCAGAGCAAGCCTCATAAAAGCAGCCATCGTCCCTGGGTGGGCTTGAACCACCAACCTTTCGGTTAACAGCCAAACACGCTAACCGATTGCGCCACAGAGACATGGATTCAAGTGGCATTAAAATACTGATGTATCCCAGTTTTTTGTAAGCTCTTTCCTTGCATTATGTCCACGGTGTAAAGTTTCAATCCAGTTATATGCTATTTATTACTCCTTTGGAATTGGACAAAATAGAATAATTTAAACAATTTAAAAACATAGTGAAATTGATTTGAAGGCATTTGAGATCAAGAAGAGAATTTTGATTGTGCAAAATCTGTTTGGCAAGTATTGTTTGTGCCATCATAAGGGATGTGAAGTATGTCCTTCAGTTGGAATACTTCTTTCAAATTCTTAGATGAGCAATGAATTGCTTTTGATCATTTGATGCAAAGAATCTCAAAGGTCGTCAGTGGCCTAGTGGTTAGCAAGTTTGGCATCTAATCACAGGTTGTCACCTCTTTCTGGGTTCAACTCTCACAAATGACAATGCTGAAGACCTGTCCCAATATGAACCTTACTGTTGAACGTGACATAAAACCCCATCTTTGAGTTTGAAAAGGATCTCAATGCCTGTGTGACACATGAAATATGGAAAGCTAAAATAGAGAATGTGGTATTGTTAGATCTATATTGAAATCACTCCAAAATAAAAGTATAAATTCAGATGTTAAAGTTTGTTCAAGAATTAATATTCTTTATGTACTATATATTTTGACTGTGAGTATATGTGATAGTTTTCTGAAGAAGGGAGTTATCTGACAGCCATGATCGTATAGTGGTTAGTACTTCACGTTGTGGCCGTGACAACCCAGGTTCGAATCCTGGTCATGGCATTGATTACATACATTTTGTATGATATATAATTCAACTGTGCCACTTTGGCATTTTCAGAAATCTGATCATGGGACAATGATAGATATTTTGTAAAAGTAGTGTACTTGTAAACTTCAAATATATTTTAATTGGGGTGAGAAAGCTGTCATCCAAATGAAAAGGTGTTTTTGCAAGAAGCAATTTCTTGGTTCATGTCTATCGCAGAGCAAGCCTCATAAAAGCAGCCATCGTCCCTGGGTGGGCTTGAACCACCAACCTTTCGGTTAACAGCCGAACATGCTAACCGATTGCGCCACAGAGACATGGATTCAAGTGGCATTAAAATACTGATGTATCCCAGTTTTTTGTAAGCTCTTTCCTTGCATTATGTCCACGGTGTAAAGTTTCAATCCAGTTATATGCTATTTATTACTCCTTTGGAATTGGACAAAATAGAATAATTTAAACAATTTAAAAACATAGTGAAATTGATTTGAAGGCATTTGAGATCAAGAAGAGAATTTTGATTGTGCAAAATCTGTTTGGCAAGTATTGTTTGTGCCATCATAAGGGATGTGAAGTATGTCCTTCAGTTGGAATACTTCTTTCAAATTCTTAGATGAGCAATGAATTGCTTTTGATCATTTGATGCAAAGAATCTCAAAGGTCATCAGTGGCCTAGTGGTTAGCAAGTTTGGCATCTAATCACAGGTTGTCACCTCTTTCTGGGTTCAACTCTCACAAATGACAATGCTGAAGACCTGTCCCAATATGAACCTTACTGTTGAACGTGACATAAAACCCCATCTTTGAGTTTGAAAAGGATCTCAATGCCTGTGTGACACATGAAATATGGAAAGCTAAAATAGAGAATGTGGTATTGTTAGATCTATATTGAAATCACTCCAAAATAAAAGTATAAATTCAGATGTTAAAGTTTGTTCAAGAATTAATATTCTTTATGTACTATATATTTTGACTGTGAGTATATGTGATAGTTTTCTGAAGAAGGGAGTTATCTGACAGCCATGATCGTATAGTGGTTAGTACGTCACGTTGTGGCCGTGACAACCCAGGTTCGAATCCTGGTCATGGCATTGATTACATACATTTTGTATGATATATAATTCAACTGTGCCACTTTGGCATTTTCAGAAATCTGATCATGGGACAATGATAGATATTTTGTAAAAGTAGTGTACTTGTAAACTTCAAATATATTTTAATTGGGGTGAGAAAGCTGTCATCCAAATGAAAAGGTGTTTTTGCAAGAAGCAATTTCTTGGTTCATGTCTATCGCAGAGCAAGCCTCATAAAAGCAGCCATCGTCCCTGGGTGGGCTTGAACCACCAACCTTTCGGTTAACAGCCGAACACGCTAACCGATTGCGCCACAGAGACATGGATTCAAGTGGCATTAAAATACTGATGTATCCCAGTTTTTTGTAAGCTCTTTCCTTGCATTATGTCCACGGTGTAAAGTTTCAATCCAGTTATATGCTATTTATTACTCCTTTGGAATTGGACAAAATAGAATAATTTAAACAATTTAAAAACATAGTGAAATTGATTTGAAGGCATTTGAGATCAAGAAGAGAATTTTGACTGTGCAAAATCTGTTTGGCAAGTATTGTTTGTGCCATCATAAGGGATGTGAAGTATGTCCTTCAGTTGGAATACTTCTTTCAAATTCTTAGATGAGCAATGAATTGCTTTTGATCATTTGATGCAAAGAATCTCAAAGGTCGTCAGTGGCCTAGTGGTTAGCAAGTTTGGCATCTAATCACAGGTTGTCACCTCTTTCTGGGTTCAACTCTCACAAATGACAATGCTGAAGACCTGTCCCAATATGAACCTTACTGTTGAACGTGACATAAAACCCCATCTTTGAGTTTGAAAAGGATCTCAATGCCTGTGTGACACATGAAATATGGAAAGCTAAAATAGAGAATGTGGTATTGTTAGATCTATATTGAAATCACTCCAAAATAAAAGTATAAATTCAGATGTTAAAGTTTGTTCAAGAATTAATATTCTTTATGTACTATATATTTTGACTGTGAGTATATGTGATAGTTTTCTGAAGAAGGGAGTTATCTGACAGCCATGATCGTATAGTGGTTAGTACTTCACGTTGTGGCCGTGACAACCCAGGTTCGAATCCTGGTCATGGCATTGATTACATACATTTTGTATGATATATAATTCAACTGTGCCACTTTGGCATTTTCAGAAATCTGATCATGGGACAATGATAGATATTTTGTAAAAGTAGTGTACTTGTAAACTTCAAATATATTTTAATTGGGGTGAGAAAGCTGTCATCCAAATGAAAAGGTGTTTTTGCAAGAAGCAATTTCTTGGTTCATGTCTATCGCAGAGCAAGCCTCATAAAAGCAGCCATCGTCCCTGGGTGGGCTTGAACCACCAACCTTTCGGTTAACAGCCGAACACGCTAACCGATTGCGCCACAGAGACATGGATTCAAGTGGCATTAAAATACTGATGTATCCCAGTTTTTTGTAAGCTCTTTCCTTGCATTATGTCCACGGTGTAAAGTTTCAATCCAGTTATATGCTATTTATTACTCCTTTGGAATTGGACAAAATAGAATAATTTAAACAATTTAAAAACATAGTGAAATTGATTTGAAGGCATTTGAGATCAAGAAGAGAATTTTGATTGTGCAAAATCTGTTTGGCAAGTATTGTTTGTGCCATCATAAGGGATGTGAAGTATGTCCTTCAGTTGGAATACTTCTTTCAAATTCTTAGATGAGCAATGAATTGCTTTTGATCATTTGATGCAAAGAATCTCAAAGGTCGTCAGTGGCCTAGTGGTTAGCAAGTTTGGCATCTAATCACAGGTTGTCACCTCTTTCTGGGTTCAACTCTCACAAATGACAATGCTGAAGACCTGTCCCAATATGAACCTTACTGTTGAACGTGACATAAAACCCCATCTTTGAGTTTGAAAAGGATCTCAATGCCTGTGTGACACATGAAATATGGAAAGCTAAAATAGAGAATGTGGTATTGTTAGATCTATATTGAAATCACTCCAAAATAAAAGTATAAATTCAGATGTTAAAGTTTGTTCAAGAATTAATATTCTTTATGTACTATATATTTTGACTGTGAGTATATGTGATAGTTTTCTGAAGAAGGGAGTTATCTGACAGCCATGATCGTATAGTGGTTAGTACTTCACGTTGTGGCCGTGACAACCCAGGTTCGAATCCTGGTCATGGCATTGATTACATACATTTTGTATGATATATAATTCAACTGTGCCACTTTGGCATTTTCAGAAATCTGATCATGGGACAATGATAGATATTTTGTAAAAGTAGTGTACTTGTAAACTTCAAATATATTTTAATTGGGGTGAGAAAGCTGTCATCCAAATGAAAAGGTGTTTTTGCAAGAAGCAATTTCTTGGTTCATGTCTATCGCAGAGCAAGCCTCATAAAAGCAGCCATCGTCCCTGGGTGGGCTTGAACCACCAACCTTTCGGTTAACAGCCGAACATGCTAACCGATTGCGCCACAGAGACATGGATTCAAGTGGCATTAAAATACTGATGTATCCCAGTTTTTTGTAAGCTCTTTCCTTGCATTATGTCCACGGTGTAAAGTTTCAATCCAGTTATATGCTATTTATTACTCCTTTGGAATTGGACAAAATAGAATAATTTAAACAATTTAAAAACATAGTGAAATTGATTTGAAGGCATTTGAGATCAAGAAGAGAATTTTGATTGTGCAAAATCTGTTTGGCAAGTATTGTTTGTGCCATCATAAGGGATGTGAAGTATGTCCTTCAGTTGGAATACTTCTTTCAAATTCTTAGATGAGCAATGAATTGCTTTTGATCATTTGATGCAAAGAATCTCAAAGGTCGTCAGTGGCCTAGTGGTTAGCAAGTTTGGCATCTAATCACAGGTTGTCACCTCTTTCTGGGTTCAACTCTCACAAATGACAATGCTGAAGACCTGTCCCAATATGAACCTTACTGTTGAACGTGACATAAAACCCCATCTTTGAGTTTGAAAAGGATCTCAATGCCTGTGTGACACATGAAATATGGAAAGCTAAAATAGAGAATGTGGTATTGTTAGATCTATATTGAAATCACTCCAAAATAAAAGTATAAATTCAGATGTTAAAGTTTGTTCAAGAATTAATATTCTTTATGTACTATATATTTTGACTGTGAGTATATGTGATAGTTTTCTGAAGAAGGGAGTTATCTGACAGCCATGATCGTATAGTGGTTAGTACGTCACGTTGTGGCCGTGACAACCCAGGTTCGAATCCTGGTCATGGCATTGATTACATACATTTTGTATGATATATAATTCAACTGTGCCACTTTGGCATTTTCAGAAATCTGATCATGGGACAATGATAGATATTTTGTAAAAGTAGTGTACTTGTAAACTTCAAATATATTTTAATTGGGGTGAGAAAGCTGTCATCCAAATGAAAAGGTGTTTTTGCAAGAAGCAATTTCTTGGTTCATGTCTATCGCAGAGCAAGCCTCATAAAAGCAGCCATCGTCCCTGGGTGGGCTTGAACCACCAACCTTTCGGTTAACAGCCGAACACGCTAACCGATTGCGCCACAGAGACATGGATTCAAGTGGCATTAAAATACTGATGTATCCCAGTTTTTTGTAAGCTCTTTCCTTGCATTATGTCCACGGTGTAAAGTTTCAATCCAGTTATATGCTATTTATTACTCCTTTGGAATTGGACAAAATAGAATAATTTAAACAATTTAAAAACATAGTGAAATTGATTTGAAGGCATTTGAGATCAAGAAGAGAATTTTGATTGTGCAAAATCTGTTTGGCAAGTATTGTTTGTGCCATCATAAGGGATGTGAAGTATGTCCTTCAGTTGGAATACTTCTTTCAAATTCTTAGATGAGCAATGAATTGCTTTTGATCATTTGATGCAAAGAATCTCAAAGGTCGTCAGTGGCCTAGTGGTTAGCAAGTTTGGCATCTAATCACAGGTTGTCACCTCTTTCTGGGTTCAACTCTCACAAATGACAATGCTGAAGACCTGTCCCAATATGAACCTTACTGTTGAACGTGACATAAAACCCCATCTTTGAGTTTGAAAAGGATCTCAATGCCTGTGTGACACATGAAATATGGAAAGCTAAAATAGAGAATGTGGTATTGTTAGATCTATATTGAAATCACTCCAAAATAAAAGTATAAATTCAGATGTTAAAGTTTGTTCAAGAATTAATATTCTTTATGTACTATAGGGGGCCACGGTGGCAGAGTGGTAACACTCTCGCCTCCCACCTCTGCGGCCGGGGATCGATCCCCGTCATGGCCGTAAGTGGGAAAGCTGGTAGTTGCTTGCCGTTAGTCGGCAGTTTACAGTACACAACCCTAGCGAACTCTATGTACTGGTTTCCTCTGCCCTTCCAACTACCCGTCGTGATATGACCTGTACAGTGTTGAAAGCGACGTTAAACCCCAAATAAATAAATAAATAAATAAATAAATCTTAATGTACTATATATTTTGACTGTGAGTATATGTGATAGTTTTCTGAAGAAGGGAGTTATCTGACAGCCATGATCGTATAGTGGTTAGTACGTCACGTTGTGGCCGTGACAACCCAGGTTCGAATCCTGGTCATGGCATTGATTACATACATTTTGTATGATATATAATTCAACTGTGCCACTTTGGCATTTTCAGAAATCTGATCATGGGACAATCATAGATATTTTGTAAAAGTAGTGTACTTGTAAACTTCAAATATATTTTAATTGGGGTGAGAAAGCTGTCATCCAAATGAAAAGGTGTTTTTGCAAGAAGCAATTTCTTGGTTCATGTCTATCGCAGAGCAAGCCTCATAAAAGCAGCCATCGTCCCTGGGTGGGCTTGAACCACCAACCTTTCGGTTAACAGCCGAACGCGCTAACCGATTGCGCCACAGAGACATGGATTCAAGTGGCATTAAAATACTGATGTATCCCAGTTTTTTGTAAGCTCTTTCCTTGCATTATGTCCACGGTGTAAAGTTTCAATCCAGTTATATGCTATTTATTACTCCTTTGGAATTGGACAAAATAGAATAATTTAAACAATTTAAAAACATAGTGAAATTGATTTGAAGGCATTTGAGATCAAGAAGAGAATTTTGATTGTGCAAAATCTGTTTGGCAAGTATTGTTTGTGCCATCATAAGGGATGTGAAGTATGTCCTTCAGTTGGAATACTTCTTTCAAATTCTTAGATGAGCAATGAATTGCTTTTGATCATTTGATGCAAAGAATCTCAAAGGCCGTCAGTGGCCTAGTGGTTAGCAAGTTTGGCATCTAATCACAGGTTGTCACCTCTTTCTGGGTTCAACTCTCACAAATGACAATGCTGAAGACCTGTCCCAATATGAACCTTACTGTTGAACGTGACATAAAACCCCATCTTTGAGTTTGAAAAGGATCTCAATGCCTGTGTGACACATGAAATATGGAAAGCTAAAATAGAGAATGTGGTATTGTTAGATCTATATTGAAATCACTCCAAAATAAAAGTATAAATTCAGATGTTAAAGTTTGTTCAAGAATTAATATTCTTTATGTACTATATATTTTGACTGTGAGTATATGTGATAGTTTTCTGAAGAAGGGAGTTATCTGACAGCCATGATCGTATAGTGGTTAGTACTTCAAGTTGTGGCCGTGATAACCCAGGTTCGAATCCTGGTCATGGCATTGATTACATACATTTTGTATGATATATAATTCAACTGTGCCACTTTGGCATTTTCAGAAATCTGATCATGGGACAATGATAGATATTTTGTAAAAGTAGTGTACTTGTAAACTTCAAATATATTTTAATTGGGGTGAGAAAGCTGTCATCCAAATGAAAAGGTGTTTTTGCAAGAAGCAATTTCTTGGTTCATGTCTATCGCAGAGCAAGCCTCATAAAAGCAGCCATCGTCCCTGGGTGGGCTTGAACCACCAACCTTTCGGTTAACAGCCGAACGCGCTAACCGATTGCGCCACAGAGACATGGATTCAAGTGGCATTAAAATACTGATGTATCCCAGTTTTTTGTAAGCTCTTTCCTTGCATTATGTCCACGGTGTAAAGTTTCAATCCAGTTATATGCTATTTATTACTCCTTTGGAATTGGACAAAATAGAATAATTTAAACAATTTAAAAACATAGTGAAATTGATTTGAAGGCATTTGAGATCAAGAAGAGAATTTTGATTGTGCAAAATCTGTTTGGCAAGTATTGTTTGTGCCATCATAAGGGATGTGAAGTATGTCCTTCAGTTGGAATACTTCTTTCAAATTCTTAGATGAGCAATGAATTGCTTTTGATCATTTGATGCAAAGAATCTCAAAGGTCGTCAGTGGCCTAGTGGTTAGCAAGTTTGGCATCTAATCACAGGTTGTCACCTCTTTCTGGGTTCAACTCTCACAAATGACAATGCTGAAGACCTGTCCCAATATGAACCTTACTGTTGAACATGACATAAAACCCCATCTTTGAGTTTGAAAAGGATCTCAATGCCTGTGTGACACATGAAATATGGAAAGCTAAAATAGAGAATGTGGTATTGTTAGATCTATATTGAAATCACTCCAAA
This sequence comes from Sabellastarte sp. h YS-2021, assembly GCA_964017235.1. Taxonomy (NCBI): domain Eukaryota; kingdom Metazoa; phylum Annelida; class Polychaeta; order Sabellida; family Sabellidae; genus Sabellastarte; species Sabellastarte sp. h YS-2021. The sequence goes on along the minus strand of OZ024929.1, from coordinate 173,817,350 downwards.
ATAAAAGTATAAATTCAGATGTTAAAGTTTGTTCAAGAATTAATATTCTTTATGTACTATATATTTTGACTGTGAGTATATGTGATAGTTTTCTGAAGAAGGGAGTTATCTGACAGCCATGATCGTATAGTGGTTAGTACTTCACGTTGTGGCCGTGACAACCCACGTTCGAATCCTGGTCATGGCATTGATTACATACATTTTGTATGATATATAATTCAACTGTGCCACTTTGGCATTTTCAGAAATCTGATCATGGGACAATGATAGATATTTTGTAAAAGTAGTGTACTTGTAAACTTCAAATATATTTTAATTGGGGTGAGAAAGCTGTCATCCAAATGAAAAGGTGTTTTTGCAAGAAGCAATTTCTTGGTTCATGTCTATCGCAGAGCAAGCCTCATAAAAGCAGCCATCGTCCCTGGGTGGGCTTGAACCACCAACCTTTCGGTTAACAGCCGAACGCGCTAACCGATTGCGCCACAGAGACATGGATTCAAGTGGCATTAAAATACTGATGTATCCCATTTTTTTGTAAGCTCTTTCCTTGCATTATGTCCACGGTGTAAAGTTTCAATCCAGTTATATGCTATTTATTACTCCTTTGGAATTGGACAAAATAGAATAATTTAAACAATTTAAAAACATAGTGAAATTGATTTGAAGGCATTTGAGATCAAGAAGAGAATTTTGATTGTGCAAAATCTGTTTGGCAAGTATTGTTTGTGCCATCATAAGGGATGTGAAGTATGTCCTTCAGTTGGAATACTTCTTTCAAATTCTTAGATGAGCAATGAATTGCTTTTGATCATTTGATGCAAAGAATCTCAAAGGTCGTCAGTGGCCTAGTGGTTAGCAAGTTTGGCATCTAATCACAGGTTGTCACCTCTTTCTGGGTTCAACTCTCACAAATGACAATGCTGAAGACCTGTCCCAATATGAACCTTACTGTTGAACGTGACATAAAACCCCATCTTTGAGTTTGAAAAGGATCTCAATGCCTGTGTTACACATGAAATATGGAAAGCTAAAATAGAGAATGTGGTATTGTTAGATCTATATTGAAATCACTCCAAAATAAAAGTATAAATTCAGATGTTAAAGTTTGTTCAAGAATTAATATTCTTTATGTACTATATATTTTGACTGTGAGTATATGTGATAGTTTTCTGAAGAAGGGAGTTATCTGACAGCCATGATCGTATAGTGGTTAGTACTTCACGTTGTGGCCGTGACAACCCAGGTTCGAATCCTGGTCATGGCATTGATTACATACATTTTGTATGATATGTAATTCAACTGTGCCACTTTGGCATTTTCAGAAATCTGATCATGGGACAATCATAGATATTTTGTAAAAGTAGTGTACTTGTAAACTTCAAATATATTTTAATTGGGGTGAGAAAGCTGTCATCCAAATGAAAAGGTGTTTTTGCAAGAAGCAATTTCTTGGTTCATGTCTATCGCAGAGCAAGCCTCATGAAAGCAGCCATCGTCCCTGGGTGGGCTTGAACCACCAACCTTTCGGTTAACAGCCGAACGCGCTAACCGATTGCGCCACAGAGACATGGATTCAAGTGGCATTAAAATACTGATGTATCCCAGTTTTTTGTAAGCTCTTTCCTTGCATTATGTCCACGGTGTAAAGTTTCAATCCAGTTATATGCTATTTATTACTCCTTTGGAATTGGACAAAATAGAATAATTTAAACAATTTAAAAACATAGTGAAATTGATTTGAAGGCATTTGAGATCAAGAAGAGAATTTTGATTGTGCAAAATCTGTTTGGCAAGTATTGTTTGTGCCATCATAAGGGATGTGAAGTATGTCCTTCAGTTGGAATACTTCTTTCAAATTCTTAGATGAGCAATGAATTGCTTTTGATCATTTGATGCAAAGAATCTCAAAGGTCGTCAGTGGCCTAGTGGTTAGCAAGTTTGGCATCTAATCACAGGTTGTCACCTCTTTCTGGGTTCAACTCTCACAAATGACAATGGTGAAGACCTGTCCCAATATGAACCTTACTGTTGAACGTGACATAAAACCCCATCTTTGATTTTGAAAAGGATCTCAATGCCTGTGTGACACATGAAATATGGAAAGCTAAAATAGAGAATGTGGTATTGTTAGATCTATATTGAAATCACTCCAAAATAAAAGTATAAATTCAGATGTTAAAGTTTGTTCAAGAATTAATATTCTTTATGTACTATATATTTTGACTGTGAGTATATGTGATAGTTTTCTGAAGAAGGGAGTTATCTGACAGTCATGATCGTATAGTGGTTAGTACTTCACGTTGTGGCCGTGACAACCCAGGTTCGAATCCTGGTCATGGCATTGATTACATACATTTTGTATGATATATAATTCAACTGTGCCACTTTGGCATTTTCAGAAATCTGATCATGGGACAATGATAGATATTTTGTAAAAGTAGTGTACTTGTAAACTTCAAATATATTTTAATTGGGGTGAGAAAGCTGTCATCCAAATGAAAAGGTGTTTTTGCAAGAAGCAATTTCTTGGTTCATGTCTATCGCAGAGCAAGCCTCATAAAAGCAGCCATCGTCCCTGGGTGGGCTTGAACCACCAACCTTTCGGTTAACAGCCGAATGCGCTAACCGATTGCGCCACAGAGACATGGATTCAAGTGGCATTAAAATACTGATGTATCCCAGTTTTTTGTAAGCTCTTTCCTTGCATTATGTCCACGGTGTAAAGTTTCAATCCAGTTATATGCTATTTATTACTCCTTTGGAATTGGACAAAATAGAATAATTTAAACAATTTAAAAACATAGTGAAATTGATTTGAAGGCATTTGAGATCAAGAAGAGAATTTTGATTGTGCAAAATCTGTTTGGCAAGTATTGTTTGTGCCATCATAAGGGATGTGAAGTATGTCCTTCAGTTGGAATACTTCTTTCAAATTCTTAGATGAGCAATGAATTGCTTTTGATCATTTGATGCAAAGAATCTCAAAGGTCGTCAGTGGCCTAGTGGTTAGCAAGTTTGGCATCTAATCACAGGTTGTCACCTCTTTCTGGGTTCAACTCTCACAAATGACAATGCTGAAGACCTGTCCCAATATGAACCTTACTGTTGAACGTGACATAAAACCCCATCTTTGAGTTTGAAAAGGATCTCAATGCCTGTGTGACACATGAAATATGGAAAGCTAAAATAGAGAATGTGGTATTGTTAGATCTATATTGAAATCACTCCAAAATAAAAGTATAAATTCAGATGTTAAAGTTTGTTCAAGAATTAATATTCTTTATGTACTATATATTTTGACTGTGAGTATATGTGATAGTTTTCTGAAGAAGGGAGTTATCTGACAGCCATGATCGTATAGTGGTTAGTACTTCACGTTGTGGCCGTGACAACCCAGGTTCGAATCCTGGTCATGGCATTGATTACATACATTTTGTATGATATATAATTCAACTGTGCCACTTTGGCATTTTCAGAAATCTGATCATGGGACAATGATAGATATTTTGTAAAAGTAGTGTACTTGTAAACTTCAAATATATTTTAATTGGGATGAGAAAGCTGTCATCCAAATGAAAAGGTGTTTTTGCAAGAAGCAATTTCTTGGTTCATGTCTATCGCAGAGCAAGCCTCATAAAAGCAGCCATCGTCCCTGGGTGGGCTTGAACCACCAACCTTTCGGTTAACAGCCGAACGCGCTAACCCATTGCGCCACAGAGACACGGATTCAAGTGGCATTAAAATACTGATGTATCCCAGTTTTTTGTAAGCTCTTTCCTTGCATTATGTCCACGGTGTAAAGCTTCAATCCAGTTATATGCTATTTATTACTCCTTTGGAATTGGACAAAATAGAATAATTTAAACAATTTAAAAACATAGTGAAATTGATTTGAAGGCATTTGAGATCAAGAAGAGAATTTTGATTGTGCAAAATCTGTTTGGCAAGTATTGTTTGTGCCATCATAAGGGATGTGAAGTATGTCCTTCAGTTGGAATACTTCTTTCAAATTCTTAGATGAGCAATGAATTGCTTTTGATCATTTGATGCAAAGAATCTCAAAGGTCGTCAGTGGCCTAGTGGTTAGCAAGTTTGGCATCTAATCACAGGTTGTCACCTCTTTCTGGGTTCAACTCTCACAAATGACAATGCTGAAGACCTGTCCCAATATGAACCTTACTGTTGAACGTGACATAAAACCCCATCTTTGAGTTTGAAAAGGATCTCAATGCCTGGGTGACACATGAAATATGGAAAGCTAAAATAGAGAATGTGGTATTGTTAGATCTATATTGAAATCACTCCAAAATAAAAGTATAAATTCAGATGTTAAAGTTTGTTCAAGAATTAATATTCTTTATGTACTATATATTTTGACTGTGAGTATATGTGATAGTTTTCTGAAGAAGGGAGTTATCTGACAGCCATGATCGTATAGTGGTTAGTACTTCACGTTGTGGCCGTGACAACCCAGGTTCGAATCCTGGTCATGGCATTGATTACATACATTTTGTATGATATATAATTCAACTGTGCCACTTTGGCATTTTCAGAAATCTGATCATGGGACAATGATAGATATTTTGTAAAAGTAGTGTACTTGTAAACTTCAAATATATTTTAATTGGGGTGAGAAAGCTGTCATCCAAATGAAAAGGTGTTTTTGCAAGAAGCAATTTCTTGGTTCATGTCTATCGCAGAGCAAGCCTCATAAAAGCAGCCATCGTCCCTGGGTGGGCTTGAACCACCAACCTTTCAGTTAACAGCCGAACGCGCTAACCGATTGCGCCACAGAGACATGGATTCAAGTGGCATTAAAATACTGATGTATCCCAGTTTTTTGTAAGCTCTTTCCTTGCATTATGTCCACGGTGTAAAGTTTCAATCCAGTTATATGCTATTTATTACTCCTTTGGAATTGGACAAAATAGAATAATTTAAACAATTTAAAAACATAGTGAAATTGATTTGAAGGCATTTGAGATCAAGAAGAGAATTTTGATTGTGCAAAATCTGTTTGGCAAGTATTGTTTGTGCCATCATAAGGGATGTGAAGTATGTCCTTCAGTTGGAATACTTCTTTCAAATTCTTAGATGAGCAATGAATTGCTTTTGATCATTTGATGCAAAGAATCTCAAAGGTCGTCAGTGGCCTAGTGGTTAGCAAGTTTGGCATCTAATCACAGGTTGTCACCTCTTTCTGGGTTCAACTCTCACAAATGACAATGCTGAAGACCTGTCCCAATATGAACCTTACTGTTGAACGTGACATAAAACCCCATCTTTGATTTTGAAAAGGATCTCAATGCCTGTGTGACACATGAAATATGGAAAGCTAAAATAGAGAATGTGGTATTGTTAGATCTATATTGAAATCACTCCAAAATAAAAGTATAAATTCAGATGTTAAAGTTTGTTCAAGAATTAATATTCTTTATGTACTATATATTTTGACTGTGAGTATATGTGATAGTTTTCTGAAGAAGGGAGTTATCTAACAGCCATGATCGTATAGTGGTTAGTACTTCACGTTGTGGCCGTGACAACCCAGGTTCGAATCCTGGTCATGGCATTGATTACATACATTTTGTATGATATATAATTCAACTGTGCCACTTTGGCATTTTCAGAAATCTGATCATGGGACAATGATAGATATTTTGTAAAAGTAGTGTACTTGTAAACTTCAAATATATTTTAATTGGGGTGAGAAAGCTGTCATCCAAATGAAAAGGTGTTTTTGCAAGAAGCAATTTCTTGGTTCATGTCTATCGCAGAGCAAGCCTCATAAAAGCAGCCATCGTCCCTGGGTGGGCTTGAACCACCAACCTTTCAGTTAACAGCCAAACGCACTAACAGATTGCGCCACAGAGACATGGATTCAAGTGGCATTAAAATACTGATGTATCCCAGTTTTTTGTAAGCTTTTTCCTTGCATTATGTCCACGGTGTAAAGTTTCAATCCAGTTATATGCTATTTATTACTCCTTTGGAATTGGACAAAATAGAATAATTTAAACAATTTAAAAACATAGTGAAATTGATTTGAAGGCATTTGAGATCAAGAAGAGAATTTTGATTGTGCAAAATCTGTTTGGCAAGTATTGTTTGTGCCATCATAAGGGATGTGAAGTATGTCCTTCAGTTGGAATACTTCTTTCAAATTCTTAGATGAGCAATGAATTGCTTTTGATCATTTGATGCAAAGAATCTCAAAGGTCGTCAGTGGCCTAGTGGTTAGCAAGTTTGGCATCTAATCACAGGTTGTCACCTCTTTCTGGGTTCAACTCTCACAAATGACAATGCTGAAGACCTGTCCCAATATGAACCTTACTGTTGAACGTGACATAAAACCCCATCTTTGATTTTGAAAAGGATCTCAATGCCTGTGTGACACATGAAATATGGAAAGCTAAAATAGAGAATGTGGTATTGTTAGATCTATATTGAAATCACTCCAAAATAAAAGTATAAATTCAGATGTTAAAGTTTGTTCAAGAATTAATATTCTTTATGTACTATATATTTTGACTGTGAGTATATGTGATAGTTTTCTGAAGAAGGGAGTTATCTGACAGCCATGATCGTATAGTGGTTAGTACTTCACGTTGTGGCCGTGACAACCCAGGTTCGAATCCTGGTCATGGCATTGATTACATACATTTTGTATGATATATAATTCAACTGTGCCACTTTGGCATTTTCAGAAATCTGATCATGGGACAATGATAGATATTTTGTAAAAGTAGTGTACTTGTAAACTTCAAATATATTTTAATTGGGGTGAGAAAGCTGTCATCCAAATGAAAAGGTGTTTTTGCAAGAAGCAATTTCTTGGTTCATGTCTATCGCAGAGCAAGCCTCATAAAAGCAGCCATCGTCCCTGGGTGGGCTTGAACCACCAACCTTTCGGTTAACAGCCGAACGCGCTAACCGATTGCGCCACAGAGACATGGATTCAAGTGGCATTAAAATACTGATGTATCCCAGTTTTTTGTAAGCTCTTTCCTTGCATTATGTCCACGGTGTAAAGTTTCAATCCAGTTATATGCTATTTATTACTCCTTTGGAATTGGACAAAATAGAATAATTTAAACAATTTAAAAACATAGTGAAATTGATTTGAAGGCATTTGAGATCAAGAAGAGAATTTTGATTGTGCAAAATCTGTTTGGCAAGTATTGTTTGTGCCATCATAAGGGATGTGAAGTATGTCCTTCAGTTGGAATACTTCTTTCAAATTCTTAGATGAGCAATGAATTGCTTTTGATCATTTGATGCAAAGAATCTCAAAGGTCGTCAGTGGCCTAGTGGTTAGCAAGTTTGGCATCTAATCACAGGTTGTCACCTCTTTCTGGGTTCAACTCTCACAAATGACAATGCTGAAGACCTGTCCCAATATGAACCTTACTGTTGAACGTGACATAAAACCCCATCTTTGATTTTGAAAAGGATCTCAATGCCTGTGTGACACATGAAATATGGAAAGCTAAAATAGAGAATGTGGTATTGTTAGATCTATATTGAAATCACTCCAAAATAAAAGTATAAATTCAGATGTTAAAGTTTGTTCAAGAATTAATATTCTTTATGTACTATATATTTTGACTGTGAGTATATGTGATAGTTTTCTGAAGAAGGGAGTTATCTAACAGCCATGATCGTATAGTGGTTAGTACTTCACGTTGTGGCCGTGACAACCCAGGTTCGAATCCTGGTCATGGCATTGATTACATACATTTTGTATGATATATAATTCAACTGTGCCACTTTGGCATTTTCAGAAATCTGATCATGGGACAATGATAGATATTTTGTAAAAGTAGTGTACTTGTAAACTTCAAATATATTTTAATTGGGGTGAGAAAGCTGTCATCCAAATGAAAAGGTGTTTTTGCAAGAAGCAATTTCTTGGTTCATGTCTATCGCAGAGCAAGCCTCATAAAAGCAGCCATCGTCCCTGGGTGGGCTTGAACCACCAACCTTTCGGTTAACAGCCAAACGCACTAACAGATTGCGCCACAGAGACATGGATTCAAGTGGCATTAAAATACTGATGTATCCCAGTTTTTTGTAAGCTTTTTCCTTGCATTATGTCCACGGTGTAAAGTTTCAATCCAGTTATATGCTATTTATTACTCCTTTGGAATTGGACAAAATAGAATAATTTAAACAATTTAAAAACATAGTGAAATTGATTTGAAGGCATTTGAGATCAAGAAGAGAATTTTGATTGTGCAAAATCTGTTTGGCAAGTATTGTTTGTGCCATCATAAGGGATGTGAAGTATGTCCTTCAGTTGGAATACTTCTTTCAAATTCTTAGATGAGCAATGAATTGCTTTTGATCATTTGATGCAAAGAATCTCAAAGGTCGTCAGTGGCCTAGTGGTTAGCAAGTTTGGCATCTAATCACAGGTTGTCACCTCTTTCTGGGTTCAACTCTCACAAATGACAATGCTGAAGACCTGTCCCAATATGAACCTTACTGTTGAACGTGACATAAAACCCCATCTTTGAGTTTGAAAAGGATCTCAATGCCTGTGTGACACATGAAATATGGAAAGCTAAAATAGAGAATGTGGTATTGTTAGATCTATATTGAAATCACTCCAAAATAAAAGTATAAATTCAGATGTTAAAGTTTGTTCAAGAATTAATATTCTTTATGTACTATATATTTTGACTGTGAGTATATGTGATAGTTTTCTGAAGAAGGGAGTTATCTGACAGCCATGATCGTATAGTGGTTAGTACTTCACGTTGTGGCCGTGACAACCCAGGTTCGAATCCTGGTCATGGCATTGATTACATACATTTTGTATGATATATAATTCAACTGTGCCACTTTGGCATTTTCAGAAATCTGATCATGGGACAATGATAGATATTTTGTAAAAGTAGTGTACTTGTAAACTTCAAATATATTTTAATTGGGGTGAGAAAGCTGTCATCCAAATGAAAAGGTGTTTTTGCAAGAAGCAATTTCTTGGTTCATGTCTATCGCAGAGCAAGCCTCATAAAAGCAGCCATCGTCCCTGGGTGGGCTTGAACCACCAACCTTTCGGTTAACAGCCAAACGCACTAACAGATTGCGCCACAGAGACATGGATTCAAGTGGCATTAAAATACTGATGTATCCCAGTTTTTTGTAAGCTCTTTCCTTGCATTATGTCCACGGTGTAAAGTTTCAATCCAGTTATATGCTATTTATTACTCCTTTGGAATTGGACAAAATAGAATAATTTAAACAATTTAAAAACATAGTGAAATTGATTTGAAGGCATTTGAGATCAAGAAGAGAATTTTGATTGTGCAAAATCTGTTTGGCAAGTATTGTTTGTGCCATCATAAGGGATGTGAAGTATGTCCTTCAGTTGGAATACTTCTTTCAAATTCTTAGATGAGCAATGAATTGCTTTTGATCATTTGATGCAAAGAATCTCAAAGGTCGTCAGTGGCCTAGTGGTTAGCAAGTTTGGCATCTAATCACAGGTTGTCACCTCTTTCTGGGTTCAACTCTCACAAATGACAATGCTGAAGACCTGTCCCAATATGAACCTTACTGTTGAACGTGACATAAAACCCCATCTTTGATTTTGAAAAGGATCTCAATGCCTGTGTGACACATGAAATATGGAAAGCTAAAATAGAGAATGTGGTATTGTTAGATCTATATTGAAATCACTCCAAAATAAAAGTATAAATTCAGATGTTAAAGTTTGTTCAAGAATTAATATTCTTTATGTACTATATATTTTGACTGTGAGTATATGTGATAGTTTTCTGAAGAATGGAGTTATCTGACAGCCATGATCGTATAGTGGTTAGTACTTCACGTTGTGGCCGTGACAACCCAGGTTCGAATCCTGGTCATGGCATTGATTACATACATTTTGTATGATATATAATTCAACTGTGCCACTTTGGCATTTTCAGAAATCTGATCATGGGACAATGATAGATATTTTGTAAAAGTAGTGTACTTGTAAACTTCAAATATATTTTAATTGGGGTGAGAAAGCTGTCATCCAAATGAAAAGGTGTTTTTGCAAGAAGCAATTTCTTGGTTCATGTCTATCGCAGAGCAAGCCTCATAAAAGCAGCCATCGTCCCTGGGTGGGCTTGAACCACCAACCTTTCGGTTAACAGCCAAACGCACTAACAGATTGCGCCACAGAGACATGGATTCAAGTGGCATTAAAATACTGATGTATCCCAGTTTTTTGTAAGCTTTTTCCTTGCATTATGTCCACGGTGTAAAGTTTCAATCCAGTTATATGCTATTTATTACTCCTTTGGAATTGGACAAAATAGAATAATTTAAACAATTTAAAAACATAGTGAAATTGATTTGAAGGCATTTGAGATCAAGAAGAGAATTTTGATTGTGCAAAATCTGTTTGGCAAGTATTGTTTGTGCCATCATAAGGGATGTGAAGTATGTCCTTCAGTTGGAATACTTCTTTCAAATTCTTAGATGAGCAATGAATTGCTTTTGATCATTTGATGCAAAGAATCTCAAAGGTCGTCAGTGGCCTAGTGGTTAGCAAGTTTGGCATCTAATCACAGGTTGTCACCTCTTTCTGGGTTCAACTCTCACAAATGACAATGCTGAAGACCTGTCCCAATATGAACCTTACTGTTGAACGTGACATAAAACCCCATCTTTGATTTTGAAAAGGATCTCAATGCCTGTGTGACACATGAAATATGGAAAGCTAAAATAGAGAATGTGGTATTGTTAGATCTATATTGAAATCACTCCAAAATAAAAGTATAAATTCAGATGTTAAAGTTTGTTCAAGAATTAATATTCTTTATGTACTATATATTTTGACTGTGAGTATATGTGATAGTTTTCTGAAGAAGGGAGTTATCTGACAGCCATGATCGTATAGTGGTTAGTACTTCACGTTGTGGCCGTGACAACCCAGGTTCGAATCCTGGTCATGGCATTGATTACATACATTTTGTATGATATATAATTCAACTGTGCCACTTTGGCATTTTCAGAAATCTGATCATGGGACAATGATAGATATTTTGTAAAAGTAGTGTACTTGTAAACTTCAAATATATTTTAATTGGGGTGAGAAAGCTGTCATCCAAATGAAAAGGTGTTTTTGCAAGAAGCAATTTCTTGGTTCATGTCTATCGCAGAGCAAGCCTCATAAAAGCAGCCATCGTCCCTGGGTGGGCTTGAACCACCAACCTTTCGGTTAACAGCCGAACGCGCTAACCGATTGCGCCACAGAGACATGGATTCAAGTGGCATTAAAATACTGATGTATCCCAGTTTTTTGTAAGCTCTTTCCTTGCATTATGTCCACGGTGTAAAGTTTCAATCCAGTTATATGCTATTTATTACTCCTTTGGAATTGGACAAAATAGAATAATTTAAACAATTTAAAAACATAGTGAAATTGATTTGAAGGCATTTGAGATCAAGAAGAGAATTTTGATTGTGCAAAATCTGTTTGGCAAGTATTGTTTGTGCCATCATAAGGGATGTGAAGTATGTCCTTCAGTTGGAATACTTCTTTCAAATTCTTAGATGAGCAATGAATTGCTTTTGATCATTTGATGCAAAGAATCTCAAAGGTCGTCAGTGGCCTAGTGGTTAGCAAGTTTGGCATCTAATCACAGGTTGTCACCTCTTTCTGGGTTCAACTCTCACAAATGACAATGCTGAAGACCTGTCCCAATATGAACCTTACTGTTGAACGTGACATAAAACCCCATCTTTGATTTTGAAAAGGATCTCAATGCCTGTGTGACACATGAAATATGGAAAGCTAAAATAGAGAATGTGGTATTGTTAGATCTATATTGAAATCACTCCAAAATAAAAGTATAAATTCAGATGTTAAAGTTTGTTCAAGAATTAATATTCTTTATGTACTATATATTTTGACTGTGAGTATATGTGATAGTTTTCTGAAGAAGGGAGTTATCTGACAGCCATGATCGTATAGTGGTTAGTACTTCACGTTGTGGCCGTGACAACCCAGGTTCGAATCCTGGTCATGGCATTGATTACATACATTTTGTATGATATATAATTCAACTGTGCCACTTTGGCATTTTCAGAAATCTGATCATGGGACAATGATAGATATTTTGTAAAAGTAGTGTACTTGTAAACTTCAAATATATTTTAATTGGGGTGAGAAAGCTGTCATCCAAATGAAAAGGTGTTTTTGCAAGAAGCAATTTCTTGGTTCATGTCTATCGCAGAGCAAGCCTCATAAAAGCAGCCATCGTCCCTGGGTGGGCTTGAACCACCAACCTTTCGGTTAACAGCCGAACGCGCTAACCGATTGCGCCACAGAGACATGGATTCAAGTGGCATTAAAATACTGATGTATCCCAGTTTTTTGTAAGCTCTTTCCTTGCATTATGTCCACGGTGTAAAGTTTCAATCCAGTTATATGCTATTTATTACTCCTTTGGAATTGGACAAAATAGAATAATTTAAACAATTTAAAAACATAGTGAAATTGATTTGAAGGCATTTGAGATCAAGAAGAGAATTTTGATTGTGCAAAATCTGTTTGGCAAGTATTGTTTGTGCCATCATAAGGGATGTGAAGTATGTCCTTCAGTTGGAATACTTCTTTCAAATTCTTAGATGAGCAATGAATTGCTTTTGATCATTTGATGCAAAGAATCTCAAAGGTCGTCAGTGGCCTAGTGGTTAGCAAGTTTGGCATCTAATCACAGGTTGTCACCTCTTTCTGGGTTCAACTCTCACAAATGACAATGCTGAAGACCTGTCCCAATATGAACCTTACTGTTGAACGTGACATAAAACCCCATCTTTGAGTTTGAAAAGGATCTCAATGCCTGTGTGACACATGAAATATGGAAAGCTAAAATAGAGAATGTGGTATTGTTAGATCTATATTGAAATCACTCCAAAATAAAAGTATAAATTCAGATGTTAAAGTTTGTTCAAGAATTAATATTCTTTATGTACTATATATTTTGACTGTGAGTATATGTGATAGTTTTCTGAAGAAGGGAGTTATCTGACAGCCATGATCGTATAGTGGTTAGTACTTCACGTTGTGGCCGTGACAACCCAGGTTCGAATCCTGGTCATGGCATTGATTACATACATTTTGTATGATATATAATTCAACTGTGCCACTTTGGCATTTTCAGAAATCTGATCATGGGACAATGATAGATATTTTGTAAAAGTAGTGTACTTGTAAACTTCAAATATATTTTAATTGGGGTGAGAAAGCTGTCATCCAAATGAAAAGGTGTTTTTGCAAGAAGCAATTTCTTGGTTCATGTCTATCGCAGAGCAAGCCTCATAAAAGCAGCCATCGTCCCTGGGTGGGCTTGAACCACCAACCTTTCGGTTAACAGCCGAACGCGCTAACCGATTGCGCCACAGAGACATGGATTCAAGTGGCATTAAAATACTGATGTATCCCAGTTTTTTGTAAGCTCTTTCCTTGCATTATGTCCACGGTGTAAAGTTTCAATCCAGTTATATGCTATTTATTACTCCTTTGGAATTGGACAAAATAGAATAATTTAAACAATTTAAAAACATAGTGAAATTGATTTGAAGGCATTTGAGATCAAGAAGAGAATTTTGATTGTGCAAAATCTGTTTGGCAAGTATTGTTTGTGCCATCATAAGGGATGTGAAGTATGTCCTTCAGTTGGAATACTTCTTTCAAATTCTTAGATGAGCAATGAATTGCTTTTGATCATTTGATGCAAAGAATCTCAAAGGTCGTCAGTGGCCTAGTGGTTAGCAAGTTTGGCATCTAATCACAGGTTGTCACCTCTTTCTGGGTTCAACTCTCACAAATGACAATGCTGAAGACCTGTCCCAATATGAACCTTACTGTTGAACGTGACATAAAACCCCATCTTTGATTTTGAAAAGGATCTCAATGCCTGTGTGACACATGAAATATGGAAAGCTAAAATAGAGAATGTGGTATTGTTAGATCTATATTGAAATCACTCCAAAATAAAAGTATAAATTCAGATGTTAAAGTTTGTTCAAGAATTAATATTCTTTATGTACTATATATTTTGACTGTGAGTATATGTGATAGTTTTCTGAAGAAGGGAGTTATCTGACAGCCATGATCGTATAGTGGTTAGTACTTCACGTTGTGGCCGTGACAACCCAGGTTCGAATCCTGGTCATGGCATTGATTACATACATTTTGTATGATATATAATTCAACTGTGCCACTTTGGCATTTTCAGAAATCTGATCATGGGACAATGATAGATATTTTGTAAAAGTAGTGTACTTGTAAACTTCAAATATATTTTAATTGGGGTGAGAAAGCTGTCATCCAAATGAAAAGGTGTTTTTGCAAGAAGCAATTTCTTGGTTCATGTCTATCGCAGAGCAAGCCTCATAAAAGCAGCCATCGTCCCTGGGTGGGCTTGAACCACCAACCTTTCGGTTAACAGCCGAACACGCTAACCGATTGCGCCACAGAGACATGGATTCAAGTGGCATTAAAATACTGATGTATCCCAGTTTTTTGTAAGCTCTTTCCTTGCATTATGTCCACGGTGTAAAGTTTCAATCCAGTTATATGCTATTTATTACTCCTTTGGGATTGGACAAAATAGAATAATTTAAACAATTTAAAAACATAGTGAAATTAATTTGAAGGCATTTGAGATCAAGAAGAGAATTTTGATTGTGCAAAATCTGTTTGGCAAGTATTGTTTGTGCCATCATAAGGGATGTGAAGTATGTCCTTCAGTTGGAATACTTCTTTCAAATTCTTAGATGAGCAATGAATTGCTTTTGATCATTTGATGCAAAGAATCTCAAAGGTCGTCAGTGGCCTAGTGGTTAGCAAGTTTGGCATCTAATCACAGGTTGTCACCTCTTTCTGGGTTCAACTCTCACAAATGACAATGCTGAAGACCTGTCCCAATATGAACCTTACTGTTGAACGTGACATAAAACCCCATCTTTGAGTTTGAAAAGGATCTCAATGCCTGTGTGACACATGAAATATGGAAAGCTAAAATAGAGAATGTGGTATTGTTAGATCTATATTGAAATCACTCCAAAATAAAAGTATAAATTCAGATGTTAAAGTTTGTTCAAGAATTAATATTCTTTATGTACTATATATTTTGACTGTGAGTATATGTGATAGTTTTCTGAAGAAGGGAGTTATCTGACAGCCATGATCGTATAGTGGTTAGTACTTCACGTTGTGGCCGTGACAACCCAGGTTCGAATCCTGGTCATGGCATTGATTACATACATTTTGTATGATATATAATTCAACTGTGCCACTTTGGCATTTTCAGAAATCTGATCATGGGACAATGATAGATATTTTGTAAAAGTAGTGTACTTGTAAACTTCAAATATATTTTAATTGGGGTGAGAAAGCTGTCATCCAAATGAAAAGGTGTTTTTGCAAGAAGCAATTTCTTGGTTCATGTCTATCGCAGAGCAAGCCTCATAAAAGCAGCCATCGTCCCTGGGTGGGCTTGAACCACCAACCTTTCGGTTAACAGCCGAACGCGCTAACCGATTGCGCCACAGAGACATGGATTCAAGTGGCATTAAAATACTGATGTATCCCAGTTTTTTGTAAGCTCTTTCCTTGCATTATGTCCACGGTGTAAAGTTTCAATCCAGTTATATGCTATTTATTACTCCTTTGGAATTGGACAAAATAGAATAATTTAAACAATTTAAAAACATAGTGAAATTGATTTGAAGGCATTTGAGATCAAGAAGAGAATTTTGATTGTGCAAAATCTGTTTGGCAAGTATTGTTTGTGCCATCATAAGGGATGTGAAGTATGTCCTTCAGTTGGAATACTTCTTTCAAATTCTTAGATGAGCAATGAATTGCTTTTGATCATTTGATGCAAAGAATCTCAAAGGTCGTCAGTGGCCTAGTGGTTAGCAAGTTTGGCATCTAATCACAGGTTGTCACCTCTTTCTGGGTTCAACTCTCACAAATGACAATGCTGAAAACCTGTCCCAATATGAACCTTACTGTTGAACGTGACATAAAACCCCATCTTTGAGTTTGAAAAGGATCTCAATGCCTGTGTGACACATGAAATATGGAAAGCTAAAATAGAGAATGTGGTATTGTTAGATCTATATTGAAATCACTCCAAAATAAAAGTATAAATTCAGATGTTAAAGTTTGTTCAAGAATTAATATTCTTTATGTACTATATATTTTGACTGTGAGTATATGTGATAGTTTTCTGAAGAAGGGAGTTATCTGACAGCCATGATCGTATAGTGGTTAGTACTTCACGTTGTGGCCGTGACAACCCAGGTTCGAATCCTGGTCATGGCATTGATTACATACATTTTGTATGATATATAATTCAACTGTGCCACTTTGGCATTTTCAGAAATCTGATCATGGGACAATGATAGATATTTTGTAAAAGTAGTGTACTTGTAAACTTCAAATATATTTTAATTGGGGTGAGAAAGCTGTCATCCAAATGAAAAGGTGTTTTTGCAAGAAGAAATTTCTTGGTTCATGTCTATCGCAGAGCAAGCCTCATAAAAGCAGCCATCGTCCCTGGGTGGGCTTGAACCACCAACCTTTCGGTTAACAGCCGAACGCGCTAACCGATTGCGCCACAGAGACATGGATACAAGTGGCATTAAAATACTGATGTATCCCAGTTTTTTGTAAGCTCTTTCCTTGCATTATGTCCACGGTGTAAAGTTTCAATCCAGTTATATGCTATTTATTACTCCTTTGGAATTGGACAAAATAGAATAATTTAAACAATTTAAAAACATAGTGAAATTGATTTGAAGGCATTTGAGATCAAGAAGAGAATTTTGATTGTGCAAAATCTGTTTGGCAAGTATTGTTTGTGCCATCATAAGGGATGTGAAGTATGTCCTTCAGTTGGAATACTTCTTTCAAATTCTTAGATGAGCAATGAATTGCTTTTGATCATTTGATGCAAAGAATCTCAAAGGTCGTCAGTGGCCTAGTGGTTAGCAAGTTTGGCATCTAATCACAGGTTGTCACCTCTTTCTGGGTTCAACTCTCACAAATGACAATGCTGAAGACCTGTCCCAATATGAACCTTACTGTTGAACGTGACATAAAACCCCATCTTTGAGTTTGAAAAGGATCTCAATCCCTGTGTGACACATGAAATATGGAAAGCTAAAATAGAGAATGTGGTATTGTTAGATCTATATTGAAATCACTCCAAAATAAAAGTATAAATTCAGATGTTAAAGTTTGTTCAAGAATTAATATTCTTTATGTACTATATATTTTGACTGTGAGTATATGTGATAGTTTTCTGAAGAAGGGAGTTATCTGACAGCCATGATCGTATAGTGGTTAGTGCTTCACGTTGTGGCCGTGACAACCCAGATTCGAATCCTGGTCATGGCATTGATTACATACATTTTGTATGATATATAATTCAACTGTGCCACTTTGGCATTTTCAGAAATCTGATCATGGGACAATGATAGATATTTTGTAAAAGTAGTGTACTTGTAAACTTCAAATATATTTTAATTGGGGTGAGAAAGCTGTCATCCAAATGAAAAGGTGTTTTTGCAAGAAGCAATTTCTTGGTTCATGTCTATCGCAGAGCAAGCCTCATAAAAGCAGCCATCGTCCCTGTGTGGGCTTGAACCACCAACCTTTCGGTTAACAGCCGAACGCACTAACCGATTGCGCCACAGAGACATGGATTCAAGTGGCATTAAAATACTGATGTATCCCAGTTTTTTGTAAGCTCTTTCCTTGCATTATGTCCACGGTGTAAAGTTTCAATCCAGTTATATGCTATTTATTACTCCTTTGGAATTGGACAAAATAGAATAATTTAAACAATTTAAAAACATAGTGAAATTGATTTGAAGGCATTTGAGATCAAGAAGAGAATTTTGATTGTGCAAAATCTGTTTGGCAAGTATTGTTTGTGCCATCATAAGGGATGTGAAGTATGTCCTTCAATTGGAATACTTCTTTCAAATTCTTAGATGAGCAATGAATTGCTTTTGATCATTTGATGCAAAGAATCTCAAAGGTCGTCAGTGGCCTAGTGGTTAGCAAGTTTGGCATCTAATCACAGGTTGTCACCTCTTTCTGGGTTCAACTCTCACAAATTGACAATGCTGAAGACCTGTCCCAATATGAACCTTACTGTTGAACATGACATAAAACCCCATCTTTGAGTTTGAAAAGGATCTCAATGCCTGTGTGACACATGAAATATGGAAAGCTAAAATAGAGAATGTGGTATTGTTAGATCTATATTGAAATCACTCCAAAATAAAAGTATAAATTCAGATGTTAAAGTTTGTTCAAGAATTAATATTCTTTATGTACTATATATTTTGACTGTGAGTATATGTGATAGTTTTCTGAAGAAGGGAGTTATCTGACAGCCATGATCGTATAGTGGTTAGTACTTCACGTTGTGGCCGTGACAACCCAGGTTCGAATCCTGGTCATGGCATTGATTACATACATTTTGTATGATATATAATTCAACTGTGCCACTTTGGCATTTTCAGAAATCTGATCATGGGACAATGATAGATATTTTGTAAAAGTAGTGTACTTGTAAACTTCAAATATATTTTAATTGGGGTGAGAAAGCTGTCATCCAAATGAAAAGGTGTTTTTGCAAGAAGCAATTTCTTGGTTCATGTCTATCGCAGAGCAAGCCTCATAAAAGCAGCCATCATCCCTGGGTGGGCTTGAACCACCAACCTTTCGGTTAACAGCCGAACGCGCTAACCGATTGCGCCACAGAGACATGGATTCAAGTGGCATTAAAATACTGATGTATCCCAGTTTTTTGTAAGCTCTTTCCTTGCATTATGTCCACGGTGTAAAGTTTCAATCCAGTTATATGCTATTTATTACTCCTTTGGAATTGGACAAAATAGAATAATTTAAACAATTTAAAAACATAGTGAAATTGATTTGAAGGCATTTGAGATCAAGAAGAGAATTTTGATTGTGCAAAATCTGTTTGGCAAGTATTGTTTGTGCCATCATAAGGGATGTGAAGTATGTCCTTCAGTTGGAATACTTCTTTCAAATTCTTAGATGAGCAATGAATTGCTTTTGATCATTTGATGCAAAGAATCTCAAAGGTCGTCAGTGGCCTAGTGGTTAGCAAGTTTGGCATCTAATCACAGGTTGTCACCTCTTTCTGGGTTCAACTCTCACAAATGACAATGCTGAAGACCTGTCCCAATATGAACCTTACTGTTGAACGTGACATAAAACCCCATCTTTGAGTTTGAAAAGGATCTCAATGCCTGTGTTACACATGAAATATGGAAAGCTAAAATAGAGAATGTGGTATTGTTAGATCTATATTGAAATCACTCCAAAATAAAAGTATAAATTCAGATGTTAAAGTTTGTTCAAGAATTAATATTCTTTATGTACTATATATTTTGACTGTGAGTATATGTGATAGTTTTCTGAAGAAGGGAGTTATCTGACAGCCATGATCGTATAGTGGTTAGTACTTCACGTTGTGGCCGTGACAACCCAGGTTCGAATCCTGGTCATGGCATTGATTACATACATTTTGTATGATATGTAATTCAACTGTGCCACTTTGGCATTTTCAGAAATCTGATCATGGGACAATGATAGATATTTTGTAAAAGTAGTGTACTTGTAAACTTCAAATATATTTTAATTGGGGTGAGAAAGCTGTCATCCAAATGAAAAGGTGTTTTTGCAAGAAGCAATTTCTTGGTTCATGTCTATCGCAGAGAAAGCCTCATGAAAGCAGCCATCGTCCCTGGGTGGGCTTGAACCACCAACCTTTCGGTTAACAGCCGAACGCGCTAACCGATTGCGCCACAGAGACATGGATTCAAGTGGCATTAAAATACTGATGTATCCCAGTTTTTTGTAAGCTCTTTCCTTGCATTATGTCCACGGTGTAAAGTTTCAATCCAGTTATATGCTATTTATTACTCCTTTGGAATTGGACAAAATAGAATAATTTAAACAATTTAAAAACATAGTGAAATTGATTTGAAGGCATTTGAGATCAAGAAGAGAATTTTGATTGTGCAAAATCTGTTTGGCAAGTATTGTTTGTGCCATCATAAGGGATGTGAAGTATGTCCTTCAGTTGGAATACTTCTTTCAAATTCTTAGATGAGCAATGAATTGCTTTTGATCATTTGATGCAAAGAATCTCAAAGGTCGTCAGTGGCCTAGTGGTTAGCAAGTTTGGCATCTAATCACAGGTTGTCACCTCTTTCTGGGTTCAACTCTCACAAATGACAATGCTGAAGACCTGTCCCAATATGAACCTTACTGTTGAACGTGACATAAAACCCCATCTTTGATTTTGAAAAGGATCTCAATGCCTGTGTGACACATGAAATATGGAAAGCTAAAATAGAGAATGTGGTATTGTTAGATCTATATTGAAATCACTCCAAAATAAAAGTATAAATTCAGATGTTAAAGTTTGTTCAAGAATTAATATTCTTTATGTACTATATATTTTGACTGTGAGTATATGTGATAGTTTTCTGAAGAAGGGAGTTATCTGACAGCCATGATCGTATAGTGGTTAGTACTTCACGTTGTGGCCGTGACAACCCAGGTTCGAATCCTGGTCATGGCATTGATTACATACATTTTGTATGATATATAATTCAACTGTGCCACTTTGGCATTTTCAGAAATCTGATCATGGGACAATGATAGATATTTTGTAAAAGTAGTGTACTTGTAAACTTCAAATATATTTTAATTGGGGTGAGAAAGCTGTCATCCAAATGAAAAGGTGTTTTTGCAAGAAGCAATTTCTTGGTTCATGTCTATCGCAGAGCAAGCCTCATAAAAGCAGCCATCGTCCCTGGGTGGGCTTGAACCACCAACCTTTCGGTTAACAGCCGAATGCGCTAACCGATTGCGCCACAGAGACATGGATTCAAGTGGCATTAAAATACTGATGTATCCCAGTTTTTTGTAAGCTCTTTCCTTGCATTATGTCCACGGTGTAAAGTTTCAATCCAGTTATATGCTATTTATTACTCCTTTGGAATTGGACAAAATAGAATAATTTAAACAATTTAAAAACATAGTGAAATTGATTTGAAGGCATTTGAGATCAAGAAGAGAATTTTGATTGTGCAAAATCTGTTTGGCAAGTATTGTTTGTGCCATCATAAGGGATGTGAAGTATGTCCTTCAGTTGGAATACTTCTTTCAAATTCTTAGATGAGCAATGAATTGCTTTTGATCATTTGATGCAAAGAATCTCAAAGGTCGTCAGTGGCCTAGTGGTTAGCAAGTTTGGCATCTAATCACAGGTTGTCACCTCTTTCTGGGTTCAACTCTCACAAATGACAATGCTGAAGACCTGTCCCAATATGAACCTTACTGTTGAACGTGACATAAAACCCCATCTTTGAGTTTGAAAAGGATCTCAATGCCTGTGTGACACATGAAATATGGAAAGCTAAAATAGAGAATGTGGTATTGTTAGATCTATATTGAAATCACTCCAAAATAAAAGTATAAATTCAGATGTTAAAGTTTGTTCAAGAATTAATATTCTTTATGTACTATATATTTTGACTGTGAGTATATGTGATAGTTTTCTGAAGAAGGGAGTTATCTGACAGCCATGATCGTATAGTGGTTAGTACTTCACGTTGTGGCCGTGACAACCCAGGTTCGAATCCTGGTCATGGCATTGATTACATACATTTTGTATGATATATAATTCAACTGTGCCACTTTGGCATTTTCAGAAATCTGATCATGGGACAATGATAGATATTTTGTAAAAGTAGTGTACTTGTAAACTTCAAATATATTTTAATTGGGGTGAGAAAGCTGTCATCCAAATGAAAAGGTGTTTTTGCAAGAAGCAATTTCTTGGTTCATGTCTATCGCAGAGCAAGCCTCATAAAAGCAGCCATCGTCCCTGGGTGGGCTTGAACCACCAACCTTTCGGTTAACAGCCGAACGCGCTAACCGATTGCGCCACAGAGACATGGATTCAAGTGGCATTAAAATACTGATGTATCCCAGTTTTTTGTAAGCTCTTTCCTTGCATTATGTCCACGGTGTAAAGCTTCAATCCAGTTATATGCTATTTATTACTCCTTTGGAATTGGACAAAATAGAATAATTTAAACAATTTAAAAACATAGTGAAATTGATTTGAAGGCATTTGAGATCAAGAAGAGAATTTTGATTGTGCAAAATCTGTTTGGCAAGTATTGTTTGTGCCATCATAAGGGATGTGAAGTATGTCCTTCAGTTGGAATACTTCTTTCAAATTCTTAGATGAGCAATGAATTGCTTTTGATCATTTGATGCAAAGAATCTCAAAGGTCGTCAGTGGCCTAGTGGTTAGCAAGTTTGGCATCTAATCACAGGTTGTCACCTCTTTCTGGGTTCAACTCTCACAAATGACAATGCTGAAGACCTGTCCCAATATGAACCTTACTGTTGAACGTGACATAAAACCCCATCTTTGAGTTTGAAAAGGATCTCAATGCCTGGGTGACACATGAAATATGGAAAGCTAAAATAGAGAATGTGGTATTGTTAGATCTATATTGAAATCACTCCAAAATAAAAGTATAAATTCAGATGTTAAAGTTTGTTCAAGAATTAATATTCTTTATGTACTATATATTTTGACTGTGAGTATATGTGATAGTTTTCTGAAGAAGGGAGTTATCTGACAGCCATGATCGTATAGTGGTTAGTACTTCACGTTGTGGCCGTGACAACCCAGGTTCGAATCCTGGTCATGGCATTGATTACATACATTTTGTATGATATATAATTCAACTGTGCCACTTTGGCATTTTCAGAAATCTGATCATGGGACAATGATAGATATTTTGTAAAAGTAGTGTACTTGTAAACTTCAAATATATTTTAATTGGGGTGAGAAAGCTGTCATCCAAATGAAAAGGTGTTTTTGCAAGAAGCAATTTCTTGGTTCATGTCTATCGCAGAGCAAGCCTCATAAAAGCAGCCATCGTCCCTGGGTGGGCTTGAACCACCAACCTTTCGGTTAACAGCCGAACGCGCTAACCGATTGCGCCACAGAGACATGGATTCAAGTGGCATTAAAATACTGATGTATCCCAGTTTTTTGTAAGCTCTTTCCTTGCATTATGTCCACGGTGTAAAGTTTCAATCCAGTTATATGCTATTTATTACTCCTTTGGAATTGGACAAAATAGAATAATTTAAACAATTTAAAAACATAGTGAAATTGATTTGAAGGCATTTGAGATCAAGAAGAGAATTTTGATTGTGCAAAATCTGTTTGGCAAGTATTGTTTGTGCCATCATAAGGGATGTGAAGTATGTCCTTCAGTTGGAATACTTCTTTCAAATTCTTAGATGAGCAATGAATTGCTTTTGATCATTTGATGCAAAGAATCTCAAAGGTCGTCAGTGGCCTAGTGGTTAGCAAGTTTGGCATCTAATCACAGGTTGTCACCTCTTTCTGGGTTCAACTCTCACAAATGACAATGCTGAAGACCTGTCCCAATATGAACCTTACTGTTGAATGTGACATAAAACCCCATCTTTGATTTTGAAAAGGATCTCAATGCCTGTGTGACACATGAAATATGGAAAGCTAAAATAGAGAATGTGGTATTGTTAGATCTATATTGAAATCACTCCAAAATAAAAGTATAAATTCAGATGTTAAAGTTTGTTCAAGAATTAATATTCTTTATGTACTATATATTTTGACTGTGAGTATATGTGATAGTTTTCTGAAGAAGGGAGTTATCTTACAGCCATGATCGTATAGTGGTTAGTACTTCACGTTGTGGCCGTGACAACCCAGGTTTGAATCCTGGTCATGGCATTGATTACATACATTTTGTATGATATATAATTCAACTGTGCCACTTTGGCATTTTCAGAAATCTGATCATGGGACAATGATAGATATTTTGTAAAAGTAGTGTACTTGTAAACTTCAAATATATTTTAATTGGGGTGAGAAAGCTGTCATCCAAATGAAAAGGTGTTTTGGCAAGAAGCAATTTCTTGGTTCATGTCTATCGCAGAGCAAGCCTCATAAAAGCAGCCATCGTCCCTGGGTGGGCTTGAACCACCAACCTTTCGGTTAACAGCCAAACGCACTAACAGATTGCGCCACAGAGACATGGATTCAAGTGGCATTAAAATACTGATGTATCCCAGTTTTTTGTAAGCTCTTTCCTTGCATTATGTCCACGGTGTAAAGTTTCAATCCAGTTATATGCTATTTATTACTCCTTTGGAATTGGACAAAATAGAATAATTTAAACAATTTAAAAACATAGTGAAATTGATTTGAAGGCATTTGAGATCAAGAAGAGAATTTTGATTGTGCAAAATCTGTTTGGCAAGTATTGTTTGTGCCATCATAAGGGATGTGAAGTATGTCCTTCAGTTGGAATACTTCTTTCAAATTCTTAGATGAGCAATGAATTGCTTTTGATCATTTGATGCAAAGAATCTCAAAGGTCGTCAGTGGCCTAGTGGTTAGCAAGTTTGGCATCTAATCACAGGTTGTCACCTCTTTCTGGGTTCAACTCTCACAAATGACAATGCTGAAGACCTGTCCCAATATGAACCTTACTGTTGAACGTGACATAAAACCCCATCTTTGATTTTGAAAAGGATCTCAATGCCTGTGTGACACATGAAATATGGAAAGCTAAAATAGAGAATGTGGTATTGTTAGATCTATATTGAAATCACTCCAAAATAAAAGTATAAATTCAGATGTTAAAGTTTGTTCAAGAATTAATATTCTTTATGAACTATATATTTTGACTGTGAGTATATGTGATAGTTTTCTGAAGAAGGGAGTTATCTGACAGCCATGATCGTATAGTGGTTAGTACTTCACGTTGTGGCTGTGACAACCCAGGTTCGAATCCTGGTCATGGCATTGATTACATACATTTTGTATGATATATAATTCAACTGTGCCACTTTGGCATTTTCAGAAATCTGATCATGGGACAATGATAGATATTTTGTAAAAGTAGTGTACTTGTAAACTTCAAATATATTTTAATTGGGGTGAGAAAGCTGTCATCCAAATGAAAAGGTGTTTTTGCAAGAAGCAATTTCTTGGTTCATGTCTATCGCAGAGCAAGCCTCATAAAAGCAGCCATCGTCCCTGGGTGGGCTTGAACCACCAACCTTTCGGTTAACAGCCAAACGCACTAACAGATTGCGCCACAGAGACATGGATTCAAGTGGCATTAAAATACTGATGTATCCCAGTTTTTTGTAAGCTTTTTCCTTGCATTATGTCCACGGTGTAAAGTTTCAATCCAGTTATATGCTATTTATTACTCCTTTGGAATTGGACAAAATAGAATAATTTAAACAATTTAAAAACATAGTGAAATTGATTTGAAGGCATTTGAGATCAAGAAGAGAATTTTGATTGTGCAAAATCTGTTTGGCAAGTATTGTTTGTGCCATCATAAGGGATGTGAAGTATGTCCTTCAGTTGGAATACTTCTTTCAAATTCTTAGATGAGCAATGAATTGCTTTTGATCATTTGATGCAAAGAATCTCAAAGGTCGTCAGTGGCCTAGTGGTTAGCAAGTTTGGCATCTAATCACAGGTTGTCACCTCTTTCTGGGTTCAACTCTCACAAATGACAATGCTGAAGACCTGTCCCAATATGAACCTTACTGTTGAACGTGACATAAAACCCCATCTTTGATTTTGAAAAGGATCTCAATGCCTGTGTGACACATGAAATATGGAAAGCTAAAATAGAGAATGTGGTATTGTTAGATCTATATTGAAATCACTCCAAAATAAAAGTATAAATTCAGATGTTAAAGTTTGTTCAAGAATTAATATTCTTTATGTACTATATATTTTGACTGTGAGTATATGTGATAGTTTTCTGAAGAAGGGAGTTATCTGACAGCCATGATCGTATAGTGGTTAGTACTTCACGTTGTGGCCGTGACAACCCAGGTTCGAATCCTGGTCATGGCATTGATTACATACATTTTGTATGATATATAATTCAACTGTGCCACTTTGGCATTTTCAGAAATCTGATCATGGGACAATGATAGATATTTTGTAAAAGTAGTGTACTTGTAAACTTCAAATATATTTTAATTGGGGTGAGAAAGCTGTCATCCAAATGAAAAGGTGTTTTTGCAAGAAGCAATTTCTTGGTTCATGTCTATCGCAGAGCAAGCCTCATAAAAGCAGCCATCGTCCCTGGGTGGGCTTGAACCACCAACCTTTCGGTTAACAGCCGAACGCGCTAACCGATTGCGCCACAGAGACATGGATTCAAGTGGCATTAAAATACTGATGTATCCCAGTTTTTTGTAAGCTCTTTCCTTGCATTATGTCCACGGTGTAAAGTTTCAATCCAGTTATATGCTATTTATTACTCCTTTGGAATTGGACAAAATAGAATAATTTAAACAATTTAAAAACATAGTGAAATTGATTTGAAGGCATTTGAGATCAAGAAGAGAATTTTGATTGTGCAAAATCTGTTTGGCAAGTATTGTTTGTGCCATCATAAGGGATGTGAAGTATGTCCTTCAGTTGGAATACTTCTTTCAAATTCTTAGATGAGCAATGAATTGCTTTTGATCATTTGATGCAAAGAATCTCAAAGGTCGTCAGTGGCCTAGTGGTTAGCAAGTTTGGCATCTAATCACAGGTTGTCACCTCTTTCTGGGTTCAACTCTCACAAATGACAATGCTGAAGACCTGTCCCAATATGAACCTTACTGTTGAACGTGACATAAAACCCCATCTTTGAGTTTGAAAAGGATCTCAATGCCTGTGTGACACATGAAATATGGAAAGCTAAAATAGAGAATGTGGTATTGTTAGATCTATATTGAAATCACTCCAAAATAAAAGTATAAATTCAGATGTTAAAGTTTGTTCAAGAATTAATATTCTTTATGAACTATATATTTTGACTGTGAGTATATGTGATAGTTTTCTGAAGAAGGGAGTTATCTGACAGCCATGATCGTATAGTGGTTAGTACTTCACGTTGTGGCTGTGACAACCCAGGTTCGAATCCTGGTCATGGCATTGATTACATACATTTTGTATGATATATAATTCAACTGTGCCACTTTGGCATTTTCAGAAATCTGATCATGGGACAATGATAGATATTTTGTAAAAGTAGTGTACTTGTAAACTTCAAATATATTTTAATTGGGGTGAGAAAGCTGTCATCCAAATGAAAAGGTGTTTTTGCAAGAAGCAATTTCTTGGTTCATGTCTATCGCAGAGCAAGCCTCATAAAAGCAGCCATCGTCCCTGGGTGGGCTTGAACCACCAACCTTTCGGTTAACAGCCAAACGCACTAACAGATTGCGCCACAGAGACATGGATTCAAGTGGCATTAAAATACTGATGTATCCCAGTTTTTTGTAAGCTTTTTCCTTGCATTATGTCCACGGTGTAAAGTTTCAATCCAGTTATATGCTATTTATTACTCCTTTGGAATTGGACAAAATAGAATAATTTAAACAATTTAAAAACATAGTGAAATTGATTTGAAGGCATTTGAGATCAAGAAGAGAATTTTGATTGTGCAAAATCTGTTTGGCAAGTATTGTTTGTGCCATCATAAGGGATGTGAAGTATGTCCTTCAGTTGGAATACTTCTTTCAAATTCTTAGATGAGCAATGAATTGCTTTTGATCATTTGATGCAAAGAATCTCAAAGGTCGTCAGTGGCCTAGTGGTTAGCAAGTTTGGCATCTAATCACAGGTTGTCACCTCTTTCTGGGTTCAACTCTCACAAATGACAATGCTGAAGACCTGTCCCAATATGAACCTTACTGTTGAACGTGACATAAAACCCCATCTTTGATTTTGAAAAGGATCTCAATGCCTGTGTGACACATGAAATATGGAAAGCTAAAATAGAGAATGTGGTATTGTTAGATCTATATTGAAATCACTCCAAAATAAAAGTATAAATTCAGATGTTAAAGTTTGTTCAAGAATTAATATTCTTTATGTACTATATATTTTGACTGTGAGTATATGTGATAGTTTTCTGAAGAAGGGAGTTATCTGACAGCCATGATCGTATAGTGGTTAGTACTTCACGTTGTGGCCGTGACAACCCAGGTTCGAATCCTGGTCATGGCATTGATTACATACATTTTGTATGATATATAATTCAACTGTGCCACTTTGGCATTTTCAGAAATCTGATCATGGGACAATGATAGATATTTTGTAAAAGTAGTGTACTTGTAAACTTCAAATATATTTTAATTGGGGTGAGAAAGCTGTCATCCAAATGAAAAGGTGTTTTTGCAAGAAGCAATTTCTTGGTTCATGTCTATCGCAGAGCAAGCCTCATAAAAGCAGCCATCGTCCCTGGGTGGGCTTGAACCACCAACCTTTCGGTTAACAGCCGAACGCGCTAACCGATTGCGCCACAGAGACATGGATTCAAGTGGCATTAAAATACTGATGTATCCCAGTTTTTTGTAAGCTCTTTCCTTGCATTATGTCCACGGTGTAAAGTTTCAATCCAGTTATATGCTATTTATTACTCCTTTGGAATTGGACAAAATAGAATAATTTAAACAATTTAAAAACATAGTGAAATTGATTTGAAGGCATTTGAGATCAAGAAGAGAATTTTGATTGTGCAAAATCTGTTTGGCAAGTATTGTTTGTGCCATCATAAGGGATGTGAAGTATGTCCTTCAGTTGGAATACTTCTTTCAAATTCTTAGATGAGCAATGAATTGCTTTTGATCATTTGATGCAAAGAATCTCAAAGGTCGTCAGTGGCCTAGTGGTTAGCAAGTTTGGCATCTAATCACAGGTTGTCACCTCTTTCTGGGTTCAACTCTCACAAATGACAATGCTGAAGACCTGTCCCAATATGAACCTTACTGTTGAACGTGACATAAAACCCCATCTTTGAGTTTGAAAAGGATCTCAATGCCTGTGTGACACATGAAATATGGAAAGCTAAAATAGAGAATGTGGTATTGTTAGATCTATATTGAAATCACTCCAAAATAAAAGTATAAATTCAGATGTTAAAGTTTGTTCAAGAATTAATATTCTTTATGTACTATATATTTTGACTGTGAGTATATGTGATAGTTTTCTGAAGAAGGGAGTTATCTGACAGCCATGATCGTATAGTGGTTAGTACTTCACGTTGTGGCCGTGACAACCCAGGTTCGAATCCTGGTCATGGCATTGATTACATACATTTTGTATGATATATAATTCAACTGTGCCACTTTGGCATTTTCAGAAATCTGATCATGGGACAATGATAGATATTTTGTAAAAGTAGTGTACTTGTAAACTTCAAATATATTTTAATTGGGGTGAGAAAGCTGTCATCCAAATGAAAAGGTGTTTTTGCAAGAAGCAATTTCTTGGTTCATGTCTATCGCAGAGCAAGCCTCATAAAAGCAGCCATCGTCCCTGGGTGGGCTTGAACCACCAACCTTTCGGTTAACAGCCGAACGCGCTAACCGATTGCGCCACAGAGACATGGATTCAAGTGGCATTAAAATACTGATGTATCCCAGTTTTTTGTAAGCTCTTTCCTTGCATTATGTCCACGGTGTAAAGTTTCAATCCAGTTATATGCTATTTATTACTCCTTTGGAATTGGACAAAATAGAATAATTTAAACAATTTAAAAACATAGTGAAATTGATTTGAAGGCATTTGAGATCAAGAAGAGAATTTTGATTGTGCAAAATCTGTTTGGCAAGTATTGTTTGTGCCATCATAAGGGATGTGAAGTATGTCCTTCAGTTGGAATACTTCTTTCAAATTCTTAGATGAGCAATGAATTGCTTTTGATCATTTGATGCAAAGAATCTCAAAGGTCGTCAGTGGCCTAGTGGTTAGCAAGTTTGGCATCTAATCACAGGTTGTCACCTCTTTCTGGGTTCAACTCTCACAAATGACAATGCTGAAGACCTGTCCCAATATGAACCTTACTGTTGAACGTGACATAAAACCCCATCTTTGAGTTTGAAAAGGATCTCAATGCCTGTGTGACACATGAAATATGGAAAGCTAAAATAGAGAATGTGGTATTGTTAGATCTATATTGAAATCACTCCAAAATAAAAGTATAAATTCAGATGTTAAAGTTTGTTCAAGAATTAATATTCTTTATGTACTATATATTTTGACTGTGAGTATATGTGATAGTTTTCTGAAGAAGGGAGTTATCTGACAGCCATGATCGTATAGTGGTTAGTACTTCACGTTGTGGCCGTGACAACCCAGGTTCGAATCCTGGTCATGGCATTGATTACATACATTTTGTATGATATATAATTCAACTGTGCCACTTTGGCATTTTCAGAAATCTGATCATGGGACAATGATAGATATTTTGTAAAAGTAGTGTACTTGTAAACTTCAAATATATTTTAATTGGGGTGAGAAAGCTGTCATCCAAATGAAAAGGTGTTTTTGCAAGAAGCAATTTCTTGGTTCATGTCTATCGCAGAGCAAGCCTCATAAAAGCAGCCATCGTCCCTGGGTGGGCTTGAACCACCAACCTTTCGGTTAACAGCCGAACGCGCTAACCGATTGCGCCACAGAGACATGGATTCAAGTGGCATTAAAATACTGATGTATCCCAGTTTTTTGTAAGCTCTTTCCTTGCATTATGTCCACGGTGTAAAGTTTCAATCCAGTTATATGCTATTTATTACTCCTTTGGAATTGGACAAAATAGAATAATTTAAACAATTTAAAAACATAGTGAAATTGATTTGAAGGCATTTGAGATCAAGAAGAGAATTTTGATTGTGCAAAATCTGTTTGGCAAGTATTGTTTGTGCCATCATAAGGGATGTGAAGTATGTCCTTCAGTTGGAATACTTCTTTCAAATTCTTAGATGAGCAATGAATTGCTTTTGATCATTTGATGCAAAGAATCTCAAAGGTCGTCAGTGGCCTAGTGGTTAGCAAGTTTGGCATCTAATCACAGGTTGTCACCTCTTTCTGGGTTCAACTCTCACAAATGACAATGCTGAAAACCTGTCCCAATATGAACCTTACTGTTGAACGTGACATAAAACCCCATCTTTGAGTTTGAAAAGGATCTCAATGCCTGTGTGACACATGAAATATGGAAAGCTAAAATAGAGAATGTGGTATTGTTAGATCTATATTGAAATCACTCCAAAATAAAAGTATAAATTCAGATGTTAAAGTTTGTTCAAGAATTAATATTCTTTATGTACTATAGAGGTCCTCAGTGGCCTAGTGGTTAGCAAGTTTGGCATCTAATCATAGGCTGTCACCTCTGTGGGTTCGAGTCCCACAAGTGGCAATGCTGAGGACCTGTCCCAATATGACCCTGGCTGTTAAACGGGACGTAAAACCCCAACTTTGACCTTTGATCTTTATGTACTATATATTTCGACTGTGAGTATATGTGATAGTTTTCTGAAGAAGGGAGTTATCTGACAGCCATGATCGTATAGTGGTTAGTACTTCGCGTTGTGGCCGTGACAACCCAGGTTCGAATCCTGGTCATGGCATTGATTACATACATTTTGTATGATATATAATTCAACTGTGCCACTTTGGCATTTTCAGAAATCTGATCATGGGACAATGATAGATATTTTGTAAAAGTAGTGTACTTGTAAACTTCAAATATATTTTAATTGGGGTGAGAAAGCTGTCATCCAAATGAAAAGGTGTTTTTGCAAGAAGCAATTTCTTGGTTCATGTCTATCGCAGAGCAAGCCTCATAAAAGCAGCCATCGTCCCTGGGTGGGCTTGAACCACCAACCTTTCGGTTAACAGCCGAACGCACTAACCGATTGCGCCACAGAGACATAGATTCAAGTGGCATTAAAATACTGATGTATCCCAGTTTTTTGTAAGCTCTTTCCTTGCATTATGTCCACGGTGTAAAGTTTCAATCCAGTTATATGCTATTTATTACTCCTTTGGAATTGGACAAAATAGAATAATTTAAACAATTTAAAAACATAGTGAAATTGATTTGAAGGCATTTGAGATCAAGAAGAGAATTTTGATTGTGCAAAATCTGTTTGGCAAGTATTGTTTGTGCCATCATAAGGGATGTGAAGTATGTCCTTCAGCTGGAATACTTCTTTCAAATTCTTAGATGAGCAATGAATTGCTTTTGATCATTTGATGCAAAGAATCTCAAAGGTCGTCAGTGGCCTAGTGGTTAGCAAGTTTGGCATCTAATCACAGGTTGTCACCTCTTTCTGGGTTCAACTCTCACAAATGACAATGCTGAAGACCTGTCCCAATATGAACCTTACTGTTGAACGTGACATAAAACCCCATCTTTTAGTTTGAAAAGGATCTCAATGCCTGTGTGACACATGAAATATGGAAAGCTAAAATAGAGAATGTGGTATTGTTAGATCTATATTGAAATCACTCCAAAATAAAAGTATAAATTCAGATGTTAAAGTTTGTTCAAGAATTAATATTCTTTATGTGCTATATATTTTGACTGTGAGTATATGTGATAGTTTTCTGAAGAAGGGAGTTATCTGACAGCCATTATCGTATAGTGGTTAGTACTTCACGTTGTGGCCGTGACAACCCAGGTTCGAATCCTGGTCATGGCATTGATTACATACATTTTGTATGATATATAATTCAACTGTGCCACTTTGGCATTTTCAGAAATCTGATCATGGGACAATGATAGATATTTTGTAAAAGTAGTGTACTTGTAAACTTCAAATATATTTTAATTGGGGTGAGAAAGCTGTCATCCAAATGAAAAGGTGTTTTTGCAAGAAGAAATTTCTTGGTTCATGTCTATCGCAGAGCAAGCCTCATAAAAGCAGCCATCGTCCCTGGGTGGGCTTGAACCACCAACCTTTCGGTTAACAGCCGAACGCGCTAACCGATTGCGCCACAGAGACATGGATACAAGTGGCATTAAAATACTGATGTATCCCAGTTTTTTGTAAGCTCTTTCCTTGCATTATGTCCACGGTGTAAAGTTTCAATCCAGTTATATGCTATTTATTACTCCTTTGGAATTGGACAAAATAGAATAATTTAAACAATTTAAAAACATAGTGAAATTGATTTGAAGGCATTTGAGATCAAGAAGAGAATTTTGATTGTGCAAAATCTGTTTGGCAAGTATTGTTTGTGCCATCATAAGGGATGTGAAGTATGTCCTTCAGTTGGAATACTTCTTTCAAATTCTTAGATGAGCAATGAATTGCTTTTGATCATTTGATGCAAAGAATCTCAAAGGTCGTCAGTGGCCTAGTGGTTAGCAAGTTTGGCATCTAATCACAGGTTGTCACCTCTTTCTGGGTTCAACTCTCACAAATGACAATGCTGAAGACCTGTCCCAATATGAACCTTACTGTTGAACGTGACATAAAACCCCATCTTTGAGTTTGAAAAGGATCTCAATGCCTGTGTGACACATGAAATATGGAAAGCTAAAATAGAGAATGTGGTATTGTTAGATCTATATTGAAATCACTCCAAAATAAAAGTATAAATTCAGATGTTAAAGTTTGTTCAAGAATTAATATTCTTTATGTACTATATATTTTGACTGTGAGTATATGTGATAGTTTTCTGAAGAAGGGAGTTATCTGACAGCCATGATCGTATAGTGGTTAGTACTTCACGTTGTGGCCGTGACAACCCAGGTTCGAATCCTGGTCATGGCATTGATTACATACATTTTGTATGATATATAATTCAACTGTGCCACTTTGGCATTTTCAGAAATCTGATCATGGGACAATGATAGATATTTTGTAAAAGTAGTGTACTTGTAAACTTCAAATATATTTTAATTGGGGTGAGAAAGCTGTCATCCAAATGAAAAGGTGTTTTTGCAAGAAGCAATTTCTTGGTTCATGTCTATCGCAGAGCAAGCCTCATAAAAGCAGCCATCGTCCCTGGGTGGGCTTGAACCACCAACCTTTCGGTTAACAGCCGAACGCGCTAACCGATTGCGCCACAGAGACATGGATTCAAGTGGCATTAAAATACTGATGTATCCCAGTTTTTTGTAAGCTCTTTCCTTGCATTATGTCCACGGTGTAAAGTTTCAATCCAGTTATATGCTATTTATTACTCCTTTGGAATTGGACAAAATAGAATAATTTAAACAATTTAAAAACATAGTGAAATTGATTTGAAGGCATTTGAGATCAAGAAGAGAAGTTTGATTGTGCAAAATCTGTTTGGCAAGTATTGTTTGTGCCATCATAAGGGATGTGAAGTATGTCCTTCAGTTGGAATACTTCTTTCAAATTCTTAGATGAGCAATGAATTGCTTTTGATCATTTGATGCAAAGAATCTCAAAGGTCGTCAGTGGCCTAGTGGTTAGCAAGTTTGGCATCTAATCACAGGTTGTCACCTCTTTCTGGGTTCAACTCTCACAACTGACAATGCTGAAAACCTGTCCCAATATGAACCTTACTGTTGAACGTGACATAAAACCCCATATTTGAGTTTGAAAAGGATCTCAATGCCTGTGTGACACATGAAATATGGAAAGCTAAAATAGAGAATGTGGTATTGTTAGATCTATATTGAAATCACTCCAAAATAAAAGTATAAATTCAGATGTTAAAGTTTGTTCAAGAATTAATATTCTTTATGTACTATATATTTTGACTGTGAGTATATGTGATAGTTTTCTGAAGAAGGGAGTTATCTGACAGCCATGATCGTATAGTGGTTAGTGCTTCACGTTGTGGCCGTGACAACCCAGATTCGAATCCTGGTCATGGCATTGATTACATACATTTTGTATGATATATAATTCAACTGTGCCACTTTGGCATTTTCAGAAATCTGATCATGGGACAATGATAGATATTTTGTAAAAGTAGTGTACTTGTAAACTTCAAATATATTTTAATTGGGGTGAGAAAGCTGTCATCCAAATGAAAAGGTGTTTTTGCAAGAAGAAATTTCTTGGTTCATGTCTATCGCAGAGCAAGCCTCATAAAAGCAGCCATCGTCCCTGGGTGGGCTTGAACCACCAACCTTTCGGTTAACAGCCGAACGCACTAACCGATTGCGCCACAGAGACATGGATACAAGTGGCATTAAAATACTGATGTATCCCAGTTTTTTGTAAGCTCTTTCCTTGCATTATGTCCACGGTGTAAAGTTTCAATCCAGTTATATGCTATTTATTACTCCTTTGGAATTGGACAAAATAGAATAATTTAAACAATTTAAAAACATAGTGAAATTGATTTGAAGGCATTTGAGATCAAGAAGAGAATTTTGATTGTGCAAAATCTGTTTGGCAAGTATTGTTTGTGCCATCATAAGGGATGTGAAGTATGTCCTTCAGTTGGAATACTTCTTTCAAATTCTTAGATGAGCAATGAATTGCTTTTGATCATTTGATGCAAAGAATCTCAAAGGTCGTCAGTGGCCTAGTGGTTAGCAAGTTTGGCATCTAATCACAGGTTGTCACCTCTTTCTGGGTTCAACTCTCACAAATGACAATGCTGAAGACCTGTCCCAATATGAACCTTACTGTTGAACGTGACATAAAACCCCATCTTTGAGTTTGAAAAGGATCTCAATGCCTGTGTGACACATGAAATATGGAAAGCTAAAATAGAGAATGTGGTATTGTTAGATCTATATTGAAATCACTCCAAAATAAAAGTATAAATTCAGATGTTAAAGTTTGTTCAAGAATTAATATTCTTTATGTACTATATATTTTGACTGTGAGTATATGTGATAGTTTTCTGAAGAAGGGAGTTATCTGACAGCCATGATCGTATAGTGGTTAGTACTTCACGTTGTGGCCGTGACAACCCAGGTTCGAATCCTGGTCATGGCATTGATTACATACATTTTGTATGATATATAATTCAACTGTGCCACTTTGGCATTTTCAGAAATCTGATCATGGGACAATGATAGATATTTTGTAAAAGTAGTGTACTTGTAAACTTCAAATATATTTTAATTGGGGTGAGAAAGCTGTCATCCAAATGAAAAGGTGTTTTTGCAAGAAGCAATTTCTTGGTTCATGTCTATCGCAGAGCAAGCCTCATAAAAGCAGCCATCGTCCCTGGGTGGGCTTGAACCACCAACCTTTCGGTTAACAGCCGAACGCGCTAACCGATTGCGCCACAGAGACATGGATTCAAGTGGCATTAAAATACTGATGTATCCCAGTTTTTTGTAAGCTCTTTCCTTGCATTATGTCCACGGTGTAAAGTTTCAATCCAGTTATATGCTATTTATTACTCCTTTGGAATTGGACAAAATAGAATAATTTAAACAATTTAAAAACATAGTGAAATTGATTTGAAGGCATTTGAGATCAAGAAGAGAAGTTTGATTGTGCAAAATCTGTTTGGCAAGTATTGTTTGTGCCATCATAAGGGATGTGAAGTATGTCCTTCAGTTGGAATACATCTTTCAAATTCTTAGATGAGCAATGAATTGCTTTTGATCATTTGATGCAAAGAATCTCAAAGGTCGTCAGTGGCCTAGTGGTTAGCAAGTTTGGCATCTAATCACAGGTTGTCACCTCTTTCTGGGTTCAACTCTCACAACTGACAATGCTGAAAACCTGTCCCAATATGAACCTTACTGTTGAACGTGACATAAAACCCCATATTTGAGTTTGAAAAGGATCTCAATGCCTGTGTGACACATGAAATATGGAAAGCTAAAATAGAGAATGTGGTATTGTTAGATCTATATTGAAATCACTCCAAAATAAAAGTATAAATTCAGATGTTAAAGTTTGTTCAAGAATTAATATTCTTTATGTACTATATATTTTGACTGTGAGTATATGTGATAGTTTTCTGAAGAAGGGAGTTATCTGACAGCCATGATCGTATAGTGGTTAGTGCTTCACGTTGTGGCCGTGACAACCCAGATTCGAATCCTGGTCATGGCATTGATTACATACATTTTGTATGATATATAATTCAACTGTGCCACTTTGGCATTTTCAGAAATCTGATCATGGGACAATGATAGATATTTTGTAAAAGTAGTGTACTTGTAAACTTCAAATATATTTTAATTGGGGTGAGAAAGCTGTCATCCAAATGAAAAGGTGTTTTTGCAAGAAGCAATTTCTTGGTTCATGTCTATCGCAGAGCAAGCCTGATAAAAGCAGCCATCGTCCCTGGGTGGGCTTGAACCACCAACCTTTCGGTTAACAGCCGAACGCGCTAACCGATTGCGCCACAGAGACATGGATACAAGTGGCATTAAAATACTGATGTATCCCAGTTTTTTGTAAGCTCTTTCCTTGCATTATGTCCACGGTGTAAAGTTTCAATCCAGTTATATGCTATTTATTACTCCTTTGGAATTGGACAAAATAGAATAATTTAAACAATTTAAAAACATAGTGAAATTGATTTGAAGGCATTTGAGATCAAGAAGAGAATTTTGATTGTGCAAAATCTGTTTGGCAAGTATTGTTTGTGCCATCATAAGGGATGTGAAGTATGTCCTTCAGTTGGAATACTTCTTTCAAATTCTTAGATGAGCAATGAATTGCTTTTGATCATTTGATGCAAAGAATCTCAAAGGTCGTCAGTGGCCTAGTGGTTAGCAAGTTTGGCATCTAATCACAGGTTGTCACCTCTTTCTTGGTTCAACTCTCACAAATGACAATGCTGAAGACCTGTCCCAATATGAACCTTACTGTTGAACGTGACATAAAACCCCATCTTTGAGTTTGAAAAGGATCTCAATGCCTGTGTGACACATGAAATATGGAAAGCTAAAATAGAGAATGTGGTATTGTTAGATCTATATTGAAATCACTCCAAAATAAAAGTATAAATTCAGATGTTAAAGTTTGTTCAAGAATTAATATTCTTTATGTACTATATATTTTGACTGTGAGTATATGTGATAGTTTTCTGAAGAAGGGAGTTATCTGACAGCCATGATCGTATAGTGGTTAGTACTTCACGTTGTGGCTGTGACAACCCAGGTTCGAATCCTGGTCATGGCATTGATTACATACATTTTGTATGATATATAATTCAACTGTGCCACTTTGGCATTTTCAGAAATCTGATCATGGGACAATGATAGATATTTTGTAAAAGTAGTGTACTTGTAAACTTCAAATATATTTTAATTGGGGTGATAAAGCTGTCATCCAAATGAAAAGGTGTTTTTGCAAGAAGCAATTTCTTGGTTCATGTCTATCGCAGAGCAAGCCTCATAAAAGCAGCCATCATCCCTGGGTGGGCTTGAACCACCAACCTTTCAGTTAACAGCCGAACGCGCTAACCGATTGCGCCAGAGAGACATGGATTCAAGTGGCATTAAAATACTGATGTATCCCAGTTTTTTGTAAGCTCTTTCCTTGCATTATGTCCACGGTGTAAAGTTTCAATCCAGTTATATGCTATTTATTACTCCTTTGGAATTGGACAAAATAGAATAATTTAAACAATTTAAAAACATAGTGAAATTGATTTGAAGGCATTTGAGATCAAGAAGAGAATTTTGATTGTGCAAAATCTGTTTGGCAAGTATTGTTTGTGCCATCATAAGGGATGTGAAGTATGTCCTTCAGTTGGAATACTTCTTTCAAATTCTTAGATGAGCAATGAATTGCTTTTGATCATTTGATGCAAAGAATCTCAAAGGTCGTCAGTGGCCTAGTGGTTAGCAAGTTTGGCATCTAATCACAGGTTGTCACCTCTTTCTGGGTTCAACTCTCACAAATGACAATGCTGAAGACCTGTCCCAATATGAACCTTACTGTTGAACGTGACATAAAACCCCATCTTTGAGTTTGAAAAGGATCTCAATGCCTGTGTGACACATGAAATATGGAAAGCTAAAATAGAGAATGTGGTATTGTTAGATCTATATTGAAATCACTCCAAAATAAAAGTATAAATTCAGATGTTAAAGTTTGTTCAAGAATTAATATTCTTTATGTACTATAGAGGTCCTCAGTGGCCTACTGGTTAGCAAGTTTGGCATCTAATCATAGGCTGTCACCTCTGTGGGTTCGAGTCCCACAAGTGGTAATGCTGAGGACCTGTCCCAATATGACCCTGGCTGTTAAACGGGACGTAAAACCCCAACTTTGACCTTTGATCTTTATGTACTATATATTTCGACTGTGAGTATATGTGATAGTTTTCTGAAGAAGGGAGTTATCTGACAGCCATGATCGTATAGTGGTTAGTACTTCGCGTTGTGGCCGTGACAACCCAGGTTCGAATCCTGGTCATGGCATTGATTACATACATTTTGTATGATATATAATTCAACTGTGCCACTTTGGCATTTTCAGAAATCTGATCATGGGACAATGATAGATATTTTGTAAAAGTAGTGTACTTGTAAACTTCAAATATATTTTAATTGGGGTGAGAAAGCTGTCATCCAAATGAAAAGGTGTTTTTGCAAGAAGCAATTTCTTGGTTCATGTCTATCGCAGAGCAAGCCTGATAAAAGCAGCCATCGTCCCTGGGTGGGCTTGAACCACCAACCTTTCGGTTAACAGCCGAACGCGCTAACCGATTGCGCCACAGAGACATGGATACAAGTGGCATTAAAATACTGATGTATCCCAGTTTTTTGTAAGCTCTTTCCTTGCATTATGTCCACGGTGTAAAGTTTCAATCCAGTTATATGCTATTTATTACTCCTTTGGAATTGGACAAAATAGAATAATTTAAACAATTTAAAAACATAGTGAAATTGATTTGAAGGCATTTGAGATCAAGAAGAGAATTTTGATTGTGCAAAATCTGTTTGGCAAGTATTGTTTGTGCCATCATAAGGGATGTGAAGTATGTCCTTCAGTTGGAATACTTCTTTCAAATTCTTAGATGAGCAATGAATTGCTTTTGATCATTTGATGCAAAGAATCTCAAAGGTCGTCAGTGGCCTAGTGGTTAGCAAGTTTGGCATCTAATCACAGGTTGTCA
Organism: Sabellastarte sp. h YS-2021; assembly: GCA_964017235.1. Taxonomy (NCBI): domain Eukaryota; kingdom Metazoa; phylum Annelida; class Polychaeta; order Sabellida; family Sabellidae; genus Sabellastarte; species Sabellastarte sp. h YS-2021. Next base: position 173,777,352 of record OZ024929.1, on the reverse strand, counting down.
CCTCTTTCTTGGTTCAACTCTCACAAATGACAATGCTGAAGACCTGTCCCAATATGAACCTTACTGTTGAACGTGACATAAAACCCCATCTTTGAGTTTGAAAAGGATCTCAATGCCTGTGTGACACATGAAATATGGAAAGCTAAAATAGAGAATGTGGTATTGTTAGATCTATATTGAAATCACTCCAAAATAAAAGTATAAATTCAGATGTTAAAGTTTGTTCAAGAATTAATATTCTTTATGTACTATAGAGGTCCTCAGTGGCCTAGTGGTTAGCAAGTTTGGCATCTAATCATAGGCTGTCACCTCTGTGGGTTCGAGTCCCACAAGTGGCAATGCTGAGGACCTGTCCCAATATGACCCTGGCTGTTAAACGGGACGTAAAACCCCAACTTTGACCTTTGATCTTTATGTACTATATATTTCGACTGTGAGTATATGTGATAGTTTTCTGAAGAAGGGAGTTATCTGACAGCCATGATCGTATAGTGGTTAGTACTTCGCGTTGTGGCCGTGACAACCCAGGTTCGAATCCTGGTCATGGCATTGATTACATACATTTTGTATGATATATAATTCAACTGTGCCACTTTGGCATTTTCAGAAATCTGATCATGGGACAATGATAGATATTTTGTAAAAGTAGTGTACTTGTAAACTTCAAATATATTTTAATTGGGGTGAGAAAGCTGTCATCCAAATGAAAAGGTGTTTTTGCAAGAAGCAATTTCTTGGTTCATGTCTATCGCAGAGCAAGCCTCATAAAAGCAGCCATCGTCCCTGGGTGGGCTTGAACCACCAACCTTTCGGTTAACAGCCGAACGCGGTAACCGATTGCGCCACAGAGACATAGATTCAAGTGGCATTAAAATACTGATGTATCCCAGTTTTTTGTAAGATCTTTCCTTGCATTATGTCCACGGTGTAAAGTTTCAATCCAGTTATATGCTATTTATTACTCCTTTGGAATTGGACAAAATAGAATAATTTAAACAATTTAAAAACATAGTGAAATTGATTTGAAGGCATTTGAGATCAAGAAGAGAATTTTGATTGTGCAAAATCTGTTTGGCAAGTATTGTTTGTGCCATCATAAGGGATGTGAAGTATGTCCTTCAGCTGGAATACTTCTTTCAAATTCTTAGATGAGCAATGAATTGCTTTTGATCATTTGATGCAAAGAATCTCAAAGGTCGTCAGTGGCCTAGTGGTTAGCAAGTTTGGCATCTAATCACAGGTTGTCACCTCTTTCTGGGTTCAACTCTCACAAATGACAATGCTGAAGACCTATCCCAATATGAACTTTACTGTTGAACGTGACATAAAACCCCATCTTTGAGTTTGAAAAGGATCTCAATGCCTGTGTGACACATGAAATATGGAAAGCTAAAATAGAGAATGTGGTATTGTTAGATCTATATTGAAATCACTCCAAAATAAAAGTATAAATTCAGATGTTAAAGTTTGTTCAAGAATTAATATTCTTTATGTACTATATATTTTGACTGTGAGTATATGTGATAGTTTTCTGAAAAAGGGAGTTATGTGACAGCCATGATCGTATAGTGGTTAGTACTTCACGTTGTGGCCGTGACAACCCAGGTTCGAATCCTGGTCATGGCATTGATTACATACATTTTGTATGATATATAATTCAACTGTGCCACTTTGGCATTTTCAGAAATCTGATCATGGGACAATGATAGATATTTTGTAAAAGTAGTGTACTTGTAAACTACAAATATATTTTAATTGGGGTGAGAAAGCTGTCATCCAAATGAAAAGGTGTTTTTGCAAGAAGCAATTTCTTGGTTCATGTCTATCGCAGAGCAAGCCTCATAAAAGCAGCCATCGTCCCTGGGTGGGCTTGAACCACCAACCTTTCGGTTAACAGCCGAACGCGCTAACCGATTGCGCCACAGAGACATGGATTCAAGTGGCATTAAAATACTGATGTATCCCAGTTTTTTGTAAGCTCTTTCCTTGCATTATGTCCACGGTGTAAAGTTTCAATCCAGTTATATGCTATTTATTACTCCTTTGGAATTGGACAAAATAGAATAATTTAAACAATTTAAAAACATAGTGAAATTGATTTGAAGGCATTTGAGATCAAGAAGAGAATTTTGATTGTGCAAAATCTGTTTGGCAAGTATTGTTTGTGCCATCATAAGGGATGTGAAGTATGTCCTTCAGTTGGAATACTTCTTTCAAATTCTTAGATGAGCAATGAATTGCTTTTGATCATTTGATGCAAAGAATCTCAAAGGTCGTCAGTGGCCTAGTGGTTAGCAAGTTTGGCATCTAATCACAGGTTGTCACCTCTTTCTGGGTTCAACTCTCACAAATGACAATGCTGAAGACCTGTCCCAATATGAACCTTACTGTTGAACGTGACATAAAACCCCATCTTTGAGTTTGAAAAGGATCTCAATGCCTGTGTGACACATGAAATATGGAAAGCTAAAATAGAGAATGTGGTATTGTTAGATCTATATTGAAATCACTCCAAAATAAAAGTATAAATTCAGATGTTAAAGTTTGTTCAAGAATTAATATTCTTTATGTACTATATATTTTGACTGTGAGTATATGTGATAGTTTTCTGAAAAAGGGAGTTATGTGACAGCCATGATCGTATAGTGGTTAGTACTTCACGTTGTGGCCGTGACAACCCAGGTTCGAATCCTGGTCATGGCATTGATTACATACATTTTGTATGATATATAATTCAACTGTGCCACTTTGGCATTTTCAGAAATCTGATCATGGGACAATGATAGATATTTTGTAAAAGTAGTGTACTTGTAAACTACAAATATATTTTAATTGGGGTGAGAAAGCTGTCATCCAAATGAAAAGGTGTTTTTGCAAGAAGCAATTTCTTGGTTCATGTCTATCGCAGAGCAAGCCTCATAAAAGCAGCCATCGTCCCTGGGTGGGCTTGAACCACCAACCTTTCGGTTAACAGCCGAACGCGCTAACCGATTGCGCCACAGAGACATGGATTCAAGTGGCATTAAAATACTGATGTATCCCAGTTTTTTGTAAGCTCTTTCCTTGCATTATGTCCACGGTGTAAAGTTTCAATCCAGTTATATGCTATTTATTACTCCTTTGGAATTGGACAAAATAGAATAATTTAAACAATTTAAAAACATAGTGAAATTGATTTGAAGGCATTTGAGATCAAGAAGAGAATTTTGATTGTGCAAAATCTGTTTGGCAAGTATTGTTTGTGCCATCATAAGGGATGTGAAGTATGTCCTTCAGTTGGAATACTTCTTTCAAATTCTTAGATGAGCAATGAATTGCTTTTGATCATTTGATGCAAAGAATCTCAAAGGTCGTCAGTGGCCTAGTGGTTAGCAAGTTTGGCATCTAATCACAGGTTGTCACCTCTTTCTGGGTTCAACTCTCACAAATGACAATGCTGAAGACCTGTCCCAATATGAACCTTACTGTTGAACGTGACATAAAACCCCATCTTTGAGTTTGAAAAGGATCTCAATGCCTGTGTGACACATGAAATATGGAAAGCTAAAATAGAGAATGTGGTATTGTTAGATCTATATTGAAATCACTCCAAAATAAAAGTATAAATTCAGATGTTAAAGTTTGTTCAAGAATTAATATTCTTTATGTACTATATATTTTGACTGTGAGTATATGTGATAGTTTTCTGAAAAAGGGAGTTATGTGACAGCCATGATCGTATAGTGGTTAGTACTTCACGTTGTGGCCGTGACAACCCAGGTTCGAATCCTGGTCATGGCATTGATTACATACATTTTGTATGATATATAATTCAACTGTGCCACTTTGGCATTTTCAGAAATCTGATCATGGGACAATGATAGATATTTTGTAAAAGTAGTGTACTTGTAAACTACAAATATATTTTAATTGGGGTGAGAAAGCTGTCATCCAAATGAAAAGGTGTTTTTGCAAGAAGCAATTTCTTGGTTCATGTCTATCGCAGAGCAAGCCTCATAAAAGCAGCCATCGTCCCTGGGTGGGCTTGAACCACCAACCTTTCGGTTAACAGCCGAATGCGCTAACCGATTGCGCCACAGAGACATGGATTCAAGTGGCATTAAAATACTGATGTATCCCAGTTTTTTGTAAGCTCTTTCCTTGCATTATGTCCACGGTGTAAAGTTTCAATCCAGTTATATGCTATTTATTACTCCTTTGGAATTGGACAAAATAGAATAATTTAAACAATTTAAAAACATAGTGAAATTGATTTGAAGGCATTTGAGATCAAGAAGAGAATTTTGATTGTGCAAAATCTGTTTGGCAAGTATTGTTTGTGCCATCATAAGGGATGTGAAGTATGTCCTTCAGTTGGAATACTTCTTTCAAATTCTTAGATGAGCAATGAATTGCTTTTGATCATTTGATGCAAAGAATCTCAAAGGTCGTCAGTGGCCTAGTGGTTAGCAAGTTTGGCATCTAATCACAGGTTGTCACCTCTTTCTGGGTTCAACTCTCACAAATGACAATGCTGAAGACCTGTCCCAATATGAACCTTACTGTTGAACGTGACATAAAACCCCATCTTTTAGTTTGAAAAGGATCTCAATGCCTGTGTGACACATGAAATATGGAAAGCTAAAATAGAGAATGTGGTATTGTTAGATCTATATTGAAATCACTCCAAAATAAAAGTATAAATTCAGATGTTAAAGTTTGTTCAAGAATTAATATTCTTTATGTACTATATATTTTGACTGTGAGTATATGTGATAGTTTTCTGAAGAAGGGAGTTATCTGACAGCCATGATCGTATAGTGGTTAGTACTTCACGTTGTGGCCGTGACAACCCAGGTTCGAATCCTGGTCATGGCATTGATTACATACATTTTGTATGATATATAATTCAACTGTGCCACTTTGGCATTTTCAGAAATCTGATCATGGGACAATGATAGATATTTTGTAAAAGTAGTGTACTTGTAAACTTCAAATATATTTTAATTGGGGTGAGAAAGCTGTCATCCAAATGAAAAGGTGTTTTTGCAAGAAGCAATTTCTTGGTTCATGTCTATCGCAGAGCAAGCCTCATAAAAGCAGCCATCGTCCCTGGGTGGGCTTGAACCACCAACCTTTCGGTTAACAGCCGAACGCGCTAACCGATTGCGCCACAGAGACATGGATTCAAGTGGCATTAAAATACTGATGTATCCCAGTTTTTTGTAAGCTCTTTCCTTGCATTATGTCCACGGTGTAAAGTTTCAATCCAGTTATATGCTATTTATTACTCCTTTGGAATTGGACAAAATAGAATAATTTAAACAATTTAAAAACATAGTGAAATTGATTTGAAGGCATTTGAGATCAAGAAGAGAATTTTGATTGTGCAAAATCTGTTTGGCAAGTATTGTTTGTGCCATCATAAGGGATGTGAAGTATGTCCTTCAGTTGGAATACTTCTTTCAAATTCTTAGATGAGCAATGAATTGCTTTTGATCATTTGATGCAAAGAATCTCAAAGGTCGTCAGTGGCCTAGTGGTTAGCAAGTTTGGCATCTAATCACAGGTTGTCACCTCTTTCTGGGTTCAACTCTCACAAATGACAATGCTGAAGACCTGTCCCAATATGAACCTTACTGTTGAACGTGACATAAAACCCCATCTTTTAGTTTGAAAAGGATCTCAATGCCTGTGTGACACATGAAATATGGAAAGCTAAAATAGAGAATGTGGTATTGTTAGATCTATATTGAAATCACTCCAAAATAAAAGTATAAATTCAGATGTTAAAGTTTGTTCAAGAATTAATATTCTTTATGTACTATATATTTTGACTGTGAGTATATGTGATAGTTTTCTGAAGAAGGGAGTTATCTGACAGCCATGATCGTATAGTGGTTAGTACTTCACGTTGTGGCCGTGACAACCCAGGTTCGAATCCTGGTCATGGCATTGATTACATACATTTTGTATGATATATAATTCAACTGTGCCACTTTGGCATTTTCAGAAATCTGATCATGGGACAATGATAGATATTTTGTAAAAGTAGTGTACTTGTAAACTTCAAATATATTTTAATTGGGGTGAGAAAGCTGTCATCCAAATGAAAAGGTGTTTTTGCAAGAAGCAATTTCTTGGTTCATGTCTATCGCAGAGCAAGCCTCATAAAAGCAGCCATCGTCCCTGGGTGGGCTTGAACCACCAACCTTTCGGTTAACAGCCGAACGCGCTAACCGATTGCGCCACAGAGACATGGATTCAAGTGGCATTAAAATACTGATGTATCCCAGTTTTTTGTAAGCTCTTTCCTTGCATTATGTCCACGGTGTAAAGTTTCAATCCAGTTATATGCTATTTATTACTCCTTTGGAATTGGACAAAATAGAATAATTTAAACAATTTAAAAACATAGTGAAATTGATTTGAAGGCATTTGAGATCAAGAAGAGAATTTTGATTGTGCAAAATCTGTTTGGCAAGTATTGTTTGTGCCATCATAAGGGATGTGAAGTATGTCCTTCAGCTGGAATACTTCTTTCAAATTCTTAGATGAGCAATGAATTGCTTTTGATCATTTGATGCAAAGAATCTCAAAGGTAGTCAGTGGCCTAGTGGTTAGCAAGTTTGGCATCTAATCACAGGTTGTCACCTCTTTCTGGGTTCAACTCTCACAAATGACAATGCTGAAGACCTGTCCCAATATGAACCTTACTGTTGAACGTGACATAAAACCCCATCTTTGAGTTTGAAAAGGATCTCAATGCCTGTGTGACACATGAAATATGGAAAGCTAAAATAGAGAATGTGGTATTGTTAGATCTATATTGAAATCACTCCAAAAGAAAAGTATAAATTCAGATGTTAAAGTTTGTTCAAGAATTAATATTCTTTATGTACTATATATTTTGACTGTGAGTATATGTGATAGTTTTCTGAAGAAGGGAGTTATGTGACAGCCATGATCGTATAGTGGTTAGTACTTCACGTTGTGGCCGTGACAACCCAGGTTCGAATCCTGGTCATGGCATTGATTACATACATTTTGTATGATATATATTTCAACTGTGCCACTTTGGCATTTTCAGAAATCTGATCATGGGACAATGATAGATATTTTGTAAAAGTAGTGTACTTGTAAACTTCAAATATATTTTAATTGGGGTGAGAAAGCTGTCATCCAAATGAAAAGGTGTTTTTGCAAGAAGCAATTTCTTGGTTCATGTCTATCGCAGAGCAAGCCTCATAAAAGCAGCCATCGTCCCTGGGTGGGCTTGAACCACCAACCTTTCGGTTAACAGCCGAACGCGCTAACCGATTGCGCCACAGAGACATGGATTCAAGTGGCATTAAAATACTGATGTATCCCAGTTTTTTGTAAGCTCTTTCCTTGCATTATGTCCACGGTGTAAAGTTTCAATCCAGTTATATGCTATTTATTACTCCTTTGGAATTGGACAAAATAGAATAATTTAAACAATTTAAAAACATAGTGAAATTGATTTGAAGGCATTTGAGATCAAGAAGAGAATTTTGATTGTGCAAAATCTGTTTGGCAAGTATTGTTTGTGCCATCATAAGGGATGTGAAGTATGTCCTTCAGTTGGAATACTTCTTTCAAATTCTTAGATGAGCAATGAATTGCTTTTGATCATTTGATGCAAAGAATCTCAAAGGTCATCAGTGGCCTAGTGGTTAGCAAGTTTGGCATCTAATCACAGGTTGTCACCTCTTTCTGGGTTCAACTCTCACAAATGACAATGCTGAAGACCTGTCCCAATATGAACCTTACTGTTGAACGTGACATAAAACCCCATCTTTGAGTTTGAAAAGGATCTCAATGCCTGTGTGACACATGAAATATGGAAAGCTAAAATAGAGAATGTGGTATTGTTAGATCTATATTGAAATCACTCCAAAATAAAAGTATAAATTCAGATGTTAAAGTTTGTTCAAGAATTAATATTCTTTATGTACTATATATTTTGACTGTGAGTATATGTGATAGTTTTCTGAAGAAGAGAGTTATCTGACAGCCGTGATCGTATAGTGGTTAGTACTTCACGTTGTGGCCGTGACAACCCAGGTTCGAATCCTGGTCATGGCATTGATTACATACATTTTGTATAATATATAATTCAACTGTGCCACTTTGGCATTTTCAGAAATCTGATCATTGGACAATGATAGATATTTTGTAAAAGTAGTGTACTTGTAAACTTCAAATATATTTTAATTGGGGTGAGAAAGCTGTCATCCAAATGAAAAGGTGTTTTTGCAAGAAGCAATTTCTTGGTTCATGTCTATCGCAGAGCAAGCCTCATAAAAGCAGCCATCGTCCCTGGGTGGGCTTGAACCACCAATCTTTCGGTTAACAGCCGAACGCGCTAACCGATTGCGCCACAGAGACATAGGTTCAAGTGGCATTAAAATACTGATGTATCCCAGTTTTTTGTAAGCTCCTTCCTTGCATTATGTCCACGGTGTAAAGTTTCAATCCAGTTATATGCTATTTATTACTCCTTTGGAATTGGACAAAATAGAATAATTTAAACAATTTAAAAACATAGTGAAATTGATTTGAAGGCATTTGAGATCAAGAAGAGAATTTTGATTGTGCAAAATCTGTTTGGCAAGTATTGTTTGTGCCATCATAAGGGATGTGAAGTATGTCCTTCAGCTGGAATACTTCTTTCAAATTCTTAGATGAGTAATGAATTGCTTTTGATCATTTGATGCAAAGAATCTCAAAGGTCGTCAGTGGCCTAGTGGTTAGCAAGTTTGGCATCTAATCACAGGTTGTCACCTCTTTCTGGGTTCAACTCTCACAAATGACAATGCTGAAGACCTGTCCCAATATGAACCTTACTGTTGAACGTGACATAAAACCCCATCTTTGAGTTTGAAAAGGATCTCAATGCCTGTGTGACACATGAAATATGGAAAGCTAAAATAGAGAATGTGGTATTGTTAGATCTATATTGAAATCACTCCAAAATAAAAGTATAAATTCAGATGTTAAAGTTTGTTCAAGAATTAATATTCTTTATGTACTATATATTTTGACTGTGAGTATATGTGATAGTTTTCTGAAGAAGGGAGTTATGTGACAGCCATGATCGTATAGTGGTTAGTACTTCAGGTTGTGGCCGTGACAACCCAGGTTCGAATCCTGGTCATGGCATTGATTACATACATTTTGTATGATATATAATTCAACTGTGCCACTTTGGCATTTTCAGAAATCTGATCATGGGACAATGATAGATATTTTGTAAAAGTAGTGTACTTGTAAACTTCAAATATATTTTAATTGGGGTGAGAAAGCTGTCATCCAAATGAAAAGGTGTTTTTGCAAGAAGCAATTTCTTGGTTCATGTCTATCGCAGAGCAAGCCTCATAAAAGCAGCCATCCTCCCTGGGTGGGCTTGAACCACCAACCTTTCGCTTAACAGCCGAACGCGCTAACCGATTGCGCCACAGAGACATGGATTCAAGTGGCATTAAAATGCTGATGTATCCCAGTTTTTTGTAAGCTCTTTCCTTGCATTATGTCCACGGTGTAAAGTTTCAATCCAGTTATATGCTATTTATTACTCCTTTGGAATTGGACAAAATAGAATAATTTAAACAATTTAAAAACATAGTGAAATTGATTTGAAGGCATTTGAGATCAAGAAGAGAATTTTGATTGTGCAAAATCTGTTTGGCAAGTATTGTTTGTGCCATCATAAGGGATGTGAAGTATGTCCTTCAGTTGGAATACTTCTTTCAAATTCTTAGATGAGCAATGAATTGCTTTTGATCATTTGATGCAAAGAATCTCAAAGGTCGTCAGTGGCCTAGTGGTTAGCAAGTTTGGCATCTAATCACAGGTTGTCACCTCTTTCTTGGTTCAACTCTCACAAATGACAATGCTGAAGACCTGTCCCAATATGAACCTTACTGTTGAACGTGACATAAAACCCCATCTTTGAGTTTGAAAAGGATCTCAATGCCTGTGTGACACATGAAATATGGAAAGCTAAAATAGAGAATGTGGTATTGTTAGATCTATATTGAAATCACTCCAAAATAAAAGTATAAATTCAGATGTTAAAGTTTGTTCAAGAATTAATATTCTTTATGTACTATATATTTTGACTGTGAGTATATGTGATAGTTTTCTGAAGAAGAGAGTTATCTGACAGCCGTGATCGTATAGTGGTTAGTACTTCACGTTGTGGCCGTGACAACCCAGGTTCGAATCCTGGTCATGGCATTGATTACATACATTTTGTATAATATATAATTCAACTGTGCCACTTTGGCATTTTCAGAAATCTGATCATTGGACAATGATAGATATTTTGTAAAAGTAGTGTACTTGTAAACTTCAAATATATTTTAATTGGGGTGAGAAAGCTGTCATCCAAATGAAAAGGTGTTTTTGCAAGAAGCAATTTCTTGGTTCATGTCTATCGCAGAGCAAGCCTCATAAAAGCAGCCATCGTCCCTGGGTGGGCTTGAACCACCAATCTTTCGGTTAACAGCCGAACGCGCTAACCGATTGCGCCACAGAGACATAGGTTCAAGTGGCATTAAAATACTGATGTATCCCAGTTTTTTGTAAGCTCCTTCCTTGCATTATGTCCACGGTGTAAAGTTTCAATCCAGTTATATGCTATTTATTACTCCTTTGGAATTGGACAAAATAGAATAATTTAAACAATTTAAAAACATAGTGAAATTGATTTGAAGGCATTTGAGATCAAGAAGAGAATTTTGATTGTGCAAAATCTGTTTGGCAAGTATTGTTTGTGCCATCATAAGGGATGTGAAGTATGTCCTTCAGCTGGAATACTTCTTTCAAATTCTTAGATGAGTAATGAATTGCTTTTGATCATTTGATGCAAAGAATCTCAAAGGTCGTCAGTGGCCTAGTGGTTAGCAAGTTTGGCATCTAATCACAGGTTGTCACCTCTTTCTGGGTTCAACTCTCACAAATGACAATGCTGAAGACCTGTCCCAATATGAACCTTACTGTTGAACGTGACATAAAACCCCATCTTTGAGTTTGAAAAGGATCTCAATGCCTGTGTGACACATGAAATATGGAAAGCTAAAATAGAGAATGTGGTATTGTTAGATCTATATTGAAATCACTCCAAAATAAAAGTATAAATTCAGATGTTAAAGTTTGTTCAAGAATTAATATTCTTTATGTACTATATATTTTGACTGTGAGTATATGTGATAGTTTTCTGAAGAAGGGAGTTATCTGACAGCCATGATCGTATAGTGGTTAGTACTTCAGGTTGTGGCCGTGACAACCCAGGTTCGAATCCTGGTCATGGCATTGATTACATACATTTTGTATGATATATAATTCAACTGTGCCACTTTGGCATTTTCAGAAATCTGATCATGGGACAATGATAGATATTTTGTAAAAGTAGTGTACTTGTAAACTTCAAATATATTTTAATTGGGGTGAGAAAGCTGTCATCCAAATGAAAAGGTGTTTTTGCAAGAAGCAATTTCTTGGTTCATGTCTATCGCAGAGCAAGCCTCATAAAAGCAGCCATCCTCCCTGGGTGGGCTTGAACCACCAACCTTTCGCTTAACAGCCGAACGCGCTAACCGATTGCGCCACAGAGACATGGATTCAAGTGGCATTAAAATGCTGATGTATCCCAGTTTTTTGTAAGCTCTTTCCTTGCATTATGTCCACGGTGTAAAGTTTCAATCCAGTTATATGCTATTTATTACTCCTTTGGAATTGGACAAAATAGAATAATTTAAACAATTTAAAAACATAGTGAAATTGATTTGAAGGCATTTGAGATCAAGAAGAGAATTTTGATTGTGCAAAATCTGTTTGGCAAGTATTGTTTGTGCCATCATAAGGGATGTGAAGTATGTCCTTCAGTTGGAATACTTCTTTCAAATTCTTAGATGAGCAATGAATTGCTTTTGATCATTTGATGCAAAGAATCTCAAAGGTCGTCAGTGGCCTAGTGGTTAGCAAGTTTGGCATCTAATCACAGGTTGTCACCTCTTTCTTGGTTCAACTCTCACAAATGACAATGCTGAAGACCTGTCCCAATATGAACCTTACTGTTGAACGTGACATAAAACCCCATCTTTGAGTTTGAAAAGGATCTCAATGCCTGTGTGACACATGAAATATGGAAAGCTAAAATAGAGAATGTGGTATTGTTAGATCTATATTGAAATCACTCCAAAATAAAAGTATAAATTCAGATGTTAAAGTTTGTTCAAGAATTAATATTCTTTATGTACTATATATTTTGACTGTGAGTATATGTGATAGTTTTCTGAAGAAGGGAGTTATCTGACAGCCATGATCGTATAGTGGTTAGTACTTCACGTTGTGGCTGTGACAACCCAGGTTCGAATCCTGGTCATGGCATTGATTACATACATTTTGTATGATATATAATTCAACTGTGCCACTTTGGCATTTTCAGAAATCTGATCATGGGACAATGATAGATATTTTGTAAAAGTAGTGTACTTGTAAACTTCAAATATATTTTAATTGGGGTGATAAAGCTGTCATCCAAATGAAAAGGTGTTTTTGCAAGAAGCAATTTCTTGGTTCATGTCTATCGCAGAGCAAGCCTCATAAAAGCAGCCATCGTCCCTGGGTGGGCTTGAACCACCAACCTTTCGGTTAACAGCCGAACGCGCTAACCGATTGCGCCACAGAGACATGGATTCAAGTGGCATTAAAATACTGATGTATCCCAGTTTTTTGTAAGCTCTTTCCTTGCATTATGTCCACGGTGTAAAGTTTCAATCCAGTTATATGCTATTTATTACTCCTTTGGAATTGGACAAAATAGAATAATTTAAACAATTTAAAAACATAGTGAAATTGATTTGAAGGCATTTGAGATCAAGAAGAGAATTTTGATTGTGCAAAATCTGTTTGGCAAGTATTGTTTGTGCCATCATAAGGGATGTGAAGTATGTCCTTCAGCTGGAATACTTCTTTCAAATTCTTAGATGAGCAATGAATTGCTTTTGATCATTTGATGCAAAGAATCTCAAAGGTCGTCAGTGGCCTAGTGGTTAGCAAGTTTGGCATCTAATCACAGGTTGTCACCTCTTTCTGGGTTCAACTCTCACAAATGACAATGCTGAAGACCTGTCCCAATATGAACCTTACTGTTGAACGTGACATAAAACCCCATCTTTGAGTTTGAAAAGGATCTCAATGCCTGTGTGACACATGAAATATGGAAAGCTAAAATAGAGAATGTGGTATTGTTAGATCTATATTGAAATCACTCCAAAATAAAAGTATAAATTCAGATGTTAAAGTTTGTTCAAGAATTAATATTCTTTATGTACTATATATTTTGACTGTGAGTATATGTGATAGTTTTCTGAAGAAGGGAGTTATCTGACAGCCATGATCGTATAGTGGTTAGTACTTCACGTTGTGGCTGTGACAACCCAGGTTCGAATCCTGGTCATGGCATTGATTACATACATTTTGTATGATATATAATTCAACTGTGCCACTTTGGCATTTTCAGAAATCTGATCATGGGACAATGATAGATATTTTGTAAAAGTAGTGTACTTGTAAACTTCAAATATATTTTAATTGGGGTGATAAAGCTGTCATCCAAATGAAAAGGTGTTTTTGCAAGAAGCAATTTCTTGGTTCATGTCTATCGCAGAGCAAGCCTCATAAAAGCAGCCATCGTCCCTGGGTGGGCTTGAACCACCAACCTTTCAGTTAACAGCCGAACGCGCTAACCGATTGCGCCACAGAGACATGGATTCAAGTGGCATTAAAATACTGATGTATCCCAGTTTTTTGTAAGCTCTTTCCTTGCATTATGTCCACGGTGTAAAGTTTCAATCCAGTTATATGCTATTTATTACTCCTTTGGAATTGGACAAAATAGAATAATTTAAACAATTTAAAAACATAGTGAAATTGATTTGAAGGCATTTGAGATCAAGAAGAGAATTTTGATTGTGCAAAATCTGTTTGGCAAGTATTGTTTGTGCCATCATAAGGGATGTGAAGTATGTCCTTCAGTTGGAATACTTCTTTCAAATTCTTAGATGAGCAATGAATTGCTTTTGATCATTTGATGCAAAGAATCTCAAAGGTCGTCAGTGGCCTAGTGGTTAGCAAGTTTGGCATCTAATCACAGGTTGTCACCTCTTTCTGGGTTCAACTCTCACAAATGACAATGCTGAAGACCTGTCCCAATATGAACCTTACTGTTGAACGTGACATAAAACCCCATCTTTGAGTTTGAAAAGGATCTCAATGCCTGTGTGACACATGAAATATGGAAAGCTAAAATAGAGAATGTGGTATTGTTAGATCTATATTGAAATCACTCCAAAATAAAAGTATAAATTCAGATGTTAAAGTTTGTTCAAGAATTAATATTCTTTATGTACTATATATTTTGACTGTGAGTATATGTGATAGTTTTCTGAAGAAGAGAGTTATCTGACAGCCGTGATCGTATAGTGGTTAGTACTTCACGTTGTGGCCGTGACAACCCAGGTTCGAATCCTGGTCATGGCATTGATTACATACATTTTGTATAATATATAATTCAACTGTGCCACTTTGGCATTTTCAGAAATCTGATCATTGGACAATGATAGATATTTTGTAAAAGTAGTGTACTTGTAAACTTCAAATATATTTTAATTGGGGTGAGAAAGCTGTCATCCAAATGAAAAGGTGTTTTTGCAAGAAGCAATTTCTTGGTTCATGTCTATCGCAGAGCAAGCCTCATAAAAGCAGCCATTGTCCCTGGGTGGGCTTGAACCACCAATCTTTCGGTTAACAGCCGAACGCGCTAACCGATTGCGCCACAGAGACATAGATTCAAGTGGCATTAAAATACTGATGTATCCCAGTTTTTTGTAAGCTCCTTCCTTGCATTATGTCCACGGTGTAAAGTTTCAATCCAGTTATATGCTATTTATTACTCCTTTGGAATTGGACAAAATAGAATAATTTAAACAATTTAAAAACATAGTGAAATTGATTTGAAGGCATTTGAGATCAAGAAGAGAATTTTGATTGTGCAAAATCTGTTTGGCAAGTATTGTTTGTGCCATCATAAGGGATGTGAAGTATGTCCTTCAGCTGGAATACTTCTTTCAAATTCTTAGATGAGTAATGAATTGCTTTTGATCATTTGATGCAAAGAATCTCAAAGGTCGTCAGTGGCCTAGTGGTTAGCAAGTTTGGCATCTAATCACAGGTTGTCACCTCTTTCTGGGTTCAACTCTCACAAATGACAATGCTGAAGACCTGTCCCAATATGAACCTTACTGTTGAACGTGACATAAAACCCCATCTTTGAGTTTGAAAAGGATCTCAATGCCTGTGTGACACATGAAATATGGAAAGCTAAAATAGAGAATGTGGTATTGTTAGATCTATATTGAAATCACTCCAAAATAAAAGTATAAATTCAGATGTTAAAGTTTGTTCAAGAATTAATATTCTTTATGTACTATATATTTTGACTGTGAGTATATGTGATAGTTTTCTGAAGAAGGGAGTTATGTGACAGCAATGATCGTATAGTGGTTAGTACTTCAGGTTGTGGCCGTGACAACCCAGGTTCGAATCCTGGTCATGGCATTGATTACATACATTTTGTATGATATATAATTCAACGGTGCCACTTTGGCATTTTCAGAAATCTGATCATGGGACAATGATAGATATTTTGTAAAAGTAGTGTACTTGTAAACTTCAAATATATTTTAATTGGGGTGAGAAAGCTGTCATCCAAATGAAAAGGTGTTTTTGCAAGAAGCAATTTCTTGGTTCATGTCTATCGCAGAGCAAGCCTCATAAAAGCAGCCATCGTCCCTGGGTGGGCTTGAACCACCAACCTTTCGCTTAACAGCCGAACGCGCTAACCGATTGCGCCACAGAGACATGGATTCAAGTGGCATTAAAATACTGATGTATCCCAGTTTTTTGTAAGCTCTTTCCTTGCATTATGTCCACGGTGTAAAGTTTCAATCCAGTTATATGCTATTTATTACTCCTTTGGAATTGGACAAAATAGAATAATTTAAACAATTTAAAAACATAGTGAAATTGATTTGAAGGCATTTGAGATCAAGAAGAGAATTTTGATTGTGCAAAATCTGTTTGGCAAGTATTGTTTGTGCCATCATAAGGGATGTGAAGTATGTCCTTCAGTTGGAATACTTCTTTCAAATTCTTAGATGAGCAATGAATTGCTTTTGATCATTTGATGCAAAGAATCTCAAAGGTCGTCAGTGGCCTAGTGGTTAGCAAGTTTGGCATCTAATCACAGGTTGTCACCTCTTTCTGGGTTCAACTCTCACAAATGACAATGCTGAAGACCTGTCCCAATATGAACCTTACTGTTGAACGTGACATAAAACCCCATCTTTTAGTTTGAAAAGGATCTCAATGCCTGTGTGACACATGAAATATGGAAAGCTAAAATAGAGAATGTGGTATTGTTAGATCTATATTGAAATCACTCCAAAATAAAAGTATAAATTCAGATGTTAAAGTTTGTTCAAGAATTAATATTCTTTATGTACTATATATTTTGACTGTGAGTATATGTGATAGTTTTCTGAAGAAGGGAGTTATGTGACAGCCATGATCGTATAGTGGTTAGTACTTCACGTTGTGGCCGTGACAACCCAGGTTCGAATCCTGGTCATGGCATTGATTACATACATTTTGTATGATATATAATTCAACTGTGCCACTTTGGCATTTTCAGAAATCTGATCATGGGACAATGATAGATATTTTGTAAAAGTAGTGTACTTGTAAACTTCAAATATATTTTAATTGGGGTGAGAAAGCTGTCATCCAAATGAAAAGGTGTTTTTGCAAGAAGCAATTTCTTGGTTCATGTCTATCGCAGAGCAAGCCTCATAAAAGCAGCCATCGTCCCTGGGTGGGCTTGAACCACCAACCTTTCGGTTAACAGCCGAACGCGCTAACCGATTGCGCCACAGAGACATGGATTCAAGTGGCATTAAAATACTGATGTATCCCAGTTTTTTGTAAGCTCTTTCCTTGCATTATGTCCACGGTGTAAAGTTTCAATCCAGTTATATGCTATTTATTACTCCTTTGGAATTGGACAAAATAGAATAATTTAAACAATTTAAAAACATAGTGAAATTGATTTGAAGGCATTTGAGATCAAGAAGAGAATTTTGATTGTGCAAAATCTGTTTGGCAAGTATTGTTTGTGCCATCATAAGGGATGTGAAGTATGTCCTTCAGTTGGAATACTTCTTTCAAATTCTTAGATGAGCAATGAATTGCTTTTGATCATTTGATGCAAAGAATCTCAAAGGTCGTCAGTGGCCTAGTGGTTAGCAAGTTTGGCATCTAATCACAGGTTGTCACCTCTTTCTGGGTTCAACTCTCACAAATGACAATGCTGAAGACCTGTCCCAATATGAACCTTACTGTTGAACGTGACATAAAACCCCATCTTTTAGTTTGAAAAGGATCTCAATGCCTGTGTGACACATGAAATATGGAAAGCTAAAATAGAGAATGTGGTATTGTTAGATCTATATTGAAATCACTCCAAAATAAAAGTATAAATTCAGATGTTAAAGTTTGTTCAAGAATTAACATTCTTTATGTACTATATATTTTGACTGTGAGTATATGTGATAGTTTTCTGAAGAAGGGAGTTATCTGACAGCCATGATCGTATAGTGGTTAGTACTTCACGTTGTGGCCGTGACAACCCAGGTTCGAATCCTGGTCATGGCATTGATTACATACATTTTGTATGATATATAATTCAACTGTGCCACTTTGGCATTTTCAGAAATCTGATCATGGGACAATGATAGATATTTTGTAAAAGTAGTGTACTTGTAAACTTCAAATATATTTTAATTGGGGTGAGAAAGCTGTCATCCAAATGAAAAGGTGTTTTTGCAAGAAGCAATTTCTTGGTTCATGTCTATCGCAGAGCAAGCCTCATAAAAGCAGCCATCGTCCCTGGGTGGGCTTGAACCACCAACCTTTCGGTTAACAGCCGAACGCGCTAACCGATTGCGCCACAGAGACATGGATTCAAGTGGCATTAAAATACTGATGTATCCCAGTTTTTTGTAAGCTCTTTCCTTGCATTATGTCCACGGTGTAAAGTTTCAATCCAGTTATATGCTATTTATTACTCCTTTGGAATTGGACAAAATAGAATAATTTAAACAATTTAAAAACATAGTGAAATTGATTTGAAGGCATTTGAGATCAAGAAGAGAATTTTGATTGTGCAAAATCTGTTTGGCAAGTATTGTTTGTGCCATCATAAGGGATGTGAAGTATGTCCTTCAGTTGGAATACTTCTTTCAAATTCTTAGATGAGCAATGAATTGCTTTTGATCATTTGATGCAAAGAATCTCAAAGGTCGTCAGTGGCCTAGTGGTTAGCAAGTTTGGCATCTAATCACAGGTTGTCACCTCTTTCTGGGTTCAACTCTCACAAATGACAATGCTGAAGACCTGTCCCAATATGAACCTTACTGTTGAACGTGACATAAAACCCCATCTTTTAGTTTGAAAAGGATCTCAATGCCTGTGTGACACATGAAATATGGAAAGCTAAAATAGAGAATGTGGTATTGTTAGATCTATATTGAAATCACTCCAAAATAAAAGTATAAATTCAGATGTTAAAGTTTGTTCAAGAATTAATATTCTTTATGTACTATATATTTTGACTGTGAGTATATGTGATAGTTTTCTGAAGAAGGGAGTTATCTGACAGCCATGATCGTATAGTGGTTAGTACTTCACGTTGTGGCCGTGACAACCCAGGTTTGAATCCTGGTCATGGCATTGATTACATAGATTTTGTATGATATATAATTCAACTGTGCCACTTTGGCATTTTCAGAAATCTGATCATGGGACAATGATAGATATTTTGTAAAAGTAGTGTACTTGTAAACTTCAAATATATTTTAATTGGGGTGAGAAAGCTGTCATCCAAATGAAAAGGTGTTTTTGCAAGAAGCAATTTCTTGGTTCATGTCTATCGCAGAGCAAGCCTCATAAAAGCAGCCATCGTCCCTGGGTGGGCTTGAACCACCAACCTTTCGGTTAACAGCCGAACGCGCTAACCGATTGCGCCACAGAGACATAGATTCAAGTGGCATTAAAATACTGATGTATCCCAGTTTTTTGTAAGCTCTTTCCTTGCATTATGTCCACGGTGTAAAGTTTCAATCCAGTTATATGCTATTTATTACTCCTTTGGAATTGGACAAAATAGAATAATTTAAACAATTTAAAAACATAGTGAAATTGATTTGAAGGCATTTGAGATCAAGAAGAGAATTTTGATTGTGCAAAATCTGTTTGGCAAGTATTGTTTGTGCCATCATAAGGGATGTGAAGTATGTCCTTCAGCTGGAATACTTCTTTCAAATTCTTAGATGAGCAATGAATTGCTTTTGATCATTTGATGCAAAGAATCTCAAAGGTAGTCAGTGGCCTAGTGGTTAGCAAGTTTGGCATCTAATCACAGGTTGTCACCTCTTTCTGGGTTCAACTCTCACAAATGACAATGCTGAAGACCTGTCCCAATATGAACCTTACTGTTGAACGTGACATAAAACCCCATCTTTGAGTTTGAAAAGGATCTCAATGCCTGTGTGACACATGAAATATGGAAAGCTAAAATAGAGAATGTGGTATTGTTAGATCTATATTGAAATCACTCCAAAAGAAAAGTATAAATTCAGATGTTAAAGTTTGTTCAAGAATTAATATTCTTTATGTACTATAGAGGTCCTCAGTGGCCTAGTGGTTAGCAAGTTTGGCATCTAATCATAGGCTGTCACCTCTGTGGGTTCGAGTCCCACAAGTGGCAATTCTGAGGACCTGTCCCAATATGACCCTGGCTGTTGAACGGGACGTAAAACCCCAACTTTCACCTTTGATCTTTATGTACTATATATTTCGACTGTGAGTATATGTGATAGTTTTCTGAAGAAGGGAGTTATCTGACAGCCATGATCGTATAGTGGTTAGTACTTCGCGTTGTGGCCGTGACAACCCAGGTTCGAATCCTGGTCATGGCATTGATTACATACATTTTGTATGATATATAATTCAACTGTGCCACTTTGGCATTTTCAGAAATCTGATCATGGGACAATGATAGATATTTTGTAAAAGTAGTGTACTTGTAAACTTCAAATATATTTTAATTGGGGTGAGAAAGCTGTCATCCAAATGAAAAGGTGTTTTTGCAAGAAGCAATTTCTTGGTTCATGTCTATCGCAGAGCAAGCCTCATAAAAGCAGCCATCGTCCCTGGGTGGGCTTGAACCACCAACCTTTCGGTTAACAGCCGAACGCGCTAACCGATTGCGCCACAGAGACATAGATTCAAGTGGCATTAAAATACTGATGTATCCCAGTTTTTTGTAAGCTCTTTCCTTGCATTATGTCCACGGTGTAAAGTTTCAATCCAGTTATATGCTATTTATTACTCCTTTGGAATTGGACAAAATAGAATAATTTAAACAATTTAAAAACATAGTGAAATTGATTTGAAGGCATTTGAGATCAAGAAGAGAATTTTGATTGTGCAAAATCTGTTTGGCAAGTATTGTTTGTGCCATCATAAGGGATGTGAAGTATGTCCTTCAGCTGGAATACTTCTTTCAAATTCTTAGATGAGCAATGAATTGCTTTTGATCATTTGATGCAAAGAATCTCAAAGGTAGTCAGTGGCCTAGTGGTTAGCAAGTTTGGCATCTAATCACAGGTTGTCACCTCTTTCTGGGTTCAACTCTCACAAATGACAATGCTGAAGACCTGTCCCAATATGAACCTTACTGTTGAACGTGACATAAAACCCCATCTTTGAGTTTGAAAAGGATCTCAATGCCTGTGTGACACATGAAATATGGAAAGCTAAAATAGAGAATGTGGTATTGTTAGATCTATATTGAAATCACTCCAAAAGAAAAGTATAAATTCAGATGTTAAAGTTTGTTCAAGAATTAATATTCTTTATGTACTATATATTTTTGACTGTGAGTATATGTGATAGTTTTCTGAAGAAGGGAGTTATGTGACAGCCATGATCGTATAGTGGTTAGTACTTCACGTTGTGGCTGTGACAACCCAGGTTCGAATCCTGGTCATGGCATTGATTACATACATTTTGTATGATATATATTTCAACTGTGCCACTTTGGCATTTTCAGAAATCTGATCATGGGACAATGATAGATATTTTGTAAAAGTAGTGTACTTGTAAACTTCAAATATATTTTAATTGGGGTGAGAAAGCTGTCATCCAAATGAAAAGGTGTTTTTGCAAGAAGCAATTTCTTGGTTCATGTCTATCGCAGACAAAGCCTCATAAAAGCAGCCATCGTCCCTGGGTGGACTTGAACCACAAACCTTTCGGTTAACAGCCGAACACGCTAACCGATTGTGCCACAGAGACATGGATTCAAGTGGCATTAAAATACTGATGTATCCCAGTTTTTTGTAAGCTCTTTCCTTGCATTATGTCCACGGTGTAAAGTTTCAATCCAGTTATATGCTATTTATTACTCCTTTGGAATTGGACAAAATAGAATAATTTAAACAATTTAAAAACATTGTGAAATTGATTTGAAGGCATTTGAGATCAAGAAGAGAATTTTGATTGTGCAAAATCTGTTTGGCAAGTATTGTTTGTGCCATCATAAGGGATGTGAAGTATGTCCTTCAGTTGGAATACTTCTTTCAAATTCTTAGATGAGCAATGAATTGCTTTTGATCATTTGATGCAAAGAATCTCAAAGGTCGTCAGTGGCCTAGTGGTTAGCAAGTTTGGCATCTAATCACAGGTTGTCACCTCTTTCTGGGTTCAACTCTCACAAATGACAATGCTGAAGACCTGTCCCAATATGAACCTTACTGTTGAACGTGACATAAAACCCCATCTTTTAGTTTGAAAAGGATCTCAATGCCTGTGTGACACATGAAATATGGAAAGCTAAAATAGAGAATGTGGTATTGTTAGATCTATATTGAAATCACTCCAAAATAAAAGTATAAATTCAGATGTTAAAGTTTGTTCAAGAATTAATATTCTTTATGTACTATATATTTTGACTGTGAGTATATGTGATAGTTTTCTGAAGAAGGGAGTTATCTGACAGCCATGATCGTATAGTGGTTAGTACTTCACGTTGTGGCCGTGACAACCCAGGTTCGAATCCTGGTCATGGCATTTATTACATACATTTCGTATGATATATAATTCAACTGTGCCACTTTGGCATTTTCAGAAATCTAATCATGGGACAATGATAGATATTTTGTAAAAGTAGTGTACTTGTAAACTTCAAATATATTTTAATTGGGGTGAGAAAGCTGTCATCCAAATGAAAAGGTGTTTTTGCAAGAAGCAATTTCTTGGTTCATGTCTATCACAGAGGAAGCCTCATAAAAGCAGCCATCGTCCCTGGGTGGGCTTGAACCACCAACCTTTCGGTTAACAGCCGAACGCGCTAACCGATTGCGCCACAGAGACATGGATTCAAGTGGCATTAAAATACTGATGTATCCCAGTTTTTTGTAAGCTCTTTCCTTGCATTATGTCCACGGTGTAAAGTTTCAATCCAGTTATATGCTATTTATTACTCCTTTGGAATTGGACAAAATAGAATAATTTAAACAATTTAAAAACATAGTGAAATTGATTTGAAGGCATTTGAGATCAAGAAGAGAATTTTGATTGTGCAAAATCTGTTTGGCAAGTATTGTTTGTGCCATCATAAGGGATGTGAAGTATGTCCTTCAGTTGGAATACTTCTTTCAAATTCTTAGATGAGCAATGAATTGCTTTTGATCATTTGATGCAAAGAATCTCAAAGGTCATCAGTGGCCTAGTGGTTAGCAAGTTTGGCATCTAATCACAGGTTGTCACCTCTTTCTGGGTTCAACTCTCACAAATGACAATGCTGAAGACCTGTCCCAATATGAACCTTACTGTTGAACGTGACATAAAACCCCATCTTTGAGTTTGAAAAGGATCTCAATGCCTGTGTGACACATGAAATATGGAAAGCTAAAATAGAGAATGTGGTATTGTTAGATCTATATTGAAATCACTCCAAAATAAAAGTATAAATTCAGATGTTAAAGTTTGTTCAAGAATTAATATTCTTTATGTACTATATATTTTGACTGTGAGTATATGTGATAGTTTTCTGAAGAAGGGAGTTATCTGACAGCCATGATCGTATAGTGGTTAGTACTTCACGTTGTGGCAGTGACAACCCAGGTTCGAATCCTGGTCATGGCATTGATTACATACATTTTGTATGATATATAATTCAACTGTGCCACTTTGGCATTTTCAGAAATCTGATCATGGGACAATGATAGATATTTTGTAAAAGTAGTGTACTTGTAAACTTCAAATATATTTTAATTGGGGTGAGAAAGCTGTCATCCAAATGAAAAGGTGTTTTTGCAAGAAGCAATTTCTTGGTTCATGTCTATCGCAGAGCAAGCCTCATAAAAGCAGCCATCGTCCCTGGGTGGGCTTGAACCACCAATCTTTCGGTTAACAGCCGAACGCGCTAACCGATTGCGCCACAGAGACATGGATTCAAGTGGCATTAAAATACTGATGTATCTCAGTTTTTTGTAAGCTCTTTCCTTGCATTTTGTCCTCGGTGTAAAGTTTCAATCCAGTTATATGCTATTTATTACTCCTTTGGAATTGGACAAAATAGAATAATTTAAACAATTCAAAAACATAGTGAAATTGATTTGAAGGCATTTGAGATCAAGAAGAGAATTTTGATTGTGCAAAATCTGTTTGGCAAGTATTGTTTGTGCCATCATAAGGGATGTGAAGTATGTCCTTCAGTTGGAATACTTCTTTCAAATTCTTAGATGAGCAATGAATTGCTTTTGATCATTTGATGCAAAGAATCTCAAAGGTCGTCAGTGGCCTAGTGGTTAGCAAGTTTGGCATCTAATCACAGGTTGTCACCTCTTTCTGGGTTCAACTCTCACAAATGACAATGCTGAAGACCTGTCCCAATATGAACCTTACTGTTGAACGTGACATAAAACCCCATCTTTGAGTTTGAAAAGGATCTCAATGCCTGTGTGACACATGAAATATGGAAAGCTAAAATAGAGAATGTGGTATTGTTAGATCTATATTGAAATCACTCCAAATTAAAAGTATAAATTCAGATGTTAAAGTTTGTTCAAGAATTAATATTCTTTATGTACTATATATTTTGACTGTGAGTATATGTGATAGTTTTCTGAAGAAGGGAGTTATCTGACAGCCATGATCGTATAGTGGTTAGTACTTCACGTTGTGGCTGTGACAACCCAGGTTCGAATCCTGGTCATGGCATTGATTACATACATTTTGTATGATATATAATTCAACTGTGCCACTTTGGCATTTTCAGAAATCTGATCATGGGACAATGATAGATATTTTGTAAAAGTAGTGTACTTGTAAACTTCAAATATATTTTAATTGGGGTGAGAAAGCTGTCATCCAAATGAAAAGGTGTTTTTGCAAGAAGCAATTTCTTGGTTCATGTCTATCGCAGAGCAAGCCTCATAAAAGCAGCCATCGTCCCTGGGTGGGCTTGAACCACCAACCTTTTGGTTAACAGCCGAACGCGCTAACCAATTGCGCCACAGAGACATGGATTCAAGTGGCATTAAAATACTGATGTATCCCAGTTTTTTGTAAGCTCTTTCCTTGCATTATGTCCACGGTGTAAAGTTTCAATCCAGTTATATGCTATTTATTACTCCTTTGGAATTGGACAAAATAGAATAATTTAAACAATTTAAAAACATAGTGAAATTGATTTGAAGGCATTTGAGATCAAGAAGAGAATTTTGATTGTGCAAAATCTGTTTGGCAAGTATTGTTTGTGCCATCATAAGGGATGTGAAGTATGTCCTTCAGTTGGAATACTTCTTTCAAATTCTTAGATGAGCAATGAATTGCTTTTGATCATTTGATGCAAAGAATCTCAAAGGTCGTCAGTGGCCTAGTGGTTAGCAAGTTTGGCATCTAATCACAGGTTGTCACCTCTTTCTGGGTTCAACTCTCACAAATGACAATGCTGAAGACCTGTCCCAATATGAACCTTACTGTTGAACGTGACATAAAACCCCATCTTTGAGTTTGAAAAGGATCTCAATGCCTGTGTGACACATGAAATATGGAAAGCTAAAATAGAGAATGTGGTATTGTTAGATCTATATTGAAATCACTCCAAAATAAAAGTATAAATTCAGATGTTAAAGTTTGTTCAAGAATTAATATTCTTTATGTACTATATATTTTGACTGTGAGTATATGTGATAGTTTTCTGAAGAAGGGAGTTATCTGACAGCCATGATCGTATAGTGGCTAGTACTTCACGTTGTGGCCGTGACAACCCAGGTTCGAATCCTGGTCATGGCATTGATTACATACATTTTGTATGATATATAATTCAACTGTGCCACTTTGGCATTTTCAGAAATCTGATCATGGGACAATGATAGATATTTTGTAAAAGTAGTGTACTTGTAAACTTCAAATATATTTTAATTGGGGTGAGAAAGCTGTCATCCAAATGAAAAGGTGTTTTTGCAAGAAGCAATTTCTTGGTTCATGTCTATCGCAGAGCAAGCCTCATAAAAGCAGCCATCGTCCCTGGGTGGGCTTGAACCACCAACCTTTCGGTTAACAGCCGAACGCGCTAACCGATTGCGCCACAGAGACATGGATTCAAGTGGCATTAAAATACTGATGTATCCCAGTTTTTTGTAAGCTCTTTCCTTGCATTATGTCCACGGTGTAAAGTTTCAATCCAGTTATATGCTATTTATTACTCCTTTGGAATTGGACAAAATAGAATAATTTAAACAATTTAAAAACATAGTGAAATTGATTTGAAGGCATTTGAGATCAAGAAGAGAATTTTGATTGTGCAAAATCTGTTTGGCAAGTATTGTTTGTGCCATCATAAGGGATGTGAAGTATGTCCTTCAGTTGGAATACTTCTTTCAAATTCTTAGATGAGCAATGAATTGCTTTTGATCATTTGATGCAAAGAATCTCAAAGGTCGTCAGTGGCCTAGTGGTTAGCAAGTTTGGCATCTAATCACAGGTTGTCACCTCTTTCTGGGTTCAACTCTCACAAATGACAATGCTGAAGACCTGTCCCAATATGAACCTTACTGTTGAACGTGACATAAAACCCCATCTTTGAGTTTGAAAAGGATCTCAATGCCTGTGTGACACATGAAATATGGAAAGCTAAAATAGAGAATGTGGTATTGTTAGATCTATATTGAAATCACTCCAAAATAAAAGTATAAATTCAGATGTTAAAGTTTGTTCAAGAATTAATATTCTTTATGTACTATATATTTTGACTGTGAGTATATGTGATAGTTTTCTGAAGAAGGGAGTTATCTGACAGCCATGATCGTATAGTGGCTAGTACTTCACGTTGTGGCCGTGACAACCCAGGTTCGAATCCTGGTCATGGCATTGATTACATACATTTTGTATGATATATAATTCAACTGTGCCACTTTGGCATTTTCAGAAATCTGATCATGGGACAATGATAGATATTTTGTAAAAGTAGTGTACTTGTAAACTTCAAATATATTTTAATTGGGGTGAGAAAGCTGTCATCCAAATGAAAAGGTGTTTTTGCAAGAAGCAATTTCTTGGTTCATGTCTATCGCAGAGCAAGCCTCATAAAAGCAGCCATCGTCCCTGGTTGGGCTTGAACCACCAACCTTTCGGTTAACAGCCGAACGCGCTAACCGATTGCGCCACAGAGACATGGATTCAAGTGGCATTAAAATACTGATGTATCCCAGTTTTTTGTAAGCTCTTTCCTTGCATTATGTCCACGGTGTAAAGTTTCAATCCAGTTATATGCTATTTATTACTCCTTTGGAATTGGACAAAATAGAATAATTTAAACAATTTAAAAACATAGTGAAATTGATTTGAAGGCATTTGAGATCAAGAAGAGAATTTTGATTGTGCAAAATCTGTTTGGCAAGTATTGTTTGTGCCATCATAAGGGATGTGAAGTATGTCCTTCAGTTGGAATACTTCTTTCAAATTCTTAGATGAGCAATGAATTGCTTTTGATCATTTGATGCAAAGAATCTCAAAGGTCGTCAGTGGCCTAGTGGTTAGCAAGTTTGGCATCTAATCACAGGTTGTCACCTCTTTCTGGGTTCAACTCTCACAAATGACAATGCTGAAGACCTGTCCCAATATGAACCTTACTGTTGAACGTGACATAAAACCCCATCTTTGAGTTTGAAAAGGTTCTCAATGCCTGTGTGACACATGAAATATGGAAAGCTAAAATAGAGAATGTGGTATTGTTAGATCTATATTGAAATCACTCCAAAATAAAAGTATAAATTCAGATGTTAAAGTTTGTTCAAGAATTAATATTCTTTATGTACTATATATTTTGACTGTGAGTATATGTGATAGTTTTCTGAAGAAGGGAGTTATCTGACAGCCATGATCGTATAGTGGCTAGTACTTCACGTTGTGGCCGTGACAACCCAGGTTCGAATCCTGGTCATGGCATTGATTACATACATTTTGTATGATATATAATTCAACTGTGCCACTTTGGCATTTTCAGAAATCTGATCATGGGACAATGATAGATATTTTGTAAAAGTAGTGTACTTGTAAACTTCAAATATATTTTAATTGGGGTGAGAAAGCTGTCATCCAAATGAAAAGGTGTTTTTGCAAGAAGCAATTTCTTGGTTCATGTCTATCGCAGAGCAAGCCTCATAAAAGCAGCCATCGTCCCTGGGTGGGCTTGAACCACCAACCTTTCGGTTAACAGCCGAACGCCCTAACCGATTGCGCCACAGAGACATGGATTCAAGTGGCATTAAAATACTGATGTATCCCAGTTTTTTGTAAGCTCTTTCCTTGCATTATGTCCACGGTGTAAAGTTTCAATCCAGTTATATGCTATTTATTACTCCTTTGGAATTGGACAAAATAGAATAATTTAAACAATTTAAAAACATAGTGAAATTGATTTGAAGGCATTTGAGATCAAGAAGAGAATTTTGATTGTGCAAAATCTGTTTGGCAAGTATTGTTTGTGCCATCATAAGGGATGTGAAGTATGTCCTTCAGTTGGAATACTTCTTTCAAATTCTTAGATGAGCAATGAATTGCTTTTGATCATTTGATGCAAAGAATCTCAAAGGTCGTCAGTGGCCTAGTGGTTAGCAAGTTTGGCATCTAATCACAGGTTGTCACCTCTTTCTGGGTTCAACTCTCACAAATGACAATGCTGAAGACCTGTCCCAATATGAACCTTACTGTTGAACGTGACATAAAACCCCATCTTTGAGTTTGAAAAGGATCTCAATGCCTGTGTGACACATGAAATATGGAAAGCTAAAATAGATAATGTGGTATTGTTAGATCTATATTGAAATCACTCCAAAATAAAAGTATAAATTCAGATGTTAAAGTTTGTTCAAGAATTAATATTCTTTATGTACTATATATTTTGACTGTGAGTATATGTGATAGTTTTCTGAAGAAGGGAGTTATCTGACAGCCATGATCGTATAGTGGTTAGTACTTCACGTTGTGGCAGTGACAACCCAGGTTCGAATCCTGGTCATGGCATTGATTACATACATTTTGTATGATATATAATTCAACTGTGCCACTTTGGCATTTTCAGAAATCTGATCATGGGACAATGATAGATATTTTATAAAAGTAGTGTACTTGTAAACTTCAAATATATTTTAATTGGGGTGAGAAAGCTGTCATCCAAATGAAAAGGTGTTTTTGCAAGAAGCAATTTCTTGGTTCATGTCTATCGCAGAGCAAGCCTCATAAAAGCAGCCATCGTCCCTGGGTGGGCTTGAACCACCAATCTTTCGGTTAACAGCCGAACGCGCTAACCGATTGCGCCACAGAGACATGGATTCAAGTGGCATTAAAATACTGATGTATCCCAGTTTTTTGTAAGCTCTTTCCTTGCATTATGTCCACAGTGTAAAGTTTCAATCCAGTTATATGCTATTTATTACTCCCTTGGAATTGGACAAAATAGAATAATTTAAACAATTTAAAAACATAGTGAAATTGATTTGAAGGCATTTGAGATCAAGAAGAGAATTTTGATTGTGTAAAATCTGTTTGGCAAGTATTGTTTGTGCCATCATAAGGGATGTGAAGTATGTCCTTCAGTTGGAATACTTCTTTCAAATTCTTAGATGAGCAATGAATTGCTTTTGATAATTTGATGCAAAGAATCTCAAAGGTCGTCAGTGGCCTAGTGGTTAGCAAGTTTGGCATCTAATCACAGGTTGTCACCTCTTTCTGGGTTCAACTCTCACAAATGACAATGCTGAAGACCTGTCCCAATATGAACCTTACTGTTGAATGTGACATAAAACCCCATCTTTGAGTTTGAAAAGGATCTCAATGCCTGTGTGACACATGAAATATGGAAAGCTAAAATAGAGAATGTGGTATTGTTAGATCTATATTGAAATCACTCCAAAATAAAAGTATAAATTCAGATGTTAAAGTTTGTTCAAGAATTAATATTCTTTATGTACTATATATTTTGACTGTGAGTATATGTGATAGTTTTCTGAAGAAGGGAGTTATCTGACAGCCATGATCGTATAGTGCTTAGTACTTCACGTTGTGGCCGTGACAACCCAGGTTCGAATCCTGGTCATGGCATTGATTACATACATTTTGTATGATATATAATTCAACTGTGCCACTTTGGCATTTTCAGAAATCTGATCATGGGACAATGATAGATATTTTGTAAAAGTAGTGTACTTGTAAACTTCAAATATATTTTAATTGGGGTGAGAAAGCTGTCATACAAATGAAAAGGTGTTTTTGCAAGAAGCAATTTCTTGGTTCATGTCTATCGCAGAGCAAGCCTCATAAAAGCAGCCATCATCCCTGGGTGGGCTTGAACCACCAACCTTTCGGTTAACAGCCGAAAACGCTAACCGATTGTGCCACAGAGACATGGTTTCAAGTGGCATTAAAATACTGATGTATCCCAGTTTTTTGTAAGCTCTTTCCTTGCATTATGTCCACAGTGTAAAGTTTCAATCCAGTTATATGCTATTTATTACTCCTTTGGAATTGGACAAAATAGAATAATTTAAACAATTTAAAAACATAGTGAAATTGATTTGAAGGCATTTGAGATCAAGAAGAGAATTTTGATTGTGTAAAATCTGTTTGGCAAGTATTGTTTGTGCCATCATAAGGGATGTGAAGTATGTCCTTCAGTTGGATTTTATTTGTTTATTTGGGGTTTAACGTCGCTTTCAACACTGTACAGGTCATATCACGACGGGTAGTTGGAAGGGCAGAGGAAACCAGTACATAGAGTTCGCTAGGGTTGTGTACTGTAAACTGCCGACCAACGGCAAGCAACTACCAGCTTTCCCACTTATGGCCATGACGGGGATCGATCCCCGGCCGCAGAGGTGGGAGGAGAGAGTGTTACCACTCTGCCACCGTGGCCCCCTTCCTTCAGTTGGAATACTTCTTTCAAATTCTTAGATGAGCAATGAATTGCTTTTGATCATTTGATGCAAAGAATCTCAAAGGTCGTCAGTGGCCTAGTGGTTAGCAAGTTTGGCATCTAATCACAGGTTGTCACCTCTTTCTGGGTTCAACTCTCACAAATGACAATGCTGAAGACCTGTCCCAATATGAACCTTACTGTTGAACGTGACATAAAACCCCATCTTTGAGTTTGAAAAGGATCTCAATGCCTGTGTGACACATGAAATATGGAAAGCTAAAATAGAGAATGTGGTATTGTTAGATCTATATTGAAATAACTCCAAAATAAAAGTATAAATTCAGATGTTAAAGTTTGTTCAAGAATTAATATTCTTTATGTACTATATATTTTGACTGTGAGTATATGTGATAGTTTTCTGAAGAAGGGAGTTATCTGACAGCCATGATCGTATAGTGGTTAGTACTTCACGTTGTGGCCGTGACAACCCAGGTTCGAATCCTGGTCATGGCATTGATTACATACATTTTGTATGATATATAATTCAACTGTGCCACTTTGGCATTTTCAGAAATCTAATCATGGGACAATGATAGATATTTTGTAAAAGTAGTGTACTTGTAAACTTCAAATATATTTTAATTGGGGTGAGAAAGCTGTCATACAAATGAAAAGGTGTTTTTGCAAGAAGCAATTTCTTGGTTCATGTCTATCGCAGAGCAAGCCTCATAAAAGCAGCCATCATCCCTGGGTGGGCTTGAACCACCAACCTTTCGGTTAACAGCCGAACACGCTAACCGATTGTGTCACAGAGACATGGTTTCAAGTGGCATTAAAATACTGATGTATCCCAGTTTTTTGTAAGCTCTTTCCTTGCATTATGTCCACAGTGTAAAGTTTCAATCCAGTTATATGCTATTTATTACTCCTTTGGAATTGGACAAAATAGAATAATTTAAACAATTTAAAAACATAGTGAAATTGATTTGAAGGCATTTGAGATCAAGAAGAGAATTTTGATTGTGCAAAATCTGTTTGGCAAGTATTGTTTGTGCCATCATAAGGGATGTGAAGTATGTCCTTCAGTTGGAATACTTCTTTCAAATTCTTAGATGAGCAATGAATTGCTTTTGATCATTTGATGCAAAGAATCTCAAAGGTCGTCAGTGGCCTAGTGGTTAGCAAGTTTGGCATCTAATCACAGGTTGTCACCTCTTTCTGGGTTCAACTCTCACAAATGACAATGCTGAAGACCTGTCCCAATATGAACCTTACTGTTGAACGTGACATAAAACCCCATCTTTGAGTTTGAAAAGGATCTCAATGCCTGTGTGACACATGAAATATGGAAAGCTAAAATAGAGAATGTGGTATTGTTAGATCTATATTGAAATCACTCCAAAATAAAAGTATAAATTCAGATGTTAAAGTTTGTTCAAGAATTAATATTCTTTATGTACTATATATTTTGACTGAGTATATGTGATAGTTTTCTGAAGAAGGGAGTTATCTGACAGCCATGATCGTATAGTGGTTAGTACTTCACATTGTGGCCGTGACAACCCAGGTTCGAATCCTGGTCATGGCATTGATTACATACATTTTGTATGATATATAATTCAACTGTGCCACTTTGGCATTTTCAGAAATCTGATCATGGGACAATGATAGATATTTTGTAAAAGTAGTGTACTTGTAAACTTCAAATATATTTTAATTGGGGTGAGAAAGCTGTCATCCAAATGAAAAGGTGTTTTTGCAAGAAGCAATTTCTTGGTTCATGTCTATCGCAGAGCAAGCCTCATAAAAGCAGCCATCGTCCCTGGGTGGGCTTGAACCACCAACCTTTCGGTTAACAGCCGAACACGCTAACCGATTGCGCCACAGAGACATGGATTCAAGTGGCATTGAATACTGATGTATCCCAGTTTTTTGTAAGCTCTTTCCTTGCATTAGGTCCACGGTGTAAAGTTTCAATCCAGTTATATGCTATTTATTACTCCTTTGGAATTGGACAAAATAGAATAATTTAAACAATTTAAAAACATAGTGAAATTGATTTGAAGGCATTTGAGATCAAGAAGAGAATTTTGATTGTGCAAAATCTGTTTGGCAAGTATTGTTTGTGCCATCATAAGGGATGTGAAGTATGTCCTTCAGTTGGAATACTTCTTTCAAATTCTTAGATGAGCAATGAATTGCTTTTGATCATTTGATGCAAAGAATCTCAAAGGTCGTCAGTGGCCTAGTGGTTAGCAAGTTTGGCATCTAATCACAGGTTGTCACCTCTTTCTGGGTTCAACTCTCACAAATGACAATGCTGAAGACCTGTCCCAATATGAACCTTACTGTTGAACGTGACATAAAACCCCATCTTTGAGTTTGAAAAGGATCTCAATGCCTGTGTGACACATGAAATATGGAAAGCTAAAATAGAGAATGTGGTATTGTTAGATCTATATTGAAATCACTCCAAAATAAAAGTATAAATTCAGATGTTAAAGTTTGTTCAAGAATTAATATTCTTTATGTACTATATATTTTGACTGTGAGTATATGTGATAGTTTTCTGAAGAAGGGAGTTATCTGACAGCCATGATCGTATAGTGGTTAGTACTTCACGTTGTGGCCGTGACAACCCAGGTTGGAATCCTGGTCATGGCATTGATTACATACATTTTGTATGATATATAATTCAACTGTGCCACTTTGGCATTTTCAGAAATCTGATCATGGGACAATGATAGATATTTTGTAAAAGTAGTGTACTTGTAAACTTCAAATATATTTTAATTGGGGTGAGAAAGCTGTCATACAAATGAAAAGGTGTTTTTGCAAGAAGCAATTTCTTGGTTCATGTCTATCGCAGAGCAAGCCTCATAAAAGCAGCCATCATCCCTGGGTGGGCTTGAACCACCAACCTTTCGGTTAACAGCCGAAAACGCTAACCGATTGCGCCACAGAGACATGGTTTCAAGTGGCATTAAAATACTGATGTATCCCAGTTTTTTGTAAGCTCTTTCCTTGCATTATGTCCACAGTGTAAAGTTTCAATCCAGTTATATGCTATTTATTACTCCTTTGGAATTGGACAAAATAGAATAATTTAAACAATTTAAAAACATAGTGAAATTGATTTGAAGGCATTTGAGATCAAGAAGAGAATTTTGATTGTGTAAAATCTGTTTGGCAAGTATTGTTTGTGCCATCATAAGGGATGTGAAGTATGTCCTTCAGTTGGATTTTATTTGTTTATTTGGGGTTTAACGTCGCTTTCAACACTGTACAGGTCATATCACGACGGGTAGTTGGAAGGGCAGAGGAAACCAGTACATAGAGTTCGCTAGGGTTGTGTACTGTAAACTGCCGACCAACGGCAAGCAACTACCAGCTTTCCCACTTATGGCCATGACGGGGATCGATCCCCGGCCGCAGAGGTGGGAGGAGAGAGTGTTACCACTCTGCCACCGTGGCCCCCTTCCTTCAGTTGGAATACTTCTTTCAAATTCTTAGATGAGCAATGAATTGCTTTTGATCATTTGATGCAAAGAATCTCAAAGGTCGTCAGTGGCCTAGTGGTTAGCAAGTTTGGCATCTAATCACAGGTTGTCACCTCTTTCTGGGTTCAACTCTCACAAATGACAATGCTGAAGACCTGTCCCAATATGAACCTTACTGTTGAACGTGACATAAAACCCCATCTTTGAGTTTGAAAAGGATCTCAATGCCTGTGTGACACATGAAATATGGAAAGCTAAAATAGAGAATGTGGTATTGTTAGATCTATATTGAAATCACTCCAAAATAAAAGTATAAATTCAGATGTTAAAGTTTGTTCAAGAATTAATATTCTTTATGTACTATATATTTTGACTGAGTATATGTGATAGTTTTCTGAAGAAGGGAGTTATCTGACAGCCATGATCGTATAGTGGTTAGTACTTCACATTGTGGCCGTGACAACCCAGGTTCGAATCCTGGTCATGGCATTGATTACATACATTTTGTATGATATATAATTCAACTGTGCCACTTTGGCATTTTCAGAAATCTGATCATGGGACAATGATAGATATTTTGTAAAAGTAGTGTACTTGTAAACTTCAAATATATTTTAATTGGGGTGAGAAAGCTGTCATCCAAATGAAAAGGTGTTTTTGCAAGAAGCAATTTCTTGGTTCATGTCTATCGCAGAGCAAGCCTCATAAAAGCAGCCATCGTCCCTGGGTGGGCTTGAACCACCAACCTTTCGGTTAACAGCCGAACACGCTAACCGATTGCGCCACAGAGACATGGATTCAAGTGGCATTGAATACTGATGTATCCCAGTTTTTTGTAAGCTCTTTCCTTGCATTAGGTCCACGGTGTAAAGTTTCAATCCAGTTATATGCTATTTATTACTCCTTTGGAATTGGACAAAATAGAATAATTTAAACAATTTAAAAACATAGTGAAATTGATTTGAAGGCATTTGAGATCAAGAAGAGAATTTTGATTGTGCAAAATCTGTTTGGCAAGTATTGTTTGTGCCATCATAAGGGATGTGAAGTATGTCCTTCAGTTGGAATACTTCTTTCAAATTCTTAGATGAGCAATGAATTGCTTTTGATCATTTGATGCAAAGAATCTCAAAGGTCGTCAGTGGCCTAGTGGTTAGCAAGTTTGGCATCTAATCACAGGTTGTCACCTCTTTCTGGGTTCAACTCTCACAAATGACAATGCTGAAGACCTGTCCCAATATGAACCTTACTGTTGAACGTGACATAAAACCCCATCTTTGAGTTTGAAAAGGATCTCAATGCCTGTGTGACACATGAAATATGGAAAGCTAAAATAGAGAATGTGGTATTGTTAGATCTATATTGAAATCACTCCAAAATAAAAGTATAAATTCAGATGTTAAAGTTTGTTCAAGAATTAATATTCTTTATGTACTATATATTTTGACTGTGAGTATATGTGATAGTTTTCTGAAGAAGGGAGTTATCTGACAGCCATGATCGTATAGTGGTTAGTACTTCACGTTGTGGCCGTGACAACCCAGGTTCGAATCCTGGTCATGGCATTGATTACATACATTTTGTATGATATATAATTCAACTGTGCCACTTTGGCATTTTCAGAAATCTGATCATGGGACAATGATAGATATTTTGTAAAAGTAGTGTACTTGTAAACTTCAAATATATTTTAATTGGGGTGAGAAAGCTGTCATACAAATGAAAAGGTGTTTTTGCAAGAAGCAATTTCTTGGTTCATGTCTATCGCAGAGCAAGCCTCATAAAAGCAGCCATCATCCCTGGGTGGGCTTGAACCACCAACCTTTCGGTTAACAGCCGAAAACGCTAACCGATTGCGCCACAGAGACATGGTTTCAAGTGGCATTAAAATACTGATGTATCCCAGTTTTTTGTAAGCTCTTTCCTTGCATTATGTCCACAGTGTAAAGTTTCAATCCAGTTATATGCTATTTATTACTCCTTTGGAATTGGACAAAATAGAATAATTTAAACAATTTAAAAACATAGTGAAATTGATTTGAAGGCATTTGAGATCAAGAAGAGAATTTTGATTGTGTAAAATCTGTTTGGCAAGTATTGTTTGTGCCATCATAAGGGATGTGAAGTATGTCCTTCAGTTGGATTTTATTTGTTTATTTGGGGTTTAACGTCGCTTTCAACACTGTACAGGTCATATCACGACGGGTAGTTGGAAGGGCAGAGGAAACCAGTACATAGAGTTCGCTAGGGTTGTGTACTGTAAACTGCCGACCAACGGCAAGCAACTACCAGCTTTCCCACTTATGGCCATGACGGGGATCGATCCCCGGCCGCAGAGGTGGGAGGAGAGAGTGTTACCACTCTGCCACCGTGGCCCCCTTCCTTCAGTTGGAATACTTCTTTCAAATTCTTAGATGAGCAATGAATTGCTTTTGATCATTTGATGCAAAGAATCTCAAAGGTCGTCAGTGGCCTAGTGGTTAGCAAGTTTGGCATCTAATCACAGGTTGTCACCTCTTTCTGGGTTCAACTCTCACAAATGACAATGCTGAAGACCTGTCCCAATATGAACCTTACTGTTGAACGTGACATAAAACCCCATCTTTGAGTTTGAAAAGGATATCAATGCCTGTGTGACACATGAAATATGGAAAGCTAAAATAGAGAATGTGGTATTGTTAGATCTATATTGAAATCACTCCAACATAAAAGTATAAATTCAGATGTTAAAGTTTGTTCAAGAATTAATATTCTTTATGTACTATATATTTTGACTGTGAGTATATGTGATAGTTTTCTGAAGAAGGGAGTAATCTGACAGCCATGATCGTATAGTGGTTAGTACTTCACGTTGTGGCCGTGACAACCCAGGTTCGAATCCTGGTCATGGCATTGATTACATACATTTTGTATGATATATAATTCAACTGTGCCACTTTGGCATTTTCAGAAATCTGATCATGGGACAATGATAGATATTTTGTAAAAGTAGTGTACTTGTAAACTTCAAATATATTTTAATTGGGGTGAGAAAGCTGTCATCCAAATGAAAAGGTGATTTTGCAAGAAGCAATTTCTTGGTTCATGTCTATCGCAGAGCAAGACTCATAAAAGCAGCCATCGTCCCTGGGTGGGCTTGAACCACCAACCTTTCGGTTAACAGCCGAACACGCTAACCGATTGTGTCACAGAGACATGGTTTCAAGTGGCATTAAAATACTGATGTATCCCAGTTTTTTGTAAGCTCTTTCCTTGCATTATGTCCACGGTGTAAAGTTTCAATCCAGTTATATGCTATTTATTACTCCTTTGGAATTGGACAAAATAGAATAATTTAAACAATTTAAAAACATAGTGAAATTGATTTGAAGGCATTTGAGATCAAGAAGAGAATTTTGATTGTGCAAAATCTGTTTGGCAAGTATTGTTTGTGCCATCATAAGGGATGTGAAGTATGTCCTTCAGTTGGAATACTTCTTTCAAATTCTTAGATGAGCAATGAATTGCTTTTGATCATTTGATGCAAAGAATCTCAAAGGTCGTCAGTGGCCTAGTGGTTAGCAAGTTTGGCATCTAATCACAGGTTGTCACCTCTTTCTGGGTTCAACTCTCACAAATGACAATGCTGAAGACCTGTCCCAATATGAACCTTACTGTTGAACGTGACATAAAACCCCATCTTTGAGTTTGAAAAGGATCTCAATGCCTGTGTGACACATGAAATATGGAAAGCTAAAATAGAGAATGTGGTATTGTTAGATCTATATTGAAATAACTCCAAAATAAAAGTATAAATTCAGATGTTAAAGTTTGTTCAAGAATTAATATTCTTTATGTACTATATATTTTGACTGTGAGTATATGTGATAGTTTTCTGAAGAAGGGAGTTATCTGACAGCCATGATCGTAGAGTGGTTAGTGCTTCACGTTGTGGCCGTGACAACCCAGGTTCGAATCCTGGTCATGGCATTGATTACATACATTTTGTATGATATATAATTCAACTGTGCCACTTTGGCATTTTCAGAAATCTGATCATGGGACAATGATAGATATTTTATAAAAGTAGTGTACTTGTAAACTTCAAATATATTTTAATTGGGGTGAGAAAGCTGTCATCCAAATGAAAAGGTGTTTTTGCAAGAAGCAATTTCTTGGTTCATGTCTATCGCAGAGCAAGCCTCATAAAAGCAGCCATCGTCCCTGGGTGGGTTTGAACCACCAACCTTTCGGTTAACAGCCGAACGCCCTAACCGATTGCGCCACAGAGACATGGATTCAAGTGGCATTAAAATACTGATGTATCCCAGTTTTTTGTAAGCTCTTTCCTTGCATTATGTCCACGGTGTAAAGTTTCAATCCAGTTATATGCTATTTATTACTCCTTTGGAATTGGACAAAATAGAATAATTTAAACAATTTAAAAACATAGTGAAATTGATTTGAAGGCATTTGAGATCAAGAAGAGAATTTTGATTGTGCAAAATCTGTTTGGCAAGTATTGTTTGTGCCATCATAAGGGATGTGAAGTATGTCCTTCAGTTGGAATACTTCTTTCAAATTCTTAGATGAGCAATGAATTGCTTTTGATCATTTGATGCAAAGAATCTCAAAGGTCATCAGTGGCCTAGTGGTTAGCAAGTTTGGCATCTAATCACAGGTTATCACCTCTTTCTGGGTTCAACTCTCACAAATGACAATGCTGAAGACCTGTCCCAATATGAACCTTACTGTTGAACGTGACATAAAACCCCATCTTTGAGTTTGAAAAGGATCTCAATGCCTGTGTGACACATGAAATATGGAAAGCTAAAATAGAGAATGTGGTATTGTTAGATCTATATTGAAATCACTCCAAAATAAAAGTATAAATTCAGATGTTAAAGTTTGTTCAAGAATTAATATTCTTTATGTACTATATATTTTGACTGTGAGTATATGTGATAGTTTTCTGAAGAAGGGAGTTATCTGACAGTCATGATCGTATAGTGGTTAGTACTTCACGTTGTGGCCGTGACAACCCAGGTTCGAATCCTGGTCATGGCATTGATTACATACATTTTGTATGATATATAATTCAACTGTGCCACTTTGGCATTTTTAGAAATCTGATCATGGCACAATGATAGATATTTTGTAAAAGTAGTGTACTTGTAAACTTCAAATATATTTTAATTGGGGTGAGAAAGCTGTCATCCAAATGAAAAGGTGTTTTTGCAAGAAGCAATTTCTTGGTTCATGTCTATCGCAGAGCAAGCCTCATAAAAGCAGCCATCGTCCCTGGGTGGGCTTGAACCACCAACCTTTCGGTTAACAGCCGAACGCGCTAACCGATTGCGCCACAGAGACATGGATTCAAGTGGCATTAAAATACTGATGTATCCCAGTTTTTTGTAAGCTCTTTCCTTGCATTATGTCCACGGTGTAAAGTTTCAATCCAGTTATATGCTATTTATTACTCCTTTGGAATTGGACAAAATAGAATAATTTAAACAATTTAAAAACATAGTGAAATTGATTTGAAGGCATTTGAGATCAAGAAGAGAATTTTGATTGTGCAAAATCTGTTTGGCAAGTATTGTTTGTGCCATCATAAGGGATGTGAAGTATGTCCTTCAGTTGGAATACTTCTTTCAAATTCTTAGATGAGCAATGAATTGCTTTTGATCATTTGATGCAAAGAATCTCAAAGGTCGTCAGTGGCCTAGTGGTTAGCAAGTTTGGCATCTAATCACAGGTTGTCACCTCTTTCTGGGTTCAACTCTCACAAATGACAATGCTGAAGACCTGTCCCAATATGAACCTTACTGTTGAACGTGACATAAAACCCCATCTTTGAGTTTGAAAAGGATCTCAATGCCTGTGTGACACATGAAATATGGAAAGCTAAAATAGAGAATGTGGTATTGTTAGATCTATATTGAAATCACTCCAAAATAAAAGTATAAATTCAGATGTTAAAGTTTGTTCAAGAATTAATATTCTTTATGTACTATATATTTTGACTGAGTATATGTGATAGTTTTCTGAAGAAGGGAGTTATCTGACAGCCATGATCGTATAGTGGTTAGTACTTCACGTTGTGGCCGTGACAACCCAGGTTCGAATCCTGGTCATGGCATTGATTACATACATTTTGTATGATATATAATTCAACTGTGCCACTTTGGCATTTTCAGAAATCTGATCATGGGACAATGATAGATATTTTGTAAAAGTAGTGTACTTGTAAACTTCAAATATATTTTAATTGGGGTGAGAAAGCTGTCATCCAAATGAAAAGGTGATTTTGCAAGAAGCAATTTCTTGGTTCATGTCTATCGCAGAGCAAGACTCATAAAAGCAGCCATCGTCCCTGAGTGGGCTTGAACCACCAACCTTTCGGTTAACAGCCGAACGCGCTAACCGATTGCGCCACAGAGACATGGATTCAAGTGGCATTAAAATACTGATGTATCCCAGTTTTTTGTAAGCTCTTTCCTTGCATTATGTCCACGGTG
The DNA here is from genome assembly GCA_964017235.1 of Sabellastarte sp. h YS-2021. Lineage (NCBI taxonomy): Eukaryota > Metazoa > Annelida > Polychaeta > Sabellida > Sabellidae > Sabellastarte > Sabellastarte sp. h YS-2021. The sequence continues at coordinate 173,736,739 of OZ024929.1, read as the reverse complement.
TAAAGTTTCAATCCAGTTATATGCTATTTATTACTCCTTTGGAATTGGACAAAATAGAATAATTTAAACAATTTAAAAACATAGTGAAATTGATTTGAAGGCATTTGAGATCAAGAAGAGAATTTTGATTGTGCAAAATCTGTTTGGCAAGTATTGTTTGTGCCATCATAAGGGATGTGAAGTATGTCCTTCAGTTGGAATACTTCTTTCAAATTCTTAGATGAGCAATGAATTGCTTTTGATCATTTGATGCAAAGAATCTCAAAGGTCGTCAGTGGCCTAGTGGTTAGCAAGTTTGGCATCTAATCACAGGTTGTCACCTCTTTCTGGGTTCAACTCTCACAAATGACAATGCTGAAGACCTGTCCCAATATGAACCTTACTGTTGAACGTGACATAAAACCCCATCTTTGAGTTTGAAAAGGATCTCAATGCCTGTGTGACACATGAAATATGGAAAGCTAAAATAGAGAATGTGGTATTGTTAGATCTATATTGAAATCACTCCAAAATAAAAGTATAAATTCAGATGTTAAAGTTTGTTCAAGAATTAATATTCTTTATGTACTATATATTTTGACTGTGAGTATATCTGATAGTTTTCTGAAGAAGGGAGTTATCTGACAGCCATGATCGTATAGTGGTTAGTACTTCACGTTGTGGCCGTGACAACCCAGGTTCGAATCCTGGTCATGGCATTGATTACATACATTTTGTATGATATATAATTCAACTGTGCCACTTTGGCATTTTCAGAAATCTGATCATGGGACAATGATAGATATTTTATAAAAGTAGTGTACTTGTAAACTTCAAATATATTTTAATTGGGGTGAGAAAGCTGTCATCCAAATGAAAAGGTGTTTTTGCAAGAAGCAATTTCTTGGTTCATGTCTATCGCAGAGCAAGCCTCATAAAAGCAGCCATCGTCCCTGGGTGGGCTTGAACCACCAACCTTTCGGTTAACAGCCGAACGCGCTAACCGATTGCGCCACAGAGACATGGATTCAAGTGGCATTAAAATACTGATGTATCCCAGTTTTTTGTAAGCTCTTTCCTTGCATTATGTCCACGGTGTAAAGTTTCAATCCAGTTATATGCTATTTATTACTCCTTTGGAATTGGACAAAATAGAATAATTTAAACAATTTAAAAACATAGTGAAATTGATTTGAAGGCATTTGAGATCAAGAAGAGAATTTTGATTGTGCAAAATCTGTTTGGCAAGTATTGTTTGTGCCATCATAAGGGATGTGAAGTATGTCCTTCAGTTGGAATACTTCTTTCAAATTCTTAGATGAGCAATGAATTGCTTTTGATCATTTGATGCAAAGAATCTCAAAGGTCGTCAGTGGCCTAGTGGTTAGCAAGTTTGGCATCTAATCACAGGTTGTCACCTCTTTCTGGGTTCAACTCTCACAAATGACAATGCTGAAGACCTGTCCCAATATGAACCTTACTGTTGAACGTGACATAAAACCCCATCTTTGAGTTTGAAAAGGATCTCAATGCCTGTGTGACACATGAAATATGGAAAGCTAAAATAGAGAATGTGGTATTGTTAGATCTATATTGAAATCACTCCAAAATAAAAGTATAAATTCAGATGTTAAAGTTTGTTCAAGAATTAATATTCTTTATGTACTATATATTTTGACTGTGAGTATATGTGATAGTTTTCTGAAGAAGGGAGTAATCTGACAGCCATGATCGTATAGTGGTTAGTACTTCACGTTGTGGCCGTGACAACCCAGGTTCGAATCCTGGTCATGGCATTGATTACATACATTTTGTATGATATATAATTCAACTGTGCCACTTTGGCATTTTCAGAAATCTGATCATGGGACAATGATAGATATTTTATAAAAGTAGTGTACTTGTAAACTTCAAATATATTTTAATTGGGGTGAGAAAGCTGTCATCCAAATGAAAAGGTGTTTTTGCAAGAAGCAATTTCTTGGTTCATGTCTATCGCAGAGCAAGCCTCATAAAAGCAGCCATCGTCCCTGGGTGGGCTTGAACCACCAACCTTTCGGTTAACAGCCGAACGCGCTAACCGATTGCGCCACAGAGACATGGATTCAAGTGGCATTAAAATACTGATGTATCCCAGTTTTTTGTAAGCTCTTTCCTTGCATTATGTCCACGGTGTAAAGTTTCAATCCAGTTATATGCTATTTATTACTCCTTTGGAATTGGACAAAATAGAATAATTTAAACAATTTAAAAACATAGTGAAATTGATTTGAAGGCATTTGAGATCAAGAAGAGAATTTTGATTGTGCAAAATCTGTTTGGCAAGTATTGTTTGTGCCATCATAAGGGATGTGAAGTATGTCCTTCAGTTGGAATACTTCTTTCAAATTCTTAGATGAGCAATGAATTGCTTTTGATCATTTGATGCAAAGAATCTCAAAGGTCGTCAGTGGCCTAGTGGTTAGCAAGTTTGGCATCTAATCACAGGTTGTCACCTCTTTCTGGGTTCAACTCTCACAAATGACAATGCTGAAGACCTGTCCCAATATGAACCTTACTGTTGAACGTGACATAAAACCCCATCTTTGAGTTTGAAAAGGATCTCAATGCCTGTGTGACACATGAAATATGGAAAGCTAAAATAGAGAATGTGGTATTGTTAGATCTATATTGAAATCACTCCAAAATAAAAGTATAAATTCAGATGTTAAAGTTTGTTCAAGAATTAATATTCTTTATGTACTATATATTTTGACTGTGAGTATATGTGATAGTTTTCTGAAGAAGGGAGTAATCTGACAGCCATGATCGTATAGTGGTTAGTACTTCACGTTGTGGCCGTGACAACCCAGGTTCGAATCCTGGTCATGGCATTGATTACATACATTTTGTATGATATATAATTCAACTGTGCCACTTTGGCATTTTCAGAAATCTGATCATGGGACAATGATAGATATTTTGTAAAAGTAGTGTACTTGTAAACTTCAAATATATTTTAATTGGGGTGAGAAAGCTGTCATCCAAATGAAAAGGTGATTTTGCAAGAAGCAATTTCTTGGTTCATATCTATCGCAGAGCAAGACTCATAAAAGCAGCCATCGTCCCTGGGTGGGCTTGAACCACCAACCTTTCGCTTAACAGCCGAACGCGCTAACCGATTGCGCCACAGAGACATGGTTTCAAGTGGCATTAAAATACTGATGTATCCCAGTTTTTTGTAAGCTCTTTCCTTGCATTATGTCCACGGTGTAAAGTTTCAATCCAGTTATATGCTATTTATTACTCCTTTGGAATTGGACAAAATAGAATAATTTAAACAATTTAAAAACATAGTGAAATTGATTTGAAGGCATTTGAGATCAAGAAGAGAATTTTGATTGTGCAAAATCTGTTTGGCAAGTATTGTTTGTGCCATCATAAGGGATGTGAAGTATGTCCTTCAGTTGGAATACTTCTTTCAAATTCTTAGATGAGCAATGAATTGCTTTTGATCATTTGATGCAAAGAATCTCAAAGGTCGTCAGTGGCCTAGTGGTTAGCAAGTTTGGCATCTAATCACAGGTTGTCACCTCTTTCTGGGTTCAACTCTCACAAATGACAATGCTGAAGACCTGTCCCAATATGAACCTTACTGTTGAACGTGACATAAAACCCCATCTTTGAGTTTGAAAAGGATCTCAATGCCTGTGTGACACATGAAATATGGAAAGCTAAAATAGAGAATGTGGTATTGTTAGATCTATATTGAAATCACTCCAAAATAAAAGTATAAATTCAGATGTTAAAGTTTGTTCAAGAATTAATATTCTTTATGTACTATATATTTTGACTGTGAGTATATCTGATAGTTTTCTGAAGAAGGGAGTTATCTGACAGCCATGATCGTATAGTGGTTAGTGCTTCACGTTGTGGCCGTGACAACCCAGGTTCGAATCCTGGTCATGGCATTGATTACATACATTTTGTATGATATATAATTCAACTGTGCCACTTTGGCATTTTCAGAAATTTGATCATGGGACAATGATAGATATTTTATAAAAGTAGTGTACTTGTAAACTTCAAATATATTTTAATTGGGGTGAGAAAGCTGAGCCGAACGCCCTAACCGATTGCGCCACAGAGACATGGATTCAAGTGGCATTAAAATACTGATGTATCCCAGTTTTTTGTAAGCTCTTTCCTTGCATTATGTCCACGGTGTAAAGTTTCAATCCAGTTATATGCTATTTATTACTCCTTTGGAATTGGACAAAATAGAATAATTTAAACAATTTAAAAACATAGTGAAATTGATTTGAAGGCATTTGAGATCAAGAAGAGAATTTTGATTGTGCAAAATCTGTTTGGCAAGTATTGTTTGTGCCATCATAAGGGATGTGAAGTATGTCCTTCAGTTGGAATACTTCTTTCAAATTCTTAGATGAGCAATGAATTGCTTTTGATCATTTGATGCAAAGAATCTCAAAGGTCATCAGTGGCCTAGTGGTTAGCAAGTTTGGCATCTAATCACAGGTTATCACCTCTTTCTGGGTTCAACTCTCACAAATGACAATGCTGAAGACCTGTCCCAATATGAACCTTGCTGTTGAACGTGACATAAAACCCCATCTTTGAGTTTGAAAAGGATCTCAATGCCTGTGTGACACATGAAATATGGAAAGCTAAAATAGAGAATGTGGTATTGTTAGATCTATATTGAAATCACTCCAAAATAAAAGTATAAATTCAGATGTTAAAGTTTGTTCAAGAATTAATATTCTTTATGTACTATATATTTTGACTGTGAGTATATGTGATAGTTTTCTGAAGAAGGGAGTTATCTGACAGTCATGATCGTATAGTGGTTAGTACTTCACGTTGTGGCCGTGACAACCCAGGTTCGAATCCTGGTCATGGCATTGATTACATACATTTTGTATGATATATAATTCAACTGTGCCACTTTGGCATTTTTAGAAATCTGATCATGGGACAATGATAGATATTTTGTAAAAGTAGTGTACTTGTAAACTTCAAATATATTTTAATTGGGGTGAGAAAGCTGTCATCCAAATGAAAAGGTGTTTTTGCAAGAAGCAATTTCTTGGTTCATGTCTATCGCAGAGCAAGCCTCATAAAAGCAGCCATCGTCCCTGGGTGGGCTTGAACCACCAACCTTTCGGTTAACAGCCGAACGCGCTAACCGATTGCGCCACAGAGACATGGATTCAAGTGGCATTAAAATACTGATGTATCCCAGTTTTTTGTAAGCTCTTTCCTTGCATTATGTCCACGGTGTAAAGTTTCAATCCAGTTATATGCTATTTATTACTCCTTTGGAATTGGACAAAATAGAATAATTTAAACAATTTAAAAACATAGTGAAATTGATTTGAAGGCATTTGAGATCAAGAAGAGAATTTTGATTGTGCAAAATCTGTTTGGCAAGTATTGTTTGTGCCATCATAAGGGATGTGAAGTATGTCCTTCAGTTGGAATACTTCTTTCAAATTCTTAGATGAGCAATGAATTGCTTTTGATCATTTGATGCAAAGAATCTCAAAGGTCGTCAGTGGCCTAGTGGTTAGCAAGTTTGGCATCTAATCACAGGTTGTCACCTCTTTCTGGGTTCAACTCTCACAAATGACAATGCTGAAGACCTGTCCCAATATGAACCTTACTGTTGAACGTGACATAAAACCCCATCTTTGAGTTTGAAAAGGATCTCAATGCCTGTGTGACACATGAAATATGGAAACCTAAAATAGAGAATGTGGTATTGTTAGATCTATATTGAAATCACTCCAAAATAAAAGTATAAATTCAGATGTTAAAGTTTGTTCAAGAATTAATATTCTTTATGTACTATATATTTTGACTGAGTATATGTGATAGTTTTCTGAAGAAGGGAGTTATCTGACAGCCATGATCGTATAGTGGTTAGTACTTCACGTTGTGGCCGTGACAACCCAGGTTCGAATCCTGGTCATGGCATTGATTACATACATTTTGTATGATATATAATTCAACTGTGCCACTTTGGCATTTTCAGAAATCTGATCATGGGACAATGATAGATATTTTGTAAAAGTAGTGTACTTGTAAACTTCAAATATATTTTAATTGGGGTGAGAAAGCTGTCATCCAAATGAAAAGGTGATTTTGCAAGAAGCAATTTCTTGGTTCATGTCTATCGCAGAGCAAGACTCATAAAAGCAGCCATCGTCCCTGGGTGGGCTTGAACCACCAACCTTTCAGTTAACAGCCGAACGCGCTAACCGATTGCGCCACAGAGACATGGATTCAAGTGGCATTAAAATACTGATGTATCCCAGTTTTTTGTAAGCTCTTTCCTTGCATTATGTCCACGGTGTAAAGTTTCAATCCAGTTATATGCTATTTATTACTCCTTTGGAATTGGACAAAATAGAATAATTTAAACAATTTAAAAACATAGTGAAATTGATTTGAAGGCATTTGAGATCAAGAAGAGAATTTTGATTGTGCAAAATCTGTTTGGCAAGTATTGTTTGTGCCATCATAAGGGATGTGAAGTATGTCCTTCAGTTGGAATACTTCTTTCAAATTCTTAGATGAGCAATGAATTGCTTTTGATCATTTGATGCAAAGAATCTCAAAGGTCGTCAGTGGCCTAGTGGTTAGCAAGTTTGGCATCTAATCACAGGTTGTCACCTCTTTCTGGGTTCAACTCTCACAAATGACAATGCTGAAGACCTGTCCCAATATGAACCTTACTGTTGAACGTGACATAAAACCCCATCTTTGAGTTTGAAAAGGATCTCAATGCCTGTGTGACACATGAAATATGGAAAGCTAAAATAGAGAATGTGGTATTGTTAGATCTATATTGAAATCACTCCAAAATAAAAGTATAAATTCAGATGTTAAAGTTTGTTCAAGAATTAATATTCTTTATGTACTATATATTTTGACTGTGAGTATATGTGATAGTTTTCTGAAGAAGGGAGTTATCTGACAGCCATGATCGTATAGTGGTTAGTACTTCACGTTGTGGCCGTGACAACCCAGGTTCGAATCCTGGTCATGGCATTGATTACATACATTTTGTATGATATATAATTCAACTGTGCCACTTTGGCATTTTCAGAAATCTGATCATGGGACAATGATAGATATTTTGTAAAAGTAGTGTACTTGTAAACTTCAAATATATTTTAATTGGGGTGAGAAAGCTGTCATCCAAATGAAAAGGTGATTTTGCAAGAAGCAATTTCTTGGTTCATGTCTATCGCAGAGCAAGACTCATAAAAGCAGCCATCGTCCCTGGGTGGGCTTGAACCACCAACCTTTCGGTTAACAGCCGAACGCGCTAACCGATTGCGCCACAGAGACATGGATTGAAGTGGCATTAAAATACTGATGTATCCCAGTTTTTTGTAAGCTCTTTCCTTGCATTATGTCCACGGTGTAAAGTTTCAATCCAGTTATATGCTATTTATTACTCCTTTGGAATTGGACAAAATAGAATAATTTAAACAATTTAAAAACATAGTGAAATTGATTTGAAGGCATTTGAGATCAAGAAGAGAATTTTGATTGTGCAAAATCTGTTTGGCAAGTATTGTTTGTGCCATCATAAGGGATGTGAAGTATGTCCTTCAGTTGGAATACTTCTTTCAAATTCTTAGATGAGCAATGAATTGCTTTTGATCATTTGATGCAAAGAATCTCAAAGGTCGTCAGTGGCCTAGTGGTTAGCAAGTTTGGCATCTAATCACAGGTTGTCACCTCTTTCTGGGTTCAACTCTCACAAATGACAATGCTGAAGACCTGTCCCAATATGAACCTTACTGTTGAACGTGACATAAAACCCCATCTTTGAGTTTGAAAAGGATCTCAATGCCTGTGTGACACATGAAATATGGAAAGCTAAAATAGAGAATGTGGTATTGTTAGATCTATATTGAAATCACTCCAAAATAAAAGTATAAATTCAGATGTTAAAGTTTGTTCAAGAATTAATATTCTTTATGTACTATATATTTTGACTGTGAGTATATGTGATAGTTTTCTGAAGAAGGGAGTAATCTGACAGCCATGATCGTATAGTGGTTAGTACTTCACGTTGTGGCCGTGACAACCCAGGTTCGAATCCTGGTCATGGCATTGATTACATACATTTTGTATGATATATAATTCAACTGTGCCACTTTGGCATTTTCAGAAATCTGATCATGGGACAATGATAGATATTTTGTAAAAGTAGTGTACTTGTAAACTTCAAATATATTTTAATTGGGGTGAGAAAGCTGTCATCCAAATGAAAAGGTGATTTTGCAAGAAGCAATTTCTTGGTTCATGTCTATCGCAGAGCAAGACTCATAAAAGCAGCCATCGTCCCTGGGTGGGCTTGAACCACCAACCTTTCGGTTAACAGCCGAACGCGCTAACCGATTGCGCCACAGAGACATGGATTGAAGTGGCATTAAAATACTGATGTATCCCAGTTTTTTGTAAGCTCTTTCCTTGCATTATGTCCACGGTGTAAAGTTTCAATCCAGTTATATGCTATTTATTACTCCTTTGGAATTGGACAAAATAGAATAATTTAAACAATTTAAAAACATAGTGAAATTGATTTGAAGGCATTTGAGATCAAGAAGAGAATTTTGATTGTGCAAAATCTGTTTGGCAAGTATTGTTTGTGCCATCATAAGGGATGTGAAGTATGTCCTTCAGTTGGAATACTTCTTTCAAATTCTTAGATGAGCAATGAATTGCTTTTGATCATTTGATGCAAAGAATCTCAAAGGTCGTCAGTGGCCTAGTGGTTAGCAAGTTTGGCATCTAATCACAGGTTGTCACCTCTTTCTGGGTTCAACTCTCACAAATGACAATGCTGAAGACCTGTCCCAATATGAACCTTACTGTTGAACGTGACATAAAACCCCATCTTTGAGTTTGAAAAGGATCTCAATGCCTGTGTGACACATGAAATATGGAAAGCTAAAATAGAGAATGTGGTATTGTTAGATCTATATTGAAATCACTCCAAAATAAAAGTATAAATTCAGATGTTAAAGTTTGTTCAAGAATTAATATTCTTTATGTACTATATATTTTGACTGTGAGTATATGTGATAGTTTTCTGAAGAAGGGAGTTATCTGACAGCCATGATCGTATAGTGGTTAGTGCTTCACGTTGTGGCCGTGACAACCCAGGTTCGAATCCTGGTCATGGCATTGATTACATACATTTTGTATGATATATAATTCAACTGTGCCACTTTGGCATTTTCAGAAATCTGATCATGGGACAATGATAGATATTTTATGAAAGTAGTGTACTTGTAAACTTCAAATATATTTTAATTGGGGTGAGAAAGCTGTCATCCAAATGAAAAGGTGTTTTTGCAAGAAGCAATTTCTTGGTTCATGTCTATCGCAGAGCAAGCCTCATAAAAGCAGCCATCGTCCCTGGGTGGGCTTGAACCACCAACCTTTCGGTTAACAGCCGAACGCCCTAACCGATTGCGCCACAGAGACATGGATTCAAGTGGCATTAAAATACTGATGTATCCCAGTTTTTTGTAAGCTCTTTCCTTGCATTATGTCCACGGTGTAAAGTTTCAATCCAGTTATATGCTATTTATTACTCCTTTGGAATTGGACAAAATAGAATAATTTAAACAATTTAAAAACATAGTGAAATTGATTTGAAGGCATTTGAGATCAAGAAGAGAATTTTGATTGTGCAAAATCTGTTTGGCAAGTATTGTTTGTGCCATCATAAGGGATGTGAAGTATGTCCTTCAGTTGGAATACTTCTTTCAAATTCTTAGATGAGCAATGAATTGCTTTTGATCATTTGATGCAAAGAATCTCAAAGGTCGTCAGTGGCCTAGTGGTTAGCAAGTTTGGCATCTAATCACAGGTTGTCACCTCTTTCTGGGTTCAACTCTCACAAATGACAATGCTGAAGACCTGTCCCAATATGAACCTTACTGTTGAACGTGACATAAAACCCCATCTTTGATTTTGAAAAGGATCTCAATGCCTGTGTGACACATGAAATATGGAAAGCTAAAATAGAGAATGTGGTATTGTTAGATCTATATTGAAATCACTCCAAAATAAAAGTATAAATTCAGATGTTAAAGTTTGTTCAAGAATTAATATTCTTTATGTACTATATATTTTGACTGTGAGTATATGTGATAGTTTTCTGAAGAAGGGAGTTATCTGACAGCCATGATCGTATAGTGGTTAGTACTTCACGTTGTGGCCGTGACAACCCAGGTTCGAATCCTGGTCATGGCATTGATTACATACATTTTGTATGATATATAATTCAACTGTGCCACTTTGGCATTTTCAGAAATCTGATCATGGGACAATGATAGATATTTTATAAAAGTAGTGTACTTGTAAACTTCAAATATATTTTAATTGGGGTGAGAAAGCTGTCATCCAAATGAAAAGGTGTTTTTGCAAGAAGCAATTTCTTGGTTCATGTCTATCGCAGAGCAAGCCTCATAAAAGCAGCCATCGTCCCTGGGTGGGCTTGAACCACCAACCTTTCAGTTAACAGCCGAACGCGCTAACCGATTGCGCCACAGAGACATGGATTCAAGTGGCATTAAAATACTGATGTATCCCAGTTTTTTGTAAGCTCTTTCCTTGCATTATGTCCACGGTGTAAAGTTTCAATCCAGTTATATGCTATTTATTACTCCTTTGGAATTGGACAAAATAGAATAATTTAAACAATTTAAAAACATAGTGAAATTGATTTGAAGGCATTTGAGATCAAGAAGAGAATTTTGATTGTGCAAAATCTGTTTGGCAAGTATTGTTTGTGCCATCATAAGGGATGTGAAGTATGTCCTTCAGTTGGAATACTTCTTTCAAATTCTTAGATGAGCAATGAATTGCTTTTGATCATTTGATGCAAAGAATCTCAAAGGTCGTCAGTGGCCTAGTGGTTAGCAAGTTTGGCATCTAATCACAGGTTGTCACCTCTTTCTGGGTTCAACTCTCACAAATGACAATGCTGAAGACCTGTCCCAATATGAACCTTACTGTTGAACGTGACATAAAACCCCATCTTTGAGTTTGAAAAGGATCTCAATGCCTGTGTGACACATGAAATATGGAAAGCTAAAATAGAGAATGTGGTATTGTTAGATCTATATTGAAATCACTCCAAAATAAAAGTATAAATTCAGATGTTAAAGTTTGTTCAAGAATTAATATTCTTTATGTACTATATATTTTGACTGTGAGTATATGTGATAGTTTTCTGAATAAGGGAGTTATCTGACAGCCATGATAGTATAGTGGTTAGTACTTCATGTTGTGGCCGTGACAACCCAGGTTCGAATCCTGGTCATGGCATTGATTACATACATTTTGTATGATATATAATTCAACTGTGCCACTTTGGCATTTTCAGAAATCTGATCATGGGACAATGATAGATATTTTGTAAAAGTAGTGTACTTGTAAACTTCAAATATATTTTAATTGGGGTGAGAAAGCTGTCATCCAAATGAAAAGGTGTTTTTGCAAGAAGCAATTTCTTGATTCATGTCTATCGCAGAGCAAGCCTCATAAAAGCAGCCATCGTCCCTGGGTGGGCTTGAACCACCAACCTTTCGGTTAACAGCCGAACGCCCTAGCCGATTGCGCCACAGAGACATGGATTCAAGTGGCATTAAAATACTGATGTATCCCAGTTTTTTGTAAGCTCTTTCCTTGCATTATGTCCACGGTGTAAAGTTTCAATCCAGTTATATGCTATTTATTACTCCTTTGGAATTGGACAAAATAGAATAATTTAAACAATTTAAAAACATAGTGAAATTGATTTGAAGGCATTTGAGATCAAGAAGAGAATTTTGATTGTGCAAAATCTGTTTGGCAAGTATTGTTTGTGCCATCATAAGGGATGTGAAGTATGTCCTTCAGTTGGAATACTTCTTTCAAATTCTTAGATGAGCAATGAATTGCTTTTGATCATTTGATGCAAAGAATCTCAAAGGTCGTCAGTGGCCTAGTGGTTAGCAAGTTTGGCATCTAATCACAGGTGGTCACCTCTTTCTGGGTTCAACTCTCACAAATGACAATGCTGAAGACCTGTCCCAATATGAACCTTACTGTTGAACGTGACATAAAACCCCATCTTTGAGTTTGAAAAGGATCTCAATGCCTGTATGAAATATGGAAAGCTAAAATAGAGAATGTGGTATTGTTAGATCTATATTGAAATCACTCCAAAATAAAAGTATAAATTCAGATGTTAAAGTTTGTTCAAGAATTAATATTCTTTATGTACTATATATTTTGACTGTGAGTATATGTGATAGTTTTCTGAAGAAGGGAGTTATCTGACAGCCATGATCGTGTAGTGGTTAGTACTTCACGTTGTGGCTGTTACAACCCAGGTTCGAATCGTGGTCGTGCCATTGATTACATACATTTTGTATAATATATAATCTGAGCATGGGACAATGATAGATATTTTGTAAAAGTAGTGTACTTGTAAACTTCAAATATATTTTAATTGGGGTGAGAAAGCTGTCATCCAAATGAAAAGGTGTTTTTGCAAGAAGCAATTTCTTGGTTCATGTCTATCGCAGAGTAAGCCTGATAAAAGCAGCCATCATCCCTGGGTGGGCTTGAACCACCAACCTTTCGGTTAACAGCCGAACGAACTAACCAATTGCGCCACAGAGACATGGATTCAAGTGGCATTAAAATACTGATGTATCCCAGTTTTTTGTAAGCTCTTTCCTTGCATTATGTCCACGGTGTAAAGTTTCAATCCAGTTATATGCTATTTATTACTCCTTTGGAATTGGACAAAATAGAATAATTTAAACAATGTAAAAACATAGTGAAATTGATTTGAAGGCATTTGAGATCAAGAAGAGAATTTTGATTGTGCAAAATCTGTTTGGCAAGTATTGTTTGTGCCATCATAAGGGATGTGAAGTATGTCCTTCAGTTGGAATACTTCTTTCAAATTCTTAGATGAGCAATGAATTGCTTTTGATCATTTGATGCAAAGAATCTCAAAGGTCGTCAGTGGCCTAGTGGTTAGCAAGTTTGGCATCTAATCACAGGTTGTCACCTCTTTCTGGGTTCAACTCTCACAAATGAAAATGCTGAACACCTGTCCCAATATGAACCTTACTGTTGAACGTGACATAAAACCCCATCTTTGAGTGTGAAAAGGATCTCAATGCCTGTGTGACACATGAAATATGGAAAGCTAAAATAGAGAATGTGGTATTGTTAGATCTATTTTGAAATCACTCCAAAATAAAAGTATAAATTCAGATGTTAAAGTTTGTTCAAGAATTAATATTCTTTATGTACTATATATTTTGACTGTGAGTATATGTGATAGTTTTCTGAAGAAGGGAGTTATCTGACAGCCATGATCGTATAGTGGTTAGTACTTCACGTTGTGGCCGTGACAACCCAGGTTCGAATGCTGGTCATGGCATTGATTACATACATTTTGTATGATATATAATTTGATTTTTTGATGCAAAGAATCCCTCTGCCTGTCTGACATATATTTTATGAAAAAATGAAAGGGTAAAATAAAGAATGTGGTATTGATAGCTCTGTAGTGAAATGACTCCAAAATATAAATAATAATTCAGAATTTAAAGTTTGCTCAAGAATTAATATTCTTTATGTACCATATATTTTTGACTGTAAGCATATGTGATTTTTGTTATTGACTTTGGCAACCGATGTTCGAATCCTGGTCATAGAATTAATTACATATATTTTGGCTCAAAGCAACCATTCTTTTGATTAACATCCCACTAACCAGTTGCACCACAGATACATGGATGCAAGTGTTATTAGCATACCAATAAATCACAATCGTGTAAGCCCCTTCCCTGATAGCTTTGAGATGACACAAATCTGATAAGCACTGGGAGCAGTTTACGTTAATTTCAAACAGTTTAATATTGCCATACAGTGTCCTTTTCAGAATACAGACTGTTCTTTCTCTTATATTTATCACGATTTCTAGAATGCAAGTGTCTTGTCTGTGGAGTAAGTTCTCTTAATGCCTAAAATATTCTGTCTACTTGTAGGATCAGATGAGACAAATTATGTTTTATTGCTTTCATGCAGTAAAACATAAACTTAAGAATCGACTTGGCTACTTTGACCTCTATGGTTTTGACTTCATGATTGATGAACAGATGAAGGTATGGCTTATTGAAATTAATGCCAATCCCTGCTTAACCACCAACTGCCAATCACTGGATGATGTTCTTCCTGGAATGATCAGGGAAAGTTTATGTAAGTTGCACTTCATTAAATACCAGGATGTGTAGCAATGCATCTTGGCTCTGCCACAAGAAACTTATATAATACGATCCCAAGGTATTTAGAAGGTTTTGTACTATTATGACAGTATTTCAGTATCTTCAGACCAAGTGATTATCAAATTTATATCATATTTTGCATGGGACAGCAAAGAAAGCACTATAGAAGTCTTAAAAATAATGAAAAGAGATAAATGCTCATAACCTGTTTAGATTTAGAGTTAGTTTTTTATATGTTGTGTTTTTCCAAAATTATATGTACTGACAATCCAGATGCTGATTGTGTAGTGTTGTCACAGTAAGCGAAATGTTCTCCATGCGAAGATACCAATGTTACCGACCTGCCTTTTTTGTATCATACGAACTATATTTTTTCACAAATACAGCTGTTTTTGCCTTAAATGTTAGAAAAGCATTAATCATAAGTGTACTATCAAATACATTCATAAATAAGAAAGTAGGATTTGTTTCTAACTGGCTCAACCTGAGCACTACTAGCACTCCACCTTGTGATTAATCCAACCACACTAGCCAGCCCCATATTGATCACACAGTGTTTCATGTAGACTCAAATGAACATCTTTAGTCATAAAGAGGACTTTAACAGTGGAGTCATAATGATTTTCATTATGTTGATGTAAGTTATATTGTCCTTTTCAAGTACTAAATAAATAATCCTTCTAAAATTAATGGTGCTGTTCCACTTATCGGTTACCAAAGAATTTTCAAGGGTCAAGAGCAATGTTTACATAGTTAGGGTTGGTTATGTTTTTCCCACTTGATTTGGTGGGCAGTGTAGGAAATTCGTTGGAAATCACTGCCGGCCTGCAGGACCTGTTACACCAAAAAGTTGCAGGTCCGGCTTGAAAGTCCTGGAAAGGTCCTGCAGTTACTTTGAATAATATTATATTTTTCTTTCTTTTTTCAACTTAGATTTGTAATTATGTCATAATTAGACGGAAATATTGTGAATGGAGATTCTCCATTGGAGAAGCACACAATGTTTGAGTGAGTTTGGCTTTGCACATCGAGTGTGTCAGTGCATGCAGAAGTGAAACCAAACGACTCGGAATTCTACCGCCGAACACAAAAATTTATCCTCACCGAGTAATCTCCACAACTGGTGGGTACATTCAGAATTTCAAGATGGCGGTGTAAACAAAGGTGTCAAGAGTTTTCGCTGTCTTGGTCATTTTGCTGCTAATTTGGAGGATTCATGGTCAAAACGGGAGAGCTTTCATGTAAATTTCTCATATTTTTTGCTGTATTATTTTATTGAAAGCCATTACATATTGGGTGCAAATGAGGATATTATAAAGTTACAGAATTCTGTGGGGCTTTACTAGCAATATTTTATAAATAGAAGATAAAAAGATGGTTGGTTGTGAGGCCACAGATTTTCTAACAACACTTCAATAAACACACTCTTAATAAAAAATGAAAAATTATGAAAGTCAGTGTGGTTTCCTAACAATATATTAAAGGCTGCTGAATACTATCTGGATGGACAAACTCATTAATATTTTTAAAGCCAAAGAAGAAATACATAGCACGGACCTGATGTATATCGCAAATGTTATATGGTATTTAGAATTAGACCCACAATTACAAACTGAATATAAGGGTACCCAAATGATTGAAATCCACCCATAAATAAAGATTTTGTGTCACTTTAAACTTAAAAGAAATAATGAAATTTTACCGCGAATCCTCCAGAGAGTTTTACCGCGAACCTTCCAAAGAGTCACACAAAAACTCCACATGGCAAAACCTCTTGTAATCCAAACAAAGTAGGGACCAGCACCAGTAAATATCTGGTTATATAGTCATGTTTATGCATTTTGTATCACCATGAAGGAAAGAACACCCATATTTATTTTTATCATAATTATTACACAATAATTATTCCATAAACTGCAACTGTTTCCATATTTCAGCAAAATACTCTAAATGCAATAGTTTTCAAGTTACGAGTGATTTACTCAACAGTGAGAATCTCAAAAGTAGCTATTGCTCAGTTATCCAATGAGCTACAGGTCTGCCATTTCACTATCTTACAGCTGACCCAAAAGTAGGTGAATAAGATATTTCAACAAAATACTCTGCAATAGTTTTCAAGTAACAAGTGATTTACTCGACAAGACGAGAGAAATCCCTTCAATAGTCAATGAGAAAATTATGTTAAAATGTTGAAATTTTCACACTTTGGGTGGGGATACCTCGCTTCTAATGACTCTGGGGAACAGACTGCATTCACTAGGTGGCGTGACCTATTTCCTTCCTGTTTAGTAGACAATGTGACATCATAGCATCTTTTTCATTTGGCGCATGTGCATTCAGATGCTTTTCGGAATTTGAAAAGAATTTTGTAAAATTCACTAAGAAGACATTTTATTTCTTCTTATAGTTAATACCAAATGATTTTTCATATATCATGGCCTCACCAGGACAGAAACGTGGAAGTTGTGGGCATGTTATGGCAGTGATCGACCAGCACAACAAATGTGAACGATATCACAACAAAGGCTTGGATAGTGATCCATGTGTCCTAAAACTGATTGCCAGTTCTGTAATTTGTGTACTAGTGATCAGGAATCCCAATAGCTATGCCCATGTACAAAGCTAGCAAAGAGACGGCTGCAGCAAGCCCATCTCCCTCCCTCGTAGATCGTAGCTCTGTCCAGATTCTAGGGCCGATCGAGACCAGACAGAGTTGAAATGCCAGTGAAATACCAGTACTGCAGTCTATCTGTCTAGTGCCTACTGCTATTAGTACCAGTGAGATGCCAGTGTTGCAGCTGGTCAGCCAAGTTATTGCCCAACAGACTGCTAGACTCTGATCGTGAACAGCAGACCTACCCCACTTCACCTGTCCACCCTATGGAGGAACCAGGCGAGGTTTCTGACCAAGAGGCAGCTACACAGGAACTGGATCAATAGCTTTCCGAAGAGTAGAACTAAAGGGAAAACTGTGAGGGGTGTCCGGTATTTCATGGGGTGGCATCAGGTAATGGAATTTGAAAGTTAAGCCTCTTCTCAAGATGATAACCCCTTTGCTGGTTCTAGGACACAGCGATCAGATCACTGATGACTGACTGACTCTGCTGGAAAATGGAAAAACTGAACCTGACTTTGATGGAAGGCTACCCTACACATATTTCTGATACTAGTGGACTGTCCAGGGACCAGTTCATCAAGGTTCCCTATACGCAAAAGTGGTATGATGTGTACTCATTAAAGAAGGACTTTTCCCATTGGAAAGTTTACTGCTGGCCTAATGAACCGGTGAAACTCAACAGTTCTTCATCCGGAATTGCCAGACAGTCCCAAATCTTCTGGATCACAAACTTTTCAGCCTATAGCACAGGAAGCCCTGAGAAGATGTGGGAGGTCGGCCAGGACTTGTCTTTTATTTACACAACCAGGCAGCTGGCTTAAGTCGTCACTTAACCAAGGTCCAGGATAGCATGACCATCCAACTCAAGATCATCCAGAGTGATAAATCAAACAGAAACTATGCCACCAAAACACAGGATGCAGCTGATGAGCTAGCCCATTTTATGACTTTTAATCAAAGTATCACACAGGCTGTGGTCAGGACTATGCAGGACCTGTGTGGCATGGCCAATCTCACTCTGAATACAATACACTGGCTGCTTTCAGAAACTCAGTCTTTCATATGACTTCTCTGTTTCCAGATAGTGTGATTGTGAAAGCAGAGGAGCAGATATCTCAACCCAATGATAAACGTCTCTCTGGTAGTTTCCATAAGAAATCTGACCAATACCATCCATACAGTCAATCTACCAAGCAGGCACCAGACACCAGCTAGAAATCCGGACCTCCAGCAGGGAAAACACACAGCCATCAGTCAGAACAAAAGAGGTCGGGGCAAAGCCTCCAACTACTCACAGTGACTAACCAAGGATCAAAAGTTCTTATGACAATTACTGTGTAACCCAGAGGGACTTTGTAGAGTTGACCAGAAGGAAAAGAGACATAAAAAAATACTCTTTTGAATCTTATGAAAAGAAATCTTTAAAGAAATCTTAGTCAACAAATTAAATTATTTCACAAAATACTTTAGCGGATGAAATTTGTGTATTTTACGGAAATTCATGAGTGTTGCCAATGACAACCAAATTTTATTTACTTTAAAAATTCATGTATTATTTCACATCACAAAATCGGAATTTTACTGAACCTTACATTAAACTTTATTTTATCAAACGTATAACGTATATTTCTAAAGCTTTCTCTCAGAAACTTGGAAGAGCTTTAGAACTATTCTTTAAAAAGAAATGTCCCCAAAATAATGGAGGGAAACCGGAAATATGCCATTTCCAAAAAAAAACAAAAAAATAACAAACTTCCCACTATAAACCGCACATTGTCTTGCTGTAAATCGTGCACATTCAAACAAAGAGAAGTCATAACTGGAACCCAGCACATCTTTGATTTTATAGGTTATCAGTACGATCTCAGAGAAGGCAAAGTCAGGCCCACTTTGGAACGTTGGCAGACCTTATACCTAAAGATTCAGAAATTTCTCACCGACCCTAGCTGTCGGGTCCTCAAAGAGGCTAATCCAAATCAGTCTATGAGGAAAAGTAGGCCATTTTTACAAAGTGGTGCCACAGTATTCAGGTAGACTTCAGGGAATCACCTATCATATCCATAGCTGACTCCTTCCTGTATCTGTTCCAGGACAAGAAGTTACAGCCAAGTACTATAGACGGCTACAGATAAGCCATAGCAGACAAACTGGGAGATTCACCCATTAATGTCTGCAAGGATGAAAAATCTCACTCTTTCCATAGTGACAGACCTAAGGGTCGCCGAGGCCTCCCATCTTAAAACCTTTCCTTGGTCCTGCACAAACTGACAAAGACTCCTTCTGGGCCTCTTAAGGAGGCATCCTTGAAGCATCTGACCTTCAAGACTGTGTTCTTCTTGGCTCTGGGTTTGCGCATGGTTAGCTCAAGAAAAACATCATACCAGGCAGATTGGTCCAAGGTGTCTCTACCCCTCTCCAGCTTTCTCGAAGAACCAGCTGGCCAAAAGGGGTCCAGATAGTGTGGCCCCAGTGGTAATTCTTGCCCTGGCCCCCACTCTGGATCAGTCACTCAAGGCTGATAGGTCACTACACCCAGTTGGAGCCTTGCGCTACTATCTGGACAAGAATTCAAACCTCAGGCAGAAGAAAGAACTGATCTTTATCACCTTTAAAAACGGTTTTGACAAATATAGGATTAGGTTAAAGCCCATGATATTAGGTCCTTTGCTGTGTCTATAGCTTTTGAGTTGGGAGTCTCCTTGGAGCAATTATTATTAGCCTGTCACTGAAAAATTCTACAACACCTTCAAACAGTTTTACTTGAAGGATGTGGCCTGGGCTGATTCAGAGCTCTTCCACTTAGGTCTGGCTGCCACACAGATCCACCACTAGCCCATATTAATTAAGCGGTCTGTCACCTTGGAGTCCAAGGTGGCAGAGCCTGTCCAAGTCTACCAGCTAGACTCCTCTTCCTTCTGAAGAGGGCCTCTCCAGTGACTGAGGTCACACCTCTCTTCCTCCAGCTCAGAGGGGATCTGTTAAAAAGGGGGGAGCAAGGTAAGTTGCTTCTGGTAACCTGTTCACCAGCAATTAACCTGTGGGACCAGCTGGTTTTCGTAGAAGACTACTTATGTCTCTTCGAGTTCAATCTTAAGTCTTTAGTAAGCTACCCACCTTCCAAGCGGTAGTTATTCCAGCAAATTGTACATTAAGTAAGATGTATAAACGCAATAAAATTGCAAATTTAATAAGTAAATTAAATTTTTATAAGTTGAAACCTTACCTAATGGACAAGAGAGGACCTCCCAACTGACCCTGCTATTAGCTTACCAGGGCTTACCATCTACGCTTAGACAATGAGATGCTTTGATGTCACGTTGTCTAGACAGGAAGTAGGTCATGCCACCTAGCGAATGCATCACATGACCAGTCCTGCTGGTGCATGCACAGGATGTCTTTTTCTTGCATTTGGTGGGACCAGTCGGAAACCGACCAGTATATGAGATTGTCATTTAGGTAAGGTATTAACTTTTTAAAATTTAATTTACTATTTCATGCACTGTTGGTGAATAAAAACTCATCAACTAGAAGTACATTCACAGCAGTAATAGACGATAGCAAATCTCTCAGTCAATCAAAATACAAAATATGTTTAAGCTTATTATATTGTGTATTAATACATTTATATATGCACACTATATCGTGTACCTTTCATATATCTCCCACCTAAATCTTACAAGACTGGTATGAGTGGGGTTAACATTTCCAAATATCGAGTAACATTTGAATGACCATTTGCACTTTATTGAAGAGTCATTTTGGATAAACGTTTTCAACTGAAAGAAGTGTTGAAGCCACTATTTTGACAGAGGGGATAGCCCTAATGGGTATAAGTTAATTTAAAGCCTTAAGGGACCAAAATTGCCAACACATTGTAGAAATTGTATAACTCCTGTGTCTAACCAAAAGTGGTTTATTGTTTCTATGTGTTGTGCTATATTCATTCTAGAGCAGTCAGGTAGTTTTAAAGGTTCCACAAAAATGCCATTTTCTTGTCAATCAGAGCAACATTGGATGGATTACACCTATATTCTATCAGCTGCTAGGTTGTGATATAAGATTTATAAGTGGAACCTATCAATCAAACCAGAATCTAAACAGAACAGAATTCACAACTGACACATTTTAACCTCACCGTTTAAAACATTTTGGAATGCAGACTTCACAGAAAATTTTGATGCACGCAGGAAATAAAAAATGCTTGATTTACCACTTAAATTTATAGATATAAGGCTTATAGATATAAATGTCAAATATTCCTGAAACTTTAATTGAAAATTTACTCAGTTTACAAAACTGAATTACATATCGAACGTTGAGAAGCTGCAGTTTATCAAAGCATGAATAAAGGTTAACTTTGGTCAATTGGGAATAGCCACCCTATCAAAAGGACTCATTATTTTATGTGTATCTTATTTATGAAAGTGTTGTGTAATTTATGCTATGCCATTTTAATAAATGAATAAGTAGTAACAACAAGTCCTGAGATCATTCAATTTGTCACTATGGTTAGGACCTTGCCTTCAAAGACTGAGATTTAAATTCATAAATTAATTTTAAGAATATTAACATAATAATACCATGTTACATTAACATACATTTACTTGAAGAGTTTTAAGGGCATATTATTCCATATTTTTATTCCACCTAAGCACATTGTATTCCAATTTAAATGATGTAGCATATTCCTATTTTTTATAACTTAAGTTTTATACTTTCATGTGAAACAAACCAGTTGTATTACTATTGTACTGTCCCATAATACACACAGAATATTAAAAAAACAAAGCAAAACAAGTTACAGTTATTTTAATATCACCTGTATCATCAACTAGTAAACTATTCAAGCATGTTCTGAATCCACTGACTTTGATCTCCAGCGAAATTTGGGAAATTTGATTTTCATCAGAGAAGGGAAAAATTGATAGTAGGTGTCTGTATTGAGCGTCTGTACAGATTTATCTTCTTTGTTACTGCCACTATCAGTGCCAGTTAAAGATTGTTCAAGGTTATCCACAACACTGTCGTGAAATGAATCGCTATGTCCACTGTCACTGTCATATTCCTTGACAGCCGAGGGTTCAGGGGAGTTTATGTCAACACTAGTTCTATCACAGCTTTTGAACAACTCATTGGTAATACTGCTATTCCCATAACTTCTGTTCAGTTCTTCATTCAAATAACTGGCTTCCACTGAGTCCTCACATTCTGCTGGGATAACCGAACCAACATCGGAGGGTGACACTGGCTGAAATCCATTTTCTTTGAAACTTTCAGTGAATCCAGATCCACTGCTATGTAGCCTCCGCAAGCCGACCAGTTTTACATGTTGGTCTGTTTGTTTGTCTGGAGTATCAGTAAGCGGCACAGATTCTGGATGCCCTTGTTCTTCCATTTTTCGCAGATGTATAGCTAACCTACGGGAGAGTCTCTTTCTGTGCATGACTAGGCTGACCAGAATGAGGGACCCTGCCAATATGATCACACCAACTAGAACACAAATCACGGCAATGACTACCACATTATTGTGAGCTGGTCTGCTATGAAGTAATGGACTATTTACATGTGCTCCTAATTCTTCATCTGTTTCATTGTCTGCAGATGAATCTCTTTTCTTCCATACAGTAATACTGACATTATGATGAGTTTCTTTACTCCGGATGTCCAGATATGTCGTGGTATTGATGACTGAAAGGTAACACTGCATGTCGAGGTTTCCACCTGGAAAACAAAAATGTAGGATCAAGTGAAGTGATGAAAGCAGAAACAAACTGTGGACTATATGGCTTATTATCAGTGTCCATTAAGCTGTTCCAAAGCTGTCCATTAAGCCGCTTGATTTATCAAATTCTCCCACTGTTGTAAATTCTAGACAATGTTATAGAAGACAGAATTCAGTTAGACAGTCAAAATTTTCCACTAGAAGAAATAATGTTAACTTTGAGTAGAGATATTTCCTTTGGACTTTAATGACATCCATTTCAAAAACATGATTTCATCCTAAAGGGTTTGGTTACAATATTAATATTACTAAGATTTTTTTTATATTGTGGTTTTCATCTTCTTTACCATTTCCGACAAAACTACAATTATGTACATCAACATGTAGTTTTTATTTGATCAATATCTTTCACTTTTTTATTTGCAAGATGATTCACGCACCCTAAAGAACTACAAATAGAAGGAAAACAACATATCTGAGCTTGAAAATGAGCCAATTAGGATCAATCTCACAGAAAAATAGGTTCACAAGCGAAACAGTGATCACTTAAGGTCACTGCAGCCACAAGGGATTTTTATGTAAATTTGTCCAAATTTACCACTACTTGAATTCTGAGAGCTGCAGAGCTCGTGTGTTACAATCACACCCACCATCATAGTTATAAAGACTCTTAAATCAGCAGTACTTACGATGAGTAACATGCATTGGCAGTTTACAAGAATTTGCATCATCTGCAATTAAAAACACCGAGGTGGAGTCTTTATCATCTGGAATGAGCAAAAACTCCATCTTTTCCTTTGAGTTACAGTCTGTTTGTTGTGTACAAGGTAGTGACACTTGGAATGCTATGCCCTCTGAGCTTTTATTATCCACTGTTTTACTGAGATTGGAGACTGAGGTCCTGTGTGCAGATGACAAGATACACGTACATGGTGCATTGAGAAGGCTAGCGGAGATTTCAAATGAGGAAGATTTAAACGATTCACTTAGTCCATCACATTTTTCTCTTCTTTCTGATGTACCTGGAAATAGATATGCTCACCGTGTAATAATACATCCTCACATGGTTATGTTTTATTTTACCAAAAACAAACCCTCACAGAAACCACAAAGAACACTTGGAATTTACCAAGTAATACAAGTTACAATTTTGTTGTGTAATATTAATACATATGTATTGGTCAAATATTTAATTAAATAATTAAATATATATAACATGCATTGTTATATGTGTTTAAGGATATTTATTAGAAAGTACATGCAAGTTAAACTATTTATACTGTTAAGTAAAGTAGTGCCTAGCTACACATCAGGAAGTGGACACTACAGTTACTGGGAGAGATATAGTTTTTGACTGAAACAATATCTCACAAGAAATGATAATAATGTTGGTTTGGTGAATGCTAGCCAGAGTTAACCATGTTAACACCTGACATTCTTACACAACAAAGATATTTACAATATTTACAAGTATTCATAATGAATGCTAGCCAGAGTTAACCATGTTAACACCTGACATTCTTACACAACAAAGAATATTTACAATATTTACAAGTATTCATAATGAAAACCTGTCTCTATAACATTCTAGTATACAGTCCCACTTTCCCACTCCTCCCCTGTTTAGAAACCTACCCTGATTGTGTAAATGTGCTCCTAAATATAGCATGAGATCTGCAAACATAGCATACTCAGATCCATGTTCTGAGGTACTATGATCAATTTCAAATGATAAAAACCAATGGGCACAAACCTGAATTGGGGTCAATTTGTTTCACATACAAGTGTCATAATTCAGCAATTTCCTGGTATTTTTAAAAAGTAGGTGTTTAGTATAATGTCCCCAGTTTAGCTACACACGGATACTTTCTGTCCCATTAAAATTGTGCATAAAATAGGTTGATATATGTCTTTTTGCCAACATCAGAAATTAGAATTTAGACAGCTTTAGCCACTTTGTTGTTCTTCATTCAACTAAAGACCATTTTATCAATACACCCATTCTTCCAGAGACATGTGAAAGTCCCATACAAAGTCTTACTTTTTGCTGTTGGGTTAGTAATAATGAGGATTTATATAGACAGTACACGACAAATTATGCACTGGCCAGGATATGATAGGGTCCAATCTGACACAATCTGATACTTAAGTTGGCACTGGAAGGGCAAACTTGTTTGTACCTTCAGTAACTTTTATTTTGAAATATTCTGTAACTTATTTGATTAGCTAGGTATCATCAGCATATGTCATAAACCTCCAGTTAATATGAAAAGAACTTCCTTCGTTAGTTTTGGTCCAATTTTAGATATATTTTTTTCATTTTCTTCATTTTGACAGGGGTTCCTATCTCAACCTATCAGGCTGGGTTGGTTTGGTGTCATGGCCCTTTACTGACATTTGATATTTAAGAAAAATATTACAAGATAAATCCTTTTTATGCTCAAGACTAAACGGTCACTAAACATGAGACTCGACAATAACTATAACTTTCTTTCAAGATTTGCATAACATTAAAACAAATAATGTAGAAGGCTTAGATCAGATGTAACTCGTGTCAATCACGTTTATTTCAATCCCTCCATAAATTCTCAAGAAAGAGCTATAGATATTGTGTTCAAACACACATTGAAAAGATAAAGGGCCATTGCTACATTTCAGTACATAAGAAAGAGAACTGATTATTATAATTTAGGAAGTTAAATAATAAATTTGTTTATCATTTTTCAAATAATAATAATAATATATGTATGTATACCATTCATAAACCATAAAAGTCCTTTAAAACACTGCTTACCATTGACTTTAATCACCAATAAATTCTCCTCTGCTGTGACAAATCTGATGACAGTGCCCGATATGGACAGTACAAAGATCCAAGCAACAGCTTTCAGTCTCTGGTACAACCCCATGATGACATGTTGATATTGCTCCAAACTCCCTCACTGACAGGCTGGATAGATGGTAAAACAACGACAGAAACAGAGTATAAATATAATGTCACCTTCATCAGCAATACACAGACACGTGTATCATTTCAAATAATCATTTCCAAACTTCTGTATATTACTCAATTTATCCACAAACTGTTGTAATAACATACAGGTATTCTTATGTCTCCCAAGTAAGACTCCAAAACAGAAATAAACACACTGAGAATCCTGTGCGCATGTGTGTTTACAGAAAGGAGTGTGTATTCCTTGGGATTATTAATAATACTTAGACCAATAGAGCAGATCAATCCAAGAATCAATAAGTAATCTCTCTGATTTCTTTAGGGGGTCCTTGCTTTGTGTGCGTGAGGACATCAAGTTCTCCGTAGTGGGTCTGAACTGTACTGAAGTACGTTCACACACAGTGAGGGGAATCAGCTATAACTGCTACATACTTATATATATATAGGAGTCAATACATTCCTTTTCAAAGGTGACATTTTTTTCAATGGCAATCCTATTCATCTGAGTATGTGTATCTGTTAGCTGTCAAACTTTGGATTTATCAGGATTGTCCTACAAATTGCAACTAACTACTGACCTACTCCATTGTGACTTATATAGATATAACACAGAGAATATGCTTTCAGTATTCAAGTGCATTACACTGAACATATAATGACAATAGATGTCATATCCATTGTTAAGTGGTCGTTACAGTTATTGTCGTTAGCGGAGCCTAAGTAAATTAAAATCAGTTGAGTATTATACTCAATGCCAATTGTGATGGCAGCTGTTTGACACCAACTAACAGAACTAATTTCTCCAAATAGAGTGTTATATATAAAAATATATACCCCGACCCCATATAGCCCGTACATGTTTGAATAGGTATATAAATAAGGTTTTTTATACTGCAAAAGTACAAGTACATATTTTAATTTTAAAAATCTAGAGAAAAACAAAAATAGCAAGGAGGGGGACAAAGCTCAAATTAAGTTTTAATTAAAATACTCAAGCTATATTAGGCACCTCTTTTAACAATTTATATTTACTTAGACCCCCAGGGCCCATTTCACAAAGGGACTTAAGCCCAGATTTAGACTTAAGTTTAAGACTTTGATCTTAAATTTTGTCAACAGAATGGTAAGTCTGTGCTCTTAGACTTAGTGGATTTCACAAAGCAGCTAAGTCCATGAAATTGCTAAGTTAGTGAACTTAAATTTAAGTCTGGTATGTAGTGGGCTTGAATTTTGTAAAGAGGACTTAAATATGGCCATCATGAACGTTTCTCCACTTCAAATTTTGAAATGGCTATAAATGAAGTATAATTATACAGAACACTTCACTAAAGTAGCCTTTGGTAAGTTTATATGTGGTAACAAGGATTTCCATTTCAAAACAGCACTTATCCTTCAATAAAATGCATCAATTAAATAATATATGTCACCAATAGTATATTTTGAATAGATACAAAAGGTCACATGACACAGAAAACCACAGTGGTTATTTGATAAGCTTGGACTTAGCTAAGTCACCCTCTGTGAAATCCATTTAAGTCCCTGACCTAGCTAAGACCAAAGTCGTAGATTTAAGTCCCTGACTTAGCCAAAAACTTGGCCAAGTCTAAGTCCCTTTGTGAAATCGGCCCCAGAATTTGCAATGAAGTCTGAAAAAGAAGTTCAATGAAATAATCACCTGAAAATATGACACATACTGTACTCTTAATTGCACAATAATGTAAAAAAAATTACATGAAAAATTTTCGCATGTAAATATACAGGGGGACAGTAGTACAGCTGTCTCATCTGTCCTGTAGTCACTATGCAGCTGTTTTTCAGCAAGTTATAACTACTGCAGTGATCAATCCTGTAATTACAACTCGCGACATGTTAATGAAAACCTCTGGGCCTGTTACTGACTCCGGTGATTAGTTCTATTCAGTCATCAACCCACAGTAGGTTATCTCATTAGCTCAGCCAGCAGCTTAATTAGTGTGTGGTAGATAATACTCTTACCTACAAAGTACTAGGGGGTTTATTTTTATGTGTGGCAATATTATTAGACAAAGTGATGTATGGAACTGTATGTTATTTAAACCCTGTTAACCCCCTTCCAAAAATGTACAGAACATTCAAATCCATCAAATATTGGATAAAATGCCAAAGTTAAGTATTTATTTAAATAAATTATACAAACCTTGGTGATGTGTAACAAAGCTGTATGACATCATAAAGACATAACGTCAATCACTATTCTGCATATATGGTCTTTTTTTGCATGTTTGTCAAGATCTTTGCAGACAATTGGGGGAACAAATATTGTTTATGAATGTTTATGTACACATATTTAAGGCACTAAGATATATACTGTATCCAAAACAAAACTCACTGAAATGTTGTCAGTGGTCTAACAAGCACAAAATACTTTTAAAAAATCACAAATATATCCATAAGCGAAGACAGTTTTCCAGTGGTAAACATGTATCAAAACTACATTGAAAATGCCACATAAACAGTCCGATATTCTGTCTGTAATACACAAATATGTTATCAATTGTATTACATACCATGACTTAGGTGTACTTTGTAAAGTCAATTTTCTTCTTGTTATCTTTACAGATCGATAACGCAAAGGTACTTTGTTGATTTTGCCAATGTATTAAAACTTCCAAATAAGGCAATTAAAACACCTTTGTGCGAAAACATTCGTCCACACCCACAAACATCGTGTAAATGTTGTGTTTTTCTCAGAGAAAAAAAAACTGAAGGTGTAAGTTTTACGGTTTCCGACTGAGTGTCAGTGTTTTGTGATACTTCTGAGAAAAGGTCAACCTCTTCCCAGACAAAAGCAGACATTAGATACTTCTTCCAAAAAAAAATGCCAACATAATTCTACAGATGACATTTCTGAAGAACAAAATTCATCTATTTAACAAAGACATTTCAAATACTTTATCATAGATCTTAAAAATATTTCAATACAAAGCATGTATGTACTACAGAAAAATTTCATAAAACAAACTTAATAATAAACATTAAACTAAATATATTCCAAGGTTTTAGTGAGTTACCATTTCATTGTCAGAACTTCACTACTGTATTAATTAAGCTAACGCAAATAGAGGTATCTTTTAGGGTCAAGCTTTAATATTACAATTTTAAAATTAGTTCTAGCTAGTTTTGCTAAATGTTCAAATTTGTTTGCGTTTATATGTGTAAATAGTGATTTTTTTTTTTTTTTTTTTGGGGGGGGGGGGGGGGGGGGTAAAGAAAAGAGATGGCCAAGCTGACAGATTTCAAGTGAACAAGTAAATGTTTAATAGTGAAGTACATACTAACAGGAAAATATAGAATAAAGACATTAAAATAAATGCAATCAGCCACTGACGTCAGTGCATGAAAATAGTATAAGTGGTGAAAGTCTGGTCATACCATTTAAATCACAAGGTAATGATGGATTTGAAAATAAGAATACTAGCAAGTAATATGGATATTGTACATTTACATAAACTCCTCTAATATTCTTGTTGAATTAAAAAAATCCACGTTTACCACACACCGAGCCCTTCAACATGTACACTGAAAACAATTACAGTACATTGTGCGAGTAATATTGACTCACAATTGTATGACCAAAATGACTGGATTCATTCATGAATGGATTGATTTCTTTAAAAAATGGCAGGTTGTCCTTTTGTGTTAAAATATGACTCAATAAGTAGTCTTGACTGAGCAACTGCAAATGGTCACATGCCTTCTTTGTGTGTAGATATGATATTCTTTTATTTTCCCGCCAGCTCTTTTTGGTTTCTATTACATATAATTTCATTGAAATAAACCCAAATCTTATCAACCAATGAATAACTTCATATCCATTATCAAAAAATCTAAGCCTTGTACCAGGCTAATGAAACAGTGAACTCTTCAAAACCAGAACAAACTTGAGACATACCACAGAGTGGTCTGCATTTGCGTACATATTTTGTTATTGAGGTCTGTGTGAGTAACTTGTAAATCAAATCTCTGGTGACAGAATGAACCTGCTCTGAAGTATTCTATTCATATAACATACCTGTAACTCAGACAGTGGAATAATCGCAAAGGTGTCGCTGGAATCGAAATTCTCGATGTGTGACTCAAGTCTCTTTAAAGCATTTAAGCGGATTAAAGTCCACCAACACAATCTTATACTTCATTGTGTTCTGATAGAAATATCGTCCAGGAGATATGCAAAGTTCCACCTGATTCCAATTAAACTTCTATAGCACATTATCTCTGCTGACAAGAGATTCAAAGGTGCAACATATCTATGAATCCCAATAATAAAGAAAACTGAACATGTCATATATAACAAAACACACCTATGGGCACTTTGACACGTTTCTTGAGAAATAAATTTGATCTTAGGTCCATGTACACAAAAGCGATGTGATTGTATAATAAAGTGGAAAGTAATGCATCAGATGTATCCTGTAGGCAGTGACAAGATGTATAAGCCAATTTGAAAAGGGTTTTATTTTAAATTACCCAAATTCTATATGGTAGATAGCTGGCGTTAGCATTAACAACATTAACAAAAGTTAAAAGTACCAGAACTTGGTTATTTATCACCAAGTTTAATTTTTAACAATTTGTTTCCCTCAGTTAAAGTGACCTCATATTATAGCACATCAGATCACCTCAGCATTGTGAGCGTGGACCTTTAGGATGTCTCCGATTTAACTTGTCACACCAAACATGTTATGCCAAATCGCTAAAGTAGTATATTTTATTGTTTGTATTTTTAGTTCTAACATTGCAATCCATAGTTCTAAACACAGTAAAATAGTTAAAACATGGATAATCTCACAGTTATTTAAGCCCTAATATACAAAATAATTCATGAACTACGACCAAAAAAGCCCATTGGGTTTTATCCCTAGTTGGGTTTATTCAAATTAAAATGGCCCTAGAGACCTAAAATGGATCCTCTGGAATACATAGAAATGCTTTTGGCTCTAAGTAACAGACAAGATATTCATCCTATTTCCAATAAGAGTGCCCCACCTGATCAGTGAGACCGAGGTTTTATATAAGGCTGGTTCAGTGGTTTGTGTGACAAGAGTCTTCTTATGCTATGCACTTGTGCGACACTGGTAGAACACAGTAAGCTTTTTCACCACAGACTTTATAAACTTTTATGAACGTCAGGTGTAAAAAAAACTGTTTTGCACAAAATGATCATTCCCATACGCCTCAAACAACACCCATAGCTACATAAAGAAATAAGCTTGTGGTGTAATGCTAAAAACCACCATGTTTATTCAGTATGACACATGTCCACATGATAAACAGGTATTTTAAGTGGGTAGATGTACAAAAGCCTCTTTCTGACATTAATATCTTGTCAAGTGCAAAACTGATATCATTTTAAAGCACTTTCTTTGTGTGCTTGTCAATAAGCAGTTGAATATTTTTCTTGGAGTCACTTGTTTACATTGGTAGACGGACAAAAAACATCCTCGACAAGAGTCCTACAGAGAAAAACCACATGGCTTTTACCCTGACTTTTGCACATGTGGAGACAGCCCCATTTTTCAGTCTTTGGAGAGAAGTTCTGAAAAATTTAAAACTTGGATATAAACCCTATTTAATACCGATTATTGTAAAAAGCGCTGCGATTACAAAAACAAGAATAAAAACTAATATTTATAAGAATTAATTAGAAATTAGATCAAGGGGCTCCACGGGACAACACTTGGGCATGTAACATTTTATTTTGTATCAACGACTTATTTTGTATTACCTGACTTATTTCGTAGCAATTTTCGACTTATTTCATTTTACCGACTTATTTTGTAGTAAAATTGCCTTATTTTATATTACTTGGCCGACTTATTTCGTACCAACAGTTGACTTAATATGTTACAAAACGGTGCGCAGAATTTTGACAAGATTTCAGGGTGATGAAAATAAGTCGATAATACAAAATAAGCTGCTCTATAGACAACTTGTTTTGTATCACTGACTTATTTTGTAGTAATTTCAATTCACCTTTTATAGTGGCTTGTCTCCATCAAAGGATGGACTCAAAGGAATTTAATCCTTACTGTATTCAATCTTGTAGTCCATTTACCATTTGCCTGATAGTAGTTCTTATTTTCAGCACTGACATTGATACAAAATAAATCGATAATACCAAATAAGCTGCAATATAGACAACTTATTTTGTATCACGGACTTATTTTGTATTATCAGGTTATAAAACTCGAAACTGTGTGAGGAATTTTGTTTTTAAAACTGTGGAACTCTTTGTTTATTCATTATTTTAATGTTACATTAACACTTTGGCATAGATTACATTAAAACATAGATCATAAGATAGAAAATGCATCCAAATTGTTATAATTTTCAAATATTTGCCTCTTATTAGCCATTCCATGAAAGACCATTCAATTTTCCTTGGATGTGTAGCCATTCCTATTGCAAATTGAAGATCCTTGGATATCTCAAAAACTACAATAGGTGCAATATGTTAAAAAAAGACATAGCAATCTTTAGGAATGATGATAAATGTGCCAAACTTAACATTATTTTTTCATCCTTCTCATGTAATTTTCATGATAATTTTGTAGAACAAGGACTTTTTAAAATGGTAATTAGCACATAGAATTGGAAAAATTGTATTTATCCCTGAAATTTTAGTATTCCAAAGATTTTGGTTATTAAAATGATACACAGTCATTCTTGTTTTCTTTCCGATGCATAAAAAATGCTTAATGCTACCAAATGGATTAACACATGTGCCACCTTCTCTATATTCTATTGAATAATGCTGAGGTGACATGTGATTACCATTTGCCTGTTGTCTATAGAATTGGACATTTTGCAAAACAGTATTTGGGACATATGTAGCTTTTACACTGTGCACGTATTGTTGTCACCCAGATATTGATGTCAGGCTGGGCAGTTGGGCGGTCTCTCGGCCAAGTGGATGGGCTGGCTTCAGTAATAACTCATCCCTGCTGTATCTCATAAACCATAAGGGTAGGATGTTGAACCTTGATAGAAACATTGAGAGACATTGGTTAAGGGGTGTAGGTGTGCAGCATCATAGTATGACCTTGATTTGACCTTGATCTTTAACATCTTATCCAGCCCATATCTTTCAAACTGTAAGGTATAGGATGTTGATACTTGGTAGGGATATTGGTTAGGAAGTATAGGTTAGCAATGTTGACCTTTGAGCTTGTCATAGCAATGCTGACCTTTATAGTCTTTAAAAGGTTGATACTTCACATGAACATTTGCCAGGGGACAGATGTATTGTTCAACTTCATAGTATTACGTTAATGCTCCCTATAACTTTTACTCTGCAATGTTGAACATGAATATAATATTTAGCCAGATGTTTCTTGAGTGTACGATGTGTACAGTTTAACATCTAATCTCATTGAGTTCATTGATTTCCCCAAGGTTGTGAGATCTGGCCATCTCTGATGCTATTTTTTATCGAGAAACAACATGTTTGTTGCAACCAGTTGCAGCATTTTAACCTTTTTATGCTAGTGTTTCTACTGATAAACCAA
Organism: Sabellastarte sp. h YS-2021; assembly: GCA_964017235.1. NCBI lineage: Eukaryota > Metazoa > Annelida > Polychaeta > Sabellida > Sabellidae > Sabellastarte > Sabellastarte sp. h YS-2021. The sequence goes on along the minus strand of OZ024929.1, from coordinate 173,703,594 downwards.
ATCTGAGCTCTCTATATGTAAACTTTATCTGACTCAACAAGGGCATTTATACTTCCACAAATATATTCCAGTCCAAGATTTAACACCAAACTCAAGTTCATTTACAGATGCAGGTATAATTTTCAATATACTACTGACTAGTCTAATTAATTATATCTCTGTGGAATGTCAGTGCTGAAAATAAAAGGCAAATGGTAAATGGACTACAAGATTGAATACAGTAAGGATTAAATTCCTTTGAGTCCATCCTTTGATGGAGACAAGCCACTATAAAAAGTGAATTGAAATTACTACAAAATAAGTTAGTGATACAAAACAAGTTGTCTATAGAGCAGCTTATTTTGTATTATCGACTTATTTTGTATCAGCCTGAAAGCTTACCAAAATTCTGCGCACCGTTTTGTGACATATTAAGTCAGCTGTTGGTACAAAATAAGTCTGCCAAGTAATACAAAATAAGGCAAGTTTACTACAAAATAAGTCAGTAATACGAAATAAGTCAAAAATTGATACAAAATAAGTCAGGTAATACAAAATATGTTGCTGATACAAAATAAGTTGTTACAGGGCATCTGTGCAAATATGATGAAGCTAGCTACAATATTTAAAGTTTTAGAACATCTTAATGATTTTTAAACTATCGGCTATGGCAGCCATTTTGTTTTTCATAGCCATAAACAATCCCTGCAAATTTGATGAAAATATCTTTATTAAAATATAAAGGTTGGTGTATTTATAAACATGACGAACAGACGGACACACACATATGAAAGGTGTTTTATAATTTCCCACCCACGACCTTTGGTTGCTGGCGGGAGACAAAAAATTGAGCACAGAAGTACTGAGTACAGACAACGTGATGACAATAGACAAACAATAGAACATATATAAGCCACAAAATTTGTTTTCCAATTACAATAGGGATATAGAATCAAATTAGCTGATGTCAGAATGGTCTGTTACTGCAGCTCATAGTTGTGTAGTGTGTGCAGCAACATAGCATGTTACAGCGGTAACACGACATCAGGACTTCAGGCATGCAGTTGTTTTCTCACACAATGTACTGTAATGCAAACCAAGAAGACAAGACCAAGATGAGACTTGGGGAAAAAAATTATTTTTATTAAATAATACAAAATACAAATAAACACACCTACATACATACAACATCTATGTTACCACTAAAACTACACTAACAGGATTAAAACAAAAACTAAAAGGTTAACGAAAAGTAAGATTACACTAAAATATTTTTTTAAAAATTTTTTCTAGGCACATATTGATTAGTGTTCATAAAATTAGTACAATATCCTAATGAGTGAGGTTTCCCTCTTTCCAAACTACAAATATGCACAATTTTTAACTGCATTTGTTAACACTGTTCCCACTGTAGGGGTGTGCAGCAACATAGCATGTTACAGCTGAAACACGACATCAGGATTTTAGACATGTAGTTGTTTTCTCACACAATGTACTGCAATGAGACCTTGGGTGTTAGCAAAAAATGTTAGTCCATCTATAAAACTTATGCCTCAGTTTCATATATACGACTTATTGAAAGAAGTTGCCAATTTATAACTCTGGAGGCTATTGCTGTTTAAAAAGGTTGGAAAACTGGCAAAGCACATTATTTGTAACAAGTGAAAACACAAGTCATATGACAGAAAGGATTGCCCTCACAACCTGCGGTGAGGATTCATACAGATAAGTGAGAGTACAGAACCCCAATAACACTGCATTAATTAGCAGACTTGTAATCAGCTTCATTCTTAAAGAAGAGTGTACACAGACTAGTAACACTATAAAGAAAAGTTACAACACCATAGATATAACCAATATCACCACAGGGATGTGTCCTAATACACCTTTCACATTACAAGCAGAAAACCCTGTGGTATTAGGCATTGGTCAACTACCGTCTGATGCCTCTGTGCAAACTTGTGACACAGTGGCAAAACATCAAATTCCTTGTGCGTGTTATGGAAATTTTAAAATGTGTAAAGCATCTGAATTTGTGTTATTTTACCATTTCCAATTACACTGTCCAAGGACCATAATAATGTTTGAAGTTCAAAGCTGGGGTTTTACATTCTGTTCAACAGCCAGGATCATATGGGGACATGACCCTCAGTATTGCCACTTGTGGGAGTCGAAATCATACAGAGGACACAATTGGGTTAAAGACAGAACTGCCAATAATTGGCTTAAGTGAACATTTCATTAAAATTTAAGCTGCAATGTATTTGAAGTATAGGTTAATAGCCAAGTAAGTGTCCAATATTTGAAAATAATGGACGTTTATACGGTACCGCACCCATTCCTTAATTTGTAATTTTGAAGATGTTGCTTAACATCCTCACTTTCCATTCCTTTTTTCTGGTGTGTATGTTTGGGTTTTTCCAATCATTTTAGTTGAAATAAATTTGGAAGGGTTCTTTGGAAGTGTGTAAAAAAGGCTTCTATATATAACTAAAACTATAACGGAACAACTAGTCTGGTGCCTTGACTGCTTTGCTCTGCAATAAAGGGTCAGGTATCACTCACCATTTTGGGCACTAGGCTTCCCGGAGTTACACCTAGCAATGACCAAGAAGAAATTAAATATCATATTTTCTAGTTAACACATTTGGTGCATATTTGACAGTATATCCCCCCCCCCCCCCCCCCATTTAATATATTATGATATCGCATAATAATTAAACAGCATTTGTGATAAATTAAAATGTGCATCAGTTTAAGTGTTGTCGATCTTCTATTATCATCCAAAAAACACGCATTTGCTTCTAAAGATTCTTGTCATCCTAAAATATTTTTAAGTTTAATTGGTAATATTTGATATTATAAGTCACATAATATATGGTAAAAATATTTTGAATGCATACAAAATTCATATAAATAATTAAAATATCAATCGAGTTTTCCTAATACAGATATTGGTGATGAATTCATTTGGCTATTCAGCACCTATACTAACTAGTTCACATCCCATAAAAATGCAGTTGAAAATGCAAAGCACTGTTTTCACGGGTATTGAACACCACCTCATGATGCACAAAAGAATGCAGCATTAATAGGTGAAGGTCATCGTAGGCGATACCAGTACCTTTATTGTTAAAGTAGACTGGTGCCTTGTCAACGGAACAACTGCCCATTAGTGAAAGACAATTTTAATAAAACAAATCTCATAGGCGTAATTTAACTTTTAATAATGGACACTTTGGGACTCGTAACCAGTCTATTATTTTCAAATACTGGACACTTACTTGGTCATTAATTTATACATATTGGATACTTTTACCAAAAGAAAAATTCTCGGGTGTAATTTAACAAAATCAGTTCACACATCTCATTATTTCTTAACAGGGTATACTATGGGACTAGATGAAAGTTGTATTGAGAGTGTATCGGTGTTCCTTTCCAACAAACCCCCAGATCATCACTATTTGTTACAAGTACTGAAGCAAACCATTTATCTCATTTCATTATTTTCTATTGGTGAGATAACACGGTCTGTAACTAACAGCTGCTTATTAAACTGGACCTTCTACACTTATGTGGACATTACATAAATGGCATATTGTTACACTGCTTTGTTATTTTATGATTTACATTAACATTTTACAAATGTTATCTATGTTGCACATAAACCATTTTTATTTACCTTTTAAAGAACTAATTACAATTTCTTATTTCTTTATAGTCCTTGCAATTGAATGTTTTGAGAAGAGCCGCAGAAACCAGCCGCTTCACCCTCTTCAGTGCCTGACAAACTTCCAAATCATTTATGATGGCAGTGTCTCAAAGCCAAAGGCACATCCAACAGTAAAACATCAAGCAGCCATCCCAAGCCAGAGCAAGTCTATGGCAACCCCGAGGTCACAATGCCTTTCTCCAAAACAAAAGAAAAGCAGCCTGCAGCTATCTAATCCTCTGACAAGAAGTTCACCTGGTATACTGTCTGGCCGCAGTACTAGTGCTCAACCTGCATCAGCTGCTGATGAACGCCCACAGAGTACAACACAGCATTATTCCAGATCTACTGCATCAACAATCCCTACCACAGGTCAACCAGCAACTCCAAGGTCAACCAGTGCTACCCCAAAACCAGGCAGTGGGAGGGTGTTGTCACTATCTCAGGCTACAGTGGGCCTCAGAGGTGCCTTACCAGTCTCTACTGCACCACTGATAAGTATAAATTCTGAGGTATTCAAGTTTAAGATGACCCATGCAGCCTTGATGAGTTCGATGAAATTGGAACGCAGCAAATCTGCAGACAGAAGGATACTTCAGGATATCATCAAGGCAGAACATGCCAAAGCTGAGAAAATGTCCTCAGCCATGAGTTCAGCAAGGTCACAATCTGGTGTGAGTGAAATGCCTGTCCTTTCTGCAAGGGAATCTATATCTTCCACCACATCAACTTTGAAACAGGCCAGCACACCGAGATGTAGGTCTACGAATGCATTGCAACAGTTGTTGACCAGGAAGGAATACCATGTGCCAGAGACTCAGAATCAGACTAACAATGACCACAGGAAAGAGTATGTTGCCATAACCAATCAGAAGGCACTGCAACCTCTCGAGGAGAATGTTACTCCTGAATTGAAATCTCCTGATGACACCTGTGGCTCCAGAGGTGGGCTTGAAACAAAACCTACCCCTGTGACAAAGAAGAAACAAGAGACTCGTACTGGTGAGAAGTCTGGTGGAAGTAAGAAAGGTTTATCTTCACAGAGTGAAGGGTTTAAATACAGACTTACACCTTCACCGACTGCTCTAAAAGCTCCAGTTGCAGCACAAAATATTATTGATAGTGTGCAGAGGTCTATGAATTCTGCACCTTCCATTCCAACCCTGAAGAAGGATAGATCAGCAAATGGAGGTGCAAATATGTCTAATACTGACGGAGGTATTATTGTGGGTGTTAGTATCAAAAAGAATGAGAGAGGCAGCTGAGTGGTTTATTGTCTACTTGCTCTATAGTAATCAGTTATGTAAAATATTTGCATGAATAATTATGCAAATTACTCATATTAGTTTTTATATAACTAGCATTATGCACTATGCATTGCATTTTACTTAGTACCTCTTTTTTGTGTATTATAATTTATTGGGTTTGAATTGTTTTTGTGTGTATTGCTTATAGATGAAATTGTATATTTGTGTATAAGTGGTGTACCAAAGATTATAATATGTACTGTTAACATAATGCCTGGTTTTTTTTCGTTCATTCCGATGAAAAACACAGAATGTCTGTTGTAACACAGGTAACACATTTTTGCATAGGTTGTGTGACATCCTAATATCTCCAAAATCAATACAATTAGTTGTTATGACAAGATGTTATCTGGAGAGCATTGCAAGAGCAATGCTGGACTATGCAATTAGTGCAAGCTTTAAAAACTATCAGTGTCTGTGAATAGCATATCAATTGGGTAGATTTTCTTGTACTATGACTCTTAAAAACTGTATGTTTGTATAAGGTTGCACGTATATATCAGTATTTATAATATACTATTGTTCCAAGTACATATTTATGCATTAATGTATATGTGTAAATGAAATTACACTTCTTTTATGAAAATAACTTGTCTTTCAAAATTAGTGTCACCATTCAATAATAGTGGACATATACTGACTTGGCTCTCTTTGCAGGTAGGTTTGAATCAAACATGACAATTTGCATAAAACTATCTCAAGTCTGTCTTAAAGGCCTTTTTTCACGTATTTGTTTTTTGTAAGCGCACTGATTGTGTTACACTAAAACTATTTTGTAGAGACAGTGTGGAATCTTGAGAAGATGGAAATTTTCAACTCATGGCAAACTAGTGTACACCCCAGAGAAAAAAACCTTATAGAAGGACAACATTAAAATTGTTATACCCCTGTTACATTTACACAAGATTACCCCCCAATCACCCAGGTTAAGTGCTCATGAGTATATCGTGTCAGCCTGGAGACCAATTATTTCCCTTAGGAAGTTCTGGTGTGTAATTGTGGCAATCCTAGAAATCCTTCCCATTTTTACACATGTTTGAAAATTTTTTGCTAGTCACAGTTTTTGTACCGGCTATTCAAGTCCCATCTTGTCAGTTGAAACTATGTAATAATCTATCTTTTGTGTGATATACCTGTTACCTTACCTATCCTCCTGGTGCCTTGTGGCACATAGGGCCTCCACAAAACATCTCCATCTATCTTTGTTGGCTGCTGCCACTCTCGCCTCTGCCCATGTGCTGTGACCTAGAGCCTTTCTTTCAATCTCTACTGTTCTTCGCCAAGTTGCTTTTGGTCGTCCACGTTTCCGCTTTCCCCCTGGTGCCCAGCTAAGTACTATGTTGCAATCATTCTCTGGGTCTTTCCTTAACATGTGCCATATAAATTTCCATCTCCTTCTGCATGTTTCCTGGCTTACTGGTTTAATCCCTGATCTCTCATTTATTTCTTCATTGCTTACATGATCTTCCCATCTTATCTTAAGTATTTTCCTGAGGCATTTATTTTGGAAAGTGTCAATTAATTTATTGTCTCCCTTGTTCATCTTCCATGTTTTGCATCCATATAGGAGTACAGGTGTTACTAGTGTCTTAAACAATTTTATTTTGGTTTTCCTTGTGATTTTGTTATTATTCCAGATTTTCCCCAATTTGGTAAATGTATTACGAGCTCTGGTTATTCTGTTCCTTAAGTCCCCCATTCCTCCTCCTTCTGGTGTAATTGTTGCCCCCAAATAAGTAAATTTGTCGACTCCCTCTATTTCTTGCCCTCTTAACATGATTGGGTCATTGTTTTTTGGGTTTATCTTCATTATTTTGTTTTTATCTATGTTGATTTTAAGCCCCACCCTCTCTGATTCTTCTTCTAGTTTCTTGCTTTTGTTTTGTATGTGTTGTCTGGTTGATGACATGAGGGCTACATCATCAGCAAAATCTAGATCTTCTAATTTGGATGTAAATTTCCATCTTATTCCAGTAAGGTTTCCATCTGTTGTTCTTCTCATTACCCAATCCATTGCCAGTAGGAATAGAAATCCTGACATATTGCATCCTTTTTTGATGCCGGTTAAAACCTTGAACCACTCTGATGTTTCACCATTATCTTCAACGGAGCATTTAAAATCTTTGTAGAATTCTTTTATGATGTTAATAAGTTTCTCTGGTATACCGTATGACCTCATGATTTTCCAGAGGCTTACTCGGTGTATGGAGTCAAATCCTTTTTCGTAATCAATGAAGTTCAGGTATAGGGTAGCTTGCCATTCATTTGTTTGTTCTATTATGTTTCTGAGAATAAATATCTGTTTGACTGTCCCGGGTCCGCTACTCCTTCTCTAATTCTGTTTATTAAAATTCTTCTTAATACCTTGCTGACTATGGGTAGTAGGTTTATACCTCTCCAGTTTTTGCATTTTTTTAGATTCCCTTTCTTTGGTAGTTTGATGATTATTCCTTTTTTCCATTCTTGGGTATTTGCTCCTTCTTTCAAATTTTGTCAACAAGCAATTTTATTTTTCTTGTTGAGAAATCTATGTCAACCTTAAGCATCTCTGCTGTTATAGAATCGATTGTGTGATATAACCTATCTTTTAATCATAATAACTTAGCCTGTGCACTTTTGCATGCAAGACCAATCTTCCTGTTATATTGGAGTCAAGTGTTTTGACCCACAATACACTAAATCTTGTGATGTCTCCCTATCAATATTCCCTATTTTCCAAGAGTGATCTTGACTTGGTGTTTTATGAGCTATCTTCTTGAACTTTGGCAGTCAGGAGCCAGTGTTAAGACTTTTTTTTTTTTGGTCGTATGACTTAGCTTTGGAATCATAATGCAATGAGATTTTATTGGTACATAACTTTTTACCTCCTTTTTTGACGGGATCACTCATGGCAGGGTTTAGTTTTTACCAAACAATCTTACGGCAACTTGCATATACCAAACAGCAGCATTAGTTGGGAGGAACACGTGTAAAGTTTTGTGTTGGCTAAGGGAATTTTCTGTTCAGAATTGTAAAAAGTTATCATTTTCCAAACACTTAGTATTATGATTGAACCTGTTTTGCTAACTAAGCAGAGAGTATGATAAAATCCACTACAAGCATTGTCACAATGGCCAATTATAAGATTTGAATGGACCTTTGTCATCAAATTAAAGCCCAGATATTAAGTTTCAATCATGTAAATACATGTATATCAATTCATCATTATATGTTGCTTTATTCATGTAGCCTATTAGCCACCCAGTTGTACAAAGGCTTAACATTTTAATACAAAATATTTTTATATTTTATTATTTATTGAGCATTGTCACTCTCAGTAAATCTCATATGCACAAAGACTGACAAAGAATAATTGTAGAATTTGAATTATATTCTCATCAATGACAAAAATGTGCATTTGGAGTATCATTTATGAAAGACATAATGAGCATCACTGCAAAACATGTATTGGAGTCACAGTGAATAAAGTTCATTTATAAAATGATTGACTTTGGCTATCATTCATTGGAAACTATTGTTCTTAGTGGCAGCATCAGTGAACAGCATATTTCTTTTTTTCAAATAACCCATGTTGCCATCTTAAATTTGTTTAGTCTATGCCATTAAAACTACAGATTGTAAAGAAGTTAAACATTAAGCCAGATAAAAATAATCAAATGAACACTATCATTTCATTTTCAATCAATCACAGTGTCTGGGGTCGTGGTGTTTAAACTGTTTGTTACATGTACAGAAGGATTAGAATTAGGTTGACTCCTGTCTATCATATATGATCAATTGGCTGTGATATGGTGTTTAAAACTGTAATTTGCTTTTGTTTTTCTTTTTATATATAATGTGACTTTTGACATTTTCCCTCAGGGCAACTGTTCTGATGTCCTTTGCATTGTTGTCAGTCCGATATTTGTATTAACGGCACATAGATCTTTACTGATGAATAAACTATCCCTCTGGCCACATCTCTTGTGTATCATTTGTCCATTGAACAACTAATTATGAAGTAGTGCCATCTCATCAGTGGTCAATAAGAGTGGACCTCTACATAGAGTTTAAAAACATGCAGTTACTGCGTAGTTACACTGTTGTAGAATTTTGTGATTGATTGCAATGGACTTTTTCACCATGTCAGTCTAACTTAATATTTTCTTTGAACCAGTTGACAGCTAATGAAGTGATTATATTTTGCATTAGAAAAAATGTACTTTTCATTATACTGTCCAGTCTGTAAGACTGCCCACCCCGATATTCATGGTAACTCCTATATAAATAGTTAACAATCCATTTTATAAGTACTGTTATACTAATTATCACTGATACACTCTAGGGAAGAATGCATATTGTACAGCATTAAGACTAAATCCAGGCTGGCAGAATAAAGGAATGGAGTGCACAATAATTGGTGAAGATTCTGTACTGTAAACCACTAACCTTTGGAAGCAAATATCAACTGTTTCTCCAAAGGTCAGGCTAAAGATTTTATCACATGATCTAAAAAGTGGAAGACACCCTGTGGTCCCACTATGACACAATGACAAGCCACTCCCTCTAACACTGTGATCTACTGGTTAACACACTCACCTGGGAACAGTGTGGGAACAGTGTGGACCTGGGTTTGTTCCAATGTACAGATACATAGTAGCATTGGTGACACCTCAAAATGGCAGTCCTACGATATTGTGTCCCGACTCTAGTGGCAAGCTGAAACACCCCATTGATATTTATAAATAGCCATCCATGAGAGTCTGTCTTTCAGTTGGGGGAATGTCAGTCAATAGAATCTCTGTAGTACTTGTGCTGAAACAAGTCCAATAGTTCGTTTGAGTGCTGTACTAAAAGAGGTAATGCATTACAATATAAGCTTAGAGACCAAGGTTATATTTAAGTGGTGTAGACGGTCAAATATAATTAGATTTTAATAATGCATCCAATTCATGTGAAACATCTGATTGCCCAACAAGAGATAGCTCAAAAACCAATACCAGGTCAACAACATAAGAAAGATCTACCAGGGAAGAGAGAATGATGGTGATAGCAATACAAATCTGAAAAAAAATGAGTTTTTTAAACAAAACTGTCATGGTTGCTTGTCACAGATGGCATTCTATTATCCTCAATGACCCCGTCAAAATCGGAATTTGTGTCTTCAATGAAAATAGAATTTTTTTCATTGTCATCGTTTCAGACTTAACAGGTTGAGCGAGTAGTCACAATGATAGTAAAGTGTCATCTTGAGCATTAAACATGTTAAAAGGCCTTTCCTGATGAACAAGTCTCTACTTAGAACTCGCAACCAGTCCTTTCAGTCGTAAGGTCATCATCATCTATCCTTAAAAATGCGAGGCACAGATTTTTTCACTGTGGTCTTCCACTTTTGTATCTGCAATCATACAATCCTTCCCTCCTATTTATGTTCTTTCATATCTTTTTGTTTCTCCTTCCTTCTGTTGCCCAGTATGTGTTCTTGTATTGTCATAGTTTTCTCTTCTTAGGATTTGGCCAATGTATTTCTATTTTAGCTCTTTGATGTTGCCTTGTATTCTTGTGGTTTATGTTCTCTTTATTTCCCTGCTGCTTATAGTATTTAGCCAATATACTTTTAATATCATTCTCTGGCGTTTGTTTTGGAAGGATTCACATTCATTCATGTCATGTTATTTTTCCCAGTATTAAGATCCATATAGGAGGCTTTACATTTGTACTGAATTTTTTTTCATTAGTTTTTCTCACTAAACATGTTGCATTTCCATATTTGATTGAGCTGAATGAGTATTGCTCTGGCCCTCTGCAGTCTTCTCTTTATTATCTTGTTCTACCCTCTTTAGTAAATAAAGTGCCTAGATCTGTGAACTTGCCTACATCTCCAGTTTCTTCGTGTGTTACTTTCACAAGATCTTTTATTCTGGTATTCATACTCAAATGCTTTTTTTTTGTCTTGTTAACAGTATCTTTTTGGTACTCTGTCTTATCTGTATAGTGCCTATACTTGTCATGTGCATTCTTCTGTGAAAATTAGAGCAGGCTCAAAATTACTTCAGAAAAGTCATTAGGTCTTGGTTTTATTAGTGAGCATAATGAAATCTAGTTGTTGATGGCATGTCATAAGAGCAATCAGTTGTGGTCACTTGGCTAATCTTTTCACTTGTGACAAAGCACACGGTTTGTCAGTTTTCCTGCCCTTCCTCAAAAGGACTGATCAGAGAAGTCTAAAAAAAGTAAAAAATTGGCTGTTACTTGCGATAGGTCGTGAACATGGAACAGGAATATAGTTCGATAGTTCTTCATGGATTTCAGTTGTTCAAATATTGTGCACACTATGCAAATGTAATGTTGTATTTGAATGCAGAGATGTTCCTGAGATGCTTGAGATGATTAATAATAATAATAATAAATATTTTTCCTTTATTTCCTTTATTTCTACAGTTAGAAAAATATTGAAATTTGAAAAAAACCGACTTAAATATGAAAGGATATTTATCCGTGCACACATGTACAGAGGAGACATTCTTGCAAAACATTTAGAAATCAAGCCAATTAACAAACCTCTATAAACATGTCAACTGACAAAACACAGATAATGTCCATAAAAAGTAGAAACAAACTCATAACTCTAGAGCATTTCATATAAATGACAGAAATACTTGCATTTTAGGTGATTATTTAAACAGATTTTACAAATGTCACAGGTTGTTACAATACATTATAGATACTGATAGCGTGCAGTTATTGTCATGTAATACAAAAATGGTACAAGCATGAGTTTGATAACTGTACTGCACATTCTACAAACAGCATTATTAATGTTATTCCACAGCAGACTTAAAATTAAATATTTAAGCAAAGTGGAGCTTTGTAAAACAGCAATGTTCAGGTATTATAAATATGCCTGGATATCAGAAATGTAAAAAAAATCGATTTTATGGACCATTGCTGCACAACAATGTATGCTAATGTTATATAAAGCTTCTATAATCTTTGGTATTTTTGAGTGCATTGTGATCATTTACCGTTTATTGACTGTGATCAATGAACAATAACGCCCCTATATAATACACACATGCAAAAAAGTACATTTGCAAGTGCATTATGACTCATAGCCAGGCTATAACTAAAAATGCACTCCTCTTTAAATTTACATTTAGAGCTTGTCCTGGGGGCTTTCTGAAAGGACTATTTATATGTTATCATGTGCTCATATAATCTATAACCTGTATTAAATTACTTAACAAACGTGTTTCAGAGAAGGTAGGTGTAATAGTCCATCACAGGAATATTTTGGTTAATCATAAGCATCTTGAGTCTAAATTGTTCAAAAATATCAAATCTTTTCTTAGATTAATTGACTAGTTTCTGTGGATAAAGTCTGTTCATGATTGGTGCTAAGTGATAAGAATTCCATATTATTACGCATAAAACAAGCATACATGAGGGATCTGTGTCCCAGTTGTACCAACTTACTCAGCTTGTGCATCAGAAAGCAAACATCAAAATAACCAATAAATAATCAGGTGCCTCTTTACAGCATCATTGTCTACTTACAAGCATGAAAATCAGGATCATTATACCTGAACAATTAATGCAAATTAGGATGAAAACTTGGTCCCCAGATAATCACAAATGCATTGTGTTGTTGTGGAATCAAGGAATATTGTATTTATGTGAGATTTCCATTCTCATCTTTTGATAGGGTATGTGCACACAGGAGTATCACACAGAGAAGAAGGTCAGATAAGTAGAATGCATCTTAATGGTTATTGTAAAACATAAATACTAAGTATATTATCTCTCTGGATTCTGTATACTTTCCTTCTCTCGTTGTGGCTCCAGCGCCTTAAAATGATGGAGATTATATAAGTACTGTAAAAGTACTCATTATTTTCCATTTACATCACAGTATTAATTCATAGTTTGAACAAGAGCACATAAATGAAAAAAGAAAATAAGTTATACCTAGAAATAGAACACACTATTAATAGTAGCTTTAAAAACTGGCAATGTCCCAGCCAGCGCTACATATGAGACCTACAAGGGTCCCAAATGGGTTCTTATATGGGGCCTTTGTGGGCGCCCTATATGGGCCCCAGTCAGTTTTTGCAAACGGTTTTCTGATGGGACCAATATGGTTTATCAATAAGGGTCATATATGGGCCCCATATGAGGCCTTTATTGTGAAATATATGGGTCCCACATGGGCCCAACTTGTAATTTGAACATGGGGCTCAGATGGTTTTTGCAAATGGTTTTGTGATGGGACCAGTATGGGCTCTGTATATGGGTTATATGTGGGTCTGACAAGGGCACTATATGGTAAACTGCATCCAGGTTCTTATTGGTCCTACATATAGGTTCAGATGTATGGACCGGCTCAGTTTTTAAATGTGCACTACCAACACAAGGTCCATTTGCTGTTCAGCTTGCATGTAATAGAAGCTCAAAAATGAGTTGATCTGTGTGAACAGTCCGCAATTTCCTTCACACTTTGCCCACATATTCTGTCTAATATTTTAATACACTTTCATGAAGCCTTTGTAAATAATGCACAATACAATCTTGATTCATACTATACTTTTATCCAATTTCCAGAATGTAATTCAAATCATTTCAAGTTCAAAATCTTATGATGTACCACATTTGTGTCTAAGCTTGTCTTATACAGAATATAGAAATGTGTATCAGAAACTCATCACTCAATGATTCACCCAAACCCTTTTCCAGATGGCCCAAGCTAAAACAGCTACATAGCCTTGTCAAGACACAAGTAAAACACATGATGAAATCCTCAGTTATAATTAAGCACATGCATTATTTGATTAATAAAGATTTTTTTCATTATGAATCCCCACCAAAAATATCATAGTTCATTATTTTAGCCTTATTTACACAATTTTTACAAATTTCATAGATTTCTCACACATATTTATAATCTTTAAATTGTACTGTAATTTGTATCCTAGTGACGAAAGGCTACCCTGTTTCACACCATGGGGTGTTTTCCCATTTTCCTAGCACTGCCTCAAAATACTATCTGTGTGAAAAGATAAACATATCTGTACTGCATGATATGGGGGGTTGGACCTATTAATGACCCCTTGAGTTAAACTAAGAGAAACTAAAATTTTACAGAATTTCCACAACTGTAGACTTAGGATTTCTGTGCTCTTATACATGAAAAAGGTGTTTGTGGTACATTAAGGTAATAAAAACCACTAGACTATTAATTAGTGAGATATACAACAAATTTAATTTAATACATTTTTTACAAAAACTTGACAATACATTTACAGAGCTATAAAATGGCTATTGCATGTGATAATAATGAGGGTCCCTTGTGAGAATATTATACCCATTTTTGACCTTCACAGGTCCAACCAATATGCGTGTACACTTTTATTTAAAAAGCTTTTGTGGCGAATTGTTTTTCTCAAATAGGACCTTTTTTATTTTTGGATTTTTTTCATTCAAAATCAGATGAGAAGTTAATAAAGAACACTTGTTATATATATTTACATTTTTCCTCTAGGATTTATATATGGGACCTATCTGGGACCCTTATACCAGTAAATCATCCATAAAAGTCCATTCTGGGGCCCATATTAAACATTGTGATAATAAATGTTTTGTTTACCACTCTTTACAAAGTCCAAATCAACATGATGCCAAATGAATCTATTATTAAATCTGTTTTATTTTCCTTATTTTGTACTATTTAGGGAACATTAAGTATTTTTATATAAATGGGACCAATATGGGCCCCCTTTGGGCATTCTGTGCCCATATATATCCTTTATAGGACCCATATTGCTATTTGCCCGCCTATAGCCCACATAGGCCCCATATGATCATGCTTGCTGGGGTAATAGGATGGCATAAAAAATAATCTTGTGTAATGTCCACCCCATCACAATCTTTACAACATAGCAAAATTTTACATTTTTCGGCAAAAAAAATTTAAGATGGCCGCTAAATGCTTTAGGGAACTCAACTTTTAAATTTTCATACATAACATCTGTAACACCTTGTGGATCCCAAACTCCCAAATCTCATGCGGCTTACAAGATAAATTTGATTTTATATTTTGCCTCCAAAACCGATAAATGGATTTTTTTATGATTCTCCATTTATATAAATTCTATTACCTTTTTGAACTGATTAGGAGATAAACATGATTTTATACTTTTTTTGCAAAATTACAAGATGTCCCCAAAAGCCTCAACAATCAACACGGATAGCTAACCATCTATATAATTAGTGACAAGGGTCCGCTACTCACTCCAAATCAATCATATTTTCTCGAAAAATGTTGCCTTGGCAAATGGAAAATTATTTACTTTTCGTTAAAAAAAACATAAAATTCAGTCCCATACAAACTATCAGGCCATGGCAACGCCAAAAATGTATGACTGTGGCTAAAAAGTATTCAATACCAGCCCAGTAAGTCTCAATGCCAAAAATGGCTGAGATATCTAAAATATTCTTCCTTTAAATGAGTAGAAACAAATTAGAAACAAATTATTATGAAGGACGGTGGATGGTGGAATCTGGATAGTGGTTAAAAAGCAAATATAATGAATTCTTTTCCACTCAATGCATGGTAACTAAATTGTAAATTCGCCATTACTTAGTTAGCTATACAAGTATAATATGCCAAAAAGCATAACAAGCATTTACCTAATAACCCAATAATCCTGCATTTCAAATTTGGTAAAACTAGCTAAAGTAATTTTTCTTAAAATGAATAGAATGGGTGAAGGCAGACACCGGACACTGAGTGGCAAGACAAAGTAAAAATAATACATTAATCACACACCCCAGCAGGGTGGACATAATTCATGACTTGATATTGAGAAAATCATGTATGTTAATAAACAATTGGATAGTTAAACTACTGAGTAACTATGTATGTCTTATTAGCTATTTTGAGAAATGAGCTTTTGATATAAAGGATAGACACTGTAATCTAGAAATGGCGGTCAATTTGTGAGAATAACGATTGGGACTATAACCAATCATACATTTTCACAAAGATTTTCAGAAAAAAAATCAGGACAAACAAAAAGATAACATAATCATGAAATGGGTATCAGTTTGGTGGGAGAACATCTGTTCAGATTATATATGCATTTTGTTGTGGTTTCAAATGTTTTGAGGCCTATCTAAATAATACAGCACTTTTTAAGCATGAGCCTCGCTAGAACTTTTTTTTTTTTTGTCTCGGGACTTTGATGAAATTTACCTGTGCATTCTGAATTTCCCTCTCTGCTCTTCAACAGCTAAAAGGACACATGTCCTTTTGTATTTTGCCCATACATATGTCCTTTTGTCTCCGGACTTTGACAACACTCCAATAGCTAAAAGGACACATGTCATTTTGTATTTTGCCCATACATATGCCCTTTTGTCTCCGGACTTTGATGACATTGACAACACTCCAATAGCTAAAAAGACACATGTCCTTTTGGCTTTTGCCTATACATATGTCCTTCTTGCATCGGACTTCCAGGAATTGTGGCACAGAGTGATGACTATTTGTCAGCTCACTGAAGTCAAGCGGCAATGGGCTGTTAGTACTTGTATGGGTGACCGTCTCAGTTCAGGACCAGCTGTGGGATGTATCAAAGTTGGAATTTCTTTCTGTCATGAGACTTTCTTAAATTCTAGTGCACTACTCGTGTCTCTGATGGCTTTGTGCTCACGCTAGGGGACCAAAACACCTTTAGGCCTTGTTTATAATAGATTTGTGTTTTCCCATATAAATGTACCTCACATTAGTGACAGGAGAGAAGCCAAAGAAAAGTTAGCAACTGCAAAATCTAACAGGCACAAACATATAAACAATTTCTTACAAAATCAAACTACACATATGGTTTCTATACTTTACACTATTATCTTAATATCAAAGAAGG
This sequence comes from Sabellastarte sp. h YS-2021, assembly GCA_964017235.1. Classification (NCBI taxonomy): domain Eukaryota; kingdom Metazoa; phylum Annelida; class Polychaeta; order Sabellida; family Sabellidae; genus Sabellastarte; species Sabellastarte sp. h YS-2021. The sequence continues at coordinate 173,686,696 of OZ024929.1, read as the reverse complement.
CAGAAGACAAATAATAAAAGCATAAAGCTATAGAGTCAGATCACAGTAGATCACCAGTTCACAGTAAATCAGTCCCAAACAGAACACTTGTTCCTTGGATTCATCTTGGAGCCAGGACTACAGTGAAAGGCCCGTGAAAATTCATCTATGTTAGCCAGTGTTCCATGGACCCTGTAAATGGAGAACACATGGAATAATTAGTATGTTAAACGTTGGAGGAATATAATAATCAACACATAACATATAATATCTGCCTGTTTTTTATCAAAATACAAAGTTGTCTGATATCTCTGGTAATCTGAAAAGGTTGGGAGTGTAATCATGCTGATTCTAGATACTTAATGAAAATATTTAATAGCCGTTTTTGAGTGGGCATTCTATTCCAAGGATGTTAAGACATTTATTTTGGCTGTTACAAAATATACAGCACACTCTGTATAAAACTCTAGCCAGATAATCTTCTTTCCAAGGGAAGATTAGTCACTGGAGTTCCTGATTACCACAGAACAGTTGTGGAGGGCCAGTCAGTGATCTTTTATCCAATCACACCAGTTGGGAGCAGCTGGTAAGACTGATCTTATCCACCATACCACTTATCTTCTCACTTGAGACAAATCACGCTGTCTTTTAGTTTTTACTCAACCTTTTTTACAGGATCAGTTGTGGCATCAACCTGAGCTTAAAATCGGCTAATGACAAGTCATGAAAATTGGACAGTACTGTTTATTTTCTCAGGCAGGTGTAAGGGGTCCGGGTAAGCAGTGTTGTTGATCAAGATTCTATATTATAAACCATGCAGGCATCTGCAAGCTACTGGTAATATACTGGTTTGGGACATTCTGTAATGATTAATTTCATTAGCAAGACAGTTTAATTTTACCAGTTTCTTTAAAAATTAAAGTAAATCAGTGATAAAAAGTCCAAATCTTGTTTACTTATGTGTGTTTGTCCACACATCTGAAATCCTACAGTTAATATTGCAGCAAGTCAATTTTGCATGATCTTTGGTTAAATTTGTTCGGACATCTATTGACCTTTATATCTGACCTCATGACATGTGCTGGCATCCTATAACAGTTATGGGGCAAAAATTGAATGAATTGGAAATAATCACAGCTGTAGTTTACTTATACTCCCAGGTCATATGCTCAGTTAGCATGGATGTAAGCATGGTTTGCCATGATATTTCAGGTCAAGAGCATTGAGCATTATCAAAATCAACAGCTATGGTCTTACAGTCAAATAAATTGGTATCTTTTAGGGTGCCAATTAACAGACCAGAGCTAAGATTCTGTTCCTTTGCAGCAATTACTGTTTGTACAGAGTAGGCCCCGTCTTAAACACTAGCCTGTGTTATAGAAAAAGTATTCTACTGTAGCAAACAGATTACTTTTATGTTATATAATTACGTCAAATTATGATTCAAATAAAATAGGTACTACACACCTAACTCTGCCCATTGTATGCATGTTTGGTTCAACCAGCTTTTCTTTGGAGAATTTACCACATTGATTCTGTAAAGAAATGTATAGTTCTAATGACATGCCACAGAATAAGTCTGCAGAATATTCACAACACTAGCATTTTCATGTTAGTTTATCTTTACGTTTTTATTTACATTTCTTTGTCACATCTAAAAAATGTAAGCTTTCTTAGAGACGTTTGTTACTTCATATAGCTTTGCAATCAAGTATTCAATGTGTCACTGAATGTGCTATGCGTTTTTAGCTATACCATGATATTTGAAAAGTAAGATGAACCTAACGAGTATCTCACAAAAAAAGATAACGAAAACACCATTACTAACTTGAGCAAAGGCAACAAAAAATAACTGTTCAGGCGTTAAGTCATCGTCTACACAGTCACTTCCTTTTGATGATTTCTTGTATCCCTGTGAATATATGCAATAAACCACTTTTTAAAATGGATTCCAATATCTGGTGGTGGAGTTTCATAATGCTAGATTGGCCCACCAAAAATAAATAAATAAATATACAATTCTATAACACTGAAGGTCTAATGGTGGAGTTTTATAATGATAAAATTGGTCTACCAAAAGTATAACAAGAGCACTCGGAGAGCGCAGATCTCCGCCAAGGGAGCACTTATCCTGAAAATTTCATCAAAATCTGTCTATAACTTTTTGAGTTATCTGTCTTTAAAAATTGCATTTCATGCATCCAGAAGATCCAGATAGCGATCCAGATCACTCCCAAAATTAAATCATTTCTTCCTTTTCCCTTTTCCGATATATCCTGAAAATTTTATCAAAATCCGTCTATAAGTTTTTGAGTTATCTTGTTCACAAACAAACTCACAAATCCACAAACAAACCCAGGCAAAAACATAACCTCCATGGGGGAAGTAAATATGCAATACTCTAACACTGAGGGTCTGGTGGTGCAGTTTCATAATTCTATGATGGGTCCATCCACACATATAAATATTCAATGGGATACCACAGAAATCTCGTAGCTGAGTTTCATACTGCTATGATTGAGCCAAATATGCAAACATTCAATACCTTAATACTAAGGGTATGGTAGTGGAGTTTATAACGCTATAACCCACAGAAAGGATGTTTTAAGTACAAGGAATATGTTCAGTTACTGAATCCTCATAGCTTTTCATTCATTCTTAAGAAATCAGGAGATTTCAAATTCTGTAAAACATCACATATACAGTCAGATATGTATATTTATGTTTAGATTATTTGCAATACAAATGTATCTAACCTAAAATAACATTTAGAATTACATTTGATGACTTTCACCTTAACTGAATACCGTACAGGTTGTATGGGTCATATACAACAAACCCTAACTGTTACCCACAACAGTGAGATATTCATTATTTTATATATTAAATATGCAGACATGTATAACTCTATACATTTTTAGTAGACATATTAAATTACACATATTGGTTTCTAAAACCTTTTTATGGGCTTGTAGAGACAAATACATCATTAGCTATTAGTATCGGAGATATTACCTAAAATCATCATGCAGCCATTCTCATGAAAATAGGATATCAGTTTCCTCAATCCATCACAAAAAGACAATAGACAGGCATAGTTTTACCAAGGCCTCACTAGCTGAACAGAACCAGCTGTCACTAAATGTTAGATCCCAACAGACCATCTCTAGTTTCAGGAACCAATTCAAGAACTACCTATTCAGACTAGCATATTCACCACTGTAGTCCTTTCCTGGCAGTTGTTTATTGAGCTATGACCTCTCTCTGATTTTGGGCTGTCCATTTTTCGATTCCAGCACATTAGAGGATCTTTATCAAATTTGCACTTAGCCTATGTAAATGTCTCTTTTTCTATTATTATTAGTTGTATAAGAAGTATGGATTACCTTGTAAGCTATTTTCAGTCCCTCTATATCTGCCACATTTTCCACAAGAGTCATGTTACCATCTATCCTCACTCCCTCCTGAAGGTAATCGGAGTATTGTTTGGCTATACAGTTGGTTCGGGTTTGAAATATCTGTGAAGACGTATCACTCCACCACATGGTTAACTTGCCATGTTTGTCAAACTGTCCCCCTAGAAACAAACCAGTAGCAATAACACCAACAATGCTCTCTCAACACCAACTCTAGTATCAAATGCTCCATTTTACTGACAGATATACACGCACAACTAATGATATGCCCTTTTGCACATATTTTGGGTAGCAAGTTAAAAGAAAAAAAATTCAGTCATTTCCAGATATTTAAGATTTTCGTATTTGACCCAAACTATAACTGTATGAAAACCACTTTTGTGGATGAAGAAGGTTTCAAATTGCACTATAATAAACTTGACTCCTTAGAGAGTGGGGTGAAATTATGATGGATACCTACTACAAAATGCCTAAAGCTGTAAAATAAAATGCACTTGTTCAACCATGTATTTTTTTAATATAAAGTTATGTTTTATACAACACCAGAATCTTCGATATATACGATTGAGGGATCCTGTAATGCTTAACAGTATAACAGAAAAATTTCCACGAGCAATGAATATTTATAAATTTTGTCACTGGTAAAGATAAAATTCATAAAATATACTTCGCAGATCTCACAGGTAATTTAAAATTTATTATCCATCACTTAGTTTGGAAAAATGTAAAATAAATTCATATTTAATTAAAGAATGCAACATTAAACTGTTAAATGTATCGACTGTAACAGGCACCAGTAAATATAAATTTCTAATTTTTAATAGTGATTTGTTCACTATTTCACTGTGGATTTTAATGCAACCAAATGAGATGTCGTGCAAAGTCCAATCCACCCCAAACCTGTCAATGGAAAATAACTGCCTTCAAAGAAGGTACTGATATTAAAAAATGAAGACCTACCTGTTATACCAAACCCATGTACCATCTCATGACCTATGATGGAACCCAAAGCACCATAATTTATCACTCTGTAAAATACAGTATAAGACTATATAAATACATGTGGATATTTAATGATTATAATTACAAATGAAAACCCAGTTAACATTTTTTAGATTTGCAAACATTTGGCCGGAAACGTTTGCTGAAGGTTAAAAAATGATGGGTTACGTAATAGGTTTTCCAAAACATTGTATTAATATGCTTTACTAAAAGTTTAAAGCTTCTCACCAAATATTATAATATTATTGCTATGTCTAAAATTGTAAGGAAGTGGCTTAAAAATTGTGCCCCCATGCAATTCTTACTTTTAGACATTGTATGTGGGATAATTTTTGACATTAATTTTTTAATTTTAGTCCTCTAAAATCCCCTATTATTGCTCACTGTCATCTTTGCATGAAAATGTTTGAAGGTAAACATTTGATAAGCATCCTGAAAATATGGGTACAAGAGGAGTTTGTGAGAGCATGTTGTCAAAACATTCGACAGAAACATTTCAAAAACGTTTTATAAACAAAGGTTATTAAAACCAGTCATTATTAAATGTTTGTAAAACATTTTCAGAGAATACAATTACAAAACATTGTCAACAAATGTTGTTTAATCGTTTTATGCATACTGATTTTTTTCACACATGTCATGATGACTGTTTAAAAAACATTTCCACCATAACCTTCAATTTTTGAGCTATTTTATAAATGTTTAAAAATGTTTCCAGTCAAACCTCAATTTCTTGAGTGATTTTATAAACATTAAACTAATGTTTTCAGCAAAACTTTTGTACAGAGAATGTTTCTCAATTGTATTCAATTATACTATGGAAACGTTAAGTAACCCAAAAGGTAGGGTTTAAAAACAATTTGTAAACTTTTAAACCATTTTAAAACTTTTTAATTGTTTACTGGGAATAAATTTGAATGGATATAATTCTTCTATAAACTAAAAATAAATTAATTATTAATACGACTTTAGAAAGCTATATAAACCTATCAGGTACAGGTTTGGAAAACTTACAATATATAGAACCTTTTTGGTTCAATATGCCTATATTATGCCTATATAATATTAATATAGTTAAATAAAGGTCCTGATTGCTCCAAATCTGTATTTCAGAGTATTGTCAATCGTAGGTGTAAGTAATTTTCAAACATATTTAAAAGCTTTTATGACAGGGCGTCTTGGTCTCAATTACTTGCGATTGAAGTTTGTCAGTTGTACAGGAACTTATTTTAGCCACCTTTTCCATGACATGACTAAACTTCCAAAACAACAAGCAAAACTAGAACCAAGTGATGGAATAAGTATTTAGGAATCTCTCACTAGATCTTCCCTGTTAATTTGACTGACCTTATATTTGTGTTAGGATTTATTTTCTTGAATTGTGGAAATATGACACTTTGTCCCAAATACTTGATCCAGCCTGTATAGATTTTACTATTTTATGTATCATATGACAATGGGCGAGCCATTTGTATGTGACATTTTTCATGCCCTTTTCACCAGAATCACTCGTAGCAAGGACATGCTTTTAAAATGGGATAGGCCTTGTCATCAGCTCTAAGAGTGGAACATGGGCTTTCCTTGATACTCAATAACTTAGCTCAATAGCTAATAGATTCAATTGCGCTTATTTCTATTGTTTTCCATTCATAAACAAACATCATAGTGCAAGAACTGTGAAAGTAAATTGACAACTTGAAGAAACTCAGAGTGAGATTCAAACAATGACACTATTCCTGCTTATAACTTTAAGAAGAGACTATTTATATAATTATCATGAAACTATTATTTTAAAACATTTTATTTTGACAACTTACGTAGGTATGCGTGTGGTATAAAAATGAGGTGGCTGAAGTATCCCAACCTGAATCACTGAAAAACAAGGTTTATTTCAAAGTAATAAAATTGTTATAGATTTGAACAAACTTTTTGTATATTGCAAGTAATTTGTATTAAATGCAATAATGATCATATATGGAGTAAAACTCCTCATAAACCCCAATAGGGGGGGGGGGGGGGGGGGGGGTGATTTGTGTTACCAAACAAACTCATGTCACTTTTGGTATATTTAGAGATGTTAGAATAACAAACATAACATGCTGCTGGTGTAACCCATACCATCTGCATGCACTGTAATCCTCCATAAAATCCTTATATTCACACTAGTATTATTACTTTGACATGTACACTATTTTTGTATCAATTGCAGGGTTTATGTTAAAATGTACACTTTGACATCACATTTGACTGAGGAACGAGTAATGTTACAAGATCTTTGGCCTCTCCACTTTTGACTTTCCATGATGACCCATGAAGAAAATGCTTCAGCATCAAACGAGGCTCTTCAACTTAAGAGTAAGGCCTATGGAATTTGTACACATGAAGGCTAATATTGTTTCCCCTTCCTAGCCATGGGTCCAATAACTGAATTTCTATGGCAAGATGTATCTCAAAATTAAAATGGATTATTACACTGCAGAGCACAAGTATGATAATATTCATTTAAGAAAAATTGTTTACTTAATAGTTGGCATTTATACAATATTCCCTTTAATTTTGGACTCAAATCAATAACATATTTGCACCATTAGGCTACGTACAGCCCAAGGTGTTTAGATTCACCTAACTGAATAACAGAGTCTTAGGGATGATCATTCATCAACCTCATCCATGTTCTTTAGCCTCACACTGGGGATAGGACCCGAAGATAGAGAAACACCATTGTTGCTGTAATCCAAAGTCTGTTGTTATATATCTGCCTGTACCCAGGACCGAACCCAGGTCCTTTGTGTTTCTGTGCAAGCACTTAACCAACTCGGCCACAATGACAGATAAAATATACTTTCTACTCACATATACTATTATCCATCCAGGTGTACAAAGCAGAGACCTCGTGAGGACTGGTAGCTGGACTGTAACATTGCAGAAAATGTTGACATTATGGAAGTGTTTTAAAACATTAAGTTGTTGGCGATCAGTTGACGCCAATGCTGTGCACAATTGTCTTCAATTTGTGCTTTACACAGTCTTTTTTTACCAAATCCTTAGGTTTTAATTTTTATTTTGACTTGGCCAACCAAAACAGATAAGATTTTGGGGCAATGCCTACAACCAGATGTTTATTGACCACTTTTTAAATGTAAAACATCTCATGCAATTTACACCCAGACTTTTGAATCTGTTGAATCCACATCTGATTCTTGATTGTAAGATCAAAATTACAAAATTTGTTAACAGAGTGTTCTTGAATGGTAGTGATGTAAACAGGATCTAAAGGGATACACCCATGTATGTTTCCAATATAACATAATTTGAATACAGAAAAATTGTGGTCTGAATATGAATGAGAGTGACATTTTCTAGAACATATTATATAACTTTTTATTGCACTTAATCTTTGCCATGGTAGACTCTAAGGCACAACACCAGAAACCAATTAAATGATCATTATTCCAAAGATATAGCCAGGTTTATACTACGGAGACACTGGATAGTTTATATGTCAATTTGGGAAAGCCTTTTGAAGAGATATGACTTTAGGGCAGAACAAACATCATATGGTAAATCGTTCCAAACTGCTGAAGCGTCAAAAGCAAACCTGTGGCCAAAATGTTTTTTTTCTCATTTATGTACAGACGGGCAGAATTGAGGAACCTCCAAGAACCTTTAATGTGGATGGTTATATCTTGTGCCATGTCTACTACAATGGATATGGTTTCTTTTACAAAAAGGAATAACCTTTGACTCCATTAATATGAACACTCTATAAATTGCTACATTTTGTCCTTCAATGCAAGAAAATTTTGATGAAAGCTTTCAAACACAGAGACAAGAAAATCTGGCATTAAAAAGCCCTCCAACACAGAAACATGGACGGCAGTATGAATTGCAGATATATAAACAAGTACTGTTGATTTTTTTCTGAACTTGAACCAGTTATTTTCCTGCCATCCTACTTGCAAGAACCTATTTTTTCCCTTTGCCTCCGTATCACCCTAGAGTCCCACTATGTGGATTTTTTCTATAATGTGGGATGATCTGTAAGTCAGGTGTATGGATGTGTTGACATAAGGACACAGAAAGGATCTATTTTATAACTGAAATATATTGGTGTATCTGAATGTTTAAGTGTGACTTCTGCTGAAACAAGAAGACTTTATAGGAAATGGTAAACAGGTCCCTGGGTGTGAACTACACCCATTTAACCCCTAGTTACTGGAAAGTTACTTGATAGACATTTGTTGCGACCGATGAAAACTTTTAAAGGAAGCCATTATTTTTATGTGTGAACACATAGGCTCAGACTTTTATCTCACCTGTCTATATACTTATGGGTTTTGAGCTGCTGTGCCATGACACTGATGTCATATTGGACACCATTCAAGGAAGAATTCAACAGACTCGCTCCACGAACCACAGAAAACTTGAAAATACAACAGTCAACTGATAGACTAGATATTACACATGTCAGATATTAATGGTAAAACAATAAAAGTACTGAAAAGGTAGTTGTCCTTATTTTGATATCAATGGGTAAGACTGATGTACTGATTATGCTAAAAACTCTGTGATGATACAAAACATAAAATATCAAAATGATCATTGCTTCGATTCTTTCAGTCTATATAACATGACATTAAAGATGTTTCAACAGCATCATGATGGTAATATTTAAGGTTATAAATACTAGTTCTGCAAGATATATTAATTACCTCCACCTAGGAGGTTATGTTTTCGCCTGGGCTTGTTTGTGGGTTTGTGAGTTTGTTTGTGAACAAGATAACTCAAAAACTTATGGACGGATTTTGATGAAATTTTCAGGATATGTCTGAAAAGGTAAAAGGAAGAAATGATTTAATTTTGGGAGTGATCCAGATCACTATCTGGATCTTCTGGATCCAAGAAATGTAATTTTTATGACAGATAACTCAAAAAGTTATGGACGAATTTTGATGAAATTTTCAGGATATGTCCTAAATGGGACAAGGAACAAGTGATTAGATTTTGGGAGTGATCGCTCCCTTGGCTGAGGTCTGCGCTCTCTGAGTGCTGTTGTTTAAGATGTACTTACATTGTGAAACAGTCTTTTGAGATATTTTTCGTCAAGTATTTCTTCTGGATAACCAATGACTTCTTTCAGAGAGTTTAGCTGCAAAAATTCAAACAATTTTTAACTTTAAAATGAAATACTGATTTATCAGTGAGTGATACAGAGAGTAGTTTACCAGTACTGCAAGTCAAAGAAAAAATGTAAAAATACAGTGAACCTAGTATACTAATAATAAAAGGTGAAGTCATTCTTCGAGCCTTGTGACACACATAGCCGATGTTTATTTTGTCTAACTTGAGTATTTCTACTACCTTTAACAGGGTGCTAATTTGTAGCAGGTACACCTCCCCAACTAGTGTTGGTACCCACTTGTATTCCTGGGTGAAGAGGTTCCAAAGGGTACAATCTCCATAACTCAGGTAAGGACTGAACCTCATACCTTTTGTCCTGTATTCCAACATCCTAACCACAAAGAGATAGAGAGCAGTAAATTACTTTAATTTTACATGCAAACTCAAGGATACATCAAACCTGTCTGTATTTTACCTTATAAGGAGTGTTGCGTCTTATGAGTCATTTATTTTTGGTGATTGAGCTTTGTGTTACAAACCTTATCTAAGGCCTTTGCTTTGGTAGTTGAGCTCATCCAGACTGACTTGGTCAGTGTGTCTTTGAACACATATTTTAAGTCTGCCAAAATGTCTTTGACCTGAAAATAATTACAGAATGTAAGATGTTAGAGTGGGTTGTATCATGAAATATGGCTCTAGGGTAAGTTTATATTTACCTTTGGAGCTGTAACCAGAAAACCATACATATCAGTTTGTCCATGGCACACACTGACATCTGATATGCATGTAAAAATTATACCTTATGTCATGAACTAGGTAAGATTACTTCCTCAGTCAAGGATGTTTTGTGATCGTCAATTTCTGTTTGTCAGGAAGATTACCAAAAATACGATTGCATGGATGTACATCAAATTTTCAGTTTGTTGAGAACTTTTTTATTGCAAAATCATGTAACATTTGTACATAATGCTATTGGTACATCATAAAAAAACGTTACAGTGAGATTAGCATCTGCTATGAATAAGGAGTTTTACAAATCAAACTGTTACACAAGATAAATACCTACCATAGGCACATATTTGACAGCTGGGATCAGGTGCACACTGATATAACTTTAGTGTACTGTCTATATTTCAATTTATTTAAACATATTTTGCCATAGGGCTTCTTGGGAACTCGGTCTAACATAGAGCTAATATAATAATAGCAATGATCTGGAAAATATTCTGGATCCCATATTTTAAAAGGATTTTTTTTAGCAACAGTGCAGGTGTTGAACCTTGGCAGAGGTATGCGCTCTTGAAGTGCTCTTGCTTTATGAGTGTGGTTGATTGATGTTGTTTGGAAAATAATGATTAATGACTACACACAGACCCCCCCTCCCCCTTCTACAGCAAAACTCTGTTCAGTATTTAATGCTCTCTTTTTGTCAAACAATAGCTATCTTCCCTTGCTATTAATATTCAAACCCCTTTCTCACTGATCCGTTTCAGTGCTTCGATAGCTCCCCATTTTGTATTAAAGCATGTGCGAATTTTACCCTTGATATGACAGACAACAAATGAACTATTTTTGTATATACAATGCATTGTATTGCTATTTTAACATTACAACTTACAAACCAATATCAGGATGTTTACACACTAACATGTCCTACTTTGTGCACCCAGTTCAGATGGAATTTTTTTTAATGACTGCTAGATTTATTCGTGGTGATGTAAAAATCCCATTCACATTAAACCTACTCTCATACTAACTGCACAGTGACACATCTTCTCTGAACCATCTTTTATTCCCCCCCCCCCCCCCCCCCCCCCCCCCCCCACCACCAAAAAAAAAAAAAAAAGAAATCATAACAATAAACAAATACTGGTAGCCTAACAAGATTGATCATACATTTGTTCCCGCTGATTTAGACCATTCTCTAAGAAGATCAGGGAAACATGGAGTAGACCAGAACACCACCCACCTGAGACACTGTGTTGGAGTGGACATATTTCCTGACATAAAGAGCGCCCACAGCTGCACCCATCCACTGAGAAACCACATCCACACAGTGCTGCCATCTGGTTACCAAGTGTCTACCTAATGTCAACAGTACTGGGATAACAACATGTAGGGACAATCCAGTTGATACAAACATACATTCATACATGGACACTTGGAATCTATATACATGATAGAAAATAGTGAGCATAAAGTTAAAGGTACTGTTTAACATTCCATTCAAAAGCTAAGGCCATATGATGGAAGACCTGATAATAAATCCTATGTCTTGTCATGAAGTGAGTTTCGTATACGCAACAAGGCTGAAAGGGGTTTCAGTCTACTATTGAAACCTCAAAGTCATCAGAGAAATGAGTAGTGCACTGAACCGATCATCTATCCAAGTACTAATGTAACCTATTGCTGCTTAACTTTAGTGAAGATACAGGTACTTATCACCCTATGCCACAATTCATGAAAGTCCAGAGACAAAAAAGAAAGTGATCTCTAGAAGCGCGAGTGTTGCTAGAACTGACACTTGAAAATCGAATAACAATAATAGTTATCAGGCAAAATCTAGAGGTATGGAAACTCTTAAGAGTAGTCCAACAACGACAAAGGGATGCCACCTGAGCTATACCTGATAAAAAGATTGTTTCAATGATAGTCTTATACTGAAATATTATGAGGAAAATTATTTGTGATCCGGACCATCTTTGTGGAGCGCTGAGCCATAGTTAGACCAGCATCTTGGATGATACTATGACAACAATGTGATATATAGTATGCACAGACAGACCTCATTATAACACCCTTGACCTTACCCTTTGAAGGTGAGGATAAAAATATAAATTTTGAGAAAGGCTGACTGTTATCCAAGCAGTTTTTTACTCAAAAGCCAAAAGAAAGAGCAGGTGAAGTGAACTAACCTGTGTTGTTCATATAGATAGTTAGGATAAAATCCGAGATTTCCAGGGGCTGATTTCACGAAAGGTCTTAGCCCGGTCTCAGGCTCTAACCTGAGACTTTTGTCTCAAATAATTGGAACATTTTTCTTGATACCATGGGCTCAGCCTTTATGGATTTCACGAAAGGTCTCAGTCTCAGCTTGGGCTGAGCCACTGGCTCAAATTTTGAAACTGGTAGGTAGTGGGCTTAAGTTTTGTAAACAGGGGCTCTAATATGGCTGCCATATTCATTCTCCACTTCAAAATTTGAAGTGGCTGAAAATAAGGTACAAGTACATAAAACAGCTGCCTAAAGTAGTCTTTGGGTGCTTCTGCATATTTACAAAGTTTGCCATTGCAAAGTAGCATTTGACCAGAGATAATATGTGTCAAACAAGGAATATATATCACTACAAAGAAGGGTCACATGACACAGAAAACCACTGTGGTTATTTGATTAGCTTGGTCTCAGCTGAGATCCCTTCTGTGAAAACCGTTTGAGACAAAGACTTAGCAGAGCCGAAAGACTCAGATTTGAGCCAGTGGCTCAGTCTGAGACTGGGCTAAGTATGAGACCTTTCATGAAATCTGCCCCAGCGGTTCATGCAATTGTGAAAAGGGGTTAAACTTGCATATTTGATTTCCATCAATTACATTTAATATCAAAAAGAAACATACACATGATATTGTAGAAACTCTCAATAAATAAATAGCTTGTAATGAAATTAGTTCCATTCACCTGTTATTTTCTCCTGGTAAGATTTAAATATGCCCTGCAGTTCTGGTGAGAGTTCACTTGCATATTTAAACACTGTACTCCACAGCATATATTGCTTCAGTATCCTAAAAATAAACAAATACCTTCAGAACCTCTACCTCTCGTTGGAGAAAACTTCGATCTCATGTTTTTAAGTAAATCTCTGGTAGAAGTACAAATTTTAGCTAGAAGAAAATTTCACTTATTCTACATTTTTTAAAGAAATTCATTGGAGTTAATTTTCAGTAATGACTACTTTCTAGCTGAGAGGTTAGTACAAATTTAAAATTTTACCTGGAATTAATTTTCTCTATCCAACCTCATAAGCTAGAATAGCTTAAGTTTAAAGCTTAGAGAAAATTTTAATGTGTGTTATATAAAATGATATTGTCAAAATATTTTTGAATAAATTAATATTGACTTCAGTGCCCCACTTGACAAGATTACATTCATACACGACGTTAATTGAAAGTTAACATCATTGTGTTTTTAAAGTATGTAAGTAGATGTCACAGAATGTTTATTTATCAATAAATTTGACGTTATATATTTGTGTTTAGCCACTATCAATTTGGAAACTTTGCAATGCAAATAACTTCAAATAACTACTGGACCAGCCAATTGATTTTCTTTCCCTCTTCATCAAATCACTTATAGGGAGTAGGGATGTTATATTAAGCTGAGATGGAAATTTGTAAGCTCACAAAAACAACACAAAACAATCCGGACTAAATAGCCCTTTACTTAAACCCTGACCTACTTATTGTGATGCAATTTCTGGCCCCAATCAGTCACATGTGGGGGATAAACCTTTCACTTACACAGGCGGGGTCTGATCTATCAGTCTGGACAGTTGTCGGAAGTAGTCTCGGCTCGTGATTAACACTTCGGTCTCTCCGGTGACTTCCGGAAAAGCAGCCTTGAGAAACGTCAGCCACTTGATCTATGACGTCATAACACATACTGCAAAGGCTAGACATTTCCGACAATGCATATTTGGCTGAAAGTGGCTTGTTTTACTTAACCAGAGTGAATGTAAAACGAATAAAAGGTGTAACTGTCTTATCCTTTTATTTTAGGGACATGAAAAATCTTAGTTTTCTGAAGATAGATATTTTAAACACAAATCAACACATAGACATTAAGTTGAAAGTCCATTATTTACTTAAACACTCGGTTAAAATGTACTTAAAGCTAAACATGCTCAACGTCATACGTATAATATTGTATTACTATTACAAAGAATTGTGGTTTTCTGTAAAAGATTCAAAGAATATAATAAAATATATTCACTAAATTTCAATATTTGAATATCCGAACAAAAAAAAAACAAAAAAAAACAATAACAAGTAACTATGATGACAAAACACAATTACAAAGAAAATTTCAAACATTCCATACCGCTGGTGCATGACGTGATATTTTAATGCTTGTTAAATTCTGTTCATAAAGATATTTGAACTAATACCTTTATATTGTATGTATGACACTACATAGGACAGCCATAAATCTTAGGTCAGTACTTCTACTTATAAAGGGTCAGGTTAACTTATTTAACACTGAGGTTATAATAAAGCTTAGTATTGCAAGAACATGTTTCACATATGTAGTTTTAGTAACATATCAAGTCAGTGAACTTTATTCAAGCCTGAGGTTTTGGGTTTAAATATTGTCCCTGAGGTAAAGTTTCTACATGGTAGTTGCTTTGTTAAGCATCTGTGACATCTCTGTTCATCCCTATTGTAATATCCTCACATATATCAGTTCTATTAACACCTTTATCAGAGTGGTGATAGACTTTCCTTGCTTTAATTGAAAGAACAAAGTAATAAATCTTAAGATCACAATTATGTAATAAAAGAATGCTAATCCCCCCCCCCCCTCTCTGTCAAAACTGTATAAATAAATTTCAAGTGAACTGACTGACCTCTGGAGAGACCAATAAACAGAACTTAGTTTCCTCTATTCTTGCAATTACTGATAGTTAAATTACCAATTTTTGTGAAAGTAATAATAGGTCCCATAAAACTGAACAGACTGAACTGTAAAGTCACTGATCACTGTGATTTACTTTCCTGTGTACCTTTACAGTTACTTCTCGTTATACATGTATTACCAACTAGCTTAAAAGCCAAAAACTCCGCTGCATTTTGAGAGAGCTTCTGTGGAGGTCCAACAAACACTCGTCCATATGACCAGCTTTCCTGTCGAACCAGACAATTCCAAAATATATATATATATTATCAATAGCCTCTTAATTAAATATTCACACGACAAAAATATAACTGACCTGTGGAGAGAGGGTGGTGAGGCTGCTGACAGTGAGTTTGTTGTAGAAGGCTGAGGCCGGAGAAGTCTTCACTGTGTGTTCCTCGAAATGAATCTACAAAGCACTGGCACAGTTACCTGGGGCCGATTTAACGAAAGGTCTTAGGCTGCCCTAAGACTGAAAGATACTACCTTGACTGCAATTTTTAGAACATTTTAGTGTAGCCCACAGGAACCCGGACTTTCTGGATTTCACCATCAGTCTAAGGCTTAACTTTGCTGAACCACTGCCTCAAATGTTGAGACTCGTAGGTAGTTGGCTTAAATTTTGTAAATAGAGACTGCCATAATATGGCTGCCATAATTCTTTCTTCACTTCAAAATTTGAAATGACTGAACATAAGGTACAACTATTTAAAAACCCCTAAATATTCTTTTGATGTTTTTATGTGTTTACAAGGTTTCCCACTGGACAAACAGAGATTAGGATGAAGATAGAGATACAGATAAACTGTGTCAAACAAGGAACATATATGTCAACAGTAGAATATTTTGACTAGAAGGAAAGGGTCACAACACAGAAAACCACTATGGTTATTTGATAAGCTGTAACACATCTTCTTAAACAGTTTGAGACAAAGACTTGGCTGAGCAAATCTTATTTGAGCCAGTGGCTCAGTCTGAGATTGGGCTACGTCTGAGACCTTCCGCAAAATCGGCCCGAGAGTCTTTAACCAAATGCCCAGAATACTTGGACAACATCTTTTGCAATTACAGCAGTTATTAAGTCACAGTACACAAGAAACTAATAAATACACAAACATATAAAACTGTAATCGATAATAGGTGCGACAGTTCTAGGTTCTACATGTCTCCAAGTTTTTGTTTGTTTGTATGTATGTAAAAGACTGGTAATGTTTCTGCTTTCTATTGTCAAGACGTTTGAAAGTTAGCCTGTCTTGGACAACAAGAACAAGGGTATAATTTTGTTCCCTCCATTTTGCGGTTAATGAATTAGTTAAATATTAATATTTATGATTTTAAACCTATGCACCACAATATTTGTTCTAACCTGATACATTGTTACAGTATAAAGTTCCTTACCTGGGCCAGCTGTTTCTCAAACTGGAAGGTGGACTGAGTGAAGTTGCTTGGGATTCCTGATACAGTTCTTGAGAATTGCTTCATATAATCCAAGTAGGCTTGAACTTTCGGCAATGGAGGCTCTTGTAAATAATCCTTTCTGCTGCCCATATTTAATCCTCCTTCATCAAACTGAAAATACAAAGTAATACTTCAATAAACACTTTGCTGATTAAGGTTAATATTGCTCAAAATAAAAACCAACTGATTTTGGTCAACGTTGCTCAAAAAAGTTCATTCATTCATTGCATTAAAGTGACATACATTGAATGAAAGATATACAATATAATGTTTATATCTAACCCTTTTTTCTAGTAAAGGTTTATATATGATTTAGTGTTTTTGTTTATTAAAATCGATTTAGCATCCAAGCCTGTTTTAAACTAAAGATGAAATAAATTAGGTTATAACTTTTTATTTTATGATTAACTGCTCTGATCATAATTTCATCCATGCCTATCAAAGGTGATTCTGTTGGGTTTACTTTGTTGTCATACAGGTAACCCACACATTTCTCTACATGGAATTTTGTTACTGTGACAACCGTACGTGTCTGTACACCCTTTTTACACACACGCGTTACAAGATTTATCACCGCTTTTGGTGCTAGAGGATTCAAGCATTGGATAGATGCATAAACCCCTTCACAAGAAAAAGTCCAATCAAACATCCATGTGGAGTGTGATGGTATGTCTTTCCTAAATATTTTTGCTTCTCTCAAAAGAACTTTCAAATCATCTTTTGGTCTGTCTTCTGTAATTGTAATTGATATGATATTATCTTTCAGCTTTGTGAACAGACCTTCACTTTTTTCTACCTGTGGGGCAACTGACTTGAACAACAGGAATTCTGTCTAGGATCAGCTGTTTCAGGTATGGCTTGTAATTATGGTTTTCTTCAACAGTGAATTCATTTTCCTTAAGTATATTTACATAGGTCGCATGAATATCATTCATATTCAGTACATTTTCATCAAGTTGATTCAGCTTGGTTTTCTACAACTTCAATTATTTTAAGGTTAACATTTGTTACTTTATTGCACAATAATAGCTTACTATCTAGGACTAACAATAACTCAAGAGGCCACTTGCGACACACCCAACTCAAGAAAAATGAGCATTTAATGAGTGAACCACCTGTTCAGTGGCAGCACCGGTAGCTTCAAGGTAATATAGATAGTGATAAAGAAAATAACCTTCTTCTTCTTGTTGGCCGAAATAGAAGGAGGCATAATAGAAAAGGCAAATCAGATACCTCTCATAAAGAGTTTAAACTACTGGGTGAAGATGCAGGACTTTGCTACATCTTCATCTATCCTAGGCCCTCAACAACCCCTTGGGTAACACTCTTAGAACATTGGAACACTAGATAAAATACTTGTACTCTCAATCTTTTAGCTGTCTTTAACCAGGTCATTTCAGAATATAACCTTGAAATGGCAAGCTGTAGGGACAGCACTAGGGCTACAATCAAATGAGGCAAGAACTAAATTCAAAAAGGGGCTAACACAGAAAGGGCACTGAGAAATCCCTATGACAAAACATGTGACTGTTTAGAGGTAAGCGACAAGAGGATCCATATTCAACAGGGAGCCTTAGCCTGTCAGAGTAAAGCCCAAGAGTAAATATGCTCCAAAGAATTCTTTACTAAATGAGCAATACAGGTCTCATTAGAAGAGATTCGAAAAAGCTCCATCTCCAACCTAAGTTGGAACTGAGAATTCCTCCTTTAAAAAGGCACTCCTAAACAGTCTCAAGGCATCAGGCGCCATCAAACTAGCCTCTTTTTGTCCCAACCCCCATTTAATTAGAGGCAATTAGAGAAAACGTGTCTATGAAGAACTTTCCACCTAAATAGCAACCAATCATTCTTCTCTAGTATGTCACTTAAGAGCACAAAGCACAGGCCAAGGGCATGCAAATCCTTCTGACCAATGATTATCAAACTTCAACTGCTCCACTACAAGGTCGCCTCACAGTTCTTTCAGGAGAGAAGAGAGAGAAAAGCTAGAAACAGCAAAGCTAGAAGAAAACTACTCAAACAACATGTTGGACACAATCAAAAATAGTTATGTTCTTCCATTCATCAACAAACCAATTCTAGGTAGACAGCCTCTGATCCTCTAAAGCTACAAAAACCAACAAAAGGTTCCCACTTCTGACACCATGTTTTTGTATGTGAATATGGATTAAAATACAAACCTTTTAGAATATAAGTATAAAAGAATAGATTTAACACATGCTGTTTTGCTTTGGTAAAAGCCTGTTCTTGTTGTTATTCCCAGCATAATTGATTGTTCTTTTCACATAGGCCTTTCAGTGGTTGACACACTTCAGGCAACTGAGGAAGGAATTTTGCAAGGTAATTGATGACACCTGAAAACCTTTGGGTTTCTTTGACATTGGTTTGTCTTGGCATGTTGACCATGGCTGCTATTTGGCTTGGATCTGGCTTAACTCCATCAGCTGTGAGCAAATGTCCAATATATGGCACTTCGGTCTTAGATAGCTGGGCTTTCTTCCTGTTCAGCTTCAGATTCTTCTGGCGGCATCTGTTAAGCAGCTTAGTCAAGTTGTGAATATGATTTTGAATTGCATCTTGCATTGTATCTCCATAACCACACACTAGCAAGTCATCTGCAACATTAGCAAGACCTGGGACTCCTTGCAGTGCTTCAGTTTGGCGGCATTGGTATTCTTCACTTGCTGTTTTGATTCCAAAAGGCAATACCTCTGAAATGGCATCCAGAAAATAGTCAAGTAACTGCTTTCTTTATCTAGTCAGACTGGCTGTATCCATCTGCTGCATCTAAACCAGAGAATACCTTGGTATTGTTGGCATTGTGTTGCCGCTTTGGAAGGATCTCTTCTACCATAGACATCAGATAATGAGACCTCTTGAGTGCTTTATAGAAGTCAGATGGTGACAGACATATGCATAACTTTCTGCCTTTCTTTACTACAACCATGGATGAGATCCAGTTGGTTGGTTCTGTCACAGGTGCTATGATGCCTCATTTTTCCATTTTATCAAATTTTGCTTTGACATTTTTTTCAGTGCTACTGGCATTTTCCTTCGAGTATGCTAGACTGGAGCTACTTTGGGATTTGTTTGGAGATATACATAACCTGGAAGTGTACCTACTCACTGAATCGTCACTCTATTATCCAAGATTGCTTCAGCTGAAATTGTGGTGATACTTTCGATGAAATCTGGCATGTTCACTAATATCAACTGCATTACCTGACATGTATTTGCAGATAGAAGTGGTTTTCTTGCAATTTTTGTGGTGACCACTTCAAACCTTAGCTGTGGTGCCTGTATCAAGTAGACATTCCACTGGAACCCTTCTTTTGTCCTTTTCATGGGACAGTTCTAGATGGATACTCAGCTGTTTCTTGGTAATCTTCACATTTTTTAATGTGTCTTCTATCATGAGTATTGATTTGTCAGAGTCACTGTGATCTGACTCATTTTCACAGAAATTTGTAGGTTGCTTTCTACCTTTCTTAGACTGACACACACTAGCAAAATGATGAAGCTTATTACAGTTGGACCATTTCTTTCCATAAGCACTACAGAAATTACTGCCTCTTTTGTGTGACTTTCCCGAGTACTAAGAGTTTCTCAACTCCGCTTTGTCAGCATACTTCACAAACTGAACATTTGACTCTGTCTTTTCAATTTGTTTTAGCTGTATTTGAGAAAGTTCACTTACTCTGTTAATTGTCTGCATCCAGGGTTAAGTCGTTTTCTCTAAACATTCTGGCATGAGTTGAGTTGTCATTTGTTCCCAAGACTAACCTATCGCAAATGAAATCATCAAGTAAGGCTTCAAACTACTGTTTCATTGGTACCTTGGTTTGTGGTACTGAACACATATCTTTCATAAACTAAATTTGAAATATAAATATAAGGCTCCAACAACAGAATCTCGATCCTTTTTCTCCTCTTCAGACATGCTCAAAGTCTGTAATATTTTCAAGCAATCCTTACCAATAATGCATCTTAATATTGCTGTCATAACAGTTTTATCTTTGTCTTTCAACTCAGTTGCTACTTCATAATCAACCTACTGTTGCTTAAATAACAGCCAATTGCTGGACAAATCAGCTTTAGTATCCACAGGAGCTGGAACTGGGAGACCAGATGTAGCCATGTTGTATTTAAGAATGTTCCATTTAACCTGTGTGCTCAAAGTCCAATGTTACTGACTTTTCATTGTATGATACTAGTAACTGTATCTAAATTATTTGTGTTATCCAACTTTAGCATGCACTGTATAATCATCAGTTTACTTCTGACACCAGGTTTGTGTCTGTGAACATGGATTAAACACAAAGCTTTAAGAATTAAAGTATATTAGCCAAAGAATAGATTTAACACCTGGTGTATGCTTGACACACACACAAAGCTGCCTTAGCTGCCTTTGTTAGAGTACATGCGCATGTCATCACAGTGCACTCCAAATATTAATCAGTTAAGGATCTGGTAACCACAAACTGCTGTTACATGTATTAACTACATCGAATATCTGGCCTCTTGTATCCAATCTCTGCTGTCAAAGAACACAATAAAGAAAGTAGAAAAAGTAAGGTCCCTTTTACAGTCTCCGATGTCTAGTTCCAAAGCCTCACCATTCATTCATTCCATGGTGATGTCCATTAATGCAGAAAGTTTTTGGCATGCAAACCTTCAAACTCCTAAAGATACAGGTGAGGCAGAGAAACATTTCTCTCCAGGTTGAAAGGATTTAATAAGGGATTAATCAGATAAATTTTCAGAAAAGAAATAACGTTATAAAATATACAATTAATGCTTCCTGCTACTATCATCTCAAAGATTTTAAACGCATTCATAAATTCCTCAGTGTGGAGACTGCAGCCCTGCTGGCAAACTCAATGATCAGTAGTCAAATTGACTACTGCAATTCCCAACTTTATAGTGTGAATAAATACAATGTGGCTAAACTCCAAAAGATTCAAAATGCCCTTTGCAGAATTGTTTTCAGACTTGATAAAACGAGCCATGTTACACCCTGTCGGAAAAAACTACACTGGCTCCCCATTTCATACTGTATCCTGTTCAAATATAATCTTATTACATTCAAGGCTATCAAATTCTCCTTTATCAAATCCAGTAGCCTTACTCATGGAAATCGGCTCTCTCTTTCTTCAGTTCGTCCCAGGAAGGCCATTGGTAGGCAAGGTTTTGCAATGGCTTCTCCCACTGAATAGAACAGACTCCCACACAATCGGTCTGATCACAGAACAGAATAACAGGGTTTTGAAGCCAGTTAAAAGCTACTTGTTTAGACTTGCATACCCTCCACCATAGTATATCTCCCCTTGTGGGTGCTAAATTTGGATTTTGACACGGTATGTCCCTCAACTTTCCCTGTGTTTGCCTCAAGTGCATTAGAGGATGTTGCGTCAATTTTGCACTATATATAAATGTTTCTCGTCTATTCTAACATGCTATACGTATTGCAGGAATAAAATCTTTATAATTTCTGCATTGTAATTTCTGCATTAGTTTTTTCTTCAATGTATACTTTGTTTTATATCTTCAGGTCTTCTTTTATTAATTGCACTTTTATTTACTTATTAATGTATGTTAATTATGAAGAAATACATGTTGTTGACACACTCATATAAATATGTGTCTCTACTGTATTGAAATCCTCATTAATTTTTGTGAAGGCATGTTTACTCATTACTCGGGGATGTGATCATTTTGTTGTCTCTGAATGGATCTATAGCAGGCAAATGATTAAATTTTCTGGGATATTTTGTTTGTTTCTAGATTAGTTGGATGTAACATAATTACAGAAATTAAATTCATTTCAGATCCAGACAAAATATGTTTGTGGAGCAAATATTTGCTAACATATTTTCATCTATTTCAGTAAATTTCTCAACGTTCTTCTGAAGTGTAACAGCTTACTCCTGCGGAAATTTAATATTTCTAAATGTGCACAAATATCTGTTTATTGGCTGATGACATTTCAGTTATCTCAGGTTGCCATCAAATAAATTCCTCTTTCATGGTTTCATAAGAAAGGGATTTCTTTTAATAGACCAGTCATGGCTTGTAATAAAAACTGCTAACTGAAATTTTAACATGCTATGTCCAATGTTCACAGGGTTATCATAGCATTAATGTCTAATTTAAAGCTTTACAAGGTTGGTGATTTGCAAATTGTAGATTTTATTGAACCCCTAGCCATTTTGTTAATATTTTCATAAATTTCATAAATACAGCTCTATCAAGAACAGACATGGTCAGTTATATGTAACTATTTAGACACTGACACTCATTGATACATTTCAGTTAGTTACTGATATACTGTTGTGACGTTATTTCTACTTCTACTTTAGTTAGCATCTCTTTCAAGCGTTAGCTACTTATGCATTGTTCTATACCACATCTTTTTATATTCCTATTGGAAAACATGATCCTCTGTAGCATAATGAACTAACTAATGATCCCCAGATCAACGGATAAAAATAACTGTCCTTACAGTGTATTAGTAATTTTTGCTGTGTTTAATACGAACAATTGTTATCAATTGTTACCTGCCTGCAACTACTAGGTGGTCTGTTCTGTATATTCTGTGCAAGTTAGTTTATACCTGGGTATAATGTAATTGATAACATTTTAAATGCTAGAGTGTACACTGGTTTAGGTTATGTCATACCCAGGTTTCCTTGAGGCTTGTCCAGTGATACATCAACTAATGATACCTACCTCAAGGACAAATTATGGACCTTACAATGCATTAGGTATTTTTGATCTGCCCAATATGAACTATTAGTACCTTCTGGCAACACATAGGTGATCCCTGTTTATGCTTGGGAAGTTAATTTTAAAGTTGGGTAAAATATAACTAATAACAGTTTAAAGGCTGGGCTGCGTTCTAGGCTAGGATAATATACACACAGGCTGACTGATGACTAGCCACCAATTTTCAGATGGTTATTCTAGCCTGGGTTTATTAAGGGCAGGGGGTTACTCGGGTTGATTACACTGGTATCTATTATGAAACAGAATGTACAAAGTAACTGTATGGTATAGAGATACGTTCAAACAGAACTGAAATATTTCAAACCTTACCCAGCTGTTCTAGTGTAAGAGTTTATTGAAAACTAAAAATGATAGATGTTTCACAAACGGTTAAGAGATTTCGTTTCCATTTAAGACTTCAGCCATGGGCTCAAATATACCTCGTGACAACATGTTTAAAGCACTGAGAGTCCTTTCCATTTGACCTCAACTGTTGCAAAGGTGCAGGAAATCCCGACCGGTGCAATTGATTGTTCATTTAAATTTCAAATTTAAATCTATGGTACTCTGTGTTTTTAAGATTTGGGACAATGTTACTGCTAACTTTTGCAAAATGTTTCAGAGTAAAATGATTGTGACATCACTTTTAACTAAAAGACAGACTGAAATATCATCAGACCACAGAATCATTGATTACAGTATTATCTGACAACTGAATCAATGACATGAAAATTTTCTGAAATACTGACTTAAGTTCTATCAGACAACTTAATTAGCACATAAAATGAGACAACTGAAATATTGATTAAAATATCATCCGTTTTTACCAACTAAAACATTATATGACAACTAAATATCTATTCCAAATCAGCTGACATAGCCACTGATCTCAGCTTATATTATAATATGACTTTTATTGTAACTTATTCTCGAAAAAACATGATTGAAATAAATTCAGATAAAGTACAAATACTTGAGACTTGTTGATGATTGGTGAACATTTCATTCCAATAAATATACTTGACCAAAAAAATGCCAGTTTTATATAGATTAAATTACCATATGTCTTGCATTTCATTTTCAAGTATAATTTTCAGTTGTATCACTTTTAGAAAGGCATACACAGGGAGAAATAGCTGTGAGTGATTATTAAGAAGTCTAACTAGGTTAGGTCTGCTTGTGGGATATTAAGGGGTTCCGGTGGTGAAAATGACTGCAAATGCGTGCCACAATGGGTATTAGTTGTTCTCCTTAAAGTGTCAGACCTGCATTATTAATGTATCTATTACTTCCTATATGCACAAAAGCTCTGAAAGATTCTGTATGCATAGAATCTATCTACATTCTTCAGTAGAATATGTCTTTATATCTCAGTGATACTTATAAATGTAGTTTAATTTAAATTCCTTTACTGTTCATATAATATTTTGGAAGATTGCAGCTAATTTTTTATTAACACTTACCTGTGTAAAAAAACCCGGAAATGATAGTCTTTTTGTGTAATCTTTCTATGTTGAGCATTTTTACAACATTTTCACAGGTTTATACCACATTTAATATTTTTACATCAATAGGTTATTATAACAAATGTGGTCAATGTTTTCTAAGACATTTTAACACTTACCAAATGTTTGGTTAGGAAATTATTAACCATACTCTTCTGATTACCGGTTTTACAAAAGAACTTAGCCCAGTCTGTGACTTAAAGTTAAGACTTCTTTCTTGCTTTACAAATTTAACACAACGGAAAAGAGAAAGTTTTTAAGTCTTTGGCTTACAGTTAAGCCTTCCTGACAATTGGTTTCCTAGAAACTTGGGTATGGCGACCATATTCAACAACAGTTTTTTTTAAATGGCTAAATATGAAATTATAATATATACAACACCAGGCTGAAGTTTCCTTTTTGTAAATTTTTAGGTGCTTAAAGGTTTTCAATGCAAAAATAACAGATTATCTGAGTTGTTCACTCATAAATCCAAAGGAAAACAGACTTATATGGAATTTAAGGAAAATGTGAAGTAATTCTTGTGCTCTACTATTCAAAGTATCAATACTATATAATTTATTGTCTTGTGACAATTTAACAAACATTATAACATGAATTTATCAATTTTTATTATATATTATTTTATAAAGCATTATAAAAGTTCTAAGTATAATATTTTAGTTAAGATTTGCCCTTTAAATGGAATAAACAAGAAAATGACAGCTTTTACATGTAAAAGCCTTCTTCTTCTTTAAGAGGAAAACGACTACATTTAATTCAGCAAAATAATATAAACATTGGTCTGATAACTCTGGACCATAAGATAAGGTGTCAATCTAAATTTAAAGGTTTTATTGTCAACGGTCGCTATACCAGTGCATATTGTGAATGAAAAATACAATGAAAGTGGATAAATACACATCTTACATCTGTCTGGAGTCCAAGTGATTTGTGAATATATAAACAAAATCAATAAAATGTTACCTTCTACGTACATTTCTATATATATATTATGCGTATATCTATTACAGTTATATTTTTCCCTGAATAAAATTTACAAAACGACAGATATATGTGACCAATAGCTTTTCTATATAATGTAGGTTGAATAAAAATCACCTGACACAAAGACACAGTGGTTAAAATAATCAATCCTTTTGGCTTGTTCTCAGTTAATTCGACCATTGCTTAGCTAACCAAAAAGGCTGATATTTAAATTAATAACTTAGCTTAAGAAATCCAAGACTGCTTAAAAACTACTCCATTTGTTGAAGAATATTCTTTATTGTAATAGATATGTAATAGAAGGTTGGTTTTTTTTTATTTGTTTTTGTAATAATTGCATTGTAACACACCAAAAAGAAAAAAAAAGAAAAAAAAGAAATCCAAGACTCTTTGTAAAGCCAGCCCCTGGAAGTCATTATGGTATTGGTTAGAATCTAGGTCATGGTACAATGATGAGATTTCTAGAGGTCCTTCCAAATAAAACCTTAGCTATTAAAGGTGACACATTGTTGAATACTGTGGAAGGCTTTGTATATTATATCACAATAAAACAACATAGTTATACTGAGTGTAGCCACAGGTTCTTGGTGTACATACTTGGATGATCATACGTGAGGTGTTTTTGTCATCAGGAGCCACCCAGATGTTGAAGAAAGTCGCCACCCGATACTTCCACTGAACTGTCACTAGACTCTCACTCAGCGGTAATTCTACAGAAAAGAAATGGGTTAAAAACAAATAAACTCCTCGTGTGATACAACTTTTGAAAGTGTTAAATAGATTTCTTTTGAAGAAAATACCATAAGTATCATTAAAACATGCAATCTATAAAACTAGTTTAACCACACAAATCAAATCCATTAGCTTGTTACAGTACTTTTTAAGGGGAGATAATAAAATTTCTGCATACACGGCCCAGATGCAGACCATCTATGAGGGGGATCAGTCCATGGTTAAGTCCCCACCTTGTTTAAAAATAGAACTCTTCAGGGGAAGACGGGGGAAGAGGTTAAGATGGAATCTGCTCCATGTAGTACAAACAAAATCATGGCTTAAGGATTGTAATCAGTACAGAAAAATTCAAATAAAACTGTAGGTGACATGTTTTGGGGCCATATTCTACAACAATACTTAGATAAGGCGACCTTAGATCTAAGTAAGGGAAAGTTTTTCACATAAATTTTTCTTGCATTTTGTATTCAAAAAACAAAGTTAGGAATGTACACTTTCATGATTTCTTACTTAAAACCTAAAAAAATAGTTGAAAACTAAGTTAGAAATGATTTTTTAAGTATTGTTGAAGAATATGGCCCCAGATTTTATGGAGAATGGAAGCCATATTTGGCTTCAACAAATCTGATTGAAACTTTTTTATCTTTTATGATTTTTTTAATTATCTGAGCTCTTATTTGAAGTAATTTTGTGTTCAAATTGAAACTGTGAGTAAACTTTATATCTGTAAAAAGTGAAAATGGATTAAACCTGTAACCCCTTGAAAGCATAATTGTAATCCTTACTTCATCATTTTGTTATAAAAGGTTATTGGTTCATGAAAGGTTATATTTTAGGTGAGTTTGTTTATCTGTTTGTGCTTGTAATTACTGCAAAATAAATGACATAAGTGACTGCCTGAATGTATAAACTCGAGATTCCTTTCTATTGCCACAGTCTTAATTTTGCTAACCACTTTTTTTTTGGTTTCAGAGCTCAAAGTTATTCGACTTCTGTTCATTTGAGACTACGAATGGTCAACACAAAGTATTAATCTTTACAGAAAACGTAAACCTTCTTAAGGAAATGACATGCAGTTTGCTTTTCTTGAGCACAATATGTTGTCATAAAGAATATACACATGCTGTGTCTCACCATGGGGCTCTGTAACAACATAACACCTTGTCACAATGTAGTTATAGCATTACACCCTATCATTATGTGGTTACACCATTATACCTTATAGTTGCAATTACATAATTACAGCTTATCACTATGTGGTTATATGAAGCCTATACGTACCTGTAGGCTGCCACCTTTGCATGCTTTCCATCAGTTCTTCCAGTGCTTCAGAACTGTTCAAGGTTTCACTCTCCATACACTGCTGATACATGGTATGTGATTTCCATGAGGCAGAGTCAGGATCATATTTCTCTGGTGGTAGTTCTAACAAAGCCTTGACTCTTTGATTTACCTTGGATATGAGGACGTCTGTAACATCCCAAGACTGTTTATCTGAAGGCATGTCATTGGTCTTTAACCACCCACCACAGGCGTAAGCATAAAAGTCTTCGCATGGATTTTGTGTGAAATCAGTCATATTTTGCAACAATTCTGGTACAGTGATGCAATGCCTCATTGTAGAATCCGTGCTATCTGGAACCCTCTGTACTTTTGGATATAATTTATCCTTTACTATGGTAAAAATGAGACCTAACGCAAGTGTGACTGAGAAGAACATCCCAATTGCTAAGATTACCTCTCTTCCACTGATGAAGATGACCTTGCCCTTCTGAAATGGACTCTTCACCTTAATTTGGTGTTCCAGCACCATTTCCTGGCTGAGCTGCACATACTGACTATACTCATCATCATTCAGGACCAGTGCACCTCCTGATTTGGTAGACTTGCTTTTAGAGCTTTTGACAGTCGCAGTAGTGGGGGTGTTGGTGTGGCTACTTTCACACAGATTTTTCTTGCTGCTGGACAGGAGTGGACCAGAAGGATCGAACTCTTCTAGCATCTCTATGTTTTCTTGGACCTTCTTGTCACTCGGCATATTTTGGCATGTGCTTCCTTTCCTGCTGGAAAGCAGGCTAGTCTTGCTCCTCACTGAGTTATGCTTTGTTCTAGAAGGTAATCTAGGACTGCTCCATATGAAAGCTTTATGGAATGAACTTTCTGAATCCACCACATCACTACTGACACTGAGTGTCCTATGTAGACCACGAGTTGAAGACAGTGTGGTGTCATTTAAGCTTCCTGTATGGTTCCTTTTATCTTCACCCGCAAAACTGCTGCCAGCTGCACCACTGCTATCAGTAAAAGGAATATTGCTACTGGATGAGAAACCATTTATATCCCTATCAAATGCACTGGTGGCAAACTGCTTTGGTCTGACATCACACTGACTGGTAGTTTTTGACATGATTATTTGGTAATGCTACACACCCAGATTTCACAGATTTCAAAATATTACCATCTCTCGAATTTATCCTGCCAGATTTATTAAATTATATCTAGGTATTGTATACAATTTGTTATTGTTTATAATCATCATTTCTAACTGTTTATCCATTCTATAGCGCAAAATAATTCATTGTCTTTCAGAGGGAAGTTTTGACTTTTTAATACAATCCATTTCAGTCACCTCTTTGAGTTGATTCAGAATGATGAGTGGCATCACATCAGAATTACTCATGAAAGCTGATGTACTCGCATATCAAAAGTGCCATCTATATTGTCATAGTACTGAGAATGCTATGCTCTAGTGTGTATTCCTCAATGCATAAAAATCAGCCCCACCAGCGGAATATTAAATCCCCCTACCTGAGCTTTTATTGAGTACTTAAAGTCAAATTACACACCTCATTCCATTTCTCCCATGGTAATGCACTTCTACACAATAGTCCAGTGACTTCTCAATTTATCACATTAATCCTGCTGGGATCTTCTGTATGAGACCTCTCTTGGTTAGATGTACATCAACTAATCATTAAAGTTGATGAAATTCACCCATAAACAAATATAAATGTTTATCCAGCATCCATGTAGGATTGATCTTCTGTCGCCCAGTGTAGTTGGGGGGAGGGGGGAGGGGCAGTAAATGCTTGTGGAAGACAATGAATAATACATCATTGCGTTGTACGGACAGATATAATTGTTACATACCACTGGAAAAAGAGGCGGCACCTTCACTATGTGCAAAAGCACCCCGCCACGCTTCATTTCACACAAGCCCTGTCTTTTCAGGGGTGCATGAATAATGGATTACTAATATGCGGCTGGAGCATCTTAGAATTAGTTAAAATTATAACAATAGGTGGGGCATGAGGGATAAAAGGACTGAAAAGGGGAATAGGAGATTACATAAAAACATGACATTAATTGATGTTGTATCCTCAATGTAAATACTTAAGGGCCACTGGTTAATAAATATTTGAAATTATATGTTAGAAAATTCTCTAAAATTTTATCTTGAGTCGTCAGTGATCAGTTATGTGTAAAAATTAAAGTTTTTTTTTAATTAGAACATTGTTGAGCTTTCTGGGTTCAATCCTTCTAAAAATAAACTGTTTGGTTCATTTTTTTTTAAATCTGACATTCTTAGCATTAATATGCATTTTTGTACCCGATATATAGTCCCTGTATTGGTTAACCAATATTGATAAAGCAATACATGATCAATAAACTAACCAGGTGACATATTTATACTAAATTCAAAGTGCACACCCAAGCTATCCATAAGTGTGGTATAGGTGACTATTTTTCACTTTCCATCAAGTCAAAAGCACTTAGACGGTGACTTATAGAATGGCCAACTATGCCTCATTGTTATTATCCTCCATTATAATACTTTAGACTCTTTATTACATCTGCCAAGGGAGTAATATGATCAGCAGAATCATATTAACATAGAACTGATATTCAATTTTGGAGTGATCTTACAACCAGCTCTGGACCAAGCATTTTTTCTGAGAAGATTTAAAATTCAATGTACGGGGAATAGCAGTTGAATTTTTTATATTGTTATAATTACTTTGAAGTGACTTATTGTTACGTATATAGGCTCTGTGTATTATTTAATCTAAGCTTTATATGTATGTATTAACATTTAAAGTAAGGGAGTTAATGATTTTGTGTTATGTGGTAGTGGTGTTTATTGATCTATTTATAGACTGGGGGGATTCCCTCTAGGCTAACCCTAGTGATGGTATTAATAGATTTAGGGAAACCCTATAAGCTACCCGTAGGTTCTAGAACTTCCTCACTTGATCTGGTTACTGATGTTAACTTCAAGTTGGTTCTGTAACATTCTAGACGCTTCCATAATGATATATAAGGACTGTACATCTGACCACAAGTGAACTTAGTATTCGCTGGCTATAATGAAGGCTACTTGTGTCTTAGAACTAATATCAAGTGGATATAAATGACTTGTGTTGTTGTGAACTTTTACTGGAGTGAACTGGATACATTGTCTGGATAGATTTGCTGTACTTCGGATATTGTGCATTCATATAACAAAGAGTGGATTTACTGAATTTTGGACATTAACCATATATTGGAGTGGACAATACATTTGTACAAACTCTCTGAATATCTCTATACAGACATTTTGTGTGATTGGATATCAAAGGGATCACAGGATAAGGACATTCCGTGTTACCGAACATTGAACAGATCACAGGATACAGATATCTGTGTGTTATTGGACACTGCATGGATCACAGGATAGATTGCTGGATACAGTGGACAAACTTAACTGTCAGTTACAGTGGTTAGGTCAGACTGGTTTCATTATTGTGTTACTGTATTCTATTCTATTCTGTACTTTTATAGCGCTTAATCTCTGCTAGGCAGACTCTAAGGCGCAACACCAAAAATCAAGTTTAAGAAATCATCTGTCCATAGCCGTTGCCAAGTCATGTACTATTGAGAGCATAACAGTTGACTGTAATCATTATTTTTAATTGTTTAATAAACTTGTTAAGTTAACCTTTTTGTCTTTTCCTGTTGCAACTTAAAAGCGGTCGGTAACTGTCTTTTGATTACTACTTAATATATGTTACTTAACAATTAAATCGTAAAAACACAAATTATTTTGTGATATCCAGGGCTTGTATCTACAAATAACCATTACAATACCAGTTTCACTGAAATAGGGAAGCACTACTGTACTAGGGTAGGCTTTTGAAAAACTCTCTTCATGATTATCGTATGATGATGTGCTTAATTCTCCATACAATACAACATGCATAAAATAAATTTATGTCATCCCTAAAGGACTGGAATGATAGCTATAAATGTACCTTAAGCTAATAATAGGCCATTAATGCAGTGACTTGTTTTTATAGCACGTTTATCATCTGATGATTTGTAATCTGATTTTCAGAATTTTACTTTAGATATAATGATCTGGGTGGTGGTTTGTAATCTGATTTCCAGAATTTTACTTTAGATATAATGATCTGGGTGATAGATCATTTGTCCACTTGTTTCTTCTCCTAATACCCTTTTTACACTATAAGCGGTATCGCCTGCTCTAGGACGCGTTTGGGGAAATGTCCCTGTCCTTGGATCGCCATTTGATGTCCGTAGACCACCTTGCGTGTCAGTGGCGAACCTTCCATTACCTAGTCCTACATCCTACGGAAGTTTTGGACTGTTTAAAATTTCCGCCTATTATTTTGGTACTATGAGCATGCACAGATAATTTTGCACATGCGCATATAAATTTCTTACTACGGTAACTGAAAGTGTGGTCCACAGTGTACATAAGGTTGTGATTCGGTCATCGTTTAGTGTAATATGATGACATAAGGTGAGTTAAGGTATTGGTTGTTTCATCTGACGGCTACCGAAGGTGAGTTGAGGTTGCTTCACAGTGACCATCGTTTGTAGTACTGTCATCCAACTATTATTGATGGTTGAAAAACCATGTCCAATCAGTGGCCATCCGCCTATAATCTGAAAGGGGCACAAGTATTTCAGTGCACATTTTTATACCAATATCAGTTGTACAATATTAGGTGATGTCCGGAGGAAGGTATGCTTGTGGTTCCACAGTTCTGTTCACTCATCCATAAATCGGTGAAACAATTTTGGTTACAGGTTTGAAAGATGCAGCTACAGTGTGGAAAGAGTTGTCTGAGGAGATTCATTAGCCCCCCCCCCCCCCCCCCCCACTGCCTTTAAGTCTTACCTCTTCCAGGTCACTAAATGGGGATACACACAAGCCTTGGCGGAGGCTTGTACCCAAAGTTGCTTTCTAGTTTATCTCATCCAAGGAGGTGTATGTTTTTGTTGTACAGTTTTTTTTTCAAAATAACTCATAAAGTTGTGGACAGATATTGACAATTTTTTTATAAAATGACCACAATAGCACAAGGAAGAGATTGTTGCACTAATAAGCAAAATTGAAGTTGTTGGGGGCCTTGCTGGAGGTATACGCTCTATTAGTGCTCTTGTTTATTATGTTATATATATATTAAAGAAATCTCCTATCTGATATCAAATACTAATTAATATTTTGTTTTCCTGCAAAGTTTACATAATCTGCCAGAAAAGTCAAGACTCTCAGGGTTTGACATCTAGTCAGATGAACTGATGAATAAAATGAGTTTATCTGTGTTTGGTGGAGGTAATCCAGGACCTCTCATAATAGATCTTCACTTCTAAACATAGAAGAGCAGCTTTTCATCTTGGTTCCATTTTGACATGATTAATCAGGCTTCACATTCGCCCTGTTATGCCTCCATTAAGCCAGATGATACAGTAAACATTTATAAATGTACCTCAGTATGTTGACATAGCATAACTTGACTTGGGGAAGTTAATAAAGGTATTGTATTGTCAATACGCCGCTGATGAAGCCAGTGTTTGTGGTGTGTGGACAATGAAGTTATTTGCTATTGCAATGGAAATTATCCAGAACAAAAACATGAGAATCCACAGCCATTTTAAATGTTACAACTTTGCGATAATTATAACATAATGGTATGTTGTGGATTTATCCTCTGCCATCAGTGAGATTCCCTGAATAACAAGAATTCCAAGAAGTCAGGAACTGACTCTAGTATATCTGCAAAACTACTTATCATTCCCCAAATGCAAGATCTTTTAGAGACCAATTACATAACCCACGAATACATATCTAAAACATTATGGAAATACAAATTTATACATTGTGCTACTGGAATGGAAAAAAATGAAAGAATATTTTTGTGGTATTTCTGTGCTGGATTGCATGGTGTTATAAAATGTTTTTTGCTGATTTGTTCAAACTTGTTAAAGCATTTAGCAAATTCACTGGGGTTCTGTAATCTTCTACTTGGGATAGGACGTAATCACACCAAACTGCCATTATAAGTGGTCATCTGAGCCACTATGTATCAACCTCTGTCTGGAATCAAACCAGTTATTCAGTGTTACTAGGCTAGTGTATTGCCCTCTTGGCCACAGTACCAGTACTCTATTTTGAAACATTTTCAACTAATTCGGACACGGATCTTGGGCATGTGAATCTTCCTCAGAACATCAGTGATAAATGAAATGTTAATGTTGATCTCGTAAATTAACTTGACAGTCTTGGAAGTACACATTCACTTGTCAGTCATCAAAATGGGTTAGATACTAAAGCCACTGTCTGATTTCTCTGTTTCTGTAAACTGAGCAAAATTAGAAGCACTGTTATATTTTGAAAATGAATGAATGTCACACATAATGCCACAAAGCAAGACCAAATGTTTGTACACATCAATCTGATCAGATTCAATACAATAAACTCACATAAATTCTTTTCAAACTAAAGAAACTGATGAATAAAATTCACAATGTGTCCATAAATAGAAGCAAGTTATGGTCATTTTAATTGAAGGTGTGTGCGTGTTATCGGCTAAACATGCTAAGATTTATTTGGGTTGAATATCGCTTTCAATACATTGAATAAGTTATACTACAACAGATAGTTTTAATGGCAGATGAAACTAGTATATACTAGTTGGTAAAGATTTTGCACTGTAAACTGCCTGGCATCGGTAAGCAACTACCAACTTGCCCACATAGGGTTGTGGCCAGGGTTCAAACTGCAGACCTAAGAGGTGGGAAGTGAGTGGGTTAACTACTACACCACTAGCCCCCTCCTCCATTAATTAAAGCCTTAATATAGAATCATTATTATGTAATACATTCCTAGAAGAAAGTTTGAAGTGTGACATACCAAAAATAAGACTGCTCCAGGTCATAACTGGCCATACACCTCCCCTTCACACAGCCTGTTACGCAGAATATTTATTGGCTGTCAATTGTCATCAGCACTTCTCCTACCTGTATAAATACGATATTACATGGTTGGAATTGATGACTGGCATCAATTATTGTGTTTTTTGGGTTTTTTTTTTTTTTTTGTTTTTTTTTGTTTTTTTTTGAGAATTTCTTTTTGCAGATAGTTAAGACAATGATTTCAATAAAAAATTATATTGTCCACCCTAAAAAGCACTGTAAACATTAATTGATTTTTTTTCTTTTTGGCAGTAAAACACTTTTGATAACCTGTACTTGTGTGAATGCATATTTTATTTCAAAAATCCATGTTATTGCACAGAAATGAAACACAAATAAAGTTTGCATGGTGAAGTTGTGCCAACTCATGCTTTGGAGCAGTAGAGTATGTACCAATACAAAGCATTTTGAAGAATCTTCCAACTTTCAGGCGGGTCTCTAGGTATCATTAGCAAATGGGATAGTAGTCTTCTAGATAATATGATCATCATTTCTGACCCAGTTATGATTTTTTTTCCATTTTGGTGAGTTTTGAAGAGTCCTCATACCGGAACTTATTGGACTGGATGTATCGTGTCAATCTGGTGAGCCCAGGACCTAAAATGGAGTTTAATACGACAATGCAAAATGAAATAATAACAAAACCACCAAAGCTTCTTATGTGAACAGATGTGGGCAATACATAACCAAAAACATGACCCTGGGAGAATGTTGAGTTAAGTTTCCTACTTTGTCCGAAGGCTGATGGCGGCAAATTATGATCGCAACAAATATTTATGGAGGAAAAGAAGTTGGAATCAGACCACATAAATGAAGGGATTATTTAGGCATAAAAATATAAAAACCTATCAGTGGTCTGACTTTGCCTTGCTTACTGTAGCTGTAATACAATGGAAGTACTTAGAACAAATGAGTTTTAACCTGCGCCAAATAGGGTAGCACTTAAACAAAGCTAGTCATGTCAATTGTTACAGAGTCATGAAATACTGGGTAGAGAGGTCTTTTTGTATAAGCCCATAGATTCATGACAGATGCAGGACACTGATCTATACAGAGTTTATGTCTGACTGGCTCAAATACATTTCACAGAGAACAACCAGCTGCAAATAAAAGGGCTGGAAAAAATTCTGTGACAGATTGTACTGTAGTTATTGGAAGAAGGAGCTTTGAAATGTAGAAATGGACCATTTATACAAGGTATTAATGTGTTTGTAATCAATAATTTTTCCCATAAGCGTTGGAAGTTAATGCTCTTGTGTTTGTTATTACAATTGTTAATTGCTTAGATGGTATTTTTATATTTTTTCATTGTTTTGATGGATTTATTTTACATACCAATTGTTGCACAAAATAAAGCAAAGTATTTTAAAAGAAATTTTTTGTTATTATATAAAATGAATGTAGATAAAATTAAAATATAAGATTGTAACCATATTTTTGTTTAAATTCTTAAATCAGTCTTTATTTATACATTATAACAATGGCATTTGGAGAGCGTGTTCTCCGGACAAGGTCTAACACATCTAATATTGCTTGAGAGTGCAATAAATAAAAGGCCTTTAAATAATTTCTGGTTCCAGATGGTGATTGGGATGGAGGGAATCCCGGCTTGTCTGGATCAACCTCCTGACCTGACTTAGGATCGGGTGCTTTTCTGCATGACTAGATGGGAAAGTACCAGGACAAGCCGTAAACCCATAACTGACAAGCCATATCAGGCCATGACAAGCTATAGTGACAAACTGACAAAACTGGAGCAGTATCACGACCCACCCTGACTACATTGAGTCTGATCTCAGGATCAAACCAATACTATATAAACCCCTTCTGGTTACTATGACTCATCATTTATCAATCCAAAGATGCCAGCTATACATCAGAGAGAGACTTTCTACCCAAGCTTAGGGCTCTGTTAAATATTTAGAGTTTTATCCTGATTTGCAGACAAAAAGGGAGACATCTGAACGCAGGACCAGCTGACTGGACATAGATCCCATAACCGACAAGTCTTGAGTCGGTGAAATGAAACAGACCTGTCCTATATACTTCCCGACTTGTCTGTTACTGTAACGACCTTACCGGTTTCCTCTTATGACTTGTCCTGCTGTGTTCCAGGCTTGTCCTGCTGAGCTGAGGCCTGTCTTGATGGGTAGCAACCTAGTCAGGTCTTGGCTGTTTAAGACAGGCCAGTTTAAACATGTTTGATATTTTGCTGACCCACCACGACCCACCAAGTTGGGAAATCACAACCGATCCTAACTGACTCTGTAAACAACCCAACCCTCGAAAAATCCTTAGTTACCAACAAGATGGCCCCAGTGGAACACCACTATAAATTACAGAATAATTTTCACATGAATAGATATAAGATACAAGCTCTCTGAACAAAACTTGCACATCTAAGTAACATGCATTTAACAGTTGGTTTATTTTACCACTCTCATTTTAATGTAATCATAAAGCAATGCTGAATATTTATACATTATTAAATAATGTCACAATTTAAAAATATTGAAACTACAAATATTATTCTTTTTTATTGTTATTGTTTAAAAATAAAACCAGAATAAAAAATAACACCATTTTAGCATGTAATTTGACAAAATCATTTTCAGCTTTATTTGGTTGAAGTTGTCACATTTGAACACCGGTTCAATGTTATTGTATTAGATTCATCAAAGATGCACTTATTAAAGCA
Source organism: Sabellastarte sp. h YS-2021 (assembly GCA_964017235.1). Lineage (NCBI taxonomy): Eukaryota > Metazoa > Annelida > Polychaeta > Sabellida > Sabellidae > Sabellastarte > Sabellastarte sp. h YS-2021. The sequence goes on along the minus strand of OZ024929.1, from coordinate 173,649,107 downwards.
AAAAAGACCTTCGTGAATTGATCCACTAAGTTGAAGAGTACCCGTCAACTCACAATGAAGCAGACAGGATTTACAGGATGCCTTTCAATTAGAAATGTCCAGCAATACAATGTGAGCACGGGATGATGTAGGACTAATTTATGGATCCGTGGCATTGAGACAATCCAGGAAGCCATTGGACTATACAATGGAAATCCATTTCTATTCTGGTGTGCATCCTCCCATTGTATATTCAGGTTTGTGTAGCATGGGACCTTCTCCCATGGTGCTACTGTTTTTTATCCTAGCACCCTCCCCTCCCCCAGGAAATGGGTGAGGATATTGTAATCGAACTAGTTTGCCTGTTTGTTTGTCCAATTGTAACTACAAAACTGCAATCATGAGTCACAATTTTAGACTTCAGCAATATCTGCATACATAACACACACACCGTTGACACGATGGAAGTTATATTTCCAAACAAGGTCGGGGTCTAACCATGGCTTGGTCCTTCTCAAAGCTGATCCAGATCCTGTCAGATGATCCTCATCTGGATCTATAAACCCCAAATTTTATATTTTTCCAGTACAACTTGTAGACGTGGCCAACATATCCAGATATACTGCTACCTTTCAAGGGGTTGCCCAGATACCTTAAAAGGGAAGTCAGTGCACTTCCAAATTCCCACCTTTGCTCATCTACATAAATCTACTAGCACAGCATTACACCTAGGTCACACCTGTCTGTACTGCGGTTATAGTACAGCATTATACCAAGGTCACACCTTTCTGTACTTGGGTTATAGTACAGCATTATACCAAGGTCACACCTGTCTGTACTTGGGTTATAGTACAGCATTATACCTAGGTCACACCTGTCTGTACTGGGGTTATAATACAGCATTATACCTAGGTCACACCTGTCTGTACTAGTGTTATAGTACAACATTATACCTGGGTCACACCTGTCTGTACTAGTGTTATAGTACAGCATTATACCAAGGTCACACCTGTCTGTACTGGGGTCCTAGTACAGCATTATACTTAGGTCACACCTGTATGTCCTGGGGTCACAAGCTACAATCACATAGACTTGTCTACCTGTTGTGGTTCGGTCTGCTTTGCTTTTCAGTAGGACACATTTATTCAATTTGGTGGGGCTTCCATTTGGGTTGGACAGGTTCAGGGTGATTTAACCCAACTCAGAAAGTGATTTGTATGTACAAGCCTTCGTTCTTCTATCAACTCAAGCCAGATACGAGGTCTCTCTGTCATAAAGTCTATTCTCTGTCATAAAGACAAAATTGTCCAGTTAAAATCAAATATATGCAGATACTACCATAAGAAAAACTTTGGCCTTGGCACTGGATTGCATTGTAGGGTTAATTTAGTCACTCTAGGTCTGTTGCTCTCACTCGCGATGTGGCAGTACATCTATAGTTCTTACCTTCTGTAAGCTGGTACCCAACATTACCAATGTTACGTTGTGCTTGCTAGTATTATGTAGCATTGATACAGTAGATGCAAGCAGTTGTGGCAATAATATAAGCTTAATGAACTTTTGTACTGGCAATGATATTAGCTTAATGAACTTTTGTACTGGCAATGATATTAGCTTAATGAACTTTTGTACTCTCAGTCCAAGTAGTTGTGGTATTAGACTATGTTTTAATTACAATAACGAAATATCACCTGATTATGAAAGACATTATTTATAGATTATGACCTTTGTAAATATGAGGCATTTTGTCCTTTAATAAAACTTCTATCACTTTGTTTAATTTAATCTAGTACTTCAAGTAACTACACATGCTTACCTGCTTTTATTACTGAATTTGTTTTTCATTTTCTCATTAATGGGCTTGATTTTTTTCCAGAAAAAGATGTATATAGTATATATTTTATACAAGTAGAGTATTTTTTGGATACATTTTTATTATTGTGCATTTTGGAGACAGAATTGATTATCATTTATTCATTCCTTCACTTTTTCCAAAAGTTCAGTGAACTTTAAATTGAATTGCCGACATTTGCAGAGTTGAGTGTATTGACTTTAAGCATGCTGACTGTACGTAAATACTGTTACTTATTGGAAGACTCTTGCAAACTCAGTGAACCATGTGAATGAAGACAGTGTAGACTGTGTACTGAAAACAACTGCCTTGCACCCTACACATCCCATGTTTACAAACTTCTCATTTGTTCCAAAGACTTCCAGCCTTATCTATTGTACTTGTGGCCTTTATGTTGAAATACCACTACTAAATTGTTTGTTTCTATGCACATTACTCAGTTATAAAAGCAACATTCACAGGTTTCTTCTGTGCACTCACCCATCTGGAAATGATGACATTTTTTTATCTGTTTAGTTCATCCATACTGACATTTAGCTTCATAAGGAATCTCTAACAACCATAAACAAAGGAGTTTCTTTGTACTTGTTACTATGAAGCCAGCACGTTTTGTAATTTTGTAGTCTTGTTGCCCGAATAGCTCAATTTAGTGAGTAGCATGTTATGCTTTGTTAGGACTATTAAAATAAGACATTATTGTTTTCCTTGATTTATATTGCAGCATGGCATCAATGTTTAATCAAGAAGACCGAACACATTTAAGATTCAGTTTTTAATTAAGGGAACTTTACAACTAAATGAGATAATTTAAGAAAAGTGTTATCATGTAGTATTAAGACCTTAAGCCATATGTACACAGTAATTTGGAGACTGTCAACTGGCTACATGAGTGCATTACAACAATTACGATTCAGTCTCTAGTTCTATCCTATTCTATACTTCAATAGCGCTTAATCTCTGCCACAGCAGACTCTAAGGCGTGACACCAATGCCAATTCAATAATCATCATTCCAGAGACATAGCCAGGTCGACACCATGAGACGCCGGAAAAGTTAGATACTAAGGTGGAAAGCTTTATCAAAGAGATAAGATTATAGTTTTTTCCTGAAACAGGCAAGAGTTGGAGCAGAACGTACATCATCAGGCGAATCATTCCAGAGTGTGAGAGCATCAAAAGCAAAACTGTGACCAAAGTGGGTTTTTTTTATTTGTGTACAGATGGGCAGAATTGAGGAACCTCCAGGAACTTCTTATCTGGGCAGTTTTACCTTGTGCCATACCTTCCATAACAAATAGACAGATGAGGCCTGAAATAGTTTGGGTGACCACTGTGAAGAAACTTATAAACCAAAGTGGCAGTTTTAAAAATACACCGAAATTCAACTGGCAACCAATGTAGTTTTTGGAAATAGGACTAGCCCATGAGTATCTATTGCAATTTGTGACAATCCTCCAGAGTGTATTTTGAATACAGTGAAGTTTGCGCATGTGAAAACTAGATAGACTTCTAAAAAGAGAGTTGCACTAGTCGAGACGACTGCTCACTAGGGCATTTGCCACTAGGACAGCAGCAGCATCCGTCAGGTACTGCCTGACCCGCCTGAGATCATGCATTTGAATGAAGCAAGCCTTACAAATATTGCGGACATGATCAGCAAAGGAAAAATTAGAAAAAATTTAAAATATTAGTTACAAGAACGTTTAAAATGGCAAAGCAAACTAATTTAACAGAAGTTCATATGTAAATGTCAAAAGCTTCATAATGCCCACAGTATTTTAAAAATAGCTACATAAGTGCACTTTATAATCTTATGTATTGAATACAAATGCTAAGTGAGAGTCTTTTGAATTATTAAATGGATAACGCATTATAATCAACAGAAAACATTTTGGCATAACCTTCCGACTTTTACAAGTGATTATATAATATACAATTATAAATAACCTCGGAGGCATATAAATATATACTGAATATAATGTGATGTTTATGACTTTTTAGTTTGATAAATGACATTATTTACAACATGGCTGAATAGACCCACTGCATAACAATTTGTCATACCATGGCAAGATATTTACATGTATACCTGTAAATCTAGTGACAATTATTCACACAATCTCCATCATGGTTTTATACATGTGAATACAACGATGTAAGCCTGAAATACTAAAATTCTTGATTTACAAGAAATAAAGTTATGGTGAAATACCCAAGTGACTCTTGTACCACCAGTATTAAATACAAGCTGTAAAATAACAGCTCTTTATTGCATATTATAAATGACACCAGAGATACTGATATTGCAGGGCGTTAGTGTCAAAAGTTCCCGTCACATGAACGTTCAGGTCATCTTCAAGCACGCAGAGATGCGCTACAGTTTCTCTTACATCCCATCGTACGGGTAAGTGTGCTACAAATATTGTTGAAAAATATGAGCATGGCCTGATAGTGGGGTAGTAAAGATTTGCACGTGCAAATAGGGTGAATTGTCCAAACAAGAGTTTCAGAACTTGAATATCCAAGAACAGATTGCGACTGGCTACAGGCCACACAGTGGGTTTATATATATATGCAAGGAACACGTGAGTGTATGATAAGACACATGCATATAATGGAAGTAAATGGGGAAAACCTACAGCACTAGCAAGGAAAATGCACTTTCCCAAGTTTCTCGTGCATTCCCCTTTGAGACATGGATGCGTTTATAGCTATCCTGTGAACACGCAGAGAATAATGTGCATGCCAATTTTCATTGCGGGGTCTCTGCGACCTTGATATTCTGTTATAAAATCGCATGTGTAGCTTAAGTGTCCCTTGCAAATTAGCCAATTTTTCTCTGTAACCAGGATGTATGTGCACGTACGATGGGATGTAAGAGAGGCTTAATATGACCATAGTTGTAGAGTTTCACCTGCGAGACTATAATCATACTCGTGAGATTTGGGCACTGCCATTTATTTATCTCTATCCTATTAGAATGAATACTAAAAATGAGATCTCACAGTATGAGATTTAACATATAACATAAAAGGTACATTTCTATGGAGCCCAGGAAGGGCCATAGAACTTTTTTCCAGTCCCTTTTTTATCTTGTTACCACGAGATAGCAAGTCATTCCCACAAGTTAGCAAGTCGTTACCACAAGATAGCAAGTCATTACCACAAGATAGCAAGTTGCCGCCACAAGTTAGCAAGTTGTTACCACAAGTTAGCAAGTCGTTACCACAAGATAGCAAGTCGTTCCCACAAGTTAGCAAGTTCTTACCACAAGATAGCAAGTTGTTCCCATGAGATACTAAGTTGTTCCCACAAGTTAACAAATCATTACCACAAGATAGCAAGTCGTTACCACAAGATACTAAGTTGTTCCCACAAGTTAGCAAGTCGTTACCACAAGATTACTAAGTTGTTCCCAAAAGATACTAAGTCGTTCCCACAAGTTAGCAAGTTGTTACCACAAGATACCAAGTCATTACCACAAGTTAGAAAGTAGTTCCCACAAGATAGCAAGTTGTTCCCACAAGATAGTAAATCCTTGTTTTCATTCATACTCACCCCTTATTAAGTCGTTCCCATCACTTACTAACTCATTCCCACCACTTATTAAGTCGTTGCCATCACTTATTAACTCATTCCCCGGGACCAATAATATGCAAACAGTGGTTACAAATATTTATTATACATAACAGTTATAACAGTGACTACTAACAGCTTGGCAATATTATCAATTATTACTGAAACTAGCTAATTGTATATAAATTTGTTTAAGATTGTTACTAGATAAAAGGCACATAGAAAAATTATTTACAACATATGTGAGCACATAACGGTGTGGTTCCCCCTAAGGTGCAACATGCAGACACCATAACCCAATTAGTAGTAAACCTCTACATTACCCATGCCCACACTAGAAGAATTTAGACAGGGGGTAAAGACCAGGTCAAAAATGACAAATATTTTGTAAGAAGAGAATAAAAGAGAATGATAAGATTTTTGTGATTTACAGTATGAAAAGACTATGCAATTTGCAGCACAGCAAACACAAGTTTTGTTGTGTCCAGGTATAGCTTATACGAGAATCTGATGGAGATCCTGCAAGGTATGCTTTGCCAAAAAGCACTCAATCCAATATAGCATAATAAAATGTCTTAGTAAAACTTGTGGGAAAGACTTCATATCTTGTGGTATTGACTTGCTATCTTGTGGGAACAGGTTAGTATCTTGTGGTAAGAACTTTCTAACTTGTGGAAAGAACTTAGTATTTAGTGGGAACGACTTGCTATCTTGTGGGAACTAGTTAGTCTCTTGTGGTAATGACTTTCTAACTTGTGGGAATGACTTACTAACTTGTGGGAACGATTTGCTAACTTGTGGAAATGACTTAGTATCTTGTGGTAATGACTTGCTAACTTGTGGGAATGAGTTAATATCTTGTGGTAACGATTTTCTAACTTATGGGAACAACTTAGTATCTTATGGTAACAACTTTCTAACTTGTGGGGACAACTTGCTATCTTGTGGGAACGACTTGCTAACTTGTGGGAACAACTTACTATCTTGTGGTAACAAGTTTCTTACTTGTATGAACGACTTTCTATCTTGTGGGAACGACTTGCTATCTTATGGGAAGGACTTGCTAACTTGTGGGAACGATTTGCTAACTTGTGGGAATGACTTAGTATCTTGTGGTAATGACTTGCTAACTTGTGGGAATGAGTCAGTTTCTTGTGGTAACGATTTTCTAGCTTGTGGGAACAACTTGATATCTTATGGTAGCAACTTTCTAACTTGTGGGAACAACTTGCTATCTTGTGTGAACGACTTGCTAACTTGTGGGAACAACTTACTATCTCGTGGTAACGAGTTTCTTACTTGTGGGAACGACTTTCTATCTTGTGGGAATGACTTGCTAACTTGTGGGAACGATTTTCTAACTTGTGGAAATGACTTAGTATCTTGTGGTAATGATTTACTATCTTGTGGTAACGAGATAAATAAACAATAGGAAAACAGTTCTATGTCCCTTCCTGAGCTCAGTAGGTTGCTCACTGTTTTAAACAATATTTCTCTTAAAGTTACCCATATTGTTGGGGCAGACAAAAGTGTGGTAGATCTTCTCTCCAGATGGGCCTGCACTGAGAAAAATATTCAAAAATGGCATATTTTTGTTTCACAACCTATCTCGATGAATATTCATCTGTATCTTACATTGTTAATTTACTATATTTAGCTTTCTTTTTGTTGTGTATATTTGCAGGCTGTGACAGACCCTCTGCTCTGAGCTGCTGCCAGGCATTTATGGACTGCCTTCAGGCCTTCGACTCTGTAGACTTACATGAGAATGTACACTATTTACACATTGTGGACAAGTAATGTTTTAATTGCTTAGCTTGTACCTGTACCTAGGTCAGGGGCAGTATCACATCTGACCTGGCTTGGTACCTTATCATTATCTATATGTGTGATCCCGTCTATTTGTACATGGGTCAGTTTGGATTTGACCTCTGACCTGAGAGGGTCGTTAAAATATTTGTACTTTTATATCTAAACCTCAGTTAATTTCTTCTCTAGTAAGATATGATTTACATGTTGCCTTCAGGGAATTGTAACTATTTCACCTATTTCAACTATTCATTACAATGACTTTGACCTCATTGCTTCATATTATTCTCATTTTAATGTTTATAATTGTATGTATGAAGACATTATAATTCTAATGATTGGTATTTTACAGTCCAAGTGTATAGCAATGTAATTTCTTTATTTCCATAATGTCTGTTTACTCTATGATAATGGTTATGTTTACAAACATTTTAGTAGTAACTGGTATAATAAATTATATAATCAAATTTCTTGTTCTTTGGTCTGGGGGAATGTATAAGAGGCCAAGACAAATGTCATCCTACTAATTGTAAGGTTTTGCCATTGCTTAGTATAACGGGTGGGGGCTGCCTTAAGAAAGAGATGCACGAGACTAGATGTAAAGAAATCTGTTCCACGTGCTGGTCAAGGGAAGTAACAAGGGCAAAAGGGGTTTTGGTCTACTAGTGCGAGCGCAAAGCCATCAGAAACACGGGTAGTACACTGAAGTGGTAACCCATCCCAGTAACATATCCCATTGCCGCTTCAGAGAACAGACAGATAAATGTCATGCTAGGCCACAATTCATGAAAGTCCATAAAAAAAGAAAAACAAATGAAAAGAAAGAATGATATTGAGCTTAAAAACCTTCTTTCATCCACAAACAGAATGTTGGAAAATATAAGTAAAACAATGCCTAGCCAAATGTACAGGCGATGTCCATGGTAAAAGGCTGGTTTACAATTTTGCTTAAAATGTAAAAATGAATTGTTTGTTTCATTTATCTCCTAGTAGTTTAGTCTCCAAGTAAGATGCAGAATTTTTTTGACAAAAGTATGACTTTTTTTACAAAAAAGTGTGACAGCAACACTTCATGCAAAAGTAGTATTAGACTTTTAATGCAAAGATTATGGACATCGTACATATAAAAAGTTATGGTATTGATAATATTGTCATCTTACTAAATAGACTCTCTTACATCCCATCGTACGTACGCCCTGGTTCCAGAGAAAAACCGCTTGATTTGCAAGAGACACTTAAGCTACACTTGCGATTTTATAACAAAATATCAAAGTCGCACAGACCCTGCAATGAAAATTGGCATACACATTTTCTCTGCGTGCATGCAGTATGTCCTTTGATATTCAAGAAGTGACACTCTTGTTAAAAGAATTTACATTGTTTGCAAGTGCAAACCTCTACTATCCCACTACCAGGCCATACTCGTATTTTTCAACAATATTTGGAGCACACTTACGTGTGTATACACGTACGATGGAATGTAAGAAAAGCTTATGAAAACATGCATGGGAATGTTGCTGACAAAATTGTATTTTCTTATAGGCCAGCTAAACTTACAGGGTGAACCTGTGTGCTGTCCTTTTTTGGATTTTTTTGCAATTTCAGGACATCCTGTATGGCTACCTAAACGACCCTGGAGTATACTGGCACCTAAGTCATGGGAAGGCTACTGGGGAGCTTGGGTATTTTAAAAATTTTAGTCATCCTGCACTGAAACGGGAAGGCCTCCCATCACTGCACCCCAACCAAACCACGTAAGGATGTCATCGAGTGTTCCTGGATGGAGGTATTACTCCCAGACTTGTGAAGTATCAATCAATGACCTTGAAAGGACATTGGCCACGCCGTAGAATGCACTCTTGCATAAAACTGGACCAATCTCCTGTAGGTCACAACCAATGAAGTACTGCTCCCATACAACCCTAGAATTTCTTTGAATCCCAGACGTCTTACTCCTCAATGTGGGCCGTCCATCTGTTCCAACTGCAAATCAGACTATGAGTATGGATTGGTAGCCCAGATACTTTGCTCCTGTATACCACTATAGTAAAAACCCTGGGAATTTTATATCTGACTCTTTCAAAAAAAGAGGAAACCGCCCAACAACCAACACCTTTGTTTCTAGGAAAAATAACTGGCATTTAAATGGCAATAGAGAGGAATTTAGTATGATTTTAGATATCTTTGAGATTATTTCGGAAGACTTCAACCTCTGTGTCTGAAGGTTTTCTATCCTTTAATAGTAGTTCCAGTATAGTTCCCATTTGGTTCAAAGTTTGGACCTTAGATCCCACTCATAGGAGTTGAACCCCACACACAGGTGACAGCCTGTGATTAGATGACAAACTTGCTAACCACTAGGGCACCATGGACTTAGAAGTTCCAAAGAAGCTATTAAGACACACATGGAATACCAAGTCCTTCCTTTTAAAAGGTTTATTGCCATTGAGTTTAAGCACTTCTACTGTTGAGTGTTACTCAAGGTATTGAAGGTTATGTTCCTTACATAAGGTCAAATTATTATCAGACTTAGCTACCAGGCCCACTTTATCCTTTAAAGGGGTATCCTTGTCACTGGAAAATTATTTGGCAGGTGGTACGCTGATGTCTGATCCTTTAGTTCTTTACTTCTAAGCCGATCACTCTGGTTAGCACTGAGAAATTGGGAGAGGTCCTTCCTGATATTTTTTCTTTCTGTGTTATGGCGAAAGAGCCAAAGAAGAACCAAAAGATTTATAAACAAGCTACTGATGTGTTAGTTGATTTCTCAGATACATTCTTGAATAACTATGAAAGTACTGTACAGTAGTGATACTTACCCTCCTGTCTACAATGAATAGACAAATGAGGGCTGAAATAGCTTGGGTGACCACTATGAAGAATCATATAAACCCAAGTGGCAGTTTTGAAAATACACTGAAATTCAACTGGCAACCAATTGGATTTTTTGAGAATAGGAGTATCCCATGAGTATCTATTGTAATTTGTGACAATCCTACCAAGTGTGTTTTGAATACACTGCCATTTGCGCATGTTGAAACTGGACAGACTTCTGAAAAGAGAGTAGTCCAGACGACTGCTCAGCCTCATCCGTCAGGTACTGTCTGACCTGCCTGAAATCACGCATTTGAATGCAGCAGGGCCTACAAATATTGCGGAAAACTTAGCATCAAACCAGACACCCAGGTTCTTTACAACAGCTGATGGATGCAAAAATTTACCAAATATCCTAACAGGAAAGTAAGAATCTAATTTCTTTAGCTGAGCATGAGATCCAAATATAATGAACTCTGTTTTTTTCTGGGTTTAATTTAAGCATACTTGACAACATTTATTCGTGAACATCCTGAAGACAAGAATTCAATTTATCAAACGCTGAGGTGACATTTTTGTAGGTCAAATGAACAATTGAGTGTTGTCAGCATAAAAATAGAAATTGATATGCCTTCAAATAACCTTACAAAAAGGAGTGGTGTATAGAGAGAATAGCAGAGGGCCAAGGGCAGAGCCTTGTGGCACGCCAAACAGTAGCTAATGCAATTCTGAAAGGGTTGACCCAATTTTAATTGCTTGGAATCGGTGGCTCAGATAGGAGGAGAACCACTTCAGGGCCGTGCTACACAACCAAACCAGGACTACAGATAGTTCAGAAGAGTATCATGGTCAATTGTGTCGAAGGTGGCTGACAGATTAAGTAAGACAGATTAAGTAAGTGGAGTAGGTACGCCATGTGACGAGAGATGGATTTCATTTTTAATATGCAGTAGGGCAGTTTCAGTGACCAATTTTATATGCTCATTCATGAGGATTGTCCAGATTGTTACAATTGATGTGTTGCATAAGCTCCACCAGTTTTGACATAAAACATAGTCATGATACTGGACAATGCCTTAACCACTCAACCACTCTGGTTTTTATATGTTTCACAAAGACATTTACACTTTGGGCATGTTGGGCAATTATGTCTGCCAAATTCAACACTATATGTTAAGACCACTAAGCAAAGTTCAAATCTATTTTACAACTGTCAACTGATAAACACCAAAAAAACAAATTTTAGTCAGGTCATAGAATTTAATATGGTACACCCTTTACTAATGATGCAATGCTCGTGTTTTTGTTGTTGTGTTTTGAGTCTTCCTTCATACATCACCAGTGTTTGAAACTGACTATTTTCTTGATCTTGTTTACATGACAAAATAATGCATATATACATCTAATTTGTGATGAAGAGGAATGATTAATTTGTATCTGTTTCAAATATTTTTGATTTGGGCATTTGATTAAACATAATAAAACAGTTTCAACTGGATTATTATTAATGTTTTACGTGGTGGAATATTCATAAGTGGTGTCCAAGGCATCAAGGTTGTCAGTCCCTCCCCTGGCCAAGAACTTGGGTGGTACTTGTGGGACCTAGCAGCAAATTATAAGCACTCCTCGATTTCATCAGGTCAGGGGTCAAATGTCTTAATTGAGAATTGGGATTCAGTTATTATGTTTGAATCATGAGGAAATGACTGAATTTATTTCGTTAGAATGGATTTTATATATTTGTAACAGTTTTTAACTTGATTGACGGCAATTTAGTTGTGTTTGTGTTTTAAATCTTGTATATATACACTGATACTGTGTGAAATGCCGATATTAATCTACAGTGGACTAAAAATGCATTGATTCCCTTTAAAGTGAACTGTCAACTTGATTGAACAACACCCAAGAATTGCTCCCACTGACAACCTCAGGCTTAATTTGGCAACTGTAGAGGGACGATCTAACCTATTTATCATATCTTTGTTTGATATAGCCCAATTAAATCTGATTTCTTCGGGGGACCTGAATTCTCAGGACACTTTATGTGTATTGTAGATATTAGTGACAAATATAATGGGAAAAAAATAAGTATGGTCGAACATGTGATTCCAAACACTACCCACCCACGAGTAAGGATTGTAAAAATGGCACAAGAAAATTGTGGTTGTGAGAAGTCCGGACTCTCAGACAAATAAGTTGTTAAAACAAAGACATAATTCTCAATGTAGCTGTTCCTCAGTTACCAAAGAGATGGAATCAGTTGTTAAAGGGAGTGACAGCAATGAGGGGCATGACTCATCTGATGGACGCAGTGCAGGTATCCAGACTGAAAGTCTCAACCAGTTACATTGAGTCAACGAGAGGCTGGACTAAGTCGAGCAGCAGGTGGCAGGTTCAAGCAAGAAGAAGAAGAGGCACACGACACGAAAGTTAAGAACTGTTTGTGATTAAAAACTGGCAGTTAAAAATTTTGACAAACTTTAATAAATAACTATAATAAATCTAGTGAAACTAGCAGTGAATCATCTGATGAAGGTTCTAAATTACAAGATTAGGCAAGGTTGACAAAATGTTGACTGAGTTAAGTAGCTGTCAGACATGTCAAGGTAAATATTAATATTGTTAAATCAAAAAGAGGTGGGCAAGTTGATGTTGTCGTCGCAGAAAGAATCACATGTCGGCATGAACATATATCAGGTGGTTCATGTAAGCAGCATTTGTCATATGACAAGTTAAATGTAATGCAGTTTATGCAAGAGTTTATGAAAATACTGGTAGAAGAAAAAGATTTAAAAAATGTAAAGACACAATGCTATCGTACCTAGGTGAATTAATGGCAGATGCAAATGATTTTTCCTGGCAAAGTGCAAAAGCATCACATGCAGTTTTGCTTTGCGAAATGGAAAGAGGTATTTTGACATGGAAAGACACAGGTGGGATTGATAGGATTAGGCTGGCACATGTCCAGAAGCATGTTTCGCACAGCAAGCAAAATTGAGGTTAAAATCCTCAAAAAATCATCCTTAGACAAAGAAGTTTTAAAAAATTACAAGCCTGACTGCTGTCAGTCTACTCAAAGTACCTTCCTTAATATTCAGAACGATCTTCTCATCATGTCCAGAGGGTCTGTCACAGCCCTCACGTCTTGGATCTCTCAGCTGCCTTTGATACCATAGGCCACACCATTTTCGCTGACAGACTTAATGCCTACTACGGAATCAGTGAACTAGCTTTGGGCTGGTTCAAATCATACCTGTTGGGAAGGACACACTCGGTCAAGGTAGGTAGCACTCTCTCGCAAACTGCTGCACTCCAGTTTGGGGTGCCCCAGGGCTCCATCCTTGGTTCAATTCTTTTCTCTCTCTATACAAACCCAATCAGCTCAATCATTCACTCTCACAGTAGTATTAATTACCACTTCTATACCGATGATACCCAGTTATACATTACACTCTTACCAGCAAATTTCTCTCACTCTGTACAAACACTAAAGAACTGTCTAAATGACATTCAAAATTTCATGTTCACAAATACATTAAAACTGAACCCTAATAAAACGGAGTTTATTTTGATAGACTCCAAAAATGATCGTAAACAACTCCTTTCTCACTTTCCAATTAATATTCTTGGTAATCAAGTCTCACCAGCACAAAGTGTCAAGAACCTCGGAGTGGGGTTTGATTCTAATTTCACTCTTTCAGACCATGTGTCACATATCATAAAGAAAGTCTACCAGAGTTCATGCTAGAGACCTCTACAGAATTTGTCACCTTCTAGACCTAAAAACATCAGTTTTTTAAGCAAATACTTTGGTGAGCAGCAGATTGGACTTTTGCAATTCCCTGATTTTGAGTTAAGGAGATTGCAGCGGGTCCAAAAATCATTGTCATCCGTTCCTCTAAATTCTCCCACATTACCCCTTAATTGGAAAAACTTTGGCTCCCAGTCAGGTACAGGGTACAATTTAAAATAGGCCTCATTACATACTAAATTCTAAACCAAAGTCAACCAGCAATATATAAGACGAAATATAAGGCCAAGCACCATCAAACTTAATCTCTTTCATACCTCCCTTTTGACCGTTGAGTTTAAAAATCAAACACTTTTCAAATTCTTTTAGTCACTATGCCCCAGTTCTTTCCCCTTCCCAATAAGAAATAGCCCCTCTGTCGTATCATTCAGAAACACCTCAAAACCCACCTCTTCAACTCCAGTTTCACAACTTAGTCTCCTTCCCTTTTGGTTTACCACTCCTTGACTCTCCTTATGATAAATCAATTTTGTTCTTAGTTCTGCTTTGTGCCTGCAAAGCAGTAGATTAGATTAAAGTAGAATTTGGACAGTAAAATGCTATGGTTTTGCAAATTTTATCAGACAGGCTCCTGTCAGTACAATCGGGATCATGAGACGGGAAACTACACAAGCATATATGTTTGCATTGCTTATCTCAAGGGTAATTACAAGAGTCATCCGGAGAAGGACTGCCACTGAGCAAAAAAGAGAAACTCAAAAAACGAGTTGGGGGTTGCTCAGCCGTTGGTGGGTTGAGCAGCAATGTCAGTAATGCACAAATTGCTAAAAAAGGTTTGCAAAACAACTCAATTGTTAATATGGTAAAAAAATGTTGATGATGTGTAGGAGGAATCACAAGAGAGTGTGCATTCGTGAATCAGAAAATATGAGGCCAAAGGCCGAGTAATTTTCTGATTCATGAATTTACACTTTTGAGTGGTTTCTCTGGCTTTAACCACTAAAAATGCCATGTAAAATCAAAATTTGCATATATTCGACGTAAATGTCTAATTACATTGAATGTGGTGACCTGAATGTTCAATAAAAAGTGTTGATTCTGAAAATGTTCAATTGATTTAATTACATCTTTTGTATTCTGCTGGTGCATTTGTTTTTAGCATTTATGCTGTCAAATTTGCATTTTTGCAACCATGTCCAGTGAAAGTACATGGCAAATATAAATATCAGTGATTATAGGTTGAAAGGATTTGGGAAAAATAAATTAAGGAAATAGACCATGCACAGTGATGTCAAAAGGTAAGGTATTTCACTTTTTGCTAGATTTCATTACATTTTATTGTGTTCTTTGTACATTTTATTAAATCTTAAATTAAATGTCAAAAATGTCAATATAAATGTTGACCTTGAAACTAATGACTGCCCTATCAAATGACAAAACAAAACTCTGTACTAGTTTCTCAGACAAACACCATCATCAAGTACTGTTCCCAAAATTGATTATTGCGGGTTGGCATTTAGGTGCCAACCTTAATCATTCCTTCACCCCGAATTTTTGATCACCCTTATTTTGTAATGTAGTGGACACTGGCCACATGGTCATTTCTGATTGGTCAACCTTGTGACCCCTATGTCTTTGGAGGAATAATGGTCAGATTTGAACTGGCAGTTGACGAAAAAACATTTATTTTTAAAATTTCATTTTAATTATTATTTCTTTTGAATTTATTTAATCTTTTATTTTTATAACTACTGGTGTTCTGATCTACACAGCTCTTGATGGCAGCGAAACAGAAGCACAGAATGGTAGGTAACCCTTACAACTTGCGTAAAAAGGTTGAGATTCAGGTAGAGATTCAGTTGCAGGATGACAGTGCATTTTTGAACGAATTTGCCTCTCAGCCAATATCGAGTCAGGTTTCCGGGTCAAAAACCGGGTCTGATACTGACAGTACCAGTACTGATGGCAGTATTGGGTTAGATATCAGTGGTGTTGTTTATTCTGAATCAGATTCTGATGGTTCTCCCGTCGTTAAACATAGGAAACATTTCAAAATTTCTACACAACACCATGCTGCCAGTACCTCAAAAATGTCGGATGAGAGAGAGAAAAATTTGCCGGATCAAGCACTGATCAACTAGAAAATCTTATCTCAACTGGACACGATTGGTGGGTTGACTGTTATTGAAAATAAATCAGCTTCCCCTGCCAAGTCTAAGGCCAAAAAATTGACAAAAAAGAAGTGTGCTGCTAGTTCAAGTCTCAAGCATTCCTCTGTAGAAAAAGTTGGTAACAATATGCCTAGTTTGCACACTCTTCGAAATGATAGATTCATTCAGGATCGGATTCAAGATAGGCTCAAGGAATTGTCAGGTGTTGATAAAAGAGGTACGGACCAAAAAATTAAAAGTCAGAGAGGGGGGGGGGGGGGGTCTATAGATATTTTTGTCAAAGAAAGGGTCATATGGCCCCACGAATATGTCCTAGCTGGTAACACAAAAGACAGAATCACCTATAACCAATTGAATATAACCCAGTGGAAGGCAGGTTTTTGTCGAATTATGAAAGAGGAAAGTTGTCAAGTTATAAAAGATCACATGCTCGATTATTTGATTGCTTTATTAGATTATTCAAATGACTTTGCATGGCAGGCAGCAAAGGCTAGCCATGCTGTGTTATTGTGTCGCTTGGAGCAAGGTGAAGTTATCAGTTGGTCAGAAACTGACAAGATCGGCCGGATTAGGAGGGCTAATGCTCAAAGACATTTTGTTCCTACTCAGAGCAACTCCGGATTACAAAAATTTCAGAAAAATCAGATCCCTCAAAAATCTGTCAAGTCAATGCCCTGTGTCTATTACAATGACAATTCATGTAATTTTAACAAAAATCATGAAACAAAAGGAATGTTTTATCGATACATTTGTAGTTCATGTTTTGGATGGCAAGGTCAATGCCCACAGTCCCCTGGACTGCAAACAGAAACAAACAAAAGACGAATAACCCTGCAACATCTGGTGACTGTTCAAGGGAGGAGCCAACAATGCAAGCCTCCTGAACTGGCCAAGGAGGTTTCAGGTAAAACACAGATGGCACATCTGACAATGTAAAGAAAAGACAGGTTTGTTAAGAAACCAGTGGTTGCTGGTTCTCCTTATGATTCTGTTCCATGATTTAATAAATATGCTCCTTTGGCTGATATTGAAGATGAATATTGTGATGATAGTATGGAAATTGTTAATCAATACATGGTTGATGATGACTGTAGTTTTGCAGCCCGGGGCGCTGGGGTTGATGACCTAGTAGATCCACTGACTACATTTCACAAAAATGACAAATTTGACATTTGACACAAGAAGAAAATGGATAATGACACCATTTCTCAGATAAAGGCGCGTAAAGATTATAAGGCTTGCAAAAATCAAATGGGGCAACCTTTTGGTGTTATTCCTTTGTCCCCTTTGCTAGTGTATACTGGCCCAAATACTAGCAATAATCAGGTGTCTGACCCTTTGTTAGCTCATAAACTCGTCAGACAGTCAGGCTCTCCAAATTTTGTGGGTAGCCGTATTCCAGTGGATTCTAAACTAAATATCAAAAATTGGAGGTTGTATTTACATGATTTTTGGGATAAGCAACTTGTGGATCTACTGGAATATGGCTTCCCACTCGATTTCGACAGGGATGCACCTCTTCTTTCGACTGAAGAAAATCATACTTCTGCAAAAAATTTTGCATGTGATGTTCAGACTTACATTTCAGATGAACTAAAACATGGAGCATTGTTAGGCCCCTTTAAAAGCAAACCAATAGATCTCCACATCTCGCCATTTCTGACCAGAGATAAACCTGACTCCAGTGTTAGGCATACCATTGTCGACCTTAGCTGGCCAGAATCCTATTCAGTTAATGCTGGTGTTGCCAGAGATGAATACCTGGGTTCGAAATTTCTTTTGCATTATCCATCAGTTGATGATATTGTAAATAAATTGAATGAATTGGGACCTGGATCACTTATGTTTAAAGTTGACATTAGTCGGGCTTTTCGCCAGTTAAAGGTGGACCCTGGAGATATAGATCTATTAGGTCTTAAACAAGATGCTTATTTTATCGAACAATCAGTACCTTTCGGGTATAGGCATGGTTTAATTTTCTTTGAAAAAGTGACTGATAGCACATGCTATATCATGAGAAAACATGGTTTTAATAACCTTTTTAATTATGTGGATGATCTGATATATTGTGATCTACCATCAAAAATTTATGAAGCTTATCAATTTTTATTGGAACTGCTGCCTAAGTTAGGCCTAGACATCAATAAAAAGAAGTTAGTTCCCCCTGCAACTTCTATGATATGCCTAGGTATTTTGGTCGATTCTCAGGCTCGAACCATGTCTGTACCCCCTGAAAAGCTTACAAGCATTACTGACATTTGTCAGGAAAGGCAAAATAAAGAAGTATGTTAAAAAGGCGGTTACAATCCTTATTGAGATCATTGCTATTCATATCTAAATGTGTAAGGCCAGCTAGAGTATTCTTGAATCATATGCTAAAATTTTTGAGACTAATGGGTAGGAAAATACTGGCTAACCTTACATCTATATTTTTCAGAGATCTCAACTGGTTCTGTACATTTTTGAAGCAGTTTAATGGTGTCGTTTACTATGACCCTAGATCCATTCAGGCTGAGCTACATTTAGATGCTTGCCTTACTGGTATGGGGGTATTTTTGAAAACCAATGTTATGCCCTCCCTATTCCTAAGGATTTTAATCAGTACTCAATTGTTCACCTACAAATGCTTAATATTGTGGTTGCACTTAAAGTCTGGGCCACCCAGTGGAGTAATAAAAAATTATGTATAAAATGTGACAATATGGCAGTGGTGGAAGTGTTGACTTCCAGTAGGATTAAAGATAACATTTTGGCCACTTGTGCCTTGTGGCATTTTGTATGTTCGCTAAAGTTCCATTGTCAGAAATTTCTGTGTCAGTAGCTTTGTCGTATCTGGAGTTTTTGGTGGAAAATGATGTGTCAGTAAATATAATTAAAAATCACATTGCAGCAATCAAAGCCATGTGCATTGTTCATAACTTAGAATATGGGGCATGGGAACACCCAAAAGTTAGTTACTTTGTCAAATCATTGAGGTTGCATAGGCCAATGGCATTGCCCAAACGTAATATCATAGATATAAATACATTAAAGAAGATGGTACTGCTTTGCAACCAGTTTTCAGATCCTTGGGTAGTAATATTGACTGCATTCTTTGGTTTCTTCCGTCTGTCGAATATCGCCCCACATGCGAAAGCAGAGTTTGACAGTACAAAGCATTTTACTGGGGGGGACCTTTTCTTCTTGCAAAATGAGGTTCGCTTATTACTTAAATGGTCCAAGACCATACAATTTAGGGACCAATATAAAATGGTCATATTGCCAAAATTGGGGGTCTCATCTATATGTCCTTACCATGCTCTTGAGACGATTATGGCCTTATACAAGCCCGCAAAAAATTCCCCTCTTTTCCAGATTAGCACAGCTGCTGGCTGGCAGGTACTAACTGATACCAGAATAAGGAAAAATTTAGCTAAAATCAATCAGTGTCTTCATCTACCATCAAACTTTTACACATTTCACGCCTTCAGGCGCTCAGTTGCCTCTCTGGCCTATGAGTTAGGTATACCAGTGAGAGAGATAAAGGAACATGACACCTGGGCGTCTGAATGTGTTTGGACCTACATTCGCCCATCTGCCTCTGCTGGTTGCCAGGTTGCTCAAACTTTTCGAAAAATGCTTCATGATAAGTCATAATGCTTGCTACTCCTACTTGGGTTGGGCTTTGGGTTTTTTATAATGTAATGGGCAGGATTATAGAACACCTTGTCAGTTAAAGTGGTAGTATTTTTGTCATTTTTAACTTCATTGCATCCAAACTGTCCCTTGACCTTCGAGTTTGGCTGTCAAGGTCAGGAGATGACCTAGAATAGGGTCAACACCAACTGACATGAATATCACCTGCGATTCAAAGACCTTGACCTTTGAGTTTGACTAGCAAGGTCACTGGCAGGAATATGACCTGCGAATCAATAATTTGACCTTCAGTTTGGCTATCAAGGTCAGTGGCTGACCATGTGCCAGGTTATCATGTTTCCTTTAGAGTTGACAGGTATGTCATAATTTGATCTTCAGAGGTCAAGCTCAGTCAGGGTGGTTAATTGGGTGACCTTTGAAAGGTCACTATAGCATGTTAATCTAGTCTATTAAATTTTATAACTTTTAATGTAACGGTAACTTTTATGTCTATTAATATTTATGGTGTGTATTTGTTCTGAAGTGTATATATATATACTAGAAGTTAGATTATGTAACATTATTGAAAATTTTATATTATGTATAATAAAATTTTATATCCTCTGTTGTTCTTTGTTGGAGTTGGGGACTGTTAGACATTATCTTATTTTTAAACTCCTAATTCTTTTTGGCTAGTTGTTTAAAAATTTGTTATAAACGGGCTTTCCCTATGTTTGGCTGCATTTAAGTAAGAACATTTTGTTTAGTTCTATTGTCTGCAAGCTTGTTCCCAGTCTATTGATCCTTTGTTTTGTTATTTGGCTTGGGTGAGCCTTTCTTCTATAAAATTCTTAAACAACTTATTTTTAGAAAGTTGGGGTTTTACCCCTTACTGCTTTCAATGCAGTTAGGTTGAATTTAAACCTTCTTTTAAGAGGCACATTGTATCATACTAAAAATTCATTGGGCTTGGCCCTAACTGCTGTATAATTTATTATCAAAAGTCTTCACAGTTAAAGGATTAAATAACATAAATTTCATTCTTGTGGGTCATCCCACAGTTTCTATGGTTAATTTTTAAGAGTACATTATAGTCTGGTCCATATGGGCCCATTGTTATTAAACTGTATTGATGTTTGCTCTACAAGAAATTTTAGTGTTATAGCATTGTAAAATATTAAATAATTCAATAAATGTTAAAACTCAACTTTGGGTGATTCATTGTCTTGAGGGAAATTATATGAATGTACTTTTTGACCTTCAACTGAAATTTGAACTGTGGTGTGTTTGACCCTGTGTCAGATATTGCCTTGAACTTGACCTATTACTTGTCTGCAGTTTAATACTGGGGCATGTCACCTAGTGTAAATGTTCAAGGAGATTATAGGATGCTGTGTGCCATGGCTATAAACGTACTTTGGTTTGACCTTAGTTGGAGGTCGACTTGGTTAATAGGAGTCTTTCCATGATATTGGGTTTGAATCTTGATGGGATGGTTGACATTCTGTCATGATCTTGGGGAGATTATAAATTGCTTATATCTGGATTCAGGTCTGACCTTGTGGTCTCACCTTTGACCTTTCTTTGACCTCGGATTTCAATCCCAATCTGACTTCTTTGGATTGGAAATGGTTGACATTCTGTTATGACTTTGGGGAGATCATAAAATTACTAACACCTGGACTCAGGTCTGACCTTGTGGTTTCACCCTTGACCTTACCTTGACCTTGAATGTTGAGTATAGTCTCACCTGTTTGATTTTCTTTTTAAAAATCCAACAGTTATAAGAATGCTTGGTTATTATATGCATAACTGTTGGGGTGAGGGAATGAGCATCAAAATAATATTTCATTGTATCTTTATCTAAACTTCTTTTCAGACTTGCTGGATTTCATTCACTGCTTCACTTTGGATGGATGATTTTCCTGCTGAGGATTTGCATGATATCATCTCAATTCAGATACACCTACAGCAATATGGAAATGATTTTAAATGGATGTGGGTCACACATGGTGCTTTTTTACAAAATGTTTTGCATTGTTGGATAAAAAAATTGTGCTTCAGTTATATATGATACCCTAAGAAGCTTGTTCACCAATGAAGCTTTATAATCCTCCATCTTACATTTGGATGTTTTTCCGACAAGAGACTTGTACAACTGCCACTTGCAGCACATCACCAAATACACCAGGTATTATAAAATTGCTTATAAATGTTGAAAACGATTTTTCTTCCAAATATTAAGAGACACTTGTGTCAAAGTCAGTGTCAAGTTTCAAATTTTTTCTTTTGTGAAAATATTTTCTTTTTTTTAAATTTTTATTTTGATACAAAGTGAAGTGCTTCATTTGTATGTATTTTTACTGCTGTGGTTTATACGTGTAAATTGTTAAAATGATGGCTCATAATACAAAATTCTTTAAAAATTCAACATTGAAATTGTCAGACTATGTTTACCTGATTACATTGTCATCATGGCCAATAAATTAAATAATTTAAAAGGTGTGAATTTATAATCCAAAAAGTGTTGATTCTTTACCAAAAAGTGTGAATTCTGAAGCTTAAAATGTGGATTCTGAAGTCTAAAAAGTATGGATTCTGAAATTGAAAAGTGTGGATTCGTGACAAAAATTCACACTTTTCTATTGTCTGATACCAAAAGTGTGGTTTAAGAATATGCTAATCCTGTGTTGGAAGTACCAGGTAACAAATGTTGTTTATCACTAATGTTGTGTAGAATTTTTTATAATTGCAATGTCTTTAGGGGTGAACTAAGGTCCTGAGTGTCGTAGTGGTTGGAAAGTTTGGCATCTAATCACAAGCTGTCACTTCTGTGTGGTTCTGAGTCCCAGAAGTGGCAATACTGAGGACCTGTCCCAATATCACTGTGGCTGTTGAACGGGATGTAAAACTCCAAATTACAAGAGTTCACAAGAGGCACCTTGGTTGGGAGCAGGCCAAGAAGCCTGTCCATTGGGTTGGTATGGGTAATGAATGTGGTTATAATACTCAAAAACAGCCTATCACACAGCAGGTTAATATAATAGAATGTGTCTCCTGTGATGATACCATTCAACTAGACAGAGACCAGTCAATGAAACAGTATTGAAGGGACAGTGAAACATCTCACACCACAAGGTGAGAAAGTGACAAAGTGTTGAAGAGAGGGTTATTCGTCAGAGTGACACATATTCGCACAATGCTTATTTTAACATGTGGTACCAGCAGAGTGATTTTAACTTTGGTTTTGTGCCTTTATCAAAATTGAGATGTGTAGTTCAAAGTGAATGGAGTCTTTGAAGTGCCCTATTAAAATGCATAAGAGGGTGAAGCAAAGTAATGAATTCAAGTTTTTGGTGTGTCGCATTCCCTTGTGTACTCAGTTAAACGCACGAGAGTGGGAAAAAGAATTAGAGGGCTAGCGGTATGTTTAGTTGACCCAATTTATATGTTTCAATTTTCTTCTCAATTTTGACAGAGGGTCTCAGTTGTGTCATGAGGACGAAAACCATGCATCAGCCATACTATGCCCAAATGATGTTGATGCATATTTGCAAGAAGAATTGCAATACAATACCCTCTTAGGTCCTTTCACCAGTCATCCTATTAGTAATGCTTACTTTTCACCATTCATGAGACAAGAAAATGCCATGTCCCAGAATAGGAAAGTCATAATTGATATTTTTTGGCCAGAGGAGAAATCAGTTAATGCAGATTTAGATAAAAACGTATACCTAGGAACTGAAATCATGACTGACATTTCCCACAGTCACTCACATTACTGATGAAATAAAAGCCATAGACAAGAGTGCCCACTTCTATAAAATAGATGGGGCTGTGTCTTTAGGCATGTTAAACTAGAACCAAGTAAACTACGACCTACTTGCCTGGAGCCTTCTATTTGGGTGTTGACACAGTACACACAATATGTTTTATTATGCATCATCAGGGTTTCAACTATGTGGATGATTTCATTGGCTTTGGCACCCCAAATGTAGTGCAACAATCTTTTCTTCACCTTCATGATCACCTAAAACACCTAGGTCTACAAATCAGTACAAAGAAGCTAGTCAAACCAGCTACAGAAGCTGCATTTATAGGTGTCTTTATAAATACTATTGAATGTACCATTGCCATTCTGCAAGACAAGTTGGAACACATTTGTGGAATGGTCGAAGAGTGGGAGAACAAAAAGTACTGTTCAAAACTTATTATAATGTACGCAAGTGTGTCAAACCCTCTCGCCTATTTTTGAACAGAATGCTTCAATTATTGAGGCAGAATTATGACACAAAAGAACATAAATCTCATCCAAGACTTTAAAAGAGATGTCAGACGGTTTTCCAAATTTTTGGTCACCTATAATGGCACATCCTTTTTTAAACACAAGAAAATTCACCACATACTTTTAGCTGGACGTCTGTCTCACAGGTTTGGGGGGGCCACGGTGGCAGAGTGGTAACATTCTCGCCTCCCACCTCTGAGGCCGGTGTTCGATCCCGGCACGGGCTCAAGTGGGAAAGCTGGTAGTTGCTTGCCGTTGGTCGGCAGTTTACAGTACACAACCCTAGCGAACTCTATGTACTGGTTTCCTCTGCCCTTCCAACTACCCGTCGTGATATGACCTGTACAGTGTTGAAAGCGACGATAAACCCCAAATAAACACAGGTTTGGGTGGGAGATTTCAGGATTTTGTGCACCATCCTCCCTTGGTTGATCACTACAAGAATTTGGGCATAGTACAGCTCAAGATGGTTAATATATTAGTGGCAACATTATTGTTTGCAAGGTGGTAACACAAGAAGCACATGCAGGTAAAATGTGACAACACTGCAGTAGTCCAAGTCATTATATCTGGGAAGACAAAATATTACTTTCTGGCAATGTATGCCATAAACATTGATCTCTCATATAGGTATATACCAGGCAAAGAAAATAGGGTAGCTATCTAGGTGGCAAGCAAGTGAATCTCAAATTCAAGAGTTACACACAGTTTAATACCTGTACCAATGTGGTTGCCTGTTTCCCAGCCCCCATGTCATATCAGTCCCCCACTCCCCATCGAAGTAAAATAGCAGGCTTGTGGATAGTTTTTATTGATAAAATATATATATAACTAGCAGAAAGTATACTTGATTAATAATATGCATATGTACATGACTAAGTTGTTATTTAGACTACTACTATTTACAGTCCAAGAGAGATGTATATAGTTTGGAGTCCACTAATAACTTTTTGTACATACATATTTTTAAGATAATTTCAGATAAGACATATAAGGAATACCTAAAACTCGGGTGTGAGTGAAACAGGGGCAGTTAAGACTAGCATAAATTAACGGAGAGTTTAAGGCTAGCCCTTGATTTAAAGTTACAGCAGCCTAGACCCCCACTTGGGTTAGGGTGCGACAGAATGTGACTATGCAGGAGTGACCTGAGGAGTCTGAGGTGAACAAAGGTTTACAATCTTTTTAGTTTTAGTATGCACCGCTGAGACGTCTTTTTGGTAAATAAACCAAAAAACTGTGTTTGGAACATAAATCTAGGCAATTATTAACCGTTTTCAACACTTATTGCAAGGAAACTAAATAATATTCATAGCATCTGTGTAATCTGGTTTTTTACCAATGTTGTAGCTTGTATTTGCATGCTTATTGATAGTATGGCTATTATCACCCATTTGGCGGGAATTATCGGCCTAGATTTATTTTGATTTAATTTTTATTTTATTTTTATTTTAGTCCATTGTTGTGTTTTACTGTTGTGGCTGTCAATATCTTCTGAATATCATTATCTATTTGCAGTTTCTAGTCACTCCAACACTTCCTTTAGCTTAAGGCCATCCTCTTTTTGATTCATTTTAGGGAAATTTTATTCTAGAGTCTCAGTGTGGAGTGTAGGGTTCCCGTGAGTTGCCCACAGGATGGAATTACAGTGGACAAACTGCGTCACATAGCAAACAACTTGGTATTAAGGAATACTGGTGTTACTCTTCACGGTCCTGTTCTTAGTTTAGGGAACTGGAGTGCAATGTCTACCATCCGCTGGGTGTTTCTCTGACTGTTGTTTTGGAGAAAGTCAGGATACAATGATTCCATAGCTATGTCCTGAATACACATCATTTCCCTTGTGTGGCTAAGCGTCATGGCCTTGCGACCCTATTGTTGCTTTGCGCTGATATCTCGCTTAATCCTGGACCAATCTCTTTTGGAGCAGTAAATTGTCGATCTGTAAGAAACAAGGGGTCATGCATCAATGATATTGTATCAGCACATTCTGTCGACATTCTTGCTGTCACTGAAACACATATTCGCCAGGGAGATATGGACAGCCTTCTATTTTCCATCACCCCGACAGGTTTCAAATTCTGCCACAAACCCCCTATTTATGGCCGGGGTGGTGGTGTTGGATTCTTTATCAATAAAGGTATACACAGTCTAGGGAAAAAGTGTAAAGTTTTCCTTTAATTCATTCCCCTCCCCATGACCCTTCCTGTCATACCCCACTGAGTTTTTTGCTGTCAGTTGTCAGGTTGTGTTTTCTTTCATTTGATTACACATATATGTTGGTGTACAAGGTACTTGCAGTAAACTGTGTTTTCAACTCAGAACTATTTTCTTGAGTTATCAGGGTTGTGTGTACATACACTGATACACTGGAAAAAAGGAAAACATTCACTTTTGACTTGCTCTTTGAGTTTAGAGGACTATTGGAAAAAAAGAGACAAGTGATTATAAAACCTACATCAGTCAATATATCCAGAGTATATTTTAAGTAACCTTAATCCTACAATTCCTAACATTATTAGTATTCCAATTCCATCCTGTTATTACAAACTGGACCAGAAGTGCTTGTATAGTGCAGACCTCCGCCAGGGAACGTTTCTGAAAATTTGGGATTTTTGGGTATCTGGAACATGATTCAAATATTTCCCAATCTATTTCACACTGGAAACCAAATATGTACACTGAAATGTATTGTGGGAAAAAAATAATTCATTCCTTACATCCATCAGGAGGTTATGTTTTGATGCATTTGTTTATCTGTTTGTGTTTGCAATTTCTGGAGATTACATTTCGATGCAATCCATCTCCAGATGTGACGCAGAGAATTCTACATTCAGAATATGGCTGGTGACGCTTGCACGATATCTTTGTGAATGTCAAATCCCAATGTCCAAAAACAAAGAAGACGTTAGGGTTTTTAATATAAACACTGTCCTTGAAGCCGGGGTCAAAAATTCATATTAGATCCCTTGAAATATCCGTGATCTGTGATTTCCTGTGGTTGTTGAAACATGCAAAAACCATTCGAAAACACTCCAAACAAGGCACTTTTATAGACAATCTGTTTGACCTTGAAACAGGGGTCAAATGTGAAATTTCAAATCTGACCATTCTTAAAGATTTACAGCCCAGGTTTTGTTGTTGGTTATTTTCAGATTTCATATCCTTGTACCAAAAAAAAAAGCAAAAAAGCCATTTACTTATATTACTCGCTGTTAAAAATACAGAAAGCTATTTCTCATTTAGCTATTGTAATGGACCTCTAAACCAGGTAACCCCTTTTACGATGTAGACCTTGTCCTTGAACGCCCTTCGATACTCGTGATGATAAATGAGTTTTGTTACCTAGCGCACTGAGTTCCCCTTTGTGGGGAAGATATTGCAAAGCAGTAGATTAGATTAAATACTGTTAACGCTTCTCTTACATCCCATCATACGTGTATACACACATAAGTGTGCTGCAAATATTGTTGAAAAATATGAATGTAGTCTGTTAGTGGGGTAGTAGAGATTTGCACATGCAAACAAGGTGTATTTTGCCAGCAACAGTGTCGCAACTTGAAGATCAAAGCACAAACTGCTACTAGCTACAGGTCATACAGTGGATTTATATACATGCAAGGTACAGGTGAGTGTATCTTACAGAACGTGCAAACAATTTTAGTAAATGGGGAGAACCTACAACACTGGTAAGGAGAATGCACATGCCTAAGTCTCTCTTAAGTTACCCTTGAAGGAGGGGCCAAAGGTAAAATCTGATCACATCAAAAGATTCCTAGCCCATGATTTCCTATAGGTTGATTTGACATTGCAAACCTCTAGAACCAATAATAAGCAAGTTATAAGCACTTTTAAGTTTGGGTATCCTCGTTTGACCTTGAAGGAGGGGTCCAAGGTCAAATCTGACCACATCAAAAGATTCTCAGCCCATGATTTCCTATATGTTGGTTTACCATTCCAAACCTCTAGGACCAATAATAAGCGAGTTATAAGCACTTTTAAGTTTGGCTATCCTCGTTTGACCTTGAAGGAGGGGTCCAAGGTCAAATCTGACCACACCAAAAGATTCCCAGCCCATGATTTGGCTATCCTCATTTGACCTTGAAGGAGGGGTCCAAGGTCAAATCCTACCACACCAAACGATTCCCAGCCCATGATTTCCTATAGGTTTGTTTACCATCCCAAACCTCTAAGACCAATAATAAGGGAGATATAGGCACTTTTCATGACTGACAAAGAAACGCGTGTGGCGGCCATCTTGTTTTTCAAAATGAGGCCAAAAATATTCTCAGTCAAGATTTTATAATGAGGAACATATTCTGTGAATTTGAGATCTCTACCTAATACCTATAATACCCTTTGCTCTAGAGGGCCAACAAAAGTCCTTGTTTAAAGTTGAATAAATGTCCCTGGCGGCCATTTTGTTTTTCACAATGAGGCCAAAAATATTCCCAGGCAAGATTTTATGTTTATGAATATATCCTGCAAATTTGAGAAGCTAGCTATAATATTTTTTTTTTGTTAGAGCGGTAATGGTGAAATCTCTCTACATACTGCGGCGGCGGCATAACGAAGTCAAATCCATAGTATCCATAAAAATCCATAGTTTTCAGAAATGCCGCATCTAGTGGGCTTTGCACTCTACAAGTGATTTCTAGTCTCTTTTATATTTACAATATATCAGTATGTACAGCAAATACAATTCACCTTTGTACAAGTACACTGGTATAGTGTAAGTATCATGTTTGTTTTGATAACACTTGGGGGCATGCATCAGTGTAATTTGAGCAACTTTATGAGGAACCTGAAATTCAGTCATTTTCCAGCACTTTTTCCCTGGACTGTACAGTTTAGATCTGTGGATACTCCTACATTCAGTTCCTTTGACAATACTAGCATTGCAATTGGGTCCGCGGCACAACCGCTTGTGTTAACTTGTGTTTATCATCCACCTGGCTCATGCTATGATGGTTTCCTCAACCAATTTCTCAATCTTTTAGAATCCTCAGTTTCTCCCTCATTCCTAATTTGTGGTGATTTTAATATTCACGTGGATACTTCTTCAAATGATAGTATTAAATTCCAGAAATGTTTAGAATCATGCAATATTACACAAAACGGCTACCCATCTTCATGGTCATATTCTAGACCTTGTTCTCACTCCTACTGATGCCAGTGGCATTTCCAATGTACGAGTTGCTGAATTTATTTCTGATCATGCTCAACCTGATTCAGTTAATCCTCCTTTGCATAAGACAAAGTCGTCACCTTTAGGAGGTATCATAAATTTGACTTGGATAGTTTGCGTAAGGATTTGGGAAATTGCTTATGCGTAAGACACCCTGGTGATACAGTGTTCTGTGTGAACAATACTCAAGTGACTTCAGCAAATTGTTTGATAAGCACGCACCATTGGTTACTCGTACTTTTACTAAAGAAGCTACTGGTTGGCTATCTGACTCCTGCCGGCTGACAAAAAACATCAGGTGACAACTGGAACGAATCTGGCATAAGGATAAATCGGCCTACAATCGAGCTAAACTTCGAAGACAGATTGCTCGGTGCAATTCACTGGTCAACAAAGATAAGGCAAATTACTTTAGAAACCTGGGCAGAGAAAATGGTAATGCTAATAAGAAGCTATGGCAGGTCTTACCTTCTGCACTACACTCTAGTCCCGAAGCAGTACTCCCTTCTCATGAATCTAAGAAAGGTCTTGCTGACCGGTTTGTTACTTTTTTCAGTGACAAAATAGCTAAAATCAGAAACTCATTTTCCTCTGGTGACCCATTCACCCTTACTCCTCCACCTGATGTGCCTAATTTCAGCTGCTTTAAACAAGTTTCTCTAGAGGAAATTAAAAAAATTATCATGAAGTCACCCTCTAAATCTTGGCTTGTTAACTGCTCATTGTCAAAAAGTGTTGTACCAGACGGGTTAAAGGAGGCTATTGTAACCCCATTGATTAAAAAGTCATCACTACCACCCAATGACTTAAAAAATTACAGGCCTGTTTCAGGGCTGGGTTTCATATCGAAATTTGTTGAACAACTGAATCTGCATTGCTTTCAATTAAGAATGATGTTCATCTGGCTTTTGTTAAAGGTGAGGCTACTGCTGTCGTTCTCTTGGATCAATCAGCAGCGTTTGATACTATTGACCATGATACGCTTCTTGATTCTCTTAGCTCCTGGTTTGGTGTTGGCGGGGTTGTCCTCGATTGGTTCAAGTCTTATTTCTCAGACCGTGTTAAGTGCATTAAGATTGGGTCAATTTTATCTGATGCCAAAAAGTTATTGTGTGGTGTGCCTCAAGGCTCTGTCCTGAGGACAATCCGTTTTTCACTCTGTACTACTCCGCTGAGTAAAGTCATACAGAATCATCCTGGTATTAGTTTCCAGTTCTACGCTGATGATACACAATTGTATGTGCATCTCACACATAAAAATGTTGCCTCAGCCCTTGATAAGGTGTCACACTGCCTAGAAGATGTTAAGAGATGGCTCTCTACAAATAAGCTTAAGCTAAATCCTGATAAGACCAAATTCATTGTGTTTGGTTCTAAGTCTCAGCGTGAAAAACTTAATCACTCCTTCCCAGTCAACATACTCGGTAATGTTATATCATCAGTAGATGCAGTTAGGAACCTTGGTGTCTGGTTTGATTCAGATTTCTCATTCTCTTGCCATGATATGCAGGTGTGCAAGGCTTGTTTTGCTCATGTCCAGGATCTTAAGCGACTCCAAGGACATCTGACACATGAAGCTGCCCTTATGGCTGCCAATGCTCTGGTCGGAAGTCATATTGATTACTGTAACTCTCTGTTCAGAGGTCTCTCAGCTCTGGATCTGCGCAAACTTCAATGTGTTCAGACCAGTCTTGCCAGAATTGTGACCAACACCACCAAGTATTCACACATCACTCCAGTTAGAAAAGCACTACATTGTTTGCCGATTAAGTACCATTCTATCTTTAAGACTGCCATGCTTTTTATAAGTTCCTACACAGTGGTAACCCCAAATACTTTGAACCCTTTCTGATACCCAGACATAGTGGATATAACACTCGTCAAAGTCAATCTGATGGCATGTTTCTTGCGGTTCCCCACTTTGCTTCAGTTTTTAAGTCTCGAAAGCATTTTGGACCCAGTTTTGCGTATGACGCACCTATGATTTGGAATGACCTTCCTGATGAGGTCTGCTCTGCAAACTCACTTGCCTCCTCCAGGTCAAAGCTGAAGTCGTACATCTTTGAAAAAGCATATCCACCTTAAATTTCCAATCTCCTCCTGCTTTCTCTGTGGTGCTGACCCCTGCAATGTCTCTGGTTTATGAATATTGAACAATGTTTTTGTGTGATGCACCTTAGAGTCTGCCTTTTGACAGAGATTAAGCACTATAAAAGTGCTATTAGAATTAGAATTACAATAACATAGGAGATATAGTTGCATGTATGTAATATAAGTGTATAAAAACTACCCTCAAACCCAAAAGAAAGAAGGTTAAACATTATCCACAGCACAAGCCAAGGAGGAAGCAATAGTTTCCCCCATGGACTGGTCCTGCTGGATATACCTCCACACACAATCTGCCGCCCAGGAGCCATATGACTTAATCTGCTGCAGAGGGACATGAGAGTTATAAGCTAAGGTGGCACCTGAGCATCGGAAGGTGAAAACAATTTGCTTGGTAGCCCATTTTTTATTCATTCTTGAAACGAATTTTCCTATATGGGAATCAATGAGTAACTGCCAACCAGGAGTTTTGATTTGAAACACGGGGTCATGTGGTTGAGGTGAATACAGCTTAAAGATGGCAGAGAGAGCCCTGTGAGGGCATAGGTTCGAATCTTTCAGTTTTGGAATAGAGAAAACATGAACATTATTTCTGTTCTGATTGGTTTTTGACCATTTTATGATTATTTTTACGAATATTTTGGCAAAAATAACATCACCAGCTGTAATATGCCTAGAAAAATCAAATGTGAGACGAAAGTGAGGGGCTAAGTTAGATACCCTCAGGAAGCCATAAAAGGCAGTGAGAATGGTGTGGTTCACAGGGGGTTTGTCATAGATGGACACACCATTGTAGGCCTTCAGAAAAGACTGGAACCATCTGAGGTCATGTTTAAACTGGTGGGTTAGGGTGATGTTGTCTTTGTCATAGTTCTGTCTCAGGAGGTCTAACATACTGTTTACAGAATAACTAGAGGGTTTGACACACTTGTGGATATAGAGGAGATGGCCAAGAAGAAATTGGAGCTGGCGTCGAGTGCAATGTGTTTTGGAGGCCCATGCGCCAACATTGTTTACTATTTGCATCATTTTTCTTCTGGAATCGAAATCTCACCTGTGACTGTGTCAAACATGACGCCTAGAAATATTGCCCTAGTTCCAGCTTCTTGGCGCTTATGGTGAGACCTAGCTGTTCAAGAGCAGAGTACAGAGAATCAAATGTGGCGCATACGTCATGTGGCATGCAGACCCCCAAAAAATCATCCACATAATTCAGAACCCTGTGACCACGTTGATGCAAAAACGTACCTGACTGCATCACTGACGCATTGAAAATTTTGTGTCCCATGACGACTCCTGAATGGGAGGCATGTATCGACGTACTGAGCTTCCCAGAAGAGGCCCAGGAGGTCCAGATCTACAGGGTCAACTTTAAGGTGGGGAAAAGCGTGACTTACATCAATCTTAAATAGGTGAGCACCTCTACCTACATACTTAAGTTCATTGACAATGTGATCCACTGTGGGAAACTGTAGTGCAAATTCTGAGTTGAGATAAGAACTTTTGTCGATACCAGCATTAACTGAGTGACCCTTAGGCCAGACTCTTCTACGGTCGGATCCGGTTTTTTCCCTGGTCATAAACGGGGAATGGTGACACTGGTTTATGGGATTTGTGTCAAATGGTCGCAGAATGGCACCATGTGAACGTTCTTCTACAAGATAAGCTTCAATGTCATTTGGAAAGTTGTTTGCTGAGGAATGATTGTTTAAATCATGATTCAGATCCGAGTTCCTGTTAAAATCAAGGGGAAAGCCATGACGCAGAAATTCAATGAGTTGCTTATCCCAGTAGTCTGGTAACACTCTCGCCTCCCACCTCTGAGGCCGGGGTTTGGTTCCCGGCACGGCCTCAAGTGGCAAAGCTGGATGGTTGCTTGCCGTTGGTCGGCAGTTTACAGTACAGAACCCTGATGAACTGTATGTACTGGTTTCCTCTGCCCTTCCAACTACCTGTCGTGATATGACCTGTACAGTGTTGAAAGCGACGTAAAACCCGAAATAAATAAAATAAATTATCCCAGTAGTCTACCAACCAGTCTTCCCAAACAGAAATGTTTAATTGTGATTTCACTGGTAAACGAGCACTTACGAAATTTGGAATGCCATAGTCTTTGGCTACATAGTGCTGATCAATAGGGGATTCAAACCCAGGACCAAAGTCTTTTGATTCAGTAAGTACAAGGTTAGTGAGAGGAATGAACCCAAAGTCAAAGTCAGTCTTGTGACTTCCATTGTTTGAAAGCATGACACTGCAAATGAATGTTTGAGGTGACATGCTTTGCCACTGATTTTGACAACAGGTTGGTAATGAATTTATCATCAGAGTGGGAGTTAATGTCAAATAATTTGACGCTTTTGTCAGAGATGTCATTGGACTGGCTACCCCCATTCAAGCTACTTGTAAATGTGTCATTATTGTGTACAAGTTTTTCAACATCACTTCTAACAACATGATCACTGCCTTTGACACTATTGTTTTTCTGTGCAACAACAGAGTTGTGTACGGACTTTCCACAACCATTGACAATATCAATACCATTGTGTTTAACACACTTGTCTAATAATATCAACACCATTGTCTTTGACACGATTATTTTCATGTGATACAATAGGTTCCTGCACAGAGTGTTCAACATCACTCACAATACAAGTATAATTGTTCTCAGCCCCAAAGTTTGCTTTGGGAATAATAGCCGTGTTTTTACAGTGTCACAATTCTGAAGAGTCTTGGTGGGAACGCATTTGATGTTGTGTGACTTGCACCAAATTAAATTAGGTACAGCCGAAGCATGCCTAGTAACAATAGGGGAACGAGACACAAAGGTCCTACTGCGCGTTTTGACACCTCTATTGTGTGAACTCAGGGCTTTTGCTTTATTACCCCTAGCTATAAGACCTTCAATTGTTCTGTCAACACGTGAGTGATAAAAATACTTTGTGGCATGTCTGGGGTAAGTGGAGGGGGTGTCCACTGTGCAAACATTTTGGCTGTCAACATCAATACAAACACTATTTACACTTGACACATTTACACCTGGTTGACTTGTAAGTGCAGAAGTAAAACATTTGACATACTGGCAACGTCATCTGACAAACATTGCAGGCTGGAATGTTACTGACATGACAGCTGTCCAGGTTCGAACCCAGACCTGAACAGCCATCTACTCTTTTTTGCATTATATTTTCTTTTGACCAGAGTGCAGTCTTTTTGAGGGTGAGCTGCTTGTTTGCCCTGTGTTAAACAAGTAGCACAAATGTGCTTATATAGTTTCCCATTGTGCTCATGGTCCCTAGAATGAAAACATGTACCTGACTGATATAGTTTACAGTACCAGGGTTTCTTTTGTGAATCATTCCTACCCCAATTTTGTCTCTGATTGGTATGTTTCTGGGCATGAGCCCTTCTGATGACATCAATCCTCTCTGTATGCGACCAGTCAAGAACCCCCCTTTCCATTTCACACAGAAAGACCACATGTGCAGCCTTGGCATTCGCCCAGGAAAAGTTGGCCGCATCTTCAAGGTCAGAGAGGTAGTGCAACATTTTTTTCATGAGAATTTGTGTTTGGCTCTTTTAGAATGTTTTTACAGAAACCCTGAACGAATTGGGTAATGGAGAGCTGATCATAGGTAAGTCGTTGGCGACTTACCCCACCTAAAATGGGCTCATGGGGGCCACACTACCTTCTTTTTTACTACAACTTCAACATTTCTGCCCCTTTTTGATTTAATTTTTGAGTTTGAACATGAGTTACCTGGGATGCATGACTGTTGTTCTAATTGAGCTAATCTTTGGTCAACTCTCTTTTGTATTACTCTGGAGGATCTAAGACTAGCCAAATCTGGAATCTCTGACTTATCAGAAGAAGAGTCTGAACTGGAACTTTACATTTGACTGGACTTTACAGCACATTTTTTATGATAACCAGAAGTAGTACTTAACTTTGAGCT
This sequence comes from Sabellastarte sp. h YS-2021, assembly GCA_964017235.1. Taxonomy (NCBI): domain Eukaryota; kingdom Metazoa; phylum Annelida; class Polychaeta; order Sabellida; family Sabellidae; genus Sabellastarte; species Sabellastarte sp. h YS-2021. Next base: position 173,614,009 of record OZ024929.1, on the reverse strand, counting down.
TTTGTGATGCTTTGGACTGTGCTGTATGGATGATGAAGCAGTCTGGCCCTCGACGGTGTCAAGACGGATGTTGACTCATTGCAGCTCTTACAGGATGAGGTGTTGCACTGGTTCAGCTTGATGTGCCCCATCTTACGTGTCCTCTACTTGATGAGCACTTGGAACATAAATATTTTGTTTTCCCCATGACTGATTATGTTCCCCTGTATGACTTCAAATATTTTATAAGTCATAGTAACTTATCTGAAATACACTAGAGGCTCACAGCCCTGCTTGACAGTCTGGTGCCTAATTTGATCAATGATGCATGAATGACAGTTATAAGTGAAGCATAGGTTAGACCGTCACTGTTAGCATGGGCCAAAGCCCAAATCAAGCATAAGGTTGTCAAGCAAGCAGATCAGAGAGTGATGATGTCCAGATGACTCTGAGTACAGTTCATAACAGCAACCACAACTTGTGACTGTACAGTTTGTATAATATGTATAAAACTAAAAAATTGTCTCTCTTAAAATCAGGTTAAAAGGACATAAAATGATAATTCCCAGCCACGCAAAATGGACAATGAATAAACAAAGTTTAGAATAAAGTTCACAAATCAACAGTTTGTGTCCACTTGCTGGCTACAAATTTTAAACTGAAGGGTTTCTCTTCAGAAACATGGAGAGAGAACAAAGCACCCAATCTGATGTTAGTAGGTCAGATCTCTATGGTGACATGATACCATATACAATATATAATGCCACATTATGGTGCAGGTGCACTTCCCTGGGGAGAGGCCTGACAGGCGTGCTGCCTATAACATCGCTACTGAAAGGCTGGTTATGATCATTGTATAACTCTGTTGTAGTTAAGAAGCAATTGAAGTGACAGGTGATGTCTACAAAAGCAAGATAAAAAATGACATTTCAAGACTCAATGGTGCTATAAACTGTTGTTTAGGGTCTTTCTGGCCTTTGCTTGTAAAATATTGTACAAATCAGGATCGAATCATAGGTTTCCCGGAATGCCTAGTGCAAAATAATGCCTTGGTTGCCATGGTATTGAATCAGGTATCTGCAAATGTTGTCCTATTTGGTTTGAATCACTCACTGTTAGAACATCCAAGGATCGGGGATTTGTTATATCCCTTAAGATTAACAATCCACTTGCAATAACTAAAAATCATCTTCTTTGATTTGTTTGTGAAAATGGTTTCCCTGGTTGTTCACCAGCACTGTGGTGTGGTCTATAAAGCCATTTTTAATAACCTATTTTGGACTTTTGCAAATTGCAAATCGCTCCTCATTCTGCAGGTGAATTTGACCCCTCACGTAATATAACCACTAGTGATGTCACATTTCCTTCAAATCAAAACAGCAGCTGGCTGGCAGGTTATGATTGATTCTCGAATTAGAAAAATGCTTAAAAAATTAGTATTCTGATGGGTTTACCAAGAAACTATTACAGTTTCGACACCTTTCAATGTTCAGAAGTCTGGTTGGCATACAGTTTCCATGTGCCTATCAAGGATATAAAGCAGCTGGGCTCTTGGATGTCGGATTGCATTTGGATGTCAAGCATTTTGCATCATGTTACTACTTCTAATCTGGGCTTTTGAAGGAGTTTATATTGAAAGTTTCACATGCACACTGTACGTAAATATCATATCTCCTCCCCTCCACTCTTACTTTACTTTCTTTAAAGTGAGTATTCTGATGGGTTTACCAAGAAACTATAACACTTTTCACACCTTTCAAAGTTCAGTCCTGTTGGCATATGATTCCCATGTGCCTATCAAGGATATAAAGCTGCTGGGCTCTTGGATGTTGGACTGCATTTGGATGTGTATACAGTCTTATCAAAATTCTGCTGAAATCTATTGCATATGCCCTAGATAAGGTGGTAGATGTCAAGCATTTTGCATCATGTTCCTACTTTTAATCTGAGCTTTTGAGGGAGTTTATATTGTATTTTTCACATACAGACAGTACTCAAATAATATATCTCCTCTCTTCCACTCTTGCTTTACTTTCTTTAAGAAACCTTAACAAATTTTAACATAAAAATTTGTTTAGTATTTGGGGAGTAGTTTAAACTTAATATTGCAGTATTTGTGTACAGATACTAACATTACTTGTCAACCTTGTTGTATTAAGTATGTCTGCCAAGTTGATCTTTATATATATTTAGACCACTAAGCAAAGTTCAAATCTATTTTATAGCTGTCAACTGATAACGACACATAAATATTTTGGCCATGTCATAGAATTTAATATGGTACACCAATACTGATGATGCACCAATGCACCAATACTGATGATAATTGGTTAACTTGAGAAATAGTTCTTTCTGCTGTAAATGAAATCAAAAGGTATCGCAGTTAGCAGGATTCGAACCTGCTAGGGCAGAGCCCATTAGATTTCGAGTGTAACGCCTTAACCACTCGGCCATAACAGCTTCCCTCTTCTTCAAATGACATGTTTCTCGTCCATGATAAAAACTCTGTCTTTTGTTTTTTATTTCCTGAATTTAAAATTAATTAAAGTGCTATTTTAGAAACATTGGCAGCAGTGAATTCAGTATATATCAATATCCAAGTTGTATATAACTACAGTGACTAAAACTCAAAGTCAGTTTGAATTTGTATTTTATTTAATATGGTACACCAATACTGATGATGCAATGCTAATGTTTTGTGATGTAAGGCTTAAGGTCTGATAATTAACACCTAACTATAGTGTTTGGATTCTTCCTTCATACATTGCCAGTGTTTAGAACTCACTATTTTCTTGATCTTGTTTACATGACAAAATAATGCATATAGATATATTTAATTTTGTGACAAAGAAGAATTGTCAAATAGTATCTGTTTCAAATATATCTGATGTGGACATTTGATGCAACAGAATGAAGTAGCTTCAATTGGATTACTATTAGTGTTTTATGTGGTAGGATATATAATTCAGTGTGCATAATACCTGCATTGCAAATTATCGATGCCTAAATTTCACCATTATAATCTCTTTCTGACCTGGATTCACACTTTCACAAAGAAGTGAAGGTAAGTGTCATAGTAATAATAATCCATTGTTTAATTGGTTAACTTGAGAAATAGTTCTTTCTGCTGTAAATGAAATCAAAAGGTATCGCAGCTAGCAGGATTCCAACCTGCTAGGGCAGAGCCCATTAGATTTCGAGTCTAACGCCTTAACCACTCGGCCATAACTGCTTCCCTCTTCTTCAAATGACATGTTTCTCGTCCATGATAAAAACTCTGTCTTTTGTTTTTTATTTCCTGAATTTAAACATAATTAAAGTGCTGTTTTAGAAACATTGGCAGCAGTGAATTCAGTATATATCAATATCCAAGCTGTATATAACTACAGTGACTAAAACTCAAAGTCAGTTTGAATTTGTATTTTATTTAATATGGTACACCAATACTGATGATGCAATGCTAATGTTTTGTGATGTACCACTTAAGGTCTTATAATTAACACCTAACTATTCTGTTTGGATTCTTCCTTCATACATTGCCAGTGTTTAGAACTCACTACTTTCTTGATCTTGTTTACATGACAAAATAATGCATGTAGATATATTTAATTTTGTGACAAAGAAGAATTGTCAAATAGTATCTGTTTCAAATATATTTGATTTGGACATTTGATGTAACAAAATAAATTAGTTTCAATTGGATTACTATTAGTGTTTTACGTGGTAGGATATATAATTCAGTGTGCATAATACCTGCATTGCAAAATATTAATGCCTAAATTTCACCACTTTGATCTCTTTCTGACTTGGATTCATACTTTGACAACGAAGTGCAGGTAAGTGTCATAATAATAATAATCCATTGACTACCAGACACTACCAGAATTGGGGTTCAAACCCATGCGGACATTTGTCTATTGGAACTTAAGTCCAACGCCTTAACCATTCGGCCATTCTAGCTTTTTACATACTTTTCAAAAGCCCTTTACACTTTGGGCATATTAAGTATGTCTGCCAAGTTGAACTCTATATTAAGACCACTAAGCAAAGTTCAAATCTATTTCATAGCTGTCAACTGATAAAAACCAAATAAATATTTTGGCCATGTCATAGAATTTAATATGGTACACCAATACTGATGATGCAATGTTAATGCTTTGTGATGTACCACTTAAGGTCTTATAATTAACACCTAACTTTTGTGTTTGTGTAGGAGAAATCACGAGAAAGTGTGGATTTGTGAATCAGAAAATACGAGGCCGAAGGCCAAGTAATTTTCTGATTCACGAATTCACACTTTCGAGTGTTTTCTCTAGCTTAAACCACAAAAAAGGCCGTGTGAAAACCAATGTTACATATACGTGGCCTAAATCTCTAATTATATTGAATGTGGTGACCTGAACATTGAAAACAAGTGTTGATTCTGAAAATGTTCAATTTATTTAATTGAATCTTTTGTATTCTGCGGGTGCATTTGTCCTTAGCATTTATGGTGTCAAACTTGCAGCTTTGCAACCATGTTCAGTGAGAACATATGAAAAAGCCTGTTCCTGTTTATTATTCAAAATAAAGTAAAAATATCAGTGATTATAGGTTGAAAGGATTTTGAAAAACATACATAACAGAAATGGACTGTGCACAGTGATGTGAAAAGGTAAGGTATTTCACTTTTTGCTATTTTTTATTGCATTTTACCGTGTTTTTTGTACATTTTATTAAATTTTAAATTATATGTCAAAATGTTAATATAAATGTTAACATACAAATTATTGACTGCACTATCAAATGACAAAACATAATTCTGTACTAATTTCTCAGAAAATACACCATCATTAAATATTTTCCCCAAAATTGATTTAGCATCACATAATGTTTATTGTATTGTGTAAAATTGTTTTCAGTTTTGCTGGACTGGATAGCAAAGCTATCTGAGAACTCGGGGGTACAACAAACCAGAGAGTAATGAAAGGTCAGGATCTTAATTTAAATCTATGTACCGAGTCTGCAGTTATTGGTTTAAAGAAAATGGATTCCATTCACTGCTTCACTTTGGAAGGAGGATTTTCTTGCTGAGGATTTGCAGCATATCTCAATTCAGATACAGCAATGTGAAATGATTTAAATGTGCGTAAATGAATGTGCGTCACATGCTGTTTATTCACAAAATGTTTTGGATAAAGAAAAATTGTGCTTCAGTCATACAGGATACCGCAAGAAGCTTGTTCAGCAATGAAGCTTTGTGATGCTCCATCTTACATTTGGATATTGTTCTCACAGGATAGTTGTACAACTTAATCACTTGCAGTACAAATACATTCAGAGATTGTAAAATTACTCATAATGTTAAAAGCAATTTTTGTTCTGAATATTAAGATTATTTAAAGTCAGTGTCAAGTTTCAAACTTTTTTTGTAACATGAATACAATTTTCATATATTTTGTACAACTGTGGTTTAAATGTGTTAAATCCTTGATGTCTTGTAAAACACACTTCTTAAAAAATTCAACATTATAATTGTCAGACTATGTTCACCTGATTACATTACAATCAGGGCCATTTAATTAAACAATTTAAAAAGTGTGAATTTTTTTTCTAAAAATGTGTTGATTCTTAAACTAAAAAGTGTGAATTATCAACCTTAAAAGAGTGGATTCTGAAGCTAAAAAGTGTGAATTCTGAAGTAAAAAGTGTGGATTCTGAAGTGAAAAAGTGTGGATTCGTAAAAAAGAATTCACACTTTTTCTATTGTCTGTTACCAAAAGTGTGGTTTAAGGATTCTTCCTTCATACATTGCCAGTGTTTAGAACTCGCTATTTTCTTGATCTTGTTTACATGACAAAATAATGCATATAGATGTATTTAATTTTGTGACAAAGAAGAATTGTCAAATAGTATCTGTTTCAAATATATTTGATGTGGACATTTGATGCAACAGAATAAAGTAGTTTCACTTGGATTACTATTAGTGTTTTACGTGGTAGGATATATAATTCAGTGTGCATAATACCTGCATTGCAAAGTATTGATGCCTAAATTTCACCATTTTAATCTCTTTCTGACCTGGATTCACACTTTCACAAAGAAGTGAAGGTAAGTGTCATAGTAATAATAATCCAATGTTTAATTGGTTAACTTGAGAAATAGTTCTTTCTGCTGTAAATGAAATCAAAAGGTATCGCAGTTAGCAGGATTCGAACCTGCGAGGGCAGAGCCCATTAGATTTCGAGTCTAACGCCTTAACCACTCGGCCATAACTGCTTCCCTCTTCTTCAAATGACATGTTTCTCGTCCATGATAAAAACTCTGTCTTTTGTTTTTTTATTTCCTGAATTTAAACATAATTAAAGTGCTGTTTTAGAAACATTGGCAGCAGTGAATTCAGTATATATCAATATCCAAGCTGTATATAACTACAGTGACTAAAACTCAAAGTCAGTTTGAATTTGTATTTTATTTAATATGGTACACCAATACTGATGATGCAATGCTAATGTTTTGTGATGTACCACTTAAGGTCTTATAATTAACACCTAACTATTCTGTTTGGATTCTTCCTTCATACATTGCCAGTGTTTAGAACTCACTACTTTCTTGATCTTGTTTACATGACAAAATAATGCATGTAGATATATTTAATTTTGTGACAAAGAAGAATTGTCAAATAGTATCTGTTTCAAATATATTTGATTTGGACATTTGATGTAACAAAATAAATTAGTTTCAATTGGATTACTATTAGTGTTTTACGTGGTAGGATATATAATTCAGTGTGCATAATACCTGCATTGCAAAATATTAATGCCTAAATTTCACCACTTTGATCTCTTTCTGACTTGGATTCATACTTTGACAACGAAGTGCAGGTAAGTGTCATAATAATAATAATCCATTGACTACCAGACACTACCAGAATTGGGGTTCAAACCCATGCGGACATTTGTCTATTGAAACTTAAGTCCAACGCCTTAACCATTCGGCCATTCTAGCTTTTTACATACTTTTCAAAAGCCCTTTACACTTTGGGCATATTAAGTATGTCTGCCAAGTTGAACTCTATATTAAGACCACTAAGCAAAGTTCAAATCTATTTCATAGCTGTCAACTGATAAAAACCAAATAAATATTTTGGCCATGTCATAGAATTTAATATGGTACACCAATACTGATGATGCAATGTTAATGCTTTGTGATGTACCACTTAAGGTCTTATAATTAACACCTAACTTTTGTGTTTGTGTAGGAGAAATCACGAGAAAGTGTGGATTTGTGAATCAGAAAATACGAGGCCGAAGGCCAAGTAATTTTCTGATTCACGAATTCACACTTTCGAGTGTTTTCTCTAGCTTAAACCACAAAAAAGGCCGTGTGAAAACCAATGTTACATATACGTGGCCTAAATCTCTAATTATATTGAATGTGGTGACCTGAACATTGAAAAAAAGTGTTGATTCTGAAAATGTTCAATTTATTTAATTGAATCTTTTGTATTCTGCGGGTGCATTTGTCCTTAGCATTTATGGTGTCAAACTTGCAGCTTTGCAACCATGTTCAGTGAGAACATATGAAAAAGCCTGTTCCTGTTTATTATTCAAAATAAAGTAAAAATATCAGTGATTATAGGTTGAAAGGATTTTGAAAAACATACATAACAGAAATGGACTGTGCACAGTGATGTGAAAAGGTAAGGTATTTCACTTTTTGCTATTTTTTATTGCATTTTACCCTGTTTTTTGTACATTTTATTAAATTTTAAATTATATGTCAAAATGTTAATATAAATGTTAACATACAAATTATTGACTGCACTATCAAATGACAAAACATAATTCTGTACTAATTTCTCAGAAAATACACCATCATTAAATATTTTCCCCAAAATTGATTTAGCATCACATAATGTTTATTGTATTGTGTAAAATTGTTTTCAGTTTTGCTGGACTGGATAGCAAAGCTATCTGAGAACTCGGGGGTACAACAAACCAGAGAGTAATGAAAGGTCAGGATCTTAATTTAAATCTATGTACCGAGTCTGCAGTTATTGGTTTAAAGAAAATGGATTCCATTCACTGCTTCACTTTGGAAGGAGGATTTTCTTGCTGAGGATTTGCAGCATATCTCAATTCAGATACAGCAATGTGAAATGATTTAAATGTGCGTAAATGAATGTGCGTCACATGCTGTTTATTCACAAAATGTTTTGGATTGTTGGATAAAGAAAAATTGTGCTTCAGTCATACAGGATACCGCAAGAAGCTTGTTCAGCAATGAAGCTTTGTGATGCTCCATCTTACATTTGGATATTGTTCTCACAGGATAGTTGTACAACTTAATCACTTGCAGTACAAATACATTCAGAGATTGTAAAATTACTCATAATGTTAAAAGCAATTTTTGTTCTGAATATTAAGATTATTTAAAGTCAGTGTCAAGTTTCAAACTTTTTTTGTAACATGAATACAATTTTCATATATTTTGTACAACTGTGGTTTAAATGTGTTAAATCCTTGATGTCTTGTAAAACACACTTCTTAAAAAATTCAACATTATAATTGTCAGACTATGTTCACCTGATTACATTACAATCAGGGCCATTTAATTAAACAATTTAAAAAGTGTGAATTTTTTTTCTAAAAATGTGTTGATTCTTAAACTAAAAAGTGTGAATTATCAACCTTAAAAGAGTGGATTCTGAAGCTAAAAAGTGTGAATTCTGAAGTAAAAAGTGTGGATTCTGAAGTGAAAAAGTGTGGATTCGTAAAAAAGAATTCACACTTTTTCTATTGTCTGTTACCAAAAGTGTGGTTTAAGGATTCTTCCTTCATACATTGCCAGTGTTTAGAACTCGCTATTTTCTTGATCTTGTTTACATGACAAAATAATGCATATAGATGTATTTAATTTTGTGACAAAGAAGAATTGTCAAATAGTATCTGTTTCAAATATATTTGATGTGGACATTTGATGCAACAGAATAAAGTAGTTTCACTTGGATTACTATTAGTGTTTTACGTGGTAGGATATATAATTCAGTGTGCATAATACCTGCATTGCAAAGTATTGATGCCTAAATTTCACCATTTTAATCTCTTTCTGACCTGGATTCACACTTTCACAAAGAAGTGAAGGTAAGTGTCATAGTAATAATAATCCAATGTTTAATTGGTTAACTTGAGAAATAGTTCTTTCTGCTGTAAATGAAATCAAAAGGTATCGCAGTTAGCAGGATTCGAACCTGCGAGGGCAGAGCCCATTAGATTTCGAGTCTAACGCCTTAACCACTCGGCCATAACTGCTTCCCTCTTCTTCAAATGACATGTTTCTCGTCCATGATAAAAACTCTGTCTTTTGTTTTTTTATTTCCTGAATTTAAACATAATTAAAGTGCTGTTTTAGAAACATTGGCAGCAGTGAATTCAGTATATATCAATATCCAAGCTGTATATAACTACAGTGACTAAAACTCAAAGTCAGTTTGAATTTGTATTTTATTTAATATGGTACACCAATACTGATGATGCAATGCTAATGTTTTGTGATGTACCACTTAAGGTCTTATAATTAACACCTAACTATTCTGTTTGGATTCTTCCTTCATACATTGCCAGTGTTTAGAACTCACTACTTTCTTGATCTTGTTTACATGACAAAATAATGCATGTAGATATATTTAATTTTGTGACAAAGAAGAATTGTCAAATAGTATCTGTTTCAAATATATTTGATTTGGACATTTGATGTAACAAAATAAATTAGTTTCAATTGGATTACTATTAGTGTTTTACGTGGTAGGATATATAATTCAGTGTGCATAATACCTGCATTGCAAAATATTAATGCCTAAATTTCACCACTTTGATCTCTTTCTGACTTGGATTCATACTTTGACAACGAAGTGCAGGTAAGTGTCATAATAATAATAATCCATTGACTACCAGACACTACCAGAATTGGGGTTCAAACCCATGCGGACATTTGTCTATTGGAACTTAAGTCCAACGCCTTAACCATTTGGCCATTCTAGCTTTTTACATACTTTTCAAAAGCCCTTTACATTTTGGGCATATTAAGTATGTCTGCCAAGTTGAACTCTATATTAAGACCACTAAGCAAAGTTCAAATCTATTTCATAGCTGTCAACTGATAAAAACCAAATAAATATTTTGGCCATGTCATAGAATTTAATATGGTACACCAATACTGATGATGCAATGTTAATGCTTTGTGATGTACCACTTAAGGTCTTATAATTAACACCTAACTATTGTGTTTGTGTAGGAGAAATCACGAGAAAGTGTGGATTCGTGAATCAGAAAATACAAGGCCGAAGGCCGAGTAATTTTCTGATTCACGAATTCACACTTTCGAGTGTTTTCTCTGGCTTAAACCACAAAAAAAGGCCATGTGAAAACCAATGTTACATATACGTGGCCTAAATCTCTAATTATATTGAATGTGGTGACCTGAACATTGAAAAAAAGTGTTGATTCTGAAAATGTTCAATTTATTTAATTGAATCTTTTGTATTCTGCGGGTGCATTTGTCCTTAGCATTTATGGTGTCAAACTTGCAGCTTTGCAACCATGTTCAGTGAGAATATATGAAAAAGCCTGTTCCTGTTTATTATTCAAAATAAAGTAAAAATATCAGTGATTATAGGTTGAAAGGATTTTGAAAAACATACATAACAGAAATGGACTGTGCACGGTGATGTGAAAAGGTAAGGTATTTCACTTTTTGCTATTTTTCATTGCATTTTACCGTGTTTTTTGTACATTTTATTAAATTTTAAATTATATGTCAAAATGTTAATATAAATGTTAACATACAAATTATTGACTGCACTATCAAATGACAAAACATAATTCTGTACTAATTTCTCAGAAAATACACCATCATTAAATATTTTCCCCAAAATTGATTTAGCATCACATAATGTTTATTGTATTGTGTAAAATTGTTTTCAGTTTTGCTGGACTGGATAGCAAAGCTATCTGAGAACTCGGGGGTACAACAAACCAGAGAGTAATGAAAGGTCAGGATCTTAATTTAAATCTATGTACCGAGTCTGCAGTTATTGGTTTAAAGAAAATGGATTCCATTCACTGCTTCACTTTGGAAGGAGGATTTTCTTGCTGAGGATTTGCAGCATATCTCAATTCAGATACAGCAATGTGAAATGATTTAAATGTGCGTAAATGAATGTGCGTCACATGCTGTTTATTCACAAAATGTTTTGGATTGTTGGATAAAGAAAAATTGTGCTTCAGTCATACAGGATACCGCAAGAAGCTTGTTCAGCAATGAAGCTTTGTGATGCTCCATCTTACATTTGGATATTGTTCTCACAGGATAGTTGTACAACTTAATCACTTGCAGTACAAATACATTCAGAGATTGTAAAATTACTCATAATGTTAAAAGCAATTTTTGTTCTGAATATTAAGATTATTTAAAGTCAGTGTCAAGTTTCAAACTTTTTTTGTAACATGAATACAATTTTCATATATTTTGTACAACTGTGGTTTAAATGTGTTAAATCCTTGATGTCTTGTAAAACACACTTCTTAAAAAATTCAACATTATAATTGTCAGACTATGTTCACCTGATTACATTACAATCAGGGCCATTTAATTAAACAATTTAAAAAGTGTGAATTTTTTTTCTAAAAATGTGTTGATTCTTAAACTAAAAAGTGTGAATTATCAACCTTAAAAGAGTGGATTCTGAAGCTAAAAAGTGTGAATTCTGAAGTAAAAAGTGTGGATTCTGAAGTGAAAAAGTGTGGATTCGTGAAAAAGAATTCACACTTTTTCTATTGTCTGTTACCAAAAGTTTGGTTTAAGGATTCTTCCTTCATACATTGCCAGTGTTTAGAACTCACTATTTTCTTGATCTTGTTTACATGACAAAATAATGCATATAGATGTATTTAATTTTGTGACAAAGAAGAATTGTCAAATAGTATCTGTTTCAAATATATTTGATGTGGACATTTGATGCAACAGAATAAAGTAGTTACACTTGGATTACTATTAGTGTTTTACGTGGTAGGATATATCATTCAGTGTGCATAATACCTGCATTGCAAAGTATTGATGCCTAAATTTCACTATTTTAATCTCTTTCTGACCTGGATTCACACTTTCACAAAGAAGTGAAGGTAAGTGTCATAGTAATAATAATCCATTGTTTAATTGGTTAACTTGAGAAATAGTTCTTTCTGCTGTAAATGAAATCACAGGTATCGCAGTTAGCAGGATTCGAACCTGCGAGGGCAGAGCCCATTAGATTTCGAGTCTAATGCCTTAACCACTCAGCCATAACTGCTTCCCTCTTCTTCAAATGACATGTTTCTCGTCCATGATAAAAACTCTGTCTTTTGTTTTTTATTTCCTGAATTTAAACATAATTAAAGTGCTGTTTTAGAAACACTGGCAGCAGTGAATTCAGTATATATCAATATCCAAGCTGTATATAACTACAGTGACTAAAACTCAAAGTCAGTTTGAATTTGTATTTTATTTAATATGGTACACTAATACTGATGATGCAATGCTAATGTTTTGTGATGTACCACTTAAGGTCTTATAATTAACACCTAACTATTCTGTTTGGATTCTTCCTTCATACATTGCCAGTGTTTAGAACTCACTACTTTCTTGATCTTGTTTACATGACAAAATAATGCATATAGATATATTTAATTTTGTGACAAAGAAGAATTGTCAAATAGTATCTGTTTCAAATATATTTGATTTGGACATTTGATATAACAAAATAAATTAGTTTCAATTGGATTACTATTAGTGTTTTACGTGGTAGGATATATAATTCAGTGTGCATAATACCTGCATTGCAAAATATTAATGCCTAAATTTCACCACTTTGATCTCTTTCTGACTTGGATTCATACTTTGACAACGAAGTGCAGGTAAGTGTCATAATAATAATAATCCATTGACTACCAGACACTACCAGAATTGGGGTTCAAACCCATGCGGACATTTGTCTATTGGAACTTAAGTCCAACGCCTTAACCATTTGGCCATTCTAGCTTTTTACATACTTTTCAAAAGCCCTTTACATTTTGGGCATATTAAGTATGTCTGCCAAGTTGAACTCTATATTAAGACCACTAAGCAAAGTTCAAATCTATTTCATAGCTGTCAACTGATAAAAACCAAATAAATATTTTGGCCATGTCATAGAATTTAATATGGTACACCAATATTGATGATGCAATGTTAATGCTTTGTGATGTACCACTTAAGGTCTTATAATTAACACCTAACTATTGTGTTTGTGTAGGAGAAATCACGAGAAAGTGTGGATTCGTGAATCAGAAAATACGAGGCCGAAGGCCGAGTAATTTTCTGATTCACGAATTCACACTTTCGAGTGTTTTCTCTGGCTTAAACCACAAAAAAGGCCATGTGAAAACCAATGTTACATATACGTGGCCTAAATCTCTAATTATATTGAATGTGGTGACCTGAACATTGAAAAAAAGTGATGATTCTGAAAATGTTCAATTTATTTAATTGAATCTTTTGTATTCTGCGGGTGCATTTGTCCTTAGCATTTATGGTGTCAAACTTGCAGCTTTGCAACCATGTTCAGTGAGAATATATGAAAAAGCCTGTTCCTGTTTATTATTCAAAATAAAGTAAAAATATCAGTGATTATAGGTTGAAAGGATTTTGAAAAACATACATAACAGAAATGGACTGTGCACAGTGATGTGAAAAGGTAAGGTATTTCACTTTTTGCTATTTTTCATTGCATTTTACCGTGTTTTTTGTACATTTTATTAAATTTTAAATTATATGTCAAAATGTTAATATAAATGTTAACATACAAATTATTGACTGCACTATCAAATGACAAAACATAATTCTGTACTAATTTCTCAGAAAATACACCATCATTAAATATTTTCCCCAAAATTGATTTAGCATCACATAATGTTTATTGTATTGTGTAAAATTGTTTTCAGTTTTGCTGGACTGGATAGCAAAGCTATCTGAGAACTCGGGGGTACAACAAACCAGAGAGTAATGAAAGGTCAGGATCTTAATTTAAATCTATGTACCGAGTCTGCAGTTATTGGTTTAAAGAAAATGGATTCCATTCACTGCTTCACTTTGGAAGGAGGATTTTCTCGCTGAGGATTTGCAGCATATCTCAATTCAGATACAGCAATGTGAAATGATTTAAATGTGCGTAAATGAATGTGCGTCACATGCTGTTTATTCACAAAATGTTTTGGATTGTTGGATAAAGAAAAATTGTGCTTCAGTCATACAGGATACCGCAAGAAGCTTGTTCAGCAATGAAGCTTTGTGATGCTCCATCTTACATTTGGATATTGTTCTCACAGGATAGTTGTACAACTTAATCACTTGCAGTACAAATACACTCAGAGATTGTAAAATTACTCATAATGTTAAAATCAATTTTTGTTCTGAATATTAAGATTATTTAAAGTCAGTGTCAAGTTTCAAACTTTTTTTGTAACATGAATACAATTTTCATATATTTTGTACAACTGTGGTTTAAATGTGTTAAATCCTTGATGTCTTGTAAAACACACTTCTTAAAAAATTCAACATTATAATTGTCAGACTATGTTCACCTGATTACATTACAATCAGGGCCATTTAATTAAACAATTTAAAAAGTGTGAATTTTTTTTCTAAAAATGTGTTGATTCTTAAACTAAAAAGTGTGAATTATCAACCTTAAAAGAGTGGATTCTGAAGCTAAAAAGTGTGAATTCTGAAGTAAAAAGTGTGGATTCTGAAGTGAAAAAGTGTGGATTCGTGAAAAAGAATTCACACTTTTTCTATTGTCTGTTACCAAAAGTGTGGTTTAAGGATTCTTCCTTCATACATTGCCAGTGTTTAGAACTCACTATTTTCTTGATCTTGTTTACATGACAAAATAATGCATATAGATGTATTTAATTTTGTGACAAAGAAGAATTGTCAAATAGTATCTGTTTCAAATATATTTGATGTGGACATTTGATGCAACAGAATAAAGTAGTTTCACTTGGATTACTATTAGTGTTTTACGTGGTAGGATATATAATTCAGTGTGCATAATACCTGCATTGCAAAGTATTGATGCCTAAATTTCACCATTTTAATCTCTTTCTGACCTGGATTCACACTTTCACAAAGAAGTGAAGGTATAGTTAATTTTTATGGTTATATCGTCTTGGATTATTTTTTTTTTTTTTTTCATGAGAAATACTTCAGGTGGGTAATGATAATGAAATGCTTGAGATGATGTACAATACTGAGTTATGTGTAATATCAGTACTGTCATAAATAACTATTTTGCTAATGCTAATACTACAAAATATTTGGGCATTACTTGAGATGATTTATAATATGGATGTTCTATAATTAACTATATCTGGCCAAATCATATTTCTTGTTTTGGTGTTCTGATATGTACACTTAGTTTTATAGTACAAATAGTACTAATTATCTGTGCTGTATTTGAGATAATGAGTAAAGTTAAAGAAATATTTAAGGTGATGTACAGTAAAAATTATTGGTGCATTTGTACGTAATAATAAGGTGGCTATAATTGTTTCAATCATATCCTGTTTTACATTCTTTCTATACTTTATATACATATATCTTCTGAGAGTTAATATAAACCAATTTATACCTGGGAAAAGGTTGTAATAAAACCACATTTTGTAATCAGGATTTTAATTATTTAGAAAAAAAAATAATCTCTGTATACTCACCTTATAGGTATTGTTCATTGACTCCACACTCTTGTAGGATCAAGTTGGTGTTTCACATATTCTTGTTTCTTTCTAAACTCTGTTGTAAAGATACTGTTGAAGACTTACCTGTATTAGGGAAAACCTCTCAGCACTACCACTTTCACTTATCAGTAGAAGGGTATTCAATAAGGTCCTATTTCTATTTCTTTAATGTACTTCAACCTAACTTTAGTCATGTCATACAAGATTCTTGTGTCCTTTTGTTTAGTTCTAAGAGTCGAACTCTGTATACAGTAATTAGAGTACTGTATTGCAATTTACCAAATACAATGGAAATCTATTCTTTGAGCATCTCTACACACTTTGCAAGTTTTAGGGGAAGGGGCAGGTTTTTATGTATACCTCTCAAATGACTAACAATGTAAAAATTTGTTCATTAAATGTACGTGGACTATCAGACAGGAAAAAAAGAAAAGATGTATTTGCTTGGTTAAAGCAAAAACATTTTAGTATTTACTGCTTGCAAGATATACATGTTGGACCAGCAAATGAGACTTACTTTCAGCAGGACTGGGGATATGATGTAGTTTTAAATACTGTTTCAAGCGAATCAAGAGGGGTTGCTATTTTGTTTAATCCAGACTTGGATTACAAAATTATACACACAAGTAAAGATAAATCAGGAAATCAGCTTATTTTAGAGCTGCAATTGTCTGAATATATTTTCACTCTTATTGTAATTTATGGCCCAAATAAAGATGATCCAATTTTTTATGAAAATTTAAAGGATAAACTTAAAAACAATGAAAATAAACCCTTAATAATCTGTGGTGATTGGAATTTAGTTTTAAATCATAGTATAGATACAGTGGGTTATGTAAGGGAAAACAATATCCAGGCTAAAAAGAAGGTGGTAGAACTTATTGAATTATTTGAATTAATTGATCCATGGAGATGTTCTTATCCGGCTGCTAGGAAATACTCTTGGAGAAGCGCCAAAAAACCATTTCAGTTGTCAAGATTAGATTTTTTTATTGTTTCCGTAGATGTGTATGCCAAAATTTTAAAGCAGAATTACAAACCAGGATACAGAACAGACCATTCTCTAGTTTTTATAGAAATTGACTTAGCTAAATCTGTGAGAGGTAAGGGTTTTTGGAAATTAAATGTCTCCCTTTTGCATGATAAAGAATATGTTGATATTGTGAAAAGAGAAATACAAGAAACTGTAAAAGATTATTCGATACAAATTGAAGCAGATACTAATAATGGCCCTCAGTATTCCATTTCAGCGCAAGACATGTTTGAAATATTAAAATTGCGTATACGTGGTAGGACAATTCCTTATTCTAAACGTAAAAATAAAGAAAAATGGCAAAAACAAAAACTGTTGGAAGAAAAAATAGAACACCTTGAAAATGAATTATCTAAAGTTGTGGAGAGCTCTAATACAGATTCACATATTCAACAGATAATGAATCAATTAGTCTATGAAAAAGAAAAATTACAATTGCTGAGGAATCAGAACTTACAAGCAGAAGTTATAAGAAGTAAAGCACAAATTTATGAACAGAATGAGAAGCCAACAAGATATTTTTGTAACCTAGAGAAGAAAAACTATGAAATAAAGTTAATCAAGAAACTGAACATTGGCAATAAAATTATACTAGATCAGAAAGAGATATTAAGTGAGATACAACATTTCTATGAACAATTGTATAGCTCTAGAATAAAAGAAGATACTACATTACAGTTACAAAAATTTCTTAATTTCCAAAATATACAAGCTTTACAAAAAAATTCTAAAAAGATATGCGAAGGTCCGATTTCTGAATATGAGGTTAAAACAATTTTGAAAGACATGAAAAATCTAAAGTCACCTGGAACAGATGGATTCCCAGCAGAGTTTTACAAATTTTTTTGGCCTGACATTGGGAAATTCTTAATAAATAGTTTTAATGAGGCTTTTAACAAAGGGCAACTCTCTCTTACACAAAAACAAGCAATAATTACTTTGATACCAAAAGGAAATAAACCTAGAGAATTTCTTGGTAACTGGCGTCCTCTATCACTCTTGAATGTAGATTACAAACTCCTGTCTGGTGTATTGGCCAAACGATTAAAGACAGTTCTTCCAGAGATTATAAGCTCGGAACAAAAAGGCTTTTTAAAAGGCAGATATATTGGGGAAAACATTCGAACAGTCTATGACTTGATGGATTTTCTTTCCAAACAAGCTAAATCAAATTTGCTGCTGCTAATTGACTTTCAAAAAGCTTTTGATTGTCTTGAATGGAGTTACATCATTCAAGTACTGGAAAAATATAATTTTGGATCAGATTTTATCCGGTGGTTTAGCATTCTATATACAGATGCAAACAGCTGTGTTATAAATAATGGTTTCTTTTCAGAGTTTTTTTAGAATCCATAGATCATGTCGACAAGGAGATCCTCTGAGTCCGTATCTTTTTATTCTCTGCATAGAACCACTTGCAATGGCCATCAAAAACAGCAGTCATATAAAAGGGGTTACTTTTGGGGATACTGAACTTAAAATTGGGCAATATGCAGATGACACTTTTCTGCTATTAGATGGTTCTGAACATTCCTTAAGGGAATCTGTGGCCTTGCTAAAGGATTTTTATAAATGCTCTGGTCTTAAGATTAATGTAGACAAGACACAGGTAGTCTGGTTAGGTAGTACCAGACAAAAAAATGCAATATGTTCTGACTTGAACCTATCATGGGTCACCAGATTCTGTCTGTTGGGGATTGATTTCGACACTAGTTTAAAAAATATCATAAAAATAAACCACGAAAAAAAATTAACCCAGATAGAAAAACTACTTCTGCATTACACAAAACTTGATTTAAGTCTTTTGGGAAAAATAACTGTAATTAAAACTCTTGCAGTGCCCCAGCTCGTATATTTCCTAACAGTATTACCATCACCTGGTGAACCTTTTTTCTTGAAGTTAGATAAACTTTTCAAAAATTTTATATGGGGAGGAAGTACAAAAATAAAGTCAACACAAATGGAAAAAGATATTCCAGGAGGTGGCTTGAAATTAACAAATATTAGATTTCTCCATTATGGTCTAAAACTTTCTTGGGTTAAAAGATTAATTAGTACTAATGGTAGCTGGCAGTCTCTTTTTATGTACATTTTTGATATCAACAAATATAGGTTTTGGGAGTTAGATATACAATCAATTACTGATATTATTTTAGCCCAGGATATAAATCCTTTTTGGAGAGATGTTATGCAAATCTGGATAGACTTTAAAAATCTCTATTCAGACTCTGACCCAAGAAGCTACCCATTATGGGGTGCTTGTTTTAACAAGAATACAAATCTGTTGAAGCTACGAGGTACTTTTGAAAGATGCATTACTTTAATGACTTATTAAATGAGCGGGGAGAAATATATGGGTATGATGAAATATGCACACTATTAAATAAAAGATTGAACTTTGTGGACTATTACAGCTTAAAACACAGTATACCAAGAAAGTGGAGATCAGGTCTTAAAGATAAACTTCACAAAAACGAAATAGTGCAGCAAGCATTGGTAAATCTACTGAAATTGCAGAAAACATGTCGAGGGGTTTATCAAACTTTTTTGAAAAAACTACAAGTGACAAGACCCAATAAACAAAAATGGGCATTGGTTTTGGGGGAGGACTTTAATGAGGGTATCTGGGAACACTTCTATTCAGTTAATTTTCAGAGTACAATTGATTCAAAATTGAGAAGTTTTCAATATAAACTATTACACCGGGCAATTCCAACTAATAAGTATCTTTTTCAGTGCAAAATTAAAGATTCAGATTTGTGTTACTTTTGTCATGAAACCACTGAAAGTCTTGAACACTTATTTTGGTTTTGCCCAAAGGTCAGAAAGTTTTGGAATGACGTTAAGTGTCTGTTTAATGATTGTCAGCTGCCTGAAAATTTCATGACCCCAAAATCAGTTATTTTGGGATACAGAGGTAAAAATGATAGAATTTTGAACCATGTTTTTAATTTAGCAAAATATTATATTTTTGTAACCAAATGCAGAGAGAGAACACTAAATTTTGAACTGTTCAAAAGTAAAATTTCATATACTTATAATTTGGAAAAGAATATTGCTCAAAGAAGTTCAAATAAGAGATTAGACCTGCACAAAGAAAAATGGCATTTGCTATATAATATTGTAGAGAATGCTAATACTTTGGACATGTGAATTAGATTACAACTTCTTTTGTTAAAATCCCTTTATTATAGAATTAGGTGAAAGTGTGGTGTTGGGTGGTGCTTCCTATTTGTATGTTGTGTTTTGTGTTCAGGTTTTGACTGTCTTCTTTAAATCTGTATAAGTTTATTATCTATTTATTTAATTAGTTATTAATTTCCCTTCTATTAAAAAAAAAGGTTTTTGTTTCCCTCACCAAAATGAAGTACATGTATATTAATTGTACTAGAATTATGTATTACACAACTATATGTTTAGTTATTGTAATGATGTACTTTTTTTTTCTCTGTTTGTACAGCAATTTGTAAAGCCTCTGTGAGATGGTTGCAACCTCTCCCATCTCTACAGAGTGTCTCAAAAAGTTTTTAATAGAGGGAATAAAACCTACATAAAAAAAAAAAGAAGTGAAGGTAAGTGTCATAGTAATAATAATCCAATGTTTAATTGGTTAACTTGAGAAATAGTTCTTTCTGCTGTAAATGAAATCAAAAGGTATCGCAGTTAGCAGGATTCGAACCTGTGAGGGCAGAGCCCATTAGATTTCGAGTCTAACGCCTTAACCACTCGGCCATAACTGCTTCCCTCTTCTTCAAATGACATGTTTCTCGTCCATGATAAAACTCTGTCTTTTGTTTTTTATTTCCTGAATTTAAATATAATTAAAGTGCTGTTTTAGAAACATTGGCAGCAGTGAATTCAGTATATATCAATATCCAAGCTGTATATAACTACAGTGACTAAAACTCAAAGTCAGTTTGAATTTGTATTTTATTTAATATGGTACACCAATACTGATGATGCAATGCTAATGTTTTGTGATGTACCACTTAAGGTCTTATAATTAACACCTAACTATTCTGTTTGGATTCTTCCTTCATACATTGCCAGTGTTTAGAACTCACTACTTTCTTGATTTTGTTTGCATGACAAAATAATGCATGTAGATATATTTAATTTTGTGACAAAGAAGAATTGTCAAATAGTATCTGTTTCAAATATATTTGATTTGGACATTTGATGTAACAAAATAAATTAGTTTCAATTGGATTACTATTAGTGTTTTACGTGGTAGGATATATAATTCAGTGTGCATAATACTTGCATTGCAAAATATTAATGCCTAAATTTCACCACTTTGATCTCTTTCTGACTTGGATTCATACTTTGACAACGAAGTGCAGGTAAGTGTCATAATAATAAAAATCCACTGACTACCAGACACTACCAGAATTGGGGTTCAAACCCATGCGGACATTTGTCTATTGGAACTTAAGTCCAACGCCTTAACCATTTGGCCATTCTAGCTTTTTACATACTTTTCAAAAGCCCTTTACATTTTGGGCATATTAAGTATGTCTGCCAAGTTGAACTCTATATTAAGACCACTAAGCAAAGTTCAAATCTATTTCATAGCTGTCAACTGATAAAAACCAAATAAATATTTTGGCCATGTCATAGAATTTAATATGGTACACCAATACTGATGATGCAATGTTAATGCTTTGTGATGTACCACTTAAGGTCTTATAATTAACACCTAACTATTGTGTTTGTGTAGGAGAAATCATGAGAAAGTGTGGATTCGTGAATCAGAAAATACGAGGCCGAAGGCCGAGTAATTTTCTGATTCACGAATTCACACTTTCAAGTGTTTTCTCTGGCTTAAACCACAAAAAAGGCCATGTGAAAACCAATGTTACATATACGTGGCCTAAATCTCTAATTATATTGAATGTGGTGACCTGAACATTGAAAACAAGTGTTGATTCTGAAAATGTTCAATTTATTTAATTGAATCTTTTGTATTCTGCGGGTGCATTTGTCCTTAGCATTTATGGTGTCAAACTTGCAGCTTTGCAACCATGTTCATTGAGAATATATGAAAAAGCCTGTTCCTGTTTATTATTCAAAATAAAGTAAAAATATCAGTGATTATAGGTTGAAAGGATTTTGAAAAACATACATAACAGAAATGGACTGTGCACAGTGATGTGAAAAGGTAAGGTATTTCACTTTTTGCTATTTTTCATTGCATTTTACCGTGTTTTTTGTACATTTTATTAAATTTTAAATTATATGTCAAAATGTTAATATAAATGTTAACATACAAATTATTGACTGCACTATCAAATGACAAAACATAATTCTGTACTAATTTCTCAGAAAATACACCATCATTAAATATTTTCCCCAAAATTGATTTAGCATCACATAATGTTTATTGTATTGTGTAAAATTGTTTTCAGTTTTGCTGGACTGGATAGCAAAGCTATCTGAGAACTCGGGGGTACAACAAACCAGAGAGTAATGAAAGGTCAGGATCTTAATTTAAATCTATGTACCGAGTCTGCAGTTATTGGTTTAAAGAAAATGGATTCCATTCACTGCTTCACTTTGGAAGGAGGATTTTCTCACTGAGGATTTGCAGCATATCTCAATTCAGATACAGCAATGTGAAATGATTTAAATGTGCGTAAATGAATGTGCGTCACATGCTGTTTATTCACAAAATGTTTTGGATTGTTGGATAAAGAAAAATTGTGCTTCAGTCATACAGGATACCGCAAGAAGCTTGTTCAGCAATGAAGCTTTGTGATGCTCCATCTTACATTTGGATATTGTTCTCACAGGATAGTTGTACAACTTAATCACTTGCAGTACAAATACACTCAGAGATTGTAAAATTACTCATAATGTTAAAAGCAATTTTTGTTCTGAATATTAAGATTATTTAAAGTCAGTGTCAAGTTTCAAACTTTTTTTGTAACATGAATATAATTTTCATATATTTTGTACAACTGTGGTTTAAATGTGTTAAATCCTTGATGTCTTGTAAAACACACTTCTTAAAAAATTCAACATTATAATTGTCAGACTATGTTCACCTGATTACATTACAATAAGGGCCATTTAATTAAACAATTTAAAAAGTGTGAATTTTTTTTCTAAAAATGTGTTGATTCTTAAACTAAAAAGTGTGAATTATCAACCTTAAAAGAGTGGATTCTGAAGCTAAAAAGTGTGAATTCTGATGTAAAAACTGTGGATTCTGAAGTGAAAAACTGTGGATTCATGAAAAAGAATTCACACTTTTTCTATTGTCTGTTACCAAAAGTGTGGTTTAAGGATTCTTCCTTCATACATTGCCAGTGTTTAGAACTCACTATTTTCTTGATCTTGTTTATATGACAAAATAATGCATATAGATATATTTAATTTTGTGACAAAGAAGAATTGTCAAATAGTATCTGTTTCAAATATATTTGATGTGGACATTTGATGCAACAGAATAAAGTAGTTTCACTTGGATTACTATTAGTGTTTTACGTGGTAGGATATATAATTCAGTGTGCATAATACCTGCATTGCAAAGTATTGATGCCTAAATTTCACCATTTTAATCTCTTTCTGACCTGGATTCACACTTTCACAAAGAAGTGAAGGTAAGTGTCATAGTAATAATAATCCAATGTTTAATTGGTTAACTTGAGAAATAGTTCTTTCTGCTGTAAATGAAATCAAAAGGTATCGCAGTTAGCAGGATTCGAACCTGCGAAGGCAGAGCCCATTAGATTTCGAGTCTAACGCCTTAACCACTCGGCCATAACTGCTTCCCTCTTCTTCAAATGACATGTTTCTCGTCCATGATAAAAACTCTGTCTTTTGTTTTTTATTTCCTGAATTTAAACATAATTAAAGTGCTGTTTTAGAAACATTGGCAGCAGTGAATTCAGTATATATCAATATCTAAGCTGTATATAACTACAGTGACTAAAACTCAAAGTCAGTTTGAATTTGTATTTTATTTAATATGGTACACCAATACTGATGATGCAATGCTAATGTGTTGTGATGTACCACTTAAGGTCTTATAATTAACACTTAACTATTCTGTTTGGATTCTTCCTTCATACATTGCCAGTGTTTAGAACTCACTACTTTCTTGATCTTGTTTACATGACAAAATAATGCATGTAGATATATTTAATTTTGTGACAAAGAAGAATTGTCAAATAGTATCTGTTTCAAATATATTTGATTTGGACATTTGATGTAACAAAATAAATTAGTTTCAATTGGATTACTATTAGTGTTTTACGTGGTAGGATATATAATTCAGTGTGCATAATACCTGCATTGCAAAATATTAATGCCTAAATTTCACCACTTTGATCTCTTTCTGACTTGGATTCATACTTTGACAACGAAGTGTAGGTAAGTGTCATAATAATAATAATCCATTGACTACCAGACACTACCAGAATTGGGGTTCAAACCCATGCGGACATTTGTCTATTGGAACTTAAGTCCAACGGCTTAACCATTTGGCCATTCTAGCTTTTTACATACTTTTCAAAAGCCCTTTACATTTTGGGCATATTAAGTATGTCTGCCAAGTTGAACTCTATATTAAGACCACTAAGCAAAGTTCAAATCTATTTCATAGCTGTCAACTGATAAAAACCAAATAAATATTTTGGCCATGTCATAGAATTTAATATGGTACACCAATACTGATGATGCAATGTTAATGCTTTGTGATGTACCACTTAAGGTCTTATAATTAACACCTAACTATTGTGTTTGTGTAGGAGAAATCATGAGAAAGTGTGGATTCGTGAATCAGAAAATACGAGGCCGAAGGCCGAGTAATTTTCTGATTCACGAATTCACACTTTCAAGTGTTTTCTCTGGCTTAAACCACAAAAAAGGCCATGTGAAAACCAATGTTACATATACGTGGCCTAAATCTCTAATTATATTGAATGTGGTGACCTGAACATTGAAAACAAGTGTTGATTCTGAAAATGTTCAATTTATTTAATTGAATCTTTTGTATTCTGCGGGTGCATTTGTCCTTAGCATTTATGGTGTCAAACTTGCAGCTTTGCAACCATGTTCAGTGAGAATATATGAAAAAGCCTGTTCCTGTTTATTATTCAAAATAAAGTAAAAATATCAGTGATTATAGGTTGAAAGGATTTTGAAAAACATACATAACAGAAATGGACTGTGCACAGTGATGTGAAAAGGTAAGGTATTTCACTTTTTGCTATTTTTCATTGCATTTTACCGTGTTTTTTGTACATTTTATTAAATTTTAAATTATATGTCAAAATGTTAATATAAATGTTAACATACAAATTATTGACTGCACTATCAAATGACAAAACATAATTCTGTACTAATTTCTCAGAAAATACACCATCATTAAATATTTTCCCCAAAATTGATTTAGCATCACATAATGTTTATTGTATTGTGTAAAATTGTTTTCAGTTTTGCTGGACTGGATAGCAAAGCTATCTGAGAACTCGGGGGTACAACAAACCAGAGAGTAATGAAAGGTCAGGATCTTAATTTAAATCTATGTACCGAGTCTGCAGTTATTGGTTTAAAGAAAATGGATTCCATTCACTGCTTCACTTTGGAAGGAGGATTTTCTCACTGAGGATTTGCAGCATATCTCAATTCAGATACAGCAATGTGAAATGATTTAAATGTGCGTAAATGAATGTGCGTCACATGCTGTTTATTCACAAAATGTTTTGGATTGTTGGATAAAGAAAAATTGTGCTTCAGTCATACAGGATACCGCAAGAAGCTTGTTCAGCAATGAAGCTTTGTGATGCTCCATCTTACATTTGGATATTGTTCTCACAGGATAGTTGTACAACTTAATCACTTGCAGTACAAATACACTCAGAGATTGTAAAATTACTCATAATGTTAAAAGCAATTTTTGTTCTGAATATTAAGATTATTTAAAGTCAGTGTCAAGTTTCAAACTTTTTTTGTAACATGAATATAATTTTCATATATTTTGTACAACTGTGGTTTAAATGTGTTAAATCCTTGATGTCTTGTAAAACACACTTCTTAAAAAATTCAACATTATAATTGTCAGACTATGTTCACCTGATTACATTACAATAAGGGCCATTTAATTAAACAATTTAAAAAGTGTGAATTTTTTTTCTAAAAATGTGTTGATTCTTAAACTAAAAAGTGTGAATTATCAACCTTAAAAGAGTGGATTCTGAAGCTAAAAAGTGTGAATTCTGATGTAAAAACTGTGGATTCTGAAGTGAAAAACTGTGGATTCATGAAAAAGAATTCACAATTTTTCTATTGTCTGTTACCAAAAGTGTGGTTTAAGGATTCTTCCTTCATACATTGCCAGTGTTTAGAACTCACTATTTTCTTGATCTTGTTTATATGACAAAATAATGCATATAGATATATTTAATTTTGTGACAAAGAAGAATTGTCAAATAGTATCTGTTTCAAATATATTTGATGTGGACATTTGATGCAACAGAATAAAGTAGTTTCACTTGGATTACTATTAGTGTTTTACGTGGTAGGATATATAATTCAGTGTGCATAATACCTGCATTGCAAAGTATTGATGCCTAAATTTCACCATTTTAATCTCTTTCTGACCTGGATTCACACTTTCACAAAGAAGTGAAGGTAAGTGTCATAGTAATAATAATCCAATGTTTAATTGGTTAACTTGAGAAATAGTTCTTTCTGCTGTAAATGAAATCAAAAGGTATCGCAGTTAGCAGGATTCGAACCTGCGAAGGCAGAGCCCATTAGATTTCGAGTCTAACGCCTTAACCACTCGGCCATAACTGCTTCCCTCTTCTTCAAATGACATGTTTCTCGTCCATGATAAAAACTCTGTCTTTTGTTTTTTATTTCCTGAATTTAAACATAATTAAAGTGCTGTTTTAGAAACATTGGCAGCAGTGAATTCAGTATATATCAATATCCAAGCTGTATATAACTACAGTGACTAAAACTCAAAGTCAGTTTGAATTTGTATTTTATTTAATATGGTACACCAATACTGATGATGCAATGCTAATGTGTTGTGATGTACCACTTAAGGTCTTATAATTAACACCTAACTATTCTGTTTGGATTCTTCCTTCATACATTGCCAGTGTTTAGAACTCACTACTTTCTTGATCTTGTTTACATGACAAAATAATGCATGTAGATATATTTAATTTTGTGACAAAGAAGAATTGTCAAATAGTATCTGTTTCAAATATATTTGATTTGGACATTTGATGTAACAAAATAAATTAGTTTCAATTGGATTACTATTAGTGTTTTACGTGGTAGGATATATAATTCAGTATGCATAATACCTGCATTGCAAAATATTGATGCCTAAATTTCACCATTTTGATCTCTTTCTGACTTGGATTCATACTTTGACAATGAAGTGCAGGTAAGTGTCATAGTAATAATAATCCATTGACTACCAGACACTACCAGAATTGGGGTTCAAACCCATGCGGACATTTGTCTATTGGAACTTAAGTCCAACGCCTTAACCATTCGGCCATTCTATCTTTTTACATACTTTTCAAAAGCCCTTTACACTTTGGGCATATTAAGTATGTCTGCCAAGTTAAACTCTATATTAAGACCACTAAGCAAAGTTCAAATCTATTTCATAGCTGTCAACTGATAAACACCAAATAAATATTTTGGCCATGTCATAGAATTTAATGTGGTACACCAATACTGATGATGCAATGTTAATGCTTTGTGATGTACCACTTAAGGTCTTATAATTAACACTTAACTATTGTGTTTGGATTCTTCCTTCATACATTACCAGTGTTTAGAACTCACTATTTTCTTGATCTTGTTTACATGACAAAATAATGCATATAGATATATTTAGTTTTGTGACAAAGAAGAATTGTCAAATAGTATCTGTTTCAAATATATTTGATGTGGACATTTGATGGAACAGAATAAAGTAGTTTCACTTGGATTACTATTAGTGTTTTATGTGATAGGATATATAATTCAGTGTGCATAATACCTGCATTGCAAAGTATTGATGCCTAAATTTCACCATTTTAATCTCTTTCTGACCTGGATTCACACTTTCACAAAGAAGTGAAGGTAAGTGTCATAGTAATAATAATCCAATGTTTAATTGGTTAACTTGAGAAATAGTTCTTTCTGCTGTAAATGAAATCAAAGGTATCGCAGTTAGCAGGATTCCAACCTGCGAGGGCAGAGACCATTAGATTTCGAGTCTAACGCCTTAACCACTCGGCCATAACTGCTTCCCTCTTCTTCAAATGACATGTTTCTCGTCCATGATACAAACTCTGTCTTTTGTTTTTTATTTCCTGAATTTAAACATAATTAAAGTGCTGTTTTGGAAACATTGGCAGAAGTGAATTCAGTATATATCAATATCCAAGCTGTATATAACTACAGTGACTAAAACTCAAAGTCAGTTTGAATTTGTATTTTATTTAACATGCTACACCAATACTGATTTTTTGTTTATTTGGCGTTTTACGTTGCTTTCAACACTGTACAGGTCATATCACAACGGGTAGTTGGAAGGGCAGAGGAAACCAGTACATATAGTTCTCTAGGGTTCTGTACTGTAAACTGCCCACCAACGGCAAGCAACTACCAGCTTTCCCACTTACGGCCATGTCGGGGATGGAACCCCGGCCACAGAGGTGGGAGGCAACAGTGTTACCACTTTCCCACCGTGGCCCCTACACCAGTACTGATGATGCAATGCTAATGTTTTGTGATGTACCACTTAAGGTCTTATAATTAACACCTAATTATTCTGTTTGGATTCTTCCTTCATACATTGCCAGTGTTTAGAACTCACTACTTTCTTGATCTTGTTTACATGACAAAATAATGCATGTAGATATATTTAATTTTGTGACAAAGAAGAATTGTCAAATAGTATCTGTTTCAAATATATTTGATTTGGACATTTGATGTAACAAAATAAATTAGTTTCAATTGGATTACTATTAGTGTTTTACATGGTAGGATATATAATTCAGTGTGCATAATACCTGCATTGCAAAATATTGATGCCTAAATTTCACCATTTTGATCTCTTTCTGACTTGGATTCACACTTTGACAACGAAGTGCAGGTAAGTGTCATCATAATAATAATCCATTGACTACCAGACACTACCAGTATTGGGGTTCAAACCCATGCGGACATTTGTCTATTGGAACTTAAGTCCAACGCCTTAACCATTTGGCCATTCTAGCTTTTTACATACTTTTCAAAAGCCCTTTACACTTTGGGCATATTAAGTATGTCTGCCAAGTTGAACTCTATATTAAGACCACTAAGCAAAGTTCAAATCTATTTCATAGCTGTCAACTGATAAACACCAAATAAATATTTTGGCCATGTCATAGAATTTAATATGGTACACCAATACTGATGATGCAATGTTAATGCTTTGTGATGTACCACTTAAGGTCTTATAATTAACACCTAACTATTGTGTTTGGATTCTTCCTTCATACATTGCCAGTGTTTAGAACTCACTATTTTCTTGATCTTGTTTACATGACAAAATAATGCATATACATATATTTAATTTTGTGACAAAGAAGAATTGTCAAATAGTATCTGTTTCAAATATATTTGATGTGGACATTTGATGCAACAGAATAAAGTAGTTTCACTTGGATTACTATTAGTGTTTTATGTGGTAGGATATATAATTCAGTGTGCATAATACCTGCATTGGAAAGTATTGATGCCTAAATTTCACCATTTTAATCTCTTTCTGACCTGGATTCACACTTTCACAAAGAAGTGAAGTAAGTGTCATAGTAATAATAATCCATTGTTTAATTGGTTAACTTGAGAAATAGTTCTTTCTGCTGTAAATGAAATCAAAAGGTATCGCAGTTAGCAGGATTCGAACCTGCGAGTGCAGAGCCCATTAGATTTCGAGGCTAACACCTTAACCACTCGGCCATAACTGCTTCCCTTTTCTTCAAATGACATGTTTCTCGTCCATGATAAAAACTCTGTCTTTTGTTTTTTATTTCCTGAATTTAAACATAATTAAAGTGCTGTTTTAGAAACATTGGCAGCAGTGAATTCAGTATATATCAATATCCAAGCTGTATATAACTACAGTGACTAAAACTCAAAGTCAGTTTGAATTTGTATTTTATTTAATATGGTACACCAATACTGATGATGCAATGCTAATGTTTTGTGATGTACCACTTAAGGTCTTATAATTAACACCTAACTATTCTGTTTGGATTCTTCCTTCATACATTGCCAGTGTTTAGAACTCACTACTTTCTTGATCTTGTTTACATGACAAAATAATGCATGTATATATATTTAATTTTGTGACAAAGAAGAATTGTCAAATAGTATCTGTTTCAAATATATTTGATTTGGACATTTGATGTAACAAAATAAATTAGTTTCAATTGGATTACTATTAGTGTTTTACGTGGTAGGATATATAATTCAGTGTGCATAATACCTGCATTGCAAAATATTGATGCCTAAATTTCACCATTTTGATCTCTTTCTGACTTGGATTCACACTTTGACAACGAAGTGCAGGTAAGTGTCATCGTAATAATAATCCATTGACTACCAGACACTACCAGTATTGGGGTTCAAACCCATGCGGACATTTGTCTATTGGAACTTAAGTCCAACGCCTTAACCATTTGGCCATTCTAGCTTTTTACATACTTTTCAAAAGCCCTTTACACTTTGGGCATATTAAGTATGTCTGCCAAGTTGAACTCTATATTAAGACCACTAAGCAAAGTTCAAATCTATTTCATAGCTGTCAACTGATAAACACCAAATAAATATTTTGGCCATGTCATAGAATTTAATATGGTACACCAATACTGATGATGCAATGTTAATGCTTTGTGATGTACCACTTAAGGTCTTATAATTAACACCTAACTATTGTGTTTGGATTCTTCCTTCATACATTGCCAGTGTTTAGAACTCACTATTTTCTTGATCTTGTTTACATGACAAAATAATGCATATACATATATTTAATTTTGTGACAAAGAAGAATTGTGAAATAGTATCTGTTTCAAATATATTTGATGTGGACATTTGATGCAACAGAATAAAGTAGTTTCACTTGGATTACTATTAGTGTTTTACGTGGTAGGATATATAATTCAGTGTGCATAATACCTGCATTGCAAAGTATTGATGCCTAAATTTCACCATTTTAATCTCTTTCTGACCTGGATTCACACTTTCACAAAGAAGTGAAGTAAGTGTCATAGTAATAATAATCCATTGTTTAATTGGTTAACTTGAGAAATAGTTCTTTCTGCTGTAAATGAAATCAAAAGGTATCGCAGTTAGCAGGATTCGAACCTGCGAGTGCAGAGCCCATTAGATTTCGAGGCTAACACCTTAACCACTCGGCCATAACTGCTTCCCTTTTCTTCAAATGACATGTTTCTCGTCCATGATAAAAACTCTGTCTTTTGTTTTTTATTTCCTGAATTTAAACATAATTAAAGTGCTGTTTTAGAAACATTGGCAGCAGTGAATTCAGTATATATCAATATCCAAGCTGTATATAACTACAGTGACTAAAACTCAAAGTCAGTTTGAATTTGTATTTTATTTAATATGGTACACCAATACTGATGATGCAATGCTAATGTTTTGTGATGTACCACTTAAGGTCTTATAATTAACACCTAACTATTCTGTTTGGATTCTTCCTTCATATATTGCCAGTGTTTAGAACTCACTACTTTCTTGATCTTGTTTACATGACAAAATAATGCATGTATATATATTTAATTTTGTGACAAAGAAGAATTGTCAAATAGTATCTGTTTCAAACATATTTGATTTGGACATTTGATGTAACAAAATAAATTAGTTTCAATTGGATTACTATTAGTGTTTTACGTGGTAGGATATATAATTCAGTGTGCATAATACCTGCATTGCAAAATATTGATGCCTAAATTTCACCATTTTGATCTCTTTCTGACTTGGATTCATACTTTGACACCGAAGTGCAGGTAAGTGTCATAGTAATAATAATCCATTGACTACCAGACACTACCAGAATTGGGGTTCAAACCCATGCGGACATTTGTCTATTGGAACTTAAGTCCAACGTCTTAACCATTCGGCCATTCTAGCTTTTTACATACTTTTCAAAAGCCCTTTACACTTTGGGCATATTAAGTATGTCTGCCAAGTTGAACTCTATATTAAGACCACTAAGCAAAGTTCAAATCTATTTCATAGCTGTCAACTGATAAACACCAAATAAATATTTTGGCCATGTCATAGAATTTAATATGGTACACCAATACTGATGATGCAATGTTAATGCTTTGTGATGTACCACTTAAGGTCTTATAATTAACACCTAACTATTGTGTTTGGATTCTTCCTTCATACATTGCCAGTGTTTAGAACTCACTATTTTCTTGATCTTGTTTACATGACAAAATAATGCATATACATATATTTAATTTTGTGACAAAGAAGAATTGTCAAATAGTATCTGTTTCAAATATATTTGATGTGGACATTTGATGCAACAGAATAAAGTAGTTTCACTTGGATTACTATTAGTGTTTTACGTGGTAGGATATATAATTCAGTGTGCATAATACCTGCATTGCAAAGTATTGATGCCTAAATTTCACCATTTTAATCTCTTTCTGACCTGGATTCACACTTTCACAAAGAAGTGAAGGTAAGTGTCATAGTAATAATAATCCAATGTTTGATTGGTTAACTTGAGAAATAGTTCTTTCTGCTGTAAATGAAATCAAAAGGTATCGCAGTTAGCAGGATTCGAACCTGCAAAGGCAGAGCCCATTAGATTTCGAGTCTAACGCCTTAACCACTCGGCCATAACTGCTTCCCTCTTCTTCAAATGACATGTTTCTCGTCCATGATAAAAACTCTGTCTTTTGTTTTTTATTTCCTGAATTTAAACATAATTAAAGTGCTGTTTTAGAAACATTGGCAGCAGTGAATTCAGTATATATCAATATCCAAGCTGTATATAACTACAGTGACTAAAACTCAAAGTCAGTTTGAATTTGTATTTTATTTAACATGGTACACCAATACTGATGATGCAATGCTAATGTGTTGTGATGTACCACTTAAGGTCTTATAATTAACACCTAACTATTCTGTTTGGATTCTTCCTTCATACATTGCCAGTGTTTAGAACTCACTACTTTCTTGATCTTGTTTACATGACAAAATAATGCATGTAGATATATTTAATTTTGTGACAAAGAAGAATTGTCAAATAGTATCTGTTTCAAATATATTTGATTTGGACATTTGATGTAACAAAATAAATTAGTTTCAATTGGATTACTATTAGTGTTTTACGTGGTAGGATATATAATTCAGTATGCATAATACCTGCATTGCAAAATATTGATGCCTAAATTTCACCATTTTGATCTCTTTCTGACTTGGATTCATACTTTGACAATGAAGTGCAGGTAAGTGTCATAGTAATAATAATCCATTGACTACCAGACACTACCAGAATTGGGGTTCAAACCCATGCGGACATTTGTCTATTGGAACTTAAGTCCAACGCCTTAACCATTCGGCCATTCTATCTTTTTACATACTTTTCAAAAGCCCTTTACACTTTGGGCATATTAAGTATGTCTGCCAAGTTAAACTCTATATTAAGACCACTAAGCAAAGTTCAAATCTATTTCATAGCTGTCAACTGATAAACACCAAATAAATATTTTGGCCATGTCATAGAATTTAATGTGGTACACCAATACTGATGATGCAATGTTAATGCTTTGTGATGTACCACTTAAGGTCTTATAATTAACACTTAACTATTGTGTTTGGATTCTTCCTTCATACATTACCAGTGTTTAGAACTCACTATTTTCTTGATCTTGTTTACATGACAAAATAATGCATATAGATATATTTAGTTTTGTGACAAAGAAGAATTGTCAAATAGTATCTGTTTCAAATATATTTGATGTGGACATTTGATGGAACAGAATAAAGTAGTTTCACTTGGATTACTATTAGTGTTTTATGTGATAGGATATATAATTCAGTGTGCATAATACCTGCATTGCAAAGTATTGATGCCTAAATTTCACCATTTTAATCTCTTTCTGACCTGGATTCACACTTTCACAAAGAAGTGAAGGTAAGTGTCATAGTAATAATAATCCAATGTTTAATTGGTTAACTTGAGAAATAGTTCTTTCTGCTGTAAATGAAATCAAAGGTATCGCAGTTAGAAGGATTCGAACCTGCGAGGGCAGAGACCATTAGATTTCGAGTCTAACGCCTTAACCACTCGGCCATAACTGCTTCCCTCTTCTTCCAATGACATGTTTCTCGTCCATGATACAAACTCTGTCTTTTGTTTTTTATTTCCTGAATTTAAACATAATTAAAGTGCTGTTTTAGAAACATTGGCAGAAGTGAATTCAGTATATATCAATATCCAAGCTGTATATAACTACAGTGACTAAAACTCAAAGTCAGTTTGAATTTGTATTTTATTTAACATGCTACACCAATACTGATTTTTTGTTTATTTGGGGTTTTACGTTGCTTTCAACACTGTACAGGTCATATCACAACGGGTAGTTGGAAGGGCAGAGGAAACCAGTACATATAGTTCTCTAGGGTTCTGTACTGTAAACTGCCCACCAACGGCAAGCAACTACCAGCTTTCCCACTTACGGCCATGTCGGGGATGGAACCCCGGCCACAGAGGTGGGAGGCAACAGTGTTACCACTTTCCCACCGTGGCCCCTACACCAGTACTGATGATGCAATGCTAATGTTTTGTGATGTACCACTTAAGGTCTTATAATTAACACCTAATTATTCTGTTTGGATTCTTCCTTCATACATTGCCAGTGTTTAGAACTCACTACTTTCTTGATCTTGTTTACATGACAAAATAATGCATGTAGATATATTTAATTTTGTGACAAAGAAGAATTGTCAAATAGTATCTGTTTCAAATATATTTGATTTGGACATTTGATGTAACAAAATAAATTAGTTTCAATTGGATTACTATTAGTGTTTTACGTGGTAGGATATATAATTCAGTGTGCATAATACCTGCATTGCAAAATATTGATGCCTAAATTTCACCATTTTGATCTCTTTCTGACTTGGATTCACACTTTGACAACGAAGTGCAGGTAAGTGTCATCATAATAATAATCCATTGACTACCAGACACTACCAGTATTGGGGTTCAAACCCATGCGGACATTTGTCTATTGGAACTTAAGTCCAACGCCTTAACCATTTGGCCATTCTAGCTTTTTACATACTTTTCAAAAGCCCTTTACACTTTGGGCATATTAAGTATGTCTGCCAAGTTGAACTCTATATTAAGACCACTAAGCAAAGTTCAAATCTATTTTATAGCTGTCAACTGATAAACACCAAATAAATATTTTGGCCATGTCATAGAATTTAATATGGTACACCAATACTGATGATGCAATGTTAATGCTTTGTGATGTACCACTTAAGGTCTTATAATTAACACCTAACTATTGTGTTTGGATTCTTCCTTCATACATTGCCAGTGTTTAGAACTCACTATTTTCTTGATCTTGTTTACATGACAAAATAATGCATATACATATATTTAATTTTGTGACAAAGAAGAATTGTCAAATAGTATCTGTTTCAAATATATTTGATGTGGACATTTGATGCAACAGAATAAAGTAGTTTCACTTGGATTACTATTAGTGTTTTACGTGGTAGGATATATAATTCAGTGTGCATAATACCTGCATTGCAAAGTATTGATGCCTAAATTTCACCATTTTAATCTCTTTCTGACCTGGATTCACACTTTCACAAAGAAGTGAAGTAAGTGTCATAGTAATAATACTCCATTGTTTAATTGGTTAACTTGAGAAATAGTTCTTTCTGCTGTAAATGAAATCAAAAGGTATCGCAGTTAGCAGGATTCGAACCTGCGAGTGCAGAGCCCATTAGATTTCGAGGCTAACACCTTAACCACTCGGCCATAACTGCTTCCCTTTTCTTCAAATGACATGTTTTTCGTCCATGATAAAAACTCTGTCTTTTGTTTTTTATTTCCTGAATTTAAACATAATTAAAGTGCTGTTTTAGAAACATTGGCAGCAGTGAATTCAGTATATATCAATATCCAAGCTGTATATAACTACAGTGACTAAAACTCAAAGTCAGTTTGAATTTGTATTTTATTTAATATGGTACACCAATACTGATGATGCAATGCTAATGTTTTGTGATGTACCACTTAAGGTCTTATAATTAACACCTAACTATTCTGTTTGGTTTCTTCCTTCATACATTGCCAGTGTTTAGAACTCACTACTTTCTTGATCTTGTTTACATGACAAAATAATGCATGTAGATATATTTAATTTTGTGACAAAGAAGAATTGTCAAATAGTATCTGTTTCAAATATATTTGATTTAGACATTTGATGTAACAAAATAAATTAGTTTCAATTGGATTACTATTAGTGTTTTACGTGGTAGGATATATAATTCAGTGTGCATAATACCTGCATTGCAAAGTATTGATGCCTAAATTTCACCATTTTAATCTCTTTCTGACCTGGATTCACACTTTCACAAAGAAGTGAAGGTAAGTGTCATAGTAATAATAATCCAATGTTTAATTGGTTAACTTGAGAAATAGTTCTTTCTGCTGTAAATGAAATCAAAAGGTATCGCAGTTAGCAGGATTCGAACCTGCGAGTGCAGAGCCCATTAGATTTCGAGGCTAACACCTTAACCACTCTGCCATAACTGCTTCCCTTTTCTTCAAATGACATGTTTCTCGTCCATGATAAAAACTCTGTCTTTTGTTTTTTATTTCCTGAATTTAAACATAATTAAAGTGCTGTTTTAGAAACATTGGCAGCAGTGAATTCAGTATATATCAATATCCAAGCTGTATATAACTACAGTGACTAAAACTCAAAGTCAGTTTGAATTTGTATTTTATTTAATATGGTACACCAATACTGATGATGCAATGCTAATGTTTTGTGATGTACCACTTAAGGTCTTATAATTAACACCTAACTATTCTGTTTGGTTTCTTCCTTAATACATTGCCAGTGTTTAGAACTCACTACTTTCTTGATCTTGTTTACATGACAAAATAATGCATGTAGATATATTTAATTTTGTGACAAAGAAGAATTGTCAAATAGTATCTGTTTCAAATATATTTGATTTAGACATTTGATGTAACAAAATAAACTAGTTTCAATTGGATTACTATTAGTGTTTTACGTGGTAGGATATATAATTCAGTGTGCATAATACCTGCATTGCAAAGTATTGATGCCTAAATTTCACCATTTTAATCTCTTTCTGACCTGGATTCACACTTTCACAAAGAAGTGAAGGTAAGTGTCATAGTAATAATAATCCAATGTTTAATTGGTTAACTTGAGAAATAGTTCTTTCTGCTGTAAATGAAATCAAAAGGTATCACAGTTAGCAGGATTCGAACCTGCGAGTGCAGAGCCCATTAGATTTCGAGGCTAACACCTTAACCACTCTGCCATAACTGCTTCCCTTTTCTTCAAATGACATGTTTCTCGTCCATGATAAAAACTCTGTCTTTTGTTTTTTATTTCCTGAATTTAAACATAATTAAAGTGCTGTTTTAGAAACATTGGCAGCAGTGAATTCAGTATATATCAATATCCAAGCTGTATATAACTACAGTGACTAAAACTCAAAGTCAGTTTGAATTTGTATTTTATTTAATATGGTACACCAATACTGATGATGCAATGCTAATGTTTTGTGATGTACCACTTAAGGTCTTATAATTAACACCTAACTATTCTGTTTGGATTCTTCCTTCATACATTGCCAGTGTTTAGAACTCACTACTTTCTTGATCTTGTTTACATGACAAAATAATGCATGTAGATATATTTAATTTTGTGACAAAGAAGAATTGTCAAATAGTATCTGTTTCAAATATATTTGATTTAGACATTTGATGTAACAAAATAAATTAGTTTCAATTGGATTACTATTAGTGTTTTACGTGGTAGGATATATAATTCAGTGTGCATAATACCTGCATTGCAAAGTATTGATGCCTAAATTTCACCATTTTAATCTCTTTCTGACCTGGATTCACACTTTCGCAAAGAAGTGAAGGTAAGTGTCATAGTAATAATAATCCAATGTTTAATTGCTTAACTTGAGAAATAGTTCTTTCTGCTGTAAATGAAATCAAAAGGTATCGCAGTTAGCAGGATTCGAACCTGCGAGTACAGAGCCCATTAGATTTTGAGTCTAATGCCTTAACCACTCGGCCATAACTGCTTCCCTCTTCTTCAAATGACATGTTTCTCGTCCATGATAAAAACTCTGTCTTTTGTTTTTTATTTGCTGAATTTAAACATAGTTAAAGTGCTGTTTTAGAAACATTGGCAGCAGTGAATTCAGTATATATCAATATCCAAGCTGTATATAACTACAGTGACTAAAACTCAAAGTCAGTTTGAATTTGTATTTTATTTAATATGGTACACCAATACTGATGATGCAATGCTAATGTTTTGTGATGTACCACTTAAGGTCTTATAATTAACACCTAACTATTCTGTTTGGATTCTTCCTTCATACATTGCCAGTGTTTAGAACTCACTACTTTCTTGATCTTGTTTACATGACAAAATAATACATGTAGATATATTTAATTTTGTGACAAAGAAGAATTGTCAAATAGTATCTGTTTCAAATATATTTGATTTGGACATTTGATGTAACAAAATAAAGTAGTTTCAATTGGATTACTATTAGTGTTTTACGTGGTAGGATATATAATTCAGTGTGCATAATACCTGCATTGCAAAATATTGATGCCTAAATTTCACCATTTTGATCTCTTTCTGACTTGGATCCACACTTTGACAACGAAGTGCAGGTAAGTGTCATAGTAATAATAATCCATTGACTACCAGACACTACCAGAATTGGGGTTCAAACCCATGCGGATATTTGTCTATTGGAACTTAAGTCCAACGCCTTAACCATTCGGCCATTCTAGCTTTTTACATACTTTTCAAAAGCCCTTTACACTTTGGGCATATTAAGTATGTCTGCCAAGTTGAACTCTATATTAAGACCACTAAGCAAAGTTCAAATCTATTTCATAGCTGTCAACTGATAAACACCAAATAAATATTTCGCCATGTCATAGAATTTAATATGGTACACCAATACTGATGATGCAATGTTAATGCT
The DNA here is from genome assembly GCA_964017235.1 of Sabellastarte sp. h YS-2021. NCBI lineage: Eukaryota > Metazoa > Annelida > Polychaeta > Sabellida > Sabellidae > Sabellastarte > Sabellastarte sp. h YS-2021. The sequence goes on along the minus strand of OZ024929.1, from coordinate 173,574,904 downwards.
TTGTGATGTACCACTTAAGGTCTTATAATTAACACCTAACTATTGTGTTTGGATTTTTCCTTCATACATTGCCAGTGTTTAGAACTCACTATATTCTTGATCTTGTTTACATGACAAAATAATGCATATAGATATATTTAATTTTGTGACAAAGAAGAATTGTCAAATAGTATCTGTTTCAAATATATTTGATGTGGACATTTGATGCAACAGAATAAAGTAGTTTCAATTGGATTACTATTAGTGTTTTACGTGGTAGGATATATAATTCAGTGTGCATAATACCTGCATTGCAAAGTACTGATGCCTAAATTTCACCATTTTAATCTCTTTCTGACCTGGAATCACACTTTCACAAAGAAGTGAAGGTAAGTATCATAGTATTAATAATGCATTGTTTAATTGGTTAACTTGAGAAATAGTTCTTTCTGCTGTAAATGAAATCAAAAGGTATCGCAGTTAGCAGGATTCAAACCTGCGAGGGCAGAGGCCATTAGATTTCGAGTCTAACACCTTAACCACTCGGCCATAACTGCTTCCCTGTTCTTCAAATGACATGTTTCTCGTCCATGATAAAAACTCTGTATTTTGTTTTTTATTTCCTAAATTTTAAACATAATTAAAGTGCTGTTTTAGAAACATTGGCAGCAGTGAATTCAGTATATATCAATATCCAAGCTGTATATAACTTCAGTGACTAAAACTCAAAGTTAGTTTGAATTTGTATTTTATTTAATATGGTACACCAATACTGATGATGCAATGCTAATGTTTTGTGATGTACCACTTAAGGTCTTATAATTAACACCTAACTATTGTGTTTGGATTCTTCCTTCTAACATTGCCAGTGTTTAGAACTCACTACTTTCTTGATCTTGTTTACATGACAAAATAATGCATGTAGATATATTTAATTTTGTGACAAAGAAGAATTGTCAAATAGTATCTGTTTCAAATATATTTGATTTGGACATTTGATGGAACAGAATAAAGTAGTTTCAATTGGATTACTATTAGTGTTTTACGTGGTAGGATATATAATTCAGTGTGCATAATACCTGCATTGCAAAGTATTGATACCTAAATTTCACCATTTTGATCTCTTTCTGACCTGGATTCACACTTTCACAAAGACGTGAAGGTAAGTGTCATAGTAATAATAATCCATTGTTTAATTGGTTAACTTGAGAAATAGTTCTTTCTGCTGTAAATGAAATCAAAAGGTATCGCAGTTAGCAGGATTCGAACCTGCTAGGGCAGAGCCCATTAGATTTCGAGTCTAACACCTTAACCACTCGGCCATAACTGCTTCCCTCTTTTTCAAATGACATGTTTCTCGTCTATGATAAAAACTCTGTCTTTTGTTTTTCATTTCCTGAATTTAAACATAATTAATGAGCTGTTTTAGAAACATTGGCAGCAGTGAATTCAGTATATATCACTATCCAAGCTGTATATAACTACAGTGAATAAAACTCAAGTCAGTTTGAATTTGTATTTTATTTAATATGGTACACCAATGCTGATGATGCAATGCTAATGTTTTGTGATGTACCATTAAGTATGTCTGCCAAGTTGAACTCTATATTAAGACCACTAAGCAAAGTTCAAATCTATTTTATAGCTGTCAACTGATAAACATCATATAAATATTTTGGCCATGTCATAGAATTTAATATGATACACCAATACTGATGATGCAATGCTAATGTTTTATGATGTACTGCTTAAGATCTTATAATTAACACCTAACTATTGTGTTTGGATTCTTCCTTCATACATTGCCAGTTTTTGGAACTCACTACTTTCTTGATCTTGTTTATGTGACAAAATAATGCATATAGATATATTTAATTTTGTGACAAAGAAGAATAGTCAAATAGTATCCGTTTCAAATATATTTGATTTGGATATTTGACGCCATTTTGATCTCTTTCTCACCTGGACTCACACTTTGACCACGAAGTGAAGGTAAGTGTCATGGTAATAATAATGCATCGTTTAATTGGGAAACTTGAGAAATAGCTCTTTCTGCTGTAAATGAAATCAAAAAGGTATCACAGTTAGCCGGATTCAAATCTATGAGGGATGAGCCCATTAGATTTCAAGTCTAACGCCTTAACCACTGGGCCATAACTGCTTCTCTCTTCATCAAATGACATGTTTTCCCTCCATGATAAAAACTGTGTCTTTTGTTTTTCATATCCTAAATTTAAACATCATTAGAGTTCTGTTTTAGAAACAATAGCTGCAGTGAATTCAGTATATATTAATATCGACGCAGCATATGAATACAGTGACTAAAACTCAATGTCAGTTTGAACATGTATTTTATTTGCAGCTCACAATTTAAAATAGCCCTCATCACTTACAAAATTTTGAAGCACTACCCACCAGCATACATTAGCCAATAATCCACCCATACACTTCATCGAGAAACACTTGATGTAGTAGCTCGAAACTTAGGCTCCACATTCCCTTTTTTACTGTAACGTTCACAACTCGCACAAACAGTTCACAAATCTCATTTAGTCATTACATCCTGGCCCCTTGGAACTATCTTCCTTTCCACATAAGAAATAGTTCCTCTGTTACACCCTTTAGGAAAACATCTCAAGAAACACCTATTTAACTCAAGCTTTCTTTCTTAGAACTTTCCCTCCAGTCACACCCACTATCTTGGATCACTGACCTAGACTATCTCCCGCTGCCTCTTTGAAAACTAATTTGATTAAACTTGCACACTTAGGTACCCAATGCGGGGAAGATATTGCCTCTGCAAAGCATAAGATTAGATTCAATTGTCAAAATGCAAATCAAAGGAATATTATTGCCCCAGGTGAGGCTCGTACTCATGACCTCGGCATGGCCTAGAGCACTATATGCATGCTGGATGCTGATATACTGATTATCAGTACCGTGATCTAACCGACTGAGGTACTGGGGCAGTTATGCATAGTGTCTGGTGTACAAAGTGTAAGGGTATTGGAATTAAACATGTAAAAATGCCTGGTATTTTAGTGTACATTTCACTATAGAAAGCAGGTTGAGGCAGTGTTTGTATTATCAGTTTATTAATATTCTAATATCTAAAGACAACTGAGACATGTACAAAAGTTAACTTTTTCATTGTAAACTAATAGTAACACTACCAGAAGTGGGGTTCAAACCCATGCGGAGATTTGTCCATTGGAACTTAAGTCCAACACCTTAACCACTGATCCATTCTGGTTTTTATGTAGTTTTCAAAAGTCCTTTACACTTTGGGCATATTAAGTATGCCTGCTAAGTTGAAGGCTATATTAAGACCACTAAGCATTTATTTATTTAGGTTTTTATGTCACTTTCAACACTGTACAGGTCATATCACATCGGGTATTAGGAAGGGCAGAGGAAACCAGTACATACAGTTTGTCAGGGTTCTGTACTGTAAACTGCCTACCAAGGGCAAGCAACTACTAGCTTTCCCATTTGAGGCCGTGCCAGGAACCGAACCCCGGCCTCAGAGGTGGGAGGGGAGAGTGTTACCACTGTGGCCCCCACCACCGCATTGCTTTATATGGATAGTTTACTCCAACATCAGCAGAAACTATTTTTTGATTTAAAGATAAATCAATCTGACGAAAAATTGAATGTAAAGTAAATTTTTCAGGTCCTACTTGATCACTTGTCGCAGTTGGTTCACCATTTAAATCTCTTTCATCTTTAGTTTTTTCTCCACTAGGTCCTGTAATTATATATGTAGCATGAATTTTACTTTTTGCTAAATTAATATAATCCATTTATGTACCTGGTATATTAAATTCAATTATTACATTTTCTGAAATCGTGGCAACAGGATTCATCTCTACCCAGTACTCTTTAGTTATAGAGTTGTCAATTGGAGGGGGAGCAAAAATTGATACAGAAGTTTGAACTACATCCATATTGCTTTGTATGTCCTCAAAATTTTAGTTTTCTTCTTTTCTTTTGATTTTGTTACAGTTTTTTCCCTCTTCCGTTTTTTTTCTTTTTGACCTTATAACTTCTTTTTGTTTTTTGTCTTTCTTCTTCTTAATCGTCTTGCCTTTAGTCTTTTTCTCATCTCCCCTACCTCCAATTTGATCAATTTTTCTTTTTTAGCTCTATTTATAGATAATTCATGTCTAACCTCATTTTTAGCTTGCTCTACAGCTTGTTGAGTTGGAGTAACAACAGTTGTATCTAAATTCTTTTCCTTAATATCATTCGAAATCATATCTGTTATCAAATACATAAAATTTCTTTTCATAAGGTATTTGACCTTGTATACATTTACAAAACTCCAAGTACTTGTTCATTATCTTCGTTTCCTGAAATGAAGTGAAGTGTAAAACACACAGCAGCAGTAAGACTTGATAACAACACTTAGCTGGTTATTCTTTATATATACTCTTATTCGACTTATACTGTTGACTTTTATTGGAAAATAAAATATTTTCGAAAAAGTATAACTAGATGACATGTTTGATGGCATTAAGGAACATAATATTGGTTCTAAAGAATTTCTGACATAACTGTAGTCAACTATATCCGACACTATGTAGTATTGTTGTGATACAGCTGCTGAACAGAAAAAAATCACATATTCCAACCTCCCAATCGCCAATTAACTGAAGTCTTTCTTTAAGTTCTGCCATGAAGTTAGAGGGGACATTGTCCTGATGATATGTTAATGAATCCTCTGAAGATAAGAATGTGAAGAAACTCTTCTGTTCCATCCTGAAAGATTTTATAATCGATTTAATTTTCGATAGATTCCACCCTATCTTCTAAAATCCATGAATTGAACTTCTTCGACCAACCTTTCCACTTAACCAATAGTTCATTTTTCTTGTTTCTTGTCCTTTTTTAAAGATTTTTTTTTCTATTTTATATACTATATCACTATCAAGATATGCTATTTGAAGTTCTGGTTCATAGAAATAACCCTCTATAATTTTGTTATTGTAATCCTTCAGCTGGTACATCGGGTGATTCTGGTTAATTTTACGGTCAGTAATAGTAAAAATTTCACCACTCCATTTTTCAGAGTATTCACGGTAAAAAGATTTCTTCATATAAGGAATTTTAACTCGATCTGATATATTATATTTAAATTTCTTTCATCCACGGACACCTCTGATCAAATTGTTTGTGCTGAGAAATAGGATTTAGGGTAATTTATTTTCACATATTGATTTGACAAAACTTTATAAGGATCTGAAGTTTTTTTTAAATATTGTATTGCCTCACTTGTATCATTACATAAAGCATAACTGTAGCATACAATATCAAAATAATCTGAATACAACCTAAATATGTTTTCCAGAACTATAACAATAAGTTCTATATTTTATTATAAAAAGATCATTTTTTATCTACCCATTACATTATATATACACAGCTTTCAGTTTTAGAGAATAATACTAGTTCTTAAAAGTCATGAAATACCATTTGAATTGGTTGTTTTGCGAACCATAGCATGATACATCATTATTATTAAGTCTACATTAATGACTGAATATTCATTAATCAAAATAGCTATACTAATTGCCGAAGAGCTTGTCAAAAATCTCTACATTTTCATTTAGCATATAACTCATTCTCAAAATTTCCAACTTTTCTTTTACTAGAAAAGCAAAGTTGGAAAGGGTTATTGCCTGATTGTTAGATCAACTTTTATTAATGTACCATTTTTCTAACAATATGATGTAGTTAAACACAAACTCTATACACCCATCAGTGATGGAGGACTCACAAAGTCCAAAAATTACTTCACACACCGTAAAAGAGAGCTTTATCCAATTTATCTTATAAAGCCAAGTGCTAACTTCCTTCCAGAAATTAATTGTCACATTGCAGTGGTAAAGGTGATGTTCTATAGTATCAGTCTGAGTGCAATAAATGCAGGTAGGGGAGGAAGATATCTTCCATTTGTAAAGATTATAGCGACAGTTAAGAGTTCTATTCAAAACTTTATACTGGAATGATTGTAGATATGGTTCTTTAGTTATTTTGTATACTAGTGTGAACACAGAGTTCCATTCTATTTGTTCTAGAAAGGGAAATAAATTTAACCAAGTTTCTATTACTGTTGGTGCTTTAACTACATGTCTGGTTAATTCTGAATAAACTTTCTTGTTTGTAATTTTGCTAATTTCTGTTTTCTGTGGTTTAATAATATACCAAATTTTGGGTTTGGATCTGAACTTTGTGCATCTTGAGGTGAAATCTTAATAGATCGATGTATTGAATTATTATATCCATTTGTTAAATCTGATAATATATCAATCCATCGAAAAGTTTCTCTGTTTGTGAAATATTTAAATATTTTTAATTTAATTGTCTTTATAACACGCTCTGCAAAGTTTGCTCTGGTCTCATAATAGGTTAAGATATGATCAATATTTTCTTTATCCACTAACTTCTTAAACTCTTTATTTTTATATTTACATTCCTGGTCACTCCTCAATTTTTTGGCTTAACTCTCTTCTCATTTATTATTCTTTTGAAAGTTTTTTTTTTCATCTCAGATCCCGAAAGGGTTTTTAGTGGATACGTATATAAAAATCTTGAAAAAATATCAATGAAAATCACAAAATAACCGTATCCATCATTGTAATCTTTATATTTCACCATGTTAGCTGTATCAGTGTCCCATTGGTAGTTCAAGGAAAATGCCAGTACTCTCAGTCATCTGAAAACTCTGTTAACTGGATGGTGTGATGTATAGGTCTCCTGCATACTTATTAATTGTCTTTTCTGATAACTGTTAGGAATTCAATTTAATTAAATCTTATTGTCAGTAATTAATAAATACTTGAATTTGTACTCACACACATAAAATGTATGTAATATTGTGGCACTATTTAACCGATTAAGAATTAATAGATAGTTAATTCATAATAAATGTTGAATTACTACCATTAAAAATGTGATAATACACATACTGTATTTTATTAATATTTTTTTACTACAATATTGAGCCCTCAATAAATACCCAACTGGTCAAATGAACTAGTTGAAATTACCAACACACTTTAGTATGACATGAACTTATTTGGGCATCCTCATAATGAAGGATTTGCCAGATAAAGCTTAATGACTGCTCTCATAAGAATGAGCGATCACAATGTCATACACCACAAACTTTGAGACTTGCACCAAAGGGATAACATGACAATCCCCCACTGGACAAACACTGATGTATATTTACTTTGGCTATATGAAGGTGGACTGTACTGAACACACAAAGTTACATACACAATAATGATTAGTTAATAAAACACATAGTAGTGGGTTTATTGCACTTTATTATTTTTATCTTCATATAATAATAATGAAAAATAAATTATAATCATTATAATCATTCTGAACTGCAAAATTATTATTATAATAATCAACAACTGTAGTCCCCAGGAGTTCAGAGGAAGCCTTTTAAAATATATTGACCCTGGGGGATACTTGTCCCGAGGATTAAGGAGCAAATCTGCAGGAGCAAGGCGGACCCCTTAAATGCACCTCAGTAACCAAATTTGCCCATCTCACAGCCTCTGATGAGAACTGACAACTCAGATCGAAATATTAACACCAGATTAGGTGTAAATATAAGGTAGAGATACATTTGAGTCTTAACCCTTTCACTGACACAACAGTTATCTTATATTGTTCATTGGGTTACCATGACTGCCAGTGAAAGTGCCTTGGTATCCAGCATCAGGCACCTAGAAGTGGACCCCAACACAGCTTTTAACACTCCTACTACTGGGACACCCATCCCAATGAGTAAAATGAGTAGTGAAACCCTGGCTGTCCTGGATGAAGCGGCTTCCAAGCTCAAAATCTTGAGAATCAGCCAGCCAAAGGAATCAAGAGAAAGAGAAGTGGCTCCCTCTCAGGAGACAGACAATCCTCAAGCAGAGACAGATACCCACCTGAGTCTAAGCCTCTGTACCTAAAGAATAAGAATCTGCACAGAAAGAAACTCATTGTAGCCACTAATATACACTCAATCAAAAGCCACCTCAAAGAAGGCAAGTTTCCAGTCTCATGCAATTTCAAGTGTACTCCTCCAATCTCTGTCAATGAAGCGTTCAAAACCAAGTGGGCAGAGATTGTGAACAAATGTAAAAGAGACCTGACTCTACACTTAGTGGATGAACTCAATTCCAAATACAACACCATTAAGACTGAGATTCAAGCCACCTTTGCTGAACTGGAATCAATCACCAACAAGGACCAGTTCAAAGAGTTGAAGGACTCACTTACTGACAAGTATAAGAGTGCAGCCTCAATCAGGTTACAAAAGAAAATGCAACCAGAGCCCAGACCCAAGTTCAAACCCAAAGGGAAGCCACAGAAAGGCCGCCAGTTCAACCAGAACAGACAGAGACAAACTAACAAACAACTGCAATTCCTCATTAAAAGACTCAGCAAACTTGTTAATTAAATATTAATTAATTATTTACTACATATTACTCACATTAAAGTTTAATAAATTAACTAAATAAATGTTATCCTCTGGTTTGTTATCCTCCAACTGGTTATCCTCAGGATCCCAGCGGATCCGATATTTTGACCTCAGGAAACTTTCTAGCATTCCACAGTGCTCATGATGGAAGGCAATACTTATCAGGAGATTTTGGACCAAGTCAAGGAGGAGGCAAAAATAGCCCCCCCCCCCCAGGATTTCTCCAAAAGGGCAAAACCATGGAGAGTGTGATCGGACATACTGTTATTAACTTATCAGATGAGAGCCTAAGTGAGGCTCAAGTCAGTGCCTTAGAAAAAGGCCTAACTAAGGTCCCACTCCTGGCCCACCTAACAAGTCCCAAATCTGGCTTGACTTTAAGGACTTTTACAGAAGATTAAGTCTCAAATACCATTTCTACAATGACAATAAACACCTTCAGAATTTAAATGAAGATGAAATGGCATTGGTAGATTTCATGACCATGAATCTTGAGGAGAATGAGAATCCTTACCATGAAATTCATAAACAATTTGTGGATAAAAGCAGCTGGAAACCACCAAGGATACATCAATCCCTGGAGGTTTTCCAAAGGGCTTTCAAAGATGGCTTACTAAAAAGTAAAGTTAAAACTAGAGGACCACAAAACCTCACTAAAGAACAAATGATAGGACTAAATGAACTATCTTCAAACCCAAAAATAGTTATTAAAAAAGCGGATAAGGGCTCATTAGTAGTAGTAATGAATACTACTGACTACTTGAGAGAAGGGTACAGACAACTTAATGACCCCAGATTTTATATCAAACTGGACCATGACCCCACACAGGAAGTGGCCCAAAAGATCTCAAACACTTTGGTTAAAATGCATAATAAAGGCCTAATTACCGAAAATAATCTTGACCACCTTGATCCTGAATCCTGCACAGAAGCAAGATTCTACATGCTCCCTAAAATACACAGAAAGGATATCCCAGGGAGACCAATATGTAGTTCAGTGAATCACCCTACTAGCAGGATAAGTAAATTTGTGGATGAACATATTAAAAAGTATGTCCCACAAACCAAATCCTACATAAGGGATACCCAGGACTTTATCAAAACCATTAGAGATTTAGGGCCAATCCCAGAAGGAGCAATATTATGCACTCTGGATGTATCCAGCTTATACACAATATACCCAACCACAAAGGGATACTTGCTGGAGCAAAGAAACTCAGAGGGGACCCCACAAAGGCACCCATAACCAGTTTCATCCTAGATTTGTTGACACTGGTGATACACAATATGAACTTTGAATTCAATGATGAACACTACTTACAAATAGGGGGGACAGCAATGGGCACATCATTAGCACCCAATTACGCCAATTTATTCATGGACAGATTTGAAACCCATGCATTGGCAGGTTACCCACTTAAACCCCTAGTGTGGAAACGATTTATTGATGACATTTTCATGATTTGGACACATGGAGAAGATTCACTCAACCATTTTATTGAGTACTTGAACTGACTCCATGAAAGTATTAAATTCACTCATGAATTTACTTTGACTGACATTAATTTTCTGGACACCACAGTGAAATTTAATACAAACAGGGAACTAATAACTACTCTATACAACAAACCTACAGACACCCATCTATACCTCCATTACAGTTCAGACCATCCTGATACTGTAATGGAAAAGGGCCCATACGGACAATACCTCAGACTAAGGAGGATATGTACCCTTGACGAGGACTTCAAGGAAATTGCATTTAAATTAACTGGATAGTACCTCAAAAAGGGATACCCCAGGCAAAGTTTAAAAAGGCATTTTAATAGGGCCAACATGTTCAAACAGTCAGACCTATTGGACATAAAACCTAGACAGACAATTGACACACCAGTCATGGTCACTACTTACAACCAAAAAAATCCCTTGATCAAATCACTTATCAGAGATAATTGAAAAATTATCCAAAACACTGATGATCTCAAAAAGATTTTCAAAGACAAACCACTTATTGGGTACAGAAGATTACCCAATTCTGAAGGACATACTTACTAAAGCCTCAATTTCATTCCCAGCCAAAGAAGATTCAAGAATTGTCCAACCACAATTCCAAACAGTATGCACTAGACTGGGTAGATGTACATACTGCCCTAGATTTAAAAAGCTAGATCACATCACTAGCTTTCAATCTAAGAAAATCTTCAAGTGTGTTAACCTCCCACCAAAGCACAAATACATATGTGAATTGAGTAATGTCATATATAAAATCAATTGCAATGAATGTGGTTTCCAATACATTGGTGAGACTAAAAGACCTATCAGACAAAGGATGTATGAACATCACAGAAGTGTTCAAAAATTCAATGCAATTAATTCAACACCAGTCTCTAAACACTTTACACAACCCAAGCATAGTGTCAGAAATATGGAGTTCAGCATAGTGCAATGGATGGGGGAGGAAAATAGCCCAGATTCCTCCACAAAACGTAAAAGAAAGGAGCTATTTTACATCTGGGCCTTCCCCACCCTACACCCAATGGGTATCAATATATTTGTGAGTTTATGCCCTCTTATTGCACCCTTAACCCAGGTGCCCCCTCACATATACCTCCTGCATACTTAACCATTTTTTAAAAATATTTAGGAGTCACCTTAAATACTCCATCTTTCTTTATTTTATTATATAATTTATAGAAACCACTAAACGATACTGGACTACTAAGATTGTAGTAAAGATCATGAATGTAGTTATCCACTTGCTCACTGTTAAAACTTTCCTTGCCAGTTACATAGCCAGTCTGGTTTACTTCCTTCACCTCTTTGCTGGCCATTAAAAGGATGTGGAATGTCAGACTTCTCTGGTAAACCTGGAGGTGGAATAATCTTGCTATTTTTTTCTAATTTTACAGATTCTTTTTTAATGCTTCTTCTTTTATAATCAATAGCGGGACCTATTTTCTCCGGAAAATCAATACGATTGTTATCTCTTATTATCTCTGAATCTCCTTCATATTTAGTTTTATCTTTATTTTCCAGAGATTTAATATTTTCATTGTTTGACTTCATGAGGGCTTTATACCATAACATACTTATTCATTACAAAATTTTATTTAAGTATTTCTTGATAGTAAATAATAGTTCACTTATTTCAATATCATGTCTTCTTGCTAATCTTCTTCTTTCCTCGAATTTTACGAATTTCTTTAGAAATTTTAACTTCTCAAGAAATAAGTCTCTTTTCTTCTTACTTAAAGGTAAACAAAATATGTTTTATAAAAAATTTCAGCAATAGCATGTAAATTTTGGTCACTGGCGTGAGAGAGTAAATGTCTGTTTAAAGGTTGATTTTTTTCAAGCAACAAATTAATGAAGTGTCTAGATTTCAAAAGATTTCCGAGACATAATGCTCTGCTCAGAAAAATAAAAAATTTTAAATGTCATCTCAGACTTTTACTTATATATAACCGTATCCTCAAATGGAAATATATGTGACTTTAACATATAAGTACTCTCGCTCTTTGGAGATAAATCAATCAGGAGATAAGTAAAAGGTAATAATGTAGCATCTTCATATGCAGATATAAGCTTTTTCCTAATTCCTAATCTTATTTGTTGGCAATCTCTAGGATTTCTGAAAAGAATAATGTAATGACTATTCAGAGAAATATCTCTGGCATATTTCCCCTGATGAAATAAATTTTGTAATATTAGAAATACTGATAGATTTTTATGATGAGATTCGCGACAGAAAAGGTTAGCAATAAATGGATCATTGAGAGCAGTTATCTGCATGTCCTCATTTATAACCAAATTATGGTCACCATTAGTTATAGAACTTATTTTTTCTTCAGAAGGTAATTCCTGTAGATAAACAAATTTATCTCCTGTGAAACTTTCAAAGCAGCTTGGTTGCCTCAATAAATTAAGTGTAAATGTAGTTTTTCCAGATCCAGTAGCTCCAGATATTATGGCTGTACATGGTGCAATAAAACATAAACTATCCATCTGGAGGACTCTGTGATTTATATACCTCTTTGATGACTTCAATATCTTTACTACCTTATTTCCAAAATAAACATTCACCAGTCAAAATCTTAGCAGTATTTATACCCATTCACTGCATTACTGTTGTTAAGCCTTCATACTGAATCTTATAAGCGTTATAACAAGCAGCATAGAATTTTTTAATATTGAAGGAAAATTTTACATCACAGTTTACTTTGATAATTAACTACTAGAAATGAATATCATGAAGTTTTTTATTATTCTGAATGCGATAGTAACAGTATCTGTTAAAGCCTACAGCTGTGACCAGGGACAATGCTATTGTTTTCATAATAGGATTACATGCATTGATATGAGCAGGCCAAAATTCAGATATAGACTTAATGTGAATATTCTATACATGAATCAAGTTCCACTTCTTTCCACTGCCATTTTTTCCACCAGGCTTTTTTCCACCAGGCTTTTTTTCCCTGGATTCCTGTCTGATATATGCAATTGCAAAATCAATATTAATATATAATGATGCATATGTAGTCTGTTTATGATGTGTTTATAACACACCCATTGTTGGCAGTGAAATTAGACTGGCAACTTTCTTTATGTTCAAATTCTTGATTTCGAATCAATTATGAGAAATCTAAATCAAAATCTAAATCTACTGCTTTGCAGGTGCAATATCTTCCCCAAAGGAGAACTCAGTGCGCTAAACTAATCATATATCATATCAGAGTCATAGTGGGGGACGTGTCCCGGTCTGTATTCTGATGGTTGTGGGTGTGAACGTGGGGAAGAAAACTAGGTCGGAAAAGCAGATTTGAAAAGGTGGGTTTTCAGGTGCTTCCTGAAGGATGTGACAGATGGACTGGTTCTTACATGGACAGGAAGTGAGTTCCAGAAAACAGGTGCATGATGGCTGAAAGATTTGGTGAGATACTGATGAGACTTATGTATTTTAGAGTCAAAAGAAGGAACTTGAAGGAATTTGTATTTTGGACTGCTACGTCTAGTGCCCCTTGATGAGGTATATGGATGAAGTTTATCCTTGAGGTAAACAGGTTGACCATACTTAAGGACCTTATATGTGATCAACCCAATTTTGAAAAGAACCCTGTATTTGACTGGTAGCCAATGTAGTTTGGATTTGGAGTTGCATGAGTGTACCTCAAGGTTCTAGTGACTACTCAACAGAGGGAATTCTGAACACCCTGCAACCTCTTGAGCTCAGAAAGAGTCAGTGAGGCAAAGAGGGAATTACAGTAGTCAATTCGGCTACTGACGAGAGCATTTGCAAGAAGTATTGCTGTGTTAAGGTCAAGGAGATAGCGAATCCTATATAAATCTCTTATATGGAACCGAGTTGACTTGATGACTTGGGAAATGTGATCTGTGAGGGTCAGGTTGGGGTCGAACACCACTCCTAGGTTTTTGACATTTGAGGCAGGTGAGACTTTATTCCCAAGAATATCAGTGGGAAAAAGCGAATGAAGTTGTTTACGACTGTATTTTGAACCAATAAGGATGAATTCTGTTTTGTCTGGGTTTAATTTGAGTTTATTTGCAGCCATGAAATTTTGTATATCATTTAGGCAGTCCGCTGTCATTGACTGACTGAAATTTGATGGTGAAAGAGTAATGTATAACTGAGTGTCGTCTGCATAAAAATGGTGTTTGATACCCCTATGAGATTGAATAATTGAACTGAGTGGATTTGTGTACATGGAAAAGAGGAGTGGCCCCAGGACAGAGCCTTGCGGGACCCCAAATTTCAAAACCATGGGATGTGACAGTACAGAGCCTACCTTGACTGATTGAGTCCTGTCCGACAAGTAAGACTCGAACCAACTCAGAGCCAGTCCATTGATGCCATAGCAGTCATGTAACCTATGGAACAGGATCGAGTGGTCAATCGTGTCGAAAGCTGCAGAGAGATCAAGGAGGGTTAAGGCTGTTGTACTGCCTTCAGACATATTGAGGAAAAGATCATCCTGTACATTTAGGAGGGCACTTTCCATAGAATGGAACCTTCTATAGGCAGATTGGAAACCAGTCAAAAGACAGGACTCGTCCAGGTGAGACAGGAGTTGGGACGACACCACTCTCTCTAAGATCTTTGAAACAAAGTTTAAATTAGAGACCGGCCTATAGTTTTTAAGGACTTCTCTATCCAGGGTTGATTTTTTTAGGAGTGGAGTTACATGGGCCTGTTTGAAAAATTTAGGGCAGCTTCCTTCACGGAGTGATGCATTAATTACTGATGTGATAGGGGTGATGAGGATATCTAAAAACTCAATTACAAGAAATGTTGGCCAGGGATCAAGCGAGCAAGATTTGCTAGGGGAGTTTTTGATGATTTTAGCTACCTGATCTTCTGAAACAGAGGAAAAAGCTGAAAAAACAGGCGGTGTGAGATCAGAGTCAGTGTATCTAGGAGGATTAGAGTTGGCGAAGGATTGACGAATGTTTGTGATTTTTTCTGTGAAAAATTCAACAAATTTGTTAGCTAAAAGTTGAGGAGAATTTACTGAGGGAAGTACCTTTGCAGCGGATCTGTGGAGTACGTCGTTTAAAGTTTGCCAAAGTTTCTGAGGATTATCTTGGTTATCATGAATTCTGGATTTGAGGAAGTCGGATTTCGCTTTCATGCAGATTTTATTATACATATGAACCTTTTTGATATATTGTGATCTGTTGAAACTGGATTTGTTTTTGCACCAAAGGCGTTCAAAGAGACGTTTTGTTTCTTTTGCCGCAATAACACTGTCATTTACCCACCCAGGGATATATTTGGACCTGACGTGTTTAGTGATGGAAGGAGCATGTTTGTCGATGAGAGTTGTTAGAGTGGAGTGGTACTGTGAGTACAAGGCATCAGAATTATTTTTGGGATCAACAATAAGTTCAGATGAGAGAAGATCCTTTCTCATGGCTTCCATATTGATTTTATGGTATTTTCTGAAAGTGACGGTGTCTCCAGAGATTTGTCTTTTGGGGGTGATATTGACCTTGAATGTTATGGAGAAGTGATCGGAGAAGGCCTCGGTGGCATGGACGTGTGAAATGTTGTCGTTACTAGATTTGGTGAGAACTAAGTCAATGGTGTGTCCGAGGATGTGGGTAGGAAAATTTACCTTTTGAAGGAGGTCAAAGGACCACGAAATTTTTTTGAGTCATTGAAATTTGTGTCCATGTGAATGTTAAAATCACCGATGATTACCAAATTGTCTGTAGTAGGGTAGATATTTTCAAGAAGTGCATTAAACTGTTCATAGAAGGTTGCAGGGCTAGTTGATGGGGGTTTGTATATATTGAGAAAAAGGCAGGATTCATTTTGTAAGGAGATTTTAATAAAGAGGTTTTCAAAAGAGGAATAAGTATCTGTAGGTATGCGGCTGGTTTGCAGTTCATTTTTCACCAGGAAAGCTACTCCGCCACCCTGTCGTGACTCCCTAGGTCGGTGAAAAAGGGTGTGACCCTGTCTGGGCGAATCCAGGTTTCTGACATGGCAAACACGTCTGTATTATTGTCCAAGATAAACTTTTGTATGGATGAATATTTGTTTGAGAGGGATCTAACATTGGCAAAAGAGAATTTTATGCAATCAGAAGGACCAGGGTTTGGATTAATGTCACCAGCTATTAGTAGAAGTGTAAGGAGGCTGAGAGGTTGAAGTTTCGATGGAATATGGATGTTCTTTTTGAACAAAAAATGTAGGCAGGAGGCAGTTGGTGTACGTTGAGGTTGAAAAAAACTGACAACTGGGGGGCAGACAATCTGAGTGCTGCCATAGTGGCGACAAACAGATATAGCAGGCAAGAAAAACAACAGAAATTGTACAAATAACATCATATGTAGGAAGGAGTACTTTGTAAGTTGTTTTAAGTAGGAAAATAGAATGGGGAAGTGTTAAAAATTAAAAGGAAATGTGTAAGCAGGTAGTATATTATTGGGCCGATAACAGGGAATGTGGGCGAAATTTGGGGAATTTAGTGATAATTAAATAGAATGTGTAGATATAAAAAATTTGGTTGAAGAATTAAAGTATATGACGAAAGTTTAACTGTTTTTAGGGAATGATAATAGTTTGGAGAGGCAGAATGTTGTATATATAGTGAGGTTTACAATGAAAAACGGTTAATTTTCAAAACGCTACTTCCCTCAATGGACACACACCACGAACTTCTGAAAGAAATCTTCCAAATCTGGAACATCTCAAAATGCTAAACATGAGATACTTTAGATGTGAATGGTTAAACAAAATCCCTGCAAGGATTTATTTACATACAAATATGTGTGTATCTAAATCTTTGACCGAGTTAACCACTGCAGTTTATATGACCAGTAGTGGTGAGTATCTATTAAAAAAATTAGACATTGTGAATAATTTTTTTAAAATTTTTATTTATATATTAAAGTTAATAGCGCACATATCCCTTCTAATAAATTTTCTCCCTTTTATTCAAAAAATATTTTTTATATATTTCATTTTTAGAGGGAGGAAATAGTTCAAAAGGGACTATATCGAAATCAAAAGATGAATATTCATCAACCTTAGGTTTCACCACAGAAAATAAAGAAACTAGAGATGGACAAACAACCACCAGTTATAAACAGGAGAAAAGGCCAGTCTCTTTCATCTCGTCATATTCAGATACCACATTAGATCAGTTAGATCAGATTGGTACTACTTTATCTGATCTTAATGATCAGCATCTTCAATCCAAAAAAGAAGGAATTTTTTTGTTGCTAATCTTACTTCCCTCCTCTTCCCTAATTCTAATTCTGATAGCACTACTTGGATGGAGGTGTGGAAAAATGATAAAGAAAAGAAGATGTTCAGCTGAAATTCGAGTGAACATTAACTTTAATGAGGATTTCGAAATGACGAGCATAACTAATGAAAATTTTCAAGAGACAACCTTTGATGGGAGGAGTTTAACATAACATATAATTGTGATTACTTAAATTTTCCAGAAATAATGTTTTATATCTAAAAAACAATCCATTCCTCCCTCTCGTATAAAATTGTAATGTGACGTCATTGTTGTTATTCATCACATAAAGGTCAAAGTGGATTTCCTCCACATGGTTCTATTTTATTTTGGTATATTTTAATTATATTATATTATATTTTTTAGCTATTATATGGTACCCCAATATTGTTCCCATAAGGAGTCATTAGGAAATTCATCAGATTTAAGCAGTTTTTTAGGTAAAGAAATTATTTTTTTTCCTCGAATAAAAAATCAGTGTGACATCATTCATTCATTAATAGTATGCTACTGAGATCCAAAATGTGATTTAAATGTAATATGAAAAGATTAGAATAATATTATAACAGAGAAATAATTGTTTTATTGCTTCTTTAAAAATCTCATAATGCAAGAACTTAGCAGATTAATGATAACGATAGGCTCATGTGTAAAAGTTGTAAATGTGACGTCAGATTGACGTATTTTTCATTCATCATTATTTCTCAATTCATTCATTCGTTATATACATAGAAAGATCAAAGTGCACTTCCTTCATGATAGTACATAATTATTATTAAGTTATATTAGACTTTTGGATATTATATGGTACCTCAATATTGTCCAAATAAGGTGATTTCAGAAAATTCTACAGATTCAAGCATATTTTTAGATAAAGAAAAAAAATTTTTTTCCTCGTATAAGATTGAATGTGACATCATACATAGGTCGAAGTCCATTTCAGAGATATTGATTTTCATGTTACACAGTGTTTTTTCCATAAGATAGGAACTCATTATTGATCAATATTTTTATTAATATAATCTTAATGTAATGTAGAGAGATTAGATTAGAGGATGCTTTGTTGAGTTGCAGGTTGTACAGTGTTTTCATATCATAATGCAGAAAATTAGTGTATTATTCATAATGTAGGTCCTGTGGTTGAGTTTATTTTTTGACAGAAGGGAATGTATCAGTATCAAATGTGAAAAATATGAATCATATGGAGTTGCTATTAAGGACTTTCAAGGAGAGATGATTCTTAGGAAGAATTTCAGATTTTGTTCAAATTCAGAGGCTGTACTACTAACTTTTAAATACTGTAAGGTAGAGCAATTTATCATTCCAAAAACACTTTTAAAGGATGTACTATCCAAAGGTCAGAACAATTGTATGGCAATGCCTAGGAAATGCTTGATAGAAGAAAATGAGGATATTGTTAACATATATGGATGTGAAAAAGGTAAATTAATTATTTATCTATTTATATTTCTTTTCATATCGATACACAAGGCACTAGTTTTGAGGAAGAGAACTTATGCGAGGACTTTAAGATATCTCCTTCAGAACAGATCTTTAGAAAAAACAGAATAGTATGTATTGTTTCCTGTTAAAAATCACAATATGCATTGATTTATTTTTTTTTTGTTTTAATTTTTCCCATCTGTTTTTCTATCTAAATTATAATTTTTTTATTGTTCAAGAATTACAGTCCAGAAGATGGAGCCAGTGACTCAAGAACCGAAACTTTACCACAACACCATCTCAGAAATATCAGTTGAAGGATCGTTGTCTTGGAAGCATGAATTATACAGCCTTTTTGTCATACCAATTTTTGGAATTTTTCTTGATGTTATAATTGGATTATTCAGAAAATATGGATGTACCTTGTTCGTAAATGTAGTGAGAAGAACCTCAAAATACGTTTCTGGTGTAAATTATCAGAATGATGACAATCAAATTGTTCACCCACTGCAGTGAATGAGGCTCTTGATGATATAAGTACAGAACCTTATGGAAGCTCAAGTATTTCAAGTCTAAGTTGGGATCCCAGGTTTCCTATAGAGGCTGATATTGTGAGTCAAAATATCAGAGATATGGCAATGTTATCAAATTCTCATCAAAGTGAGCTTATAGTGATTGACCAAATGACTCAAACATCTGATCATTCAATTTCCATAGCTAGTGATTCCAATGACAGCATTATAGATATTAAGCTCAATGCAAATTTATCTCCATTAGATTTATATCCATCATTTACTGCTGGGATACAATTGGATTCTTCAGGATATGATGAAGATCTTACACAAGTGAAATATATGCAAAAAATTGATGAAAATGAGAATTCAGGCATTGATTTGTCTAAAGATGACAGTAATAATAATTTGAACATGAGTAGTAGCACTCAGGTTTCTCGTGGCGAAATGAATAAGAGCATTGTAAATAGCCAAAGCTGCACCAGATCGGGTTTGATCTATAAGTAGTTATAGAATCACTATGCATAAAATGATGGACAAAGAAAATTGCACAGTAAAAAGACAAGAATAAAGGAATAATATTTTATTATAATAACAATTATACTGCAATAGATGTTTACCATATATTATTTTTATTGTATATATGTTTATTTTTCGGTTATTTAATTAGAGGCATATTTAGAGTTTATATTTCAATTCAAGAAATATTAGCGAGTATACAGATTGTTTCAGAATTTATATTACATGTCAAGAAATGTTATCTTATAACTTTCAGATGTTACATGTATGAGTGTTTTTAAATTGAGTATTTGTTTAAAATAAACTCATGTTTATTATATAATAAAAGAAATTTCTGTAAAATTTCGCAGTTTATGATCATCTGATTACAACAAGTTATCAATCATCATAAGGTTCCCACTCATAATATGAAATATGACTAAAAACATTTTGTGAGGAACTACTGAATGACTATACATAAATATGTATACATAATTTAAACTCAACAGTAACCACAATCGGTTTATATATATATATATATATATATATATATATATATATATATATATATATATATATATATATATATATATATATATATATATATTTATACAGTAATAACATTACTATGGTTATATGAAATTCTATAATAACCTTTAAACAAATTTTGAAGTTGTATGAATATCAACTCAGTTCTCTTGTGATATAAGATATGATTAACTTATTCAAGAAGAAATGAATGAGCAAAAGATATGAGAAAATTCATTACATCAAAACAGGACAATGACTGACCATTAACAATTTTTATAACATCTCATAATGCACTCCTAAATATTTTCACCAGGCAAAAATTTCTAATGGCTACATTCATTGAGGTCTCATAAATATTAGCTCATTGATACCTGTTTCAATTACCTCCCCACATTCAATGCATTTCATGGGTGAGTTTCGTGGCTTATTCAAAAGGAAAGATGAGCAAATGGTGCATGAGAAATGTCCACAGGAACTCATAAAAAGCTGACCATTTGCAAAGGAGGCCTTACAGGAGCAGCACTTGAGGCTCACAATTCTACTGCCATAATACTCCTTCCACTCAGGACAAAGTAAACTTTGTGCATCTGTAGGAGCAGTATTTAGCATGAATGTACATTTAAAGGCCTCTGCTAGATCATTTTTAGATAAAGCTGAAAGAAGGTCATTTTCATAATGCTTTTGTAAGTATACAACTATTGGAACCCAAATGAATAAAGAGGTTTTCGAGTGGGAAGACATATTGATAACATATGGTTTAGTAAATAAATTTTGCAGAAGCAATACCCTACAGCATGGACATTTCTTCTTTTCCTTTCCCTCATCTCTCCATATTCTATATAATTTACCAGCACATTGACTACATAAAAATGGGAACAAGGGTTCGTGAGAACTATATCCTCCCTCTCAAGTGATTCTTTACAGACACAACACTCCACAGATGCTAGCTCCTCTACCATATACGTCACAAACTCGGAGAATTTATTCCTATAAAAAATGGAATGATTTTCGGTGAATTTCTTTTAACAAGGTCAAAATATTTTTCCTCATTATGGTTATTTATGTTATGTGAGATTCACATTAGATCGTAATCAATTTTTAAAAAAAAAATTTCCCCTTTAATGTTTACAATGATTAATGATCTGTTTATTTCATTTTCATCATTTCAAATAAAAATTTTGTAATAAAAATATAATTAAATTTTATCTACTTGCATTATGTAGCTACTTAATATCAATATATATAATAATTGAAATTGAGTACTTACACAATGTAGCTGGGTACGACATCATTGAGTAGAAGAATCAGCATCATGCCCTCACAAAATGAACCATCTTCAACCAAAGACACTAAATTCATCAATGTGGCTGTAGTTGAAAGTATAAGGCTGGGGTAATAAACTGAAAATTTCTTCCCAAGAAAGGCATTCATAAAAGCCTCTATATCTCAGGTTATTTTTTCTCAGATTTAGGTTATTTTTTCTCAGATTGTATCCTTATGCACTGAATATTGTTTTTTTAATGATATGCACTATTACAGCAACGAAAACTAACTTCTTTTATGCAGACCTCTAATGCACTATTTTAAAAAAATTTTCTTTAAAAGGCATGCGGTATTGCAGCAAGGAATAGTATGTTTTTTTATAGGATGCTCCACGTATTAGATATAGGTCAGATAATCTGCAATATGTAATGATTATTCAACTACATGTCCTAATCTAGTTCATATTAATCTAGCCTCATATATTTTCATTAGTATGATGAACTTTAAGTACTAGTAATGAATTATATTCAGGCGATTCCATGTTAATACATTCTTCGCATTTAGATGGATCATGATTCAGGTTATTCTTATCTTGCTGTATAAACTTCTTGGTGTGTCAAAAATATTTCATCAAATACCGTCATTAATTCTGACCATACTGGGAATTTCAATGAAATTCCCTTCTGAGTGGGAAAAATTTTTATATGGACTGTTGCAGGATATATGGTATCCTGCACCAATGTGATGTTTGATATTTACATCTTTTTCACCATTGCTAATCCTTTGTGTAAGTTCCTTCATATAATCTACATAGTTTAAGATTACTAACATTTTAGATATGTTTAACTGCACACCCTCGTTTATAACCTTACCATTTGTGAATTCCTTAATATAAATATCGGTTATAAATCCATTTCCCCCCCAAAATTACATACTTTTGCCCTCCTATGAAAAAGGTTTTCCTAATAATCTCACTTACAGTCTGGTGAAGAATTTACCATGTCTTGGTTGGAGATTGCGTTCTCTGACGTTTGAATAGGTATTGATGAACCTGAGGCAGCATTGGAGGCAGCAGCTGAGGTAGTAGACAACTGGTGAAAGGATTTCAACAGGCTTGACTGTGAAGAGTTGCAGGTAGTGGAAGCTATTGGAACTGCAGCCATTTGTGTTACATTTGGTCTCTTCAACTTCATAGATGCGTTTGCCTCGCTCTTCCTTTTCTTACTTGAGGTTGATGAAGTTATTGTAGTTGCTCGATTTTTGCTATTCAGATAAGCTTCTGCCATTTTCTATCCTTAGTTGTGTGTTCAATACTCACAGATATGAAATTTGTTGTTGAATTATTTTTTATAAGAGTTATGAGTTTATATAGTCTTAAAAAATGAGGCAGATTTCATGCTTTGATGTGATAACGACATATTGTAGCGTGCCGAGGGTGGTAATATGGTTCCAACATGAATAGTAATGTTTGATTAATGGTTCCTATTACAATATCAAGATTTAAACAATATCAAGATTTAAACATAATGAATTGTCTAAATTATCTATTCCCATTTAGAATGGTTTCCCCGAAAGACCAAGTTCAACCCACATTATTTAATTATTCTAGGTTCAACAAACTAACAAACACTATGTACAAATATGTACAACCCAGTATAACTGGGGCTGGCCACTTTCCTCCCTTTAATTCCCTAGATCATATTAGAAGAAAAGTTTAAATTGTATCCATGAAATTTCCTCCCCCTTTTACTCCTAACCCAAGTTTACAAAATAAACCTCACCCTTCTTGTGCAGATCTGGGCATCTTGACAGTCTTTGGACTTTAACGATTCAGATGTGCTGTCTCCTTAGGGAGAAAGTGAACCAGGAAGAAAGACCCCAAAGTTGGCCCTTTTATAGGGAATAACTGGGTCAACAACTGTCTAGCAGTAAAATGCATTTTTGTGATTGGATTAAAAGTCCCCAAATGACCTGTTGAACTTTGGCATTTACCTGATTGGACAAGAGCTTGAGATGTTTAACCTTTGCAGTAGCAAAGATGGCTGACTTCCTGTTCTCCCACTTCAAAACTTTAACAACAAACTATGATTGAAGGAAGATATATAAACAGGTAAAAAGTATGTGAAATGTAATAAAGTAGCCAACAAAATGTTATAAATGTACTTTTAATATGATTAAAAGTGATTTAATGTGATTAACGATGTAAAATTACCGGCAGTTGCCGATAGTTGAAACTTTGCATTAACGGCATCGCCGATACACGACAATATGTTGAATTATATTTAATTTATATCACATTCTTGTGTCCATTATATTATAGGTCAATCTTACTGCAAGGCTGGGAAAAGCATTAAAATGAAATCACAATATGGAGAATGTCTCTCATGTTCATCTATTGCTAGATCAAAGGCTTCTCATTCATTCAAACATATATTACATAATTTGAAGGTTGGGAAAATCATTAAAATGAAATCACAATATGGTGAATGTCTCTTATGTTCATTTATTGCTAGATCAAAGGCTTCTCATTCATTCAAACATATATTACATAATTTGAAGGCTGGGAAAAGCATTAAAATGAAATCACAATATGGTGAATGTTTCTTATGTTCATCTATTGCTAGATCAACGGCTTCTCATTCATTCAAACATATATTACATAATTTGAAGGTTGCATATCTATCATCATACTTTCTGTATGAATTAGCATCCATTGTCTGGTGTAGAGGTCTTTGTAGATTAGACCTTTGTGAAGGTTGGTGAGTCTTATCTGTAGTTAAATTACACCTGAGAGTTTTCCTTTTGTTGAAAGTGTCCATTATTTTTCATTAATGGACAGTTGTTCAGCTGAGTAATTATGACCATATTTGGGAATCCTTTTTAAACACACATTTTAAAGAAAGCTTTTAACTTTTATTGCAAGTGAAAGACCATATAAAGAGAAAACACAAATCCATACCAGAATTATGATAATACAAATTAATGATGTGTAATACAGCATATAAAATAAAAGTCTTAGTAAAGCAGCAAAACTTAAGAAGTGATTGCCTAGAAACAATTGCTGCTCTATTGTTAAAGGAAAATTAATGACATATTTAAAAACAAAACAAATAAGTCACTTGGCTGTGCATATTCAGTAATAAATTTCATTCTAATTTTTAAAAATAAAAATATCATAATTTTAATGTGTTAATAGAGAGCCAAAGTGAGCAATCTTGAAATAAAACAGTAATTCTTTCATCAACACCGAGTTATAACATTTACAGAAATTACTTGCAAAAAAAAAATAAATGAATACATTACTCGGAGGTCAAATAAACTTGAAATATCCAGGGTTAGTTTTCAATTCTCATGTATGATTTATATGTATTTAAAGAATTTATATATCCATTGTGTGAATGTAGTTTACAGATTAAAATTAAAAGTTAGTGAAAATTTTCCAGTTTCATCCTTTGATTCTTCTGGCTGGACATTGACATCTGATGGTGCAGAGACAGTAGCAGATTTCTTATTTTGGCCCAGTAATATGTCACTAATGCTTCTTTTTAAGCAATCACTTGTTCTCTTGTATCCTCGGACAGCAATTGATTTGTGCCCAGTTGTTTCCTGAATCAATTGTTCATCAACCCCTGCATTATATAGCCGAGAAGCAGCACTGGCCCTCAATGAATGGTTTGTAAAATATCCCTCAAGTGAACCTGCCTGACAAATCATCTTCACCATCTTGGAAAGAGTATGCTGACCTATTGGTTGTGCCATGTACCAAACTGGTTCATCGTCCCAGTCCTTGCATTTTAATTTTGTGAGTGGTCGGAGATATAATGGTTCTGGTCTATTCTGGGGACACTTGGACAAATATTTTTGATACAGTGTAATTGCACACCTATCTCTGTTCTCACTGGCATAAGCTCTCACACATTTTTTGTCCAGCTTAATGTGCTTCAAACCTCCTTGGTCTGTTTTAGATATATCCTGGCAATACTGAAGGTAAAGGCCATTGTTGGAATCTGTGTGCAGAGTCAGCTGAGAATTTTGTCCAACACGTAATTCTCTATGCTCGCGTCCACCCCTGAGTGCCAAATTTAGTCCAAGCTGATAAAAAAGTGTATGTACCAGTTTAGTTGGACTGTCTGAACCTAAAACTCCAGATTTCCATAACTTCTCCTCATCAGCTACTGATATGACTTTTGCTTGGCGTACATGTATGCCTACTCCCTTTTTGGCAATATCTTTCATGGTGTTATCAAGAGTGGTTTGAAGCTGTATAAAATCTTCATCCTGAAGTAGTTTGTAGCATTTTCCCTTTTTCTCAAGGAAAAACTGCATGCACAAAACTAGTTCCCTTAAAGTTTTTCCAGGATAAAGTTGTCCATTTTGTTTTCTGACTTTTATAACAAATCTTGACAGACAGTAGTTCAGTTCATCTCTTGACATGTGCTCAAGGTCTGTCAGGATAGGACTTAGTTGGACATTTGGGTTTTTCATTGCAAACAAGTTTCTGGATGAAAGCCATTTGCTGAATAAATCGACACTCCACTTAATTTTGGTTTCAGTACTTTCAGCATACCTAAAACATACATTACAAAATGCTAGATGTACCATAAATTATAACAAGAACCAGTTACAAGGGTTAAAAATGATCTATTCCTCTGTTTGCAAAATTTCTGATAAGGCCTGGAGAGTAACAGAAAGTATTCACTGTCAAAATTTAGAGGTCTTTTTTTTAATAGTAAACATACTTAAATTACACCTGAGAGTTTTTTGTTTGTTAAAAGTGTCCAAAATCTTTCACTCTTGGCCACTTTGTGATTTTGACCAAATATAGAATTTTTTTGTACATTTCCAAAGAAACCATTTTACATTTTTTTTCAATTAAAATGATCATAAAAAAACAAAAATGCACACCAGAAATTTAGAAATGAATAACAAGGAATGCTAAGGATGTTAAACAATATTTTTAAAATTAAAAATTAAGGGAGGGTGTAATTTAAATAGGTTAATAGCCTTCTAAAACATCTTCTATTTTAAACCATGTATTATAGAATATGGAGTAAATTATACGTTTTCAAGCTAAAACCACAACTTTTAATTGATATTATGTGGTATCTTTGATGTTAATTGTACCTTTCATAAACTTTACTTAAGAGGTTGTTAACCTTGACGCAATTTAAGAGAAAATATTATGCTAAAATTATTTGAAAGTTCAATGTAATTTTACTTTTGAATATTCTATACTAAACAAGTATCTAAAGAGCATAAGTTAAAACTATTTGATTACAACATCCAAATATCTATGATGTGTTAATTACACTAAGCGAAATATCAATTTAGAAGTTGACAAGCTTGTGAAATAAACATGACCTAATGTACTATTTATAAATAAATGTCTTTCATTCTTAGAATCTGCCCTATGATGGAGATTAAGTGCCATAAAAGTACAGTGCACATCTCCACCAACAGCACTTTTCTGGGTTTCATTTATATGCATATTCAGTATCTTGATCAAGTGCCTGAATGGAACTTTGTAAATTCTTTATAAATGTCAACCCGCTATAATCACCTAATTTTGGTATCATTTGTTTTCTTTTAGACCCCATTTTTGCCAAACAAATTTTATACTTTTTTTACAATAGTAATGAATTGTAAAAGTAATCCAGAATCTAGGATTTGAACCAGATTACTACCAGAAAATAATGAGCTTCAAGTTATCTTGTTAATAAACACAGAAACAAATATCAACAAAATCATAACCTTAGTCTGGGTAATAAATAACAGAAAATTCAAAGTTTGCTTAACTTACATTTTTGTGGCAAAAAATCCAAGGTTTTCATCTGGAATAAACTGAAATCTCTTTGTATCTGAAGTTTCTTCTTCATCACTGATGTCAGAATAATGAGGAACAATCTGTTTTTCTGCCTCTTGAGTAGCTTGTATCAGAATATTGTTGTCACAGTCAGAAAAGGTATCAGAGTTAGAATCATACTTCTGATTAGCTTCATCATTGTAAGAACGAACATTGATTTTATCATTTTCTAAAATAGACATTAAATCTATAATATTGCCTTCCAGATCCACTGTATTATCAAAAGCATTGTATTAAAAGTGCTTTGTGTAATAAATAGATCATCACAATCACTTGAATCCATTTTGTGTTTTCCAGCTTGTTTCCAAACACATACAAGTAAAGTAAAACTCCACTTCTCACCATTTATGCATTCACTGAGAATTTCAATGAATGAAAAGTGTCCTTTATTTCTTGACAACAAACCTTGACCAATTTAATTAGTTGAGAAGTGAAATGTGGGTCAGTTTTCATTGAATATAGAATTTAGGGACCATATAAGAAGCATCCACAACAAAGGGGTGTAATTTAAATAGGTTAATAGCCTCGTAAGTGTCCACTATTGGATAACAATGGACTGTTGACTCAGTCCCTTCGGGACCTCGTAAACAGTCCATTATTATCCAATAGTGGACACTTACTTGGCCATTAACCTATACATAAAGCAAAGCCAGTATGATAAGGATGACCATTACTGTCCTTTGGTCTAGAGTATCCACTTATTGACAATCCATATGACGGCTTTGAGGCGGCAACACATGGGGCTTCATTGGAATCAGTAGATTCCTTATTATCAGTGCAGCTCCTAGTATTGGCAAATATTGTTAGTGTAAAAATGGATGAATGATATCAGTGTGAATTTCTAGCAATGTTTATAGTGATTTGAGGAAGATTTTTTGCTGAAACATTCATTCCTTTTTCTAGTTGATTAGGTATGTCTGGACCTGTTTGAGAAAAAAAATGAAATAAGAGAACATAACATTATCATTTATCTGTGTATTATTAGTGTTGAAGAAAGGATTAGTTCATAGGGCACAAATAAAGTTTTAGATTTACTCCAACACTTCTACACATATGTTCACCATATGGGGTGTAAGAGACACGTGGATTTCAGCATATGGTTCTGTTGATTTAAATAGTTCATTTAAAGTAGTTCACTTACATCAATGCTAGCCCTTATGTGACATGTAGTATACATATGGAGCCTCCACGTGTAGATTGGTTTACATTATGTAGAGGTATAGCGTATTCCAGCATGTGGAGTAATCAGAAGCATATGGATGAATATTTCAATTCCATCTATGAACTTATGTACTATATTGTTACATATTTTATTTGTAAATTATTCTTTTTTTTATCAAATATTCAAAATTCATTCATTAGCTCATAAAATTATTGACTTAATCGGTTTATATTGTTACATTTATATATTTAAAATAGGTTTGAGAGGTATTGGTAATGTAATTCAGCACAAACAGAGGTAGTTAGACCTTAATCCTTATGATGCACTAGTCCACGCGTCACTTCACAGACTCTACTACACATATATATGTCATTAAATATACTGACATATTAAACACATGTATGCTTGTAGTGACGGATTAGTGCATTATAAGGTTTGAATAAGAGTTCTAGTTACAAAAGTATTTCAAAAACTTGTAACTATTCCCTTTTTTCCATCAAAAAGTAAATAAAATGCCCACAATCAACCCTATATAATTTTCGATGACCATATCTTTAAAATTGTAAGTTATTTTTCCATACACTTTAAAGAATGCTTAATCATATTTACATTAGATAGTAAGCCAGTATATGTATAGGTTAATCTATAGACTACATTATCAAAGGTCTTATGTATGTACGTAGCTAGAGCTTATGGAGGCTTTATGTATGTATGTAGCATATGGAGGTGATTGGTTGTATTGACCTTAGTTGAGAAAACTACATTAAAGATCAATTCCCTATCACATCCTTGGATCGATTTCACTACATCTATTACTACTTATGTGGCCTAAATCTCTAATTATATTGAATGTGGTGACCTGAGCATTGAAAAAAAGTGTTGATTCTGAAAATGTTCAATTGATTTAATTAAATCTTTTGTATTCTGCTGGTGCATTTGTCCTTAGCAT
Organism: Sabellastarte sp. h YS-2021; assembly: GCA_964017235.1. NCBI lineage: Eukaryota > Metazoa > Annelida > Polychaeta > Sabellida > Sabellidae > Sabellastarte > Sabellastarte sp. h YS-2021. The sequence goes on along the minus strand of OZ024929.1, from coordinate 173,545,439 downwards.
TTATGGTGTCAAACTTGCAGCTTGGCAACCATGTTCAGTGAGAGTATATGACAAAGCCTGTTCCTGTTTATTATTCAAAATAAACATAGAAATATCAGTGATTATAGGTTGAAAGGATTTGGAAAAACATATATACAGAAATGGACTGTGCACAGTGATGTATTTCACTTTTTGCTATAATTTTTCATTGCATTTTATTGTGTTCTTTGTACATTTTGTTAATTTTTAAACTATATGTCCAAATGCTAATATAAATGTTGACATACAAATTATTGACTGCACTATCAAATGACAAAACATAATTCTGTACTAATTTCTCAGAAAATACACCATCATTAAATACTGTTTTAGCATCAAATAATGTTTCATTGTAATGTCTAAACTTCTTTTCAGTCTTGCTCGACTGGGTAGCAAGGCTATCTGAGAACTCAGGGGTACAGAAAACCAGACTAATGAAAGGTCAGGATCTCAATTTAAGTCTGTGTACTGAGTCTGGGTTTATTGCTTTAAAGAAAATGGATTTCACTTGCCACTTCACTTTGGATGGAGGAGTTTCCTCATGAGGATTTGCATGATATCTCAATTCAGATACAGCAATATGGAAATGATTTTAAATGAATGTGGTCACATGCTGTTTATTTACAAAATGTTTTGGATTGTTGGATAAAGAAAATTTTGCTTCAGTCAAACAGGACACCCCAAAAAGCTTGTTCACTAACGAAGCTTTGTGATGCTCCGTCTTACATTTGGATATTTTTCTCACAGGATAGTTGTACAACTTAATCACTTGCAGCACATCGCTTAATACACTCCAGGATTGTAAATTACTCATAAATGTTAAAAGCAATTTTTGTTCCAACTATTAAGATTGTGTCAAAGTCACTGACAGGTTTCAAATATTTTTTGGTGAAATGAATATAGTTTTCATATATATTTTTTTTACAACTGTGGTCTATGTGTGTAAATTGTTAAAATGGTGGCATAAAACACACTTCTTACAAAAATCAATATTGAAATTGTCAGACTATGTTTACCTGATTACATTGTCATCAGAGCCATTAAATTAAACAATTAAAAAAGTGTGAATTTTTAATGCAAAGAAGTGTGGATTCTTAACATAAAAAGTGTGAATTCTGAAGCTTAAAAGTGTGGATTCTGAAGCTGAAAAGTGTGGATTCGTGAAAAAGAATTCACACTTTTTCTATTATCTGATACCAAAAGTGTGGTTTCAGGATTCTTCCTTCATACATTGCCAGTGTTTGAAACTCTTCTTCTTTCTTCATCAAATGCCATGTTTTCAGTCCATGATAAATACTGTGTCTTTTGTTTTTCACTTCCTGAATTTAAACATCATTAAAGTACTGTTTTAGAAACAGTAGCAGCAGTGAATTAAGTATATATTAATATCAAAACTGTACATAACTACAGTGACTAAAACTCAGTCAGTTTGAATTTGTATTTTATTTTCAGCAGCTCACAATTTACAATAGCCCTCATCACTTACAAAATTTTGAAGCACAACCCACCAGCATACATTAGTCAATAATCCACCCATACACTTCATCCAGAAACACTTGATGTAGTAGCTCAAATCTCAAGCTCCACATTCCCTTTTTGACTGTAAGGTTCACAACTCGCACAAACAGTTTAGAATCTCATTTGGTCATTACTCCCTGGCCCTCTGGAACTATCTTCCTTTCCACATAAGAAATAGTTCCTCTGTTACATCCTTTAGGAAACATCTCAAGAAACACGTATTTCACTCAAGCTTCCCTCCTTAGAACTTTCCCTCCAGTCACACCCACTATCTTGGATCACTGACCTAGAACATCTCACACTGCCTCTTTCAAAACTAATTTTGTTAAACTTGCACACTTAGTTCCCCAATGCGGGGAAGATATTGCCTCTGCAAAGCATAAGATTAGATTCAATTGTCAAAATGCAAATCAAAAGAATATTTTTGCCCAAGGTGAGGCTCGAACTCACGACCTGGGCATGGCCTAGAGCACTAAATTCATGCTGGACGCTGATATACTGATTATAAGCACCGCGCTTTAACCGACTGAGCTACTGGGGCAGTGACAGATAATGTCTGGTGTACAAAGTGTAAGGGTATTGGAATTAAACATGTACCAAATGCCTGGTATTTAAGTATTTGTTAGACTATAGAAAGTAGATTGAGGCAGTGTTTGTATTATCAGTTTATTAATATTCTAATATCTAAAGACAACTGAGACATGGACAAAAGTTAACTTTTTCATTGTAAACTAATAGTAACACTACCAGAAGTGGGGTTTGAACCCACGCGGACATTTTGTCCATTGGAACTTAAGTCCAACGTCTTAACCACTCGGCCATTCTGGTTTTTTTATGTACTTTTCAAAAGTCGTTTACACTTTGGGCATATTAAGTATGACTGCCAAGTTGAACTCTATATTAAGACCACTAAGCAAAGTTCAAATCTATTTTATAGCTGTCAACTGACAAACATCATATAAATATTTTGGCCATGTCATACAATTTAATATGATACACCAATACTGATGATGCAATGCTAATGTTTTATGATGTACCGCTTAAGATCTTATAATTAACACCTCACTATTGTGTTTGGATTCTTCCTTCATACATTGCCAGTGTTTGAAACTCACTATTTTCTTGATCTTGTTTGTATGACAAAATAATACATATAGATATATTTAATTTTGTGACAAAGAAGAATGGTCAAATAGTATCTGTTTCAAATATATTTGATTTAGACATTTGATGCAACAGAATAAAGTAATTTCAAATGGATTACTATTAGTGTTTTACATGGTAGGGTATATAATTCAGTGTGCATGATACCTGCATTGCAAAATAGTGATACCTAAATTTTGCCATTTTGATCTCTTTCTGACCTGGATTCACACTTTGACAATGAAGTGAAGGTAAGTGTCATAGTAATAATAATCCATTGTTTAATTGGGAAACTTGAGAAATAGCACATTCTGCTGTGAATGAAATCAAAAAGGTATCGCAGTTAGCAGGATTCGAACCTGCGAGGGCAGAGCCCATTAGATTTCAAGTCTAACGCCTTAACCACTCGGCCATAACTGCTTCTTTCTTCATCAAATGTCAAGTTTCCAGTCCATGATAAAAACTGTATCTTTTGTTTTTCACTTCCTGAATTTAAACATCATTAAAGTACTGTTTTAGAAACAGTAGCAGCAGTGAATTTAGTATATATTAATATCAAAATTGTACATAACTACAGTGACTAAAACTCAGTCAGTTTGAGTTTGTATTTTATTTTCAGCAGCTCACAATTTAAAATAGCCCTCATCACTTACAAAATTTTGAAGCACAACCCACCAGCATACATTAGTCAATAATCCACCCATACACTTCATCCAGAAACACTTGATGTAGTAGCTGAAATCTCAAGTTCCACATTCCCTTTTTGACTGTAAGGTTCACAACTCGCACAAACAGTTTAGAATCTCATTTGGTCATTACTCCCTGGCCCTCTGGAACTATCTTCCTTTCCACATAAGAAATAGTTCCTCTGTTACATCCTTTAGGAAACATCTCAAGAAACACCTATTTCACTCAAGCTTCCCTCCATAGAACTTTCCCTCCAGTCACACCCACTATCTTGGATCACTGACCTAGACCATCTCCCACTGCCTCTTTGAAAACTAATTTTGTTAAACTTGCACACTTAGTTCCCCAATGCGGGGAAGATATTGCCTCTGCAAAGCATAAGATTAGATTCAATTGTCAAAATGCAAATCAAAAGAATATTTTTGCCCCAGGTGAGGCTCGAACTCACGACCTCGGCATGGCCTAGAGCACTATATGCATGCTGGACGCTGATATACTGATTATAAGTACCGCGCTCTAACCGACTGAGCTACTGGGGCATTCATGCATAATGTCTGGTGTACAAAGTGTAAGGGTATTGGAATTAAACATGTACCAAATGCCTGGTATTTAAGTGTTTGTTAGATTATAGAAAGTAGATTGAGGCAGTGTTTGTATTATCAGTTTATTAATATTCTAATATCTAAAGACAACTGAGACATGGACAAAAGTTAACTTTTTCATTGTAAACTAATAGTAACACTACCAGAAGTGGGGTTCGAACCCACGCGGACATTTGTCCATTGGAACTTAAGTCCAACGCCTTAACCACTCGGCCATTCTGGTTTTTTATGTACTTTTCAAAAGCCGTTTGCACTTTGGGCATATTAAGTATGACTGCCAAGTTGAACTCTATATTAAGACCACTAAGCAAAGTTCAAATCTATTTTATAGCTGTCAACTGATAAACATCATATAAATATTTTGGCCATGTCATACAATTTAATATGATACACCAATACTGATGATGCAATGCTAATGTTTTATGATGTACCGCTTAAGATCTTATAATTAACACCTGACTATTGTGTTTGGATTCTTCCTTCATACATTGCCAGTGTTTGAAACTCACTATGTTCTTGATCTTTTTTGTATGACAAAATAATACATATAGATATATTTAATTTTGTGACAAAGAAGAATGGTCAAATAGTATCTGTTTCAAATATATTTGATTTAGACATTTGATGCAACAGAATAAAGTAATTTCAAATGGATTACTATTAGTGTTTTACATGGTAGGGTATATAATTCAGTGTGCATGATACCTACATTGCAAAATAGTGATACCTAAATTTTGCCATTTTGATCTCTTTCTGACCTGGATTCACACTTTGACAATGAAGTGAAGGTAAGTGTCATAGTAATAATAATCCATTGTTTAATTGGGAAACTTGAGAAATAGCACATTCTGCTGTGAATGAAATCAAAAAGGTATCACAGTTAGCAGGATTTGAACCTACGAGGGCACAGCCCATTAGATTTCAAGTTTAACGCCTTAACCACTCAGCCATAACTGCTTCTTTCTTCATCAAATGTCAAGTTTCCAGTCCATGATAAAAACTGTATCTTTTGTTTTTCACTTCCTGAATTTAAACATCATTAAAGTACTGTTTTAGAAACAGTAGCAGCAGTGAATTTAGTATATATTAATATCAAAACTGTACATAACTACAGTGACTAAAACTCAGTCAGTTTGAGTTTGTATTTTATTTTCAGCAGCTCACAATTTAAAATAGCCCTCATCACTTACAAAATTTTGAAGCACAACCCACCAGCATACATTAGTCAATAATCCACCCATACACTTCATCCAGAAACACTTGATGTAGTAGCTCAAATCTCAAGCTACACATTCCCTTTTTGACTGTAAGGTTCACAACTTGCACAAACAGTTTAGAATCTCATTTGGTCATTACTCCCTGGCCCTCTGGAACTATCTTCCTTTCCACATAAGAAATAGTTCCTCTGTTACATCCTTTAGGAAACATCTCAAGAAACACCTATTTCACTCAAGCTTCCCTCCATAGAACTTTCCCTCCAGTCACACCCACTATCTTGGATCACTGACCTAGACCATCTCCCACTGCCTCTTTGAAAACTAATTTTGTTAAACTTGCACACTTAGTTCCCCAATGCGGGGAAGATATTGCCTCCGCAAAGCATAAGATTAGATTCAATTGTCAAAATGCAAATTGAAAGTATATTTTTGCCCCAGGTGAGGCTCGAACTCACGACCTCGGCATGGCCTAGAGCACTATATGCATGCTGGACGCTGATATACTGATTATAAGTACCACGCTCTAACCGACTGAGCTACTGGGGCATTCATGCATAATGTCTGGTGTACAAAGTGTAAGGGTATTGGAATTAAACATGTACCAAATGCCTGGTATTTAAGTGTTTGTTAGATTATAGAAAGTAGATTGAGGCAGTGTTTGTATTATCAGTTTATTAATATTCTAATATCTAAAGACAACTGAGACATGGACAAAAGTTAACTTTTTCATTGTAAACTAATAGTAACACTACCAGAAGTGGGGTTCGAACCCACGCGGACATTTGTCCATTGGAACTTAAGTCCAACACCTTAACCACTCGGCCATTCTGGTTTTTTATGTACTTTTCAAAAGCCGTTTGCACTTTGGGCATATTAAGTATGACTGCCAAGTTGAACTCTATATTAAGACCACTAAGCAAAGTTCAAATCTATTTTATAGCTGTCAACTGATAAACATCATATAAATATTTTGGCCATGTCATACAATTTAATATGATACACCAATACTGATGATGCAATGCTAATGTTTTATGATGTACCGCTTAAGATCTTATAATTAACACCTGACTATTGTGTTTGGATTCTTCCTTCATACATTGCCAGTGTTTGAAACTCACTATGTTCTTGATCTTTTTTGTATGACAAAATAATACATATAGATATATTTAATTTTGTGACAAAGAAGAATGGTCAAATAGTATCTGTTTCAAATATATTTGATTTAGACATTTGATGCAACAGAATAAAGTAATTTCAAATGGATTACTATTAGTGTTTTACATGGTAGGGTATATAATTCAGTGTGCATGATACCTGCATTGCAAAATAGTGATACCTAAATTTTGCCATTTTGATCTCTTTCTGACCTGGATTCACACTTTGACAATGAAGTGAAGGTAAGTGTCATAGTAATAATAATCCATTGTTTAATTGGGAAACTTGAGAAATAGCACATTCTGCTGTGAATGAAATCAAAAAGGTATCACAGTTAGCAGGATTTGAACCTACGAGGGCACAGCCCATTAGATTTCAAGTTTAACGCCTTAACCACTCAGCCATAACTGCTTCTTTCTTCATCAAATGTCAAGTTTCCAGTCCATGATAAAAACTGTATCTTTTGTTTTTCACTTCCTGAATTTAAACATCATTAAAGTACTGTTTTAGAAACAGTAGCAGCAGTGAATTTAGTATATATTAATATCAAAACTGTACATAACTACAGTGACTAAAACTCAGTCAGTTTGAGTTTGTATTTTATTTTCAGCAGCTCACAATTTAAAATAGCCCTCATCACTTACAAAATTTTGAAGCACAACCCACCAGCATACATTAGTCAATAATCCACCCATACACTTCATCCAGAAACACTTGATGTAGTAGCTCAAATCTCAAGCTACACATTCCCTTTTTGACTGTAAGGTTCACAACTTGCACAAACAGTTTAGAATCTCATTTGGTCATTACTCCCTGGCCCTCTGGAACTATCTTCCTTTCCACATAAGAAATAGTTCCTCTGTTACATCCTTTAGGAAACATCTCAAGAAACACCTATTTCACTCAAGCTTCCCTCCATAGAACTTTCCCTCCAGTCACACCCACTATCTTGGATCACTGACCTAGACCATCTCCCACTGCCTCTTTGAAAACTAATTTTGTTAAACTTGCACACTTAGTTCCCCAATGCGGGGAAGATATTGCCTCCGCAAAGCATAAGATTAGATTCAATTGTCAAAATGCAAATTGAAAGTATATTTTTGCCCCAGGTGAGGCTCGAACTCACGACCTCGGCATGGCCTAGAGCACTATATGCATGCTGGACGCTGATATACTGATTATAAGTACCACGCTCTAACCGACTGAGCTACTGGGGCATTCATGCATAATGTCTGGTGTACAAAGTGTAAGGGTATTGGAATTAAACATGTACCAAATGCCTGGTATTTAAGTGTTTGTTAGATTATAGAAAGTAGATTGAGGCAGTGTTTGTATTATCAGTTTATTAATATTCTAATATCTAAAGACAACTGAGACATGGACAAAAGTTAACTTTTTCATTGTAAACTAATAGTAACACTACCAGAAGTGGGGTTCGAACCCACGCGGACATTTGTCCATTGGAACTTAAGTCCAACACCTTAACCACTCGGCCATTCTGGTTTTTTATGTACTTTTCAAAAGCCGTTTGCACTTTGGGCATATTAAGTATGACTGCCAAGTTGAACTCTATATTAAGACCACTAAGCAAAGTTCAAATCTATTTTATAGCTGTCAACTGATAAACATCATATAAATATTTTGGCCATGTCATACAATTTAATATGATACACCAATACTGATGATGCAATGCTAATGTTTTATGATGTACCGCTTAAGATCTTATAATTAACACCTGACTATTGTGTTTGGATTCTTCCTTCATACATTGCCAGTGTTTGAAACTCACTATGTTCTTGATCTTTTTTGTATGACAAAATAATACATATAGATATATTTAATTTTGTGACAAAGAAGAATGGTCAAATAGTATCTGTTTCAAATATATTTGATTTAGACATTTGATGCAACAGAATAAAGTAATTTCAAATGGATTACTATTAGTGTTTTACATGGTAGGGTATATAATTCAGTGTGCATGATACCTGCATTGCAAAATAGTGATACCTAAATTTTGCCATTTTGATCTCTTTCTGACCTGGATTCACACTTTGACAATGAAGTGAAGGTAAGTGTCATAGTAATAATAATCCATTGTTTAATTGGGAAACTTGAGAAATAGCACATTCTGCTGTGAATGAAATCAAAATGGTATCGCAGTTAGCAGGATTCGAACCTGCGAGGGCAGAGCCCATTAGATTTCAAGTCTAACGCCTTAACCACTCGGCCATAACTGCTTCTTTCTTCATCAAATGTCAAGTTTCCAGTCCATGATAAAAACTGTATCTTTTGTTTTTCACTTCCTGAATTTAAACATCATTAAAGTACTGTTTTAGAAACAGTAGCAGCAGTGAATTTAGTATATATTAATATCAAAACTGTACATAACTACAGTGACTAAAACTCAGTCAGTTTGAGTTTGTATTTTATTTTCAGCAGCTCACAATTTAAAATAGCCCTCATCACTTACAAAATTTTGAAGCACAACCCACCAGCATACATTAGTCAATAATCCACCCATACACTTCATCCAGAAACACTTGATGTAGTAGCTGAAATCTCAAGTTCCACATTCCCTTTTTGACTGTAAGGTTCACAACTCGCACAAACAGTTTAGAATCTCATTTGGTCATTACTCCCTGGCCCTCTGGAACTATCTTCCTTTCCACATAAGAAATAGTTCCTCTGTTACATCCTTTAGGAAACATCTCAAGAAACACCTATTTCACTCAAGCTTCCCTCCATAGAACTTTCCCTCCAGTCACACCCACTATCTTGGATCACTGACCTAGACCATCTCCCACTGCCTCTTTGAAAACTAATTTTGTTAAACTTGCACACTTAGTTCCCCAATGCGGGGAAGATATTGCCTCTGCAAAGCATAAGATTAGATTCAATTGTCAAAATGCAAATCAAAAGAATATTTTTACCCCAGGTGAGGCTCAAACTCACGACCTCGGCATGGCGTAGAGCACTATATGCATGCTGGACGCTGATATACTGATTATAAGTACCGCGCTCTAACCGACTGAGCTACTGGGGCATTCATGCATAATGTCTGGTGTACAAAGTGTAAGGGTATTGGAATTAAACATGTACCAAATGCCTGGTATTTAAATGTTTGTTATATTATAGAAAGTAGATTGAGGCAGTGTTTGTATTATCAGTTTATTAATATTCTAATATCTCAAGACAACAGTTAACTTTTTCATTGTAAACTAATAGTAACACTACCAGAAGTGGGGTTCGAACCCACGCGGACATTTGTCCGTTGGAACTTAAGTCCAACGCCTTAACCACTCGGCCATTCTGGTTTTTTATGTACTTTTCAAAAGCCGTTTACACTTTGGGCATATTAAGTATGACTGCCAAGTTGAACTCTATATTAAGACCACTAAGCAAAGTTCAAATCTATTTTATAGCTGTCAACTGATAAACATCATATAAATATTTTGGCCATGTCATACAATTTAATATGATACACCAATACTGATGATGCAATGCTAATGTTTTATGATGTACCGCTTAAGATCTTATAATTAACACCTGACTATTGTGTTTGGATTCTTCCTTCATACATTGCCAGTGTTTGAAACTCACTATGTTCTTGATCTTTTTTGTATGACAAAATAATACATATAGATATATTTAATTTTGTGACAAAGAAGAATGGTCAAATAGTATCTGTTTCAAATATATTTGATTTAGACATTTGATGCAACAGAATAAAGTAGTTTCAAATGGATTAGTATTAGTGTTTTACGTGGTAGGGTATGTAATTCAGTGTGCATGATACCTACATTGCAAAATAGTGATACCTAAATTTTGCCATTTTGATCTCTTTCTGACCTCGATGCACACTTTGACAATGAAGTGAAGGTAAGTGTCATAGTAATAATAATCGATTGTTTAATTGGGAAACTTGAGAAATAGCACATTCTGCTGTGAATGAAATCAAAAAGGTATCACAGTTAGCAGGATTTGAACCTACGAGTGCAGAGCCCATTAGATTTCAAGTTTAACGCCTTAACCACTCAGCCATAACTGCTTCTTTCTTCATCAAATGTCAAGTTTCCAGTCCATGATAAAAACTGTATCTTTTGTTTTTCACTTCCTGAATTTAAACATCATTAAAGTACTGTTTTAGAAACAGTAGCAGCAGTGAATTTAGTATATATTAATATCAAAACTGTACATAACTACAGTGACTAAAACTCAGTCAGTTTGAGTTTGTATTTTATTTTCAGCAGCTCACAATTGAAAATAGCCCTCATCACTTACAAAATTTTGAAGCACAACCCACCACCATACATTAGTCAATAATCCACCCATACACTTCATCCAGAAACACTTGATGTAGTAGCTCAAATCTCAAGCTACACATTCCCTTTTTGACTGTAAGGTTCACAACTTGCACAAACAGTTTAGAATCTCATTTGGTCATTACTCCCTGGCCCTCTGGAACTATCTTCCTTTCCACATAAGAAATAGTTCCTCTGTTACATCCTTTAGGAAACATCTCAAGAAACACCTATTTCACTCAAGCTTCCCTCCATAGAACTTTCCCTCCAGTCACACCCACTATCTTGGATCACTGACCTAGACCATCTCCCACTGCCTCTTTGAAAACTAATTTTGTTAAACTTGCACACTTAGTTCCCCAATGCGGGGAAGATATTGCCTCTGCAAAGCATAAGATTAGATTCAATTGTCAAAATGCAAATTGAAAGTATATTTTTGCCCCAGGTGAGGCTCGAACTCACGACCTCGGCATGGCCTAGAGCACTATATGCATGCTGGACGCTGATATACTGATTATAAGTACCACGCTCTAACCGACTGAGCTACTGGGGCATTCATGCATAATGTCTGGTGTACAAAGTGTAAGGGTATTGGAATTAAACATGTACCAAATGCCTGGTATTTAAATGTTTGTTAGATTATAGAAAGTAGATTGAGGCAGTGTTTGTATTATCAGTTTATTAATATTCTAATATCTAAAGACAACTGAGACATGGACAAAAGTTAACTTTTTCATTGTAAACTAATAGTAACACTACCAGAAGTGGGGTTCGAACCCACGCGGACATTTGTCCATTGGAACTTAAGTCCAACACCTTAACCACTCGGCCATTCTGGTTTTTTATGTACTTTTCAAAAGCCGTTTACACTTTGGGCATATTAAGTATGACTGCCAAGTTGAACTCTATATTAAGACCACTAAGCAAAGTTCAAATCTATTTTATAGCTGTCAACTGATAAACATCATATAAATATTTTGGCCATGTCATACAATTTAATATGATACACCAATACTGATGATGCAATGCTAATGTTTTATGATGTACCGCTTAAGATCTTATAATTAACACCTGACTATTGTGTTTGGATTCTTCCTTCATACATTGCCAGTGTTTGAAACTCACTATGTTCTTGATCTTTTTTGTATGACAAAATAATACATATAGATATATTTAATTTTGTGACAAAGAAGAATGGTCAAATAGTATCTGTTTCAAATATATTTGATTTAGACATTTGATGCAACAGAATAAAGTAGTTTCAAATGGATTACTATTAGTGTTTTACGTGGTAGGGTATATAATTCAGTGTGCATGATACCTACATTGCAAAATAGTGATACCTAAATTTTGCCATTTTGATCTCTTTCTGACCTCGATGCACACTTTGACAATGAAGTGAAGGTAAGTGTCATAGTAATAATAATCGATTGTTTAATTGGGAAACTTGAGAAATAGCACATTCTGCTGTGAATGAAATCAAAAAGGTATCACAGTTAGCAGGATTTGAACCTACGAGGGCAGAGCCCATTAGATTTCAAGTTTAACGCCTTAACCACTCAGCCATAACTGCTTCTTTCTTCATCAAATGTCAAGTTTCCAGTCCATGATAAAAACTGTATCTTTTGTTTTTCACTTCCTGAATTTAAACATCATTAAAGTACTGTTTTAGAAACAGTAGCAGCAGTGAATTTAGTATATATTAATATCAAAACTGTACATAACTACAGTGACTAAAACTCAGTCAGTTTGAGTTTGTATTTTATTTTCAGCAGCTCACAATTTAAAATAGCCCTCATCACTTACAAAATTTTGAAGCACAACCCACCAGCATACATTAGTCAATAATCCACCCATACACTTCATCCAGAAACACTTGATGTAGTAGCTCAAATCTCAAGCTCCACATTCCCTTTTTGACTGTAAGGTTCACAACTTGCACAAACAGTTTAGAATCTCATTTGGTCATTACTCCCTGGCCCTCTGGAACTATCTTCCTTTCCACATAAGAAATAGTTCCTCTGTTACATCCTTTAGGAAACATCTCAAGAAACACCTATTTCACTCAAGCTTCCCTCCATAGAACTTTCCCTCCAGTCACACCCACTATCTTGGATCACTGACCTAGACCATCTCCCACTGCCTCTTTGAAAACTAATTTTGTTAAACTTGCACACTTAGTTCCCCAATGCGGGGAAGATATTGCCTCTGCAAAGCATAAGATTAGATTCAATTGTCAAAATGCAAATTGAAAGTATATTTTTGCCCCAGGTGAGGCTCGAACTCACGACCTCGGCATGGCCTAGAGCACTATATGCATGCTGGACGCTGATATACTGATTATAAGTACCACGCTCTAACCGACTGAGCTACTGGGGCATTCATGCATAATGTCTGGTGTACAAAGTGTAAGGGTATTGGAATTAAACATGTACCAAATGCCTGGTATTTAAATGTTTGTTAGATTATAGAAAGTAGATTGAGGCAGTGTTTGTATTATCAGTTTATTAATATTCTAATATCTAAAGACAACTGAGACATGGACAAAAGTTAACTTTTTCATTGTAAACTAATAGTAACACTACCAGAAGTGGGGTTCGAACCCACGCGGACATTTGTCCATTGGAACTTAAGTCCAACGCCTTAACCACTCGGCCATTCTGGTTTTTTATGTACTTTTCAAAAGCCGTTTACACTTTGGGCATATTAAGTATGACTGCCAAGTTGAACTCTATATTAAGACCACTAAGCAAAGTTCAAATCTATTTTATAGCTGTCAACTGATAAACATCATATAAATATTTTGGCCATGTCATACAATTTAATATGATACACCAATACTGATGATGCAATGCTAATGTTTTATGATGTACCGCTTAAGATCTTATAATTAACACCTGACTATTGTGTTTGGATTCTTCCTTCATACATTGCCAGTGTTTGAAACTCACTATGTTCTTGATCTTTTTTGTATGACAAAATAATACATATAGATATATTTAATTTTGTGACAAAGAAGAATGGTCAAATAGTATCTGTTTCAAATATATTTGATTTAGACATTTGATGCAACAGAATAAAGTAGTTTCAAATGGATTACTATTAGTGTTTTACGTGGTAGGGTATATAATTCAGTGTGCATGATACCTACATTGCAAAATAGTGATACCTAAATTTTGCCATTTTGATCTCTTTCTGACCTCGATGCACACTTTGACAATGAAGTGAAGGTAAGTGTCATAGTAATAATAATCGATTGTTTAATTGGGAAACTTGAGAAATAGCACATTCTGCTGTGAATGAAATCAAAAAGGTATCACAGTTAGCAGGATTTGAACCTACGAGGACAGAGCCCATTAGATTTCAAGTTTAACGCCTTAACCACTCAGCCATAACTGCTTCTTTCTTCATCAAATGTCAAGTTTCCAGTCCATGATAAAAACTGTATCTTTTGTTTTTCACTTCCTGAATTTAAACATCATTAAAGTACTGTTTTAGAAACAGTAGCAGCAGTGAATTTAGTATATATTAATATCAAAACTGTACATAACTACAGTGACTAAAACTCAGTCAGTTTGAGTTTGTATTTTATTTTCAGCAGCTCACAATTTAAAATAGCCCTCATCACTTACAAAATTTTGAAGCACAACCCACCAGCATACATTAGTCAATAATCCACCCATACACTTCATCCAGAAACACTTGATGTAGTAGCTCAAATCTCAAGCTCCACATTCCCTTTTTGACTGTAAGGTTCACAACTTGCACAAACAGTTTAGAATCTCATTTGGTCATTACTCCCTGGCCCTCTGGAACTATCTTCCTTTCCACATAAGAAATAGTTCCTCTGTTACATCCTTTAGGAAACATCTCAAGAAACACCTATTTCACTCAAGCTTCCCTCCATAGAACTTTCCCTCCAGTCACACCCACTATCTTGGATCACTGACCTAGACCATCTCCCACTGCCTCTTTGAAAACTAATTTTGTTAAACTTGCACACTTAGTTCCCCAATGCGGGGAAGATATTGCCTCTGCAAAGCATAAGATTAGATTCAATTGTCAAAATGCAAATCAAAAGAATATTTTTGCCCCAGGTGAGGCTCGAACTCACGACCTCGGCATGGCCTAGAGCACTATATGCATGCTGGACGCTGATATACTGATTATAAGTACCGCGCTCTAACCGACTGAGCTACTGGGGCATTCATGCATAATGTCTGGTGTACAAAGTGTAAGGGTATTGGAATTAAACATGTACCAAATGCCTGGTATTTAAGTGTTTGTTAGATTATAGAAAGTAGATTGAGGCAGTGTTTGTATTATCAGTTTATTAATATTCTAATATCTAAAGACAACTGAGACATGGACAAAAGTTAACTTTTTCATTGTAAACTAATAGTAACACTACCAGAAGTGGGGTTCGAACCCACGCGGACATTTGTCCATTGGAACTTAAGTCCAACGCCTTAACCACTCGGCCATTCTGGTTTTTTATGTACTTTTCAAAAGCCGTTTACACTTTGGGCATATTAAGTATGACTGCCAAGTTGAACTCTATATTAAGACCACTAAGCAAAGTTCAAATCTATTTTATAGCTGTCAACTGATAAACATCATATAAATATTTTGGCCATGTCATACAATTTAATATGATACACCAATACTGATGATGCAATGCTAATGTTTTATGATGTACCGCTTAAGATCTTATAATTAACACCTGACTATTGTGTTTGGATTCTTCCTTCATACATTGCCAGTGTTTGAAACTCACTATGTTCTTGATCTTTTTTGTATGACAAAATAATACATATAGATATATTTAATTTTGTGACAAAGAAGAATGGTCAAATAGTATCTGTTTCAAATATATTTGATTTAGACATTTGATGCAACAGAATAAAGTAGTTTCAAATGGATTACTATTAGTGTTTTACGTGGTAGGGTATATAATTCAGTGTGCATGATACCTACATTGCAAAATAGTGATACCTAAATTTTGCCATTTTGATCTCTTTCTGACCTCGATGCACACTTTGACAATGAAGTGAAGGTAAGTGTCATAGTAATAATAATCGATTGTTTAATTGGGAAACTTGAGAAATAGCACATTCTGCTGTGAATGAAATCAAAAAGGTATCACAGTTAGCAGGATTTGAACCTACGAGGACAGAGCCCATTAGATTTCAAGTTTAACGCCTTAACCACTCAGCCATAACTGCTTCTTTCTTCATCAAATGTCAAGTTTCCAGTCCATGATAAAAACTGTATCTTTTGTTTTTCACTTCCTGAATTTAAACATCATTAAAGTACTGTTTTAGAAACAGTAGCAGCAGTGAATTTAGTATATATTAATATCAAAACTGTACATAACTACAGTGACTAAAACTCAGTCAGTTTGAGTTTGTATTTTATTTTCAGCAGCTCACAATTTAAAATAGCCCTCATCACTTACAAAATTTTGAAGCACAACCCACCAGCATACATTAGTCAATAATCCACCCATACACTTCATCCAGAAACACTTGATGTAGTAGCTCAAATCTCAAGCTCCACATTCCCTTTTTGACTGTAAGGTTCACAACTTGCACAAACAGTTTAGAATCTCATTTGGTCATTACTCCCTGGCCCTCTGGAACTATCTTCCTTTCCACATAAGAAATAGTTCCTCTGTTACATCCTTTAGGAAACATCTCAAGAAACACCTATTTCACTCAAGCTTCCCTCCATAGAACTTTCCCTCCAGTCACACCCACTATCTTGGATCACTGACCTAGACCATCTCCCACTGCCTCTTTGAAAACTAATTTTGTTAAACTTGCACACTTAGTTCCCCAATGCGGGGAAGATATTGCCTCTGCAAAGCATAAGATTAGATTCAATTGTCAAAATGCAAATCAAAAGAATATTTTTGCCCCAGGTGAGGCTCGAACTCACGACCTCGGCATGGCCTAGAGCACTATATGCATGCTGGACGCTGATATACTGATTATAAGTACCGCGCTCTAACCGACTGAGCTACTGGGGCATTCATGCATAATGTCTGGTGTACAAAGTGTAAGGGTATTGGAATTAAACATGTACCAAATGCCTGGTATTTAAGTGTTTGTTAGATTATAGAAAGTAGATTGAGGCAGTGTTTGTATTATCAGTTTATTAATATTCTAATATCTAAAGACAACTGAGACATGGACAAAAGTTAACTTTTTCATTGTAAACTAATAGTAACACTACCAGAAGTGGGGTTCGAACCCACGCGGACATTTGTCCATTGGAACTTAAGTCCAACGCCTTAACCACTCGGCCATTCTGGTTTTTTATGTACTTTTCAAAAGCCGTTTACACTTTGGGCATATTAAGTATGACTGCCAAGTTGAACTCTATATTAAGACCACTAAGCAAAGTTCAAATCTATTTTATAGCTGTCAACTGATAAACATCATATAAATATTTTGGCCATGTCATACAATTTAATATGATACACCAATACTGATGATGCAATGCTAATGTTTTATGATGTACCGCTTAAGATCTTATAATTAACACCTGACTATTGTGTTTGGATTCTTCCTTCATACATTGCCAGTGTTTGAAACTCACTATGTTCTTGATCTTTTTTGTATGACAAAATAATACATATAGATATATTTAATTTTGTGACAAAGAAGAATGGTCAAATAGTATCTGTTTCAAATATATTTGATTTAGACATTTGATGCAACAGAATAAAGTAGTTTCAAATGGATTACTATTAGTGTTTTACGTGGTAGGGTATATAATTCAGTGTGCATGATACCTACATTGCAAAATAGTGATACCTAAATTTTGCCATTTTGATCTCTTTCTGACCTCGATGCACACTTTGACAATGAAGTGAAGGTAAGTGTCATAGTAATAATAATCGATTGTTTAATTGGGAAACTTGAGAAATAGCACATTCTGCTGTGAATGAAATCAAAAAGGTATCACAGTTAGGAGGATTTGAACCTACGAGGGCAGAGCCCATTAGATTTCAAGTCTAACGCCTTAACCACTCAGCCATAACTGCTTGTTTCTTCATCAAATGTCAAGTTTCCAGTCCATGATAAAAACTGTATCTTTTGTTTTTCACTTCCTGAATTTAAACATCATTAAAGTACTGTTTTAGAAACAGTAGCAGCAGTGAATTTAGTATATATTAATATCAAAACTGTACATAACTACAGTGACTAAAACTCAGTCAGTTTGAGTTTGTATTTTATTTTCAGCAGCTCACAATTTAAAATAGCCCTCATCACTTACAAAATTTTGAAGCACAACCCACCAGCATACATTAGTCAATAATC
This sequence comes from Sabellastarte sp. h YS-2021, assembly GCA_964017235.1. Taxonomy (NCBI): domain Eukaryota; kingdom Metazoa; phylum Annelida; class Polychaeta; order Sabellida; family Sabellidae; genus Sabellastarte; species Sabellastarte sp. h YS-2021. The sequence continues at coordinate 173,527,470 of OZ024929.1, read as the reverse complement.
CACCCATACACTTCATCCAGAAACACTTGATGTAGTAGCTCAAATCTCAAGCTCCACATTCCCTTTTTGACTGTAAGGTTCACAACTTGCACAAACAGTTTAGAATCTCATTTGGTCATTACTCCCTGGCCCTCTGGAACTATCTACCTTTTCACATAAGAAATAGTTCCTCTGTTACATCCTTTAGGAAACATCTCAAGAAACACCTATTTCACTCAAGCTTCCCTCCATAGAACTTTCCCTCCAGTCACACCCACTATCTTGGATCACTGACCTAGACCATCTCCCACTGCCTCTTTGAAAACTAATTTTGTTAAACTTGCACACTTAGTTCCCCAATGCGGGGAAGATATTGCCTCTGCAAAGCATAAGATTAGATTCAATTGTCAAAATGCAAATCAAAAGAATATTTTTGCCCCAGGTGAGGCTCGAACTCATGACCTCGGCATGGCCTAGAGCACTATATGCATGCTGGACGCTGATATACTGATTATAAGTACCGCGCTCTAACCGACTGAGCTACTGGGGCATTCATGCATAATGTCTGGTGTACAAAGTGTAAGGGTATTGGAATTAAGCATGTACCAAATGCCTGGTATTTAAATGTTTGTTAGATTATAGAAAGTAGATTGAGGCAGTGTATGTATTATCAGTTTATTAATATTCTAATATCTAAAGACAACTGAGACATGGACAAAAGTTAACTTTTTCATTGTAAACTAATAGTAACACTACCAGAAGTGGGGTTCGAACCCACTCAGACATTTGTCCATTGGAACTTAAGTCCAACGCCTTAACCACTCGGCCATTCTGGTTTTTTATGTACTTTTCAAAAGCTGTTTACACTTTGGGCATATTAAGTATGACTGCCAAGTTGAACGCTATATTAAGACCACTAAGCAAAGTTCAAATCTATTTTATAGCTGTCAACTGATAAACATCATATAAATATTTTGGCCATGTCATACAATTTAATATGATACACCAATACTGATGATGCAATGCTAATGTTTTATGATGTACCGCTTAAGATCTTATAATTAACACCTGACTATTGTGTTTGGATTCTTCCTTCATGCATTGCCAGTGTTTGAAACTCACTATGTTCTTGATCTTTTTTGTATGACAAAATAATACATATAGATATATTTAATTTTGTGACAAAGAAGAATGGTCAAATGGTATCTGTTTCAAATATATTTGATTTAGACATTTGATGCAACAGAATAAAGTAGTTTCAAATGGATTACTATTAGTGTTTTACGTGGTAGGGTATATAATTCAGTGTGCATGATACCTACATTGCAAAATAGTGATACCTAAATTTTGCCATTTTGATCTCTTTCTGACCTCGATGCACACTTTGACAATGAAGTGAAGGTAAGTGTCATAGTAATAATAATCGATTGTTTAATTGGGAAACTTGAGAAATAGCACATTCTGCTGTGAATGAAATCAAAAAGGTATCACAGTTAGCAGGATTTGAACCTACGAGGGCAGAGCCCATTAGATTTCAAGTTTAACGCCTTAACCACTCAGCCATAACTGCTTCTTTCTTCATCAAATGTCAAGTTTCCAGTCCATGATAAAAACTGTATCTTTTGTTTTTCACTTCCTGAATTTAAACATCATTAAAGTACTGTTTTAGAAACAGTAGCAGCAGTGAATTTAGTATATATTAATATCAAAACTGTACATAACTACAGTGACTAAAACTCAGTCAGTTTGAGTTTGTATTTTATTTTCAGCAGCTCACAATTTAAAATAGCCCTCATCACTTACAAAATTTTGAAGCACAACCCACCAGCATACATTAGTCAATAATCCACCCATACACTTCATCCAGAAACACTTGATGTAGTAGCTGAAATCTCAAGTTCCACATTCCCTTTTTGACTGTAAGGTTCACAACTCGCACAAACAGTTTAGAATCTCATTTGGTCATTACTCCCTGGCCCTCTGGAACTATCTACCTTTCCACATAAGAAATAGTTCCTCTGTTACATCCTTTAGGAAACATCTCAAGAAACACCTATTTCACTCAAGCTTCCCTCCATAGAACTTTCCCTCCAGTCACACCCACTATCTTGGATCACTGACCTAGACCATCTCCCACTGCCTCTTTGAAAACTAATTTTGTTAAACTTGCACACTTACTTCCCCAATGCGGGGAAGATATTGCCTCTGCAAAGCATAAGATTAGATTCAATTGTCAAAATGCAAATCAAAAGAATATTTTTGCCCCAGGTGAGGCTCGAACTCACGACCTTGGCATGGCCTAGAGCACTATATGCATGCTGGACGCTGATATACTGATTATAAGTACCGCGCTCTAACCGACTGAGCTACTGGGGCATTCATGCATAATGTCTGGTGTACAAAGTGTAAGGGTATTGTAATTAAACATGTACCAAATGCCTGGTATTTAAATGTTTGTTAGATTATAGAAAGTAGATTGAGGCAGTGTTTGTATTATCAGTTTATTAATATTCTAATATCTAAAGACAACTGAGACATGGACAAAAGTTAACTTTTTCATTGTAAACTAATAGTAACACTACCAGAAGTGGGGTTCGAACCCACGCGGACATTTGTCCATTGGAACTTAAGTCCAACGCCTTAACCACTCGGCCATTCTGGTTTTTTATGTACTTTTCAAAAGCCGTTTACACTTTGGGCATATTAAGTATGACTGCCAAGTTGAACTCTATATTAAGACCACTAAGCAAAGTTCAAATCTATTTTATAGCTGTCAACTGATAAACATCATATAAATATTTTGGCCATGTCATACAATTTAATATGATACACCAATACTGATGATGCAATGCTAATGTTTTATGATGTACCGCTTAAGATCTTATAATTAACACCTGACTATTGTGTTTGGATTCTTCCTTCATGCATTGCCAGTGTTTGAAACTCACTATGTTCTTGATCTTTTTTGTATGACAAAATAATACATATAGATATATTTAATTTTGTGACAAAGAAGAATGGTCAAATAGTATCTGTTTCAAATATATTTGATTTAGACATTTGATGCAACAGAATAAAGTAGTTTCAAATGGATTACTATTAGTGTTTTACGTGGTAGGGTATATAATTCAGTGTGCATGATACCTACATTGCAAAATAGTGATATCTAAATTTTGCCATTTTGATCTCTTTCTGACCTCGATGCACACTTTGACAATGAAGTGAAGGTAAGTGTCATAGTAATAATAATCGATTGTTTAATTGGGAAACTTGAGAAATAGCACATTCTGCTGTGAATGAAATCAAAAAGGTATCACAGTTAGCAGGATTTGAACCTACGAGGGCAGAGCCCATTAGATTTCAAGTTTAACGCCTTAACCACTCAGCCATAACTGCTTCTTTCTTCATCAAATGTCAAGTTTCCAGTCCATGATAAAAACTGTATCTTTTGTTTTTCACTTCCTGAATTTAAACATCATTAAAGTACTGTTTTAGAAACAGTAGCAGCAGTGAATTTAGTATATATTAATATCAAAACTGTACATAACTACAGTGACTAAAACTCAGTCAGTTTGAGTTTGTATTTTATTTTCAGCAGCTCACAATTTAAAATAGCCCTCATCACTTACAAAATTTTGAAGCACAACCCACCAGCATACATTAGTCAATAATCCACCCATACACTTCATCCAGAAACACTTGATGTAGTAGCTCAAATCTCAAGCTCCACATTCCCTTTTTGACTGTAAGGTTCACAACTTGCACAAACAGTTTAGAATCTCATTTGGTCATTACTCCCTGGCCCTCTGGAACTATCTTCCTTTCCACATAAGAAATAGTTCCTCTGTTACATCCTTTAGGAAACATCTCAAGAAACACCTATTTCACTCAAGCTTCCCTCCATAGAACTTTCCCTCCAGTCACACCCACTATCTTGGATCACTGACCTAGACCATCTCCCACTGCCTCTTTGAAAACTAATTTTGTTAAACTTGCACACTTAGTTCCCCAATGCGGGGAAGATATTGCCTCTGCAAAGCATAAGATTAGATTCAATTGTCAAAATGCAAATCAAAAGAATATTTTTGCCCCAGGTGAGGCTCGAACTCACGACCTCGGCATGGCCTAGAGCACTATATGCATGCTGGACGCTGATATACTGATTATAAGTACCGCGCTCTAACCGACTGAGCTACTGGGGCATTCATGCATAATATCTGGTGTACAAAGTGTAAGGGTATTGGAATTAAACATGTACCAAATGCCTGGTATTTAAATGTTTGTTAGATTATAGAAAGTAGATTGAGGCAGTGTTTGTATTATCAGTTTATTAATATTCTAATATCTAAAGACAACTGAGACATGGACAAAAGTTAACTTTTTCATTGTAAACTAATAGTAACACTACCAGAAGTGGGGTTCGAACCCACGCGGACATTTGTCCATTGGAACTTAAGTCCAACGCCTTAACCACTCGGCCATTCTGGTTTCTTATGTACTTTTCAAAAGCCGTTTACACTTTGGGTATATTAAGTATGACTGCCAAGTTGAACTCTGTATTAAGGCCAGTAAGCAAAGTTCAAATCTATTTTATAGCTGTCAACTGATAAACATCATATAAATATTTTGGCCATGTCATACAATTTAATATGATACACCAATACTGATGATGCAATGCTAATGTTTTATGATGTACCGCTTAAGATCTTATAATTAACACCTGACTATTGTGTTTGGATTCTTCCTTCATACATTGCCAGTGTTTGAAACTCACTATGTTCTTGATCTTTTTTGTATGACAAAATAATACATATAGATATATTTAATTTTGTGACAAAGAAGAATGGTCAAATATTATCTGTTTCAAGTATATTTGATTTAGACATTTGATGCAACAGAATAAAGTAGTTTCAAATGGATTACTATTAGTGTTTTACGTGGTAGGGTATATAATTCAGTGTGCATGATACCTACATTGCAAAATAGTGATACCTAAATTTTGCCATTTTGATCTCTTTCTGACCTCGATGCACACTTTGACAATGAAGTGAAGGTAAGTGTCACAGTAATAATAATCGATTGTTTAATTGGGAAACTTGAGAAATAGCACATTCTGCTGTGAATGAAATCAAAAAGGTATCACAGTTAGCAGGATTTGAACCTACGAGGGCAGAGCCCATTAGATTTCAAGTTTAACGCCTTAACCACTCAGCCATAACTGCTTCTTTCTTCATCAAATGTCAAGTTTCCAGTCCATGATAAAAACTGTATCTTTTGTTTTTCACTTCCTGAATTTAAACATCATTAAAGTACTGTTTTAGAAACAGTAGCAGCAGTGAATTTAGTATATATTAATATCAAAACTGTACATAACTACAGTGACTAAAACTCAGTCAGTTTGAGTTTGTATTTTATTTTCAGCAGCTCACAATTTAAAATAGCCCTCATCACTTACAAAATTTTGAAGCACAACCCACCAGCATACATTAGTCAATAATCCACCCATACACTTCATCCAGAAACACTTGATGTAGTAGCTCAAATCTCAAGCTCCACATTCCCTTTTTGACTGTAAGGTTCACAACTTGCACAAACAGTTTAGAATCTCATTTGGTCATTACTCCCTGGCCCTCTGGAACTATCTTCCTTTCCACATAAGAAATAGTTCCTCTGTTACATCCTTTAGGAAACATCTCAAGAAACACCTATTTCACTCAAGCTTCCCTCCATAGAACTTTCCCTCCAGTCACACCCACTATCTTGGATCACTGACCTAGACCATCTCCCACTGCCTCTTTGAAAACTAATTTTGTTAAACTTGCACACTTAGTTCCCCAATGCGGGGAAGATATTGCCTCTGCAAAGCATAAGATTAGATTCAATTGTCAAAATGCAAATCAAAAGAATATTTTTGCCCCAGGTGAGGCTCGAACTCACGACCTCGGCATGGCCTAGAGCACTATATGCATGCTGGACGCTGATATACTGATTATAAGTACCGCGCTCTAACCGACTGAGCTACTGGGGCATTCATGCATAATGTCTGGTGTACAAAGTGTAAGGGTATTGGAATTAAACATGTACCAAATGCCTGGTATTTAAGTGTTTGTTAGATTATAGAAAGTAGATTGAGGCAGTGTTTGTATTATCAGTTTATTAATATTCTAATATCTAAAGACAACTGAGACATGGACAAAAGTTAACTTTTTCATTGTAAACTAATAGTAACACTACCAGAAGTGGGGTTCGAACCCACGCGGACATTTGTCCATTGGAACTTAAGTCCAACGCCTTAACCACTCGGCCATTCTGGTTTTTTATGTACTTTTCAAAAGCCGTTTACACTTTGGGCATATTAAGTATGACTGCCAAGTTGAACTCTATATTAAGACCACTAAGCAAAGTTCAAATCTATTTTATAGCTGTCAACTGATAAACATCATATAAATATTTTGGCCATGTCATACAATTTAATATGATACACCAATACTGATGATGCAATGCTAATGTTTTATGATGTACCGCTTAAGATCTTATAATTAACACCTGACTATTGTGTTTGGATTCTTCCTTCATACATTGCCAGTGTTTGAAACTCACTATGTTCTTGATCTTTTTTGTATGACAAAATAATACATATAGATATATTTAATTTTGTGACAAAGAAGAATGGTCAAATATTATCTGTTTCAAGTATATTTGATTTAGACATTTGATGCAACAGAATAAAGTAGTTTCAAATGGATTACTATTAGTGTTTTACGTGGTAGGGTATATAATTCAGTGTGCATGATACCTACATTGCAAAATAGTGATACCTAAATTTTGCCATTTTGATCTCTTTCTGACCTCGATGCACACTTTGACAATGAAGTGAAGGTAAGTGTCACAGTAATAATAATCGATTGTTTAATTGGGAAACTTGAGAAATAGCACATTCTGCTGTGAATGAAATCAAAAAGGTATCACAGTTAGCAGGATTTGAACCTACGAGGGCAGAGCCCATTAGATTTCAAGTTTAACGCCTTAACCACTCAGCCATAACTGCTTCTTTCTTCATCAAATGTCAAGTTTCCAGTCCATGATAAAAACTGTATCTTTTGTTTTTCACTTCCTGAATTTAAACATCATTAAAGTACTGTTTTAGAAACAGTAGCAGCAGTGAATTTAGTATATATTAATATCAAAACTGTACATAACTACAGTGACTAAAACTCAGTCAGTTTGAGTTTGTATTTTATTTTCAGCAGCTCACAATTTAAAATAGCCCTCATCACTTACAAAATTTTGAAGCACAACCCACCAGCATACATTAGTCAATAATCCACCCATACACTTCATCCAGAAACACTTGATGTAGTAGCTCAAATCTCAAGCTCCACATTCCCTTTTTGACTGTAAGGTTCACAACTTGCACAAACAGTTTAGAATCTCATTTGGTCATTACTCCCTGGCCCTCTGGAACTATCTTCCTTTCCACATAAGAAATAGTTCCTCTGTTACATCCTTTAGGAAACATCTCAAGAAACACCTATTTCACTCAAGCTTCCCTCCATAGAACTTTCCCTCCAGTCACACCCACTATCTTGGATCACTGACCTAGACCATCTCCCACTGCCTCTTTGAAAACTAATTTTGTTAAACTTGCACACTTAGTTCCCCAATGCGGGGAAGATATTGCCTCTGCAAAGCATAAGATTAGATTCAATTGTCAAAATGCAAATCAAAAGAATATTTTTGCCCCAGGTGAGGCTCGAACTCACGACCTCGGCATGGCCTAGAGCACTATATGCATGCTGGACGCTGATATACTGATTATAAGTACCGCGCTCTAACCGACTGAGCTACTGGGGCATTCATGCATAATGTCTGGTGTACAAAGTGTAAGGGTATTGGAATTAAACATGTACCAAATGCCTGGTATTTAAGTGTTTGTTAGATTATAGAAAGTAGATTGAGGCAGTGTTTGTATTATCAGTTTATTAATATTCTAATATCTAAAGACAACTGAGACATGGACAAAAGTTAACTTTTTCATTGTAAACTAATAGTAACACTACCAGAAGTGGGGTTCGAACCCACGCGGACATTTGTCCATTGGAACTTAAGTCCAACGCCTTAACCACTCGGCCATTCTGGTTTTTTATGTACTTTTCAAAAGCCGTTTACACTTTGGGCATATTAAGTATGACTGCCAAGTTGAACTCTATATTAAGACCACTAAGCAAAGTTCAAATCTATTTTATAGCTGTCAACTGATAAACATCATATAAATATTTTGGCCATGTCATACAATTTAATATGATACACCAATACTGATGATGCAATGCTAATGTTTTATGATGTACCGCTTAAGATCTTATAATTAACACCTGACTATTGTGTTTGGATTCTTCCTTCATACATTGCCAGTGTTTGAAACTCACTATGTTCTTGATCTTTTTTGTATGACAAAATAATACATATAGATATATTTAATTTTGTGACAAAGAAGAATGGTCAAATAGTATCTGTTTCAAATATATTTGATTTAGACATTTGATGCAACAGAATAAAGTAGTTTCAAATGGATTACTATTAGTGTTTTACGTGGTAGGGTATATAATTCAGTGTGCATGATACCTACATTGCAAAATAGTGATACCTAAATTTTGCCATTTTGATCTCTTTCTGACCTCGATGCACACTTTGACAATGAAGTGAAGGTAAGTGTCATAGTAATAATAATCGATTGTTTAATTGGGAAACTTGAGAAATAGCACATTCTGCTGTGAATGAAATCAAAAATGTATCACAGTTAGCAGGATTTGAACCTACGAGGGCAGAGCCCATTAGATTTCAAGTTTAACGCCTTAACCACTCGGCCATAACTGCTTGTTTCTTCATCAAATGTCAAGTTTCCAGTCCATGATAAAAACTGTATCTTTTGTTTTTCACTTCCTGAATTTAAACATCATTAAAGTACTGTTTTAGAAACAGTAGCAGCAGTGAATTTAGTATATATTAATATCAAAACTGTACATAACTACAGTGACTAAAACTCAGTCAGTTTGAGTTTGTATTTTATTTTCAGCAGCTCACAATTTAAAATAGCCCTCATCACTTACAAAATTTTGAAGCACAACCCACCAGCATACATTAGTCAATAATCCACCCATACACTTCATCCAGAAACACTTGATGTAGTAGCTCAAATCTCAAGCTCCACATTCCCTTTTTGACTGTAAGGTTCACAACTTGCACAAACAGTTTAGAATCTCATTTGGTCATTACTCCCTGGCCCTCTGGAACTATCTTCCTTTCCACATAAGAAATAGTTCCTCTGTTACATCCTTTAGGAAACATCTCAAGAAACACCTATTTCACTCAAGCTTCCCTCCATAGAACTTTCCCTCCAGTCACACCCACTATCTTGGATCACTGACCTAGACCATCTCCCACTGCCTCTTTGAAAACTAATTTTGTTAAACTTGCACACTTAGTTCCCCAATGCGGGGAAGATATTGCCTCTGCAAAGCATAAGATTAGATTCAATTGTCAAAATGCAAATCAAAAGAATATTTTTGCCCCAGGTGAGGCTCGAACTCACGACCTCGGCATGGCCTAGAGCACTATATGCATGCTGGACGCTGATATACTGATTATAAGTACCGCACTCTAACCGACTGAGCTACTGGGGCATTCATGCATAATGTCTGGTGTACAAAGTGTAAGGGTATTGGAATTAAACATGTACCAAATGCCTGGTATTTAAATGTTTGTAAGATTATAGAAAGTAGATTGAGGCAGTGTTTGTATTATCAGTTTATTAATATTCTAATATCTAAAGACAACTGAGACATGGACAAAAGTTAACTTTTTCATTGTAAACTAATAGTAACACTACCAGAAGTGGGGTTCGAACCCACGCGGACATTTGTCCATTGGAACTTAAGTCCAACGCCTTAACCACTCGGCCATTCTGGTTTTTTATGTACTTTTCAAAAGCCGTTTACACTTTGGGTATATTAAGTATGACTGCCAAGTTGAACTCTATATTAAGGCCATTAAGCAAAGTTCAAATCTATTTTATAGCTGTCAACTGATAAACATCATATAAATATTTTGGCCATGTCATACAATTTAATATGATACACCAATACTGATGATGCAATGCTAATGTTTTATGATGTACCGCTTAAGATCTTATAATTAACACCTGACTATTGTGTTTGGATTCTTCCTTCATACATTGCCAGTGTTTGAAACTCACTATGTTCTTGATCTTTTTTGTATGACAAAATAATACATATAGATATATTTAATTTTGTGACAAAGAAGAATGGTCAAATAGTATCTGTTTCAAATATATTTGATTTAGACATTTGATGCAACAGAATAAAGTAGTTTCAAATGGATTACTATTAGTGTTTTACGTGGTAGGGTATATAATTCAGTGTGCATGATACCTACATTGCAAAATAGTGATACCTAAATTTTGCCATTTTGATCTCTTTCTGACCTCGATGCACACTTTGACAATGAAGTGAAGGTAAGTGTCATAGTAATAATAATCGATTGTTTAATTGGAAAACTTGAGAAATAGCACATTCTGCTGTGAATGAAATCAAAAAGGTATCACAGTTAGGAGGATTTGAACCTACCAGGGCAGAGCCCATTAGATTTCAAGTTTAACGCCTTAACCACTCAGCCATAACTGCTTCTTTCTTCATCAAATGTCAAGTTTCCAGTCCATGATAAAAACTGTATCTTTTGTTTTTCACTTCCTGAATTTAAACATCATTAAAGTACTGTTTTAGAAACAGTAGCAGCAGTGAATTTAGTATATATTAATATCAAAACTGTACATAACTACAGTGACTAAAACTCAGTCAGTTTGAGTTTGTATTTTATTTTCAGCAGCTCACAATTGAAAATAGCCCTCATCACTTACAAAATTTTGAAGCACAACCCACCACCATACATTAGTCAATAATCCACCCATACACTTCATCCAGAAACACTTGATGTAGTAGCTCAAATCTCAAGCTCCACTTTCCCTTTTTGACTGTAAGGTTCACAACTTGCACAAACAGTTTAGAATCTCATTTGGTCATTACTCCCTGGCCCTCTGGAACTATCTACCTTTCCACATAAGAAATAGTTCCTCTGTTACATCCTTTAGGAAACATCTCAAGAAACACCTATTTCACTCAAGCTTCCCTCCATAGAACTTTCCCTCCAGTCACACCCACTATCTTGGATCACTGACCTAGACCATCTCCCACTGCCTCTTTGAAAACTAATTTTGTTAAACTTGCACACTTAGTTCCCCAATGCGGGGAAGATATTGCCTCTGCAAAGCATAAGATTAGATTCAATTGTCAAAATGCAAATCAAAAGAATATTTTTGCCCCAGGTGAGGCTCGAACTCACGACCTCGGCATGGCCTAGAGCACTATATGCATGCTGGACGCTGATATACTGATTATAAGTACCGCGCTCTAACCGACTGAGCTACTGGGGCATTCATGCATAATGTCTGGTGTACAAAGTGTAAGGGTATTGGAATTAAACATGTACCAAATGCCTGGTATTTAAATGTTTGTTAGATTATAGAAAGTAGATTGAGGCAGTGTTTGTATTATCAGTTTATTAATATTCTAATATCTAAAGACATGGACAAAAGTTAACTTTTTCATTGTAAACTAATAGTAACACTACCAGAAGTGGGGTTCGAACCCACGCGGACATTTGTCCATTGGAACTTAAGTCCAACGCCTTAACCACTCGGCCATTCTGGTTTTTTATGTACTTTTCAAAAGCCGTTTACACTTTGGGCATATTAAGTATGACTGCCAAGTTGAACTCTATATTAAGACCACTAAGCAAAGTTCAAATCTATTTTATAGCTGTCAAGTGATAAACATCATATAAATATTTTGGCCATGTCATACAATTTAATATGATACACCAATACTGATGATGCAATGCTAATGTTTTATGATGTACCGCTTAAGATCTTATAATTAACACCTGACTATTGTGTTTGGATTCTTCCTTCATACATTGCCAGTGTTTGAAACTCACTATGTTCTTGATCTTTTTTGTATGACAAAATAATACATATAGATATATTTAATTTTGTGACAAAGAAGAATGGTCAAATAGTATCTGTTTCAAATATATTTGATTTAGACATTTGATGCAACAGAATAAAGTAGTTTCAAATGGATTACTATTAGTGTTTTACGTGGTAGGGTATATAATTCAGTGTGCATGATACCTACATTGCAAAATAGTGATACCTAAATTTTGCCATTTTGATCTCTTTCTGACCTCGATGCACACTTTGACAATGAAGTGAAGGTAAGTGTCATAGTAATAATAATCGATTGTTTAATTGGGAAACTTGAGAAATAGCACATTCTGTTGTGAATGAAATCAAAAAGGTATCACAGTTAGCAGGATTTGAACCTACGAGAGAAGAGCCCATTAGATTTCAAGTCTAACACCTTAACCACTCAGCCATAACTGCTTCTTTCTTCATAAAAATGTCAAGTTTCCAGTCCATGATAAAAACTGTATCTTTTGTTTTTTACCTCCTGAATTTAAACATCATTAAAGTACTGTTTTAGAAACAGTAGCAGCAGTGAATTTAGTATATATTAATATCAAAACTGTACATAACTACAGTGACTAAAACTCAGTCAGTTTGAATTTGTATTTTATTTTCAGCAGCTCACAATTTAAAATAGCCCTCATCACTTACAAAATTTTGAAGCACAACCCACCAGCATACATTAGTCAATAATCCACCCATACACTTCATCCAGAAACACTTGATGTAGTAGCTCAAATCTCAAGCTCCACATTCCCTTTTTGACTGTAAGGTTCACAACTCGCACAAACAGTTTAGAATCTCATTTGGTCATTACTCCCTGGCCCTCTGGAACTATCTTCCTTTCCACATAAGAAATAGTTCCTCTGTTACATCCTTTAGGAAACATCTCAAGAAACACCTATTTCACTCAAGCTTCCCTCCATAGAACTTTCCCTCCAGTCACACCCACTATCTTGGATCACTGACCTAGACCATCTCCCACTGCCTCTTTGAAAACTAATTTTGTTAAACTTGCACACTTAGTTCCCCAATGCGGGGAAGATATTGCCTCTGCAAAGCATAAGATTAGATTCAATTGTCAAAATGCAAATCAAAAGAATATTTTTGCCCCAGGTGAGGCTCGAACTCTCGACCTCGGCATGGCCTAGAGCACTATATGCATGCTGGATGCTGATATACTGATTATAAGTACCGCGCTCTAACCGACTGAGCTACTGGGGCATTCATGCATAATGTCTGGTGTACAAAGTGTAAGGGTATTGGAATTAAACATGTACCAAATGCCTGGTATTTAAGTGCTTGTTAGATTATAGAGAGTAGATTGAGGCAGTGTTTGTATTATCAGTTTATTAATATTCTAATATCTAAAGACAACTGAGACATGGACAAAAGTTAACTATTTCATTGTAAACTAATAGTAACACTACCAGAAGTGGGGTTCGAACCCACGCGGACATTTGTCCATTGGAACTTAAGTCCAACGCCTTAACCACTCGGCCATTCTGGTTTTTTATGTACTTTTCAAAAGCCGTTTACACTTTGGGCATATTAAGTATGACTGCCAAGTTGAACTCTATATTAAGACCACTAAGCAAAGTTCAAATCTATTTTATAGCTGTCAACTGATAAACATCATATAAATATTTTGGCCATGTCATACAATTTAATATGATACACCAATACTGATGATGCAATGCTAATGTTTTATGATGTACCGCTTAAGATCTTATAATTAACACCTGACTATTGTGTTTGGATTCTTCCTTCATACATTGCCAGTGTTTGAAACTCACTATGTTCTTGATCTTTTTTGTATGACAAAATAATACATATAGATATATTTAATTTTGTGACAAAGAAGAATGGTCAAATAGTATCTGTTTCAAATATATTTGATTTAGACATTTGATGCAACAGAATAAAGTAGTTTCAAATGGATTACTATTAGTGTTTTACGTGGTAGGGTATATAATTCAGTGTGCATGATACCTACATTGCAAAATAGTGATACCTAAATTTTGCCATTTTGATCTCTTTCTGACCTCGATGCACACTTTGACAATGAAGTGAAGGTAAGTGTCATAGTAATAATAATCGATTGTTTAATTGGGAAACTTGAGAAATAGCACATTCTGCTGTGAATGAAATCAAAAAGGTATCACAGTTAGCAGGATTTGAACCTACGAGAGAAGAGCCCATTAGATTTCAAGTCTAACACCTTAACCACTCAGCCATAACTGCTTCTTTCTTCATAAAAATGTCAAGTTTCCAGTCCATGATAAAAACTGTATCTTTTGTTTTTTACCTCCTGAATTTAAACATCATTAAAGTACTGTTTTAGAAACAGTAGCAGCAGTGAATTTAGTATATATTAATATCAAAACTGTACATAACTACAGTGACTAAAACTCAGTCAGTTTGAATTTGTATTTTATTTTCAGCAGCTCACAATTTAAAATAGCCCTCATCACTTACAAAATTTTGAAGCACAACCCACCAGCATACATTAGTCAATAATCCACCCATACACTTCATCCAGAAACACTTGATGTAGTAGCTCAAATCTCAAGCTCCACATTCCCTTTTTGACTGTAAGGTTCACAACTCGCACAAACAGTTTAGAATCTCATTTGGTCATTACTCCCTGGCCCTCTGGAACTATCTTCCTTTCCACATAAGAAATAGTTCCTCTGTTACATCCTTTAGGAAACATCTCAAGAAACACCTATTTCACTCAAGCTTCCCTCCATAGAACTTTCCCTCCAGTCACACCCACTATCTTGGATCACTGACCTAGACCATCTCCCACTGCCTCTTTGAAAACTAATTTTGTTAAACTTGCACACTTAGTTCCCCAATGCGGGGAAGATATTGCCTCTGCAAAGCATAAGATTAGATTCAATTGTCAAAATGCAAATCAAAAGAATATTTTTGCCCCAGGTGAGGCTCGAACTCACGACCTCGGCATGGCCTAGAGCACTATATGCATGCTGGACGCTGATATACTGATTATAAGTACCGCGCTCTAACCGACTGAGCTACTGGGGCATTCATGCATAATGTCTGGTGTACAAAGTGTAAGGGTATTGGAATTAAACATGTACCAAATGCCTGGTATTTAAGTGTTTGTTAGATTATAGAGAGTAGATTGAGGCAGTGTTTGTATTATCAGTTTATTAATATTCTAATATCTAAAGACAACTGAGACATGGACAAAAGTTAACTATTTCATTGTAAACTAATAGTAACACTACCAGAAGTGGGGTTCGAACCCACGCGGACATTTGTCCATTGGAACTTAAGTCCAACGCCTTAACCACTCGGCCATTCTGGTTTTTTATGTACTTTTCAAAAGCCGTTTACACTTTGGGCATATTAAGTATGACTGCCAAGTTGAACTCTATATTAAGACCACTAAGCAAAGTTCAAATCTATTTTATAGCTGTCAAGTGATAAACATCATATAAATATTTTGGCCATGTCATACAATTTAATATGATACACCAATACTGATGATGCAATGCTAATGTTTTATGATGTACCGCTTAAGATCTTATAATTAACACCTGACTATTGTGTTTCGATTCTTCCTTCATACATTGCCAGTGTTTGAAACTCACTATGTTCTTGATCTTTTTTGTATGACAAAATAATACATATAGATATATTTAATTTTTTGACAAAGAAGAATGGTCAAATAGTATCTGTTTCAAATATATTTGATTTAGACATTTGATGCAACAGAATAAAGTAGTTTCAAATGGATTACTATTAGTGTTTTACGTGGTAGGGTATATAATTCAGTGTGCATGATACCTACATTGCAAAATAGTGATACCTAAATTTTGCCATTTTGATCTCTTTCTGACCTCGATGCACACTTTGACAATGAAGTGAAGGTAAGTGTCATAGTAATAATAATCGATTGTTTAATTGGGAAACTTGAGAAATAGCACATTCTGCTGTGAATGAAATCAAAAAGGTATCACAGTTAGCAGGATTTGAACCTACGAGGGCAGAGCCCATTAGATTTCAAGTCTAACGCCTTAACCACTCAGCCATAACTGCTTGTTTCTTCATCAAATGTCAAGTTTCCAGTCCATGATAAAAACTGTATCTTTTGTTTTTTACCTCCTGAATTTAAACATCATTAAAGTACTGTTTTAGAAACAGTAGCAGCAGTGAATTTAGTATATATTAATATCAAAACTGTACATAACTACAGTGACTAAAACTCAGTCAGTTTGAATTTGTATTTTATTTTCAGCAGCTCACAATTTAAAATAGCCCTCATCAGTTACAAAATTTTGAAGCACAACCCACCAGCATACATTAGTCAATAATCCACCCATACACTTCATCCAGAAACACTTGATGTAGTAGCTCAAATCTCAAGCTCCACATTCCCTTTTTGACTGTAAGGTTCACAACTCGCACAAACAGTTTAGAATCTCATTTGGTCATTACTCCCTGGCCCTCTGGAACTATCTTCCT
Source organism: Sabellastarte sp. h YS-2021 (assembly GCA_964017235.1). NCBI lineage: Eukaryota > Metazoa > Annelida > Polychaeta > Sabellida > Sabellidae > Sabellastarte > Sabellastarte sp. h YS-2021. The sequence goes on along the minus strand of OZ024929.1, from coordinate 173,510,894 downwards.
TTCCACATAAGAAATAGTTCCTCTGTTACATCCTTTAGGAAACATCTCAAGAAACACCTATTTCACTCAAGCTTCCCTCCATAGAACTTTCCCTCCAGTCACACCCACTATCTTGGATCACTGACCTAGACCATCTCCCACTGCCTCTTTGAAAACTAATTTTGTTAAACTTGCACACTTAGTTCCCCAATGCGGGGAAGATATTGCCTCTGCAAAGCATAAGATTAGATTCAATTGTCAAAATGCAAATCAAAAGAATATTTTTGCCCCAGGTGAGGCTTGAACTCATGACCTCGGCATGGCCTAGAGCACTATATGCATGCTGGACGCTGATATACTGATTATAAGTACCGCGCTCTAACCGACTCAGCTACTGGGGCATTCATGCATAATGTCTGGTGTACAAAGTGTAAGGGTATTGGAATTAAACATGTACCAAATGCCTGGTATTTAAGTGTTTGTTAGATTATAGAAAGTAGATTGAGGCAGTGTTTGTATTATCAGTTTATTAATATTCTAATATCTAAAGACAACTGAGACATGGACAAAAGTTAACTCTTTCATTGTAAACTAATAGTAACACTACCAGAAGTGGGGTTCGAACCCACGCGGACATTTGTCCATTGGAACTTAAGTCCAACGCCTTAACCACTCGGCCATTCTGGTTTTTTATGTACTTTTCAAAAGCCGTTTACACTTTGGGCATATTAAGTATGACTGCCAAGTTGAACTCTATATTAAGACCACTAAGCAAAGTTCAAATCTATTTTATAGCTGTCAACTGATAAACATCATATAAATATTTTGGCCATGTCATACAATTTAATATGATACACCAATACTGATGATGCAATGCTAATGTTTTATGATGTACCGCTTAAGATCTTATAATTAACACCTGACTATTGTGTTTGGATTCTTCCTTCATACATTGCCAGTGTTTGAAACTCACTATGTTCTTGATCTTTTTTGTATGACAAAATAATACATATAGATATATTTAATTTTGTGACAAAGAAGAATGGTCAAATAGTATCTGTTTCAAATATATTTGATTTAGACATTTGATGCAACAGAATAAAGTAGTTTCAAATGGATTACTATTAGTGTTTTACGTGGTAGGGTATATAATTCAGTGTGCATGATACCTACATTGCAAAATAGTGATACCTAAATTTTGCCATTTTGATATCTTTCTGACCTCGATGCACACTTTGACTATGAAGTGAAGGTAAGTGTCATAGTAATAATAATCGATTGTTTAATTGGGAAACTTGAGAAATAGCACATTCTCCTGTGAATGAAATCAAAAAGGTATCACAGTTAGCAGGATTTGAACCTACGAAGGCAGAGCCCATTAGATTTCAAGTCTAACGCCTTAACCACTCAGCCATAACTGCTTGTTTCTTCATCAAATGTCAAGTTTCCAGTCCATGATAAAAACTGTATCTTTTGTTTTTTACCTCCTGAATTTAAACATCATTAAAGTACTGTTTTAGAAACAGTAGCAGCAGTGAATTTAGTATATATTGATATCAAAACTGTACATAACTACAGTGACTAAAACTCACTCAGTTTGAATTTGTATTTTATTTTCAGCAGCTCACATTTTAAAATAGCCCTCATCACTTACAAAATTTTGAAGCACAACCCACCAGCATACATTAGTCAATAATCCACCCATACACTTCATCCAGAAACACTTGATGTAGTAGCTCAAATCTCAAGCTCCACATTCCCTTTTTGACTGTAAGGTTCACAACTCGCACAAACAGTTTAGAATCTCATTTGGTCATTACTCCCTGGCCCTCTGGAACTATCTTCCTTTCCACATAAGAAATAGTTCCTCTGTTACATCCTTTAGGAAACATCTCAAGAAACACCTATTTCACTCAAGCTTCCCTCCATAGAACTTTCCCTCCAGTCACACCCACTATCTTGGATCACTGACCTAGACCATCTCCCACTGCCTCTTTGAAAACTAATTTTGTTAAACTTGCACACTTAGATCCCCAATGCGGGGAAGATATTGCCTCTGCAAAGCATAAGATTAGATTCAATTGTCAAAATGCAAATCAAAAGAATATTTTTGCCCCAGGTGAGGCTCGAACTCACGACCTCGGCATGGCCTAGAGCACTATATGCATGCTGGACGCTGATATACTGATTATAAGTACCGCGCTCTAACCGACTGAGCTACTGGGGCATTCATACATAATGTCTGGTGTACAAAGTGTAAGGGTATTGGAATTAAACATGTACCAAATGCCTGGTATTTAAGTGTTTGTTAGATTATAGAAAGTAGATTGAGGCAGTGTTTGTATTATCAGTTTATTAATATTCTAATATCTAAAGACAACTGAGACATGGACAAAAGTTAACTTTTTCATTGTAAACTAATAGTAACACTACCAGAAGTGGGGTTCGAACCCACGCGGACATTTGTCCATTGGAACTTAAGTCCAACGCCTTAACCACTCGGCCATTCTGGTTTTTTATGTACTTTTCAAAAGCCGTTTACACTTTGGCCATATTAAGTATGACTGCCAAGTTGAACTCTATATTAAGACCACTAAGCAAAGTTCAAATCTATTTTATAGCTGTCAACTGATAAACATCATATAAATATTTTGGCCATGTCATACAATTTAATATGATACACCAATACTGATGATATAGATATATTTAATTTTGTGACAAAGAAGAATGGTCAAATAGTATCTGTTTCAAATATATTTGATTTAGACATTTGATGCAACAGAATAAAGTAGTTTCAAATGGATTACTATTAGTGTTTTACGTGGTAGGGTATATAATTCAGTGTGCATGATACCTACATTGCAAAATAGTGATACCTAAATTTTGCCATTTTGATCTCTTTCTGACCTCGATGCACACTTTGACAATGAAGTGAAGGTAAGTGTCATAGTAATAATAATCGATTGTTTAATTGGGAAACTTGAGAAATAGCACATTCTGCTGTGAATGAAATCAAAAAGGTATCACAGTTAGCAGGATTTGAACCTACAAGGGCAGAGCCCATTAGATTTCAAGTCTAACGCCTTAACCACTCAGCCATAACTGCTTGTTTCTTCATCAAATGTCAAGTTTCCAGTCCATGATAAAAACTGTATCTTTTGTTTTTCACTTTCTGAATTTAAACATCATTAAAGTACTGTTTTAGAATTTAGTATATATTAATATCAAAACTGTACATAACTACAGTGACTAAAACTCAGTCAGTTTGAGTTTGTATTTTATTTTCAGCAGCTCATAATTTAAAATAGCCCTCATCACTTACAAAATTTTGAAGCACAACCCACCAGCATACATTAGTCAATAATCCACCCATACACTTCATCCAGAAACACTTGATGTAGTAGCTCAAATCTCAAGCTCCACATTCCCTTTTTGACTGTAAGGTTCACAACTTGCACAAACAGTTTAGAATCTCATTTGGTCATTACTCCCTGGCCCTCTGGAACTATCTTCCTTTCCACATAAGAAATAGTTCCTCTGTTATATCCTATAGGAAACATCTCAAGAAACACCTATTTCACTCAAGCTTCCCTCCATAGAACTTTCCCTCCCGTCACACCCACTCTCTTGGATCACTGACCTAGACCATCTCCCACTGCCTCTTTGAAAACTAATTTTGTTAAACTTGCACACTTAGTTCCCCAATGCGGGGAAGATATTGCCTCTGCAAAGCATAAGATTAGATTCAATTGTCAAAATGCAAATCAAAAGAATATTTTTGCCCCAGGTGAGGCTCGAACTCACGACCTCGGCATGGCCTAGAGCACTATATGCATGCTGGACGCTTATATACTGATTATAAGTACCGCGCTCTAACCGACTGAGCTCCTGGGGCATTCATGCATAATGTCTGGTGTACAAAGTGTAAGGGTATTGGAATTAAACATGTACCAAATGCCTGGCATTTAAGTGTTTGTTAGATTATAGAAAGTAGATTGAGGCAGTGTTTGTATTATCAGTTTATTAATATTCTAATATCTAAAGACAACTGAGACATGGACAAAAGTTAACTTTTTCATAGTAAATTAATAGTAACACTACCAGAAGTGGGGTTCGAACCCACGCGGACATTTGTCCATTGGAACTTAAGTCCAACGCCTTAACCACTCAGCCATTCTGGTTTTTTATGTACTTTTCAAAAGCCGTTTACACTTTGGGCATATTAAGTATGACTGCCAAGTTGAACTCTATATTAAGACCACTAAGCAAAGTTCAAATCTATTTTATAGCTGTCAACTGATAAACATCATATAAATATTTTGGCCATGTCATACAATTTAATATGATACACCAATACTGATGATGCAATGCTAATGTTTTATGATGTACCGCTTAAGATCTTATAATTAACACCTGACTATTGTGTTTGGATTCTTCCTTCATACATTGCCAGTGTTTGAAACTCACTATGTTCTTGATCTTTTTTGTATGACAAAATAATACATATAGATATATTTAATTTTGTGACAAAGAAGAATGGTAAAATAGTATCTGTTTCCAATATATTTGATTTAGACATTTGATGCAACAGAATAAAGTAGTTTCAAATGGATTACTATTAGTGTTTTACGTGGTAGGGTATATAATTCAGTGTGCATGATACCTACATTGCAAAATAGTGATACCTAAATTTTGCCATTTTGATCTCTTTCTAATCTCGATGCACACTTTGACAATGAAGTGAAGGTAAGTGTCATAGTAATAATAATCCATTGTTTAATTGGGAAACTTGAGAAATAGCACATTCTCCTGTGAATGAAATCAAAAAGGTATCACAGTTAGCAGGATTCAAACCTACGAGGGCAGAGCCCATTAGATTTCAAGTCTAACGCCTTAACCACTCGGCCATAACTGCTTCTTTCTTCATCAAATGTCAAGTTTCCAGTCCATGATAAAAACTGTATCTTTTGTTTTTCACCTCCTGAATTTAAACATCATTAAAGTACTGTTTTAGAAACAGTAGCAGCAGTGTAAGGTTTTTGACTGTAAGGTTCACAACTCGCACAAACAGTTTAGAATCTCATTTGGTCATTACTCCCTGGCCCTCTGGAACTATCTTCCTTTCCACATGAGAAATACTTCCTCTATTACATCCTTTAGGAAACATCTCAAGAAACACCTATTTCACTCAAGCTTCCCTCCTTAAAACTTTCCCTCCAGTCACACCCACTATCTTGGATCACTGACCTAGACCATCTCCCACTGCCTCTTTGAAAACTAATTTTGTTAAACTTGCACACTTAGTTCCCCAATGCGGGGAAGATATTGCCTCTGCAAAGCATGAGATTAGATTCAATTGTCAAAATGCAAATCAAAAGAACATTTTTGCCCAAGGTGAGGCTCGAACTCACGACCTCGGCATGGCCTAGAGCACTATATGCATGCTGGACGCTCATATACTGATTATAAGTACCGCGCTCTAACCGACTGAGCTACTGGGGCAGTCACGCATAATGTCTGGTGTACAAAGTGTAAGGGTATTGGAATTAAACATGTACCAAATGCCTGGTATTTAAGTGTTTGTTAGATTATAGAAAGTAGATTGAGGCAGTGTTTGTATTATCAGTTTATTAATATTCTAATATCTAAAGACAACTGAGACATGGAAAAAAGTTAACTTTTTCATTGTAAACTAATAGTAACAATACCAGAAGTGGGGTTCAAACCCACCCGGACATTTGTCCATTGGAACTTAAGTCCAACGCCTTAACCACTCGGCCATTCTGGCTTTTTATGTACTTTTCAAAAGCCGTTTACACTTTGGGCATATTAAGTATGACTGTCAAGTTGAACTCTATATTAAGACCACTAAGCAAAGTTCAAATCTATTTTATAGCTGTCAACTGATAAACATCATATAAATATTTTGGTCATGTCATACAATTTAATATGATACACCAATACTGATGATGCAATGCTAATGTTTTATGATGTACCGCTTAAGATCTTATAATTAACACCTGACTATTGTGTTTGGATTCTTCCTTCATACATTGCCAGTGTTTGAAACTCACTATGTTCTTGATCTTTTTTGTATGACAAATAATACATATAGATATATTTAATTTTGTGACAAAGAAGAATGGTCAAATAGTATCTGTTTCAAATATATTTGATTTAGACATTTGATGCAACAGAATAAAGTAGTTTCAAATGGATTACTATTAGTGTTTTACGTGGTAGGGTATATAATTCAGTGTGCATGATACCTGCATTGCAAAATAGTGATACCTAAATTTTGCCATTTTGATCTCTTTCTGACCTGGATTCACACTTTGACAATGAAGTGAAGGTAAGTGTCATAGTAATAATAATCCATTGTTTAATTGGAAAACTTGAGAAATAGCACATTCTGCTGTGAATGAAATCAAAAAGGTATCGCAGTTAGCAGGATTCGAACCTACCAGGGCAGAGCCCATTAGATTTCAAGTCTAACGCCTTAACCACTCGGCCATAACTGCTTCTGTCTTCATCAAATGTCAAGTTTCCAATCCATGATCAAAACTGTATCTTTTGTTTTTCACCTCCTGAATTTAAACATCATTAAAGTACTGTTTTAGAAACAGTAGCAGCAGTGAATTTAGTATATATTAATATCAAAACTGTACATAACTACAGTGACTAAAACTCAGTCAGTTTGAATTTGTATTTTATTTTCAGCAGCTCACAATTTAAAATAGCCCTCATCACTTACAAAATTTTGAAGCACAACCCACCAGCATACATTAGTCAATAATCCACCCATACACTTCATCCAGAAACACTTGATGTAGTAGCTCAAATCTCAAGCTCCACATTCCCTTTTTGACTGTAAGGTTCACAACTCGCACAAACAGTTTAGAATCTCATTTGGTCATTACTCCCTGGCCCTCTGGAACTATCTTCCTTTCCACATGAGAAATAGTTCCTCTGTTACATCCTTTAGGAAACATCTCAAGAAACACCTATTTCACTCAAGCTTCCCTCCTTAGCACTTTCCCTCCAGTCACACCCACTATCTTGGATCACTGACCTAGACCATCTCCCACTGCCTCTTTGAAAACTAATTTTGTTAAACTTGCACACTTAGTTCCCCAATGCGGGGAAGATATTGCCTCTGCAAAGCATGAGATTAGATTCAATTGTCAAAATGCAAATCAAAAGAATATTTTTGCCCAAGGTGAGGCTCGAACTCACGACCTCGGCATGGCCTAGAGCACTATATGCATGCTGGATGCTGATATACTGATTATAAGTACCGCGCTCTGACCGACTGAGCTACTGGGGCAGTCACGCATAATGTCTGGTGTACAAAGTGTAAGGGTATTGGAATTAAACATGTAACAAATGCCTGGTATTTAAGTGTTTCTTAGATTATAGAAAGTAGATTGAGGCAGTGTTTGTATTATCAGTTTATTAATATTCTAACATCTAAAGACAACTAAGACATGGACAAAAGTTAACGTTTTCATTGTGAACTAATAGTAACACTACCAGAAGTGGGGTTCGAACCCACGCGGACATTTGTCCATTGGAAGTTAAGTCCAACGCCTTAACCACTTCGCCATAACTGGTTCTTTCTTCATCAAATGCCATGTTTTGAGTACATGATAAAAACCGTATCTTTTGTGTTTCACTTCCTGAATTTAAACATCATTAAAGTACTGTTTTAGAAACAGTAGCAGCAGTGAATTAAGTATATATTAATATCAAAACTGTACATAACTACAGTGACTAAAACTCAGTCAGTTTGAATTTGTATTTTATTTTCAGCGGCTCACAATTTAAAATAGCCCTCATCACTTACAAAATTTTGAAGCACAACCCACCAGCATACATTAGTCAATAATCCACCTATACACTTCATCCAGAAACACTTGATGTAGTAGCTCGAATCTCTAGCTCCACATTCCCTTTTTGACTGTAAGGTTCACAACTCGCACAAACAGTTTAGAATCTCATTTGGTCATTACTCCTGGGCCCTCTGGAACTATCTTCCTTTCCACATAAGAAATAGTTCCTCTGTTGCATCCTTTAGGAAACATCTCAAGAAACTCCTATTTCACTCAAGCTTCCCTCCATAGAACTTTCCCTCCATTCACACCCACTATCTTGGATCACTGACCTAAACCATCTCCCACTGCCTCTTTGAAAACTAATTTTGTTAAACTTCCACACTTAGTTCCCCAATGCGGGGAAGATATTGCCTCTGCAAAGCATAAGATTAGATTCAATTGTCAAAATGCAAATCAAAAGAATAATTTTGCCCCAGGTGAGGCTCAAACTCACGACCTCGGCATGGCCTAGAGCACAATATGTATGCTGGACGCTGATATACTGATTATAAGTACCGCTCTCTAACCGACTGAGCTACTGGGGCAGTCACACATGTCTGGTGTACAAAGTGTAAGGGTATTGGAATTAAACATGTACCAAATGCCTGGTATTTAAATGTTTGTTAGATTATAGAAAGTAGATTCAGGCAGTGTTTGTATTATCAGTTTATTAATATTCTAATATCTAAAGACAACTGAGACATGGACAAAAGTTAACTTTTTCATTGTAAACTAATAGTAACACTATCAGAAGTGAGGTTTGAACCCACGCGGACATATGTCCATTGGAACTTAAGTTCAACGCCTTAACCACTCGGCCATTCTGGTTTTTTATGTACTTTTCAAAAGCCGTTTACACTTTGGGCATATTAAGTATGACTGCCAAGTTGAACTCTATATTAAGACCACTAAGCAAAGTTCAAATCTATTTTATAGCTGTCAACTGATAAACATCATATAAATATTTTGGCCATGTCATACAATTTAATATGATACACCAATACTGATGATGCAATGCTAATGTTTTATGATGTACCGCTTAAGATCTTATAATTAACACCTGACTATTGTGTTTGGATTCTTCCTTCATACATTGCCAGTGTTTGAAACTCACTATGTTCTTGATCTTTTTTGTATGACAAAATAATACATATAGATATATTTAATTTTGTGACAAAGAAGAATGGTCAAATAGTATCTGTTTCCAATATATTTGATTTAGACATTTGATGCAACAGAATAAAGTAGTTTCAAATGGATTACTATTAGTGTTTTACATGGTAGGGTATATAATTCAGTGTGCATGATACCTACATTGCAAAATAGTGATACCTAAATTTTGCCATTTTGATCTCTTTCTGACCTCGATGCACACTTTGACAATGAAGTGAAGGTAAGTGTCATAGTAATAATAATCCATTGTTTAATTGGGAAACTTGAGAAATAGCACATTCTCCTGTCAATGAAATCAAAAAGGTATCACAGTTAGCAGGATTTGAACCTACGAGGGCAGAGCCCACTATATTTCAAGTCTAACGCCTTAACCACTCGGCCATAACTGCTTCTTTCTTCATCAAATGTCAAGTTTCCAGTCCATGATAAAAGCTGTATCTTTTGTTTTTCACCTCCTGAATTTAAACATCATTAAAGTACTGTTTTAGAAACAGTAGCAGCAGTGAATTTAGTATATATTAATATCAAAACTGTACATAACTACAGTGACTAAAACTCAGTCAGTTTGAATTTGTATTTTATTTTCAGCAGCTCACAATTTAAAATAGCCCTCATCACTTACAAAATTTTGAAGCACAACCCACCAGCATACATTAGTCAATAATCCACCCATACACTTCATCCAGAAACACTTGATGTAGTAGTTTAAATCTCAAGCTCCACATTCCCTTTTTGACTGTAAGGTTCACAACTTGCACAAACAGTTTAGAATCTCATTTGGTCATTACTCCCTGGCCCCCTGGAACTATCTTCCTTTCCACATAAGAAATAGTTCCTCTGTTACATCCTTTAGGAAACATCTCAAGAAACACCTATTTCACTCAAGCTTCCCTCCATAGAACTTTCCCTCCAGTCACACCCACTATCTTGGATCACTGACCTAGACCATCTCCCACTGCCTCTTTGAAAACTAATTTTGTTAAACTTGCACACTTAGTTCCCCAATGCGGGGAAGATATTGCCTCTGCAAAGCATAAGATTAGATTCAATTGTCAAAATGCAAATCTAAAGAATATTTTTGCCCCAGGTGAGGGTCAAACTCACGACCTCGGCATGGCCTAGAGCACTATATGCATGCTGGACGCTGATATACTGATTATAAGTACCGCGCTCTAACCGACTGAGCCACTGGGGCAGCCACGCATAATGTCTGGTGTACAAAGTGTAAAGGTATTGGAATTAAACATGTACCAAATGCCTGGTATTTAAATGTTTGTTAGATTATAGAAAGTAGATTGAGGCAGTGTTTGTATTATCAGTTTATTAATATTCTAATATCTAAAGACAACTGAGACATGGACAAAAGTTAACTTTTTCATTGTAAACTAATAGTAAAAATACCAGAAGTGGGGTTGGAACCCACGCGGACATTTGTCCTTTGGAACTTAAGTCCAACGCCTTAACCACTCAGCCATTCTGGCTTTTTATGTACTTTTCAAAAGCCGTTTACACTTTGGGCATATTAAGTATGACTGCCAAGTTGAACTCTATATTAAGACCACTAAGCAAAGTTCAAATCTATTTTATAGCTGTCAACTGATAAACATCATATAAATATTTTGGCCATGTCATACAATTTAATATGATACACCAATACTGATGATGCAATGCTAATGTTTTATGATGTACCGCTTAAGATCTTATAATTAACACCTGACTATTGTGTTTGGATTCTTCCTTCATACATTGCCAGTGTTTGAAACTCACTATGTTCTTGATCTTTTTTTGTATGACAAATAATACATATAGATATATTCAATTTTGTGACAAAGTCCCCTTGTGGGTCCGGGGAAGTAGAATAGGCCCAAAGTGCCCTCCTGCGTGTCGTAAGAGGCGACTAAATGGGGGTGTGATATCACAGAACAACACAAACTTTGACTAGATTTTATTGATGTTTTCTTTTAATTTACTCCTTTTTAGAATTTGTTCTATTTATGGTTTGTACCTGTTTTATTGTATCTGTACCGTTAGTTGTATATTCTGGTTTAGTTTTAATCTGTATTTCTAGTCATGATTTTTTTATATTTGATTATGTTATACATATTGTTTAGTAAAAGTATTTGTAGTCTGTATTTGTCGTTCCTCTAGTCTTTTTCTTGTATTGTGTTTTATTCAAATATTGTTTGTCTAATGTCTTTTTTAATATGTGTATCTAGTCAGATTTCTTCATGTAGTACACATTGTTTAGTTAATGTATTTATTAATTTTAATGGTGCTGCATAACACCAAGGTGTTTAGCACTTTAAATTTTAACTTTACTTTACTTTACTTTACTTTACTTTGTGACAAAGAAGAATGGTCAAATAGTATCTGTTTCAAATATATTTGATTTAGACATTTGATGCAGAGGTCCTCGGTGGCCTAGTGGTTAGCAAGTTTGGCATCTAATCATAGGCTGTCACCTCTGTGGGTTCGAGTCCCATAAGTGGCAATTCTGAGGACCTGTCCCAATATGACCCTGGCTGTTGAACAGGACGTAAAACCCCAACTTTGACTTTGACATTTGATGCAACAGAATAAAGTAGTTTCAAATGGATTACTATTAGTGTTTTACGTGGTAGGGTATATAATTCAGTGTGCATGATACCTACATTCCAAAACAGTGATACCTAAATTTTCCATTTTGATCTCTTTCTGATCTCGATGCACACTTTGACAATGAAGTGAAGGTAAGTGTCATAGTAATAATAATCGATTGTTTAATTGGGAAACTTGAGAAATAGCACATTCTACTGTGAATGAAATCAAAAAGGTATCGCAGTTAACAGGATTCGAACCTACGAGGGCAGAGCCCATTAGATTTCAAGTCTAACGCCTTAACCACTAGGCCATAACTGCTTCTTTCTTCATCATATGTCAAGTTTCCAGTCCATGATAAAAACTGTATCTTTTGTTTTTCACTTCCTGAATTTAAACATCATTAAAGTACTGTTTTAGAAACAGTAGCAGCAGTGAATTTAGTATATATTAATATCAAAACTGTACATAACTACAGTGACTAAAACTCAGTCAGTTTGAATTTGTATTTTATTTTCAGCAGCTCACAATTTAAAATAGCCCTCATCACTTACAAAATTTTGAAGCACAACCCACCAGCATACATTAGTCAATAATCCACCCATACACTTCATCCAGAAACACTTGATGTAGTAGCTCAAATCTCAAGCTCCACGTTCCCTGTTTGACTGTAAGGTTCACAACTTCCACAAACAGTTTAGAATCTCATTTGGTCATTACTCCCTGGCCCTCTGGAACTATCTTCCTTTCCACATAAGAAATAGTTCCTCTGTTACATCCTTTAGGAAACATCTCAAGAAAGACCTATTTCACTCAAGCTTCCCTCCATAGAACTTTCCCTCCAGTCACACCCACTATCTTGGATCACTGACCTAGACCATCTCCCACTGCCTCTTTGAAAACTAATTTTGTTAAACTTGCACACTTAGTTCCCCAATGCGGGGAAGATATTGCCTCTGCAAAGCATAAGATTAGATTCAATTGTCAAAATGCAAATCAAAAGAATATTTTTGCCCCAGGTGAGGCTCGAACTCACGACCTCGGCATGGCCTAGAGGACTATATGCATGCTGTACGCTGATATACTGATTATAAGTACCGCGCTCTAACCGACTGAGCCACTGGGGCAGCCACGCATAATGTCTGGTGTACAAAGTGTAAGGGTATTGGAATTAAACATGTACCAAATGCCTGGTATTTAAGTGTTTGTTAGATTATAAAAAGTAGATTGAGGCAGTGTTTGTATTATCAGTTTATTAATATTCTAATATCTAAAGACAACTGAGACATGGACAAAAGTTAACTTTTTCATTGTAAACTAATAGTAACACTACCAGAAGTGGGGTTCGAACCCACGCGTACATTTGTCCATTGGAACTTAAGTCCAACACCTTAACCACTCAGCCATTCTGGTTTTTTATGTAATTTTCAAAAGCCGTTTACACTTTGGGCATATTAAGTATGACTGCCAAGTTGAACTCTATATTAAGACCACTGAGCAAAGTTCAAATCTATTTTATAGCTGTCAACTGATAAACATCATATAAATATTTTGGCCATGTCATACAATTTAATATGATACACCAATACTGATGATGCAATGCTAATGTTTTATGATGTACCGCTTAAGATCTTATAATTAACACCTGACTATTGTGCTTGGATTCTTCCTTCATACATTGCCAGTGTTTGAAACTCACTATGTTCTTGATCTTTTTTGTATGACAAAATAATACATATAGATATATTTAATTTTGTGACAAAGAAGAATGGTCAAATAGTATCTGTTTCAAATATATTTGATTTAGACATTTGATGCAACAGAATAAAGTAGTTTCAAATGGATTACTATCAGTGTTTTACATGGTAGGGTATATAATTCAGTGTGCATGATACGTGCATTGCAAAATAGTGATACCTAAATTTTGCCATTTTGATCTCTTTCTGACCTGGATTCACACTTTGACAATGAAGTGAAGGTAAGTGTCATAGTAATAATAATCCATTGTTTAATTGGGAAACTTGAGAAATAGCACATTCTGCTGTGAATGAAATCAAATAGGTATCGCAGTTAGCAGGATTCGAACCTACGAGGGCAGAGCCCATTAGATTTCAAGTCTAACACCTTAACCACTCGGCCATAACTGCTTCTGTCTTCATCAAATGTCAAGTTTCCAGTCCATGATCAAAACTGTATCTTTTGTTTTTCACCTCCTGAATTTAAACATCATTAAAGTACTGTTTTAGAAACAGTAGCAGCAGTGAATTTAGTATATATTGATATCAAAACTGTACATAACTACAGTGACTAAAACTCAGTCAGTTTGAATTTGTATTTTATTTTCAGCAGCTCACAATTTAAAATAGCCCTCATCACTTACAAAATTTTGAAGCACAACCCACCAGCATACATTAGTCAATAATCCACCCATACACTTCATCCAGAAACACTTGATGTAGTAGCTCAAATCTCAAGCTCCACATTCCCTTTTTGACTGTAAGGTTCACAACTTCCACAAACAGTTTAGAATCTCATTTGGTCATTACTCCCTGGCCCTCTGGAACTATCTTCCTTTCCACATAAGAAATAGTTCCTCTGTTACATCCTTTAGGAAACATCTCAAGAAACACCTATTTCACTCAAGCTTCCCTCCATAGAACTTTCCCTCCAGTCACACCCACTATCTTGGATCAGTGACCTAGACCATCTCCCACTGCCTCTTTGAAAACTAATTTTATATACTGATTATAAGTACCGCGCTCTAACCGACTGAGCTACTGGGGCAGTCACACATAATGTCTGGTGTACAAAGTGTAAGGGTATTGGAATTAAACATGTACCAAATGCCTGGTATTTAAGTGTTTGTTAGATTATAGAAAGTAGATTGAGGCAGTGTTTGTATTATCAGTTTATTAATATTCTAATATCTAAAGACAACTGAGACATGGACAAAAGTTTACTTTTTCATTGTAAACTAATAGTAACACTCCCAGAAGTGGGGTTCGAACCCACGCGGACATTTGTCCATTGGAACTTAAGTCCAACGCCTTAACCACTCAGCCATTCTGGTTTTTTATGTACTTTTCAAAAGCCGTTTACACTTTGGGCATATTAAGTATGACTGCCAAGTTGAACTCTATATTAAGACCACTAAGCAAAGTTCAAATTTATTTTATAGCTGTCAACTGATAAACATCATATAAATATTTTGGCCATGTCATACAATTTAATATGATACACCAATACTGATGATGCAATGCTAATGTTTTATGATGTACAGCAAACAAAGGGGGGTTTGGTCTCCATGAGCGTGAATAAAAGACCAGAAATGCATAATATTCAAATGAATTGATTTATGCCTGTTGGGTGGACAGCTCCAATATTCCACATCCGCCACTGCTCATGCCTTCTTCTGTGGGCTGTTGATGGTGTGTTGTATTTGGGAGTGCACCACTTTAGGATTGAGAACTGCATATTCTTAATAGAGTGACTTTTTCCAGTGAAATGTTTGGAAACTGGTGTCACTCTATTATCCTTAGGTTTGTTTACTGAGAGTCTGTGTTCATATATTCTCTGTCTGAACGCCCTCCCTTTTTCTCCAACATAATATTTACCACATTTTTTGCATGTGATTAAATATACAATATCACTGAGTTCACATGAGATTAGTTTTGGGAGGTTTTTAGGTTGGTATTTATCTCCACTGATGTTACAGGTAATTTCACTTATTTTAGTGATTAGAGGGCAGTAAGTGCATTTACCCAGCCGGGTGCAATGGGTGGATATTAGTTTTGTCCTTACCATTTCTTTTGGTGGGTATGAAATGGAGGCTTTAGTAAGCATATCTCTTAGGTTAGGTAACCTCTTGAAGCCAAGTTATCAGCTCTGATATCTAATCCGTCACTCTGTATGTTCCAATTAGATATGGCAGAAACCAGGGTAGAGTGGCTGGATTATCTGTGAGCTTGGCTCTAGCTTCACTAAGGAGTTGCATTGTCTCCTCAGAGATTCTCTCTCTTGGCATAGGTGTGTCTGCAGCTCTGATATCTAATCCGTCACTCTGTATGTTCCAATTAGATACGGCAGAAACCAGGGTAGAGTGGCTAACACTTTCAGATATCACACTCATGATTAAGAAATAAAATAACAGCAAGAAAATTGAAGTGTTATAATGTCACTCAAGTAAATGTTCACAATAGATATTGTAGAAGTGCCTTACACAATATCTTTTAAACTATAGGTATTATGTTTCGAAAGCTATATTTTATTGAACTTTCTCATCAGAGGCTGGAGAATATGGGCTAAGGTCTCCCCTGAAGTACTTTTTGGGATGTGCAATTGAACCTGTTTTTTGCACCTGTGCACCTGTGCACCTGTGCACCGCTAGGCGGTGCATTGCACCTGTGCACCTTTTTTGAGGTGGTTGTTTATTCTGAAGGATTTCAGGTGAGTATATTTTTCTAAGGTTGGAAATATAATATAATTATATTAAATACTATAATTATACTATTTATAAATTTTTAGGTTGTTATATCCTAGAATTATATTCTATGTATAAAAAATTCATATTCTTTTTATATATAATCCACATTAATAAGCCCAGATAGAGTGTATCCTGAAAATGTTGTATGATCATAAGGGTGGATTTATATGTTAATGTTTGAGTCACATTTTAAGTAATAATTGTGCTTATGATAATTCAGGGTAATTCCTGTTCACAATGTAAAAGGTGGGAGGCACCCTATTATTTAATGTTGGTGCAATCCTATAACTGAGGCAGAAACTGGTCTGTGGTTATATCCTGTTTGCATTGGGCAGTTTTAGTAATGGCATATGCACTACAATACATCTTATTAGTTTCAATACATTTTTCGATGTATTGATTGTATTGGATAGATGTATTTATGCATGAACATGTTATTTATTTATATATATTTTATTATATTTATAATTTATGTCATCATATATACAAATAAATCTATCACACCAATATAATATGGTTATTTTATTTATAACTTATTATATATAAATAAGATCTTTATTAGAAAATATTTCATAGGTGGGTATGTAAATAATGCCTAGATATAAAATATAATTTATGCTATTTATTATTTTTAGGACAAATTATATTTAGAATTGAAAAGATTAATAACATCTCAAACATATTATTTTCAGACTGTCAAAAATAATAATGTCCGTGAAACAGTTATTATTTCTAGATGAGATCTGGTTTAATTATTGTCTTTTCTGTATTGGACCAGATGTGTCAATAACTTCTGTCTTTTCTGAGGGGGGATGAAAAGACTAGGTCGAGTTGGCTTTCTTGAGCACATCTCTTCTAGGGTGGGTGTTTTGCTGATGTCTGAAATGTGTGCATCAGTGATGGGTATATCCATCTGTGTGGTTGTGCTTGTGTCTTCACTAGATGGGTCGATTGTGTGAGCTGCATCTGGTCGAGTTGGGGGTGCTGAGACCATTGATGTTGGGTTCAAATCCCATTGAGGCATGGATAGTGGTTGATGTTGGTCAATTATTTTGGATGACTCATCTTTGGTTTCATCCCTTGTTTGGCTACCTCTATTAGCAGTGGGTTGGGCCGCTAGGAGTCCAATTTGGGTGGTTGGGTTCTTACTTCTGGCTAAGTTGGGTTTGCAGAACACTATATCTGAGTTCAGTGTATCCACAAAAATCTTTAGACCTTTATCAAAAGTTAGTAGTGAAAGTTTCTCTCCTAACTCCAAGACCTCCTCCGGTGAAATAACTATTAGAGGCTCTGTTTGGGTTGACTTTTCCTCAGTACTGACATTACTGATGTCAGTGTTCACCTGTCTGGAGACAGTGTTTTGTATCAACTTGCCCTCCAGTTTGTCAGCCATCTTCTGTAACTCTTCATCTTCTTCTGAGTCACTAACTGTCAAGTCCTGTATGACTCTGGTCAGGGCCTCTGATGGGGCGTTTGGCATGGGTGCATTGCTAGTAGATGGGATTACAGTTGGTGTCTGATTTTCATCCAGCCCCTTATTAAGACTATTTTTGAGGCAGATTTTTGAATGTTTGATCATGTCTTCACGCCTTTTGTATGTCTTGGGACAGGTCAAACAATTGTATCTGGTGCTAAGGTGTACACTTGTTTTATGCCTTTTAAGGCTACTGTTCTTAGTGAAGGCTTTTTGGCAAATGCCACATATGAAGTTGGCACGCACATCCATAGTGAAAATGTCACTAAACTCGCACAAATACTTTTGTATGTATACTAGATAATATTTATTATCCTTATATGGTCAATTTATATATGTGAATAAAATATTTAATTATTTTTCAATATTTTTTATTCTTTGTTTATTCATCACCAGTTAACTCTGTTGGCAAAATGAACTAGTTACATGTTTTGTGATGTAATTTGACGTGACGAAATGTGTAAAGTGACGTCATATGATTATTACATCACAAACTCCATATAATATTTGGTATGTCAATATAAGGTATATTGGTATTTATATGATTAGTATAAGATAGATTTAAATTTATTTATTTTATACTGTATACCCTGGTCATTTGAATTATTGTGCATATAATAATAAAGCAAACAAAGGGGGTTTGGTCTCCATGAGCGTGAATAAAAGACCAGAAATGCATAATATTCAAATGAATTGATTTATGCCTGTTGGGTGGACAGCTCCAATATTCCACATCCACCACTGCTCACGCCTTCTTCTGTGGGCTGTTGATGGTGTGTTGTATTTGGGAGTGCACCACTTTAGGATTGAGAACTGCATATCCTTAATAGAGTGACTTTTTCCAGTGAAATGTTTGGAAACTGGTGTCACTCTATTATCCTTAGGTTTGTTTACTGAGAGTCTGTGTTCATATATTCTCTGTCTGAACGCCCTCCCTTTTTCTCCAACATAATATTTACCACATTTTTTGCATGTGATTAAATATACAATATCACTGAGTTCACATGAGATTAGTTTTGGGAGGTTTTTAGGTTGGTATTTATCTCCACTGATGTTACAGGTAATTTCACTTATTTTAGTGATTAGAGGGCAGTAAGTGCATTTACCCAGCCGGGTGCAATGGGTGGATATTAGTTTTGTCCTTACCATTTCTTTTGGTGGGTATGAAATGGAGGCTTTAGTAAGCATATCTCTTAGGTTAGGTAACCTCTTGAAGCCAAGTTATCAGCTCTGATATCTAATCCGTCACTCTGTATGTTCCAATTAGATACGGCAGAAACCAGGGTAGAGTGGCTGGATTATCTGTGAGCTTGGCTCTAGCTTCACTAAGGAGTTGCATTGTCTCCTCAGAGATTCTCTCTCTTGGCATAGGTGTGTCTGCAGCTCTGATATCTAATCTGTCACTCTGTATGTTCCAATTAGATACGGCAGAAACCAGGGTAGAGTGGCTAACACTTTCAGATATCACACTCATGATTAAGAAATAAAATAACAGCAAGAAAATTGAAGTGTTATAATGTCACTCAAGTAAATGTTCACAATAGATATTGTAGAAGTGCCTTACACAATATCTTTTAAACTATAGGTATTATGTTTCGAAAGCTATATTTTATTGAACTTTCTCATCAGAGGCTGGAGAATATGGGCTAAGGTCTCCCCTGAAGTACTTTTTGGGATGTGCAATTGAACCTGTTTTTTGCACCTGTGCACCTGTGCACCGCTAGGCGGTGCATTGCACCTGTGCACCTTTTTTGAGGTGGTTGTTTATTCTGAAGGATTTCAGGTGAGTATATTTTTCTAAGGTTGGAAATATAATATAATTATATTAAATATTATAATTATACTATTTATAAATTTTTAGGTTGTTATATCCTAGAATTATATTCTATATATAAAAAATTCATATTCTTTTTATATATAATCCACATTAATAAGCCCAGATAGAGTGTATCCTGAAAATGTTGTATGATCATAAGGGTGGATTTATATGTTAATGTTTGAATCACATTTTAAGTAATAATTGTGCTTATGATAATTCAGGGTAATTCCTGTTCACAATGTAAAAGGTGGGAGGCACCCTATTATTTAATGTTGGTGCAATCCTATAACTGAGGCAGAAACTGGTCTGTGGTTATATCCTGTTTGCATTGGGCAGTTTTAGTAATGGCATATGCACTACAATACATCTTATTAGTTTCAATACAGTTTTCGATGTATTGATTGTATTGGATAGATGTATTTATGCATGAACATGTTATTTATTTATATATATTTTATTATATTTATAATTTATGTCATCATATATACAAATAAATCTATCACACCAATATAATATGGTTATTTTATTTATAACTTATTATATATAAATAAGATCTTTATTAGAAAATATTTCATAGGTGGGTATGTAAATAATGCCTAGATATAAAATATAATTTATGCTATTTATTATTTTTAGGACAAATTATATTTAGAATTGAAAAGATTAATAACATCTCAAACATATTATTTTCAGACTGTCAAAAATAATAATGTCCGTGAAACAGTTATTATTTCTAGATGAGATCTGGTTTAATTATTGTCTTTTCTGTATTGGACCAGATGTGTCAATAACTTCTGTCTTTTCTGAGGGGGGATGAAAAGACTAGGTCGAGTTGGCTTTCTTGAGCACATCTCTTCTAGGGTGGGTGTTTTGCTGATGTCTGAAATGTGTGCATCAGTGATGGGTATATCCATCTGTGTGGTTGTGCTTGTGTCTTCACTAGATGGGTCGATTGTGTGAGCTGCATCTGGTTGAGTTGGGGGTGCTGAGACCATTGATGTTGGGTTCAAATCCCATTGAGGCATGGATAGTGGTTGATGTTGGTCAATTATTTTGGATGACTCATCTTTGGTTTCATCCCTTGTTTGGCTACCTCTATTAGCAGTGGGTTGGGCCGCTAGGAGTCCAATTTGGGTGGTTGGGTTCTTACTTCTGGCTAAGTTGGGTTTGCAGAACACTATATCTGAGTTCAGTGTATCCACAAAAATCTTTAGACCTTTATCAAAAGTTAGTAGTGAAAGTTTCTCTCCTAACTCCAAGACCTCCTCCGGTGAAATAACTATTAGAGGCTCTGTTTGGGTTGACTTTTCCTCAGTACTGACATTACTGATGTCAGTGTTCACCTGTCTGGAGACAGTGTTTTGTATCAACTTGCCCTCCAGTTTGTCAGCCATCTTCTGTAACTCTTCATCTTCTTCTGAGTCACTAACTGTCAAGTCCTGTATGACTCTGGTCAGGGCCTCTGATGGGGCGTTTGGCATGGGTGCATTGCTAGTAGATGGGATTACAGTTGGTGTCTGATTTTCATCCAGCCCCTTATTAAGACTATTTTTGAGGCAGATTTTTGAATGTTTGATCATGTCTTCACGCCTTTTGTATGTCTTGGGACAGGTCAAACAATTGTATCTGGTGCTAAGGTGTACACTTGTTTTATGCCTTTTAAGGCTACTGTTCTTAGTGAAGGCTTTTTGGCAAATGCCACATATGAAGTTGGCACGCACATCCATAGTGAAAATGTCACTAAACTCGCACAAATACTTTTGTATGTATACTAGATAATATTTATTATCCTTATATGGTCAATTTATATATGTGAATAAAATATTTAATTATTTTTTAATATTTTTTATTCTTTGTTTATTCATCACCAGTTAACTCTGTTGGCAAAATGAACTAGTTACATGTTTTGTGATGTAATTTGACGTGACGAAATGTGTAAAGTGACGTCATATGATTATTACATCACAAACTCCATATAATATTTGGTATGTCAATATAAGGTATATTGGTATTTATATGATTAGTATAAGATAGATTTAAATTTATTTATTTTATACTGTATTCCCTGGTCATTTGAATTATTGTGCATATAATAATAAAGCAAACAAAGGGGGTTTGGTCTCCATGAGCGTGAATAAAAGACCAGAAATGCATAATATTCAAATGAATTGATTTATGCCTGTTGGGTGGACAGCTCCAATATTCCACATCCACCACTGCTCACGCCTTCTTCTGTGGGCTGTTGATGGTGTGTTATATTTGGGAGTGCACCACTTTAGGATTGAGAACTGCATATCCTTAATAGAGTGACTTTTTCCAGTGAAATGTTTGGAAACTGGTGTCACTCTATTATCCTTAGGTTTGTTTACTGAAAGTCTGTGTTCATATATTCTCTGTCTGAACGCCCTCCCTGTTTCTCCAACATAATATTTACCACATTTTTTGCATGTGATTAAATATACAATATCACTGAGTTCACATGAGATTAGTTTTGGGAGGTTTTTAGGTTGGTATTTATCTCCACTGATGTTACAGGTAATTTCACTTATTTTAGTGATTAGAGGGCAGTAAGTGCATTTACCCAGCCGGGTGCAATGGGTGGGTATTAGTTTTGTCCTTACCATTTCTTTTGGTGGGTATGAAATGGAGGCTTTAGTAAGCATATCTCTTAGGTTAGGTAACCTCTTGAAGCCAAGTTATCAGCTCTGATATCTAATCCGTCACTCTGTATGTTCCAATTAGATATGGCAGAAACCAGGGTAGAGTGGCTGGATTATCTGTGAGCTTGGCTTTACAAGGCTTTGTTTAATTGGGAAACTTGAGAAATAGCACATTCTGCTGTGGACAGCTCCAATATTCCACATCTGCCACTGCTCACGCCTTCTTCTGTGGGCTGTTGATGGTGTGTTGTATTTGGGAGTGCACCACTTTAGGATTGAGAACTGCATATCCTTAATAGAGTGACTTTTTCCAGTGAAATGTTTGGAAACTGGTGTCACTCTATTATCCTTAGGTTTGTTTACTGAGAGTCTGTGTTCATATATTCTCTGTCTGAACGCCCTCCCTGTTTCTCCAA
Source organism: Sabellastarte sp. h YS-2021 (assembly GCA_964017235.1). Taxonomy (NCBI): domain Eukaryota; kingdom Metazoa; phylum Annelida; class Polychaeta; order Sabellida; family Sabellidae; genus Sabellastarte; species Sabellastarte sp. h YS-2021. The sequence continues at coordinate 173,488,439 of OZ024929.1, read as the reverse complement.
CATAATATTTACCACATTTTTTGCATGTGATTAAATATACAATATCACTGAGTTCACATGAGATTAGTTTTGGGAGGTTTTTAGGTTGGTATTTATCTCCACTGATGTTACAGGTGATTTCACTTATTTTAGTGATTAGAGGGCAGTAAGTGCATTTACCCAGCCGGGTGCAATGGGTGGGTATTAGTTTTGTCCTTACCATTTCTTTTGGTGGGTATGAAATGGAGGCTTTAGTAAGCATATCTCTTAGGTTAGGTAACCTCTTGAAGCCAAGTTATCAGCTCTGATATCTAATCCGTCACTCTGTATGTTCCAATTAGATATGGCAGAAACCAGGGTAGAGTGGCTGGATTATCTGTGAGCTTGGCTCTAGCTTCACTAAGGAGTTGCATTGTCTCCTCAGAGATTCTCTCTCTTGGCATAGGTGTGTCTGCAGCTCTGATATCTAATCCGTCACTCTGTATGTTCCAATTAGATACGGCAGAAACCAGGGTAGAGTGGCTAACACTTTCAGATATCACACTCATGATTAAGAAATAAAATAACAGCAAGAAAATTGAAGTGTTATAATGTCACTCAAGTAAATGTTCACAATAGATATTGTAGAAGTGCCTTACACAATATCTTTTAAACTATAGGTATTATGTTTCGAAAGCTATATTTTATTGAACTTTCTCATCAGAGGCTGGAGAATATGGGCTAAGGTCTCCCCTGAAGTACTTTTTGGGATGTGCAATTGAACCTGTTTTTTGCACCTGTGCACCTGTGCACCGCTAGGCGGTGCATTGCACCTGTGCACCTTTTTTGAGGTGGTTGTTTATTCTGAAGGATTTCAGGTGAGTATATTTTTCTAAGGTTGGAAATATAATATAATTATATTAAATATTATAATTATACTATTTATAAATTTTTAGGTTGTTATATCCTAGAATTATATTCTATATATAAAAAATTCATATTCTTTTTATATATAATCCACATTAATAAGCCCAGATAGAGTGTATCCTGAAAATGTTGTATGATCATAAGGGTGGATTTATATGTTAATGTTTGAGTCACATTTTAAGTAATAATTGTGCTTATGATAATTCAGGGTAATTCCTGTTCACAATGTAAAAGGTGGGAGGCACCCTATTATTTAATGTTGGTGCAATCCTATAACTGAGGCAGAAACTGGTCTGTGGTTATATCCTGTTTGCATTGGGCAGTTTTAGTAATGGCATATGCACTACAATACATCTTATTAGTTTCAATACAGTTTTCGATGTATTGATTGTATTGGATAGATGTATTTATGCATGAACATGTTATTTATTTATATATATTTTATTATATTTATAATTTATGTCATCATATATACAAATAAATCTATCACACCAATATAATATGGTTATTTTATTTATAACTTATTATATATAAATAAGATCTTTATTAGAAAATATTTCATAGGTGGGTATGTAAATAATGCCTAGATATAAAATATAATTTATGCTATTTATTATTTTTAGGACAAATTATATTTAGAATTGAAAAGATTAATAACATCTCAAACATATTATTTTCAGACTGTCAAAAATAATAATGTCCGTGAAACAGTTATTATTTCTAGATGAGATCTGGTTTAATTATTGTCTTTTCTGTATTGGACCAGATGTGTCAATAACTTCTGTCTTTTCTGAGGGGGGATGAAAAGACTAGGTCGAGTTGGCTTTCTTGAGCACATCTCTTCTAGGGTGGGTGTTTTGCTGATGTCTGAAATGTGTGCATCAGTGATGGGTATATCCATCTGTGTGGTTGTGCTTGTGTCTTCACTAGATGGGTCGATTGTGTGAGCTGCATCTGGTCGAGTTGGGGGTGCTGAGACCATTGATGTTGGGTTCAAATCCCATTGAGGCATGGATAGTGGTTGATGTTGGTCAATTATTTTGGATGACTCATCTTTGGTTTCATCCCTTGTTTGGCTACCTCTATTAGCAGTGGGTTGGGCCGCTAGGAGTCCAATTTGGGTGGTTGGGTTCTTACTTCTGGCTAAGTTGGGTTTGCAGAACACTATATCTGAGTTCAGTGTATCCACAAAAATCTTTAGACCTTTATCAAAAGTTAGTAGTGAAAGTTTCTCTCCTAACTCCAAGACCTCGTCCGGTGAAATAACTATTAGAGGCTCTGTTTGGGTTGACTTTTCCTCAGTACTGACATTACTGATGTCAGTGTTCACCTGTCTGGAGACAGTGTTTTGTATCAACTTGCCCTCCAGTTTGTCAGCCATCTTCTGTAACTCTTCATCTTCTTCTGAGTCACTAACTGTCAAGTCCTGTATGACTCTGGTCAGGGCCTCTGATGGGGCGTTTGGCATGGGTGCATTGCTAGTAGATGAGATTACAGTTGGTGTCTGATTTTCATCCAGCCCCTTATTAAGACTATTTTTGAGGCAGATTTTTGAATGTTTGATCATGTCTTCACGCCTTTTGTATGTCTTGGGACAGGTCAAACAATTGTATCTGGTGCTAAGGTGTACACTTGTTTTATGCCTTTTAAGGCTACTGTTCTTAGTGAAGGCTTTTTGGCAAATGCCACATATGAAGTTGGCACGCACATCCATAGTGAAAATGTCACTAAACTCGCACAAATACTTTTGTATGTATACTAGATAATATTTATTATCCTTATATGGTCAATTTATATATGTGAATAAAATATTTAATTATTTTTTAATATTTTTTATTCTTTGTTTATTCATCACCAGTTAACTCTGTTGGCAAAATGAACTAGTTACATGTTTTGTGATGTAATTTGACGTGACGAAATGTGTAAAGTGACGTCATATGATTATTACATCACAAACTCCATATAATATTTGGTATGTCAATATAAGGTATATTGGTATTTATATGATTAGTATAAGATAGATTTAAATTTATTTATTTTATACTGTATACCCTGGTCATTTGAATTATTGTGCATATAATAATAAAGCAAACAAAGGGGGTTTGGTCTCCATGAGCGTGAATAAAAGACCAGAAATGCATAATATTCAAATGAATTGATTTATGCCTGTTGGGTGGACAGCTCCAATATTCCACATCCACCACTGCTCACGCCTTCTTCTGTGGGCTGTTGATGGTGTGTTGTATTTGGGAGTGCACCACTTTAGGATTGAGAACTGCATATCCTTAATAGAGTGACTTTTTCCAGTGAAATGTTTGGAAACTGGTGTCACTCTATTATCCTTAGGTTTGTTTACTGAGAGTCTGTGTTCATATATTCTCTGTCTGAACGCCCTCCCTGTTTCTCCAACATAATATTTACCACATTTTTTGCATGTGATTAAATATACAATATCACTGAGTTCACATGAGATTAGTTTTGGGAGGTTTTTAGGTTGGTATTTATCTCCACTGATGTTACAGGTAATTTCACTTATTTTAGTGATTAGAGGGCAGTAAGTGCATTTACCCAGCCGGGTGCAATGGGTGGATATTAGTTTTGTCCTTACCATTTCTTTTGGTGGGTATGAAATGGAGGCTTTAGTAAGCATATCTCTTAGGTTAGGTAACCTCTTGAAGCCAAGTTATCAGCTCTGATATCTAATCCGTCACTCTGTATGTTCCAATTAGATACGGCAGAAACCAGGGTAGAGTGGCTGGATTATCTGTGAGCTTGGCTCTAGCTTCACTAAGGAGTTGCATTGTCTCCTCAGAGATTCTCTCTCTTGGCATAGGTGTGTCTGCAGCTCTGATATCTAATCTGTCACTCTGTATGTTCCAATTAGATACGGCAGAAACCAGGGTAGAGTGGCTAACACTTTCAGATATCACACTCATGATTAAGAAATAAAATAACAGCAAGAAAATTGAAGTGTTATAATGTCACTCAAGTAAATGTTCACAATAGATATTGTAGAAGTGCCTTACACAATATCTTTTAAACTATAGGTATTATGTTTCGAAAGCTATATTTTATTGAACTTTCTCATCAGAGGCTGGAGAATATGGGCTAAGGTCTCCCCTGAAGTACTTTTTGGGATGTGCAATTGAACCTGTTTTTTGCACCTGTGCACCTGTGCACCGCTAGGCGGTGCATTGCACCTGTGCACCTTTTTTGAGGTGGTTGTTTATTCTGAAGGATTTCAGGTGAGTATATTTTTCTAAGGTTGGAAATATAATATAATTATATTAAATATTATAATTATACTATTTATAAATTTTTAGGTTGTTATATCCTAGAATTATATTCTATATATAAAAAATTCATATTCTTTTTATATATAATCCACATTAATAAGCCCAGATAGAGTGTATCCTGAAAATGTTGTATGATCATAAGGGTGGATTTATATGTTAATGTTTGAATCACATTTTAAGTAATAATTGTGCTTATGATAATTCAGGGTAATTCCTGTTCACAATGTAAAAGGTGGGAGGCACCCTATTATTTAATGTTGGTGCAATCCTATAACTGAGGCAGAAACTGGTCTGTGGTTATATCCTGTTTGCATTGGGCAGTTTTAGTAATGGCATATGCACTACAATACATCTTATTAGTTTCAATACAGTTTTCGATGTATTGATTGTATTGGATAGATGTATTTATGCATGAACATGTTATTTATTTATATATATTTTATTATATTTATAATTTATGTCATCATATATACAAATAAATCTATCACACCAATATAATATGGTTATTTTATTTATAACTTATTATATATAAATAAGATCTTTATTAGAAAATATTTCATAGGTGGGTATGTAAATAATGCCTAGATATAAAATATAATTTATGCTATTTATTATTTTTAGGACAAATTATATTTAGAATTGAAAAGATTAATAACATCTCAAACATATTATTTTCAGACTGTCAAAAATAATAATGTCCGTGAAACAGTTATTATTTCTAGATGAGATCTGGTTTAATTATTGTCTTTTCTGTATTGGACCAGATGTGTCAATAACTTCTGTCTTTTCTGAGGGGGGATGAAAAGACTAGGTCGAGTTGGCTTTCTTGAGCACATCTCTTCTAGGGTGGGTGTTTTGCTGATGTCTGAAATGTGTGCATCAGTGATGGGTATATCCATCTGTGTGGTTGTGCTTGTGTCTTCACTAGATGGGTCGATTGTGTGAGCTGCATCTGGTCGAGTTGGGGGTGCTGAGACCATTGATGTTGGGTTCAAATCCCATTGAGGCATGGATAGTGGTTGATGTTGGTCAATTATTTTGGATGACTCATCTTTGGTTTCATCCCTTGTTTGGCTACCTCTATTAGCAGTGGGTTGGGCCGCTAGGAGTCCAATTTGGGTGGTTGGGTTCTTACTTCTGGCTAAGTTGGGTTTGCAGAACACTATATCTGAGTTCAGTGTATCCACAAAAATCTTTAGACCTTTATCAAAAGTTAGTAGTGAAAGTTTCTCTCCTAACTCCAAGACCTCGTCCGGTGAAATAACTATTAGAGGCTCTGTTTGGGTTGACTTTTCCTCAGTACTGACATTACTGATGTCAGTGTTCACCTGTCTGGAGACAGTGTTTTGTATCAACTTGCCCTCCAGTTTGTCAGCCATCTTCTGTAACTCTTCATCTTCTTCTGAGTCACTAACTGTCAAGTCCTGTATGACTCTGGTCAGGGCCTCTGATGGGGCGTTTGGCATGGGTGCATTGCTAGTAGATGGGATTACAGTTGGTGTCTGATTTTCATCCAGCCCCTTATTAAGACTATTTTTGAGGCAGATTTTTGAATGTTTGATCATGTCTTCACGCCTTTTGTATGTCTTGGGACAGGTCAAACAATTGTATCTGGTGCTAAGGTGTACACTTGTTTTATGCCTTTTAAGGCTACTGTTCTTAGTGAAGGCTTTTTGGCAAATGCCACATATGAAGTTGGCACGCACATCCATAGTGAAAATGTCACTAAACTCGCACAAATACTTTTGTATGTATACTAGATAATATTTATTATCCTTATATGGTCAATTTATATATGTGAATAAAATATTTAATTATTTTTTAATATTTTTTATTCTTTGTTTATTCATCACCAGTTAACTCTGTTGGCAAAATGAACTAGTTACATGTTTTGTGATGTAATTTGACGTGACGAAATGTGTAAAGTGACGTCATATGATTATTACATCACAAACTCCATATAATATTTGGTATGTCAATATAAGGTATATTGGTATTTATATGATTAGTATAAGATAGATTTAAATTTATTTATTTTATACTGTATACCCTGGTCATTTGAATTATTGTGCATATAATAATAAAGCAAACAAAGGGGGTTTGGTCTCCATGAGCGTGAATAAAAGACCAGAAATGCATAATATTCAAATGAATTGATTTATGCCTGTTGGGTGGACAGCTCCAATATTCCACATCCACCACTGCTCACGCCTTCTTCTGTGGGCTGTTGATGGTGTGTTATATTTGGGAGTGCACCACTTTAGGATTGAGAACTGCATATCCTTAATAGAGTGACTTTTTCCAGTGAAATGTTTGGAAACTGGTGTCACTCTATTATCCTTAGGTTTGTTTACTGAAAGTCTGTGTTCATATATTCTCTGTCTGAACGCCCTCCCTGTTTCTCCAACATAATATTTACCACATTTTTTGCATGTGATTAAATATACAATATCACTGAGTTCACATGAGATTAGTTTTGGGAGGTTTTTAGGTTGGTATTTATCTCCACTGATGTTACAGGTAATTTCACTTATTTTAGTGATTAGAGGGCAGTAAGTGCATTTACCCAGCCGGGTGCAATGGGTGGATATTAGTTTTGTCCTTACCATTTCTTTTGGTGGGTATGAAATGGAGGCTTTAGTAAGCATATCTCTTAGGTTAGGTAACCTCTTGAAGCCAAGTTATCAGCTCTGATATCTAATCCGTCACTCTGTATGTTCCAATTAGATACGGCAGAAACCAGGGTAGAGTGGCTGGATTATCTGTGAGCTTGGCTCTAGCTTCACTAAGGAGTTGCATTGTCTCCTCAGAGATTCTCTCTCTTGGCATAGGTGTGTCTGCAGCTCTGATATCTAATCTGTCACTCTGTATGTTCCAATTAGATACGGCAGAAACCAGGGTAGAGTGGCTAACACTTTCAGATATCACACTCATGATTAAGAAATAAAATAACAGCAAGAAAATTGAAGTGTTATAATGTCACTCAAGTAAATGTTCACAATAGATATTGTAGAAGTGCCTTACACAATATCTTTTAAACTATAGGTATTATGTTTCGAAAGCTATATTTTATTGAACTTTCTCATCAGAGGCTGGAGAATATGGGCTAAGGTCTCCCCTGAAGTACTTTTTGGGATGTGCAATTGAACCTGTTTTTTGCACCTGTGCACCTGTGCACCGCTAGGCGGTGCATTGCACCTGTGCACCTTTTTTGAGGTGGTTGTTTATTCTGAAGGATTTCAGGTGAGTATATTTTTCTAAGGTTGGAAATATAATATAATTATATTAAATATTATAATTATACTATTTATAAATTTTTAGGTTGTTATATCCTAGAATTATATTCTATATATAAAAAATTCATATTCTTTTTATATATAATCCACATTAATAAGCCCAGATAGAGTGTATCCTGAAAATGTTGTATGATCATAAGGGTGGATTTATATGTTAATGTTTGAATCACATTTTAAGTAATAATTGTGCTTATGATAATTCAGGGTAATTCCTGTTCACAATGTAAAAGGTGGGAGGCACCCTATTATTTAATGTTGGTGCAATCCTATAACTGAGGCAGAAACTGGTCTGTGGTTATATCCTGTTTGCATTGGGCAGTTTTAGTAATGGCATATGCACTACAATACATCTTATTAGTTTCAATACAGTTTTCGATGTATTGATTGTATTGGATAGATGTATTTATGCATGAACATGTTATTTATTTATATATATTTTATTATATTTATAATTTATGTCATCATATATACAAATAAATCTATCACACCAATATAATATGGTTATTTTATTTATAACTTATTATATATAAATAAGATCTTTATTAGAAAATATTTCATAGGTGGGTATGTAAATAATGCCTAGATATAAAATATAATTTATGCTATTTATTATTTTTAGGACAAATTATATTTAGAATTGAAAAGATTAATAACATCTCAAACATATTATTTTCAGACTGTCAAAAATAATAATGTCCGTGAAACAGTTATTATTTCTAGATGAGATCTGGTTTAATTATTGTCTTTTCTGTATTGGACCAGATGTGTCAATAACTTCTGTCTTTTCTGAGGGGGGATGAAAAGACTAGGTCGAGTTGGCTTTCTTGAGCACATCTCTTCTAGGGTGGGTGTTTTGCTGATGTCTGAAATGTGTGCATCAGTGATGGGTATATCCATCTGTGTGGTTGTGCTTGTGTCTTCACTAGATGGGTCGATTGTGTGAGCTGCATCTGGTCGAGTTGGGGGTGCTGAGACCATTGATGTTGGGTTCAAATCCCATTGAGGCATGGATAGTGGTTGATGTTGGTCAATTATTTTGGATGACTCATCTTTGGTTTCATCCCTTGTTTGGCTACCTCTATTAGCAGTGGGTTGGGCCGCTAGGAGTCCAATTTGGGTGGTTGGGTTCTTACTTCTGGCTAAGTTGGGTTTGCAGAACACTATATCTGAGTTCAGTGTATCCACAAAAATCTTTAGACCTTTATCAAAAGTTAGTAGTGAAAGTTTCTCTCCTAACTCCAAGACCTCGTCCGGTGAAATAACTATTAGAGGCTCTGTTTGGGTTGACTTTTCCTCAGTACTGACATTACTGATGTCAGTGTTCACCTGTCTGGAGACAGTGTTTTGTATCAACTTGCCCTCCAGTTTGTCAGCCATCTTCTGTAACTCTTCATCTTCTTCTGAGTCACTAACTGTCAAGTCCTGTATGACTCTGGTCAGGGCCTCTGATGGGGCGTTTGGCATGGGTGCATTGCTAGTAGATGGGATTACAGTTGGTGTCTGATTTTCATCCAGCCCCTTATTAAGACTATTTTTGAGGCAGATTTTTGAATGTTTGATCATGTCTTCACGCCTTTTGTATGTCTTGGGACAGGTCAAACAATTGTATCTGGTGCTAAGGTGTACACTTGTTTTATGCCTTTTAAGGCTACTGTTCTTAGTGAAGGCTTTTTGGCAAATGCCACATATGAAGTTGGCACGCACATCCATAGTGAAAATGTCACTAAACTCGCACAAATACTTTTGTATGTATACTAGATAATATTTATTATCCTTATATGGTCAATTTATATATGTGAATAAAATATTTAATTATTTTTTAATATTTTTTATTCTTTGTTTATTCATCACCAGTTAACTCTGTTGGCAAAATGAACTAGTTACATGTTTTGTGATGTAATTTGACGTGACGAAATGTGTAAAGTGACGTCATATGATTATTACATCACAAACTCCATATAATATTTGGTATGTCAATATAAGGTATATTGGTATTTATATGATTAGTATAAGATAGATTTAAATTTATTTATTTTATACTGTATACCCTGGTCATTTGAATTATTGTGCATATAATAATAAAGCAAACAAAGGGGGTTTGGTCTCCATGAGCGTGAATAAAAGACCAGAAATGCATAATATTCAAATGAATTGATTTATGCCTGTTGGGTGGACAGCTCCAATATTCCACATCCACCACTGCTCACGCCTTCTTCTGTGGGCTGTTGATGGTGTGTTATATTTGGGAGTGCACCACTTTAGGATTGAGAACTGCATATCCTTAATAGAGTGACTTTTTCCAGTGAAATGTTTGGAAACTGGTGTCACTCTATTATCCTTAGGTTTGTTTACTGAAAGTCTGTGTTCATATATTCTCTGTCTGAACGCCCTCCCTGTTTCTCCAACATAATATTTACCACATTTTTTGCATGTGATTAAATATACAATATCACTGAGTTCACATGAGATTAGTTTTGGGAGGTTTTTAGGTTGGTATTTATCTCCACTGATGTTACAGGTAATTTCACTTATTTTAGTGATTAGAGGGCAGTAAGTGCATTTACCCAGCCGGGTGCAATGGGTGGGTATTAGTTTTGTCCTTACCATTTCTTTTGGTGGGTATGAAATGGAGGCTTTAGTAAGCATATCTCTTAGGTTAGGTAACCTCTTGAAGCCAAGTTATCAGCTCTGATATCTAATCCGTCACTCTGTATGTTCCAATTAGATACGGCAGAAACCAGGGTAGAGTGGCTGGATTATCTGTGAGCTTGGCTCTAGCTTCACTAAGGAGTTGCATTGTCTCCTCAGAGATTCTCTCTCTTGGCATAGGTGTGTCTGCAGCTCTGATATCTAATCCGTCACTCTGTATGTTCCAATTAGATACGGCAGAAACCAGGGTAGAGTGGCTAACACTTTCAGATATCACACTCATGATTAAGAAATAAAATAACAGCAAGAAAATTGAAGTGTTATAATGTCACTCAAGTAAATGTTCACAATAGATATTGTAGAAGTGCCTTACACAATATCTTTTAAACTATAGGTATTATGTTTCGAAAGCTATATTTTATTGAACTTTCTCATCAGAGGCTGGAGAATATGGGCTAAGGTCTCCCCTGAAGTACTTTTTGGGATGTGCAATTGAACCTGTTTTTTGCACCTGTGCACCTGTGCACCGCTAGGCGGTGCATTGCACCTGTGCACCTTTTTTGAGGTGGTTGTTTATTCTGAAGGATTTCAGGTGAGTATATTTTTCTAAGGTTGGAAATATAATATAATTATATTAAATATTATAATTATACTATTTATAAATTTTTAGGTTGTTATATCCTAGAATTATATTCTATATACAAAAAATTCATATTCTTTTTATATATAATCCACATTAATAAGCCCAGATAGAGTGTATCCTGAAAATGTTGTATGATCATAAGGGTGGATTTATATGTTAATGTTTGAGTCACATTTTAAGTAATAATTGTGCTTATGATAATTCAGGGTAATTCCTGTTCACAATGTAAAAGGTGGGAGGCACCCTATTATTTAATGTTGGTGCAATCCTATAACTGAGGCAGAAACTGGTCTGTGGTTATATCCTGTTTGCATTGGGCAGTTTTAGTAATGGCATATGCACTACAATACATCTTATTAGTTTCAATACATTTTTCGATGTATTGATTGTATTGGATAGATGTATTTATGCATGAACATGTTATTTATTTATATATATTTTATTATATTTATAATTTATGTCATCATATATACAAATAAATCTATCACACCAATATAATATGGTTATTTTATTTATAACTTATTATATATAAATAAGATCTTTATTAGAAAATATTTCATAGGTGGGTATGTAAATAATGCCTAGATATAAAATATAATTTATGCTATTTATTATTTTTAGGACAAATTATATTTAGAATTGAAAAGATTAATAACATCTCAAACATATTATTTTCAGACTGTCAAAAATAATAATGTCCGTGAAACAGTTATTATTTCTAGATGAGATCTGGTTTAATTATTGTCTTTTCTGTATTGGACCAGATGTGTCAATAACTTCTGTCTTTTCTGAGGGGGGATGAAAAGACTAGGTCGAGTTGGCTTTCTTGAGCACATCTCTTCTAGGGTGGGTGTTTTGCTGATGTCTGAAATGTGTGCATCAGTGATGGGTATATCCATCTGTGTGGTTGTGCTTGTGTCTTCACTAGATGGGTCGATTGTGTGAGCTGCATCTGGTCGAGTTGGGGGTGCTGAGACCATTGATGTTGGGTTCAAATCCCATTGAGGCATGGATAGTGGTTGATGTTGGTCAATTATTTTGGATGACTCATCTTTGGTTTCATCCCTTGTTTGGCTACCTCTATTAGCAGTGGGTTGGGCCGCTAGGAGTCCAATTTGGGTGGTTGGGTTCTTACTTCTGGCTAAGTTGGGTTTGCAGAACACTATATCTGAGTTCAGTGTATCCACAAAAATCTTTAGACCTTTATCAAAAGTTAGTAGTGAAAGTTTCTCTCCTAACTCCAAGACCTCGTCCGGTGAAATAACTATTAGAGGCTCTGTTTGGGTTGACTTTTCCTCAGTACTGACATTACTGATGTCAGTGTTCACCTGTCTGGAGACAGTGTTTTGTATCAACTTGCCCTCCAGTTTGTCAGCCATCTTCTGTAACTCTTCATCTTCTTCTGAGTCACTAACTGTCAAGTCCTGTATGACTCTGGTCAGGGCCTCTGATGGGGCGTTTGGCATGGGTGCATTGCTAGTAGATGGGATTACAGTTGGTGTCTGATTTTCATCCAGCCCCTTATTAAGACTATTTTTGAGGCAGATTTTTGAATGTTTGATCATGTCTTCACGCCTTTTGTATGTCTTGGGACAGGTCAAACAATTGTATCTGGTGCTAAGGTGTACACTTGTTTTATGCCTTTTAAGGCTACTGTTCTTAGTGAAGGCTTTTTGGCAAATGCCACATATGAAGTTGGCACGCACATCCATAGTGAAAATGTCACTAAACTCGCACAAATACTTTTGTATGTATACTAGATAATATTTATTATCCTTATATGGTCAATTTATATATGTGAATAAAATATTTAATTATTTTTTAATATTTTTTATTCTTTGTTTATTCATCACCAGTTAACTCTGTTGGCAAAATGAACTAGTTACATGTTTTGTGATGTAATTTGACGTGACGAAATGTGTAAAGCACGTCATATGATTATTACATCACAAACTCCATATAATATTTGGTATGTCAATATAAGGTATATTGGTATTTATATGATTAGTATAAGATAGATTTAAATTTATTTATTTTATACTGTATACCCTGGTCATTTGAATTATTGTGCATATAATAATCAAGCAAACAAAGGGGGGTTTTGGTCTCCATGAGCGTGAATAAAAGACCAGAAATGCATAATATTCAAATGAATTGATTTATGCCTGTTGGGTGGACAGCTCCAATATTCCACATCCACCACTGCTCACGCCTTCTTCTGTGGGCTGTTGATGGTGTGTTGTATTTGGGAGTGCACCACTTTAGGATTGAGAACTGCATATCCTTAATAGAGTGACTTTTTCCAGTGAAATGTTTGGAAACTGGTGTCACTCTATTATCCTTAGGTTTGTTTACTGAGAGTCTGTGTTCATATATTCTCTGTCTGAACGCCCTCCCTGTTTCTCCAACATAATATTTACCACATTTTTTGCATGTGATTAAATATACAATATCACTGAGTTCACATGAGATTAGTTTTGGGAGGTTTTTAGGTTGGTATTTATCTCCACTGATGTTACAGGTAATTTCACTTATTTTAGTGATTAGAGGGCAGTAAGTGCATTTACCCAGCCGGGTGCAATGGGTGGGTATTAGTTTTGTCCTTACCATTTCTTTTGGTGGGTATGAAATGGAGGCTTTAGTAAGCATATCTCTTAGGTTAGGTAACCTCTTGAAGCCAAGTTATCAGCTCTGATATTGAATCCGTCACTCTGTATGTTCCAATTAGATACGGCAGAAACCAGGGTAGAGTGGCTGGATTATCTGTGAGCTTGGCTCTAGCTTCACTAAGGAGTTGCGTTGTCTCCTCAGAGATTCTCTCTCTTGGTATAGGTGTGTCTGCAGCTCTGATATCTAATCCGTCACTCTGTATGTTCCAATTAGATACGGCAGAAACCAGATATCACACTCATGATTAAGAAATAAAATAACAGCAAGAAAATTGAAGTGTTATAATGTCACTCAAGTAAATGTTCACAATAGATATTGTAGAAGTGCCTTACACAATATCTTTTAAACTATAGGTATTATGTTTCGAAAGCTATATTTTATTGAACTTTCTCATCAGAGGCTGGAGATGAGAAAGTTCAATAAAATATAGCTTTCGAAACATAATACCTATAGTTTAAAAGATATTGTGTAAGGCACTTCTACAATATCTATTGTGAACATTTACTTGAGTGACATTATAACACTTCAATTTTCTTGCTGTTTTATGATGTACCGCTTAAGATCTTATAATTAACACCTGACTATTGTGTTTGGATTCTTCCTTCATACATTGCCACTGTTTGAAACTCACTATGTTCTTGATCTTTTTTGTATGACAAATAATACATATAGATATATTTAATTTTGTGACAAAGAAGAATGGTCAAATAGTATCTGTTTCAAATATATTTGATTTAGACATTTGATGCAACAGAATAAAGTAGTTTCAAATGGATTACTATTAGTGTTTTACGTGGTAGGGTATATAATTCAGTGTGCATGATACCTACATTGCAAAATAGTGATACCTAAATTTTGCCATTTTGATCTCTTTCTGACCTGGATTCACACTTTGACAATGAAGTGAAGGTAAGTGTCATAGTAATAATAATCCATTGTTTAATTGGGAAACTTGAGAAATAGCACATTCTGCTGTGAATGAAATCAAAAAGGTATCGCAGTTAGCAGGATTCGAACCTACGAGGGCAGAGCCCATTAGATTTCAAGTCTAACGCCTTAACCACTCGGCCATAACTGCTTCTGTCTTCATCAAATGTCAAGTTTCCAGTCCATGATCAAAACTGTATCTTTTGTTTTTCACCTCCTGAATTTAAACATCATTAAAGTACTGTTTTAGAAACAGTAGCAACAGTGAATTTAGTATATATTAATATCAAAACTGTACATAACTACAGTGACTAAAACTCAGTCAGTTTGAATTTGTATTTTATTTTCAGCAGCTCACAATTTAAAATAGCCCTCATCACTTACAAAATTTTGAAGCACAACCCACCAGCATACATTAGTCAATAATCCACCCATACACTTCATCCAGAAACACTTGATGTAGTAGCTCAAATCTCAAGCTCCACATTCCCTTTTTGACTATAAGGTTCACAACTTCCACAAACAGTTTAGAATCTCATTTGGTCATTACTCCCTGGCCCTCTGGAACTATCTTCCTTTCCACATAAGAAATAGTTCCTCTGTTACATCCTTTAGGAAACATCTGATGCAAAACACCTATTTCACTCAAGCTTCCCTCCATAGAACTTTCCCTCCAGTCACACCCACTATCTTGGATCACTGACCTAGACCATCTCCCACTGTCTCTTTGAAAACTAATTTTGTTAAACTTGCACACTTAGTTCCCCAATGCGGGGAAGATATTGCCTCTGCAAAGCATAAGATTAGATTCAATTGTCAAAATGCAAATTGAAAGAATATTTTTGCCCCAGGTGAGGCTCGAACTCACGACCTCGGCATGGCCTAGAGCACTATATGCATGCTGGACGCTGATATACTGATTATAAGTACCGCGCTCTAACCGACTGAGCTACTGGGGCATTCACGCATAATGTCTGGTGTACAAAGTGTAAGGGTATTGGAATTAAACATGTACCAAATGACTGGTATTTAAGTGTTTGTTAGATTATAGAAAGTAGATTGAGGCAGTGTTTGTATTATCAGTTTATTAATATTCTAATATCTAAAGACAACTGAGACATGGACAAAAGTTAACTTTTTCATTGTAAACTAATAGTAACACTACCAGAAGTGGGGTTCGAACCCACGCGCACATTTGTCCATTGGAACTTAAGTCCAAGCCTTAACCACTCGGCCATTCTGGTTTTTTATGTACTTTTCAAAAGCCCTTTACACTTTGGGCATATTAAGTATGTCTGCCAAGTTGAACTCTATATTAAGACCACTAAGCAAAGTTCAAATCTATTTTATAGCTGTCAACTGATAAACATCATATAAATATTTTGGCCATGTCATACAATTTAATATGATACACCAATACTGATGATGCAATGCTAATGTTTTATGATGTACCGCTTAAGATCTTATAATTAACACCTGACTATTGTGTTTGGATTCTTCCTTCATACATTGCCAGTGTTTGAAACTCACTATGTTCTTGATCTTTTTTGTATGACAAATAATACATATAGATATATTTAATTTTGTGACAAAGAAGAATGGTCAAATAGTATCTGTTTCAAATATATTTGATTTAGACATTTGATGCAACAGAATAAAGTAGTTTCAAATGGATTACTATTAGTGTTTTACGTGGTAGGGTATATAATTCAGTGTGCATGATACCTACATTGCAAAATAGTGATACCTAAATTTTGCCATTTTGATCTCTTTCTGACCTGGATTCACACTTTGACAATGAAGTGAAGGTAAGTGTCATAGTAATAATAATCCATTGTTTAATTGGGAAACTTGAGAAATAGCACATTCTGCTGTGAATGAAATCAAAAAGGTATCGCAGTTAGCATGATTCGAACCTACGAGGGCAGAGCCCATTAGATTTCCAGTCTAACGCCTTAACCACTCGGCCATAACTGCTTCTGTCTTCATCAAATGTCAAGTTTCCAGTCCATGATCAAAACTGTATCTTTTGTTTTTCACCTCCTGAATTTAAACATCATTAAAGTACTGTTTTAGAAACAGTAGCAGCAGTGAATTTAGTATATATTAATATCAAAACTGTACATAACTACAGTGACTAACACTCAGTCAGTTTGAATTTGTATTTTATTTTCAGCAGCTCACAATTTAAAATAGCCCTCATCACTTACAAAATTTTGAAGCACAACCCACCAGCATACATTAGTCAATAATCCACCCATACACTTCATCCAGAAACACTTGATGTAGTAGCTCAAATCTCAAGCTCCACATTCCCTTTTTGACTATAAGGTTCACAACTTCCACAAACAGTTTAGAATCTCATTTGGTCATTACTCCCTGGCCCTCTGGAACTATCTTCCTTTCCACATAAGAAATAGTTCCTCTGTTACATCCTTTAGGAAACATCTGATGCAAAACACCTATTTCACTCAAGCTTCCCTCCATAGAACTTTCCCTCCAGTCACACCCACTATCTTGGATCACTGACCTAGACCATCTCCCACTGTCTCTTTGAAAACTAATTTTGTTAAACTTGCACACTTAGTTCCCCAATGCGGGGAAGATATTGCCTCTGCAAAGCATAAGATTAGATTCAATTGTCAAAATGCAAATTGAAAGAATATTTTTGCCCCAGGTGAGGCTCGAACTCACGACCTCGGCATGGCCTAGAGCACTATATGCATGCTGGACGCTGATATACTGATTATAAGTACCGCGCTCTAACCGACTGAGCTACTGGGGCATTCACGCATAATGTCTGGTGTACAAAGTGTAAGGGTATTGGAATTAAACATGTACCAAATGACTGGTATTTAAGTGTTTGTTAGATTATAGAAAGTAGATTGAGGCAGTGTTTGTATTATCAGTTTATTAATATTCTAATATCTAAAGACAACTGAGACATGGACAAAAGTTAACTTTTTCATTGTAAACTAATAGTAACACTACCAGAAGTGGGGTTCGAACCCACGCGCACATTTGTCCATTGGAACTTAAGTCCAAGCCTTAACCACTCGGCCATTCTGGTTTTTTATGTACTTTTCAAAAGCCCTTTACACTTTGGGCATATTAAGTATGTCTGCCAAGTTGAACTCTATATTAAGACCACTAAGCAAAGTTCAAATCTATTTTATAGCTGTCAACTGATAAACATCATATAAATATTTTGGCCATGTCATACAATTTAATATGATACACCAATACTGATGATGCAATGCTAATGTTTTATGATGTACCGCTTAAGATCTTATAATTAACACCTGACTATTGTGTTTGGATTCTTCCTTCATACATTGCCAGTGTTTGAAACTCACTATGTTCTTGATCTTTTTTGTATGACAAATAATACATATAGATATATTTAATTTTGTGACAAAGAAGAATGGTCAAATAGTATCTGTTTCAAATATATTTGATTTAGACATTTGATGCAACAGAATAAAGTAGTTTCAAATGGATTACTATTAGTGTTTTACGTGGTAGGGTATATAATTCAGTGTGCATGATACCTACATTGCAAAATAGTGATACCTAAATTTTGCCATTTTGATCTCTTTCTGACCTGGATTCACACTTTGACAATGAAGTGAAGGTAAGTGTCATAGTAATAATAATCCATTGTTTAATTGGGAAACTTGAGAAATAGCACATTCTGCTGTGAATGAAATCAAAAAGGTATCGCAGTTAGCATGATTCGAACCTACGAGGGCAGAGCCCATTAGATTTCAAGTCTAACGCCTTAACCACTCGGCCATAACTGCTTCTGTCTTCATCAAATGTCAAGTTTCCAGTCCATGATCAAAACTGTATCTTTTGTTTTTCACCTCCTGAATTTAAACATCATTAAAGTACTGTTTTAGAAACAGTAGCAGCAGTGAATTTAGTATATATTAATATCAAAACTGTACATAACTACAGTGACTAACACTCAGTCAGTTTGAATTTGTATTTTATTTTCAGCAGCTCACAATTTAAAATAGCCCTCATCACTTACAAAATTTTGAAGCACAACCCACCAGCATACATTAATCAATAATCCACCCATACACTTCATCCAGAAACACTTGATGTAGTAGCTCAAATCTCAAGCTCCACATTCCCTTTTTGACTATAAGGTTCACAACTTCCACAAACAGTTTAGAATCTCATTTGGTCATTACTCCCTGGCCCTCTGGAACTATCTTCCTTTCCACATAAGAAATAGTTCCTCTGTTACATCCTTTAGGAAACATCTGATGCAAAACACCTATTTCACTCAAGCTTCCCTCCATAGAACTTTCCCTCCAGTCACACCCACTATCTTGGATCACTGACCTAGACCATCTCCCACTGTCTCTTTGAAAACTAATTTTGTTAAACTTGCACACTTAGTTCCCCAATGCGGGGAAGATATTGCCTCTGCAAAGCATAAGATTAGATTCAATTGTCAAAATGCAAATTGAAAGAATATTTTTGCCCCAGGTGAGGCTCGAACTCACGACCTCGGCATGGCCTAGAGCACTATATGCATGCTGGACGCTGATATACTGATTATAAGTACCGCGCTCTAACCGACTGAGCTACTGGGGCATTCACGCATAATGTCTGGTGTACAAAGTGTAAGGGTATTGGAATTAAACATGTACCAAATGACTGGTATTTAAGTGTTTGTTAGATTATAGAAAGTAGATTGAGGCAGTGTTTGTATTATCAGTTTATTAATATTCTAATATCTAAAGACAACTGAGACATGGACAAAAGTTAACTTTTTCATTGTAAACTAATAGTAACACTACCAGAAGTGGGGTTCGAACCCACGCGCACATTTGTCCATTGGAACTTAAGTCCAAGCCTTAACCACTCGGCCATTCTGGTTTTTTATGTACTTTTCAAAAGCCCTTTACACTTTGGGCATATTAAGTATGTCTGCCAAGTTGAACTCTATATTAAGACCACTAAGCAAAGTTCAAATCTATTTTATAGCTGTCAACTGATAAACATCATATAAATATTTTGGCCATGTCATACAATTTAATATGATACACCAATACTGATGATGCAATGCTAATGTTTTATGATGTACCGCTTAAGATCTTATAATTAACACCTGACTATTGTGTTTGGATTCTTCCTTCATACATTGCCAGTGTTTGAAACTCACTATGTTCTTGATCTTTTTTGTATGACAAATAATACATATAGATATATTTAATTTTGTGACAAAGAAGAATGGTCAAATAGTATCTGTTTCAAATATATTTGATTTAGACATTTGATGCAACAGAATAAAGTAGTTTCAAATGGATTACTATTAGTGTTTTACGTGGTAGGGTATATAATTCAGTGTGCATGATACCTACATTGCAAAATAGTGATACCTAAATTTTGCCATTTTGATCTCTTTCTGACCTGGAT
This sequence comes from Sabellastarte sp. h YS-2021, assembly GCA_964017235.1. Classification (NCBI taxonomy): domain Eukaryota; kingdom Metazoa; phylum Annelida; class Polychaeta; order Sabellida; family Sabellidae; genus Sabellastarte; species Sabellastarte sp. h YS-2021. The sequence goes on along the minus strand of OZ024929.1, from coordinate 173,468,637 downwards.
TCACACTTTGACAATGAAGTGAAGGTAAGTGTCATAGTAATAATAATCCATTGTTTAATTGGGAAACTTGAGAAATAGCACATTCTGCTGTGAATGAAATCAAAAAGGTATCGCAGTTAGCATGATTCGAACCTACGAGGGCAGAGCCCATTAGATTTCAAGTCTAACGCCTTAACCACTCGGCCATAACTGCTTCTGTCTTCATCAAATGTCAAGTTTCCAGTCCATGATCAAAACTGTATCTTTTGTTTTTCACCTCCTGAATTTAAACATCATTAAAGTACTGTTTTAGAAACAGTAGCAGCAGTGAATTTAGTATATATTAATATCAAAACTGTACATAACTACAGTGACTAACACTCAGTCAGTTTGAATTTGTATTTTATTTTCAGCAGCTCACAATTTAAAATAGCCCTCATCACTTACAAAATTTTGAAGCACAACCCACCAGCATACATTAGTCAATAATCCACCCATACACTTCATCCAGAAACACTTGATGTAGTAGCTCAAATCTCAAGCTCCACATTCCCTTTTTGACTATAAGGTTCACAACTTCCACAAACAGTTTAGAATCTCATTTGGTCATTACTCCCTGGCCCTCTGGAACTATCTTCCTTTCCACATAAGAAATAGTTCCTCTGTTACATCCTTTAGGAAACATCTCATGCAAAACACCTATTTCACTCAAGCTTCCCTCCATAGAACTTTCCCTCCAGTCACACCCACTATCTTGGATCACTGACCTAGACCATCTCCCACTGTCTCTTTGAAAACTAATTTTGTTAAACTTGCACACTTAGTTCCCCAATGCGGGGAAGATATTGCCTCTGCAAAGCATAAGATTAGATTCAATTGTCAAAATGCAAATTGAAAGAATATTTTTGCCCCAGGTGAGGCTCGAACTCATGACCTCGGCATGGCCTAGAGCACTATATGCATGCTGGACGCTGATATACTGATTATAAGTACCGCGCTCTAACCGACTGAGCTACTGGGGCATTCACGCATAATGTCTGGTGTACAAAGTGTAAGGGTATTGGAATTAAACATGTACCAAATGACTGGTATTTAAGTGTTTGTTAGATTATAGAAAGTAGATTGAGGCAGTGTTTGTATTATCAGTTTATTAATATTCTAATATCTAAAGACAACTGAGACATGGACAAAAGTTAACTTTTTCATTGTAAACTAATAGTAACACTACCAGAAGTGGGGTTCGAACCCACGCGCACATTTGTCCATTGGAACTTAAGTCCAAGCCTTAACCACTCGGCCATTCTGGTTTTTTATGTACTTTTCAAAAGCCCTTTACACTTTGGGCATATTAAGTATGTCTGCCAAGTTGAACTCTATATTAAGACCACTAAGCAAAGTTCAAATCTATTTTATAGCTGTCAACTGATAAACATCATATAAATATTTTGGCCATGTCATACAATTTAATATGATACACCAATACTGATGATGCAATGCTAATGTTTTATGATGTACCGCTTAAGATCTTATAATTAACACCTGACTATTGTGTTTGGATTCTTCCTTCATACATTGCCAGTGTTTGAAACTCACTATGTTCTTGATCTTTTTTGTATGACAAATAATACATATAGATATATTTAATTTTGTGACAAAGAAGAATGGTCAAATAGTATCTGTTTCAAATATATTTGATTTAGACATTTGATGCAACAGAATAAAGTAGTTTCAAATGGATTACTATTAGTGTTTTACGTGGTAGGGTATATAATTCAGTGTGCATGATACCTACATTGCAAAATAGTGATACCTAAATTTTGCCATTTTGATCTCTTTCTGACCTGGATTCACACTTTGACAATGAAGTGAAGGTAAGTGTCATAGTAATAATAATCCATTGTTTAATTGGGAAACTTGAGAAATAGCACATTCTGCTGTGAATGAAATCAAAAAGGTATCGCAGTTAGCATGATTCGAACCTACGAGGGCAGAGCCCATTAGATTTCAAGTCTAACGCCTTAACCACTCGGCCATAACTGCTTCTGTCTTCATCAAATGTCAAGTTTCCAGTCCATGATCAAAACTGTATCTTTTGTTTTTCACCTCCTGAATTTAAACATCATTAAAGTACTGTTTTAGAAACAGTAGCAGCAGTGAATTTAGTATATATTAATATCAAAACTGTACATAACTACAGTGACTAACACTCAGTCAGTTTGAATTTGTATTTTATTTTCAGCAGCTCACAATTTAAAATAGCCCTCATCACTTACAAAATTTTGAAGCACAACCCACCAGCATACATTAGTCAATAATCCACCCATACACTTCATCCAGAAACACTTGATGTAGTAGCTCAAATCTCAAGCTCCATATTCCCTTTTTGACTATAAGGTTCACAACTTCCACAAACAGTTTAGAATCTCATTTGGTCATTACTCCCTGGCCCTCTGGAACTATCTTCCTTTCCACATAAGAAATAGTTCCTCTGTTACATCCTTTAGGAAACATCTCATGCAAAACACCTATTTCACTCAAGCTTCCCTCCATAGAACTTTCCCTCCAGTCACACCCACTATCTTGGATCACTGACCTAGACCATCTCCCACTGTCTCTTTGAAAACTAATTTTGTTAAACTTGCACACTTAGTTCCCCAATGCGGGGAAGATATTGCCTCTGCAAAGCATAAGATTAGATTCAATTGTCAAAATGCAAATTGAAAGAATATTTTTGCCCCAGGTGAGGCTCGAACTCACGACCTCGGCATGGCCTAGAGCACTATATGCATGCTGGACGCTGATATACTGATTATAAGTACCGCGCTCTAACCGACTGAGCTACTGGGGCATTCACGCATAATGTCTGGTGTACAAAGTGTAAGGGTATTGGAATTAAACATGTACCAAATGACTGGTATTTAAGTGTTTGTTAGATTATAGAAAGTAGATTGAGGCAGTGTTTGTATTATCAGTTTATTAATATTCTAATATCTAAAGACAACTGAGACATGGACAAAAGTTAACTTTTTCATTGTAAACTAATAGTAACACTACCAGAAGTGGGGTTCGAACCCACGCGCACATTTGTCCATTGGAACTTAAGTCCAAGCCTTAACCACTCGGCCATTCTGGTTTTTTATGTACTTTTCAAAAGCCCTTTACACTTTGGGCATATTAAGTATGTCTGCCAAGTTGAACTCTATATTAAGACCACTAAGCAAAGTTCAAATCTATTTTATAGCTGTCAACTGATAAACATCATATAAATATTTTGGCCATGTCATACAATTTAATATGATACACCAATACTGATGATGCAATGCTAATGTTTTATGATGTACCGCTTAAGATCTTATAATTAACACCTGACTATTGTGTTTGGATTCTTCCTTCATACATTGCCAGTGTTTGAAACTCACTATGTTCTTGATCTTTTTTGTATGACAAATAATACATATAGATATATTTAATTTTGTGACAAAGAAGAATGGTCAAATAGTATCTGTTTCAAATATATTTGATTTAGACATTTGATGCAACAGAATAAAGTAGTTTCAAATGGATTACTATTAGTGTTTTACGTGGTAGGGTATATAATTCAGTGTGCATGATACCTACATTGCAAAATAGTGATACCTAAATTTTGCCATTTTGATCTCTTTCTGACCTGGATTCACACTTTGACAATGAAGTGAAGGTAAGTGTCATAGTAATAATAATCCATTGTTTAATTGGGAAACTTGAGAAATAGCACATTCTGCTGTGAATGAAATCAAAAAGGTATCGCAGTTAGCATGATTCGAACCTACGAGGGCAGAGCCCATTAGATTTCAAGTCTAACGCCTTAACCACTCGGCCATAACTGCTTCTGTCTTCATCAAATGTCAAGTTTCCAGTCCATGATCAAAACTGTATCTTTTGTTTTTCACCTCCTGAATTTAAACATCATTAAAGTACTGTTTTAGAAACAGTAGCAGCAGTGAATTTAGTATATATTAATATCAAAACTGTACATAACTACAGTGACTAACACTCAGTCAGTTTGAATTTGTATTTTATTTTCAGCAGCTCACAATTTAAAATAGCCCTCATCACTTACAAAATTTTGAAGCACAACCCACCAGCATACATTAGTCAATAATCCACCCATACACTTCATCCAGAAACACTTGATGTAGTAGCTCAAATCTCAAGCTCCACATTCCCTTTTTGACTATAAGGTTCACAACTTCCACAAACAGTTTAGAATCTCATTTGATCATTACTCCCTGGCCCTCTGGAACTATCTTCCTTTCCACATAAGAAATAGTTCCTCTGTTACATCCTTTAGGAAACATCTCATGCAAAACACCTATTTCACTCAAGCTTCCCTCCATAGAACTTTCCCTCCAGTCACACCCACTATCTTGGATCACTGACCTAGACCATCTCCCACTGTCTCTTTGAAAACTAATTTTGTTAAACTTGCACACTTAGTTCCCCAATGCGGGGAAGATATTGCCTCTGCAAAGCATAAGATTAGATTCAATTGTCAAAATGCAAATTGAAAGAATATTTTTGCCCCAGGTGAGGCTCGAACTCACGACCTCGGCATGGCCTAGAGCACTATATGCATGCTGGACGCTGATATACTGATTATAAGTACCGCGCTCTAACCGACTGAGCTACTGGGGCATTCACGCATAATGTCTGGTGTACAAAGTGTAAGGGTATTGGAATTAAACATGTACCAAATGACTGGTATTTAAGTGTTTGTTAGATTATAGAAAGTAGATTGAGGCAGTGTTTGTATTATCAGTTTATTAATATTCTAATATCTAAAGACAACTGAGACATGGACAAAAGTTAACTTTTTCATTGTAAACTAATAGTAACACTACCAGAAGTGGGGTTCGAACCCACGCGCACATTTGTCCATTGGAACTTAAGTCCAAGCCTTAACCACTCGGCCATTCTGGTTTTTTATGTACTTTTCAAAAGCCCTTTACACTTTGGGCATATTAAGTATGTCTGCCAAGTTGAACTCTATATTAAGACCACTAAGCAAAGTTCAAATCTATTTTATAGCTGTCAACTGATAAACATCATATAAATATTTTGGCCATGTCATACAATTTAATATGATACACCAATACTGATGATGCAATGCTAATGTTTTATGATGTACCGCTTAAGATCTTATAATTAACACCTGACTATTGTGTTTGGATTCTTCCTTCATACATTGCCAGTGTTTGAAACTCACTATGTTCTTGATCTTTTTTGTATGACAAATAATACATATAGATATATTTAATTTTGTGACAAAGAAGAATGGTCAAATAGTATCTGTTTCAAATATATTTGATTTAGACATTTGATGCAACAGAATAAAGTAGTTTCAAATGGATTACTATTAGTGTTTTACGTGGTAGGGTATATAATTCAGTGTGCATGATACCTACATTGCAAAATAGTGATACCTAAATTTTGCCATTTTGATCTCTTTCTGACCTGGATTCACACTTTGACAATGAAGTGAAGGTAAGTGTCATAGTAATAATAATCCATTGTTTAATTGGGAAACTTGAGAAATAGCACATTCTGCTGTGAATGAAATCAAAAAGGTATCGCAGTTAGCATGATTCGAACCTACGAGGGCAGAGCCCATTAGATTTCAAGTCTAACGCCTTAACCACTCGGCCATAACTGCTTCTGTCTTCATCAAATGTCAAGTTTCCAGTCCATGATCAAAACTGTATCTTTTGTTTTTCACCTCCTGAATTTAAACATCATTAAAGTACTGTTTTAGAAACAGTAGCAGCAGTGAATTTAGTATATATTAATATCAAAACTGTACATAACTACAGTGACTAACACTCAGTCAGTTTGAATTTGTATTTTATTTTCAGCAGCTCACAATTTAAAATAGCCCTCATCACTTACAAAATTTTGAAGCACAACCCACCAGCATACATTAGTCAATAATCCACCCATACACTTCATCCAGAAACACTTGATGTAGTAGCTCAAATCTCAAGCTCCACATTCCCTTTTTGACTATAAGGTTCACAACTTCCACAAACAGTTTAGAATCTCATTTGGTCATTACTCCCTGGCCCTCTGGAACTATCTTCCTTTCCACATAAGAAATAGTTCCTCTGTTACATCCTTTAGGAAACATCTCATGCAAAACACCTATTTCACTCAAGCTTCCCTCCATAGAACTTTCCCTCCAGTCACACCCACTATCTTGGATCACTGACCTAGACCATCTCCCACTGTCTCTTTGAAAACTAATTTTGTTAAACTTGCACACTTAGTTCCCCAATGCGGGGAAGATATTGCCTCTGCAAAGCATAAGATTAGATTCAATTGTCAAAATGCAAATTGAAAGAATATTTTTGCCCCAGGTGAGGCTCGAACTCACAACCTCGGCATGGCCTAGAGCACTATATGCATGCTGGACGCTGATATACTGATTATAAGTACCGCTCTCTAACCGACTGAGCTACTGGGGCAGTCACGCATAATGTCTGGTGTACAAAGTGTAAGGGTATTGGAATTAAACATGTACCAAATGCCTGGTATTTAAGTGTTTGTTAGATTATAGAAAGTAGATTGAGGCAGTGTTTGTATTATCAGTTTATTAATATTCTAATATCTAAAGACAACTGAGACATGGACAAAAGTTAACTTTTTCATTGTAAACTAATAGTAACACTACCAGAAGTGGGGTTCGAAGCCACGTGCACATTTGTCGATTGGAACTTAAGTCCAAGCCTTAACCACTCGGCCATTCTGGTTTTTTATGTAGTTTTCAAAAGCCCTTTACACTTTGGGCATATTAAGTATGTCTGCCAAGTTGAACTCTATATTAAGACCACTAAGCAAAGTTGAAATCTATTTTATAGCTGTCAACTGATAAACATCATATAAATATTTTGGCCATGTCATACAATTTAATATGATACACCAATACTGATGATGCAATGCTAATGTTTTATGATGTACCACTTAAGATCTTATAATTAACACCTGACTATTGTGTTTGGATTCTTCCTTCATACATTGCCAGTGTTTGAATCTCACTATTTTCTTGATCTTGTTTGTATGACAAAATAATACATGTAGATATATTTAATTTTGTGACAAAGAAGAATGGTCAAATAGTATCTGTTTCAAATATATTTGATTTAGACATTGACAATGAAGTGAAGGTAAGTGTCATAGTAATAATAATCCATTGTTTAACTGGGAAACTTGAGAAATAGCACATTCTGCTGTGAATGAAATCAAAAAGGTATCGCAGTTAGCAGGATTCGAACCTACGAGGGCAGAGCCCATTAGATTTCAAGTCTAACGCCTTAACCACTCGGCCATAACTGCTTCTGTCTTCATCAAATGTCAAGTTTCCAGTCCATGATCAAAACTGTATCTTTTGTTTTTCACCTCCTGAATTTAAACATCATTAAAGTACTGTTTTAGAAACAGTAGCAACAGTGAATTTAGTATATATTAATATCAAAACTGTACATAACTACAGTGACTAACACTCAGTCAGTTTGAATTTGTATTTTATTTTCAGCAGCTCACAATTTAAAATAGCCCTCATCACTTACAAAATTTTGAAGCACAACCCACCAGCATACATTAGTCAATAATCCACCCATACACTTCATCCAGAAACACTTGATGTAGTAGCTCAAATCTCAAGCTCCACATTCCCTTTTTGACTATAAGGTTCACAACTTCCACAAACAGTTTAGAATCTCATTTGGTCATTACTCCCTGGCCCTCTGGAACTATCTTCCTTTCCACATAAGAAATAGTTCCTCTGTTACATCCTTTAGGAAACATCTGATGCAAAACACCTATTTCACTCAAGCTTCCCTCCATAGAACTTTCCCTCCAGTCACACCCACTATCTTGGATCACTGACCTAGACCATCTCCCACTGTCTCTTTGAAAACTAATTTTGTTAAACTTGCACACTTAGTTCCCCAATGCGGGGAAGATATTGCCTCTGCAAAGCATAAGATTAGATTCAATTGTCAAAATGAAAATTGAAAGAATATTTTTCCCCCAGGTGAGGCTCGAACTCACGACCTCGGCATGGCCTAGAGCACTATATGCATGCTGGACGCTGATATACTGATTATAAGTACCGCTCTCTAACCGACTGAGCTACTGGGGCAGTCACGCATAATGTCTGGTGTACAAAGTGTAAGGGTATTGGAATTAAACATGTACCAAATGACTGGTATTTAAGTGTTTGTTAGATTATAGAAAGTAGATTGAGGCAGTGTTTGTATTATCAGTTTATTAATATTCTAATATCTAAAGACAACTGAGACATGGACAAAAGTTAACTTTTTCATTGTAAACTAATAGTAACACTACCAGAAGTGGGGTTCGAAGCCACGCGCACATTTCTCGATTGGAACTTAAGTCCAAGCCTTAACCACTCGGCCATTCTGGTTTTTTATGTAGTTTTCAAAAGCCCTTTACACTTTGGGCATATTAAGTATGTCTGCCAAGTTGAACTCTATATTAAGACCACTAAGCAAAGTTGAAATCTATTTTATAGCTGTCAACTGATAAACATCATATAAATATTTTGGCCATGTCATACAATTTAATATGATACACCAATACTGATGATGCAATGCTAATGTTTTATGATGTACCACTTAAGATCTTATAATTAACACCTGACTATTGTGTTTGGATTCTTCCTTCATACATTGCCAGTGTTTCAATCTCACTATTTTCTTGATCTTGTTTGTATGCCAAAATAATACATGTAGATATATTTAATTTTGTGACAAAGAAGAATGGTCAAATAGTATCTGTTTCAAATATATTTGATTTAGACATTGACAATGAAGTGAAGGTAAGTGTCATAGTAATAATAATCCATTGTTTAACTGGGAAACTTGAGAAATAGCACATTCTGCTGTGAATGAAATCAAAAAGGTATCGCAGTTAGCAGGATTCGAACCTACGAGGGCAGAGCCCATTAGATTTCAAGTCTAACGCCTTAACCACTCGGCCATAACTGCTTCTGTCTTCATCAAATGTCAAGTTTCCAGTCCATGATCAAAACTGTATCTTTTGTTTTTCACCTCCTGAATTTAAACATCATTAAAGTACTGTTTTAGAAACAGTAGCAACAGTGAATTTAGTATATATTAATATCAAAACTGTACATAACTACAGTGACTAACACTCAGTCAGTTTGAATTTGTATTTTATTTTCAGCAGCTCACAATTTAAAATAGCCCTCATCACTTACAAAATTTTGAAGCACAACCCACCAGCATACATTAGTCAATAATCCACCCATACACTTCATCCAGAAACACTTGATGTAGTAGCTCAAATCTCAAGCTCCACATTCCCTTTTTGACTATAAGGTTCACAACTTCCACAAACAGTTTAGAATCTCATTTGGTCATTACTCCCTGGCCCTCTGGAACTATCTTCCTTTCCACATAAGAAATAGTTCCTCTGTTACATCCTTTAGGAAACATCTGATGCAAAACACCTATTTCACTCAAGCTTCCCTCCATAGAACTTTCCCTCCAGTCACACCCACTATCTTGGATCACTGACCTAGACCATCTCCCACTGTCTCTTTGAAAACTAATTTTGTTAAACTTGCACACTTAGTTCCCCAATGCGGGGAAGATATTGCCTCTGCAAAGCATAAGATTAGATTCAATTGTCAAAATGCAAATTGAAAGAATATTTTTCCCCCAGGTGAGGCTCGAACTCACGACCTCGGCATGGCCTAGAGCACTATATGCATGCTGGACGCTGATATACTGATTATAAGTACCGCTCTCTAACCGACTGAGCTACTGGGGCAGTCACGCATAATGTCTGGTGTACAAAGTGTAAGGGTATTGGAATTAAACATGTACCAAATGCCTGGTATTTAAGTGTTTGTTAGATTATAGAAAGTAGATTGAGGCAGTGTTTGTATTATCAGTTTATTAATATTCTAATATCTAAAGACAACTGAGACATGGACAAAAGTTAACTTTTTCATTGTAAACTAATAGTAACACTACCAGAAGTGGGGTTCGAAGCCACGCGCACATTTCTCGATTGGAACTTAAGTCCAAGCCTTAACCACTCGGCCATTCTGGTTTTTTATGTAGTTTTCAAAAGCCCTTTACACTTTGGGCATATTAAGTATGTCTGCCAAGTTGAACTCTATATTAAGACCACTAAGCAAAGTTGAAATCTATTTTATAGCTGTCAACTGATAAACATCATATAAATATTTTGGCCATGTCATACAATTTAATATGATACACCAATACTGATGATGCAATGCTAATGTTTTATGATGTACCACTTAAGATCTTATAATTAACACCTGACTATTGTGTTTGGATTCTTCCTTCATACATTGCCAGTGTTTCAATCTCACTATTTTCTTGATCTTGTTTGTATGCCAAAATAATACATGTAGATATATTTAATTTTGTGACAAAGAAGAATGGTCAAATAGTATCTGTTTCAAATATATTTGATTTAGACATTTGATGCAAGAGAATAAAGTAGTTTCAAATGGATTACTATTAGTGTTTTACGTGGTAGGGTATATAATTCAGTGTGCATGATACCTGCATTGCAAAATAGTGATACCTAAATTTTGCCATTTTGATCCCTTTCTGACCTGGATTCACACTTTGACAATGAAGTGAAGGTAAGTGTCATAGTAATAATAATCCATTGTTTAACTGGGAAACTTGAGAAATAGCACATTCTGCTGTGAATGAAATCAAAAAGGTATCGCAGTTAGCAGGATTCGAACCTACAAGGGCAGAGCCCATTAGATTTCAAGTCTAACGCCTTAACCACTCGGCCATAACTGCTTCTGTCTTCATCAAATGTCAAGTTTCCAGTCCATGATCAAAACTGTATCTTTTGTTTTTCACCTCCTGAATTTAAACATCATTAAAGTACTGTTTTAGAAACAGTAGCAACAGTGAATTTAGTATATATTAATATCAAAACTGTACATAACTACAGTGACTAAAACTCAGTCAGTTTGAATTTGTATTTTATTTTCAGCAGCTCACAATTTAAAATAGCCCTCATCACTTACAAAATTTTGAAGCACAACCCACCAGCATACATTAGTCAATAATCCACCCATACACTTCATCCAGAAACACTTGATGTAGTAGCTCAAATCTCAAGCTCCACATTCCCTTTTTGACTATAAGGTTCACAACTTCCACAAACAGTTTAGAATCTCATTTGGTCATTACTCCCTGGCCCTCTGGAACTATCTTCCTTTCCACATAAGAAATAGTTCCTCTGTTACATCCTTTAGGAAACATCTCATGCAAAACACCTATTTCACTCAAGCTTCCCTCCATAGAACTTTCCCTCCAGTCACACCCACTATCTTGGATCACTGACCTAGACCATCTCCCACTGTCTCTTTGAAAACTAATTTTGTTAAACTTGCACACTTAGTTCCCCAATGCGGGGAAGATATTGCCTCTGCAAAGCATAAGATTAGATTCAATTGTCAAAATGCAAATTGAAAGAATATTTTTCGCCCAGGTGAGGCTCGAACTCACGACCTCGGCATGGCCTAGAGCACTATATGCATGCTGGACGCTGATATACTGATTATAAGTACCGCTCTCTAACCGACTGAGCTACTGGGGCAGTCACGCATAATGTCTGGTGTACAAAGTGTAAGGGTATTGGAATTAAACATGTACCAAATGCCTGGTATTTAAGTGTTTGTTAGATTATAGAAAGTAGATTGAGGCAGTGTTTGTATTATCAGTTTATTAATATTCTAATATCTAAAGACAACTGAGACATGGACAAAAGTTAACTTTTTCATTGTAAACTAATAGTAACACTACCAGAAGTGGGGTTCGAAGCCACGCGCACATTTCTCGATTGGAACTTAAGTCCAAGCCTTAACCACTCGGCCATTCTGGTTTTTTATGTAGTTTTCAAAAGCCCTTTACACTTTGGGCATATTAAGTATGTCTGCCAAGTTGAACTCTATATTAAGACCACTAAGCAAAGTTGAAATCTATTTTATAGCTGTCAACTGATAAACATCATATAAATATTTTGGCCATGTCATACAATTTAATATGATACACCAATACTGATGATGCAATGCTAATGTTTTATGATGTACCACTTAAGATCTTATAATTAACACCTGACTATTGTGTTTGGATTCTTCCTTCATACATTGCCAGTGTTTCAATCTCACTATTTTCTTGATCTTGTTTGTATGCCAAAATAATACATGTAGATATATTTAATTTTGTGACAAAGAAGAATGGTCAAATAGTATCTGTTTCAAATATATTTGATTTAGACATTTGATGCAAGAGAATAAAGTAGTTTCAAATGGATTACTATTAGTGTTTTACGTGGTAGGGTATATAATTCAGTGTGCATGATACCTGCATTGCAAAATAGTGATACCTAAATTTTGCCATTTTGATCCCTTTCTGACCTGGATTCACACTTTGACAATGAAGTGAAGGTAAGTGTCATAGTAATAATAATCCATTGTTTAACTGGGAAACTTGAGAAATAGCACATTCTGCTGTGAATGAAATCAAAAAGGTATCGCAGTTAGCAGGATTCGAACCTACAAGGGCAGAGCCCATTAGATTTCAAGTCTAACGCCTTAACCACTCGGCCATAACTGCTTCTGTCTTCATCAAATGTCAAGTTTCCAGTCCATGATCAAAACTGTATCTTTTGTTTTTCACCTCCTGAATTTAAACATCATTAAAGTACTGTTTTAGAAACAGTAGCAACAGTGAATTTAGTATATATTAATATCAAAACTGTACATAACTACAGTGACTAAAACTCAGTCAGTTTGAATTTGTATTTTATTTTCAGCAGCTCACAATTTAAAATAGCCCTCATCACTTACAAAATTTTGAAGCACAACCCACCAGCATACATTAGTCAATAATCCACCCATACACTTCATCCAGAAACACTTGATGTAGTAGCTCAAATCTCAAGCTCCACATTCCCTTTTTGACTATAAGGTTCACAACTTCCACAAACAGTTTAGAATCTCATTTGGTCATTACTCCCTGGCCCTCTGGAACTATCTTCCTTTCCACATAAGAAATAGTTCCTCTGTTACATCCTTTAGGAAACATCTCATGCAAAACACCTATTTCACTCAAGCTTCCCTCCATAGAACTTTCCCTCCAGTCACACCCACTATCTTGGATCACTGACCTAGACCATCTCCCACTGTCTCTTTGAAAACTAATTTTGTTAAACTTGCACACTTAGTTCCCCAATGCGGGGAAGATATTGCCTCTGCAAAGCATAAGATTAGATTCAATTGTCAAAATGCAAATTGAAAGAATATTTTTGCCCCAGGTGAGGCTCGAACTCACGACCTCGGCATGGCCTAGAGCACTATATGCATGCTGGACGCTGATATACTGATTATAAGTACCGCGCTCTAACCGACTGAGCTACTGGGGCATTCACGCATAATGTCTGGTGTACAAAGTGTAAGGGTATTGGAATTAAACATGTACCAAATGACTGGTATTTAAGTGTTTGTTAGATTATAGAAAGTAGATTGAGGCAGTGTTTGTATTATCAGTTTATTAATATTCTAATATCTAAAGACAACTGAGACATGGACAAAAGTTAACTTTTTCATTGTAAACTAATAGTAACACTACCAGAAGTGGGGTTCGAACCCACGCGCACATTTGTCCATTGGAACTTAAGTCCAAGCCTTAACCACTCGGCCATTCTGGTTTTTTATGTACTTTTCAAAAGCCCTTTACACTTTGGGCATATTAAGTATGTCTGCCAAGTTGAACTCTATATTAAGACCACTAAGCAAAGTTCAAATCTATTTTATAGCTGTCAACTGATAAACATCATATAAATATTTTGGCCATGTCATACAATTTAATATGATACACCAATACTGATGATGCAATGCTAATGTTTTATGATGTACCGCTTAAGATCTTATAATTAACACCTGACTATTGTGTTTGGATTCTTCCTTCATACATTGCCAGTGTTTCAATCTCACTATTTTCTTGATCTTGTTTGTATGCCAAAATAATACATGTAGATATATTTAATTTTGTGACAAAGAAGAATGGTCAAATAGTATCTGTTTCAAATATATTTGATTTAGACATTTGATGCAAGAGAATAAAGTAGTTTCAAATGGATTACTATTAGTGTTTTACGTGGTAGGGTATATAATTCAGTGTGCATGATACCTGCATTGCAAAATAGTGATACCTAAATTTTGCCATTTTGATCCCTTTCTGACCTGGATTCACACTTTGACAATGAAGTGAAGGTAAGTGTCATAGTAATAATAATCCATTGTTTAACTGGGAAACTTGAGAAATAGCACATTCTGCTGTGAATGAAATCAAAAAGGTATCGCAGTTAGCAGGATTCGAACCTACAAGGGCAGAGCCCATTAGATTTCAAGTCTAACGCCTTAACCACTCGGCCATAACTGCTTCTGTCTTCATCAAATGTCAAGTTTCCAGTCCATGATCAAAACTGTATCTTTTGTTTTTCACCTCCTGAATTTAAACATCATTAAAGTACTGTTTTAGAAACAGTAGCAACAGTGAATTTAGTATATATTAATATCAAAACTGTACATAACTACAGTGACTAAAACTCAGTCAGTTTGAATTTGTATTTTATTTTCAGCAGCTCACAATTTAAAATAGCCCTCATCACTTACAAAATTTTGAAGCACAACCCACCAGCATACATTAGTCAATAATCCACCCATACACTTCATCCAGAAACACTTGATGTAGTAGCTCAAATCTCAAGCTCCACATTCCCTTTTTGACTATAAGGTTCACAACTTCCACAAACAGTTTAGAATCTCATTTGGTCATTACTCCCTGGCCCTCTGGAACTATCTTCCTTTCCACATAAGAAATAGTTCCTCTGTTACATCCTTTAGGAAACATCTCATGCAAAACACCTATTTCACTCAAGCTTCCCTCCATAGAACTTTCCCTCCAGTCACACCCACTATCTTGGATCACTGACCTAGACCATCTCCCACTGTCTCTTTGAAAACTAATTTTGTTAAACTTGCACACTTAGTTCCCCAATGCGGGGAAGATATTGCCTCTGCAAAGCATAAGATTAGATTCAATTGTCAAAATGCAAATTGAAAGAATATTTTTGCCCCAGGTGAGGCTCGAACTCACGACCTCGGCATGGCCTAGAGCACTATATGCATGCTGGACGCTGATATACTGATTATAAGTACCGCGCTCTAACCGACTGAGCTACTGGGGCATTCACGCATAATGTCTGGTGTACAAAGTGTAAGGGTATTGGAATTAAACATGTACCAAATGACTGGTATTTAAGTGTTTGTTAGATTATAGAAAGTAGATTGAGGCAGTGTTTGTATTATCAGTTTATTAATATTCTAATATCTAAAGACAACTGAGACATGGACAAAAGTTAACTTTTTCATTGTAAACTAATAGTAACACTACCAGAAGTGGGGTTCGAACCCACGCGCACATTTGTCCATTGGAACTTAAGTCCAAGCCTTAACCACTCGGCCATTCTGGTTTTTTATGTACTTTTCAAAAGCCCTTTACACTTTGGGCATATTAAGTATGTCTGCCAAGTTGAACTCTATATTAAGACCACTAAGCAAAGTTCAAATCTATTTTATAGCTGTCAACTGATAAACATCATATAAATATTTTGGCCATGTCATACAATTTAATATGATACACCAATACTGATGATGCAATGCTAATGTTTTATGATGTACCGCTTAAGATCTTATAATTAACACCTGACTATTGTGTTTGGATTCTTCCTTCATACATTGCCAGTGTTTGAAACTCACTATGTTCTTGATCTTTTTTGTATGACAAATAATACATATAGATATATTTAATTTTGTGACAAAGAAGAATGAAGAATGGTCAAATAGTATCTGTTTCAAATATATTTGATTTAGACATTTGATGCAACAGAATAAAGTAGTTTCAAATGGATTACTATTAGTGTTTTACGTGGTAGGGTATATAATTCAGTGTGCATGATACCTACATTGCAAAATAGTGATACCTAAATTTTGCCATTTTGATCTCTTTCTGACCTGGATTCACACTTTGACAATGAAGTGAAGGTAAGTGTCATAGTAATAATAATCCATTGTTTAATTGGGAAACTTGAGAAATAGCACATTCTGCTGTGAATGAAATCAAAAAGGTATCGCAGTTAGCATGATTCGAACCTACGAGGGCAGAGCCCATTAGATTTCAAGTCTAACGCCTTAACCACTCGGCCATAACTGCTTCTGTCTTCATCAAATGTCAAGTTTCCAGTCCATGATCAAAACTGTATCTTTTGTTTTTCACCTCCTGAATTTAAACATCATTAAAGTACTGTTTTAGAAACAGTAGCAGCAGTGAATTTAGTATATATTAATATCAAAACTGTACATAACTACAGTGACTAACACTCAGTCAGTTTGAATTTGTATTTTATTTTCAGCAGCTCACAATTTAAAATAGCCCTCATCACTTACAAAATTTTGAAGCACAACCCACCAGCATACATTAGTCAATAATCCACCCATACACTTCATCCAGAAACACTTGATGTAGTAGCTCAAATCTCAAGCTCCACATTCCCTTTTTGACTATAAGGTTCACAACTTCCACAAACAGTTTAGAATCTCATTTGGTCATTACTCCCTGGCCCTCTGGAACTATCTTCCTTTCCACATAAGAAATAGTTCCTCTGTTACATCCTTTAGGAAACATCTCATGCAAAACACCTATTTCACTCAAGCTTCCCTCCATAGAACTTTCCCTCCAGTCACACCCACTATCTTGGATCACTGACCTAGACCATCTCCCACTGTCTCTTTGAAAACTAATTTTGTTAAACTTGCACACTTAGTTCCCCAATGCGGGGAAGATATTGCCTCTGCAAAGCATAAGATTAGATTCAATTGTCAAAATGCAAATTGAAAGAATATTTTTGCCCCAGGTGAGGCTCGAACTCACAACCTCGGCATGGCCTAGAGCACTATATGCATGCTGGACGCTGATATACTGATTATAAGTACCGCTCTCTAACCGACTGAGCTACTGGGGCAGTCACGCATAATGTCTGGTGTACAAAGTGTAAGGGTATTGGAATTAAACATGTACCAAATGCCTGGTATTTAAGTGTTTGTTAGATTATAGAAAGTAGATTGAGGCAGTGTTTGTATTATCAGTTTATTAATATTCTAATATCTAAAGACAACTGAGACATGGACAAAAGTTAACTTTTTCATTGTAAACTAATAGTAACACTACCAGAAGTGGGGTTCGAAGCCACGCGCACATTTGTCGATTGGAACTTAAGTCCAAGCCTTAACCACTCGGCCATTCTGGTTTTTTATGTAGTTTTCAAAAGCCCTTTACACTTTGGGCATATTAAGTATGTCTGCCAAGTTGAACTCTATATTAAGACCACTAAGCAAAGTTCAAATCTATTTTATAGCTGTCAACTGATAAACATCATATAAATATTTTGGCCATGTCATACAATTTAATATGATACACCAATACTGATGATGCAATGCTAATGTTTTATGATGTACCACTTAAGATCTTATAATTAACACCTGACTATTGTGTTTGGATTCTTCCTTCATACATTGCCAGTGTTTGAATCTCACTATTTTCTTGATCTTGTTTGTATGACAAAATAATACATGTAGATATATTTAATTTTGTGACAAAGAAGAATGGTCAAATAGTATCTGTTTCAAATATATTTGATTTAGACATTTGATGCAAGAGAATAAAGTAGTT
This sequence comes from Sabellastarte sp. h YS-2021, assembly GCA_964017235.1. NCBI lineage: Eukaryota > Metazoa > Annelida > Polychaeta > Sabellida > Sabellidae > Sabellastarte > Sabellastarte sp. h YS-2021. The sequence goes on along the minus strand of OZ024929.1, from coordinate 173,450,785 downwards.
TCAAATGGATTACTATTAGTGTTTTACGTGGTAGGGTATATAATTCAGTGTGCATGATACCTGCATTGCAAAATAGTGATACCTAAATTTTGCCATTTTGATCCCTTTCTGACCTGGATTCACACTTTGACAATGAAGTGAAGGTAAGTGTCATAGTAATAATAATCCATTGTTTAATTGGGAAACTTGAGAAATAGCACATTCTGCTGTGAATGAAATAAAAAAGGTATCGCAGTTAGCAGGATTTGAACCTACGAGGGCAGAGGGAATTAGATTTCAAGTCTAACGCCTTAACCACTCGGCCATAACTGCTTCTTTCTTCATCAAATGTCAAGTTTCCAGTCCATGATAAAAACTGTATCTTTTGTTTTTCACTTCCTGAATTTAAACATCATTAAAATACTGTTTTAGAAACAGTAGCAACAGTGAATTAAGTATATATTAATATCAAAACTGTACATAACTACAGTGACTAAAACTCAGTCAGTTTGAATTTGTATTTTATTTTCAGCAGCTCACAATTTAAAATAGCCCTCATCACTGACAAAATTTTGAAGCACAACCCACCAGCATACATTAGTCAATAATCCACCCATACACTTCATCCAGAAACATTTGATGTAGTAGCTGAAATCTCAAGCTCCACATTACCTTTTTGACTGTAAGGTTCACAACTCGCACAAACAGTTTAAAATCTCATTTGGTCATTACTCTCTGGCCCTCTGGAACTATCTTCCTTTCCACATAAGAAATAGTTCCTCTGTTACATCCTTTAGGAAACATCTCATGCAAAACACCTATTTCACTGAAGCTTCCCTCCTTAGAACTTTCCCTCCAGTCACACCCACTATCTTGGATCGCTGACCTAGACCATCTCCCACTGCCTCTTCGAAAACTAATTTTGTTAAACTTGCACACTTAGTTCCCCAATGCGAGGAAGATATTGCCTCTGCAAAGCATAAGATTAGATTCAATTGTCAAAATGCAAATCAAAAGAATATTTTTCCCCAGATGAGGCTCGAACTCACGACCTCAACATGGCCTAGAGCACTATATGAATACTGGATGCTGGTATACTGATTATAAGTACCACGCTCTAACCGACTGAGCTACTGGGGCAGTCACACATAATGTCTGGTGTACAAAGTGTAAGGGTATTGGAATTAAACATGTACCAAATGCCTGGTATTTAAATGTTTGTTAGATTATAGAAAGTAGATTGAGGCAGTGTTTGTATTATCAGTTTATTAATATTCTAATATCTAAAGACAACTGAGACATGGACAAAAATTAACTTTTTCATTGTAAACTAATAGTAACAATACCAGAAGTGGGGTTGGAACCCACGCGGACATTTGTCGATTGGAACTTAAGTCCAACGCCTTAACCACTCAGCCATTCTGGCTTTTTATGTACTTTTCAAAAGCCGTTTACACTTTGGGCATATTAAGTATGACTGCCAAGTTGAACTCTATATTAAGACCACTAAGCAAAGTTGAAATCTATTTTATAGCTGTCAACTGATAAACATCATATAAATATTTTGGCCATGTCATACAATTTAATATGATACACCAATACTGATGATGCAATGCTAATGTTTTATGATGTACCGCTTAAGATCTTATAATTAACACCTGACTATTGTGTTTGGATTCTTCCTTCATACATTGCCAGTGTTTGAATCTCACTATTTTCTTGATCTTGTTTGTATGACAAAATAATACATGTAGATATATTTAATTTTGTGACAAAGAAGAATGATCAAATAGTATCTGTTTCAAATATATTTGATTTAGACATTTGATGCAAGAAAATAAAGTAGTTTCAAATGGATTACTATTAGTGTTTTACGTGGTAGGGTATATAATTCAGTGTGCATGATACCTGCATTGCAAAATAGTGATACCTAAATTTTGCCATTTTGATCCCTTTCTGACCTGGATTCACACTTTGACAATGAAGTGAAGGTAAGTGTCATAGTAATAATAATCCATTGTTTAATTGGGAAACTTGAGAAATAGCACATTCTGCTGTGAATGAAATAAAAAAAGGTATCGCAGTTAGCAGGATTCGAACCTACGAGAGCAGAGGGAATTAGATTTCAAGTCTAACGCCTTAACCACTCGGCCATAACTGCTTCGTTCTTCATCAAATGTCAAGTTTCCAGTCCATGATAAAAACTGTATCTTTTGTTTTTCACTTCCTGAATTTAAACATCATTAAAATACTGTTTTAGAAACAGTAGCAACAGTGAATTAAGTATATATTAATATCAAAACTGTACATAACTACAGTGACTAAAACTCAGTCAGTTTGAATTTGTATTTTATTTTCAGCAGCTCACAATTTAAAATAGCCCTCATCACTGACAAAATTTTGAAGCACAACCCACCAGCATACATTAGTCAATAATCCACCCATACACTTCATCCAGAAACATTTGATGTAGTAGCTGAAATCTCAAGCTCCACATTACCTTTTTGACTGTAAGGTTCACAACTCGCACAAACAGTTTAAAATCTCATTTGGTCATTACTCTCTGGCCCTCTGGAACTATCTTCCTTTCCACATAAGAAATAGTTCCTCTGTTACATCCTTTAGGAAACATCTCATGCAAAACACCTATTTCACTGAAGCTTCCCTCCTTAGAACTTTCCCTCCAGTCACACCCACTATCTTGGATCGCTGACCTAGACCATCTCCCACTGCCTCTTCGAAAACTAATTTTGTTAAACTTGCACACTTAGTTCCCCAATGCGAGGAAGATATTGCCTCTGGAAAGCATAAGATTAGATTCAATTGTCAAAATGCAAATCAAAAGAATAATTTTCCCCCAGGTGAGGCTCGAACTCACGACCTCAGCATGGCCTAGAGCACTATATGAATACTGGATGCTGATATACTGATTATAAGTACCGCACTCTAACCGACTGAGCTACTGGGGCAGTCACGCATAATGTCTGGTGTACAAAGTGTAAGGGTATTGGAATTAAACATGTACCAAATGCCTGGTATTTAAGTGTTTGTTAGATTATAGAAAGTAGATTGAGGCAGTGTTTGTATTATCAGTTTATTAATATTCTAAAATCTAAAGACAACTGAGACATGGACAAAAGTTAACTTTTTCATTGTAAACTAATAGTAACACAACCAGAAGTGGGGTTGGAACCCACGCGGACATTTGCCCATTGGAACTTAAGTCCAACACCTTAACCACTCAGCCATTCTGGTTTTTTATGTACTTTTCAAAATCTGTTTACACTTTGGGCATATTAAGTATGACTGCCAAGTTGAACTCTATACTAAGACCACAAAGCAAAGTTCAAATCTATTTTATAGCTGTCAACTGATAAACATCATATAAATATTTTGGCCGTGTCATGCAATTTAATATGATACACCATTACTGATGATGCAATGCTAATGTTTTATGATGTACCGCTTAAGATCTTGAAATTTTGAAGCACAACCCACCAGCATACATTAGTCAATAATCCACCCATACACTTCATCCAGAAACACTTGATGTAGTAGCTCAAATCTCAAGCTCCACATTCCCTTTTTGACTGTAAGGTTCACAACTTGCACAAACAGTTTAGAATCTCATTTGGTCATTACTCCCTGGCCCTCTGGAACTATCTTCCTTTCCACATAAGAAATAGTTCCTCTGTTACATTCTTTAGGAAACATCTCAAGAAACACCTATTTCACTCAAGCTTCCCTCCTTAGAACTTTCCCTCCAGTCACACCCACTATCTTGGATCACTGACCTAGACCATCTCCCACTGCCTCTTTGAAAACTAATTTTGTTAAACTTGCACACTTAGTTCCCCAATGCGTGGAAGATATTGCATCTGCAAAGCATAAGATTCGATTCAATTGTCAAAATGCAAAGCAAAAGAACATTTTTGCCCCAGGTGAGGCGCGAACTCACAACCTCTTCCTGGCCTAGAGCACTATATGCATGCTGGACACTGATATACTGATTATAAGTACCGCGCTCTGACTGACTGAGCTACTGGGGCAGTCACGCATTATGTCTGGTGTACAAAGTGTAAGGATATTGGAATTAAACATGTACCAAATGCCTGGTATTTAAGTGTTTGTTAGATTATAGAAAGTAGATTGAGGCAGTGTTTGTATTATCAGTTTATTAATATTCTAAAATCTAAAGACAACTAAGACATGGACAAAAGTTAACGTTTTCATTGTGAACTAATAGTAACACTACCAGAAGTGGGGTTCGAACCCACGCGGACTTTTGTCCATTGGAAGTTAAGTCCAACGCCTTAACCACTCCGCCATAACTGGTTCTTTCTTCATCAAATGCCATGTTTTGAGTCCATGATAAAAACTGTATCTTTTGTGTTTCACTTCCTGAATTTAAACATCATTAAAGTACTGTTTTAGAAACAGTAGCAGCAGTGAATTAAGTATATATTAATATCAAAACTGTACATAACTACAGTGACTAAAACTCAGTCAGTTTGAATTTGTATTTTATTTTCAGCAGCTCACAATTTAAAATAGCCCTCATCACTTACAAAATTTTGAAGCACAACCCACCAGCATACATTAGTCAATAATCCACCCATACACTTCATCCAGAAACACTTGATGTAGTAGCTCGAATCTCAAGCTCCACATTCCCTTTTTGACTGTAAGGTTCACAACTCGCACAAACAGTTTAAAATCTCATTTGGTCATTACTCTCTGGCCCTCTGGAACTATCTTCCTTTCCACATAAGAAATAGTTCTTCTGTTACATCCTTTAGGAAACATCTCAAGAAACACCTATTTCACTCAAGCTTCCCTCCTTAGAACTTTCCCTCCAGTCACACCCACTATCTTGGATCGCTGACCTAGACCATCTCCCACTGCCTCTTCAAAAACTAATTTTGTTAAACTTGCACACTTAGTTCCCCAATGCGAGGAAGATATTGCCTCTGCAAAGCATAAGATTAGATTCAATTGTCAAAATGCAAATCAAAAGAATAATTTTCCCCCAGGTGAGGCTCGAACTCACGACCTCAGCATGGCCTAGAGCACTATATGAATGCTGGATGCTGATATACTGATTATAAGTACCGCACTCTAACCGACTGAGCTACTGGGGCAGTCACGCATAATGTCTGGTGTACAAAGTGTAAGGGTATTGGAATTAAACATGTACCAAATGCCTGGTATTTAAGTGTTTGTTAGATTATAGAAAGTAGATTGAGGCAGTGTTTGTATTATCAGTTTATTAATATTCTAAAATCTAAAGACAACTGAGACATGGACAAAAGTTAACTTTTTCATTGTAAACTAATAGTAACACAACCAGAAGTGGGGTTGGAACCCACGCGGACATTTGCCCATTGGAACTTAAGTCCAACACCTTAACCACTCAGCCATTCTGGTTTTTTATGTACTTTTCAAAATCTGTTTACACTTTGGGCATATTAAGTATGACTGCCAAGTTGAACTCTATACTAAGACCACAAAGCAAAGTTCAAATCTATTTTATAGCTGTCAACTGATAAACATCATATAAATATTTTGGCCGTGTCATGCAATTTAATATGATACACCATTACTGATGATGCAATGCTAATGTTTTATGATGTACCGCTTAAGATCTTGAAATTTTGAAGCACAACCCACCAGCATACATTAGTCAATAATCCACCCATACACTTCATCCAGAAACACTTGATGTAGTAGCTCAAATCTCAAGCTCCACATTCCCTTTTTGACTGTAAGGTTCACAACTTGCACAAACAGTTTAGAATCTCATTTGGTCATTACTCCCTGGCCCTCTGGAACTATCTTCCTTTCCACATAAGAAATAGTTCCTCTGTTACATTCTTTAGGAAACATCTCAAGAAACACCTATTTCACTCAAGCTTCCCTCCATAGAACTTTCCCTCCAGTCACACCCACTATCTTGGATCACTGACCTAGACCATCTCCCACTGCCTCTTTGAAAACTAATTTTGTTAAACTTGCACACTTAGTTCCCCAATGCGTGGAAGATATTGCATCTGCAAAGCATAAGATTAGATTCAATTGTCAAAATGCAAAGCAAAAGAACATTTTTGCCCCAGGTGAGGCACGAACTCACAACCTCTTCCTGGCCTAGAGCACTATATGCATGCTGGACACTGATATACTGATTATAAGTACCGCGCTCTGACCGACTGAGCTACTGGAGCAGTCACGCATTATGTCTGGTGTACAAAGTGTAAGGATATTGGAATTAAACATGTACCAAATGCTTGGTATTTAAGTGTTTGTTAGATTATAGAAAGTAGATTGAGGCAGTGTTTGTATTATCAGTTTATTAATATTCTAACATCTAAAGACAACTAAGACATGGACAAAAGTTAACGTTTTCATTGTGAACTAATTGTAACACTACCAGAAGTGGGGTTCGAACCCACGCAGACTTTTGTCCATTGGAAGTTTAGTCCAACGCCTTAACCACTCCGCCATAACTGGTTCTTTCTTCATCAAATGCCATGTTTTGAGTCCATGATAAAAACCGTATCTTTTGTGTTTCACTTCCTGAATTTAAACATCATTAAAGTACTGTTTTAGAAACAGTAGCAGCAGTGAATTAAGTATATATTAATATCAAAACTGTACATAACTACAGTGACTAAAACTCAGTCAGTTTGAATTTGTATTTTATTTTCAGCAGCTCACAATTTAAAATAGCCCTCATCACTTACAAAATTTTGAAGCACAACCCACCAGCATACATTAGTCAATAATCCACCCATACACTTCATCCAGAAACACTTGATGTAGTAGCTCGAATCTCAAGCTCCACATTCCCTTTTTGACTGTAAGGTTCACAACTCGCACAAACAGTTTAGAATCTCATTTGGTCATTACTCCTGGGCTCTCTGGAACTATCTTCCTTTCCACATAAGAAATAGTTCCTCTGTTACATCCTTTAGGAAACATCTCAAGAAACACCTATTTCACTCAAGCTTCCCTCCTTAGAACTTTCCCTCCAGTCACACCCACTATCTTGGATCACTGACCTAGACCATCTCCCACTGCCTCTTTGAAAACTAATTTTGTTAAACTTGCACACTTAGTTTCCCAATGCGGGGAAGATATTTCCTCAGCAAAGCATAAGATTAGATTCAATTGTCAAAATGCAAATTGAAAGAATAACTTTGCCCCAGGTGAGGCTCGAACTCCCAACCTTGGCATGGCCTACAGCACTATATGCATGCTGGACGCTGATATACTGATTATAAGTACCACGCTCTTACCGACTGAGCTACTGGGGCAGTCACGCATAATCTCTGGTGTAAAAAGTGTAAGGGTATTGGAATTAAACATGTACCAAATGCCTGGTATTTAGGTGTTTGTTAGATTATAGAAAGTAGATTGAGGCAGTGTTTGTATTATCAGTTTATTAATATTCTAATATCTAAAGACAACTGAGACATGGACAAAAGTTAACTTTTTCATTGTAAACTAATAGTAACAATACCAGAAGTGGGGTTCGAACCCACGCGGACATTTCTCCATTGGAACTTAAGTCCAACGCCTTAACCACTTGGCCATTCCGGTTTTTTATGTACTTTTCAAAAGTCGTTTACTTTGGGCATATTAAGTATGACTGCCAAGTTGAACTCTATATTAAGACCACTAAGCAAAGTTGAAATCTATTTTATAGCTGTCAACTGATAAACATCATATAAATATTTTGGCCATGTCATACAATTTAATATGATACACCAATACTGATGAGGCAATGCTAATGTTTTATGATGTACCGCTTAAGATCTTATAATTAACACCTGACTATTGTGTTTGGATTCTTCCTTCATACATTGCCACTGTTTGAAACTCACTATTTTCTTGATCTTGTTTGTATGACAAAATAATGCATATAGATATATTTAATTTTGTGACAAAGAAGAATGGTCAAATAGTATCTGTTTGAAATATATTTGATTTAGACATTTGATGCAACAGAATAAAGTAGTTTCAAATGGATTACTATTAGTGTTTTACGTGGTAGGGTATGTAATTCAGTGTGCATGCTACCTGCATTGCAAAATAGTGATACCCAAATGTTGCCATTTTTATCTCTTTCTGACCTGGATTCACACTTTGACAATGACGTGAAGGTCATAGTAATAATAATCCATTGTTTAGTCGGGAAACTTGAGAAATAGCTGATTCTGCTGTAAATGAAATCAAAAAGGTATCGCAGTTAGCAGGATTCGAACCTACAAGGCCAGAGACCATTAGATTTCAAGTCTAACGCCTTAACCACTCGGCCATAAATGCTTCTTTCTTCTTCAAATGTCAAGTTTCCAGTCCATGATAAAAACTGTATCTTTTGTTTTTCACTTCCTGAAATTTAAACATCATTAAAGTACTGTTTTAGAAACAGTAGCAGCAGTGAATTAAGTATATATTAATATCAAAACTGTACATAACCACAGTGACTAAAACTCAGTCAGTTTGAATTTGTATTTTATTTTCAGCAGCTCACAATTTAAAATAGCCCTCATCACTTACAAAATTTTGAAGCACAACCCACCGGCATACATTAGTCAATAATCCACCCATACACTTCATCCAGAAACACTTGATGTAGTAGCTCAAATCTCAAGCTCCACATTCCCTTTTTGACAGGAAGGTTCACAACTCGCACAAACAGTTTAGAATCTCATTTGGTCATTACTCCCTGGTCCTCTGGAACTATCTTCCTTTCCACATAAGAAATAGTTCCTCTGTTGCATCCTTTAGGAAACATCTCAAGAAACACCTATTTCACTCAAGCTTCCCTCCTTAGAACTTTCCCTCCAGTCACACCCACTATCTTGGATCACTGACCTAAACCATCTCCCACTGCCTCTTTGAAAACTAATTTTGTTAAACTTGCACACTTAGTTCCCCAATGGGGGGAAGATATTGCCTCTGCAAAGCATAAGATTAGATTCAATTGTCAAAATGCAAATCAAAAGAATAATTTTGCCCCAGGTGAGGCTCGAACTCACGACCTCAGCATGGCCTAGAGCACTATATGCATGCTGGACGCTGATATACTGATTATAAGTACCGCGCTCTAACCGACTGAGCTACTGGGGCAGTCACGCATAATGTCTGGTGTACAAAGTGTAAGGGTATTGGAATTAAACATGTACCAAATGCCTGGTATTTAAGTGTTTGTTAGATTATAGAAAGTAGATTTGTATTATCAGTTTATTAATATTCTAATATCTAAAGACAACTGAGACATGGACAAAAGTTAACTTTTTCATTGTAAACTAATAGTAACAATACCAGAAGTGGGGTTCGAACCCACGCGGACATTTCTCCATTGGAACTTAAGTCCAACACCTTAACCACTTGGCCATTCTGGTTTTTTATGTACTTTTCAAAATCTGTTTACACTTTGGGCATATTAAGTATGACTGCCAAGTTGAACTCTATACTAAGACCACAAAGCAAAGTTCAAATCTATTTTATAGCTGTCAACTGATAAACATCATATAAATATTTTGGCCGTGTCATGCAATTTAATATGATACACCATTACTGATGATGCAATGCTAATGTTTTATGATGTACTGCTTAAGATCTTGAAATTTTGAAGCACAACCCACCAGCATACATTAGTCAATAGTCCACCCATACACTTCATCCAGAAACACTTGATGTAGTAGCTCAAATCTCAAGCTCCACATTCCCTTTTTGACTGTAAGGTTCACAACTTGCACAAACAGTTTAGAATCTCATTTGGTCATTACTCCCTGGTCCTCTGGAACTATCTTCCTTTCCACATAAGAAATAGTTCCTCTGTTACATTCTTTAGGAAACATCTCAAGAAACACCTATTTCACTCAAGCTTCCCTCCTTAGAACTTTCCCTCCAGTCACACCCACTATCTTGGATCACTGACCTAGACCATCTCCCACTGCCTCTTTGAAAACTAATTTTGTTAAACTTGCACACTTAGTTCCCCAATGCGTGGAAGATATTGCATCTGCAAAGCATAAGATTAGATTCAATTGTCAAAATGCAAAGCAAAAGAACATTTTTGCCCCAGGTGAGGCGCGAACTCAAAACCTCTTCCTGGCCTAGAGCACTATATTCATGCTGGACACTGATATACTGATTATAAGTACCGCGCTCTGACCGACTGAGCTACTGGGGCAGTCACGCATTATGTCTGGTGTACAAAGTGTAAGGATATTGGAATTAAACATGTACCAAATGCTTGGTATTTAAGTGTTTGTTAGATTATAGAAAGTAGATTGAGGCAGTGTTTGTATTATCAGTTTATTAATATTCTAACATCTAAAGACAACTAAGACATGGACAAAAGTTAACGTTTTCATTGTGAACTAATAGTAACACTACCAGAAGTGGGGTTCGAACCCACGCGGACTTTTGTCCATTGGAAGTTAAGTCCAACACCTTAACCACTCCGCCATAACTGGTTCTTTCTTCATCAAATGCCATGTTTTGAGTCCATGATAAAAACCGTATCTTTTGTGTTTCACTTCCTGAATTTAAACATCATTAAAGTACTGTTTTAGAAACAGTAGCAGCAGTGAATTAAGTATATATTAATATCAAAACTGTACATAACTACAGTGACTAAAACTCAGTCAGTTTGAATTTGTATTTTATTTTCAGCAGCTCACAATTTAAAATAGTCCTCATCACTTACAAAATTTTGAAGCATAACCCACCAGCATACATTAGTCAATAATCCACCCATACACTTCATCCAGAAACACTTGATGTAGTAGCTCGAATCTCAAGCTCCACATTCCCTTTTTGACTGTAAGGTTCACAACTCGCACAAACAGTTTAGAATCTCATTTGGTCATTACTCCTGGGCCCTCTGGAACTATCTTCCTTTCCACATAAGAAATAGTTCCTCTGTTACATCCTTTAGGAAACATCTCAAGAAACACCTATTTCACTCAAGCTTCCCTCCTTAGAACTTTCCCTCCAGTCACACCCACTATCTTGGATCACTGACCTAGACCATCTCCCACTGCCTCTTTGAAAACTAATTTTGTTAAACTTGCACACTTAGTTTCCCAATGCGGGGAAGATATTTCCTCAGCAAAGCATAAGATTAGATTCAATTGTCAAAATGCAAATTGAAAGAATAACTTTGCCCCAGGTGAGGCTCGAACTCCCAACCTTGGCATGGCCTACAGCACTATATGCATGCTGGACGCTGATATACTGATTATAAGTACCACGCTCTTACCGACTGAGCTACTGGGGCAGTCACGCATAATCTCTGGTGTAAAAAGTGTAAGGGTATTGGAATTAAATATGTACCAAATGCCTGGTATTTAGGTGTTTGTTAGATTATAGAAAGTAGATTGAGGGAGTGTTTGTATTATCAGTTTATTAATATTCTAATGTCTAAAGACAACTGAGACATGGACAAAAGTTAACTTTTTCATTGTAAACTAATAGTAACACTACCAGAAGTGGGGTTCGAACCCACCCAGACATTTGTCCATTGGAACTTAAGTCCAACCCCTTAACCACTCGGCCATTCTGGATTTTTTTGTACTTTTCAAAAGCCGTTTACACTTTGGGCATATTAAGTATGTCTGCCAAGTTGAACTCTATATTAAGACCACTAAGCAAAGTTGAAATCTATTTTATAGCTGTCAACTGATAAACATCATATAAATATTTTGGCCATGTCATACAATTTAATATGATACACCAATACTGATGATGCAATGCTAATGTTTTATGATGTACCGCTTAAGATCTTATAATTAACACCTGACTATTGTGTTTGGATTCTTCCTTCATACATTGCCACTGTTTGAAACTCACTATTTTCTTGATCTTGTTTGTATGACAAAATAATGCATATAGATATATTTAATTTTGTGACAAAGAAGAATGGTCAAATAGTATCTGTTTGAAATATATTTGATTTAGACATTTGATGCAACAGAATAAAGTAGTTTCAAATGGATTACTATTAGTGTTTTACGTGGTAGGGTATGTAATTCAGTGTGCATGCTACCTGCATTGCAAAATAGTGATACCCAAATGTTGCCATTTTTATCTCTTTCTGACCTGGATTCACACTTTGACAATGACGTGAAGGTCATAGTAATAATAATCCATTGTTTAGTCGGGAAACTTGAGAAATAGCTGATTCTGCTGTAAATGAAATCAAAAAGGTATCGCAGTTAGCAGGATTCGAACCTACAAGGCCAGAGACCATTAGATTTCAAGTCTAACGCCTTAACCACTCGGCCATAACTGCTTCTTTCTTCTTCAAATGTCAAGTTTCCAGTCCATGATAAAAACTGTATCTTTTGTTTTTCACTTCCTGAATTTAAACATCATTAAAGTACTGTTTTAGAAACAGTAGCAGCAGTGAATTAAGTATATATTAATATCAAAACTGTACATAACCACAGTGACTAAAACTCAGTCAGTTTGAATTTGTATTTTATTTTCAGCAGCTCACAATTTGAAATAGCCCTCATCACTGACAAAATTTTGAAGCACAACCCACCAGCATACATTAGTCAATAATCCACCCATACACTTCATCCAGAAACACTTGATGTAGTAGCTCAAATCTCAAGCTCCACATTCCCTTTTTGACTGGAAGGTTCACAACTCGCACAAACAGTTTAGAATCTCATTTGGTCATTACTCCCTGGTCCTCTGGAACTATCTTCCTTTCCACATAAGAAATAGTTCCTCTGTTGCATCCTTTAGGAAACATCTCAAGAAACACCTATTTCACTCAAGCTTCCCTCCTTAGAACTTTCCCTCCAGTCACACCCACTATCTTGGATCACTGACGTAAACCATCTCCCACTGCCTCTTTGAAAACTAATTTTGTTAAACTTGCACACTTAGTTCCCCAATGCAGGGAAGATATTGCCTCTGCAAAGCATAAGATTAGATTCAATTGTCAAAATGCAAATCAAAAGAATAATTTTGCCCCAGGTGAGGCTCGAACTCACGACCTCAGCATGGCCTACAGCACTATATGCATGCTGGACGCTGATATACTGATTATAAGTACCGCGCTCTAACCGACTAAGCTACTGGGGCAGTCACGCATAATGTCTGGTGTACAAAGTGTAAGGGTATTGGAATTAAACATGTACCAAATGCCTGGTATTTAAGTGTTTGTTAGATTATAGAAAGTAGATTTGTATTATCAGTTTATTAATATTCTAATATCTAAAGACAACTGAGACATGGACAAAAGTTAACTTTTTCATTGTAAACTAATAGTAACAATACCAGAAGTGGGGTTCGAACCCACGCGGACATTTCTCCATTGGAACTTAAGTCCAACACCTTAACCACTTGGCCATTCCAGTTTTTTATGTACTTTTCAAAAGTCGTTTACTTTGGGCATATTAAGTATGACTGCCAAGTTGAACTCTATATTAAGACCACTAAGCAAAGTTGAAATCTATTTTATAGCTGTCAACTGATAAACATCATATAAATATTTTGGCCATGTCATACAATTTAATATGATACACCAATACTGATGATGCAATGCTAATGTTTTATGATGTACCGCTTAAGATCTTATAATTAACACCTGACTATTGTGTTTGGATTCTTCCTTCATACATTGCCACTGTTTGAAACTCACTATTTTCTTGATCTTGTTTGTATGACAAAATAATGCATATAGATATATTTAATTTTGTGACAAAGAAGAATGGTCAAATAGTATCTGTTTGAAATATATTTGATTTAGACATTTGATGCAACAGAATAAAGTAGTTTCAAATGGATTACTATTAGTGTTTTATGTGGTAGGGTATGTAATTCAGTGAGCATGATACCTGCATTGCAAAATAGTGATACCCAAATGTTGCCATTTTTATCTCTTTCTGACCTGGATTCACACTTTGACAATGACGTGAAGGTCATAGTAATAATAATCCATTGTTTAGTCGGGAAACTTGAGAAATAGCTGATTCTGCTGTAAATGAAATCAGAAAGGTATCGCAGTTAGCAGGATTCGAACCTACAAGGCCAGATACCATTACATTTCAAGTCTAACGCCTTAACCACTCGGCCATAACTGCTTCTTTCTTCTTCAAATGTCAAGTTTCCAGTCCATGATAAAAACTGTATCTTTTGTTTTTCACTTCCTGAATTTAAACATCATTAAAGTACTGTTTTAGAAACAGTAGCAGCAGTGAATTAAGTATATATTAATATCAAAACTGTACATAACCACAGTGACTAAAACTCAGTCAGTTTGAATTTGTATTTTATTTTCAGCAGCTCACAATTTAAAATAGCCCTCATCACTTACAAAATTTTGAAGCACAACCCACCAGCATACATTAGTCAATAATCCACCCATACACTTCATCCAGAAACACTTGATGTAGTAGCTCAAATCTCAAGCTCCACATTCCCTTTTTGACTGGAAGGTTCACAACTCGCACAAACAGTTTAGAATCTCATTTGGTCATTACTCCCTGGTCCTCTGGAACTATCTTCCTTTCCACATAAGAAATAGTTCCTCTGTTGCATCCTTTAGGAAACATCTCAAGAAACACCTATTTCACTCAAGCTTCCCTCCTTAGAACTTTCCCTCCAGTCACACCCACTATCTTGGATCACTGACCTAAACCATCTCCCACTGCCTCTTTGAAAACTAATTTTGTTAAACTTGCACACTTAGTTCCCCAATGCGGGGAAGATATTGCCTCTGCAAAGCATAAGATTAGATTCAATTGTCAAAATGCAAATCAAAAGAATAATTTTGCCCCAGGTGAGGCTCGAACTCACGACCTCAGCATGGCCTACAGCACTATATGCATGCTGGACGCTGATATACTGATTATAAGTACCGCGCTCTAACCGACTGAGCTACTGCGGCAGTCACGCATAATGTCTGGTGTACAAAGTGTAAGGGTATTGGAATTAAACATGTACCAAATGCCTGTTATTTAAGTGTTTGTTAGATTATAGAAAGTAGATTTGTATTATCAGTTTATTAATATTATAATATCTAAAGACAACTGAGACATGGACAAAAGTTAACTTTTTCATTGTAAACTAATAGTAACAATACCAGAAGTGGGGTTCAAACCCACGCGGACATTTCTCCATTGGAACTTAAGTCCAACGCCTTAACCACTTGGCCATTCCGGTTTTTTATGTACTTTTCAAAAGTCGTTTACTTTGGGCATATTAAGTATGACTGCCAAGTTGAACTCTATATTAAGACCACTAAGCAAAGTTGAAATCTATTTTATAGCTGTCAACTGATAAACATCATATAAATATTTTGGCCATGTCATACAATTTAATATGATACACCAATACTGATGATGCAATGCTAATGTTTTATGATGTACCGCTTAAGATCTTATAATTAACACCTGACTATTGTGTTTGGATTCTTCCTTCATACATTGCCACTGTTTGAAACTCACTATTTTCTTGATCTTGTTTGTATGACAAAATAATGCATATAGATATATTTAATTTTGTGACAAAGAAGAATGGTCAAATAGTATCTGTTTGAAATATATTTGATTTAGACATTTGATGCAACAGAATAAAGTAGTTTCAAATGGATTACTATTAGTGTTTTATGTGGTAGGGTATGTAATTCAGTGAGCATGATACCTGCATTGCAAAATTGTGATACCCAAATGTTGCCATTTTTATCTCTTTCTGACCTGGATTCACACTTTGACAATGACGTGAAGGTCATAGTAATAATAATCCATTGTTTAGTCGGGAAACTTGAGAAATAGCTGATTCTGCTGTAAATGAAATCAGAAAGGTATCGCAGTTAGCAGGATTCGAACCTACAAGGCCAGATACCATTACATTTCAAGTCTAACGCCTTAACCACTCGGCCATAACTGCTTCTTTCTTCTTCAAATGTCAAGTTTCCAGTCCATGATAAAAACTGTATCTTTTGTTTTTCACTTCCTGAATTTAAACATCATTAAAGTACTGTTTTAGAAACAGTAGCAGCAGTGAATTAAGTATATATTAATATCAAAACTGTACATAACCACAGTGACTAAAACTCAGTCAGTTTGAATTTGTATTTTATTTTCAGCAGCTCACAATTTAAAATAGCCCTCATCACTTACAAAATTTTGAAGCACAACCCACCAGCATACATTAGTCAATAATCCACCCATACACTTCATCCAGAAACACTTGATGTAGTAGCTCAAATCTCAAGCTCCACATTCCCTTTTTGACTGGAAGGTTCACAACTCGCACAAACAGTTTAGAATCTCATTTGGTCATTACTCCCTGGTCCTCTGGAACTATCTTCCTTTCCACATAAGAAATAGTTCCTCTGTTGCATCCTTTAGGAAACATCTCAAGAAACACCTATTTCACTCAAGCTTCCCTCCTTAGAACTTTCCCTCCAGTCACACCCACTATCTTGGATCACTGACCTAAACCATCTCCCACTGCCTCTTTGAAAACTAATTTTGTTAAACTTGCACACTTAGTTCCCCAATGCGGGGAAGATATTGCCTCTGCAAAGCATAAGATTAGATTCAATTGTCAAAATGCAAATCAAAAGAATAATTTTGCCCCAGGTGAGGCTCGAACTCACGACCTCAGCATGGCCTACAGCACTATATGCATGCTGGACGCTGATATACTGATTATAAGTACCGCGCTCTAACCGACTGAGCTACTGCGGCAGTCACGCATAATGTCTGGTGTACAAAGTGTAAGGGTATTGGAATTAAACATGTACCAAATGCCTGTTATTTAAGTGTTTGTTAGATTATAGAAAGTAGATTTGTATTATCAGTTTATTAATATTATAATATCTAAAGACAACTGAGACATGGACAAAAGTTAACTTTTTCATTGTAAACTAATAGTAACAATACCAGAAGTGGGGTTCAAACCCACGCGGACATTTCTCCATTGGAACTTAAGTCCAACGCCTTAACCACTTGGCCATTCCGGTTTTTTATGTACTTTTCAAAAGTCGTTTACTTTGGGCATATTAAGTATGACTGCCAAGTTGAACTCTATATTAAGACCACTAAGCAAAGTTGAAATCTATTTTATAGCTGTCAACTGATAAACATCATATAAATATTTTGGCCATGTCATACAATTTAATATGATACACCAATACTGATGATGCAATGCTAATGTTTTATGATGTACCGCTTAAGATCTTATAATTAACACCTGACTATTGTGTTTGGATTCTTCCTTCATACATTGCCACTGTTTGAAACTCACTATTTTCTTGATCTTGTTTGTATGACAAAATAATGCATATAGATATATTTAATTTTGTGACAAAGAAGAATGGTCAAATAGTATCTGTTTGAAATATATTTGATTTAGACATTTGATGCAACAGAATAAAGTAGTTTCAAATGGATTACTATTAGTGTTTTATGTGGTAGGGTATGTAATTCAGTGTGCATGCTACCTGCATTGCAAAATAGTGATACCCAAATGTTGCCATTTTTATCTCTTTCTGACCTGGATTCACACTTTGACAATGACGTGAAGGTCATAGTAATAATAATCCATTGTTTAGTCGGGAAACTTGAGAAATAGCTGATTCTGCTGTAAATGAAATCAAAAAGGTATCGCAGTTAGCAGGATTCGAACCTACAAGGCCAGAGACCATTAGATTTCAAGTCTAACGCCTTAACCACTCGGCCATAACTGCTTCTTTCTTCTTCAAATGTCAAGTTTCCAGTCCATGATAAAAACTGTATCTTTTGTTTTTCACTTCCTGAATTTAAACATCATTAAAGTACTGTTTTAGAAACAGTAGCAGCAGTGAATTAAGTATATATTAATATCAAAACTGTACATAACCACAGTGACTAAAACTCAGTCAGTTTGAATTTGTATTTTATTTTCAGCAGCTCACAATTTAAAATAGCCCTCATCACTTACAAAATTTTGAAGCACAACCCACCAGCATACATTAGTCAATAATCCACCCATACACTTCATCCAGAAACACTTGATGTAGTAGCTCAAATCTCAAGCTCCACATTCCCTTTTTGACTGGAAGGTTCACAACTCGCACAGACAGTTTAGAATCTCATTTGGTCATTACTCCCTGGTCCTCTGGAACTATCTTTCTTTCCACATAAGAAATAGTTCCTCTGTTGCATCCTTTAGGAAACATCTCAAGAAACACCTATTTCACTCAAGCTTCCCTCCTTAGAACTTTCCCTCCAGTCACACCCACTATCTTGGATCACTGACCTAAACCATCTCCCACTGCCTCTTTGAAAACTAATTTTGTTAAACTTGCACACTTAGTTCCCCAATGCGGGGAAGATATTGCCTCTGCAAATCATAAGATTAGATTCAATTGTCAAAATGCAAATCAAAAGAATAATTTTGCCCCAGGTGAGGCTCGAACTCACGACCTCAGCATGGCCTAGAGCACTATATGCATGCTGGACGCTGATATACTGATTATAAGTACCGCGCTCTAACCGACTGAGCTACTGGGGCAGTCACGCATAATGTCTGGTGTACAAAGTGTAAGGGTATTGGAATTAAACATGTACCAAATGCCTGGTATTTAAGTGTTTGTTAGATTATAGAAAGTAGATTTGTATTATCAGTTTATTAATATTCTAATATCTAAAGACAACTGAGACATGGACAAAAGTTAACTTTTTCATTGTAAACTAATAGTAACAATACCAGAAGTGGGGTTCGAACCCACGCGGACATTTCTCCATTGAAACTTAAGTCCAACACCTTAACCACTTGGCCATTCTGGTTTTTTATGTACTTTTCAAAAGTCGTTTACTTTGGGCATATTAAGTATGACTGCCAAGTTGAACTCTATATTAAGACCACTAAGCAAAGTTGAAATCTATTTTATTGCTGTCAACTGATAAACATCATATAAATATTTTGGCCATGTCATACAATTTAATATGATACACCAATACTGATGATGCAATGCTAATGTTTTATGATGTACCGCTTAAGATCTTATAATTAACACCTGACTATTGTGTTTGGATTCTTCCTTCATACATTGCCACTGTTTGAAACTCACTATTTTCTTGATCTTGTTTGTATGACAAAATAATGCATATAGATATATTTAATTTTGTGACAAAGAAGAATGGTCAAATAGTATCTGTTTGAAATATATTTGATTTAGACATTTGATGCAACAGAATAAAGTAGTTTCAAATGGATTACTATTAGTGTTTTACGTGGTAGGGTATGTAATTCAGTGTGCATGATACCTGCATTGCAAAATAGTGATACCTAAATGTTGCCATTTTGATCTCTTTCTGACCTGGATTCACACTTTGACAATGAAGTGAAGGTAAGTGTCATAGTAATAATAATCCATTGTTTAGTCGGGAAACTTGAGAAATAGCTGATTCTGCTGTAAATGAAATCAAAAAGGTATCGCAGTTAGCAGGATTCGAACCTACAAGGCCAGAGACCATTAGATTTCAAGTCTAACGCCTTAACCACTCGGCCATAACTGCTTCTTTCTTCATCAAATGTCAAGTTTCCAGTCCATGATAAAAACTGTATCTTTTGTTTTTCACTTCCTGAATTTAAACATCATTAAAGTACTGTTTTAGAAACAGTAGCAGCAGTGAATTAAGTATATATTAATATCAAAACTGTACATAACCACAGTGACTAAAACTCAGTCAGTTTGAATTTGTATTTTATTTTCAGCAGCTCACAATTTAAAATAGCCCTCATCACTTACAAAATTTTGAAGCACAACCCACCAGCATACATTAGTCAATAATCCACCCATACACTTCATCCAGAAACACTTGATGTAGTAGCTCAAATCTCAAGCTCCACATTCCCTTTTTGACTGGAAGGTTCACAACTCGCACAAACAGTTTAGAATCTCATTTGGTCATTACTCCCTGGTCCTCTGGAACTATCTTCCTTTCCACATAAGAAATAGTTCCTCTGTTGCATCCTTTGGGAAACATCTCAAGAAACACCTATTTCACTCAAGCTTCCCTCCTTAGAACTTTCCCTCCAGTCACACCCACTATCTTGGATCACTGACCTAGACCATCTCCCACTGCCTCTTTGAAAACTAATTTTGTTAAACTTGCACACTTAGTTCCCCAATGCGGGGAAGATATTGCCTCTGCAAAGCATAAGATTAGATTCAATTGTCAAAATGCAAATCAAATGAGTAATTTTGCCCCAGGTGAGGCTCGAACTCACCACCTGAGCATGGCCTAGAGCACTATATGCATGCTGGATGCTGATATACTGATTATAAGTACCTCGCTCTAACCAACTGAGCTACTGGGGCAGTCATGCATAATGTCTGGTGTACAAAGTGTAAGGGTATTGGAATTAAACATGTACCAAATGCCTGGTATTTAAGTGTTTGTTAGATTATAGAAAGTAGATTGAGGCAGTGTTTGTATTATCAGTTTATTAATATTCTAATATCTAAAGACAACTGAGACATGGACAAAAGTTAACTTTTTCATTGTAAACTAATAGTAACACTACCAGAAGTGGGGTTCGAACCCATGCGGAAGTAGTATAAAGGCGCGTATTATAGCAATCCAAAGTTATCCTGTGGTGGGGTTTGGAGCTCCTAAAAATGGGGTTTCCAATTCAAATCAACAGGAGTTGTTATCCTCAGGAGCGATTAATTTAGGAGCTCCTGTGGATAACCAGAGTGCGCATGCGCATGCAAAGGATTAGGGCAGACCGCATGTGCGCACAAAAGATTAAGGTAGGGTGCATGAGTGGTAAATTTCAGAGTGCGCATGTGCATGATAAAATATTGCAGTGTGGATATAAATTGGAAAAAAAATTGAGGTGGAATTTTTTAAACAGCAAGAAAAGAAATTGGTGGTATTAAGGAAGATACACGGAGAGGACAGAGTGGTTGATTTTGATGCCTGGATAATATATGGAGACAAATACGATTCGGTGTTTAAAGATTTATCAAAAATAAATCGACAAATAGAAAAAAAGGATATTTAGAAGACAGGAGACATTTATTGGTTGAATTTGACAGTTTTTTTTATATTTTTATTTCTTTTTTGGTTTCTATGGAACATTTATAAACAAGAGATTCAGTTACACACTGGTATTCTATCAAAATTTTACACTTATCTAAAAACATCAACAGAAAAACAGAAGCATTGTTACAGAATTTCTGTGACATGTCAAAAAGAAGGGTAAAGTTATAGAAACTCTGTGAAATATCAGTAAATAAAAATAGACTTTTTTACCCAAAAAAGGCTACACCACTCTGCTAACTGAAAAAACACAAGAAAAAAAAAGAACAAAGAAAAGACAAATATATGTAAAGTATAAAAATAGTACAAACTAGGATTAGCGTTTATAAATCTGTGAACAAATGTTGCCAGAATTACCATCGTTTTTCAAATACTTTTAATGTAGAGTTTATTGGTGAAATATACTTTTGTTCATAAAATCTATCTTTGATGATATTTTGCAGACTAAAAATATTCAAGCTCTTTCCTCTCTTTGAGCTTTGATAGATGTAATATTTGCTAAATAGAAGTATAAAATTTAGTGGCCAATAGTATAAGTCAAAATTGTAATATCCTATAATTTTCATAGTGACATCCAGTTTGATATCTATATTCAGTTTTCTTCTAATCCAGTTTTCAATATTTGTCCACAAATCAACAACGTATGAACATTCAGATAAAAGATGTAACATAGTCTCAGGATGCATATTGCAGAATGAACACATGTTATCAGTTATCAATTTTACCTTATATAGGTAATGTTTGGTGTCTAAAATATCGTGGATAATTTTGTATTGAAACCAAACTATTTGATTGTCTACAACCGATTTAAAACAGGCTTTGAACACTTTAGCCCAGAACACTTTGGCATCCTCAATATGGATGCCTAATATTTCAGACCATTTTAGTGTACATTTTGGCAATTTATTGCAGTTCATTCCAAGTGTTTTATAAAAATTTGTACATCCTTTGTTTGCTTTTAGCAAAAACTGCATGTGGAATGGGAGAGGAGGCCTTGAATAGGGAAAAAATTGTCCAATTTTATTAGTTTCTACAAAGGTTTTGACAAGTGCTTTGATTCTGTAATATTCCAGTATATTTGGATTGAATCTGTAGATTTCTTTCAAGTTCTCTAAGCTTATAACTCGACCATTTGAGTCAATAAGGTCCCCAACAAGGTATATACCTTTTTTTAAACCACTTAGGAAAATATAAGATTTCTTTTGAAATATGACTATTATACCAAAGACATGATTGTGTTATATCGTAATTACATGATGCATTTAAATTTCTGTAAAATAATTTCCAGTTCTCAAAAGTTTCCGGCCAAAACTTATTTTTAATTTTGTTAAGGACAGTATTATACCAATCACCTCCCATCATCAAGAAGTTCTTCATGCTTAAGAATTGGATGTAAGTTGTTCTCAATAACTTACACCATTGTGACTCACTTTTAAATACAATTCTTTTAACCCAAGTAAGCTTTAAAGATTTGACAAAGTCATAGATATTAACCATTTTTAGCCCACCATCTAAATAGTTCATACAAATAGAATTTTGTTTAATTTTATCTGGCTTCATGTTCCATAGGAACTGGAAGAATATTTTATTTATATCCGTCAAAAAGCTATTTCGAATTGGCAGTGGTAAATGTATAAGCTTTGAGAGCAACATGCTTTTTATCACTGTTATTTTCCCTAATGGTGTTAATGGTCTAGTTTGCCACTTACAAATGTCTGTTTTAATTTTTTGCAATACTTTAGCGAAATTAATTTCTGGCATAGCATCAATATCTGTTGAAAAATCAATGCCCAAAAGGTTAAACTCTGATTTACCCCAGTCTAAACATTCTGTAACACTAAGCTTATCCTTTGATAGTCTTTTCTTTCCTATCCAAATCACTTTTGTCTTTTCTTTGTTCATCTTTAGCCCAGAAAAATTTCCAAAAATTTCAATGGTGTTTAAAGGTGACTGTAAGGAGTGCTGAGTACCATCAAGAATAAGGGTGGTGTCATCTGCAAACTGTGTTAATTTAAATTCTTGTCCATTAACAGCAAATCCAATAATGTTAGGGTTTGTTTTTATTAGCAAAGATAAAACTTCTGCTCCAAAAAGAAACAAGTAAGGTGCTATGGGGTCAACTTGTCTACATCCAAGCCCTATTGTGATTGGATTTGACAATATACCACATTGTGTAATAAAAGCTTTAATGTCATTGTTGAACAATTTTATCCAATTTATGAAGCTATCACTAGAGCCAAAGAGGGCAAGTGTTTTTTAAAGGAATCACCATGAGATAGAGTCAAAGGTTTTTTCAAAGTCTATTAACATGAGAAGGCCCGATAATTTTTTATTATGTGCTGTGTGTATAATGTTATATATAAGTCTTGTACTATCACTTAAATGTCTACCTAGAATGAAACCAGTTTGTGTTTTCGATATGGTTGTGTCTAATGTCTGTTTTAATCTCTCTGCAGTTGCACCTGATGCAAGTTTATAGACTACACTCAGAAGAGAGATAGGCCGCCAATTCTTTAGTTGACTTCTATCTTTATTACCCTTGGGTAATAAAGTTACAATACATTGACGTAAGGTAGTTGATAATTTCCCCTTTTGAAAACACACGTTTAGTGCATTAGTAACTAAGTATTTTAATTTTCCCCAAAAGACTTTTAAAAATTCTGAGCTTATTCCGTCCATTCCAGGGGATTTATTATTTTTCATTTTTTTCAATACCTGACCCAACTCACCAACTTGTAAGAGGGAGCCATTATTACATTTTTACTTTGTTTATTTTTACCTTTGCTAGTAGTTTGTCTAAATGTATATCGACTAGATCATTGTCCTTATTTTGAAAAGGCTTTGTATAAAATTTTTCAGTCTCTTTCAATATGTCACCTTGAGCTGTAATATAGTGGCCTTCTTTGTCTTGTAACTTTTTAATAGTTTTTTCAACAAAATTTCTTCGCTCTAGATTACAAAAGAAGGATGATGGTTTTTGTCCTTCCATAAGCCACTGAGCTCGGGATCTTATTGCTTCACCTTTAATTTTGCTTTCTCTCAGATTCTGTAATTCTGATTTCTTGTCCGTTAACAAATTAGAGTGTATGCATCGCAAGTTTTCATCAGATTCAATTGATTCAATATCCGCAATCAACTGCTTTTCTCTGTTGTTTGTCTGTTTTTTCAGCACAGAAGCAAATTTAATTGTTTCTCCTCTGATTTGTAAGAAAAGAAGTTCAAGGAAAAGATCACTATCAATTTTAAAATAAATGTTTCCACTGCTGCTTTTCAAAAAGTTTATATCGTATACTGGCAAGGCAAATTTCATAATTTCTTCTTGAATAATTTTATTTATAGTATTGATGTAGTCATTCTTTTTGAGTAGACTATTGTTCATTTTCCAAACACCTTTTCCTCTGGTAAATTTGTTAAGTTCAAATTCAAAAGTTATTGTTGAGTGATCTGAACGGTACCCTGGCTTAATGTCACATTTTAAAAAAATGTCTGATAGGGCATTTGATCCCAAAAAATAATCAAGTCTAGCCTGTTTTAGAGGATTACTTTTCTGCCATGTATACCGCTTCATATTTGGATAAGTGTCCCTGTAAATATCTGAGAGATTTA
Source organism: Sabellastarte sp. h YS-2021 (assembly GCA_964017235.1). Classification (NCBI taxonomy): domain Eukaryota; kingdom Metazoa; phylum Annelida; class Polychaeta; order Sabellida; family Sabellidae; genus Sabellastarte; species Sabellastarte sp. h YS-2021. Next base: position 173,426,126 of record OZ024929.1, on the reverse strand, counting down.
AATCAGTTTTCATGTCCAAAACAGTTTGGACAGTTTGGTGTATATCGGGAATTTTAGTTTAACATTTTCTCAGTGGCAGGAATTTTCCAAAGTGTGGAATTTGTTTGAAGCTTCAGGGGTTTGTTATGAAAAGTATACGTTGGAAAAGCCAAAATCGAGAAGGGAATTGAGGAATGGGATTTACGTTTGATTTGAAGAAAAATAAAGTAGTGATGCAGAAAAACAATAAGAAAGTAAAGTTTGAAAATGAAGATTATATTTATTTGTTAAGGTGTTTGGGTAAAATAAACAGATGTTTTAAAAAGAAAGAAGATTTATTTGGAGTGACTTGGAGTGGTTTCACCATTGTTTTAAAAAGAGTGATAAACATAGGGGGTATAGTTTTGGAAGGCATTCAGTGGGAAGAAGTGAGTGCTATTTGGCGAAGTTTAGAGAAGGGGTTTTATTATTTTCCATGAATGAGGTGAAGGGACTGGTCAAAGAATCATTAGACATTGATGATGTAGAAGTGATTCTGCAAGTAAAGTTTAAGAATATTGAAGGCTTTGGGTGGTTTTGTGTATTGTTATTATTATCTGTATTACGACTTTTCTTGGCAGAAATTAGGTCAGATCACTTTTCATTTGTCAGGGCGTTTCTTGAATTATTTTCAAAATGAGTTATTTTTCTGACGAAAAGAAAACCCTGCGGATTGATTTTGAAATGTTAGCCAGTGAGCAGGATTTAATATTTTTAAAGAAAGTAGAGAATTGATATTAATGGGTATGGTACGGCGTTTAAAGTCAGTCTTAAAACACTTAAAAAAAAGTTTTTCCCTGCAACAATTTAGAGAAATTGTGTTGCGTGATGGGTGGACTTGTTGTGTATCCAAAATGGGATCTTTACATGTGTTTTGTTATTTGCAGCCAATTTTGGATCTGACTAGTCAAACATTTGGTCATTTGTTGGGTTTACTTCACAATCATTACAAAGCCTAAGTGATCAAATTTCAAGACAAAAAAACAGGAAAAATGTGTGATTGTGATTTTTGTGATTATAATATTTTTATTTGGGAGCACATGGACATGTTTGAGAAAAAGGGATTAAAAGTAAAAGTGGGAGACAAAGTGACTAACCAAATGCTTTTGGAAATTTTAAAAATTCAGGACCAAGTCTTTCATGCTCTGCATGCTTTTCATCCAAAAAGATTGGAGGATTTGTGCATAGAAGAAAGAGAGCAGCTTTTCTTACCAGAGAGTGTGAAACACTGTTTCTCCAAGTTGTTTTCTCGAGACATTCCTTACTTGGTACACAATGCAAATCACACCCCTTGTTTAGTGTATGGTGTTCGGCAAAAAGGGTTGAGTTATGATTTAGAAAATGAGGATGCATTTTGGGAAATTTTTTCACTGTTTTTAAAACACAAAGGATCCATTTTAGCAAAAAAATGGGTGTAAACGTACAAGACTAAAAAATTGTTTTGCACGCATGCATGTTTAAAATATTTTCTTTGGTTTTAATATTGAAATAAATTTAACATGCGTTTTACTTTCAAAACAAAAGCACATGTTGGTTTAAAACTTTAGAAATATTAGCAAAGCGAGTCGTAAATTTTAGGAAAAAGCCCATAGGTTAAAATATTTCAAAATACGTGTTTTAAAAGCACATGCACAGGTTAAATTTTAGAAAAGAAAAAATTAAATGGCCAATTCAAATTTTAGAAAAGAAAAAAATAATGTGCATGCGCGTCGTAAATTTTAGGGAAAAGGTCATAGGTTAAAATATTTCAAAAGATGTGTTTTAAAAGCGCATGCGCAACTTAAATTTTAGAAAAAAAATAATTAAAATGCGCATGCGCTTCATAAATTTTAGGGAAAAGGTCATAGGTTAAAATATTTCAAAAGATGTGTTTTAAAAGCGCATGCGCAACTTAAATTTTAGAAAAAAAATAATTAAAATGCGCATGCGCTTCATAAATTTTACAAAAGAGCTTTTATAAGGGGAGGAAACTGCTGTTTTGAGTCAGTATAGCTTTGAGAAGAGACGAGAAAATGGAATTCAGTCCTACTCTGAATGTATCCGTGAAACAGGGTTTCAGTACCTACTTAAAATTACTTAGAGAAAAAAATGGTAAATTGTGGTGGATTAATTTGAGTCGTAATCTTTTTGAAAAAATGTTTGAAATGAAAGAAGAAATGGGAAAATGGATGCAAAATGGAGAAGCTAAGGAATGTCTTCAGATCGGAACTGTGACCGTGACGATTAAACTTTTTGAGGGTGAATATTACATGTGCATTGAGAAAAAACGGTGAATATGTGAACAGAATCAATTTGAATGGGGCAGAATGGGTCAATTTTCATAAAATGTTTGTGAAAATTATGGGTCAGATAAATCCGAAATTAGAAGCATTTGAAAAAAGCAAACTTGTTCGTTGTTATCCTAGGCATGGTGAAAAAGTGTATTATTTCCACGAAGTAGCAGCATCAGCTGATTTTCCAGACACCAATATTTTGAAGAAGAAATTGCCTAGTCCCTCCAAATACGAATTTGCTTTAATGGGTATGAGTTATATCATTAAGGAAAATTTGAAGCATTATTTAGTCAAAAATTGTGAGGGATGCATTTCTCAATACATGAGTCAATCAGATCATAATTTATGTCTTTTGGAATGGGAAGATCAGGTGGATGGTTATTATCATCGCATTAAAGCGACTTTGGGACAAAAAGAAGTTACGGAATTTTTTCTGAAGCATTGAGAAGTTTGGGAATGGAAACTGACGGAATGTATGAAAAGACAACAGAATTGCCTTGATAAGACTTGTTGGATCTGATAAGACCTGTGAATTTTACTCGTTAATACGAGATGTTGTTCAAACCTTTAGTAACTCTCGAATAAATGTGTATGACATTTTTCGTTTTGAGAGTTGTACAAATTATAACTATATTTAGTCAAGCGTGTCACAACAGAAAAAAACTCTTGTCATTATAATAAAAGCGTTGTCGAGATTGAAGTGTAACTATATTTAGTCAAGCTTGTCGTCATAACAAAAAAAAACTGTTGTCACTTGTCGTCATAATAAAAAACATTGTCAAGGTGTTTCTATGGTTGTAGCGTAAACAAAAAAATGTTTGGGAGACTGTTGCCAAAACAAGTTAAAGTTACAACGCAACGCATTGATCTTAGACTTTTTTCGAATAGGATCATTTTCAATTGAGACAGGATGGTGACAACAGTGCTTTTTAAAATTTGTCAGAAGGAAGAGGCTTTTGAGCGTTTTCAAAACTTCAAACAATATTTAAAAGACAAGGAGTATGTGGCAGTGAAACTGGTTAAAAAATTGACTTTATTAAAATTTTTTTTGAAAGAGGGAAAACTTCCTTCTGAAGTGATTTATGACTTCAAATGTTTTCAAGTGAGTAAAGTAGACTTTTTAGATTTAGAATACAAAGGTTATTTAGAAATTGACCACCGAGGTTTTTTTGATGTAAAACCTTGTTTAAATATAAAAGAAAGTGTGTTAGAGCTGCAGAAAGTTTTAGAAGCAAACAATGTGGGACTGATGACATTTCAACAAATTATTCACGCATGCGATCTGCCATTTCAACCAAAAGTCATTGAAATTTCTGGATGCTCATCAATGATGCAAGACTATTACTTTAAGCCTATGAAACAAAGTTTTCAGACTCAAGTGATTGATGAAAATTTTTTCAATTTTCAAGGACTCGATCAAGGGGCAGAATTCATTTGGGTCAAAGGAGCAAGTGAAATAAATGAAATGCTGATGCCTTTTTATATGGGGGACTTTAGTGAAGACTTTGCAAAATCCAGCAGAGTATTTGCAAAAGCTATTCAAGTCATTTTTATTTTTGCAAACCTTCTGGGTATTTTCCCAGTGTGACTGTGACCAAAGAATTTGAGTTTGTACCAGAAAATTCTTTGCATCCTTTCACCTGGCGAAAAGTGTTTTATTCTCAAGATCAGACGAATATTTTACATAAAATTCCAGATCCTTTACCGGAACTGAAACTTCAACAATTGTTACCTCCACCCTCGCTTTCTGAACTGACTCTGAAAAGTTCTGAACCAAAAACATTTTCTGAAGAATTGGATGATTTGTTAAAAGACTATTCCTTAGAGACTTCCAATGAATCACTGTTTGAAGAAAACGAAGAAAATATGACCCATTTAGAAGAGCTCATGCAAGTCACCAATGATAATCCTTTCATGTTCAACGTAGAAGACGTCTGTTTGACGTGTTTTCAAACCCGGGATCAAGGTTGTTACTGTCATCAAATATTTTGTGAGTGGTGTTTCAGTTTGTGACGTCCCAATCCTTGCTTCTGCTGCACGTGACGTCATGAAAAGGTATGACTTTTTTGTAACGTCGTCTTTGGAGATGCGTTAGTTGATTATATATGCTTTTATTTTAAAACGCACATATGTTTTTTAAAGAAAGCATCAGTTATGAAATGTTCAAAGCATACTAAACGCATAACTTCTATTTAAATAGGTTTTTTATAAAAGATTAACGTTTAAAATTTTTTCTGTCTTTTTGTTTTGAAACTAAGGTATTATTGTTTTTTATCGTCTTGACGACCCAATTTACGTCAGTCTCAAATATTCTTTGTGTGTCATTTGATTTGCAGTATTCAAAGAGGGAGGACGTGTTACTTAAGAAATCACCATGTCAAGTCTCAAATGTGAAAAATGCCAAAGATATTGTTCATCCAGCGAAAAAAAATCACAGGCCTTTTCATCCCTTTTGTTACTGATGTTTAAATTTTTTAAATGGGGAGGACCCCAAAGGACTTTTGCTGCACGTTTTCCATTGTGTAAATCATCCTTTGAAACGCAGTCAAAAGAAGATGAGTGCTTTATACTGGGGACAAATACGTTGTCACTGTTCAGTTTACTAGAAACTCCAAGATCACCTGGATGGAAAAAGACCCTATCCCTTTTTTTGCTGCAATGCGTCAGTTCAAACTACAGAAACTTCAAGTGAAAACGTACTCGAGCCCTTGCCTGTACAACCCATTGTTATCAAACCCGAAGAAGAACTTTCCAGTTTAAGAGTGAAATTTGAAGACGGAGAATTTGAAGTCAAAGTAGGGAAAACAGGGGCCGATTTCACAAAAGGACTTAAGCCTAGTTTTGGGCTTAAGTTTAAGACTTTGGTCTTAAATTCTGTCAAAAATGTGCTAAGTCAGCGGGCTTAGACTTAGTGGATTTCACAAAGGGGCTAAGTCCATGGATTTGCTAAGTCAGTGGACTTAGACTTAAGTCTGGGAGGTAGTGGGCTTAAATTTTGTAAAGAGGACTTAAATATGGCCGCCATAAACTTTTCTCCACTTGAAAATTTGAAAGGGCTGTAAATAAAGTATAATTACACAGAACATCTTACTGAAGTAGTCTTTGGGAAGTTTATGTGTGGCAACAAGGTTTTTCATTTCAAAACAGCACTTATCCTAAGATAAAATGTATTAAATGAAGGATATAAAAGGTCACATGACACAGAAAACCACTGTGGTTATATGATAAGCTTGGACTTAGCTAAGTCACCTTTGTGAAATCCATTTTAAGTCCCAGACCTAGTTAAGACCAAAGTCTTAGATTTAAGTCCCTGACTTAGCCAAAAAAGGGACTTAGTTTAAGTCCTTTAGTGAAATCGGCCCCAGGAAAATGCACCACATGTTTCAATGGTTTTGAATGTGAACTGTACTAGTCTCCCAGGTCAAAGGACTTTCCATTCCTTTTGTTACCGGTGTTTAAATTTCCTGATCAGAAGGGTCCGAGTGAGTTTTGCTTCACATTTTCCAGTAATTGAATGGTTTGTCACAGTCAAAAGAAGATGGGTGCTTTAGATCGACCTATTGCTCAGCGTATCATTTTGAGGCGCAGTCGGAAGAAGATGAGTGCTTTAGATCGACCTATTGCTCAGTGTATCATTTTGAGGTGCAGTTGGAAGATGAATGCTTTAGATCGACCTATTCCTTAGTATGCCAAAAGCTTCTCAGAGCCTCCAGAAGTTCAGAGACTGAGTTGACAAAACTTTGAACCTTAAAAGTAAGGGTATGAAGACATGTTCAATTTTTAATTTGAAAATGTCATTCTTGTATTTTTAAAACCCTTCTTGTCTTTTATGATGCTACTCTTAAATGTGTCATATGATATCTTTCTTTTAAAAAATGTGACGGAGTAAGTCATGTTGTTTTAAAAAATCACGTCGTTTGTTTTACACGACCTTTGAGGTTTTAAAAAGCTTTAAAAAATGTCCCCTGAGCGACACGTCCCCGAGCCTTTGCTTTGAGTTGATGGAATTTAACAATGTAAACGAGTTTTAAAATGTAGTCTAGTTACACCTGCGATGAAATTTAATAATGTAAAAAAAATTAAGAATGTGAAACGTTCTGAACTTTTAAAATGTGGTGATGGTAACACGTCCTCCCTCTCCCCAGACAGAATTTGATAATTTAAAACGGGAAGAAATGTGATTAATTTTTAAGGTCGCAATTTAAAAATGTGTTATTAATTTTGTGAAGGTAATTTAATGAGAGCATGTACTTTTGTCATTTTGAAACTTTAAAATAGCAAATATTTATTCTCCTCTTAAAAATAACATTATTTAGGGCTTTTTTACTTTACGTAAAATTTTCTCTTTAAATTTTATCTAGCAATTTAACAGATATCAAGTTTAAGCGTTATTCATATTCTTATTTTATGTAATGCATTTTAAAATATTTGGAGTTTTAAGTTTGCTGTTACCTAAAAACTTTGACTCTTGTGGGTTAAAACCTTTAAATTGTTCCGTTGATCAGTGTTTTTGGTTGATAGTTTAATTTTTAAATGAAATGTAACTTGTTAATATTCTTAAAATTTGATGCAACACATTTTTAAACTATTTGGAGTTTTAATTTTGCTGTAATTTCTGTGATTACAAAGTTTTAGTGTTGCGTAAAGACTTTGGTACGTTAAAATTGTTCCGTTGATCAAAACTTTTTGACTGATAGTTTAGTTTAATGTAATGTTCTGTAACTTAATATTCTTAAAATTTTATGTAATGCATTTTAAAAATATTTCAAGTTTTAACTTTGTTGTAAATGTGTGATTTCTGTGATTTGTTCATCATATATTAAATTGTTAAAAATGTTGATCTTAAAAATTTTTAATGCGTATTTTCTTGTTAAATATATCTGAAAGTTTATGTGTTTATGTTTGAATAAAACACATGCCTTAAATCTTTGTTTTTTTGGTGGGGAATAAAAATTTTCCTTGATGATTATTTAAAAGTAATTTGATGAAGAGCTCATCTGTAAATGATCATAAGGGATTGCCATTCGATTTCTTTTCAATGCCACTCTTACAAGGTATTCCAAAGTAAGGACACGGTTGTACACCGCCCTTTTCAATTTCAACCTTGTTACTGTGCTACCTGCCCAGTCGTACAAATAATTTTCGTGGTAAAAATCCACCAGTTCCTCCACTGAACTAATTAAGCAAGTCAGGTTCAGCTCCAATCTAAACTGGTTCACTAAGGGTTCTCGCACTATCTGTCTGGTAAAAAGTTTTTCAGGACCCATTTTTACCACCAAACTTATTTCTTCCTTATTCCCCTCAAGCAGCACAATAAACGAAAGTGGCTCTGACAAGAAATCAAAGCAATCTTTCAAATCTTTGACATGAACTATGTAGATCAACATCTTGAAAAGATTATGTAGCAAATGCTTAAATGTCATTATGACGCAACATTTTGAATGACATCAGAAAATAAATTTTGTCACAGTGTTAAAATTAAATTTTGTCACCTGTTGAATCACGTCCAAAAAAACACAAATTAATGATTTAATTTTTTTACAGATGAATAAACTTATCTACTTTATGTCTTATCTACTTATAACTATTATGAAAACATTTTAAATCGTTAAATTTTTACTGGTAAAACTTAATTGCTTATAATTGTTATAGAAAGCACTCATTTTTAAATTGTTAAATTTTAGAAGAGACTGGTAAAACTTTTGCAAAATCTCTTCCATGCTGTAACCTCTGGCACGATAGTAAGCATAAAACAAACCGTATTCCCCACACTTCACGGAGAAAGGCGGTTGCACTTGACGTGTACTTCTGTAGAAAGCCAATCCAGTTAAAAACAAACTTTCTTGGATTTGGGGAGGCGGGAACTGAGCCAAAGGATCAAAATACTCGGGTTTTTCATTGTACCATATTAAAATCCAATGTTGACCCTTTTTGTAAGAAGGATCCGTATTTACGATATATACGGTTTTATTTCGAACTTTTACTTTGGGTATTTCATCTAAAGCAATAACTCCTCCATAACATTGTCTTATAAACAGATCTTTTAACATAAATTCCTGTAATTCAAACTCGAACATGCTTGCTACTGCTGCTTGACTAAACAATGTATTTATATCAAAGTGACATTTCTAGTTTTATTAACTTTAAACATGGCGGGAAATTGAGAATAGGCAATCAAAGTGACGCTTTCTGCCAAAGCAGTAGAAAAAGATAATTCCAATCAACACTGACCATGTCTCTGTTCCACCATCACATCTTTAGACCCCTGTCCATCCAAATTAAAGCAAAAGAAGGCGTGTCCATTCTGAAACTCCTCAAGAGTAATAAAATTTCCTCCCTGTTCGGGATATTTATCAAAAAACATTCTGTAATAAGCATCAGTGTACTGAGCTGTAGTAAAATCGGGTTGAAAAGCTTTTTCTGGAACATTTTTCCGTCCACTGTAAACTGAATAAAATTTATGTTGTAATGACGAAAATTAAAAGGGTTTCTTGCTGAATCACCCGTGTAAGCCGCGTTTCCCACCATGGCGATAATAAGACGACTGGGTTTCATTCCATTATACAAATCATCAATAGTGTAACTGCTTACACCTGAAGGAATGGAAAAAGCTTTTACATTACTTTTCCAGTAGGGATATAAAGCTTCTCTGTGATTCAGAGCCTCATTGTGTCCCAAGATAATTTTGGGATTCATTTTTGCATGACGCGCTTTCAGACTTGCTTCTGTGATGATCATTTTGTACGGGGTGCCTGCGGGACTCATGGTAACAAAGTCATTGTTGGTAGGAAACATTTTAATAATGACCGGAACTCCGTTAAGCAAAAGGCGGGACTGTTGAGTCAAATCAATTTTAAGGGGCCCTGTCATTTGAGTCACTGCCCCTGTACCAAAAAATCCTGCTCTAGCCATTAATCCACTATTATTCCCAGGAGGAACTGCATCCATGTCACCTGTGTCTTTAAAATACATTTCCGACTGCAATTCACTTTCTTTGATGCCCATTCCGTAAAACAAAATAATTTCCAGGATAGATTTATAAGGATAATTAATTCCAACTTCAGAAGTAATATTTTTTCCATCGACCAGAACATCGACTTGACGGAACAAAGAATGCAAGGTTAAATTAACAGGAGCTCCAGTGTTGGGATTGGGTGGTGCAGTTCCATCTGCCTGAGTCATTCTAACTTTAAGCACAAGACGAGAAGTGCTCCAATCCGTGTACAAAGCTCCCAATCCTGGAATGTGAAATTCAAAAGAAGATCCTTCAGACAAGGTAGAGGAGGGTCTATATTCCACAAATTGATAGGAATCTATCCCCTCTTCCACCAAAGGTTTTTGAAATAAAGCCACGTCTGAAGAATATCCTTCCATGTTGACACTTCTTCAAACAAATCTTCTAAAACTTTTTCCATTTCTTTTCCTTGCAAGGTTTTTAAAAGACGAGTCCACACATAACGGGTAAAAGTATCAGTGGAAACTAAAAAATAACCCACACCTTCATTTTCTTTGGCCCATTTGGCATAATTTCCCGTATCGGCATCCCATTGCTTATTTTTACCATACACAAAAACTCGGGGTCTTTTTAACTTTTGTTTTATACCTCTTAAAGAAGTATAAGTATTTGTTTGGCTAACCAGTCCCTTAATTGTTTTCTACTAATTTTTTTCCCATCTTTTCTGATTTGTTTGATAAGTTTTTGAATACCACTGAAGGAGCCGGCTTTTCCCGGGTCGTAATATAAAGATTCTAAGTAGTCAGTCTCTGCCATTTTATTTTAAAATTAACTTTTGGGGGTGATTTGTCGTGTATCCCAGGAGGAATGATAATTTCTTGAACGGGTGTGCTTTTTATTCGACCTTGTGAAGGACTTAAAGAACTTTGTAAAGTAGAAGTCTCTTGAGAAGTTACTTGAGAAGCCTCTTTAGAAGCCTCTTGAGAAGCCTTTTGAGAAGCATCTTGAGAAGGCTTTTGAGAAGACTCTTGAGAAGGGTGGACTTTTAAATTTGTTTTAGCTTGATCTCTCTGATTTCCAAAACCTTTTTGAGTTTCAACTTTTTCCAATGTTCTGCCTTTTATAACATAAGGACGTCTCTGAGCGTGCAGCTTCAGAGAGTCAGAGAGTTTTCTGTACCAACTTTCTAAATGATCAATAGGTTTTCCCGGTTGCAAGATATCTTTTAAAAAATCAGTGATATGTGAAAAATTAAAAATTTTATCACCCTTCCTTTTTCATCCCAATCTATGGAGGGTACAGTTTTTAAAAAATGGAGAAATTGTTTGCCTTTGTCTCTAAGCTTTTCAGGGAGTAAAGACAAAATATCTTCGTCACTCAATTTTTTTCTTCTTTTATAGAGGTTTTAGTTCCCATGGCTTCTACACGTTCTTCAGGGGCTGAAAATAACCTACAATATTTTTCATACGGAATTAGTACATGTTTCTTTATCGAGATGCTCTAAAATAAAAGCCGAATGTTCTTGCAAACATTTCCACAACTGTTCCCAGTACTTTTTTAAAAAATGAAGACTCAAAGGTTTGTGAACCTTTTTGGCAAGTCTTTTGTAATGATTGGGATATTGACGGGAGACGTTATAAATAATTTCTCTTAGAGTTAAATTTTGAGCGGGAGTTAAGGTGTGCAACAAAGCTTGGGCTTGCTTTTTTGTTTTTACATCCAATAAAAATTTAACAAAATTTCCCAATTAGACATGTTGTCCCATTGTTCACTAAAAAATACTGAATTCAATTTTTTTTTAAATCTCACTTTTTATACATTTTTGGATTGGCAGGATTGATACACGAGTGTATCTGCATAAGGCCAAATATGGGTTCTAAAGCGAAAAGTATCATCACTGTGAGGATTTAAATCCACCACCAAATATCCGTAAGGTTTTGAAGTTGCATCCGCATAAGCTTCCCTTAAAACATCGGTTTGACCCAGTTGTCTACTGAAAGATGTCATTTGACCTACATCTCTGGGATTTCTAAAGCAAATCACATAATGCGCGTTTAAAGTAATATTGCGCGCATTTTTACCTTGACGAAAAAGATTTTATGTCAAATAAAAACAGATAAATTTTTATGATGACTTCCTTGAGTGAACAATTTTTCTACAAATTCACTATTGATGGCTTGCTGCTGCAAATCATCCAAAATCACTATGCAGTGTTGTCCATCCAAATTCACAATATCTTGACTTGGAAGACCTTGAACAAATTCAACGCCTTCTTTTTCCATTTCTTCAAACAGAGGCTGCCAAATGCCATAAAAATATAAGATTTTGGTAGGGGGAGAACAAAACATTTCATTTTTATGTTTAATTAAAGTGTGCAACCACATGGTTTTTCCAGAACCCTGGCCCCCAATAAAATAAAAGTGGAAGGGGCGTGAAATAAAATCATGTTGGTCTCTTGAACACAAAATAAAAATAACCTCAATTTTTCAAAAACCCGTTTATTTATATCGAGAGTACTACGCTTAAAAGTTCACCCCACTGATTGGCTCCTGGCATATGTTTCAACTTAGTGACATTAAATAAAACTTTGCTTAATCCACATCCCCAAAATATGTCTTCGTGTACCCATACAAAGGTGGTTTTTTGTTGTTTTAAACAGTTTTAAAGCTTTCATCTGTCTGCCATCTTTTTTTAAAATCAACTTAACTAAATAATTTTTATCAAAAATGGACAGGCGTTTTAAAGTTTGACAGTACGCGTAAATATTTGGAAATTCTTTAGATCCCACAGTAAAACTAAAAGGGTAAACAGGAGATAAAATATCATCTGTAATTTCTGTACATTGGTGTTCTTCCCAGGAACACAAGACTATATCTAAATAAAAATTCCCAATACCAGCTCGACATTGGTAAATAGTAAATAAAGTGTTATCTCTCACACGAAAACCTTTGTTCACTCCCACATTAGTTTTACCCGTTTGTAAAACTTCTTTGCACTTTTCCAAAGGATTTCCAATATCAGCTTTATTTAAGCCCTTTAAAGCAGTTTTGCAAAATCCGTCCCTGTCTTCTAATACGTAAGTTTTAGAGCAGAGAACCACCATTTCTTGCCCATGATCCTTTTCAATTTTAAATAAACCAGCCTGACGTTTCTCATAAGCCTTGTGCTTTTCATAACATTCTCTGGGGAACCAGTAAGGATTGGGAATCACTTTTTTTAAATGACAAGAATTGAATATTTCATGCAAAAACTCTTCTTTTAAATGCGGCTTTACAATATCGGCTAGTGTTTTTCCAGACATGGCAAAGTAGGCACTATCCGTGTCCATTTCAATATATTCAAAATCACTTCTCTGCACATAATAGTCTAAACAGTCGTAATACCCCTCCAACATTTTCAATTTTGCATACTGTAAAATACTGTAACCGATTTGAATGGGTAAATTTAAAATCTGTTTTGACTTGGACATTTCCACTTCACAAAAATCTTCTGAAAATTCTGTCAGTTTTTTAAAATGGGGATCATTGACTTTCAACTCAATATCTTTATCTCCTCTCACATAAATAACTTTTTGGTGTTAATCATAGAACCAAATTCGCTGTTTCCAATTAATTTCATTGTAGCTGCTATAATACTTTGATCTTTGTGAACATCACCAGCTCTTCTAGCGTCACTAACTTTATCTTCAAATTGTTTAAAACAAGAAATTGGAGAAAATTCGATAACTTGATACATGTGTGTGACTGTTAACCCATGGTCTAAATACCATTTTAATAAAGGGGATAACAGTATAAGCCTTTTGGCTTTCATACCGCCCACTAACAATTTGCGAGGATGTTTTCCTAAAGTGAGTTTCTCAATTTGCTTCTGAGTATATTCTCCCATCACGTCAAAAAGAATAAAACAGGTGCAAAAGAATGGTGACATTTCACTGAAATAATCAAATAAATGATTTGGTACTTCCACGTCCACTTCCACCATTCCAAACAAAGACTCTTGCTGAATGTCTTTCAATATTTTTTCAACACTGAGTGAACCTTTATGATTTCGGTAGTAGGGGGGTAAATATCTGTCATAACTTAAATGGGGCCTTAAATGTTTCACGTACTCGCATTCCCTTATTTTTTCTACCCTGTAACCATTTACTTTTAAATACTGCTCCTTTTCCCTAGTTTTTTTTCTCTCCTTTCCATTAATTTGGGATTTGATTTCCAAGCATTTTCAGTTAAGTAACACCTGTGTCCATGAAAAAACATCCGTCCATTTCATACACCACATTATTTTCACTGTCAAAACCATCGCAAAAGTATTTGCCTATTCTCTTTTCCTTACCCGTATTTAATTTATGGACAATGTTAACTTTACCCACATCAGCCAAATGATCCATCCAGACATACATGTCCAAATATTTGTGCGATACCTCTGGTTTAAAATCGGGAAAATGTCTTCTCACAAAACAGCCAGTAGGCATGGACTGGGATAAAGCCCACAAATAAAGCGCATTACAGTCATAACCAATGATATTTTTGCACACTTTTTTTCCACGAATCAGAGTTTCGTCCATTTTATGATGTCGACAAAATATAATGGAGGCTCCTCCAATGATATTTTTTTCACCGTTTTGTATAGATCTTTATCTTTTTTTCCACACAGCAGAAATAAAGCATCTTTAAACTGTTGAAACATCATTTTTCTAGCAATCCCGGGTATGGAAATAGTTTCTTTCAGATAATCGATGTCATTGTCTCTGTAAAAAACGTGCATTTTTTCAACGGCTTTAACAAAGGGACCTACATCCAAATTGTTATAATGCATTAAAAAGTCTTGAAAAGTTTTCACATTTTCTTCTTTCCACATTTTTTGAATAAAAGCGTAATTTTTTACAATGTCCGCTTCCGCTTCCCCAAAGTGTTTTGGTCTTTTAAACTGGAATAAAAAGCTGTGGGAGGTGGCAAATCTATCCAGTCCAGTTTGGCTTTATCACCAAACCATTCATAAAGAAAATAAAATTTACTTTCAGGAATTTGAAAAGCTTTTAAAAACTTAGAGTAACTACATCCGGGAGCTAAAAAATTAGAAATATCTAAAAAGCGAAATTTTTTGTCGCTTAAACACATGTAATTCTTGTTTTTCTTTATGACAAAATAATTGTTTTCCTGTTCAAGTTCTAAAAGTTGCACAATTTCTGTTTTCATTAAATTCATGTCATATTTCCCCGAATTAAACCCCAAAACGCGGATTTCTTGCAAATAAGTTTCAAATTTTTCCCTGATTGAAACATCCCTTATCTGATCTAAATGTGTCCCCATTTAAGATGTGCTAATTCGCAGATTTCTTGATCTATCTCAATCATGTAGCTTAACATGTCTTTTAAAAGTTTTTTCAAGTCATCTTGCACAAAACACCGAGGTTCCCTAAAACCTTCCACGCTACTGCAGACACTGACACTGATAGGGAGGTGACAAGCTTCCCACTTCAACTTGTCTGACACTCTGCAAGGTTCTTTTTGTAAAATAACTTCAAAATCATAGACAATAAACCAATGAAAAAATGTGTCTTGAACCGGAATTCCGCAGCTTTTTATTTGATTAAACATGATCTCTGAGGGTGCATAAAATGTCCCTGGATATTCCCATTTGGTTAATCCTTTGCATTGCTTCATGTGTCTACACCACTCATAAGCTTTTTCAAACATCTTTTGACAGGCGACACAATTAAATTTTCGGGCATACCTGTAAAAATCTTTTATGTAACTTAAATGATTTTTGTATCGATTTAAATACATATCATTTTCAAATGGAGACCTGGAAATAAAAAAAGGAATCGCGGTATCATCCGGCTGTAATTCGTAAACGTGTATCTGCTAATTCTGCTAATTCCACGGTATTTTTACCCGAAAATTCTTCCCACATCCCCAACAGGTTTTCTTTCTTCCCAACTCGATTTTGATGATAAGCCAAACAGCGAAAGAAAGCAATGGTTATCTTTAAATGGTTTGTTATGAGAATCCACTTCCATACTCACAATGCTGCGCTTTTGTTTGATATAATCGGGCAGCATACCTTTTCCCAATGGAAAATTCGTCGGAGTGACATCAAATCTCACATTTGTGATCATAAAAGGTCTCCATTTGCTGTTGGGTCTCAAATTATTCACGTATTCCAAAGGATCCAAATGATGAATTTTATTTTGAAATATTCTCAAATATTTTCTACTCCTAATCAGAAAAGGTGATGGAAACAGAGAGTCGTTTACGTGAGGAGCAAAATATCTGTACTGTCCAGTTTTCATATTTCTTAAAATAAGCCCTAAAGAGATATTGATTTTAAAGGCTCCGTTTTGATCCATAAAAAGTTCATCCAATTTCCACTAAATTTCATCTACACCGTCCCTCAAATTGTACATGGGTAAATTGCAAATCACTTTTTGTCTTTTATCGATTTTAGCATCGGCTAAAATGATGTTTTGATTTCCTTCATAAATCTGTCTCAAAGGTTTGTCTCTGACCGGATCACCCCAGGGAGGTTCGTCTAAATGGGCCTCTTGTCGCCAGGGTCTGTTTTGAAGAGCACCACCATGCTGTGTGTTTTATTGCATGTGTAATTCGTGATGTACCGTAAATATACCGTCACACTGATGACATTGATAAGACCCTTTTCTCTTTTTAGGTAAAATTTCATGGTCAAGTCTTTTACACTTTTTTGTGTTCACTGGAAAAGTTGTAGCCGTTTCACCATTTGTTGTCACTGTTCATTTTACAATTGTGCCTACGTTTTAAGAGGAACGTCTTTTTATACTGTAAAGTTTCCTTCCGCATGAGCACTCCGTACCATTCTAAATTTTATATCGCGCATGCGCACTCTAAAATTTACACGTCTTTTATCCTATTTGCCTTGCGCATGCGCACTCCTCTCTAAATTCGCATTGGTTCTTATATCTGCCCTATAAACCAAAATACCTATCGAAACCTATCGTTTTTGCATGTTTTTGCATTAAACATACTAAATTCTCCCAATTTGTTTTACTCAACATAACGCCCTCATCTGTAAGTCTAATGTGAATTTCAGTCTCTCCTTTATCTTTGAATACTTCTATGCAGACATTCTCATTTAACCAATTTTTTTTCAAAAAGACCTTTTTCAATCAACTGATTTACTTTTTCAATACTCTCATATAATCTATCATAAAGTTTATGTCAACATTCTACCATATTCAAACTTATTTTCCCTTTTTTATAAAAATATCTTCTTATGCTTAATACGTGCTCTCCAAAACCTTTGTAACCAATATATATTTCTACTTTCGTATCCATCTTCAAACTTTAGTCCACCCTCAAAAGTTTGACCCACCCGCTCTACACGCGCATGTGCCTTCTGAAGTTTACCGGGTGCATGCGCTCTGCCCTAATCTTTTGCACGTGCATGCGCACTCTGGTTATCCACAGGAGCTCCTAAATTAATCGCTCCTGAGGATAACCACTTCTCGTGATTTTAATTGGAAACCCCATTTTTAGGAGCTCCAAACCCCTCCCCAGGATAACTTTGGATTGCTATAATACGCGCCTTTATACTACTTGCGGACATTTGTCCATTGGAACTTAAGTCCAACGCCTTAACCACTCGGCCATTCTATTTTTTTATCTACTTTTCAAAAGCACTTTACCCATGGGCATATTAAGTATGTCTGCCAAGTTGAACTCTATATTAAGACCACTAAGCAAAGTTCAAATCTATTTTATAGCTGTCAACTGATAAACATCATATAAATATTTTGGCCATGTCATACAATTTAATATGATACACCAATACTGATGATGCAATGCTAATGTTTTATGATGTACCGCTCATGTTTTATGATGTACCTTATAATTAATACCTGACTATTGTGTTTGGATTCTTCCTTCACACATTGCCAGTGTTTGAAACTCACTATTTTCTTGATCTTGTTTATATGATAAAATAATGCATATAGATATATTTAATTTTGTGACAAAGAAGAATGGTCAAATAGTACCTGTTTCAAATATATTTGATTTTGACATTTGATGCAACAGAATAAAGTAGTTTCAAATGGATTACCAGTAGTGTTTTACATGCCATTTTGATCTTTTTCTGACCTGGATTCACACTTTGACAATGAAGTGAAGGTAAGTGTCATAGTAATAATAATCCATTGTTTACTTGGGAAATTTGAGAATTATCTCTTTCTGCTGTAAATGAAATCAAATAGGTATCCCAGTTAGCAGGCTTCAAACCTACGAGGGCAGAGCCCATTAGATTTCAGGTCTAACGCCTTAACCACTGAGCCATAACTGCTTCTTTCTTAGTCAAATGCCATGTTTCCCGTCCATGATAAAAACTGTGTCTTTTGTTTTTCACTTCCTGAATTTAAACATCATTAAAGTACTGTTTTAGAAACAGTATCAAGGGGGCCACGGTGCAGAGTGGTAACACTCTCGCCTACCACCTCTGAGGCCGGGGTTCGATTCCCGGCACGGCCTCAAGTGGGAAAGCTGGTAGTTGCTTGCCGTTGGTAGGCTGTTTACAGTACAGAACCCTAAGGAACTGTATGTACTGGTTTCCTCTGCCTTTCGAACTACCTGTCGTGATATCACCTGTATAGTGTTGAAAGTGACGTAAAACCCAAAATAAATAAATAAATAGAAGCTTTGAATTAAGTATATATTAATATGAAAACTACATAACTACAGTGACTAAAACTCAGTCAGTTTGAATTTGTATTTTATTTTCAGCAGCTCACAATATAAAATAGCCCTCATCACTTACAAAATTTGAAGCACAACCCACCAGCATACATTAGTCAATAATCCACCCATACACTTCATCCAGAAACACTTGATGTAGTAGCTCAAATCTCAAGCTCCACATTCCCTTTTTGACTATAAGGTTCACAACTCGCACAAACAGTTTAGAATCTTATTTAGTCATTACACCCTGGCCCTCTGGAACTATCTTCCTTTCTACATAAGAAATAGTTCCTCTGTTACATCCTTTAGGAAACATCTCAAGAAACACCTATTTGACTCAAGCTTTTCTCCTTAGAACTTTCCCTCCAGTCACACCCACTATCTTTGATCACTTACCTAAACCATCTCCCACTGCCTCTCTGAAAACTAATTTTGTTAAACTTGCACACTTAGATCCCCAATGCAGGGAAGTTATTGTCTCTGCAAAGCATAAGATTAGATTCAATTGTCAAAATGCAAATCAAAAGAATATTTTTGCCCCAGGTGAGGCTCAAACTTAAAACCTCGGCATGGCCTAGAGCACTATATTCATGCTGGATGCTGACATACTGATCATAAGTACCAGGCCCTAACCGACTGAGCTACTGGGGCAGTCACGCATAATGTCTGGTGTACAAACTGTAAGGGTATTGGAATTAAATATGTGCCGAATGCTTGGTATTTAAGTGTATGTTAGATTATAGAAAGTAGGTTGAGGCAGTGTTTGTATTATCAGTTTATTAATATTCTAACATCTAAAGACAACTGAGACATGGACAAAAGTTAACTTTTTCATTGTAAACTAATAATAACACTACCAGAAGTGGGGTTCGAACCCACATGGACATTTGTCCATTGGAACTTAAGTCCAATGCCTTAACCACTCGGCCATTCTGGTTTTTTATGTACTTTTCAAAAGCCCTTTACACTTTGGGCATATTAAGTATGTCTGCCAAGTTGAACTCTATATTAAGACCACAAAGCAAAGTTCAAATCTATTTTATAGCTCTCAACTGATAAACATCAAATAAATATTTTGGCCATGTCATACAATTTAATATGATACACCAATACTCATGATGCAATGCTAATGTTTTATGATGTACCCAAGATCTTATAATTAACACCTAACTATTGTGTTTGGATCCTTCCTTCATACATTGCCAGTGTGTTTGAAACTCACTATTTTCTTGATCCTGTTTACATGACAAAATAATGCATATTGATATATTTAATTTTGTGACAAAGAAGAATGGTCAAATAGTATCTGTTTCAAATATATTTGATTTAGACATTTGATGCAACAGAATAAAGTAGTTTGAAATGGATTACTATTAGTGTTTCACGTGGTAGGGTATATAATTCAGTGTGCATGATACCTGCATTGCAAAATAGTGATACCTAAATTTCGCCATTTTGATCTCTTTCTGACCTGGATTCACACTTTGGCAAAGAAGTGAAAGTAAGTGTCAGAGTAATAATAATCCATTGTTTAATTATAAGACTTGAAAAATCAATAACAAATGTTTTATTAGAGAGAGAGTTTTTTCATCCCCTTTTTTCAAAGTTAAAATTCCATACTTTTATTTTAGTTACATTAGTTATGCAATATTACTTTGATTTCCCATTGTAATCATTTAAGCTGTCTAGTGTGATTCATTTTACTATGTGTAATTCTGAGGCATTATGAAGTTACATTTTACAGAATTTCTTGAACATTGTTTTATTATTTTTATTATTTTATTACTTCTGACATTGAGATAAGTAATACAGATTAAAAAGCTAATATCATATAATTTGATTACAAGATTAATTATACAGTACTTTTTAACACACACCAATATACACACAATAAAATCTCAGCCTTTGCCCTTAAGATCATGCAAATATTCAGAGTCTCTTTGTTTCAATATTATTTACTATTTTTGAGTGTTCCTTGAATACATGTGCATGCATTAAATTGTTCATATTTTTATTGTCAATTACCATTAATGAATCTTTTGGTTGGTCTGGTATCATATGGTGATCTTCTGGGTTCACTCAATCCAGGTTGGCTGCTGTCTGCAATCTTAACACTTTTGTGACTTTTTCTGCTATTATGACAATTATGAGGTATTTCTGTTTGTCTTTGTGGTTCGATGTTACAACCAGTAGTGTCACTATTGTCTGTACACACACTTTTGTTTGGCATTTTGCAGATAAACCGTATGTTTCTTCTGTAGTGAGCGCCTTCTGTGGTTTGTACTATGTATCAGCATGGTTCTTCTGTTTCTGAGACAATAGTGCCAGGGGACCAATTTAGATCATATGATTGTACCATGACGGTGTCACAAGGTTAAGTGGTGATAATTCCTTGGTACCATGGTCACAATTGGCTTTCAAATTTGCTTGCATCTGAGCAAGCACAGACTTTGTTCTTTTTTATTCTGGCCTGTACTTTGTAGCAGACGGTAGTACAGATCTAACAGGTCTGTTATACAACAGTTCTGCAGGTGATGGTAGAGACACTGGTGTAGAACAAAGTAACAGAAAAGCTAGATCTGGGTCCCACTTTCCCAGGGTGCATTTCTTCAAGATAGCCTTAGCAGTGCAGACAAGTGATTCAGCAAATCCATTACTCTGAGGGAAGTGAGGACTTGAGGTGACATGTTGGAACCCATATCTCAGAGACAATTGACGGAATTACTCACTGCTGTAACATGGACCGTTATCAGAGCAGGGTATGCGCGGTATGCCATGTTCTGATAAGATTTGCTTCAAGTGTTGTACTATGAGCTGTGTACTTTCACCATTCAATCTCCCCAAGATAGGAAATTTGCTGTAGTAGTCACCAACTATAAGGTATTTCTGGCCATTGTAATCAAACAGATCACTTCCAAGTATTTCCCAAGATGAACTTGGCAGATCTCTTTCATGCACTGGTTCTTCTAGGAGACTGTTGACATATGTGTAGCAAATTGTACAGTGTCCAACAAGATTTTCAATATCTTTGTCAATGTTGGCCCAGTAAACACATTTTCATGCCAAGAATCATGTTTTTGATATACCCTGGTGTGAGTGGTTGTGCAACTGATTCAACACATCTCCTTGCAGTTTTGGTGGTATTATGATCCTGTTGCCTTTGAGTAGGATTTCATCATCTATACTTATAAAGTCTTTAACTGACCAGAAGGGTTTCAGAGAAGAGGGTAACAGGGAACCCTGGTTGGGCCACCCAGAAGTAACCATGTAACGGTGTGCACTGACAGTAGAGTCTGCACTTGTTTCCTGTTTCAGCTATGTAAGCATCTGTATAGAGTGTATGGTATGATCTGGTGTTATTTCCCTGTCAATCTTTGTGAACAATGGTGGGATAGAAAGTCAGCAAGCTGTAGTTCTGAGCCTTTGTGATATTTGATACAGATATGTATGGCATCAGTCTGAGCATCATATGCTGTAGTCGTGGAGGAGCTTGTGCAATGCTTTGAAGGTGAATAGTCTCAAGTGGCTTACGGTTAGATTCGACAATGATTTCCTTTGACCCAAAGATGTATGGATGAAACTTTACAGCCCCAAACACCACAGCCAAGAATTCTCTTTCTATTTTCGCATAGCATGTTTCTGTCTTGGTGAGACATCTTTTGGATGCAAAAGAAATTATGTGTTCTGTGTTTGGTTACTTTGGATCAATTGGGATCAATGCTGCTCCAAGGGTTTGTGACTTGCATCAACTTGGATTTTCATCTCCAGTGTCAGGTTAAAGTAATTGAGTGTCACCGAATCAGTGATGCTATCCTTTAGTGCTTGTAATGCCTCTGTGTGGGATTGCAGTCCATTTAAACTCGGCATCCTTTTTAGCAGATTTTGTAGGGCATCTGTCTGGTCTGAAAGTTTTGGAATGAAATGTGCCAAGTATTGAATCATCCCCAAGAAAGACTGTAGCTCCTGCTTTGTGGTAGGAGTAGGTAAGACTTTTTTTTCTTGTATGCAACTTTCGTCAGGACTAACACCATCTTTACTACATGTCATGCACAAGAAGTTTATTTGTGGCACTACTACAAGCACTTTTCTGGGTTCAAGACTAACCCATTTTCTACTGCTTTTACTGTTCACATCATGATCTTTTTCATTTTCACTAAAAATGCATATATTATCAGCTATACTAATGATGCCATGGAGACCAGAGGTAATGTGGTCCATGCTTTCTTTGAAAAGATCTTGGCTCACATTGATGCCAAAGGGCAATCTGTAGACTTGTACCTTTGATTTGATGCTAGTGAATTAAATGTTGTGAGCATGCTTGATGGTTCATCTAAGACAATGATAGTAGCCATTCTTTGCATCAAGTTTAGAGAAGACAGTGGCTCCAGATAATTTTGGGGTTTCTTCAACTGTGGTAAGTGCATTGATGATTAGCATTGAGCTCTCTTGGGTCAAGGCAGATACAGAGTTTGTTGTTTGGTATTCTGCCTTAAACTAAATTTGACAGCCATGCATTAGGGACCACTTGTGGGACTTTGCTGATTATGCCCTGCTTTTCCATGTCATCCAGAGAGGATTGGATTTCACTTTTAAATTAATTGGACAGCATCTTCGGCTTTGTACCACAGGTGTGTGATCTTCTTTCAAGTGGAGGGTTGCATTATTTGGAAATTTACCAAGGGTTTGGGGTATTTGGCAACTAATTAGTTCTTTATTGGCTTTTGAGATTTGTTGACAGCACACACTGTGACTTCAGTTGCCGATTTATTGATACTGATGAGCTCTGAATCTGCAACTATCCTCTGATCCAAGGATGATTGGACAATCAGATTCACACATATAGAACTGCAGTGGTGTATAATCTGCACCATTAACAGAGCATATAATTTCAGCTGTCCAGTAGTGTGGTATTTCTTTCCCATCATATGCTGTTAACTTAGAAAGTGGTTGTGAGCATAACACCGTAGAACTGGTATCAGATTTTCCATTGGCTATGATGTACTGCGGGTATATCTGTTTGAAGCAGCAGCTTGGAAGAACATTGGTGCCTGCCCCAGTATCAACCTGGACAACCAGATGTTTTTTCGAGTTTTTCAAGTTGACTTTTACTTTAACCTCAGCTGCTTTTCTATGCTCAACTGCAAAAATGGCAATCTCTGTGTTGTATTCAGCTACTTTGTGCACAGGTTTGTTTTCTATGTTTTGTTTACTTCATGGACTTCTAGATCGCTTTCGTTGATGGTTTTTTCTTGATTGGTGATGTTTCACCACCACTTCACATTGTTTTGCCCAATGACTTTTTTCCTTTGCATTTCTTGCATGTTGATTCATATGCTGGAGGTTCACCCTTGTTGTGATCACAGCCACAGAAGTAACAGTCCTTGTAAAATTTTACACTGTGAACTTGAGAAGTAGGAGGGTTTTCATGCTCGAAAGCTGACATGATACGCATTTGTGACTTGGAAAGTTCATGACAGTGAGCAATCTCAACTGCATGGTTCAGACTTAGGTCAGAACCTTCAATGAAAAGTTTCTGTCTGATGGCAGGAGAATTAATTCTGAAAACTATCTTATCTCTGACCATTTCATCAGGTTCTTGATATTTGCCCTCTTGTAGTTTAAGATTAGTAACAAAGCTATCAAAAGTTTCAGCAGTTCCTTGGACACGGTTATGGAATTTGTACCGGGAAAACACAATGTTAGTCTTTGGCTGTACATATTTTCCAAAATTGTCATTTATTTATTTGTTTATTTATTTGGGGTTTTACATCGCTTTCAACACTGTACAGGTCATATCATGACAGGTAGTTGGAAGGGCAGAGGAAACCAGTACATACAGTTGGTCAAGGTGCTGTACTGTAAACTGCCGACAAACAGCAAGCAACTACCAGCTTCCCCACTTGAGGTAGGGCTGGGAACCGAACCCCGACCTCAGAGGTGGAAGGTAAGATCCAAATTGTCATAGTAAGTTTTGAGTTTGTTCTTGTTCAGACCTGTGATGTCAGTGAATGTATTACAGATGTCACACCCTTTTCCCTGACCCAGATGAGAAAATAGTTCACTTTAACATCTTCAGTTTTTGACTTGAGTGGGCCATTAAACATGAGATCTACTAGCTGTTTGAATTTTTCCATGCCTCTGAAAGGTTTGGAGCATCCCAATCAATAGAAGGGTTAGGTAGTGAGGAAGCCAATTTTTCTACTAAGTGATGAAGAATTAGAGACTTGTACAGGCTACTTCAGTGCAGTGAATGTCCTCATAAGCAACAGTAGTATGCAGTCACAAGCCAGACAGGAGATTATACAGTGGTGTTTAAATTGTCTAGCTGGATGTGCACTGTAGAAGAGTCAGTATACAATATCGCTAAAGTCTGTATTCATCAGAGTGGAGTTTTAACAGATACTGTTGTTGAGAAACTGGAATTCCAGAATTCCATATTTAAGTGGTAATTCATACAAAGTTTATTTTAAGACTGTCTCATACAACTACCTTCCTGCCACCATGATATATTATGGGGCTATTGCACTAAAAAGAATAACATGACATTTTATCAAGAGAGAGAGTATTTCACTTCTGCTGTAATTGAACACAAACTATTAAGGTCAGAGTAACAATATAACATTAGTGTTTTACAAGTTGGGATATACAATTCAGTGTGTATGATACCTGCATGGCAAAATATTAATGCCTAAAATCCCCAAAACGATTTCCCTATGACCTGGAAATCATTTTAGGCAAAGAAGTGAAGATACATATGACAGTAGTAATAATCCATTGTTTAATTGTAAAATTTCAGAAATATTTCTCCAGTCAGTGAAACCAAAAAGTATCATAGTTAGCAATATTTAAACCTGCAAGGGCAAAGCCCATTAGATTTCTAGTCTAACGCCTTAACACTCGGCCATAACTGCTTTTCTTATCTTAAAATGACCTGTTTCGTATTCCCAGTGAATTGCATGCCTTTTGATTTTCAATTCCTGAACTTAAACACCAGTAAAATGCTGTTTAAGAAACAGCAGTGAGTTCAGTATACATTAATGTCACAGTTGTTTGTAAATATACTCACTATAATGCAAGATAAGTTTTGAATATATACTTGATTTTGAGGTCATCATTGTCATGATAATTTTCAAAAGAATAACTTTGACCGAGGTGAGGTTTAAATTCACAATCTCAAAATAGCAGATACCTAAGTCATATGCTAGATGCTGACATATTGAGAAGTACCACACTCTAACCAACTGGGCTACTTGGTTTTGAAAGGTTAGCCCCTGTTGTACAAAGTGTAAAGTTATCGGAATCAAACATGCACCTAATGCCTAGTATTTGAGTTTATGTTGTGGGTCCTCTGCTATTCTCTCTTTACACATCTCCCCTTAGTATTCTGATTGGTAAACACAAAGGCGTAAACTTTCATTTCTATGCCGACGATTCACAACTTTATGTCCATCTGTCACACATGAATGCCTCAGCTGCTTTTGATAAGTTGAACAGATGCCTTCAAGATGTTAAGGAATGGATGTCGGCAAGCAAACTTAAACTTAATCCTGACAAAACTAAGTTTATACTTTTTGGCTCCAAGAAACAGAGAGAAAGGTTAAATGTATGTTTCCCAATTGACATCTTGGGCAACCCCCTTCACCCCACCGAGTCAGTCAGGAACCTAGGTGTGTGGTTTGACTCTGATTTTTCTTTCTCTAAACACGTCCAGAATGTTTGTAAAATCTGCTTTATTCAACTGAGGGATTTTAGAAATATTAGGCAGTTCTTGACTCAGGATGCAGCTGTGTCAGTTGCCAATGCTTTTGTTAGTAGTCGGTTGGACTACTGTAACTCACTTTTCAGGAGTCTCTCCAAATTCTATCTTCACACATTACAGTCCATCTAAAATAGTGCAGCTAGAATTGTTACAAATTCGAGTAAATATACTCAGATAACTCCGGTACTCAGGAAACTCCATTGGCTCCCTGTTCAGTTTCGCTCAGAGTTCAAACTGGCTACCCTGGTGTATAAGTTTATTCATACTGGTTTCCCTAAATATTTTGCTCCAAATCTATCCACATACCACACTACTTACAATACTAGACGTAGTCAGTGTGTTGCCAATTTCCTTAATGTACCAAAATTTCAACCTACAATTCACAAGTCCACTAAGCAATTTGGTTTCAGTTTTGCCTTTGATGCTCCCACTGTTTGGAATTCACTTCCTGAAGACATTCGTGCATCACCCACTTTTGCCTCTTTTAGAAAGAAGCTCAAAACCTATCTTTACGCAAAGGCTTATCCTCCTTAGCTCATTTTCTCTTATGGCTTCTCCGTGGTGCCAACCTATTCCTGTCCCTGGACTTTGAATTTGCATATTGCTATTGTCTTGTTGCACCTTAGAGTCCACTACACAGTGGAGATTAAGCGCTATAAAAGTCGAATTAGAATTATGTTGACTGATTGCAGCAGCAAAACTGGTTATACAAGCTCCAAGTTTCTAAAGTGCATTGAAACTAATAAGAGCTGCATTGAGCTGCTATTCATTATCCTACTCAACATAAAATATTTCTCCTCAGTTGATGGCCATGCCATAGCATTTAATATGGTAAACCAATAACAGTGATGGAATGCAAATGTTTTGTGTTATACCACTTAATGTCTTTCAATTAACACCTAGGTATTGTGTTTTGAATCTTCCGTTATATATCTCTTGTGTTAAAAACTCACTATTTCGTTAATCTTGCTTGTATGAAGAAATAACATATTTATATTTAACTTTGTGATAAGGAGAAATCATCAACTCCCATCTATGATTAAACAATGTCTTTGATTTAGACTTTTGATTAGGAAAAATGCAATTTCAGTTGGATTATTATTGGACTATTATTGTTTTACATAGTTGTACATATAATTCAGCATGCATCATATCTGTATGGAAAAATATAATATATGTCTAACTTCACCAAAATATATTATATGTCTAACTCCACCAAATCATTGGTTAAGGTTGTGTGCCGACCATTAGAATTTTGACCCAGGTGAGGCTCGAATTCACAACCTCAAAATAGCAGAGACCTAATTTGTATGCTAGATGCTTACACACTGTACCACACTCTGACCAACTGGGCTACTTGTTTTAGAATGGTTATCCCTTGTGGCACAAAGTGTAAAGCTGTTAAAATCAAACATGCACCTAATATCAAGTATTGGAGAATATGTTGACTGATTGCAGCAGCAACATTGGTTCTCCAAGCTTCTACAGTTCATCAAAAATAATAAGAGCTGCTTTGGCTCCCTTTTCACCACCCTACTCAGCATAAATATATTGCTCCTCATCCAAAAGTCACTACTTGGATAATGTCCAAATTACCATAATGTCCAAATTACACTATACATAAGGGTGAAATTTGAACTTTGCCACAGCACCTTTTGAACAGTATATTGAGTAAACATATGTAAATGTTATTATTATTGCTATTGGAAACAGATTGAAGCTGTGTCTGTATTATCTGTTTAATTATACAGCACCATCACCACCACAACACCGCCTCAACAGCAGCAGCAGCCTCCTCAGTAGCCAGCCAGTCAGGGTGGGTCGGCGAACCCCATAGGCCCTTTTCAGGGCCACCCAAATATTCCAAAGACAATTACTAGCTACGTGTTGTTCATATTCAAATTCCCCTCCCAAAACATAACAGTTGAGTACAAATACATATCACAACAAAAAAAACCCACCACCCACACCACCCCAAACATGAAACAAATAACCCATGGTAATACACATAACAACAGAAGGCCACACAGAAAAAAATTGATAAATGAACTCCAAATATGGCCAATAATCTGCCCATTTGTAGCTTAAAATCCATGGGATTGGTTTAAATTTGTAATAAAAAAGTCCAACACTGACACCATCCCTAGAGTTAAAGATATTATGTTATCACATAGCCACCAACCAACAAACAGACAAACAGAATAGCAAACATAACCCCCAACCAACGGACTGACAAACCAATTTGCAAATATAACTCCCCCAACCAACAAACAGATAAACCATACTCTAAAGACAACTCTTTGGGTGGTTATATTTTCTAAATTTTCTTGAAGTAAAGGAAAAAGATTTTATTTTGAGATTTGCAATAAAGGAAAAACTTTTAGTTTCAGTTAGTTTTCCAGAAGAGAAGAAAAATTTAACTCAAATTTGGGTGTAGCTTTCAAAATGTATGCAATATTTATTCCATTTAGCAAGTTATGTTTGGCATTGGGTTTGTCTGTTTGTTGGTTGTGGGACTTATGCTTGGCATTGGGTTTGTCTGTTTGTTGGTTGGGGGACTTATGTTTACAAATGGTTGGGTTATTTGAACAAGCACAGCTGATTAATTGTTTTTTGAATATTTGGTAGTCCTGAAAAGGACTGGTTATTAGTCCTGAAAAGGACTGGTTACTGCAGTAGCAGTTATATTCTGCCATCTTGCCAGGCCACTGCTCCCTCATTATTGAAGTAATCCCTCAGTCCTTTGGCTTCTCTGGCAGGGTTTCTGTCGCAACCACCATCAGAAGCACCACCAATCAAGCGACCATCACCAGGCACATCATCATCATCACCAGGCTGTTGACCAACATGTTGACCTTGATACTGGCTTTTCAGTATGTTGTGCAGAACCACACAGGTCAAGACCACATCCCTCACTGTTTCTGGGGGTAGTTCAATAGTGGTCATCATCACTCTGAATCTTGAGACCAGGATGCCAAAAGCGTTCTCAACAACTCTCCTGCCCCTTGATATTCTGTAGTTGGCAATCCTTTCCACTCTGGTTAACATCCTTCTGCCATAGGGTTTCATCAGCCAGGTCTTCAGGGCAAATGCATCATCTGCCAGAATGAAGTAGGGGACATCTCAACCACCCTGGGTTATAGGTGCTGGGTCAGGGAAGCCCATGCTGTCATCATCAATCTTCCTCTTCAGGTGACAGGTATTAAATATCTGGATATCTGAGCAAGATCCAGCTGTACCCACATCCACCCATCACAATTTGTGCTGTCCATCAACCAAGGCCAACATTACTATTGAAAAGAATCCCTTATAGTTGTGGTACAGGGCTCCAGAGTTCTTGGGTTTCTTCAGGGCCACCTGATCCTGAATTCCTTTTCCAGTTCTTTCCACTCATCTGGAGTAGTAGGACATCGGAGGTACTCTCTGGTGAACTCATCCTGGATGGCCCTGCAGACCTCTGGTAGAAACTTGGAAATGGTGGATCTGCCAACCCTGAACTGACAGGATAATGATGTGTATGACTCTCTAGTAGCCAGATATCTGATGGTGAGGGCTACCTTTTCCCCAACACTGATTGGAGCTCTGTAGTTGGTGGCCTGCCTGGCTAGATGTGGTTCCAGTCTGGTCTTTATCATTTCAAAGAATTCTGGGGTCATCCTCATGAAATTGGTGAATCCTGGAATGTCTGTGGCATACAGTTCAGCCATAATGTTGTGGTAGGTCCCCCTCTCCTCTCTCTGTAGTAGCCATGGCCTGACCCACATGTTGTGCCTTCTTCTAGGTCTCTGTCTGGATGGTGGTGGTGGAGGTGCTGCTGCTGGCGGTGCTGCTGGTGGTTGCTGTGGTCGACGTAGAAATAGCAAATACATCATTATATGTAACTGAATAAAAACTAAAAAAGCAATAAATTGTTGCTGAAGCTGTCTTCCATTGAAACGTGACATCCTGCTGTGTTCCTAGAAAAGTAATGATAATTACATCCTGGAATTTATATATATACCCAGAAAATCCTGTTTTTTTTGCAAAACAAGAATCGGCCATCTTGGTCTGGGAAACACTGTGGAGGCCTCAGGACGCCTGAGGAAGCCGGGACTTAGTCAGGGGTATTTTGTATTCTGACAAGACCAATTTCTGTTCTGTGTTTCTGTGTTTCAGGAAAACAAACTTTGGTAAATTCACAGCTGGTGCTATTTCTAAAACAGCATTTTACTGATGTTTAAACTCAGAAAATGAAAAGTAAAAGGTATGCTTTGCATCGTGGATGGGAAACAAGTCAGTATACAAAAAGTGAAGAAGTTGAGGCCCAGTGGTTGATGTGTTAGACTTGGTGGCCCAGTGGCCGATGTGTTAGACTTGAAATATAATGGCCTCTGGCCTTGTAGGCTGGAATCCTGCTGTCTTTGAAACTTTTTGGTTTTACTCACAAGAGAAATATATATTTCTCACATTTCACAATTAAGCAATGGATTGTCATTACCCTCAAAATTACTTTCACTTCTTTGCCAATGTGTGGTTTCCGGGTCAACAAGAAATCAAAACTGGCAAATTAAGACATTTATATTTGGAAATCCAGGTATAATGCACACTAATGGGGATAAGTTCTTGTAGCGAACTTAACCTTCAGTTCTGGTACCAGGCTGGACTGTTGCATTGTGGTATTACATGCTTCACTGACTTTTACTATAAAAGCCAGCTTGCATTTGCCGCAACACTCTCGGATTTAAACAATATGCATGTTGAAAATTTGAACTGAGCTACCGTATTTTCTTGTATTTTATCTCGTATTTTATTTTATCATTTTATCAATTTTACATTTTTACTTGTTATTGTTGCTCAGTTTACGATGCCTAAGGTGTTTCATTGTTCCAAATGTGCTTTGCAGCATCCAAGACCTGTGGGGAAGAAATGCCAGTACGAAGGTGAGTCCTTTTCCAGTGATGTGGAAGTGGCTGCACCCCCCTCCACAGAAACGGTCGGTAGTGCTGCGGTTTCACAGCAGATTCTGTTACAACTACAGCAGTTGGGTGACAAAATGGACCAGATGGATAGGAGGGTGCAGCGTACAGAAGCAGCACTGGAACAAGGAACCTCACAGGCAAGTTCTTCAATTCTTAGTTCCCACAACTCTCCCACTCCAAAAGTATTGAGTAACGGAAGCGATACGGAAGCCACAGTAGAGAGTGTGGTCCCCTCACTGGGTTATCTTAGGGGTAACGAGTCAGTGCA
Source organism: Sabellastarte sp. h YS-2021 (assembly GCA_964017235.1). Lineage (NCBI taxonomy): Eukaryota > Metazoa > Annelida > Polychaeta > Sabellida > Sabellidae > Sabellastarte > Sabellastarte sp. h YS-2021. The sequence goes on along the minus strand of OZ024929.1, from coordinate 173,395,188 downwards.
GGTGGAAGTTGATAAAAGATTGGCTGAACTAGCACAAATAAATGAAACTGCTACAAAAGGTAGACTAAAATTGCAACGTGGGGGTCCTGGTGACATTACTGTTAAAAGAATTGTGGATTGGCCACAAAATTTTATCCTCACCGGAAGTCGTAAAACCAGACCAAATTACGATGACCTAACAATGGCCCAATGGGTTTCTGGCTACATTAGGGGCGTTCAGGAGGAGAAGTCAGAGGCAGCCAGAACTTCCATGTTGGATTATTTAGGCAACCTCATGGAGGATGCCTCTGACTTCTCCTGGGAGTCAGCAAAAGCTGCACACGCCATTGTCTTAACAAACATGGAGGCGGATCGCTTACGGTGGACGGAAACAGAAAAATTAGACCGCATACAGAGAGCCCATGCACAGAGACACGTGGTCTCAAGTCATTCCAATGCTTCTAAATCACTATATGGGAAAAAAGTGAAAAATTTTGGGTAAAAAAATGGGGTTAACTGTAAATATTTTCAAGAGGGCACTTGTAGGTTCTCGTCCCTCCACAGAACTGTTGGCCAACTATACAGACATGTCTGTGAGCACTGTGATGGCCTCCATGTAAGTCGCTCTTGTACACAAAAATCTAGTTAAAAAAACTAGCTAACCACTGCAGCAATGCAGTGGCTAGAGTAGGGAATGTAAATAAAAAATTTAATGATAGATATTTTTACAATGTTGCTTTTGTAGATAAACAACTTTTTGATAGTGATCGAGTCTATTAAAAGATTAATGTCTGTACATAAACTTGTAAAATGGAATGTATTGTTCTCTGATGTAGTGAAGAGTAAAAAGTATGTATCTAGGAAGCGTACTGACAGTCAAAGCAGTACGACAGAAGTCTCAACCAAGTGCATCTAACACACCGGCCAATATCAACAAAGGCGAAATTGCAAACCACTATGGTAATACTGGTCAGAATAGTACAGTTGTCAATGACAAGGTGTCAAAACAATGTGTGTCACATATGTGTAATGGTCAATCACCCAAGGTGAGAGGAAATAACGAAAACAATAGTGTTGAAAGTAATATCTTTGTACACACAAACCGGTTTCAACCCTTGAGCGATATTGATCTCAATACTGTCAATAACTGTCATTCTGTCGAGGTCAGTACTGTTGTGGAGAATGTTGGTTGTAAAAATACTTGTGACAAACCTGTGGCCAAGGGAAAAAGCAGTACAACGGTCTTAAAAGGTAAGAAGAAAAACTCACTTGACTTTAACTGCAATAATGTTCTTGACAGGGGCCATGTGAAAAGTCGTAAACAAACGGAACATACTGTGGAGAATCGTACGGTACCGCTTCATACTGAATACAAAGAAATGTCAAATATTGAACAGGTGGTATGACAGGTTGTATGACCCCAATACAAGTAATGATCTTGCCAAAAATGTCGATACTGATAAATATGCACTTGTATTACAAAATTTGAATAAAACCAAAAGAATACAGGAAGCCAAAGCAGCCCCAGGCAATGAAGAATGCATGCAACAAAATAGACCATTATTCGGCTTCATACCTATTTATGGGCTAAAAAGCCGGGTCTATGACTCATATAACAATTCCCAATACTCTAACATTATAGAGTTGCACAAGAAATTGAGATCAGATACTAGACCCAACTACATGGGCTTGCAAATTCCAGTTGCTTCAAAATTAAACCACAAGAAATGGGCTGTATATTTAGAGAAATACTGGGACTGGCAGTTGCCTCTCCTAATAAAATATGGCTTCCCTTTAGATTTTGATCGGAAACAGGTTGTGCATAGTGAAAGAATTAATCATAAAAGTGCCACAGATTACCCAGATCATGTTGCTACTTACCTTAAAGATGAAATTGCTAATAATGCCATGCTGGGTCCATTCAAGAACACCCCTATCGAAAATTTGCACATTAGCCCCTTTATGACTCGAGACAAATCAAGTTCGGCTAATAGGAGAGTGATTATCGATCTTAATTGGCCTATTGGCCATTCAGTCAACTCTGGGGTGGCCAGTGATCAGTATCTGGGCACTGATTTCATACTTACTTATCCCTCAGTGGATAATATCACAGACGAAGTCCTTAAACTGTGTAAAGGGTGCCAAATTTTCAAAGTGGACATCAGTAGGGCCTTTCGCCATGTCCCTATTGACCCTGGGGATCTAGATTCGTTAGACTTGTACTGGGAAAACTACTTTCTCAACTTTTCACTGCCGTTCGGCTATAAGCACGGTTTGGCCATCTTCCAGCGAATGTCGGACGCGGTACGCTTCATTATGAAGCAGGAGGGCCACAGTATATGGAATTACATGGACGATTTTTTGTGTATTTCTTTACCATCTAAAATTGGCAAAACATATACCAGATTACAAGAATTGTCAGAATTAGGCCTATCTTAAGTGCCAAAAAATTGGTTCCACCAAGTACCAAGGTCACTTGCCTCGGTATCGTAGTTGATACCACTGAATTCACAGTTTCAATTCCTGTCGAAAAGTTACAAGCAGTCAAGAGTTCATGTCAACAATGGAGTAACAAACAGACCTGTACAAAAAGAGAGTTACAATCATTACTAGGCTCGTTACTCTATGTAGCTAAGTGTGTTAAATATGCCAGGTACTTTCTGAACAGAATGCTTAACTTACTGAGGGAAAATGCCAAAGTAAAAGTAATCAAGATTACTAAAGAGTTCAAACAGGATCTTAACTGGTTCCAAAGGTTCCTGGTAGTTTATAATGGTATTTCATTTTTTAACTAAACTCCAAACAAAGCAGTCCACTTAGACGCCTGCCCCTCGGGCCTAGAGGCTATTTTTGACAAACAAGTGTATGCTATGGCCCTTCCTAACATTTGGCATGATCAAAACATTGCTTACATAGAAATGATCAACATCTTGGTGGCCCCCAAAGTATGGCATGTACAATGGACTGGAACCAGAGTCCTTATCAAATGTGATAACCAAGCTGTAGTATCTGTGTTAAGTACTGGTAAGACATGTGACAGTACTATGGCTAAGTATGCCAGAAATATTTTCCTATGGCTAAGTGCTTGTAATATTGATATTATGGTAGTTCATATTCCAGGCAAAATGAACCCAGTGTCAGATCTCCTTTCCAGGTGGAATGTAACTGCTAACAATGTCTCCAAATTGCAGCAACTGGTGCATCCTGTCACTCGGATCCCCACTTCTATGGATCTCTTGTGTTGTGATGATACTATATGATTGTATTATTGTAGGTAAACTGCCACTGGAACAACGTCTCACACAACTGGCAACTTCCAGACTCACTCATGCATTCTCAGACTCCACCAAGAAGGCCTACACCACTCTATTTAGGACCTTCATGGCCTTTGTGGTCTTCATGTCCTGGGATGTTTATCAGGTGACCACGTTAAACTTGTTGTTTTCTAGAATGCTTCCAGTATAATGGAGTTAAATATACACAAATGGCCAACTATTTGTTTGCAATTAAGACTAAATTCCTCATACTGGGTCTGGATGTTGCTTGTTTTAATGATTCTCGTCTAAAATATTACCAAAAAGCAGTGCAATTGCAATCTCCTCTGCATGTGAAATTGAACAAAGTTATTGATATACCTCTTTTGAAATCCATTGTACAGTTGTGTGACCTCACATATATGGGGCAAATCTTCAAGGCTGTTTATTTACTCAGCTTTTATTCTTTCTTGCGGTTGTCAAACCTAGTTCCAGGTGATTTGATATTTCGATCTCATAAGGTAGTTATACTACTCAAATGGTCAAAAACCATGCAGGCTAAAAATAACATTAAACTCATTACTGTACCTAGAATTTGTAATTCAACTCTTTGCCCTGTAACTGCCTTGAGTAATTTGCTAGCACTTACCCCCAAGGGTTCAAATAACCCCTTATTTCAAATTAAAGTCCACCAAACCTGGGTCCCTCTGACTGACAGCAAAGTCAGACGTCATTTTGCTCTCTTATTGAGTAAACTCAAACTAGGTGATTCTGGTTATACCTTCCACACTTTCCGTCGTTCAGGTGCCACCTTTGCTTTTAATAATAATGTAGCTCTTCAAAACATCCAGAAACATGGCACCTGGACCTCGGATTGTGTGTGGAGGTATATCACTGATACTGTTGACGCAGGTGAGCAAGTTGCTGCTATGTTCAAACAAAAATTGTCTTCTGTGTAACTACCCCTATTGTTGGGGTTTGGGTGAACAAGTTGTCTTTTATAACAGTTTTAAAGTAAATATCTTTTCATCTACACTATAGTAGCTGGAATTTCACTTTATATCGGCATAGGGTCACCTTTCCATAAGGCACTCTTATATATTTCTCTTCTAAACTATCACTTTGCATCATATTTTCATGGTATGGCCCTCCTTATCCTTTTGTTAAGGCTACCCTAAATTGTGCCCCAGGTAAGGTGACCCTATGCCTGTCACATCTTATCATATGTTATAGATCTGTAAATACAAGTAGTGTGTAACCAGTACTAGAAATTAATAAAATATATATTAACCACAATGCTGCTTTGACCATTCTTAACCTGAACTCAAGGTCTTTGGTCACTCCACTGGTACGCGAGGAACTGATTATAAATCCCACAATGTAAAACAATAATCCAATTGACAGTGTGTTTGAAACAGGTTTATTAAATTTTATTTTACCCACCAAAAACATATTGCTTAAACGGTACTCAGAAATGATAAATGAAAAGGTAACACTTTATTTTGTTTCTTTTTATTGACATGGTTATTTTTTGCTTTCTGTAATAACGATATAATATTAACTAAATACATATCAGATAGGTTAAATTTTGAATAATAAAAGTGGTGCACAAGAAATTAATTAATGCCTTGTTTAGTGCTGTTAAAATTATCTACCACAATAAGTACACGCCAGATAGAATTCCATTGTTGGACAAACGTTGACCCAACATCGGCCGGATACTGACAGCCACAGTTGACCCGATGGCTTTTTGACCGGCAAATGCTATGTTGGTCTGACATCAGTAAGTCACCAAGAAGTGGAACGTATTCACACCACTATAGTACATTGTATAGTGCAAATAAGTCAGTTTACAGCATGGAGTCAAAGGACTGTTCTGCAGAAATGAACAATCATTGACGGGTTGAAAAATAATAACAATGGTTGATGATACTCGAGATAATAATCCATCATCAAGCCATAAAATTATAATGTAAAATAATGACTTTCTTACTGCAAACAATGAGAGAATTATTTTTATGTTTAAAATTTTACAGAGTGGGTTAATAGACGCACTATGCCGAGTAAGTTTTTATCGCCTGTTACTGCTCACCACAACCTTGAATGATATCCAGTTGGCCCAACATAGGTAAACCTATAGATCTTCAGTCTTAACAGTGAGGAGGAAACCATTGGTGAGTCACCACTGGCCAAACAAAGGCAAAATCTGCTGACAATGGAATACTATCTGAGAAAGAACTTAATCATATTTCTAAATGATGACAGAAATACAAATACAGTCAAATAATTTACAGTCTCAAAGTCAGCCACTTTATTATTATGAAGAGTATGACACCACCTTAACACACTATTTCTTTGAAGGTCCCCAGTGGCTCTGGTTTTATGATCCATGGATCTTCAATGCATTAATGAATTTTGAACTCTTATTATGTTTTTGCACCTTAATATCTGAGATTATGTGTTATGGAAACATAATTAAATTCAATGATCAAAGTAAATCTTGACACCAAATTTGAAGAATTTTCACTAATTACTTATACAGCTATTATTCAGGGGCAGAGTTACAAAGGCTAAACATTTAAAACTGAAAATCAAATTGAAGGAGTCATTTGGGGCTTGGCTGACACACACTGTATGTCTCAAGCTTATTTTTGACTAAAGCTTTTTAAGTTATAAAATGATCTACTTTGTTTATATCTTGTCTTGACAAGAATCCTTTCATGTAACTAACATTGAACAAAGTCTCATCCATGAATATAAAGTCAGATATAGAATGAAATTCAACGAGTAATTGTTAAGATTTTTTACTTTCAGTGGATCCATCCATTGTTAATAAAACTGGTGAAATTACAAATAACTAACAATTTAGAAATCTCCATAAATCTGCCAATGGGCCACACAAAAGTTAAAATCATCACAACCCTCTTCAAGTTTCATGTGCAACACAGTCAAGTACATAATAGACAAAGTCAGTTTTCATCAGTCATCATACCAATACCCTGTTTGACATTCATTTATATAAGAATCTGCAGCAAATCAAATAAAAAAGCAAGAAAGTTCACATAAATGTGATCTACCAACATTTATAACTAACATAAGAATAGTTACATCAACCACTTGTAATCTATGAATGTACTACATGAAACCAATCCCTGATATATCTAACAAATATAACTACAATTATCACATCTGCATGTTTAGAAGTACATGGTAGATTAGATACAGGTGCTCACTCCTATAGTCCCCACCAACATCAAAGGGTCAAGTTTTACAGCCCTTTGTAATTACAAAATCATGATAGTCCTAATCTTAACTGACACCTACTAGACAAAAATCTTTGTTGCATCATTCTTAAACCATCTGTTTACCTACTCTCAAAACAGTTTCAACCAAAGTCTTGGATAATTTTTCTTAAATGTAGATCACTTTGATGTTTTATGTCCCTAACTATTATAGATAAACCTTCTGTAAGATTTCCCAGAGGGTGGTACCATATATAATTCAGCTCTGAATTCTGTTGATTTTGACCATGTATAGGTGATGGCCTCATCAGAGACAATTTTTCAGAAGTAAGGAGGTCAAAACCCTTGAAGTACTTTCTGGTGGTCCGTATTTCACCACCTATAAACTAGTAAGAAGCTTGCATCGGTATCATCTGGTATAATGACTGAGAAAGTTCTAAGTGAACTTGTTTTTGGTCATTTGAGGTGGTAATTTGGGGTTTCTTTCAAAAATCCAATCAATTTTTCAGATCTATTTATATTCATTTCAGCTAATTTATAATTGTCTATTGGTCATTTTGACCATATAATTGCATTATTATTTAGTGTTTCTACCTCAATCTTGAATTGGATATATATTAGAATATATAAATATCATTAACTATTTGTTATTTTATTGAAGACAAACTCTCTTGTATTGTGTAAAGAGATGTCTCTTAGCCTCCAAACTTGATCAAGCATTGAATTAGAAGGGTGTTACATTGCTTTCTCACACAAACCATGCAGGATGCCTGGTTTTCCTTAACACACAAACCAACCAGGATGCCTGGTTTTCCTAAACCACACAAACCATCCAATATGCCTGGTTTTGCTTAACACACAAACCAACCAGGATGCCTGGTTTTCCTAAACCACACAAACCATCCAGTATGCCTGACTTTCTTCCATCACACAATATAACCTTTCATTATATAACTGACTCACACAATATGTTGAAATATGAAAATAAACCATCATAAATAACAAAAAAATAATTAGAGCATTTTCAAATATTTAAACTTATTCTTGCTGAAATGACATAATTAAATCATCATCAGTTTAACATGTTTAACTGGTTGGACTATTTACACATTAATCATTTCTGAAAAAAACATTTGTCAGATTATGCTCCACCTTGGTCCTTACTTTGAACTTTAAATAGAGTCTGCAAAAATGAACAAATACATGTATCATTTACATGGAAAAAACAAACACTTTCAGTGTGTTTTTACTCTTATCTATATGACTAACTTACCATAAATGGTACTCATCGCACTGTCCAAAAAATTTTCACACGAAAAATAAATCACACAATTTTATAACTAGAGGCCAGAATTGATACATATATTATTATGGTGAAACATCAGCAAGCATTTATCACTATTTAACTTAAAGTTTGATGAGAAGAGCATCAACAAAAGTTGGAGTACAGGCATTTGTAACAGAACAGTAGAACAATATAATGCTTACATCATGAGGGCATTATGACATTTAGTGGAAAGGCTTAAAAGTTTCTAAAGAATGCTCAACAAATGACATTTAGTTGTCCCTGTATAAAGGTTTGGAGCTAAAACAATATTCACCTTAATTAATATTTTCAAAAAAAAATTATTTATCTGCAAATAGTACCTTAAAAGCTGTCATAGATAAAAATTGATTCCTAAGGAGCTAGTTATGACATAGATTAACATTTTTGTACTTCTATTCTGATGCGTTTTACACTGCAGGGTTTGATACCCACAAGTGGCTATGCTGATAGTCTGTCTGTAACAATATGACCTGGATATTCAATGGAACATAAAACCCTAAACTTTGTCATTTATCTCACTTCTCTCAAATAAATGTTACAATTAATGAGTTGGGTGAAGTCTCTGTTCTTATCATCATAACATCTGCTTTTGTATACTTGGACTATCTGTAATGACTAATGAGTTATTAGCCCTTTGAAAAAGCAAAAAGGGGATTTTGCATTAAAAGAGACTCCATGAAGAGAGATTCAAGACCTGTCTGTTATTGTGTAGTTGTGTTACTTTCCATAAAAACTATGACAATCTGTATAAGCTCAGAGTTAGTAAATGCTTTCAACAAGAACAATGAATGAAGGATATCAAAGCATATATACAAAACATAAAACTGATTACATACTATATTATAACTTCTACTTGCATTTTTAAACATAAATGTAACACTGTACCAGATTGAGCAGTTTGAACATTGGATAATAATACATTATAATATACATTGAAAGTAAAACATCAACTTGGAATGGTAAGGACTTAATCTGCTTGTATATATGAGCAGCAATACAATGAATGGATGATCTCTAAAGCATACTGCTCCCCGCCAAAACCTGGCACAACTTGGACTTAAAATCCTTGTTTCTACTAGTTTTATGTGTTATAGCCGGTATTTCTTATTAACGGAAAATCTGTAGCAATTACACAACCATGAGTTTTAAAAGCACTTTACCAACATAAAATAACATTAGATAACTTTTACAGTGCTTTTTAGGGGCAATAATAAATTTTCTACTTCTAATGGAAATTACTGATATCAATTAATTCATGTATGTTGTCACTTTGACTATGTTATATAATGAACTGCACATGTTTTGCCAAAGGCAAAAAGCTTTCAATAAATATTTTGTGTTCCAGCTTGTGAAAAGTTAAGGCATTTGCCAAGATACGGCAGGAACCAGTACACTTCAAAGAGTAAAAGCTGTAGTACATACACTATATACACTATATACACATTGTCTACATAATCACACAGTAACCGTCCTGCATAAAGTTCATACTCATGTAAGGGCCCCATCATCTCTTTCTTTACACAGTGTAAACACTGCAGGAACTGTACACAAAATTCTCCCCCATGTTCATATGAAGTAAAACATATGGTCCATGAAATAAACTGGGAATTTTTACTACAGTTTTAAATCTTGGATTTTCCACCTGCCATGTCGTGTAGAAAATCTCAGATGTGTTTCATGTTACAGAAAGAGAACTTGAAATATTTCTGCATCATTTTTTAAATACAAACCTGTGGGTTTTAAAATTAAACGTTTCATTTCTAAGGAATTTGATATTTATGCAAAAACTTGCATCCAAAAAATTGTTACAATATAACATATAATTATTATTAAATTCCACGTTATCACATGTTGTAATATCTCCAATTTCCACTTTACAATTGCATCATTTTGTTAACTTGCAGGAAGCCTCGTATCATATCAGAACCATTATTTGGTATGATCTGAATTTTATTCTAACATAGCAAATGCACTTTCAATTTTCCAGAAAAATATTTAAATCTTCTTTGCGTATGAAGTCATCAGAACTATGGGCTGCATCTGAAAGAATAATTTTACGCTCAATTTATTCAAAAACCCAGGTCTAAACTTGGTAGAATAATGCAGAATACACATGGTCTGGCCTGCTTCAGTTTTGAAACAACAATTGTATGTGTACTGTCTGTTCACCACACACTGTGTAATATGGTTTGTTTTTGAGTAAAAGCTCTACTGCAGACTACAGGATGTCTGGCCCGCATCTGTTCTCAGAGATCCATGAGCAGGTGAAGAGGACAAAAAGGATGAGGCAGTATTGCTGGTCATGTGACTGCTAGAGCCGCGTACCTGTCTTAGTCACCTCTGATTGGACAGGCCGTGTGCCACAGGTTTATTACCCAGAATTCTGTCTATTTCATTCATATAGAGTATGTTCAGCTTCGGTACAACCTGCAAATACAGATATAAACACAGAGAATATTGGGATGGATTGTATTTCACACGGAGACAAAAATACAGGCATACAGGCTGCCTAAAAGTTCAAATATTACAGAATTTTGTGAAAAATTTATTAACTTTAAATTGATTTTATTATATATCTGAAGATGTCAAAACATAACACTTTATATTAAATGTTCTGTGAAGTTTATAAACATTCCATAATATTTAATAAGAAAATTAATTCAAGAAGTGAATTAAGTTGAAAATAATTACTTGACAGTGCCTAAATTTTCTTCCAGTCTTTGTTTCATTGACATTTTTATTATAAAAACCAGACAAGGGAAAATTTTACCTATATACCGTATATTATGGAATGTATGGCTATGTCTCTGGATTGATGATTATGGAATTGGATTTGGTGTGGTCTCTTAACAGAGAGTAAGCGCTATAAAAGTCTAGAATAGAATGTAAACATTCTTTATTTTCCAAAGCATTCAAAAGAGTTCCAAGTAAAAAATGTGTAAAATTCAAAAGTGAAAGTTAAAACTCTTTTGAAGCAATTTCAACAATGTATTATTTTTACAATACTCAAAGAAGTCCATATGTTGTAGTCATCACAATCTGACCAAAATACAATTCTCACTAGATCATCACTCAAATGGTACACGAAAATAATCTTTGGATCACACTTAAATCGGTCAACATGCACTTTGTAATCATTTAAATTTACAAAATGTTCATTTCTTGAATGAATTCTCCAGTCCACAGTGTCTTCCTTAAACCAGGATGTAAACCATTTCCATTGCAAGTAGTTTATTATTTCAAAAATAAATAGACTTGAACCTGAACTATAAGGTACACATAGTCAAGAGTATAAAGCAGCATCTGAGAGCATGTTCACTAAAAACAAACACTTGATACTGGTATTTTGTGGTAATTAAGAAATTTAACTCAAGAAATGAAAAAAATTGAAAATCATTACACTTGAGAGTGTCTGAATTTTCTTTCAGTCTTTGTTTCATTGACAATTTTTATTGCAAAAACCAGACAAGGGAAAATTTAACATATATATATTATGGAAATTATACGTTTGTAAATGCAAGAACAAAAATATTATGTACACTATGATTTAGTGAAAACAAATCTCTGCTTTAAATAATATTCCGAACATTGTGTGTAAATGAAAGCCTATCAAAGATTACACGTGTAAAAACAAAGATTATAAATAAGCATATTTAAAGTGCCAATACAGACACTCTGTTCACTTCATTACTCTGTTGGAGATGAACTTCCAATAACAACATATACAATGTGAAAAAGAGAAATAAAATTTTGCCCTAAAAATGAGTAGTGAAATGTTATAGACACTTAAAAGCATTGATACACAGCCTGTCCAAAACAAAAGTTTCAGTTTTACTGGGAAATCACATAGAACCAATAACATGAGTGAACATCAGTAGTTTTGTCTATTTTAATACAATATTGCTGTCGCTGTCAAAAAAGATCCAATTCTACAACATTTTCAGACACTGGGCTAGGTTCAGCGACAGATAAATGTGAATGCACATTTCACAAAAGGTTTCTATCATAGTGTTAAAATGGAGAAGTGTGGCAGGGGCTTAAAGGACTGGCACTACAATTTTTGAAAAGAAGCCAAACCTGACCATGGCAACCAAAGAAATTAATTTGTAAAATTCTAGCTACAAATGGTTGCCATAGTTACAGTTTTTATTTTATTCATCTAAATCTCTGGTCGCTCTCATGTACATACACCTTTCCACCGAATGGGTGTTGATGTAGCAAAGTTGTCAAAGTTTAAACTTATCTAGCTTTATCTTTGTCTGACTGACAGATAGACAAACAAGATTTAATGCCTAATATTCTGCCGTTGTAATCGTGGAAGTCAGCTGAAAGTAAAACTTTACAATGGGATGTGGGATCATTGACAATTTACAAATGCAGTATTTACACAGAAATGGAAGTTGTTTTAGAGCATGCATATTATATGGAAATTCAATATTTTTAGTTAAAATAAGTTTTCATTAGCCAAATAAATGCACAAAGCGTAAAAATGCTTTATTTCATGCAGGTTGATAACTGTGAAATGGAATACAATAACTGAACATGGCCAGACAGATGAATAAGATGATGAAAAGTCTTTTATAACACAGGATTTCAAAAAGCAAAAATATGAGTGAAAATAGCATCAGAGATGGCCGTACCCCACAGCCTAGGGAAATATTTTTAACACCATGAGATATAGAAGTACTGTATCAGTACAAAGTTCAGGATACTTTCAGAGCACTGTCAGTTATATAAAGGTCCAAACAATGTTTAAATAAAGAAAATAATGTATAAGAGAAAGATAATGCATGTAAAGATGAAGTATTAAAACAAGACAATTCAATAACAAGATGATAGCATTAATCAGTAAACTAAACATTACGACACTTTTTATCTACATCTGGCATGGCCGAATTATGGTTTGGATGTTTTGAATATTACCATGCATACAGAAGTGGTAATACATTCAATGAATGCTTATGTGTGGTGTTGGAGCAAAATCTGTGGCTCACTTGATGAAATTCCATCTGTTACAATGGGAAGTTGTAAAAGTAAAATTCTTAATGAATTCTAATATGACTTTAACAGTGCTTAATCTGCATCAAAAGACAGACCCAAAGGTGCAACAAGATTTTAAAGGTCAAGGTCACTATAAGGTCAAAGGTTAAATCAAGGTCACACCATGATGCTGCACACCTACAACCCCTAACCAATGTCCCTACCAAGTATCAACTTCCTACACCTTACGGTTTCCGAGATATAGACCGGACAAGATTTTATAGTTTAAGGTCACTACAGCAAGGTCAAAGGTCAAATAAAGGTCACACCATGACGTTACACACCTACACCCCCTAACCAATGTCCCTACCAAGTATCAACTTCCTACACCTCACGGTTTCCGAAATATAGCCCAGACAAGATTTTATAGGTCAAGATCACTTTGGCAAGGTCAAATGTCAAATCAAGGTCACATCATGACGTTGCACACCTACACCTCTAACCAATGTCCCTACCAAGTATTAACTTCCTACACCTTACGGTTTCCGAGATATAGCCCGGACAAGATTTTATAGGTCAAGGTCAATCAATCAGTTGTCCAGGTGCTTAATCTCCGTATCAACTGATTCTAAGGCACACCATCCAATCCGTAAGGCATAAATCATGAGACATTAGACATGTTCCGAGTCGTTGCCAGGGAGGCGGTCCGGTGTTCGGTAGTAAGAAGCTATGGTTGGAATGATTTCTGAAATAGGTAGGTTTTGAGTCGACTTTTGAAACTGGAGAGATTTGGAGCACTGCGTATATCATATGGAAGATCATTCCATAACTTAGGGGCATCATATGAGAAACTATTGTTAAAATGGACCTTTGATTTATGGATGGAAGGACAGTAAGAAGGAACAAATTTTTGGGATTGGAACGTCTTGTATTCACGGCAGATTTGTACAAGGGGAGATATGGTGCAAAATACTTAGGCTGGCCAGTGGTGAGGTACTTATAGACCAAAACTAGGGTTTTGAAGATAATACGTTGTCTAACGGGTAGCCAATGGAGTGTCCTAAGGGTGGATGTAATGTGAGTGTACTTTGAAGCACCAGTGACAAACCGTGCAAGCGCATTTTGAACATATTGGAGCCTTGTAGAATTTCGGGATGACAAACTGCGAAAAAGAGAGTTGCAATAATCCAAACGACTACTGACCAGAGCATTTGCAATCACCACTGATGTATCCACAGAAAGAAACCTCCTGATACGATGAAGGTCCCTGAGGCTGATAAAGCAGGATTTGATAACAGAATTTACGTGATTGGTGAAACAAAACTTTGCATCAAACAGAACGCCCAGATTGCGTACAACATCTGCGGGAGAGAGACAATTACCCAGGATATTGACAGGTAGTGAGTCACTGAGCCATTTGTGTCTGTCTTTGGCACCGAAGACTATGAATTCTGTTTTATCAGGATTTAGCTTGAGTTTGTTTTCAGACATCCAGACCTGAATATCATTCAAACATGATTTAAGACGGTCAAAAGACTTGAGACTATCATCAGGGGATAAGTGAATGAACAACTGAGTGTCGTCCGCATAGAAGTGGTAACGGACTCCGGTATATTTTCTGATGACTTGACTAAGAGGTGTTGTGTAGAGGGAAAACAGAAGGGGACCTAAGACAGAACCTTGGGGGACTCCAAACTTCAACTTGAACAAATTGGAAAGACTAGAACCAATCTTGACTGACTGAAAACGATCCTGGAGATAGGATCTAAACCATTTTAATGCCGATCCAGCAAAACCAAATCTAGACGACAGACAGGATAGGAGTGTGTCATGATCGATAGTATCAAATGCCGCAGACAGGTCGAGTAGCACTAGTGCTGTAGGCATGCCCTTGGACAGAGATAAGTGAATCTCATTTTTGATGCACAACAAGGCAGTTTCTGTCGAGTGCCCCACCTTGTAGGCTTACTGGAAAGTATTACCAAGATCATGAGAATCCATATGAGATCTAATTTGGGCAGCCACAATTCGCTCGACCAATTTTGACAAGAAGCTAAGACCGGACACTGGTCGGTAGCTCTTCAAATCCACTTTTGAAAGGGTGGACTTTTTGAGGAGGGGAGTGACAATAGCCTGTTTGAAAGGATTAGGGAAAATGCCGTTTTTGAGGGACAAGTTAACTAGTTTAGTCAATGAAGGGAGAAGAATGTCAATACATTGTTTCACAATGTGAGTGGGGCATGGATCAAGGGAGCAAGTTTTAGAAGGGGATTCCTTGATAAACTTAAGGACTTCAGTCTCAGTGACAGCTTGAAAGGAACAGAAAGTCAGCGGCTCCTTGTCTGGATGAAGAACCTGAGATCGGGTGTATTTAAAGGTGTCTCGAATCTTTTTAATTTTATCAATGAAAAACGAACCAAATCTGTTTGCTAAAGACTTTTCATCATCAAAGGATGGGAGGACAGTAGAATTTGACCGACTCAATGTTCTGTTTAGTGCATGCCATAACCTCTTGCTATCGCTGCAATTTTCACTGACTAGATCACGATAGAAACACCCCTTGTTTCTATTTAGGATGTGGTTACATCTGTTTATCTGTCGTCGAAGACGGGAACGATTTTCAGGGGATTTGTCTCTTCTCCAGGCACGCTCAAACTGCCTTCTCATGCACTTGGCAGTTCTATACTCATCAGTTATCCAGCTTGGGGCTGGTTTGATGAGCTGTTTAGTCTTCACTGGTGCATGAATATCTAGAAGACCAGACAAACCAGACATGTACTGTTCATGCAATAAATCTATGTCATCAGATGGTGAGCTAACAAACGGAATAGTCAGGAGGTCACTTCTGAATTTATCGATGTTCAATTTATGGTACTGACGGAAGGTAACAACTTTCTGAATTGGTGTATCCAAAGATGGAAAGTCAACCACACAAGAGATAATTTTGTGATCACTGATGAAGCCTGACCCTTTCACATCAGAAATTGCAGAGAACTCAGATGGAGCCATCAACAAATCTAAGGTATGACCATGAAGGTGAGTAGGAAAATCAATGTATTGGGACAGACAGCAAGAATCCATGACTGATTTAAATTCAGAGACTGTTGGAGACATAATGTCGACATGAAGATTAAAATCACCACAAATGACAAAGGAGGGGGATAAGGAAGACAAAAAACCCACATATGACAGAAAATCTTCAAAAAATTTTACTACAGATGAGGCAGGGGGCCGGTAAATGACCCCAAGAAACAAGTGACGCCCATCAAGAGTGAGACAGACAGTGTGATTTTCAAAGGAGGAGAACTCAGGGGAATGAATGGTTTTAAAATCAAGAGGAGATTTAATAAAAAAGCCAACACCGCCACCACGTTTGTTTTCTCTATTGGTGTGAACAAGGGAAAAATCTTCAGGCGTTAACTCATTTAAAAATGAGGGTGTGTCTAGAGCTTTGATATGGGTCTCGGTGAGACCAAAAACATCAAAATTTCCAGTTTGGATTTCATCACAGAGAATTGGACCTTTATTCCTAATGGACCGGCAGTTAGCAAACCCAAACTTCAATGGCCCAGGATTTAGAGCGACATCACCCGACAATAGAACCAGAGCAAGCTGCCTGAAAGATGCCTTTTCACAAAAAGTGACTCTATGTGTCCTGACATAAATGAACAAAATGGATTTGGTAGTGGGTCCATCATATTTACGTCCATGCAGGCCGACATCGCACCTAGTCTGAATTCTGTTTTGACTCTTATGGTAATGTACAAAGAGGCCAACAATACAAAGAAGGAGTGTAACAGTCCGCATCATAAGGAATTACAAACCACAAACCACAGACGAAATGGAAACATGCAAAAATTGACAGCAAAAACATTAAGGACAGAAAAGTACAAACCACAACCAAAAATGACTGAGTAGATCCCGGTAAAGGACAGTAATGCCCCTAATATCCACTAGCAGAATATTCAGAAAATATAAAACACAACCAAACAGCACCGAGTAACTCCCGGTAGTGGGCGATAATACCCGCGATATGAACTAGGACAACTGTTGTACAGTTAAAAGCATTCAAAACAATATAAAAAGGATAACTAACTAAAGGTATATCATGGAAAGCAGTAATGATAGAAAAAGTATGACTAAAAACCCAGATTATTTGGTATTTTCCATCAATTTTAAATGTTGTTAAAATTACGCGTCCGTTACGGTCCTACCGAACACCGAAATCCGGTCACTACGGCAAGGTCAAAGGTCAAATCAAGGTCACACCATGAGGTGCACACGTACACCCCCTAAACAATTTCCCTACCAAGTATCAACTTCCTACACCTTACAGTTTCCGAGATATAGCCCGGACAAGATTTTTAAACTCAAGGTCACTACAGCAAGGTCAAAGGTCAAATCATGGTCAGACCATGATGTTGCACACCTACACATCCTAACCAATGTCCCTACCAAGTATCAACTTCCTACACCTCACGGTTTCTGAGATACAGCCTGGATAAACTTTTTCCCACCGCCCGCAAGCCCATCCGGACACTATGGGTGAAAACAATACCCCGACAGCCCTTAAGGGATTCATGCAGTATGGTAATAGTATAATAAACTGGATTATAATCAGTGAATATTATTATACAAGAAAATCATATATAGATATAAAGAGACTGAACTAGATATCTAGTGAGCCCTGCTATGCAGGAAAAAGATAAAAAAAAAAAGAGTAAAATGTATTGTGCAGGTATAATCACCCAAAGACTGTTGATAAATTACAGCATTCTTTTCACATAAACAGGTTTCGTTCCCAATATTGAGTCTATCTGTTTCATAATTGGGGAGGATAGCTTGTTCACAAACTGGAATGACAGATAAAGATGTTGATTTAAAGTTCCAGCCTCGTTTCAAACAATGACAAGTGACACTTGGCTCCAACCAAATGGATGTGCATCAAGGTGAATGTCTCAAATGGCAGAATACAGACATATTAGAAGGTCACAACCTGCAACATCTAAAATGTTGTGAAATATTCACTGGATAAGAACACATGTATGTAATGAGTACTTATCACATAAAATATGGTGCACAAAAAATCTAAACAGCATTTCACATGCCACTGTTCCTTCCTCAACAGAGTTTCCATCAGAACTTTGAGAGACAAAGACATATTTGGACAAAGGCTGAAATATAACTTTAAATAATTTCAGCAGACTAGCAATATCCCTGCAAGGCACTTGCAAGGTACGTCTATGGCACCAATTAGCATTTCAAATAATGATCCAAAAATATAAACTCAGTTTAAAACCTAACACAAAGACTTTTTTATACACAGACACGCAACAACTCCAGGCTCAGTATTAGACTTGATAAACAAGATAACCTAAAAAGAAAGTAAAATACTCAAGTTTGTAAAGCACTGGTCTTTATATCAGTAAAAAGTCATAAATTATTATTACTGAATTGTCTATTTAATGTACTAGTGCATTGTCTGTTCAGTGTAATAATAACACCTTTTCAATGCATTTATTGTACATTTCCTCAGTGATACCTATTCATTACATCTCATGTACTTTACCTACAACACCTGTTTAATATATTTTATATTTATCAACTGTAATGCCTGTACATTACCTATAATAGTACAATAATGTAATTTTACAGGGCAATATACTGTAGAAATGGACCGTCATCAATGATTATCAGCCTAACACATTCATTAGCGCCCGAGGCTTACCGAGGGCACTAATGGATGTGAAAGGCTCATAATCATTGATGAAGGTCCATTTCTACAGCATATTGCCCATAAAAATTACATTATTACTATTATTATTAGCTGAATTTTGTATAACTGGACGTTGTACTAGTCAAATACAATGTGGTGACATCATATAAGTAGAGGCTAATAAAAATATGTAACCATGACATTTTGTTTTGAAATGGTTTTTGTATGTTTTTTTTACACTGGTTTTTCTCATTTTTGTTTAGTTAAAATCTGTGCAGTAATAAGCGAGATATTACAAGTTAAAAATTTCAAGTGAGAGTACAAAATTTGTAAACAAATACTTGGTGACGTCAGAACCCAGTCAATAATACTCATTATTGGACCACGGACCAGCTATCAATAAAATACTGTGTTTTCAAAGACTCGATTTTGCACTGATAATCTATTAGTAACGCACGATCAGCTAGTAATAATATCCATTTAATGTATTTCTTGTACATTACTTCTTCTTATGTATTCACCGTTCCTTACCTGTAGTGCCTGTTCCATATATTTGCTATTCATTACCTGTAGTACCTGTTTAATGTATTTGCTGTTCATTACCTGTAGTGCCTGTTCAATGTATTTGCTGTTCATTACCTGTGGTTCTTGTTTAATATATTCGCTATTCATTACCTGTAGTACCTGTTTAATGTATTCGCTGCTCATTACCTGTACTAACCATTTAATGTTCTTGCTGTTCATTACCTGTAGTGCCTGTTCAATGTATTTGCTGTTCATTACCTGTGGTTCTTGTTTAATATATTCGCTATTCATTACCTGTAGTACCTGTTTAATGTATTCGCTGCTCATTACCTGTACTAACCATTTAATGTTCTTGCTGTTCATTACCTGTAGTACCTGTTGATGTATTTGCTGTTCATTACCTGTAGTGCCTGTTTAATGTGTTGTTCATTACCTGTAGTGTCTGTTCAATGTATTTGCTGTTCATTACCTGTGGTTCTTGTTTAATATATTCGCTATTCATTACCTGTAGTACCTGTTTAATGTATTCGCTGCTCATTACCTGTACTAACCATTTAATGTTCTTGCTGTTCATTACCTGTAGTACCTGTTGATGTATTTGCTGTTCATTACCTGTAGTACCTGTTGATGTATTTGCTGTTCATTACCTGTAGTACCTGTTGATGTATTTGCTGTTCATTACTTGTAGTGCCAGTTCAATGTATTCGCTTTTCATTACCTGTAGTTCCTGTTTAATGTATTTGCTGTTCATTACCTGTAGTGCCTCTTCAATGTATTTGCTGTTCATGTATTTGCTGTTCATTACTTGTAGTGCTTGTTTAATGTATTTTCTGTTCATGTATTCGCTTTTGATTACCTGTAGTTCCTGTTTAATGTATTGGCTGTTCATTACCTGTAGTGCCTCTTCAATGTATTTGCTGTTCATGTATTTGCTATTCATTACCTGTAGTGCCTGTTTTATGTATTTTCTGTTCAATGCATTTGCTTTTCATTACCTGTAATGACTGTAGGTTTTCATAAAGCTGATCAACAGTTGTGGCCCCGAGTAATACACAGTGAACATTGTCATTTTTGAGACACCAGGCTGCAAAGAAAGATATATGAGTGATTAGTGATTGTTATTTATATAGGCACTGTGCCAGTGCATTATTTAATCTAAGCTTTATATGTGTGTATTAACATTCAAGGTAATAAAGTTATTGATTTTTGTGTGTTATTAATGTTTATTGTCTATTTATAGACGGGGAAATCCCTCTGGGCTTCTATAATCTCTTTAGTTCTGCTATACTGATCTATTAGTAGATTTGGGGAAACTCTTAAAGTAGTTTCTAGAGCTTCGTCACTGCTTCTGGTGACAAGTGTTATGTTCAAGTAAATTCTATAGGATTCTAAACATTTTTATAACTATATATAAGGACTGTACACCTGATCACAGATGAACATAGTATTCGCTGGCTATAAGGAAGGCTACTTGTGTCTTCGAAACTAATATCATGTGGATATAAACTACTTGTGTTTTTGTGAACCTTTGCTGGAGTGAACTGGATACATTGTCTGGATAGATTTGCAATACTTTGGATATTACTTACTTATTATATAGTATATACAGTGTGTGATTGTACCAAAGATTCAATTTACTACATTTTGGACATTGTCCGTATCTTGGAGCGGACAGTACAGTTATGCAAACTCTCTGAATATCTCCATACAGACTTTTTGTGTGATTGGATATCGAAAGGATCACAGGATAAGGACATTTTGTGTTATCGGACATTAAATAGATCAAAGGATACAGATATTTGTGTGTTAGTGGACACCAGACGGATCACAGGATAGATTACAGGATACAGTGGACAAGCTTAACTGTCACTTACAGTGGTCAAGTCAGATTGGTTTCATTATTGTGTCATTGCATGTACTATTGAGAGCATACCTGAGTTGACTGTAATCATTATTTTTAATTGTTAAATAAATTTGTTAAGTAAAACTCTCTGTCTTTTCCTGTTGCAACTTAAAAGCAACCGGTAATTGCTACTGCACTTACCCGTGACCGTAACAGTAATGTTTGCATATTTGATAATGTAATTAAATATTAAAAGATGCAAATGCCAGCACATATATGCTTCTGGTACCCAAAAGCCTTAAAGATACTATAATAAGCATTTTTGACACATTACTAGAAAATCATTCAGAGAGAGAGGAAAATCCTCCAAGAAACGATACCTCCCCTATGATTTATAAGTGCAATGATAAAAATTCCTCAATCTAGACAGTCATTCAGATCATCACCAAAATCCAATCATCTCTTTCTTGTAGTTTTGTCAACATTTCCTGAAAATTACACTGTTATCCATCCACAACTTTTGAAGTTATTTTGCAAACAAACTAATGAACAAAGCCAATTACATAACCTCCTTGGTGGAGGTTAACTACAGACAATACAGGAACATGGTAAGGCAATGGGTGATAATGAGCCATATCATTATGTATAAATAAAGCAAGATATAGTCTTACCGATAGCTAACTGGGCCAAAGTACAGCCCAGTCTTTCAGCTAATGGTGTGAGTTCTCTCAACTTTTGCTGATGTCTCCTACCTTCTTCACTTAGGATTTTGTCCTTTAACCAGTTGTACCCCTGAGGAAGCACAATACATTCACTACTTATCATTGTAGATTTCTAATTATATTTTATCAACACAAGGAATGACAAGAATGAAAGTGTCTTAACAACCATATTTTTGCATATTTACAGGTCTAATATTTGATATAAAGAAATTATACACATTTTCACTTTTTATTCAATGTGTTAACACTATAATTATGACTGTTACATGTAAAATATCAAAGTGTCAATTTCATATTTTTGAGTGAAATCAATGTTACAATTTACGTCAGGTTGCTTGCACATCCAATTACCTGACATTTTAGTGGCTGATCAACAGTGGGCCAAGAATAAAATTAAAGCAACTTTAATGTTAGAATGAAAGGCTACATCAACACAGACTTGCAAATAATTAATAAACTGGTACAAAAGTGTAAAACATGATTTTTATGAAAAAAATTAAACACAATTGTGAGACAGCATCAAGATGGAAAATATTTAAATGAACATGCATTCTTAATGCCAGTTTTTCTAGTTCACCTAAGCATGCAAAGTCATGTCATATATTCCTTTCTCATATTATTTATAACATGTTCCTACGGTGGGTTATGTAGTCAGATATAACTGAAACAAAATACATTAATTTCTTTGACTTTAGTTGCATGGCAGTTAATAAACCAGGGAAATGCCCACTTTGCTCTCAATGCTGTAGTAGTGGGTTCGAATCTAGCTCACAAGAACTTGAGAAATACTGATGACCTAGCCTAACACTTGCTGTAAAAATAGCATCAGAGATGCCCGTACCCCACAGCCTAGGGAAATATTTTCCAACACCATGAGATACAGAAGCACTGTACCAGTACAAAGTTCAGGATACTTTCAGAGCACTGTCAGTTATATAAAGTTCCAAAAAATGTTTAAATGCAGAAAATAATGGTTAAAAGAAAGATAATGCTTGTAAAGATGAAGTATTAAAACAAGTCAATTCAATAACAAGATGACAGCATTAATCAGTAAACTAAAATTCAACAATCTTTATCTACATCTGCATGGCCGAATTATGGTTTAGATGTTTTGAATATTACCATGCATACAGAAGTGGTAATACATTTAATGAATGCTTATGTGTGGTGTTGGAGCAAAATCTGTGGCTCACTTGATGAAATTCTATCTCTTACAATGGGAAGTTATGAAAGTAAAATTCTTAATAAATTCTAATATGAATTAACAGTGCTTAATCTGCATCAAAAGACAGACCCAAAGGTGCAACAAGATTTTAAAGGTCAAGGTCACTACGACAAGGTCAAAGGTCAAATTAAGGTCACACCATGATAATACACACCTATGGCCCCTGACCAATGTCCCTACCAAGTATCAACTTCCTACACCTTACGGTTTCCGAGATATAGCCCGGACAAGATTTTATAGGTCAAGGTCACTACGGCAAGGTCAAAGGTCAAATCAAGGTCAGATCATGACGTTGCACAACTACACCCCCTAACCAATGTCTCTACTAAGTATCAACTTCCTACACCTTACGGTTTCTGAGATATAGCCTGAACAAGATTTTATAGGTCAAGGTCACTACGGCAAGGTCAAAGGTCAAATCCTGATCAGACCATGACGTTACACACCTACACCCCCTAACCAATGTCCCTGCCAAATATCAACTTCCTACACCTTACAGTTTCCGAGATATAGCCCGGACAAGATTTTATAGGTCAAGGTCACTACAGAAAGGTCAAAGGTCAAATCAAGGTCACACCATGACGTTGCACACCTACACCCCCTAACCAATGTCCCTACCAAGTATCAACTTCCTACACCTTATGGTTTCTGAGATATAGCCCGGACAAGATTTTCAAACTCAAGGTCACTACGGCAAGGTCAAAGGTCAAATCAAGGTCAGACCATGACGTTGCACAACTACACCCCCTAACCAATGTCCCTACCAAATATCAACTTCCTACACCTTACAGTATCTGAGATATAGCCCGGACAAGATTTTATAGGTCAAGGTCACTACGGCAAGGTCAAAGGTCAAATCAAGGTCACTCCATACGTTGCATACCTACACCCCCTAACCATTATCCCTAACAAGTATCAACTTCCTACACCTTACAGTTTCCAAGATATAGCCCGGACAAGATTTTATAGGTCAAGGTCACTACGGAAAGGTCAAAGGTCAAATCAAGGTCACACCATGACGTTGCACAACTACACCCCCTAAACAATGTCCCTACCAAGTATCAACTTCCTACACCTTACGGTTTCCGAGATATAGCCCGGACAAGATTTTATAGGTCAAGGTCACTACGGCAAGGTCAAAGGTCAAATCAAGGTCAGATCATGACGTTGCACAACTACACCCCCTAACCAATGTCTCTACTAAGTATCAACTTCCTACACCTTACGGTTTCTGAGATATAGCCTGAACAAGATTTTATAGGTCAAGGTCACTACGGCAAGGTCAAAGGTCAAATCCTGATCAGACCATGACGTTACACACCTACACCCCCTAACCAAT
The DNA here is from genome assembly GCA_964017235.1 of Sabellastarte sp. h YS-2021. NCBI lineage: Eukaryota > Metazoa > Annelida > Polychaeta > Sabellida > Sabellidae > Sabellastarte > Sabellastarte sp. h YS-2021. Next base: position 173,371,036 of record OZ024929.1, on the reverse strand, counting down.
GTCCCTGCCAAATATCAACTTCCTACACCTTACAGTTTCCGAGATATAGCCCGGACAAGATTTTATAGGTCAAGGTCACTACAGAAAGGTCAAAGGTCAAATCAAGGTCACACCATGACGTTGCACACCTACACCCCCTAACCAATGTCCCTACCAAGTATCAACTTCCTACACCTCATGGTTTCTGAGATATAGCCCGGACAAGATTTTCAAACTCAAGGTCACTACGGCAAGGTCAAAGGTCAAATCAAGGTCAGACCATGACGTTGCACAACTACACCCCCTAACCAATGTCCCTACCAAATATCAACTTCCTACACCTTACAGTATCTGAGATATAGCCCGGACAAGATTTTATAGGTCAAGGTCACTACGGCAAGGTCAAAGGTCAAATCAAGGTCACTCCATACGTTGCATACCTACACCCCCTAACCATTATCCCTAACAAGTATCAACTTCCTACACCTTACAGTTTCCAAGATATAGCCCGGACAAGATTTTATAGGTCAAGGTCACTACGGAAAGGTCAAAGGTCAAATCAAGGTCACACCATGACGTTGCACAACTACACCCCCTAAACAATGTCCCTACCAAGTATCAACTTCCTACACCTTACGGTTTCCGAGATATAGCCCGGACAAGATTTTATAGGTCAAGGTCACTACGGCAAGGTCAAAGGTCAAATCCTGATCAGACCATGATGTTACACACCTACACCCCCTAACCAATGTCCCTGCCAAATATCAACTTCCTACACCTTACAGTTTCCGAGATATAGCCCGGACAAGATTTTATAGGTCAAGGTCACTACAGAAAGGTCAAAGGTCAAATCAAGGTCACACCATGACGTTGCACACCTACACCCCCTAACCAATGTCCCTACCAAGTATCAACTTCCTACACCTTATGGTTTCTGAGATATAGCCCGGACAAGATTTTCAAACTCAAGGTCACTACGGCAAGGTCAAAGGTCAAATCAAGGTCAGACCATGACGTTGCACAACTACACCCCCTAACCAATGTCCCTACCAAATATCAACTTCCTACACCTTACAGTATCTGAGATATAGCCCGGACAAGATTTTATAGGTCAAGGTCACTACGGCAAGGTCAAAGGTCAAATCAAGGTCACTCCATACGTTGCATACCTACACCCCCTAACCATTATCCCTAACAAGTATCAACTTCCTACACCTTACAGTTTCCAAGATATAGCCCGGACAAGATTTTATAGGTCAAGGTCACTACGGAAAGGTCAAAGGTCAAATCAAGGTCACACCATGACGTTGCACAACTACACCCCCTAAACAATGTCCCTACCAAGTATCAACTTCCTACACCTTACGGTTTCCGAGATATAGCCCGGACAAGATTTTATAGGTCAAGGTCACTACGGCAAGGTCAAAGGTCAAATCAAGGTCAGATCATGACGTTGCACAACTACACCCCCTAACCAATGTCTCTACTAAGTATCAACTTCCTACACCTTACGGTTTCTGAGATATAGCCTGAACAAGATTTTATAGGTCAAGGTCACTACGGCAAGGTCAAAGGTCAAATCCTGATCAGACCATGACGTTACACACCTACACCCCCTAACCAATGTCCCTGCCAAATATCAACTTCCTACACCTTACAGTTTCCGAGATATAGCCCGGACAAGATTTTATAGGTCAAGGTCACTACAGAAAGGTCAAAGGTCAAATCAAGGTCACACCATGACGTTGCACACCTACACCCCCTAACCAATGTCCCTACCAAGTATCAACTTCCTACACCTTATGGTTTCTGAGATATAGCCCGGACAAGATTTTCAAACTCAAGGTCACTACGGCAAGGTCAAAGGTCAAATCAAGGTCAGACCATGACGTTGCACAACTACACCCCCTAACCAATGTCCCTACCAAATATCAACTTCCTACACCTTACAGTATCTGAGATATAGCCCGGACAAGATTTTATAGGTCAAGGTCACTATGGCAAGGTCAAAGGTCAAATCAAGGTCACTCCATACGTTGCATACCTACACCCCCTAACCATTATCCCTAACAAGTATCAACTTCCTACACCTTACAGTTTCCAAGATATAGCCCGGACAAGATTTTATAGGTCAAGGTCACTACGGAAAGGTCAAAGGTCAAATCAAGGTCACACCATGACGTTGCACAACTACACCCCCTAAACAATGTCCCTACCAAGTATCAACTTCCTACACCTTACGGTTTCCGAGATATAGCCCGGACAAGATTTTATAGGTCAAGGTCACTACGGCAAGGTCAAAGGTCAAATCAAGGTCAGATCATGACGTTGCACAACTACACCCCCTAACCAATGTCTCTACTAAGTATCAACTTCCTACACCTTACGGTTTCTGAGATATAGCCTGAACAAGATTTTATAGGTCAAGGTCACTACGGCAAGGTCAAAGGTCAAATCCTGATCAGACCATGACGTTACACACCTACACCCCCTAACCAATGTCCCTGCCAAATATCAACTTCCTACACCTTACAGTTTCCGAGATATAGCCCGGACAAGATTTTATAGGTCAAGGTCACTACAGAAAGGTCAAAGGTCAAATCAAGGTCACACCATGACTTTGCACACCTACACCCCCTAACCAATGTCCCTACCAAGTATCAACTTCCTACACCTTATGGTTTCTGAGATATAGCCCGGACAAGATTTTCAAACTCAAGGTCACTACGGCAAGGTCAAAGGTCAAATCAAGGTCAGACCATGACGTTGCACAACTACACCCCCTAACCAATGTCCCTACCAAATATCAACTTCCTACACCTTACAGTATCTGAGATATAGCCCGGACAAGATTTTATAGGTCAAGGTCACTACGGCAAGGTCAAAGGTCAAATCAAGGTCACTCCATACGTTGCATACCTACACCCCCTAACCATTATCCCTAACAAGTATCAACTTCCTACACCTTACAGTTTCCAAGATATAGCCCGGACAAGATTTTATAGGTCAAGGTCACTACGGAAAGGTCAAAGGTCAAATCAAGGTCACACCATGACGTTGCACAACTACACCCCCTAAACAATGTCCCTACCAAGTATCAACTTCCTACACCTTACGGTTTCCGAGATATAGCCCGGACAAGATTTTCAAACTCAAGGTCACTACGGCAAGGTCAAATCAAGGTCAGACCATGACGTTGCATACCTACACCCCCTAACCAATGTCCCTACCAAGTATCAACTTCCTACACCTTACAGTTTCTGAGATACAGCCCGGACAAACTTTTTCCCGCCGCCCGCCCACCCGCCCGCCCAACAGGACGCCCGCCCGCCCGCCCATCCGGACAGCATGGGTGAAAACAATACCCCGACAGGGCTGTGGGGTAAAAACAGATGTAAAACCTCAACTCAAATTTTTTATCTAAAGTCTTTCACTGAATTTGAGAATTAATTTTCAACTTGTTAACATGTTTTTCACAAATGTTGATAAAACTCTAAAATAACATCATCGAGAGTTAAAACCTGAAAAATGTTGTCAAAGTTGTAGCTTCTTTATATTTCCGTAATTTTCATACTTGGTGGGTGTGCACTAATGATGATAGAGGAATCATTCACTTGGAGAGCCTTACCAAATTTGAGGTTTCTTTGACAACTGGAGGCCATTTATTTAATATGTTGCAGACTTAGTGTATTCTGCTTCTGGTTAAATGTGAAAGTACATATGTGGGCCCTACAGTGATGGATTTACTATGCTATAGCCACTTTACATCTTATGGTCACTCAAAGAAAGTAACAAAGATATGAAGCCTGAACCAATGTAATTGTGGTTATTGACAGAAACCATGCATGTCACAACAAACAAGTAAACATAGGCAAGAATCAAATAACAAATAAAACTTAAAACATGGAAATCTACAAATCATAAAAATTGTCATTGTTAAACTAAATCTACACACTTCATTTGAACAGAACTCAATGGTAACAGATCTGGTAACAGACATTGGCTGATATATAGAATAATTAGTATTTACAGTGGGTGTAATAGCTTCATTATCTACAGGACTCAAAGTGCTATTTGACCAATCCAAACTGCATAAGTACAGTTATTCTAGTAAGTGGTATTTCCTAATCTAAAAGAAAGAGTCTCATCAATGACCATTAATTAATGTCCCTGGAGTTCTTTAGTTCATTTACCATTGCTTCTGTTTGTTAAAATTTGGTAGTTGACTGAAGCAGTTTTCATTGACTGTCCATGTTTAACTGCTGCTAGGCGTGAGAATTTGGTTAGTTTACTGAAGCAGTTTGAAGAATTTTGATTACTTTGATTGAATTAGTAGATTGGTATATTATATCCTTATTTGCAGCATGCAGAGGCTGTGTGCTCTCTGATAAATGTATTATTCAATTGTATCATGTGATTCTACCACTTTGTTAAATTTAATAGCCAGAATGCTTCAACTAATCCAGAATGTATAATTATTAGATAAAAGATTAAATTTCTATGAAAAATGGCTTGTGAAAACTAGCCACTTACTTTCACTTCAAAAGAATCCTATTCAACAGAGACGAACTGTAATTAACTATGAACTTAATTTTATCAAAGAGTGTCAATTCACTCTGTTTTTTTTTTATTTTGTTTGATATAGAGGGTAACCTGCACCCTGAGAGCTGCCCTGGAGTAGGTGGGTACACCATCCTCATACTTCCCAGTCAGAGCCCCACATGCAAGGGGAGACCAGCAGACGCAGCCAGTGCCTTCACAAAACACAAAAACATCCAGGTGTCAGCTGCAGTAGATTCAGTCCAGACTTCATTGTACACTAAGACACAACCTCCCACTGACACAGGTGCTGTTATAAGTATTGAGACACTGCTGAACAGTAAAGGATTCTCAGCCTTCAAACCTTGGAAGGAGGTATTTTTAAACTCAAATGTCTGCTTCTTGACTTTCTAACACAGAGCTATAAACTCTTGTTTGTTACTTAACTGTGCAGACTACGGGGAAACATTCTGAACAGGAAGGCTGTTCTGTTTGGTTCTGAGACTTGAGACCTTAAAAACCTAAAGGAGTGATAGAATTTACTGTCAGCTGCACTGCAATCAGTTTTAGAGCTAGGAACCTCCTCCTGGGTGATGCATGTTGAGATAATTTCAGCCCTGAACTGGTGCTGTTCTGGAGGAGTGCTAGATTCTTTGCCTTGGGATCACATAGATGACCTTGGAACCTTGAGCAACCATTATTTTTTACTGCTGGTAGGATACTGGCAACACTTTGAATTGCAATGGCATAAATATTAAATTCATTGCATTAATAGTATATAACAGGTAGCCTCAGATCCCAGACTTGATCCTTCATTTTGCAAGGGTTGACTGTAATATACTCTTAAAAATGGTCTCACTAGACATCTAAGGCGATGTCATAAGGGATGAACAGGTCACACTAAGATCATACTGGATTGGGCTGACCTGGACTGTTGGTCCTGTCAGTCCTATCAGATATGATTCTTGTGATTGATTTCGAGAAGACTGAAGTCTAGAGTGTCCCTATACTGTTCATATCTTGTTTGAAAAATCTATAGAAAACTTTATCTCTGCAACAATCTACCAATTTACACACTACAGTAAGTTTTTATCATTGTTACACCTAAAGTAAGTGGACTAGTTTCTAAAAGTTGATTTCTTTTGCTGCAATGTTGTACAAAAACAAAACATACCATAAAAATCATAAAACATTTCACCAAAAGTAAAGGGATGTACAAATAACCAATAAGTAAAAAGGCAAGGCAATATTAGGGCCTTTAAGGGAATTCAATTAAACATTTCAGAATTCACTGTACAGCCATTCAGCATCACACAAATTGGATTATTTTTTGTGTATATATGACCGATTTTTGTTTATTTTGTCTTTGTATAAAATTAATTGTAAGCCAATGCCAAACACACATGTTAGTAAAGGTATTACAGTGATAATCACTAGTTAGAAATCACCGCACAGCAATAACAAAAAAAAACAACACTAAATATAAAATAAGATTCTGTGAAAATATGACAGTGAATTCTAAAATTTATAACTCTAAAATATTTAACAATATATGACCAAACTATTAAATGAAATGTAAAAATGGGTTAGGTAATAGAAATGACAAATAATAAACTAAACCCACGATGCAATCTAAATCTACTTCAAACACAATTCAACCTGTAACCTCCAACTGACCTTTAAGGCAGCCCTAGACTGAGGAGGGACCCCGTCCTCATATTTGCCAGTGAGTGCACCGCATGCCATGGGACTCCAGGTTATACAACCCAGACCTGTATACATATCATACATAGCCCTTATACAACCCAGACCTGTATACATATCACACATAGCCCTGGGAGTTAAGCTATGATAACATTCCTGCTGGTATTCAATACTGTAGCAAAGATCCATACACCTGTTTATGGCCATTTTACTACAGCTGGATATAACCACAGCTACATGAGATTCTCAATGTTGGAATGTTTACCAAAATATACAACAAAACCCATATAAAGACCTAAGAAAGAATGATTTGGACTGGATTTTAAATTACCTTTTCTCAAGGCCTGTCCGGACTAACAAAAGGAGACAATAAAATACAATCTGATAGTAAAGATGAAACTGGTATTAAATGCCTCGTGTAAATGACAAGAAAGGAAACAATCCAATAAAAGGGTCTATCATCAGCAGTGATTTTATACTTTGAAGAATTCTCCAATTTTCTTTGGATTTCAAGGTAACGTGAAAATCATACACCTTCAGTGAAAATTAATATAACTGTATCACCAAAATTTGACTGGGAGCTATGGTGGTCTCCTCTAATCCAGTTACTTGGAAGCCTGAGTGGACTGAACATGACTGAAACAAAACTGTCAAAAGTACATTTTTTTACATGAACTAAATAAAATATTACACCACGTTACCTATTTTCTGGAAGAGTTCAGGCATCTGAATTTCTACCTTTTCCCTTTGGAAGAGATTGTACTCAGCTTGTTCAGCAATAGGAGGAATCAGGTTGAACTGACGAGCCACTGAGTAGGCTTCCTGGAGAAACAAGTAGCCATGATACACAGTATTATCTACACTTTAACTTTGGGACAAGCAAATAATAAATATCTCCTCCAGACATTGAACCAAAAGGCATCACTTGAAAGACCTTGAATCTACTGCCATTTCTTGAAATAATTATTGAATATGACTCTGTATCTCTGATACAATCACCCACACCATATCAACACAGCTAAAAATCTGCCGAGAGACTCGCCTATACAACCAATGTGAACTGTGAGCATTCCAAACTTTCTGCTGATCAGGTATTCTGAGCAAGAATGTATTTATTTACACAATGGCTAGGGTATTTACTATATCTCACCATTGGAGTGGAGCTTAATGTGAACAATTCAATTTCAATCAACCCAGATGAAATCCAATTTATAACAGAATAAAATGCAGGAATGATTTGAATTTTTTATGGTGCTTTAAAAAATATATAATCTATTGTGCACCTTACCGTACAGCATCTTGGAATATTACCACACAAGGGTAAAGAAATCATTGAACTTCAACTGAAACATGATGCACTCAAATAAGTTAAACATAAATGAGTGCATATGGCTAAAACAAAACAGTCATAATTTTTTTTCAAATGTACTGAACAAAAGACACAGTTACTCTTATCCATAAAGGGAAGGGACCAGGGTCATGTAATTATGTTGATCTGTTTGTCTGTTTGTCCGTGCACAGAACTCAAAAGATATATATTGGATCGGGGTCATAATTCTACACAAGGTGGGGTCTACCCACAGCTCGATCCTCCTCAATGATGATCCGAATCCAGATCCGGATTTTCCAGCAGTATCTCCATGTACAACTAACACACTATTTACTCAATCAGGGATACATTTTCACCAAAATCAGGTTGGCTTTCCCCAAATTGATCTGCGTCTGGATCAAAAAATCCACAATCTCTTTCAGCACTACCTTAGAGGGAAGGTTTTTGCCTTCTAAAGCAATATCTGGTTTCCTTCTAATTGTTTAATGTACACTCATATTGCAGATGAATATGTATCCCTACATGGCATGCCTGTCATAGAGCTTACCTTCATCCCTATCACTAAAATAACATTTTATTTCATAGTTATTTCTCTTTGAAGTATTATCAGCATCATGAGCCAGCTGCTGAAGTGCACTTGATTGACCCCCTGATGAGTCAGTTTCTGCTACAAAGCATTTCTTTGACCCTTTCTGACATTTAATGCAAAGCTTTGAAACTTTATACATTGAAATACTCTATTTTAAGCATTTAAAAACACTTTATTGTATTTATTTGACCTTTTCTCATAATGTACAGTCAAGGCCGAGTTTGTAATGTTATATGGGAGAGCCACGGATGCAATGGATAAAAGGTTTCTTCATACAAAAGCTGGGACTATTACTTTTGAGGAATTTTATGATGTATTAATACAGACAATACTTTGTTACATCCATCTCAGTGTCTGCACACAGCTTAACTGCTTCATAGCTTCCTAAGGATCGTGTGAATATGATAGACGTAGCAGTCTACAATTAAAGTAATCATTCACTGAAAGACATCTTATTTCTGATGGAGCCCATTATTTATCATGCCAAGCTGACATCAAGACAATCTATTTACAGAAACACTCCATGACAGCCACTAAATGTATAGAAAGCTTTTTTTACTTTTGGGAGTGAAAAATAAGATAATATTAAGCAAGTATCTGTCATAACATTCTGACGTCACAGACACCACATTACATTAGAAACACTCTATAACATCTTGAAATTGACAAGAGGATAAAGTGTCGGGGAAAGGGGGAGGGGGTGGGGGGAGGGGGTCAGGGTTTTTGCTGGGGATTGTTCACATTCAATCCATCTGTACTTATTACTGATGTAGACAAAGTAGTGGCAAATTTGATAGATGTTGCAAGGAAAATGATGAAAACAAACAAGAGTTAGTTCAAAATGCACCTCCCATACTGTTTACATGTTAACAGGAAAACTTCCTGAATGACGTGTGCACAAAAAATATATATCATGACTGAAAATGACAATATTATATAAGAGTACAGCATGAGTATTATATTTTTCCAAAGTATTTTTTTTTTTTTGATGATGATGATGACTATTGGAAGATGTTCTACTTTTCTTTTCTACCTTTTTTGTATGAATAATAAGAAAAAATCCATGTTTAAAGAAAGAATGCAAACAAAGCTATAATATGTATAGGGGGCAGTGAATATAAAAGCTTCAATTTTGAACTTGCAATTTTTGCACCATTTCTACATGGATTTTATGACAACCAAAAACAAGCAAGCAGAAGCTCTGTACATTTCTGATGATATAGGTAACATATTTGTATCTTAAAAATTTGGCACTTGTTGACATGTTAGTAACACTAAGTTGGCACAGTAAGTACCTACTAAGTGGTCCTGAGGAACATTAAAAACAAGTCTCCTATTTACCAAATACAAATCATGGCGAATAATAAATATCTGTTTAGCCATGCAATTTGCTTAAATTTGACAAAGCATGGCTAAACAGATATTTATTATTCACCATGATTTGTATGGTGGAAAAATCGCAAGTGATGGTGTTGATAGATAGATAGAGTTTATTTCCAAAAACATATATTTAACATGTATAGTATTTTTAAATTATTGATATAACATAAAGGGGAAAAAATACAATAATCAAGCTATAATACACAAACACAATAACATCAGAATCAAAGTGAATAATATCAGAATAAATGTTATAATATTAAAGGTGTCAGCAATGTATTTTAGTATGAAATTGTAATGAAGTGTTGAACTTAATCAGTGCAGATAGATAAAGAGGTTGGTTCATTTTAGTTGGTTTGAAGTTAGAGAGATTGTATTTTAAAAGGGATACGCTGCCTATACATGTTAAATATATGTTTTTTGGAAATAAACTCTATCTATCTATCAACACCATCACCAAGGGACATGTTTTTTTTTGTTCTCTCAAGCTGATCAGAGAAATTTGGCATAAACTGCTTTTCATTTTCAGTAACTACTGAATGAATTAACCTTCCCAAAATCATCAGTTTACAAGACACACATTACCTGGTGTCAGAAATCATCTCTTCAGAAAAGCCCACTCCCCCTTCTGAGTCTTTTGAAATTAAGGTTAAGAATATGCATTTTCCCATCTTAGACATCAGCCCTTTAAAGAAGTTTGGCATCAGCTTAGCACTTAACAAATGCTTCTATAATTATCTTTATTTTTTAGTGTTAGCATACCATTATTTCCATTGGAGACCATCGACTTGTCCCCCAATACATGGCCCATCCCAGGTTGATCACATGCGTGAAGGCTCGCACTATTTCTGCAAACATACAGGTAAACAACTAATCAATCATTCATATCTTACCTCTGTGGTGGTGAGTTCAAATCCAGTTTATGGCAACAGACAGAAAAGTACTGAAGGTCTGTCCCAGTATCACCAATATAACCACAGCTATCAAACTGGACATCCAAAACTCAATCAATGATGCCACCATGTAAGCTAGTAAACAGATATATTACCACATTTACTGACCACCAATCCACTATCTTTGCATTGTTATTTTCTGTCATTTTGTTACTTTGTGCACAATTTTTTTGGTATGGAATCATGATTGTTTAGAATTATGAGGTTATAATTAAGTTAAAATTAAGATAATGTGAGAAAATTAATAAGATTTGAACTCAATTTAAAATTTTTGATATGGTGGTGGCAAGCTTTTGTTTATTCTAACACATATTTCTAGATGTTTAATTTTGTAATTTCCCTATTAGAGATATAAATGCTTATGGACTCTTCTGAAATTATGCCAAAGAAGAAAAAGGCCTTCCCAAAATTGTCAGCAGTGCCTTCAAGGGGCCTCTCCAGGCCCTTTATGATGACAGATTTCTGGGCTTCTCCAGTAGCGTTTTAGCACTGAGAGACAAGATTTAATGGTAACTGGCTTCATTAAACACTGATCAGGTTTTGTGATAATGCTGTGATCACAGGCCATTTGAATACAACAAACTCACAAGAATAATGAGTTATCCCTGGATGAATCTGTAAACCTTTGTTTATCACATATGCAAATATATGGACAGAGAATTTTATCTTTATAAAAGGTTTCATATTTGAAACTCAACCATGTTTTTCTTTAACTGAAACTAAAACTTTAATTTTGGATAGCAAAACTTAGGCCTTTAAGTACATTAACCACTTATTAAAAGTGGAGATTTTTTTCAACAAATATTTGCAATTTGTGCAATCACATTCTGAGCAGTGCAGTTCTCAATGTTTCATACATCTATTGAAATATAAAATTCTCTTCAATACAGGAAATCTAACCATGATTTTGAGACAGATGTCATAAAATACAAGGTTACTCTACAATATACTCCTTTCATGATATCTTAAATTATATTCTTACAAAAACAGTTCAAAATTAGCTGTGTCTAAAAAAAAAGAATAAGGAAATATATTGACTCTTGTTTTTATTACTATACATAAATTGGGTTTGTGTTATTACTACATCGGTCAGAGAAACCAAGTCATTACTTCAACATGTTATGTGATATGTATCCTGATAAAAGTAAACCAGGATATCAGTTGAGTAATTGCTGTATTTTTACCAGACACTATCAATTGCTAGGGTAGCTTCTACAGACTCATTTCCAGCAATGTCAACTAGACTGCAATAGTGACCTCTTTTTTGCCCTCAATTTCAAGCAAAGGAGTCATTTTATATATTTTTACAGTAAAGACAACCAGTGTTACACTGCCTCCTAAAATTACTATAGTCTGTTGTTTCTATGCCCCAAAAAATATATACTCTTTAATAATATTAAAAAAATAAAACAAAACACTAACTCACTGCTTTATGGAAAACATTTTTTTTAATGTCCATTGAGTAAAAATATTAAAAAAACAAGAACATTCAGAGTCCCAACACAGTCAATATTGCTTAAGACTGCAATGATAAAATCCTTTAAAATGCCTGGATGTAGACTGTGATCTAGGGTGGATATTCACCAAAGGGATCAAGCTCACGTTCAGCTAAAAATCAACTCAGGTTCACAGCTGTTTATACTCAACTTGTGCTGATTTCTGGCTCAGTTTCATCTTGATCCCTTATGTGAATACAGTCCCAGATCAACAACAATTTAGTCCTTGTGTCACTGACAACAGTTATTAAAAATTTCATCAAAATCTGCCCACAAATTTCAAGCTATTTTGCTAACAAAAAGACAAAGAAATGGCCAAATGCACACCTCCAACTACATAAACTCCTTGTTGGGGTGTAGTTACAGCTACATCAAGTAAAGTATTGTTTATTCTGAGCTTACTTTACACAGATTTCAAAAACTATTGACATTTTAGCTTTCTCCTGGAAAAGAGAAATTATTGCTATAAGTTGTGTGGTTTCAAATAAGGTCTGCAACTAACATATTCCACAATCTTAACAATTTTTGAAAACGTTTCCTGGGAGTTAACAGGTTATAAACAATGTAACAGAAATCTTTACTATGAAAGCCTCAAACCACCACACCAAATCAATATTCAAAATTTGAAATATAAAATTTGAAATTCCAAAAACAGAATTGAGCATTCCAAATATTGTATTTGGATTCCAAATTCCATTTACATATCTTTTGAGAATTCCAAATATTATACTTCACTTATTGAATTTGGATGACATTTTCAGGCTTTTATATTTTTCAATTTGTATAGATGTGAGGAATGTATAAGTTCACAATCATAAACCAAGCACGAACTTGACTTTTATACAGAGTCAAAAGTATGATATTGACTTTATATAGAGTAAAAATATGCTATTGAAAAGACTATGTGAAAATGACCATGGTTAGGACCCCCACCCCCTGTCATTCATTTCTTTCAAATTTTTACTAAATTTACAGTTTTGTCACCTATGTCCTTTATCTAAATGGTTGTATAATTTTGATGTATTATGTTGCTTGATGCTTAACCATAAAGGATGACCATATTGCTGAATTTCAGATGCCATGAGTTTCACACTTCTTCATGCATATAACATACATATTCAATTATGAATTGTAAACTCTCTCTTACTGATGAAAGTAATTCATGTACAAACCTTCCATTGGTGTGTGTGGATCAGGCTTGTTTGCAAATACAAGGTCCACATACTGCATCTGTAGGCGACTCAGGGAAGCTTGTAAACCTGAGAACAAATACATTGACTGTGTGACTGATTGACTGGTTGTTTGGCACCTGTGTCATTTAACCATTCACTTGACTGACTGGCTGACTGATTTGCTGTCTACTTGCATGACTGATCAGTTTCAATACACTGTTGAGGTTATATGACAATGGATGGTCGACACTGTTGAGCAAATCAGTGTATACCAGTAAGTCCAGGTTATACACTGTAACTAGCCAAGCATTAGCAAGCTAAACAACATCTCCACTTAAGATCAGGTCTGAAACTTGAATGTATGACCCAAGAGGTGGATGAAAAGTCAAGGTTGGAGGATTTATGTCCCTTTCACCTACTAAGGTCAAATGAGGACAGACAGTCAGTGCATGCATGCATTGCTATAGGATTTGTACCCAAAACCACAGAGGTGAGGGTCCAGTGAGTAAATGTAAAACCTGCAGAGATTCTGTGAGTGGTAGGAGGCAAGGGTGTTATCATTACATCGCTGTGTCCCAGTAACAAATGAAACAGATGCATTAAACAAGACTGCATAATAACTGTGATAGAAATATGCCTGAATGAAAACTACAGGAAGGATATTGCAAGACTGAATAAAGAAAAACTGAATGATATAAATACAAAATTTATCATGGCCAGAAGAAAGGAAAACTGTGATGGGTTCTTAAATGTTTTTTATTCTTATGTGAGTTGTTAATTACTATGATAAAAACACTTAAAATTCTGAAATGAATGTTACATTACATAATTCACTTTTATGATACTGTAGGACATCTTATCATTAAATGTCTCTAAAGGTAGAAATAATTCAGGCTTGTCTTCATGTCTAAACATTTTATTTCCATATAAATACGACAATTATGTGGTTTTATTTTAACAATATACTCTTTAAATAAATGCCATACCTTCTATGATATGTTTTCTAGATAGCCCCTTTTCAGTTTCAGCTCTAAAAGTACACATATATGCAACATAAAAATAGTTTAGTTGATTCATGTGACAAAAATTAATGCATCAATTTACTTGTATGAATATTAAAAGGAAAACATTTTGTTCATTATGTTTTTCTTAACACTTTCAGCAAGCTGTTCATTTTGTGTTGTACTTTTTATGGCTTATTTATTACATGAACTAATACTCTAATGCCACATTCACAATCACCTGTGAGACTAAGCTATTTTTATATCTCAAGAAGGAGGGGGGAGGCTGCTATTTCTGATCCTGTATAAAAAGGCAGGGATGCTGCAATGTCCCAGAAAATTCACATGATTTGTTCTAAGTAAAAAGATAGGCCTTACAAGTTGTTTCTGACTGCAACAATTCACAAAGATCATTCATAACACAAAGTCCTGATAACTCTTTGAAAGCAAGGCAGAGTAACTGCAGACTTGTAACCCAAATCTTCTCAGCCCTAGCTTTGGAAGACAATGGTTGTACTGTGAAAATAAAGGAAGAGATACATTGTACAACCAAAAGGGTCAGTCCTAAGACCAAAACTGTGTTATGACCAAACAGACAGGGTGTGACTGGTTGAAAAACAAATCTGTAGCAGCAAAATATGTTCTGTTGTTATCACAATATGAATAACTTTGGAATAAACCATACAATTATCTGAATACAGCTACTTACCATTATCAAAAGCTCACTCTGTTTGATTGGAGAAATATATATTTATACCGGGTATATTTTTTCCTTTTTGAATGATGGGTTTTGTTTTTTTCGGTGTCAGCAGTTCTTATAAAATTATGAAAACTTGTATCTTTAACTTGTATTTTGTTGAAAAGTCCTGCATAAAATGTTTCGTTGAAACTTGTGTGATTTGAGATAATTGCTACTTCTGTAAATAAATACTGTTTCTGCTATAATTTATAAAGAGTACCAGCAAGTACTGAAATAACCATTATAATGTTACCTATAAGAAGATGTGAATGTTTTTATTAATTATTAAATTAAACCTTTATATTTCACATATCTCCAATTTGAAACCACAATGAATCAACCACTGTGTATAAACAATTCTCCAAACTGCAATGACATTTTTTTAATTATGCGGCAAACATCCAGCAGACCTTTGTTGAGAAAACATAACCTTACACTTTCAGTAAAAATGTAATTTACATGAAAAAAATTTAATTAAGTACATTTTTATTGAGCTTGCTTATCTTACAAAGTAAAAAAAAATTAATTGTTTTCATTTAATGTTCTTCAACACGCAAAGTATATCTATCGTCAAAATGTCACCCTTGAAATAGAGACCTAAAATGACTCAAAAGGAGTTTCTCAATGTTGATGTGTAACAAAGAAATGGCCTACTGGCTTCAGATTGGGACTCGTGTTAAACACACTGGCCCAGTTAAGGCTGCTAGATAACCTTAAATTCACATCATTGTGTTGGATGACTTCCGCAAATGGGGCTAGGTCTAGGAAACAGTAATGGTATTTTGCTGTAAAATAACTTTTTTATCACCACATATAAGATTCTAGTGCTGGAAATTATACAACTAGATCCCAGCATTAAAATATTCAAGGAGCCTTTTTATACGTCAGATTACATATAAGATGTAAGACATTCAAATATTACTTGATCTTTATACCACAAGACATTTTTGAGATAGCAAATACACAGCAACATGAAATGACACAGCTTGAGACAAACCCGTTATCCCATACCAAATAAGACTCTCCGTCTCTGCTAACTGTATTGTTCTAACAAATGGCTTAGTCAGGGAAACCATCAATCTGGATATGTCTTCCAGGCAAACAATTGGACTGTCTATTGGGCCATGAGAATAAATTACTATCCACTTCAGCTCTGAGAAATCTTATAAATATTTGTAACTACAACTAGGTCTGATTTTTCTTGCATATACATGCTATTTTTCTTGATACATAGTTTCACTGCTTGTAAGGATTTACTGTCTAAAATACTTCCAATTAAATAGTTCATTAATTAACTGCCTGGAATCAATAAGATTGAGTAGTTTCAGAGAATGTGAGAGTTTTAGATCTCACCTTAGTGAGAAATATTTCTGAAGATCACTGATTAAGAGCTTGTGGAAACTGGATCAAAAGGAAAGCTTTCCATCACTTATGAAACAGCATAGTTTTCAGACAGCCTAGTACTTAATCTATGCTTTTTAAGTAGACAGCTTTACATCTCACTATCTCCTTTACAAACTAAATCTCATTCAACAATGTCAGTCTTACTCATAATAGTAATGTCTTATACCCATTGTTACCTGCATCATTCTACTTTAAAATATTTTCAAACTTGAAGTAGAGAAAACCTTAATATTCAGCACATTTAAGCTTGTT
Organism: Sabellastarte sp. h YS-2021; assembly: GCA_964017235.1. Lineage (NCBI taxonomy): Eukaryota > Metazoa > Annelida > Polychaeta > Sabellida > Sabellidae > Sabellastarte > Sabellastarte sp. h YS-2021. Next base: position 173,354,498 of record OZ024929.1, on the reverse strand, counting down.
GTGTCTTTCCTCACAGTATGGCAACCAATAAGTTTGGTATTAGCCAGTGCATATCATGACCCAGTCATTTCCTATTCCATAGTTCTTAATAGGCCCACATAACACATTGGCGGTGTCTGACCCCCTAAGCCCTCACATCTAATTGTACCTTTGTGAAATGCACTTTTTTTTCTGCTGACTTGGCCAGTGGCTTGCTCATACACATTTTCTTCGGTCTAAGGAATTTTCATCTCTAAAGCAGTTATAACATTTATCTATGTCAGAAAATGGACACTTTACCACAAACCAAATTTATGACCTAGATAAATAAATGAAAAAGATGCCAAATTTTGTTTAAACTTTGGTATACTTCAGATGTTAAAATGCAAAAAAAAATTATCTTTATGATAGAAAATAAATATGTTGGTGTTAGGGAGTTAAAGACTGTAAGCACAAAACCAATCTAACACAATAGCTCAGGTACAGGGCCCTGTTTAAACTGAAGAAAAGTGTCAAAATTTTGGTGTAGAAATAAAGTTCATTTTGACTGCAGTCATCTGTTGCCTGCTGATACCTGCCAATCCAATTAAAGTGGGAGAAATCTTCAAAATAAAAATGGCTACTTAATGGGACATGAAAAAAGAACTTTAACTCCAAAATTAAAGTCCTTTCATATTGTATAACTATTAGTACAAATAGACAAGGAAAATCTTTTGAGCTCTAATTGTATCCCCGGACGAAAGTCAGGGATACTTAGGATTCAGTACGGTCACGCCGCCACCGCCGCCACCGCCGCCACCGCAGAGATTTCCTTTCAGACCCGATAACTTAAAAAATATTTTAGTTAGATCTTTCAAATTTGGTATGTGGGTATATATATGGGCAATGCCACGAACGCTATTGTTTTGTGACCTTTACCTTCAATTTCAAGGTTACTGGTGGCCTCTTAAAGGTCAGATTTTGGCCATTTTTTCACATTTTGGCCAAGTTCTCATATATAGAAAGTTAGATCATCCTATGGCTGGTATATATAGTACATATATATGTCCTCTGAAAGCATGCAGAAATTTGACCTTGAAGTTCTTCATTGAAGGTCATCCACAGACCGCCAAAGTACCTCACCGAGGCCATTTTTGGCCTTTTTGGGGATAACAAGGATAGCCAAACTTAAAAGTGCTCATAACTTGCTTATTATTGGTCATACAGGTGTGGGGTCGTAAACCAACTTATAGGAAATCATGGGCTGTGAATCTTCTGGTGTAGTCAGATTTGACCTTGGATCCCTACTTCAAGGTCAAACGAGGATAACCAAACTTAAAAGTGCTCATAACTTGCTTATTATTGGTCGTACAGGTTTGGGATCGTAAACCAACTTATAGGAAATCATGGGCTGGGAATCTTTTGATATGGTCAGATTTGATCTTGGACCCGTTCTTCAAGGTCAAATGTTGATCTTGGACCCGTTCTTCAAGGTCAAATGAGGATAGCCAAACTTAAAAGTGCTTATAATTCGCTTATTATTTGTCATACAGGTTTGTGATGGTAAACCAACCTATAGGAAATCATGGGCTGGGAATATTCTGGTGTAGTCAGATTTGGCCTTGGACCCCTCCTTCAAGGTGAAACGAGGATAGCCAAACTTAAAAGTGCTAAAAACTCACTTATTATTGGTCCTAAAGATTTGGGATGGTAAACCAACCTATAGGAAATCATAGGCTGGGAATCTTTTGGTGTGGTCAGATTTGACTTTGGGCTCCTCCTTCAAGGTCAAACGAGGATAGCCGAACCTAAAAGTGCTTATAACTCGCTTATTATGGGTCCTAGAGGTTTGCAATATGAAACCAACTTATAGAAAATCATGGGATGTGAATCTTTTTGTGTGGTCAGATTTGACCTTGGGCCCTTCCTTCAAGGTCAAACGAGGATAGCAAAATCTAAAAGTGCTTATAAATCGCCTTTTTTTGGTCATAGAGGTTTGTAATGTAAAACCATCCTATGGGAAATCATGTGCTAGAAATCTTTTGATGTGATCAGATTTGACCTTTGGCCCCTCTTTCAAGGTCAAATGAGGATAGCCAAAATTAAAAGTGCTTATAACTCGCTTATTCGTGTTCCTAGAGGTTGCAATGTCACGCCAACCTATTGAAAATCATGGGCTAAGAATCTTTTGATGTGGTCAGATTTCACCTTGGGCTCCTCCTTCAAGGTTAAGTGATGCTTGATTGGCTTCGGTGAGTTTTCTATCTGGTGAATACAATGTGCATTGGTTCTCTGATGCGCTATGTCTAGTTACATTTGTATCTTTCATTAAGCAAACATTTTGTTTACTTAGTGTCAGTACAAGTTGCTCTCATAAGCACTTGGGCCCCCTCCCCACAGGGGTATATTTGTGTCAACCGTCATACTCTGTATGTCACACTTCAACCAAGTCCCATCCGGGGATACACTGCATCGAGACGCAATATCTAGTTTTATTATTGTGTTGTATAGTTTTATCTTGTTTTGTTCATCATTGGTGCTAATGCATTTTAAAAGCATACTTTCAGCAGTCTGGAGTTCACACCACACACAAGATATCACACAAGTTACATGTCAGGAAAATGCCTCATAATTAGGGGGGTGCAGGAAGAGGGGATTCTTTAAGCTCAACTGTGCTTTATACTTAAACCTAAATTTTTAAAAGTTTAATGTAGTTGATTTATAATTTCTTTTATGTATCATAAATTATCTTCACACATAAATTGGTGAGACATGGAACAAATCAGTCCAATAACAAGGGTAATAGATCCACAGGTCTTTCAGAAATTATTATACAACTGACCTTGTCATAATGTAGCATCATTTTTCTGTTATAATACTATCTCTTTGAGCTCAAAAAATTATTCCATTTTAATAAATTTCAACAGTCCAATGTATATTATATATACAGGAATTAGTTGCTAGGCTTATGGCTGACATTTCCACTAACACCTACAAAATACAGGATTTTCTAAAACTATTACCTAAGAATCAGTTCTGTTTCTCACAAATAACTAACTTAAACTAGACAGGTTCACCCTGTCATAAAGAGAGTCTGTAGTCTGGCTTTAAGGTACAAGCTGGTTGCACTTACACATGAAGAACCAAGTCAATGCATTTGACGCAGTTTAATGCATGTGGATACAGATATTCATCTGCCAAAATTACAGTTACTGTGCAATACCAGATTTCCACTCCATCCATGGTGAAGGGAATAAGACAGGAAGGCTATTATGTGTCCTGACAAATGCATTCATTTCTTCTATTGTCTACCAATGTATGGCACTTCAGTGCTTGGCAATGTTCAGCACAGGTGGGAAACAGGATTTCTCTCAATGAATTTCACCAAAAAGCTCAATCTTTGATACAATGAAACTACAATATAAACTTGTGTGTATATTGATTGTGGCTTTACTTGAGAAAATCTGTGTGAAGACCACCAAAATATCTGCTTTACTTAACTTCTATTCTTCATACAATCATCTGAGGAATGCATAAATACATTAATAAAACTATTCAATTTTCCAAGCATTCTCATCAAGTTGACATAAAATTTCAGAAAATAGTGTCACATCATTACAATTCCATGTAAAAAAAATATTCAATGGCAATTATAAGCAGAGTTGTACAGATTCTGTGTATTTTGTGTGTGTAATTTACAGAGGAACATTGCAAGATGTTACATTCTCTCAACTCGATTTTTGGTAATTTATAATTTGAGAAAAAAAAATAGAAACCAACAACATATTAAACATACTGAATAAAACATGAAAAGATGTTTTATGATAGAACAAGACTACTGCTGCAGTATTTATCACCTGCCTTAGGATCAATAATAATGGAGATCTAAAGCCACAGATATAAGAAGTTAGACAACACCAAAGGTAAAATTCAGAATTTGGAAAAGAGTCTCACGCCATGACTTCCTATAAGTTGTTTTCACAGTCTGATCCCCTAGGAACAATAAAATGGAGATATAAGGCCTTTTAAATAAGATAACCCCATTTAACATTATTTGTGATACAATGGTCGACCATTTTACTTCAAAACAATGTTAAAAATACTACCACGCTAGCTTTCCTTAAGCCATATATCTTTTATGTGAATGATTAAGGTAGATGCAATATTTCAAGATTTATAGCATCTTAATGATTTTCAAACAATCGGCTATGGCGGCCATTTTGTTTTTTAAAAATAGACCAAAATATTTTGCATAGATATTTTTTCATAACCATAAAAATTCCCTGCAAAATTTGGTGAAGATAGCTTTACAAATGAATGAAATATAAAGGTTTTTTTGAAAAACGTGACGAACGAACAACATATGTACGGAAGGTATTTTATAATCTCCCAGTCACAGCCTTTGACCACTGGCGAAAGATAAATATCCTTGGGCCATTATCCTTTATTTGGGGCTACTTTGTGCATGAAGTCTGCACAGTTCTAGTTTCATTTGTATACTAAAGGTATCTTTTACACACTATAAATATTGGGTTTCCCTGGTATACATCAAAACCATTTAGTGTTCCTGGACTAATATACCATTGGAAGACTAAGACAAAGGCTTCACTGATATCCTCGAAGGTGGTTTGACTACAAAATGGCAAGTTCATGCTCTCTGGTATGTGTACTTTATTGTGTATAACTGCAACTTGCTTATGTATTACAGTACTGTAATACTGTTTACAAGAGACCACACTATGACAGAGAAAGGATCTGACCAATAATACATTGTGGAGTATGCCAGTTCCCCAATCCCCTTGGTGGCACTCACTGACTTTGTCTATACATCCCATATTTGATTTGACTTATTTGACACAAAATTAGAAGGGCTTTACTGACAAAAAAGAACCGTACGCCATAAATATTTCCAAACTCTGAAGCATATACATGTAATCCACTAGAACAGTGCATAAAATAGCTATACTTTTAGACATATTTATGCTGTCATTTTAGGAATATATACTCATGACTTACTTTCCTCCTACATAGAGCTTTGTAGAGATGATATAACTAGACCTTCTCCAGCCTTTGTTCTTGAAGATATTTCCAAGTATTACTTCTGCCCTGTGAAAAAACCAATGGTTTTACTTTAAATTATGGATGGCCTTTCTTCAGACAGTTTTGAGAAACAAAATGCACTTAAACTGAATTTTAGTCAACTTTAAATCATTCAAAAACAACGTTGATTCATTTAAATATTAATTTATCAGAAAATAAATAATTTTAACACATTTTTAACTGTATCAAACTAAGCACATGAATTACAAAAGCAACTGAAAATGAACAAAACGTTTTGACAAAAAGGTTGTTCAAGTAAACATGATACAAAGTTTTCTTACAAAAAAAAGCTACATGTCATCATATTCAGTAAACTACAACAGGCATGGCAAGGAATTGCTTGAAATAAAGTGGCTATCAATTATTCCAGCTTTGCTATTTTTTAAAAAGGAAGAGAATCCTATTTGGAAAAGCAGGAAAAATATAACATAAATAACAAGTGTTATTCATTCTTTTCACTCACTTTCCCCCTGCATACACCTCTGCAGTGTCAAAAAAGTTGATGCCACTTTCATAGGCGAGGGTGACCATTTCTTCTGCAACCTGGGAAAAACGAAAACTGGTTGTTTACATAGTAAGTCGTAGGATAAAATGTAAATCTTTTCACACAAAAATAGTTTTTTATCTATCTACAATGGAATTTATAAAATAGAAAGGTACCACTATTCAGAATATATGAGCACAATATAGAGTAGGGAATGGAAAATATGCCACACAACGGTAAATGTGCCATAGTATGAAGGATAACATAAAGTTACCTGCTCAGAATGTTGTGCCACACCATACCGCTTATATGTGCAAAGTACTTTATTTATTATTTACTTTTTCAATATTTCTACAAAATTGTCTGATGACCTAGTGTAATGTTGAACCATCTTTTCATAAGGTTTAACATTGATACATGTTGAATGTTTCCTTGGATTACTTTCCATAGATACAACAAACCTTCTGAAAAGATTACATGATTATATCACTCACTGGATCCATTCTTTAGATTTCTATAATATAATGTTGAACTTTAGACACTGACCATATCATATCACACCATACGACAATGTCCAAGGAAATGATAAATCAAAAAATAAAGTTAGGGTTTGCATCACTTTCAACAGCCATGGTCTTATCAGGAATGGCCCCCAGTGAGATCTAGAAGCGGTTGGATTCAAACTCGTGACCACAGAGGTGACAGGCTGACAGCATAGTGAGTCAATGCCCACCTTGTTTAGCCACTCAAGCTTCTGAAGAAATACTAAGTGGTAATATCAAATTACCACAGAGTAAACTTCAAGTTACAGGAAAAGCCTGAGTTTTACCTTGTTTATCAACACTAAAAATAGAATAGTGTTTACTCACCTCTTCAGATATTTGTGAACCAAATGTAACCCAGGTCCCTAAAAGTATATTCAAAAGCATTAACATTGTGATTTAACCTACATATAAGCATGGCTGCAATTATGGACAGTAAGCAAACTCAGCAAAAAGGATTGTGTGAATAAAAACGTGTAAAGGCCTACAAACATCGAGGACAATACAAAAGGAACTGATATGATTGATAATATAAGGTCAAATCATATAAACAGTCATGTACCTTGTCTACATGCACTCACACTAAAAGAATATGATTTCATTTTCCAGAGTTCTCAAACCTTTATGGGATTAAAAAGTATTGTCAGGAAACAGCATACATTAGAGTTTCATTTAACATGACTACATGTGCTTTTTGCTGGACCAATTTTGAAACTGTTTCCACTGTTCTTCTTTGTTTTCACTGTTATATCCAGTTCAAAACTTTTATTAGTACTTGTATCAAATCTTACTGGATTGGATCAGATTAGGCTAGTCTGTATGGTTTTAAAGACTTATTATCCACTTTGAAAACTATTTATTGGTCTCTTTGCACAGATTGAGACAAAATGAAATACCACAAAGTTAAAACAGCATGATTAATGCAGTTAATTCAATACACATGTTGCACACATTTCAGAGATTGATATATACATGTACTTATTAATATTCATTTTATCTTATTTTTATTCAACCTTTCTTGTTTGCTTACAATATTTCCACACATGTAGTCAAACTATGACTTTTTGTATACAGAATATAAGTACATAGTCCCGCTGGTAAAAATGAGAGATATTATTCTGCAGAATTAACTCACCGAGTCCAATACTAGACACTCGTAACCCTGATTTCCCCAAGTTTCTGAAAATATAAATGCACTTCTTTCATTGATAAAATAAGTAAATTATGGAATAACAAGGCCAATTAAATCATGTTTTGACAGATAAGGTGCTTCATCATTTCCAGATGATGTCAAACAGACTTCAGAGAATACATGATGTTGCCTACAATGTTGGACAACAATTCCACACACATACATAAAATATATCCCTGTCTGTCACTGAAAGTGTCTCTTTCTTTAGACCACATATGGCTTGTAGTTGATAATAAGATAATAAACTGTAACACGTATTTTGGGCGGTACAAGCCTTTACTGAATTCATGCAAATAATGTTTACACTTAACATCACCTAGTACAACAATATATATCATGAGTAATTCAAATAAAGAATGTAAATGTCATGGGTAATTACAATTATGATATAAATATCAGAGGTAGTTGCAATATATAAATTGTAATCCGGTTTCCCCTGCAAATGATTTGCAGTTGATAGCTGACTAAACTTTTGGAAGTTCCAGTAAAATTAAAATAAAGCTTATCCTGGAGAAAAGCAATAGGTTATTTGTATAATTACAGTTGCGTGATCAAAAATACTTCTTGAAGATGTAAAATTCTTGCATGTATTACCTTTCAGGGCATTTAATACCCCACACTTTCTCTTGTAGATGGCTACATTCATATCACATTAATGAACTAATAATTTCTGTCACATGCAACGTAATATTGTATATATGTACCACTACATAAATATATAAACAGCGTACCTGTAATGTCTGCTCGTGAGGACTGTGCCATCAGACATCTTTAGAGTAGCTCACAAATTATGCAAAAAATATTACAGAGCTGCACACTGAACAAGTCTTGTTATACCAGCTAATATACACTAATAACCTGTACTACAGTGTCCATTGTGTAGTTTATCAACTGCCAATAACTAAATTAGTGAAATGGTGTCCATACATTCCATAACTTTGAAGGATGCTATTTTTCATATAACACAACTTCCAAAAAAAGTTCATTATTAAATATGAAATTTCAATTTAAGGTTAAGTGTACAGTTGCGTCTGTTCCAGATTCCAAATACAAATATACTGTTCAGGTCGACTGTAACTCTCGAACAATATCCATTGAAAAGCTATAAATCAATCAAGTAGTTTACTAAGTTGGATAAATATCACTGAATAATATATGACTTTATACTTGTATCTACATAATGGCAACTGTATAAATAACTAAATAGGGCAATACAATATATTGTGTATGTGTCTAGAGCTTTTGGTCCTAAGTATAATACCTATATAGACTTGCCTTTCTTCCATTCATTTTGTAGCATATTACTCAATATTGAGAGGGCACATTAAGGTGACCATAAATTACAGTCTGGTTTGGCTGATAATTATTTACTCATTTGAATACATTCACAGTGCACTGGATTCTTACTAGAAACCTAGACTCCCATTGCTCATTACTTTCAAATACATAACATTTGTAAAGACACTGGGCTAAATCTATAGAAGTTAAATCTGCATTATCATTCATACTTTAAAATACACTTTGTTCAATATACATTTTCAACCATCTTTTAACTTTTCTATTAAAATAGTATCCATCTGAAAGAGTTAAAACAGTTTTTCCAATCATCAATCTGTGTACAGTTCATCATATGAAGCATGAAAAAATATGATCTGTAAAGTTTAGGGATGTTGAAATGTTTTATGCAGTGACAAAGCATCATTCTTCAAAAACAAAGTTTACATTACTATTTTTTTTTCAAAACATTATCAGCTGATTCTTGTAGCTTTTTCATGAAAAACATAAAAAACTGTTTGTGTCCAATTTCTTTACATTTTTTGTGAAAAATTTCCTAAATTTTATGCGCCCTCTCAACAGATTTTCTTCAAATTATTCAACAGCAGAATAAAGCCCCCTCCAAATTACTGACAGGAGTGCCTCTCCAGTTTATAGAACACCCATTGTGGGAATCTATATCCAGTGACACTATATGGACAAACATATTACTGGTGAAAACAGAAGTGGTTAACTATTAAACAGAGTCAGACCAGGGAGTTGAAAGACTGTGTGTACATACTGGATGTAACACAAAACATACACTGACATTCTGCTACATGTTTATCCTGGATGATTGCTCTCAAAGCTCAATCCTGCTAAGTGACTTAATCAACTTGATAGAGCATAAACAATCACAAACCTTTTATAGCCTATATTAGGGCAGAGCTGCTATAAATAAAAAAAACACAACTTACACTAATATCAAAAATGCTGAATGTTTATAGGTTTCTATAATTTAGGAAGGTTTATACTACAAACAAGTGCACATGACACAACTAATCTAATGTAGACATGTATAGTGCTTAATCTCTATCACTGGACAGAATTTAAAACATCTCCAATAAGAGTCAGTAAAACAGACTGAAGCCAGTTAAATAATCTATGTGGACGCTATTCGTTTTGATGTAATCTTTTGAATTAACATATATGTCTGATAACTTGAGACAATAAAATACATTAGAAAACTGTCACGTTGGAAGTCAAGGAATCAGAAAAAAACTTTTTCTACTGAAACATTGGGTTAATTTTCAAAGGGAAAAAAAACCCTGGGCTCATGACATGCACTTCCGCTGAAAAAGGGAAGGGTAGTTTTTTTAGTCCTAATTTCAGGAGTTTGACTAAATTGACTACACTTTAAGTAAATCAGTATATGCAACGGATTCAATTCTCTAACACAAACACACTGAGTCAGTGAGTGTGACCATGGACCAATGACTGCTCACACTTAAGGGGCTATCAACGTAAGTACAAAAAAATTGTTTACGTAACGCCCAGCAGACGGTGTAGCAGACAGAGTCACTGTTGCTATGCACAGACTATTATTTACGAGAGATATTTACGTCATTTTCTTTCAGCCGTTGAAAAAAGATCATTATTAAACACTGCATACATACAGTACTAGGTTTTGTAAACATTGCTCTTGACTTCTTAATTATTTGCAAATTTCCCCTTGGAAAAAATGAATAATGGTCTTGTAGATCTTACAAGTTTAATACTGTACGTGTCCCTGTTTTTTCCTGCACTCGGAAAATGAACCACTTTATTAAAACATGCACTGCGTGTCTATATAGCCTTTCTGCTTACTTACAGTGAAGCATTTCTTTTATACACACTGAATCTATATTTGTATTATCTTAATTGTTAATATAATAAATTTATCTAGTATTATACTATTCTGATGAAATTTCTTAAGTATAACAATAATTTACAAAGCTTTGTTTTCATTAGTCAAGGTACTTCTTACATTGAAAGAGTATCTGTCCATATGAAATATAATTCTCACTGATGGAACCTAAGATGTACATATATTCAATGAGAATGGAGTAGTTTACATATAAAAATATAGACATAACATGTAAGGAAAAATTGTTTTTATTTAGAGATATATACACTAAGACATAGGAAGCCAAATTAAAAATAGAATATTTTGTATAAATACGCCTTAGTTACTGGTGAGAGGCTATAAAAGTTGGCTCAGAGAGAAGGGAGAGGCTCATGTACTGTGACACAATATATAAACCATGCTGTTGTAAATAAAGATCTAAATACATACACAAGCCTCCAAACGCATACAGATTTATTTGAATGATTTACAATTTTAAATAGTAGTTTCTTGACATTTTAAATGAGTGTAATATGAAATAGTGATGAAAATGAAAAAATGAAAACATAAAATGTTCTGTTTCTTTGTTTTTTTATCTCTGCAAATAAATACCCAAATTAAATAAAAAGTAATTCATTCAAAATTTTTGTGAGACATTTTTCTTTGGAATAGTGTCTAAAAAACTGTTGTTGCTTTTCTTTTTGTATGCTAATTGTGTCACAACAGGAAGGTATGCACTGTTTTAGATGTCCAGAAATAGAACATATTTATTTCACATTTATCTTTGTTATTTGGTGTTTACTTGTATATATATAAGACTTTAAAACAACAAGGACATTTTGTTGTAAAACTTTATTTCCCTTATTCAACATATCACAGAACAAACAAACATATTCTCCTCAATAATTTGTGACTTTAAGCCTAAGAAATATACATCCCTGAAAACATCATTCCCGTGTTGAAACCACTTTCGTCCGGCCGTAAAAATAATGCGTTACGTTGATAGCCCCTTAATGATTTCCTTCAGATCAAGATTAAAATCCTACATTTTTTTCAAAGTTTATCCACTTTAGTTTCCTTTTCTTTTCCCTAGTTTCTCCCATGGCTGCACCTCTTTATGTCCCCTGTTATCTGATTTAGGGCTCTTGGCTTATGCATATGCTGCCCCTAAAAATTTGATGTCTGCAGAGATTAAGTGCTATAAAAGTTGAATTAGAATTGGAATTTGCTGAACAGCAGCTGAACCCTGTAAAATCTCTCCAAGGCATCTACTTAACCAGCAATTCAAGATGACAGGGTAATTACAGTGGAAAAGGCAGTTTCTGACATGACCTTATATTTCCTTCTTCTTAACTGGCAATTCTTGTTATCAAGAATTCCATAAGCGACAAGACTATATACTTTAACAGAGTTTCTTAACAGTGTATTCCAAACTACTTCAGTGTCCACACAATTTCACCAGAAACTAAATTAATCACTACAAATGGTGTTTTGGAATTTTTCTTATCCTACATAACTTTTTTGTGGAAACAAAACCCTAGATTTCTGAGCTATATATAAACTTTTCAAATGGATTTCTTTTGCTCTTTAGAGAGTGCAGGTTTTGCAGAGCACAACATTTGATACAACAACTCATTCATTGTCCCATTGCCCTTGGCATATGCAACGTCTGTAGTCAAGTGTTTACTCAGCTTTTCCAGAAACTTGAACAGTAGATAATGTTTCCTTTTCAGCTAAAAGACTGACAACCTCGGCTTTTATATTTGCCATTTTCTGTGGGGAAAAGTTAATTAAATTGCTCTTTTTCTAAGACTGTAAATTTTTTTCTTTCAGTGAGATTTTATTGCTTCATATTGCGTAAGGATTATCATATCTCCATAAAGATCTACAAATCAGCCCTGTCCAAAGTCCACATATAGACATGAAAAGACATACGACTGAAAGCAAAATGACTTCTGTCAAGGATTCTCTCTATGCAACTGACAACAGAACTGAGTGACATTCTTCAGTCAAAATTAGTGTACAGTCATTTTCAATTGGAAAATAACCCTCAAGCATTTCACATAAACTTGCAAGAATTGATCTCACAAACATATTTTATTCTCAGTTCTGCAACATTATGAGTAATTTCTAACCCAGTTCTTGCTTATAATACAGAACTATGTAAGACTTTACTGTTTGACCGTACTAGGGTAAAAAGATTTTGGTCAGATAATACAAAAGTTGCAAAATATGCAAGCATTTTAGCATGAAACAATATTGAAATACAAATAATGGATATTGGAAATGAGTTCATGTAATGGAATAGAAAATTAAATAAGTATATTACATTTTTATAGGTTAATATCTTACCTGACAGACTATTGCCATAGGTTCGCCGCAAGCTGGGTCAGCCAAATGTCAGAGAAAGACATTCTGAGTCTCCACCAGCTGGACTGGCCACAGTGTCCCCATTTACTTGCTGGGGGGGCTAGTGCCTCCCATACTCTCCAGGTGGCCATGACGTCACTTCCTCTTTTTTGTTTGAAATGTTGACCCTTGTAGACAATAGTAAGGTAAAAATGTGGGGCCGGAGGGTGGGACTCCCCCATCTGTTTGGTAAGATATTAAATTAATTTAATTTAACAGTGCTGGGATGACCACAGGTAGGTCTTCGAAAGAAAACTTGGTGAAGGGTAGAGCGAAACTTCTGACCAGTCCCCCAGGTGGTGAATGTTTCTATTCATCCAGGATTGAATCTCACTTCTACGCTTTCCTGATCACAGGGCTAACAGGAAGATGGTTTTGAAAGTGAGGTGTTTCAAGGAAACCGTTCAGAGCAGTTTGAAAGGGGCCTTGGTTAACTGGTGAAGGACCAGGGATCAATTCCAAGAAAGGATGCCCGTATGAACTTGTGCCTATCCCTGTGGAAACTGTGAAATAAGGTTTTCATCCTTGCTTATCTCAATGGATGAGTTGCCAACCGTATCAGCTATAGCAGTACAGTAACCATCTATGGTGCTGGGCTGGAGCTTCTTTTCCCAAAAGAAGCAGAAGAGGAAGTCAGCTATCCGTTTTATTGATGGTGCCTTGATGTCCACCTGATGTGTCCGGTACCATCAAACAAAAATGGTCCACTTTACCTCATAGACTGCTCTGGTTGAGTGTCTCTGAGGAGCTTCCATTTGTTTGGCCACTTGATCAGATAAGCTCTGGTTCCTGATGGCTGAGGCTCTAGGAGCTAAGCATGGAGATTCACATTATGCAGATCTGAGCCAGGAGGTTGGGCTGGATGGGTAGGCAAAGGGGTATCTGAGATAATATAATCACCAGATCAGAAAATGATGACATGTCTGGCTAACCCAGAGCTAACGGTATTATCCTCAAAAAGGCTGAAGATTATGTTTACAACATATTCTATCAGGGAGTCAGGGAACAGACATAAAAGTCCAGATCCTCCCAGGATGTACTTAGTGTATCCACTAGTATAGGGATCGAGAAGCATATTGAGGATCGATATCGAATGAAAATTTAGGGTGGTGGATCGATCGATATTTCAATATCGGGACCGTTAACGTAAGCCGTGGGCGATAATTGAGGTTCTTTTAAAACGTGCACATACAAATTCACGAAATTATCAAAAGATGCTATTTATGCAATAAAAATATATTTCTACAATATAAAATAAAATAAAATGAGCAAAAACACACAAGATTTTCTATGCTTTCCTGTATACTAGCCGTCAGTTTTGTTTCTCTTCCGTGAAACCGGAAGTTGTCACTGACAATGTAAACAAAGATGGCGCCAGACTTAAACCAGTTCATTTTGGTTGTAAGTGTGCTTTTTAAGGCGTTTATATAATAAATGTTTATTTAAGCAGTGAAATTACCCTGTTTATATTATTTTGTGTTTTTTATATGAGGTTTCGATATTGAAATGCTCGTAGTATGTGTCGATATCGGCAGTTCCGTAGGATGATCGATCGATATTGAAAGATCGAGCACCAATCCCTACACTAGTATCCACTGCTGAGGCGGTGTTTGTGAAGAGTCTTTGGAATGAGGACCTACTTTTCCAAAGACTCCAGCATGTGCCATTGTGACTTTAGGTACCATTGGTGGGTCTCATATGGAAACAACCTGATAGAACCTATTTTTCAGTGGCAGTAAGAAGGCCTATTAAGGACATGAACTGCCTCACAGAGCACTTGGTTGGGATAACAAGATTTTTATCTTGGAATTCAGAGCCTCCTACCTTTCTAGAGAGGGTCTGACCAAGCCATTTTTCATATTGGTAACCTACCAAACTGAAGACCTGTTGAGGATCTAGTTCTGATTTGCAAATGTTGACTACCCAGCCTAGCTCCTGACAAAGGGCAACAGGGTTCTGGGTATTCTGTGCACAAGTTTGTTTGTCCTGAGCCCAGATTAGCAAGTTGTTCAGATACTGGAGGATTCAAATATTGCAGGCCTGAGCCATGACTTTGATCTCTTTACCACTATGGTGAACTCCATGGGGGCCATGGAGAGTCCAAAGGGTATGACTGCCAATTGGAAGTTTTGGTTCTGAGGACAGCCTTATGGACTCTGGTGTTTCTTTTTGAAGGTTTTGACCTTCAGGAAATAGTTTAAGGTATTGAAATCCAAAATGGGGCTCCACTTTTAGGATTTGGGAACAAAGAAGAGTTAGTTGTAGAAGGCCAGAGATAATTGAACCTGGAGCTGTTCTATGGCCTATTTCGATAGTACGTAATGCAATGCCTCAGGCAGGTAGCTTATTCTTGATGGGATTGGTCTATCCACTTTGATTAAGGGATTTCTTGTGAGATAGGGGTTTGACCTTGAATGGAAGTGTGTAGCCCTCTCTGAGGAGTGATACCACTCCTAGGCTTGCACCCCTGGGGGCCCAAATCTGCTCAAATTTGCAGAAGACCTCCTATAGGCAAAGTTATGGCAACATTAGAAGCAACTACAACTTTAAGGCTTTGGGGCCTACTCCTTGTGTGGATGTTCTGGTAAGAACACAAAAGGTATCTGAGTTGAAAGTTTCTGTCTTGAGACGCAAGTTCAGTTGCTTAGATCCAAGATTGGTCTCTACTTGTTGCTTGGTTTTGGAACCAGAAACAACCTGCTGTGGTAAGCTAGGAGAGACTGAGCAAAACTCTTTCCCTTGCTTGTTTTTCTGTTAGGTAATGCAATGCCCCCCTTCAAGAAGATGTTTTTGAGAGAACTGCATATGCGCTTATAACTTGTGTTGAACTTGTCAGAGGCCTCATCTTGAAGGGTAGGTTGAAGCCTTCCTGTAAGATTAAGACAAGCACTGGGCTGCAGGACTTAGGTTTGTCTGCTGCAGTTGCCTGACTGGTGTGCAATACCAAACACAGCTTCATTTGAGCATCTTGAGTCAGAACTCTAACTCTTGTGATTGAACCTGCATCAGTGGGTTTGTATACAACAGGCGATATACCTATTGCTTAGGATCTAGGGTCCAAAAAGTGGGACCTTGCCACCACTGTTTCAGTTCCTACCACTACTGTTTCATAAGGTCCATAATACTCTGTAGCCTGTACCTGTTGACCTTCTACAGGAATGCTGGGAAGTACCCAGACTGGGTACTAGAGCATTACCTGCACTTCTTACAGGATGACTAAATTAAATACTGCTTTCATATGTAGCAGGTTGGGCAGAAACAGAGTTGATACAAAATTCCTGATAATTATCACCCTGCCCTCTGGCTCCCCCAAAAAATGGGAGGGGGGCAGTTTCGTTAACCCCAAAGGGAGGACTTCATGTCCTGTGACAGCTTCCATCTGGTCAAAGATAGTGTAAGACATGTGTGAGATAAACAAGGTTTTTAAAGAATGCTTATAAAGAATTGCCACATTCTGGATCTTACCGCAAACCTGGCCAGAATCTGGCCTGGAAGGTACACCTTCATCGGTCCCTAATCAAGGCCTGTCGGTAATCCATCTGGACTAGCTATATGCAAAAGCCAGCTCCCACTTGGCTTAAGTAGGTCCGGGGGATATGGTTATTACTTCCTGACATCATTATCTGTGATGTCACATGACCATGACCAGTCTGGTCAGTTAAAAAATATGGAAAACTATTCATATGCTAGGCAGAGATGAAAGAAAGCCCATAAAAACAACTCTTATGTAAGCGAGTAACTGTAGCTTGTATCAAACTGGAAGACTTTTGAACCCTTATATGTCAGACCAATTTTACACAGGACCAGCACAGGTCCGGTTGATCAGCCCAACTGGCTGTACCTGCAGGACATTTGGGTAGATGAATATAAGTGCCTCAGGTCAGCTGAGCCTGCTGAACGTTCAGGTTAGGTCTGAGGGGGAGCAGAATGTCCAAGGTCAGCTGAGCCAGCTGACATAAGATATATTAACTCAATAAAATAGCAAATTGGATAATAGAAATTTTACAATATACTGCACACACAACAGATGTCAATTTTCATGTCTTACAATAGATCTTGCACAATTACACTGAAGCCATAACTAACACATAAAATCCTTATTTATGGTTTAAGCCAAAACTATGATTACATCTTTAAGATTATAAATGGCCTGTGATTGTTCTTAACTATAGTTCACTTGTACATATAGAATTATCAACAATTGGCTTAATAAACTTACAACTGAAGTCATGTGAATCCTTCTTGAGATATGAATCTAGGGTAGGAATATTTGCAGTGTCAGCAGTTCAAATATAGAGCATTGCAAACCATCGAGTCATTCAAAAAAGCTGGAAGTCTATCAACTTAACAAGAAAAGGCTGGGAATCATTCAATCATCATTATCATATTTGAAATGCAGAAATCAAAGAGTCTAGCCTCTCCAGTGTTCTTTCATCTCAGGAAATCCATAGTTTTACCATTGTTTTTTTCATGAAATTGAACACTTAAGCTGGGCTAATATATCCTGAAGGGTCTCCCTGGAATTTTCATAAATTTGCCACTTGGGCTGTATATATTCAGCAAAAAGTTATGATTCACTCAATTTTGAGGTGGAATTCACCCAATCTCATCATCAAACGATCGCCACACATCTCAAGACTGTGCAAACGTTCTCGAGATGGAGCTGCTCCATCTCAAAATTACTTTCTCAATTGTAATAGTAACTTTAGAAAGAGTTGTGCTTTTAACCAGTGTTTTCACTGTGTTGTCTCAATTGATACTTTGATTTAAATTGGTAGGATTAGCACACTGCAGGAAAAGTGCACTTGAGTATCAGGTCTCGTCAAGTGAATCAGTTGCAACCGGAGAGATTTATTGCAATCTATTTATAACTTGTTATGACAATAGCAAATTAACATGAAAAGAATGGGTTCCTATTAACATGGAAATGGGGACATATTAGGCCTTTTATGATTTATCAATGATTAGCTAATTGGCCTAATTTACTGAGACCTTGTGTTGGTGGGCCACCTTACTTATGTTGATCTGTTCACAGGTTAAGCTCATTAGATTTAATCTTTATTGGTCTCTGATCAACATCGGGTAGAACAATATGTGGTCAAACAATTCGGCGAAGTTGTAGTCATACAACATTCTAACCTTATTTAGATTTAGTTTTATGTCTCAGGATCTTACTTATATTTAGTTTTATGTCTCAAAAATACTAGAGACTGCAAAATTCACAACTATCCCATCTTAAGATGGGCTGGCCATCTTAAGATTTGCTAGCTTGTCCCAGCCCATCTTAAGACAGGCCAGCCAAACTGAGTATCCTAACCCTAAATATTAGCCACTCAGTGACCACCTCAAAATAAATACAGCCAATCATATCTCGCAATCAGCTAAATCTCCAGATTTTTTGCATGGTCTCAAGTTGGGCACACAATCTTCTGACGATAATATCGTATGTATCGTAACTTTGCATCCAATATATGTATGCAAAAAAGCAGTGAGAGTCTGTACAATTAAACTATACCCAAGATTTGGTTCTTCTTCTTCTTAATTTCTATAAACACTGATACAGTATTTTTCATTGTTTTGTACATCGAAACTCGTCCCACTATACCTCACTTTGACACTTGCTGCAGTTATATAGAGTTTTTTCTATTTAATACTGTTCCTAGAATAAAATAACAAGCCAATGAGTGTTATGTTTTTGGTGACTTGCATTTGTTTGGTTTTTTTCTGTTTATTTGTTTGCAAACTAAACCCAAAAGTTATGGACAGATTTTGATGAAACGTTCAGGAATTGTCAACAATAAGAATAGGTAGCAGATGATTTAATTTTGATAGTGATCTGGATCACTGTCTGGATCGACAAATTTTTTAAACATTTTTAGTCTTTTTTTGTATTTTTTGTATTTTGCACTGCCTTGGTAGAGGTATGCACTGTCCAAAGTGTTCTTGTTCAAATAGTGATGAAAAAGACATGCATAAAATTCTCTCTTTTAAGCAGTTAATAAAGCTTTTACACTAATATTTTCAGAGGGACACTGATTTCATTAATTTTTTGATTTTATATCACTTTGAAAATATTGTATAGGTCACATCCCAATGGGTAATTGGGGGATACAGGAATGCAGTGTATACTAATGTCCACTTCAGGTAGATCCGGGAATCAAATCCAGACTTTCAAAGATGGTGTTAATGAACATAATATAAAACATTACTAACTGCAAAACATAAGTACCCAGCCCTTAAATAGACTTTTAAGTCACTTTAAACAAAATTTATATGACAAACAGATGAATACAATTACTAACTGTACAATTGTGAGCATCATTTCCTTAAATATTGAATTAATTTGCAAATACTACCTTTGCAAGGCTTAAAACAAGTACAAATTTAACTGGTGTGGATACATTTAAACACAAGCAAAACCATTTCAGATCATCTTCAATATCTGAAATGTATACCTGTAGTTGTTTTCACAAGATGCCAATCACCTAATTATTTTGGCATTTCTTAAATCAGATGAAGAGAACCACTCCACCTGAAGTGACAGGCTTAAACCCCTGAGGTTTCCCTTGGTCTTTGAACTCAGTAAAAGAACCTGCAGGAAAACAATGTGTGTGAGTAATCCTCCAGCTATTATACAGTACTTCAGCTCTGCATGTCACTAAAAGATCTACGGAAGTCTCAGCCTTTTAATCTCTCAATACCTAATAGCAAGGTAGGAAGTGACCTAATTTGTTGGCGGATGTCATTTGCTATTGGCTGAACAGACTGGTTTCCTCATGATGAGCTGCTTTTTATATGATCCAGTTATAAGAAAGTTTCTGGTATGAGAGATTTATACATGTATTGTCTTCATATTTGTGACATAGTCTAAGTGTATGGTCTATTCAATGATTTGCCTGTAATTTTTCTGGTATACATATTAAAAGCTTTTCTCCTTCAGTACTTAAACTTACTTGGGGTGAAATTACATAGCTTAAGGTCACAAACAATGAGCACAAGAGGCAAATTATTGGAAACAGGCGTCTTGAAAAGGGTGAGAAACTCTGTATTGATAAAACATATGTTGTGCAAGTTTTATGACAAAACAACAGAAATAAGTTCATAAAGGGATAGTCAAATTAGATACAGTCATATTGTGGGTAAGATATATCCGGACTCTGCAGAGTCCCTTTAGATAATATTCGCACATATGACAAACATCGGCAACATGACTGCACATTGCATTATCTGCATCTAAAGTGACACCAAGGTTTTTACTAACTCAGCAGGCTCTATGAAATTAAAGAGATTTAAAAGGAGTGATGACTGTAAGAAAACTAATATGATCTTCACCAATCAGAATGAATTCAGTTTTCTCGGGATTGAGTTTTTGTGTTGCCCATCCAAACCTGAACAGCCTCCAGGCATTCAGTCAATTGACAAAACCAGAACCATAGTTTCTAGACTCAAGCTCCAAACGTATTTGTTCTGTCACTGGCATACAAATCATAAGAGACATTGAACTGGGAAACAAATGAATGGTAATAATAGTGAAAGAATGTAATTAAGAAGTATTTCATGATAACAGAAAGAAACAAACCCTTTGATTAATATGTGTTTGTTCAACACAGCTTGTTTTACTTTCATGTTACACCAACTACAACGACATTAGTAAGGATATGGGAAAGAGTAAAAGAAAGAAGGTCTCTATATTTTGCAGTCAAGGACATTTTTGGACACAAAAGTTAAATCAACTCACAACTGCAAATGCCACCAGTCAAACTTTTAAGTACATGTATTAAGCAATTGAACAAAAAAAATATTTTTATGTCAAATTCTGTTGAATGAATCGTCTGTTATTTAGAAGAAAGAACATATTTTATTTTATTTCCTGTCTCAGTAGGCAAAAACAGAAACCTTAGTTTATAATAGACTCAACTGAGATGAACCGAGTATTTTGTCTACTAAAATAGCATTTGGGGAGCAGACAGAATTAGAATTAGAATTAAAACTTGGGTATCTGACAGTATCTTGTCTAAAAATAAATCATCAACAACTTCTGATTTTCACATCTTAATTCATTTTATCACCAAAATGTTCAAACCTATGTTGCCAGTACGTATTTTTTTTTAAAAAGCCCCACCACAATATCAAGTTCTTGCCTCCATAATACAATATTTATAAATTTACCTCTTGATGGTTATTATGTGACATTCATCTATGATTTAAACTTTGAACCTTACCTTCAAAATTAATTTTCAGTTACTAAACCCCATGTCTCTAGTGTAACAAATTGTTTTTAAATAGCCCATGTGAGATTATGGTAGTACAGTGGTCACAAGACTTGCCTCAAACCAGTCAAGTGGTGGGTTTGAATCCAGTCCTAAAGTGGCAAAGTCACAAGTTGATGGTTTTCAGTGCAGAATGTTGACCGACTAGTCTGCACTTCTTACCTCCATCCCCTCGACTACCTGCCATATTATGACCTAACAATGTTTAGAAAGCGATATTAAAAGTCACTAAAATCAATCAATTACTCCATTAGTTTACAGAGGTCACTCCAATCTTGTATTGTTCTACACAGCAACAATGTTCGGAAATAATTTCACATTTGTTTGCTTCATATGTATACCCTGTCAGCCAGATACTATAAAATCTAGTCTTTCAACTTGTCTTCCTTGCACTGTCTTACCCTTTTCTTTACCAATTCTTTTTCACCATCAATGCCTTCAAATGGGAGGCCATGGGTATTTTAATAAGGTCTGCTTGTTTGTACATGAGCGCAACTGGAAACATCTGATCTGGCTGATAGTTTTACACAAAGTGGCATGTCACCTTGGCACAGTCCTCCACAAAGTCCTCTGCAAAGATGGTCTGAATTTGGATCTGGATTATCAATACAGAATTATTTTTGTGAGTTTTCGCTAGTACTGGGTAAGGCTTTCTGTGGACTAAGGCATGGCTTATTGAAGAAAGATTCCTGTTTGATACACTTCTTATACTTATCATATATTTCCTGTGACGCCATATTTGGAAATATATTTTTAAAGTATTGACATCAGTCACACTGAATCAGTCATCCATTACAAAAACATAATTTGACTGAGTATTTTAAACTGTTTAAACTCTTATGGTGCAAAGAAATTTTTGTTCATTCACAGAGTCACATTTATAGACTTTTGTATGTACAAATGATATTTTGGCACAGTTTACTTTATAGTAGACACAATTAACAGTATACAGTAAAAACCTGGTACAATTTATTGGCCATTTATGTCACCTGTTACAACCACACAAAGTAAGTTAAAGAAAAAATATGAGAAATATTTTAACATAATTGTTTAACTTTATCACTTTAGTATATAAAAGTCATGGAATATGACACTTCTGTTGTTACAGCACAAATAGTGGTTATAGCCCCAGATTTTTGTCCTTGACCTTGTCTGTCAATTAAATCATGTCAGGTCTATGCTGGTGATATTAGACTTGTGAAATGTAAATTCAACATAAGAATTCAAAAGAATAGAATGAAGATGAGTTTAGAAACAGGAAAGTTCAAAGTGTGTATAGTTTTTAAGTAGGTGACAGAGACATTAAGCTCCTGGAAGTCTGATTGGATTTGACTACATTTGCTGTGGTCCTTGGCAGATAAAATTAAATTTAGCACTTGATTCACTCTAGTGGGCGCAGGAAGTTTCAAATTTAGTGAGTGCTGTATAAAAATAGACTTCATCATGGCTGAAACTAATTTGAGGAGAACATGCAATAACAAAATTTCCTTTCAAGACCTCGTAATTGGCTTGCATTTCTTTGCAAGTGATTTTTTAAACTTTGTTTTTGGAGAGACTTTTGTATCAATCTTTTGCTTGCTCTGTGAGTTAGATATGCTGGACTGCTGTAATTATGCCAATTTATTTTCCATGGCCAAAATGCACAACCAAGTGTAAAGCAAGACATCACTATTTTAAACCATCATAATAATCAACATTCTTTCAATTCCATGAAAAATTAAATAGAAAATGGTGGAATTCAGCTGAGTGCTTATCAGGCTTTTGTTTGTATTTTTTTAATTCACAAAAAAAGACATTTTGATTTGGGAATGGTCAACGTTGGGGTTTTACGTCCCATTCAATAGCCAGAGTCATATTGGGACAGGTCCTCAGCATTGCCACTTGTGGGACTCAAACCCACAGAGGTGACAGCCTGTGATTAGATGCCAAACTTGCTAACCACTGGGCCACTGAGGACCTTTTTTTAATCTGGGAAAGAAAGATATGAACATATATACAAAAATATAGTGATCTTATTAGTGCATGCAGGGAACTAGACAGAATGTTCCAGTATCTGATGCTTGTGACATTTTGCCTACCATTCAAGTTCATTTTATTATATCATGTCCATCTCAAGAAGACTGGACAATGATGAAATGTCTTTTTGGTCTTGTATTGACAACTTAAACTCAGCACAATATCTAATAGTACTATAGGACTCAAAGTGCTATTCCACCCATCCTGATTGTATTGATACAGGCAAAGCTCCCTAGTGACTGACATATATGCCTAACTGAAAGACAGAGATTTAAGGATGACCATGCAGTAATGTCCCTGAGGTTCATTAGCCTGCCACAGGAAATCAGACTAAATGACTGAGGACTATCATTTTAAGTAGTCATCCATGCCACTCTGTCTTTGCCTGTACCCTGGTTCAAACTCACATCCTCTGTGTTTCTAGGTGAGTGTATTACCCACTAGGCCACCATGGCAAATAAAGAAATGTCTTGTTACAACATGAAATGAAATGCTAGTGTGGATCCCAGCCATTTTTAAATTAACTCTGCATTTCCGTTCAAGAGATACCTCACTAAATCGTAGGGATAAAATTTTATATAATTTAGTTTACACAGCACATATTTGATCACCTAAATTTGATTTATCAAAAAGAAATATTGAACACTGTTTGTGACAGAACATCTTAGACATGGCCATTCCCCTAGGTTGGATTGGTATCACTGTACACTCTTACTCATCCACATGATAGCTTCTTTGATCCCTAATTATAAATAGGAACTACATGGACTCCATGTTAACTAACCTATGCATATAAGCTTTGTGTACACCCCCCATAAACCCATATAGCAACATCTTTATATTGTAAATGAGAATAGACCAGAAAGTTTAAATTTATCATAACACTTCACTGCTGTTTCCTTTTGCATAAGGTACACAAATGGCCCATGCTTACATTATATTTGCAACCTGCAGTATCTACTATTAAACCATTTGAATGTTTTGTGTCACCATGCTTAGATAATTTGGACTGAATTAGATACACTGATAAGCTGTCAGCCATATGAATACACATAAATACATAATGAATATTCATACACTGACACCTCTGTGTTCAGTATGTTTCACTATGTCCACTTCATGGATTTTATATTCTGTATAAAATACATGAATCAGCTGTGCTGTTCATAACTCACC
Organism: Sabellastarte sp. h YS-2021; assembly: GCA_964017235.1. NCBI lineage: Eukaryota > Metazoa > Annelida > Polychaeta > Sabellida > Sabellidae > Sabellastarte > Sabellastarte sp. h YS-2021. The sequence goes on along the minus strand of OZ024929.1, from coordinate 173,330,212 downwards.
CATATGGCAACCTCTTTGTAGCGTAACCATGGTATCTGCACTTGTTTGTGCCTGTGTGATACTGCCGGAGCCTCTCTATGCTAACCTCCACCATCTCTTGCTGCTGTTGCTGTTGTCGTTGTTGCTCACCTCTGGCCTGATCTTGTCTTCCATACACAGAGTGAGTTGAGCACTGCTGCTGATCCACCAGTAAGTCTTTGTCCACCAGATTCTGAGATTCGGGAGGCTGGAGTGAACTGGTCGACACCCTCTTTTTACAGGGGTTTGAAAATGCACTTGCGGAACTGTGGAACATGTTACTTTTAATGTCTTCTACTTAGCTTTATATACTGATCTTGTATTTATAATTATTATTGAACACAAATAAACATCAAAACAGATTATTTTACTGAATCATATTTTAGCTTTTCTAACATGCAACAAACTAATCTAGTTCCCACACTTTGATTACAAGTGGGCTATTTATCCTGTATAACAATCTCACAGATTTCAATTTATTTGCAAGCTTTATTCCTTGTTATACTTTTCTATTGTTCATTTTTCAATGATTTTAAATGTTTAAATCACTTACAATTTTATGTGCTAGTATTGTGTGTAAAAATATATGCTATTTACGAGAAACAGTCTGATGTGAAGTAATGAGATAGAATAACTCAGTTAATGATTGATTTCAGTCATATACAGAGTATCCATTAGATTATCCAAGTGAGCTCCATCCTTTCTGATGAAAATCTAAATGAAATCAACTTTCCTGTACCAGAGAAGTGTGGCCAATTTTTGTATGTTTTTACTTAAGTCACAGTTGACTATACAATAAATCAGTTTCTCTCTTAACCCATTTAATTTTTAAAATTTTCCTTTTTTTTCGGTATTTTTCTGTTTTCTCTCACACTTTTCTCAAGTCATTCTTGATTTCTAAGTCACATGACCACACTTTCTTTGCATAATTCAGTTTTCAGTGGTTTTAAAAAGTTCTACTTTTTCAATTGAATCTGGAATGTTTCATAAAATGTATCCTCTTAAAAATTAGAAATCTAAGAACGACAAAAAGAGGTTCACATTATCCAGACTTTAATTCTTCAAAGATTGGATCAATTTAATCCAAGAAATCTTCACAATCTCTAAATTTCTTTTTTTTTCAATGTTACAGATTTCCTTGTATTGAGGGACTACAAAAATCATTTAGTTTCTTCAGATGAATAAAAAGTAACCTGATGTCATATTAAATTTTTTTTTATTTCTACACTTATAACAGTAATGGTGTACAAATGATGTAAGTTGGTCAGATCTAGTAACAATTATATTATTTATGTAATATAACCAAAGTACTGCAACAAAAACATCGCTATTGTCTTTCAATTTAGCCAATATAATATCTAAAATGTGAATTGGGTTGAACTGAAAAAACTAATGCTAAATTGAAAACATTGGTTATATTTTGTCACGATAATTTGTTTATATTTTGTAACTTAATAATAAAAATAATACTAGCTCCATCCAACTTTCTTCATTTATACACATTACTGTAATTTAAGGTAGTTTGTTCTTATCCTGTTCAGAAAAGTAAGCTGTGAACAGCCATATAAAAGACAGTAAACAGCAGTAGTTGACACTTCCAGAAAAGTCCATGTCCATACAAGTACAACACACAACTTACAGGCAGTATAAATGGAAAATATATTCTTTAAATTTTTTGCTCCTAAATACATTGTTGCTTTCATGAATCCTGAAGAGCAAATAGATCCATTGAAAGAATTGTGACAATACAGGCTCTCCAGTGGCCTGTCTTTATCACGCAGTGTCAGATTAATCTATCACACTAAGATTACATGTCTCACCCAGTTCTCTCCGCAATTTTTTTTTATTTTCAAATTTCTTCTAATCAGACGGAAATATTAGATTGTAACAGAGACAAATATAACATCGCAAAACTGCAACGTAATCACAATTGCATAAAGCGTGATGTATTTGTAGATTCACTAGGAGCTATCAGAAAACACATTATTAATTTACACAGTAATTTGGACATAACACAAGAAATGGACAAATTATTTATAATCAAATATATTAGAAGCAATTGTTTGTGAATTCAAACGTGAATCGGGGCTCCATCAATTCAAAAGGCAAATTGCATTTTCCCTGTGGAATATCACAACAAGACTTTGAACTGTTGATTTGAAACCTAGCCCTGGTTCTCTATCTATTATTCAGGAGAATATTATAAATAGATAACAGAAGAAATTGCAGTATAAAAAGAGGGGGGGGTCCTTTATTCTGCCACATAGAAAACTACCAGAATGTCTGAATAATTTAACACTCACAAATAGAAGAATTAGCATGAAATGAAGAGTTTGAGAAAGCTGCCAAATGGGATGACAGCGGTAATGAGTTTCTTTCTAGTGAAAAGTTTCATTGCTAGTTGCCTACTTTCTAGAGATCTGACTTTTTTTGTATACACTTGATTTTTTTTTTTCATTTTAGCATAAGAAGTCCAGTGTACTTCAAATACTAGTATTTTGAAACTAAATCGTATGTACAGAGTTAAAGACAGTAAAATACACTCAACTTCAAATGATGATGAAGCTAATATAAAGCTAACTTATTACAACTGCCAGGAGGTAACATACTGTTGGGTGCATTTAAATGGTACTTTGCAAAATTTTTGCAAAATATTTCACTCATTCTGTTTGCTAGTTCATTTGTAAGTTTGTTTTTTGTTTACAGTATTACTCCAAAACTACTGTACGGATGGTTATGAAATTTCTAGGGAGCATCAGAACTGTGTCATGAAAGAACTGATTCAAATTTGGGCAAGATCAGGTCAATATCCTTGATTCTGGAGCAGACTGAGTAATATACTTTGCAAAAATTTTGCAAACCCTGCATTAGGATGACTACCAAGTGCTCTGACACTCATTATTACACTCACAATTATGTTACCATACTTGGCAAGTGGTTCATTAATTTAAAATATAATAATAATAAAGAAAGGATTTGGTTTTCAGATTATATTGCACATGTCAAAAATAAAGTTAGAATTCTGAAAGAATGATTTACAGTGACTAACAATGTGAATGTATTTAAACAAAGGTATGGAATACTACATGATCATTTATGTGACTGATTTATATATTAATTTATGTAACTTATGTATCATCTGTATTGTAATAACCATCTACTAAAGAGGCTAATAAAAAAACATCTAAGAGAAAGAAAATGTATGTACAGATAAAGTATTAAAACAAGACAATTCAATGGCAAGATGACAGCATTAATCAGTAAACTAAAAATTATGAAGCTGTAAAATTTATTAATTGGAGAATAGCTGTCAATGGTAATAGCACAATTATGTAAAAAGTGCATTATAATAATCAGTTGCAGCAATCCATATATATTTGTTTTAAGAGAAAGATGTCTCAAATATGGCAGGTGAACACACTTAGGCAGACCCAAAGTTAAAGGTCACACCATGATGCACACCTCCCCCTAACCAATATCCCTACCAAGTGGCAACCTTCTACACCTTATGGAATCAAGAAAATAGCCCAGACAATATTTTCAAACTCATGGTCACTTTGACAAAGTCAAAGTTTGACAAAGTCAAAGGTCAAATCAAGATCACACCAGGATGTCGCACACCTATAACCCCTAAGCAATGTCCCTACCAAGTGTCAACTTCCTACATTTTACAGTTTCAGAGATATATTCTGGATAAAATTTTAAAGGTCAAGGTTACTACAGCAAGACCAAAGGTCAAACTGAGGTCACACCATGACACTGCACACCTACAACCCTCAGTCAATGTCACTACTGAGTATCAGCTTCCTATGCCTCACAGTTGCCGAGATATAGCCCGGACAAGATATTATAGGTCAAGGTCACTATGGCAAGGTCACAGGTCAAATTAAGGTCACACAATGATGTTGCACACCTACAACCCCTATCTAAGTATCAACTTCCTACACCTTACGGTTTCCAAGATATAGCCTGGACAAGATTTTTTAGGGTCAAGGTCCCTACAGTAAGGTCAAATCAAGGTCACACCATGACATTGCACACCTACAATTACTAACCAATGTCCCTACCAAGTATCAACTTCCTACACCTTAAGGTTTCCGAGATATAGCCCGGACAAGATTTTATAGGTCAAGGTCACTGTAGCAAGGTCAAATCAAGGTCACACTATGACGTTGCACAACTACAACCCCTAACCAATATCCCTACCAAGTAACAACTTCCTACACCGTAAGGTTTCTGAGATACAGTCCGGAGAAGATTTTATAGGTCAAAGTCACTACGGCAAGGTCAAAGGTCAAATCAAGGTCTCACCCATGACATTGCACACCTACACCCTCCTGACCAATGTCCCTACCAAGTTTCAACTTCCTACACCTTATGGTTTCCGAGATATAGCCTGGACAAAATTTTGAAACTCAAGGTAACTGGGGCAAGGTCAAAGGTCAAATCAAGGTCACACCATGACTTTACACACCTACACTCCCTAACCAATGTCCCTACCAATATAGCCCGAACAAACTTTTTCCCACCACACACCCACCCATTCGGACACCATGGGTGAAAACAATAACCTGATAGCCCTTAAGGGCTGTGGGGTAAAAACTTTTGGACAAGATATGGATCATATTCTGGATATAAAAAAATCTCTGGTTCATTTTGTGCTTTCTGGTTGGCATCACTCCAAAATTCATGAGTGGATCTTCATGAATTTTTATGAGACAAAGATTACATTTTTCAAAAAAGATCCCGATCATATTCTGAAACAAAAAAAATCAAAATTTCCAGAAACACCATCTGGTGGAGGTCTGCGCTTTATAAGTGCTTTCTGTGTAATTTTCTGAAAAGTCACCTGTTGTTATTTTCTGTATTAAATATCATTTAGCAAGTGTTGTAGTGACTTGAAGGCATTTATTTGTTTATTCAGCCTACTTACAACTTACTGTATCACTGAAGCACATCATCTGTCACACCTAACGTAATAACTTTATTTTTTTATTTTTCTGTTTCTCTGTTTTGTACTTGTAATATTCAAATTAGTAACTGCATATGATCCATTTTTCATGCACTGCATCAGGCAGTGACTGGAATTACTGGGCCTGCTTTTCACTGATCTTACCCACATTTATCAATACATTACTTATCTAAATTTCAAAGCTTAATAGAACAAATAATTACACACCAAGACATTTGTTTTGTAGACTGTTTTAGAAAAAACAAATAAATTCAACACGATTCATTCTACTCTCCTTTGAAGAAGATCACAGTTAGAAATAATTAACAAGTCCTCAGGTTTAAACTTTGACTTTAACTAGTTTCCCTAACATGAACAGTTTTTGTTTTTAAGAATATGCTTATAATATACTGGGATTCTTCTATTAAATACCCACGCTGTGATTAATATTTTCATTTTAAATTCTACCAACAGACTTAGGGGGTATTTATTATTGTTTTACTGTTTCCCAGAAATACCACTGAATGCATATATTTGGTGTACATATGGAAGCATTTGTCCTTAACCTCTGACAAAGAAATCTAAGGTGGGCAGCTGGACATTCACTGGAAGCTTGGCCTTCAGCAGTGGAATACCATTATATACCATGTCTTAGTTTCAGTCAATTACCTGTATGGTTTGGACACTCTAAATGTTGCTGTGCTGTATTCAAGTCACTTACCTGTGTAGTTTGGACAATCTCTATGTTTCTATGTATTAGTTTTACTTACTCACCTAGTGTTATATGTTGCTAGCTGTATTGTAGTTTCAGTCATTTACCTGCATGGTTGGAGCTTTGGACAGTCTATATGTTGCTTGCTATGTTGTAGTTCAGTCACTCACCTGTATGGTTGGAACTTTGGACAGTCTATATGTTGCTTGTTGTGTTGTAGTTTAGTTACTCACCTCTGTAGTTGGAGCTTTGGACAGTTTGTATGTTGCTTGCTGTGTTGTAGTTCAGTCATTTACCTGTATGTTTGGAGCTTTGGACACTCAATATGTTGCTTTCTGTGTTGTAGTTCAGTCATTTATCTGCATGGTTGGAGCTTTGGACAGCCTTTATGTTGCTTGCTGTGTTGTAGTTCAGTCACTGAGCTGTATGATTGGAGCTTTAGTTCAGTCATTTACCTGTATGGATGGAGCTTTGGACAGTTGTATGCTGCTTGCTGTGTTGTAGTTCAGTCACTCACCTGTATGGTTGGAACTTTGGATAGTTTGTATATTGCTTGCTGTGTTGTAGTTCAGTCTATTCACCTGTATGGTTGGAGCTTTGGACATTTTGTATGTTGCTTGCTGTGTTGTAATTCAGTCACACACCTGTAAGGTTGGAGCTCTGGACATTTTGTATGTTACTTGCTGTGTTGTAGTTCAGTCACTCATCTATATGAATGGAACTTTGGACAGTCTATATGTTGCTTGCTGTGTTGTAGTTCAGTCATTTATCTGTATGGTTGGAGCTTTGGACAGTCTATATGTTGCTATCTGTACGGTTTGGACAATCTCACTGTTGATATGTATTATTTTCAATAACATACCTGTATATAGTCTATAGGTTGCTGGCTGTGTTGTAGTTTCAGCCACTCACCTGTATGGTTTGGACAGCCTCCCTGTTGCTGTGTAGTATGTTACTGGCTGTTCTGTAATTTCAGCCACTCACCTGTATGGTTTGGACTGCCTCCCTGTTGCTGTGTAGTATGTTACTGGCTGTTCTGTAATTTCAGCCACTCACCTGTATGGTTTGGACTGCCTCCCTGTTGCTGTGTAGTATGTTACTGGCTGTTCTGTAATTTCGGCCACTCACCTGTATGGTTTGGACTGCCTCCCTGTTGCTGTGTAGTATGAAGGGTCTGCAGCAATATGCCCTATAGAAGATGTTGTTGATTCTTGAGACACCAGCTCTTTTTTCTCTTCATTTTTTTGTTCACCTCTACTTGTGCCTGCATTGTAGCGGTCACTACCACCTGGTCTTTGCACCATACCACTAAAATGGTGAAAATATAACTGAGTATTGAGAGCAGATAATAGTAGTAATTTTAGAGCAGCACTCTAAAACGATAAATTTAAGGAAAAATTTAAAGTACCCAGTACTCTTCACAGTTTAATTTTAATTGTTTTACAGATATAAAATAGTAGATGGCATAAAATGATTGAATTCCTAACATATTTCAAAGGATAACAAATCATGTTCTGTATGTTTTATCACTGATCAGTGAGGAGAGTTAGTAGAGCAATGGTAAAAAGTATTCTGGTGCAAAAATGACACTAAATTCTGTTCCAATTATAAAGGCAATCACTCTAAATGTGTTGTAAAACAGAACCGAAGCCATACAAACTCAAGAAAGAAGAATTTTTTTCAATAGATACGGTATTAACCATGTTCTTAGTTCAGATATCAGACAAACTAATCACCAGAGAACCAGGTGCAGCCAGCAAACCTTGAGAAATGAATACATAACAACAGTAGACTCTTCCCCCGTTATTGTGTAACACAGTTCTAACTCAGGACAAATGATACAGCATGTTTTTCACCAATGTTCAAAAGCAACATGTAACCAAAGAAGATTAACATTCTTCTTGTTTCTTCCTCTTTGAAGTATTGTAGGAGTGACCTTTGTCATCAGCGCTTGTAACAGGTATTTAAAAAGCTTCAAAGAGGAGTGGAATATGAACACACAAAGATTAAAAATACATGAGAATTGTTGTTCTTACCACTGTAGCACAATTTAGTTGCCACTAGACACAATAAAAGTGGTTAAAAAGTATTCAGAGTCCCCTCTCTGAACCATACTATCACAAATCACACAAACATTTTTCCAACTGCTTAAGCCATAATGCACCAACCCCCCTAAAACTCTCTTTGATTCCATGTTAGAAACAGCTCTTCAATTACATCCTTTAGGATTCATCTTAAGACTGACCTCTTCATCTCAAGCTTCCCCATTTAGTATTCTTCCCTCCGTTCACATACACAACCCATGATTACTGACCTAGATCATCACTTGACTAATCTCCTTTGTCAATTCCTTTGTTAGAACAGAGTTCCCCACTATGGGGAAGATATTGTGCCTGCAAAGCATTAGATTAGATTAGATTAACCAACATCATCCCATTCTAAAGCTATGGAAATCCAGATTTTTTTGGTGTTTTTTTTCAGCACTACCTGTGAATGGCAGTGGGCCAGGGTTCATAGTCTCAGTCACTGCTTGTGTGGTTATACAATACATCTTCACAGGCACATGTATATGGTTAATGCAAGTTAGTTTTTGTATAATTAGGAAATAAAACTATTATTATACATTTGTACAATAATGTTAACATAAAATGCTTCAAACTGACACCTGTATTGGCTAAAAGTCACACTATTAAGAATTCTAATGATCGTGCAAATAACCAAGTAAAACAACAAGCTGTGGATATTGATTTTCTTCAGTGTTTGTCTAGAAGAAATGGGTACATGAATGATGTTAATGGTATTGGTTTGTGATGTCACATTTCATGCATTTGGAGGGACTTTCACAAGCATTCACCTCCATTCTGTTTTATATTTTTATAGCACTTAATCTCTGCTAAGGCAGACACATGTACTTTAAATACAATTACTGCTAAATAGGAGAGATGAAAAAAAAATTTCAGTATAATAAATAAGATATTTGGCAATATTGTATCATGGAGCCCAAAGGCAAGTGATATTGCCCTTGGGTCTATCAGCAATACCACTTGCCCTAAGGCTTCATACATCACAATACTGCCAAATCATTTGTGCATAAATTTCATTGTTAAGTAATCTTAAGATAAAATAACATTTTCCGAGATGTGTTTTTCTCTTCTTCACACTTGGGTGAAAAATGCACGTTGCTGAGGGAGCCATACCTGTATTTACTGATGACGGGCAAATGAATATATTCTATTTATATATAGCCAATTGGCAGCTCAGTGTATGATTTTGACCACAGACATCAAGCCTTATAGAGATCTGTCCAATGGCCACAAATCCTGACATGGCCCTGTCAAGCATTTTATATTTAGTAATTACACTGAATTTGTTATTCTCTAAGTATCATTCCATCATTCAAAGTACCTGTATTGAGGGTTCATATTTTAACATAATGGGCACTTGGTGTTCCTGATAAATGGGATCCCAGTATATTTGTTAATCAGAATCCTTCTCCAGCTATAGCTTCCTAAACTTTGTTTAATGACTCTATACTGGACCATCAACTCCCGCCCTGAGAGCTGTTTGTATTCATTACACATACATCCCCAGTATTTTAAGGGAAAACATCTAAGGACAAAGAGACATAACCATTGTGATAGTCTGACTAGACCAAGTATATCAAAGGAGAAAAACTGGATTCTAATGTCTTACATTCATTAGATAGCAGGATTACATCGGCCAATTTCATGATAGGGCCTAAGCCTGGTCTAAGAATCAAATATGAGACTTTAGCTCAATTATTTGACACTTTTTAATTGAGCCAGTCTGACTCAGCCTCAAGTGATTGCACCAAGAAACTGAATTTGAGACGCATTGTGGAAAAACGATATTGACAGAATCTATGTAATCTACAATTGATAGTTTGGGCTAATACACCAGTCTCAGCTGGGTCAGTTTTGTGAGCCAGTGGCTCACCCTGAAAAGATGTAAGAAACATTCTCCTAGTGAACACTTCTGGGTTTTGCAAATGTTTGAAAGGAAACATTTGGCAAAGGTTAAAAATAGCATCAGAGATGCCCGTACCCCACAGCCTAGGGAAATATTTTCAACACCATGAGATACAGAAGTACTGTATCAGTACAAACTTCAGGATACTTTCAGAGCACTGTCAGTTATATAAAGGTCTAAACAATGTTTAATGGAGAAATAATGTTTAAAAGAAAGATCATGCATATAAAGATGAAGTATTAAAACAAGATAATTCAATAACAAGATGATAGCATTAATCAGCAAACTAAAATTCAACCCTCTTTATCTACATCTGCAAGGCCCGAATTATGGTTTAGATGGTTTGAATATTACCATGCATACAGAAGTGGTAATACATTTAATGAATGCTTATGTGTGGTGTTGGAGCAAAATCTGTGGCTCACTTGATGAAATTCTATCTCTTACAATGGGAAGTTATGAAAGTAAAATTCTTAATAAATTCTAATATGACTTTAACAGTGCTTAATCTGCAAAAGAGAGACCCAAAGGTGCAACAAGATTTTATAGGTCAAGGTCACTACGACAAGGTCAAAGGTCAAATTAAGGTGACACCATGATAATACACACCTATAGCCCCTAACCAATGTCCCTAGCAAGTATCAATTTCCTCAACCTTACGGTTTCCAAGATATAGCCCGGACAAGATTTTATAGGTCAAGGTCACTACGCCAAGGTTAAAGGTCAAATCAAGGTCAGATCATGACGTTGCACAACTACATCCCCTAACCAATGTCCCTACCAAGTATCAACTTCCTACACCTTACGGTTTCCGAGAAATAGCCCGGACAAGATTTTTGAACTCATGGTCACTATGGCAAGGTCAAAGGTCAAATCCTGGTCAGACAATGACGTTGCACACCTACACATCCTAACCAATGTCCCTACCAAGTACCAACTTCCTACACCTTATGGTTTCCGAGATATAGCCCGGACAACATTTTATAGGTCAAGGTCACTACGGCAAGGTCAAAGGTCAAATCAAGGTCAGACCAGGACATTGCACACCTACACCCCCTAACCAATATCCCTACCAAGTATCAACTTCCTACACCTTACGGTTTCTGAGATATAGCCCGGACAAGATTTTATAGGTCAAGGTCACTACGGCAAGGTCAAAGGTCAAATCAAGGTCACACCATGACGTTGCACACCTACACCCCCTAACCAATGTCCCTGCCAAATATCAACTTCCTACACCTTACAGTTTCCGAGATATAGCCTGGACAAGATTTTATAGGTCAAGGTCACTACGGCAAGGTCAAAGGTCAAATCAAGGTCAGACCATGACGTTGCACACCTACACCCGCTAACCAATATCCCTACCAAGTATCAACTTCCTACACCTTACGGTTTCTGAGATATAGCCCGGACAAGATTTTATAGGTCGAGGTCACTACGCCAAGGTCAAAGGTCAAATCAAGGTCAGACCATGACGTTGCACAACTACACCCCCTAACCAATGTCCCTACCAAGTATCAACTTCCTACACCTTACGGTTTCCGAGATACAGCCCGGACAAGATTTTCAAACTCAAGGTCACTACGGCAAGGTCAAAGGTCAAATCAAGGTCAGACCATGACGTTGCACACCTACACCCCCTAACCAATGTCCCTACCAAGTATCAACTTCCTATACCTTACGGTTTCTGAGATACAGCCCGGACAAACTATTTCCCGCCGCCCGCCCATCCGGACACCATGGGTGAAAACAATACCCCGACAGCCCTTAAGGGCTGTGGGATAAAAATGATGGGTACAAAAACCATTTATAATAGAATGTTTTTCAAACGTTTTATGTATACTGTTTATTAAATGTTTAATGATAAATGTTAGAAAAACGTTACAAATGAACAAAATAATGTCTAAATAATAATGGGATCAGAGGTCAAATTCAACATCTTTTTAAGGTAGCTCACTAATGAAAATATTACTTTTTTGTCTAAAATTGTGGCTTAGAAATTGTGCCCCCATTTAATTCTTACTTTTTAGGGATAGCATGAGGGGCAATTTTTAACAAATTCACCTAAAATCCCCTATTATTGCTCACCGCCATCTATGTTTGGACATGTTTGAAGGTGAAGGTTTAATAAACATTCTGAAAATATGGGTTTAAAAATGTTTTTGATAGAATGCTGTTAAAACATTTGATCAACAATGTTGTTTAAACATTTTTGGTGTACTGTTTATCAAACATTTCATGATGAATGTTTGAAAACCATTTCCAGCATAACCTTCATTTCAAATCAGACCTGGCTTCTTGAGTTATTTTATAAATGTTTTAAGTAAAACGTTTGCATAGAGAATGTTTATAAAATGTTTTTTAAACATTACAGTGTAAGCGTTTACTTGGAAATGTTTAGAAAACCAGAAGATAGGGTTTAAATAGGTTTTACAAGGCTTTGCAAACATTTAAACCATTTTAAAAGGTTTCTAATGTTTACTGGGCTGCTATTAAATTTCACATTTGATATATTTGCAGGTGTTATCAACTAGAACAAACACAGCCTGCTGACTGCTGAAGTATTACATATCATCTATGTGACTCGTATGCTCTATTAAACATTGTATTCAAGGCAGAGTAACTATTTTCATATGTACATCAATAATATGACACTTACCATTATTATATCTTTGCATGTTATATTTTTAAGTTTCCACCATATTTCACAGAGGAATGAATATCTTTAAATGTCCTTTGACCTCTCCAGTTTAGGCCTTCAAGTATATTTCAATTTTTTTTTCAAAATTAATGCTTTGCCTGTCATCAAATTGCAGAAAGAATTAGCTTGGCTAGATCAGCATTAGGGTTTGACAGCCCATTCTACAGCAAGGGGCCATATTCATAAAGGTGGATCAATGTCAGTGAAAAATTAGCTTCACTATTGATAAAATTATCATTGGAGAACTAGTTCAAATCAGTCAACTTATTCACAAAGGATAGATTAACTAATCCAAAAGTTGAGATGATTTTTGGCTGTCATCCAGTCAGATTTGAGTGTTCCACCATGTTCGATCCAAAATGTATAATTAATTATACTTTGTTAATTTTAACCAAATAGACACTAAATAGTTAAAGGAAAATATTTATAGCAGTACCCCGAGTTTAAAATCTGTAAGGCCTGATACAATAAGTTGCAAAAGTGGCATTACTGAAATCCTCAAGATATCCAATAAAATAAGAAAATTCATGCTTGCCTGAAGTACATTTTGCCTCAAACAGAATTAGCTGAGTATCTTTCCATGCAGGTCTACTTGTGATGTTGTAATAGATGATGTCACAGCATTGGGTGTATTTAAAACATTTAAATCCACGTGACTCTGCTTAATGGCGATTACACTAAAACCAGTGACACATCTGTCAGGAACGTGTTTCAGACACTGCAAGTTTTAATTGCCTCTATCCATGCAGGTTTACTTGTAATATTGTAATAGATGACATCACAGTACTGTGTGTAGTCAAAACAGGCAAATCCAATTGATTCTGCTAAATGGTGATTACACTTACAACTAGTGACTCAGAGTCATCTCGCATGAAACTACACTCGTTAAAAGTTTGCCGTAAAATCTCTGTAGCATAAAGAATGTCTTATTACACATGCAACAACACAGTAACATAGTGAGTAAAAATGCATTTATTTTTAATACATAATAAGTTAGAAATTTCCTGTGGAGTTGATTGTCACGATGGAGTCAGTCTATAATTTTACACAATTCAACAATGACAGAAGTAAACCACAGAAAGTATTCCAGGTGTCACTCATTCTTAAGGCCCGGCCTATTTAATCACTTACTGGGTGCAACAAGCTATGTAGAAATGTAACCCTCTCTCTGCTTTTGCTATTTCAATTTAAACCCGGAGACAATGTTATTACTTCTCCTCAATTTAAGTCAGGCAACTCATTTCAGGGGATAACCTTAAGTCTCCTCTTCAATAACAGAGTTATTTTATAAAATCAAGCATGAAAACTAAAGTGTGAACTATTTCCATTGTTCAACTCTGATGAGAATGAATTATAGACATTACAAATAAGGATGTTTTCTAGAAATGATAATATTAAAGTGACACTTAATGTGACAGATATAACTGGGGTTTTGGAGGCTAAACCCAACTGAGAAAGTCAAGCTTATTCTGAGTGTGTAATATTATGCATATGGCATTTCTATCTTACATAGAAATTGCTTATCAAAATACATTTTCTCTTCTGAGAGCCAATAAACTAAATATATTTACAATTTACCTGAATCCAAAGAGGAAAGAAATGGAAATAAAAGATTTCAATCTAAGGACCGCTACATTACAAAACTCAAGCAGGTTCATACACTCATTCTTATTCCATATGTTTTTGGTAGCTAACATCTTTCTCAAACAGAAACTACTTCCATAACAATTGCCATCTTTATATAAACTTCAACACAATGTCAGCAATCAGTTACTTAATATATCAGTATTTACTTAAATGTAGAAAGTAAAGAATTGACAGTATAGGATTTGAGTATAAGGTCAACTTAATTACAAGTCTCCTGTTTTATAATGTAGCTGGAAATGAGTTTAAAGATGAACTTAATTACAAGATTGAAGCAGGGTGGACCGCATCAAATTGGCTGGGAAAGAGGGCAGGAGGACAATGGTGTTGGTAATGAAACCCCAATTATACACATGCTTTCACTGGGGACACCATCCCAGTCTGCCAGAAGACTGTCCTACCAGCTGTCACCCTCAGAAACCATTCTCCCCAGCTTAATCTGTCAACTACTCATGTTCAGAGTCTTACATTCCCTTTAGTTATCAATACAGATCTTACTTTTGGAAGTTCTGAATTTTTTTTAGAAGACAGGTAATCTTCAAACAGATGTATATTAAAATAAGTTTTCTAAAACTTTCATTCTTACAAAACCTTCATATTCTCAGATATTCTCACCAGCTTAACCAAAAAAAATAATTACCTCCCTTTAATTCTAAAACATTGTCAAAATTGTTGTTTATAGTATTAGTATTTTCAAATGAGCAGAGATGGTTTCAAAAATAACAGAAATAATCAGTGTATGGCCCACCAAAAGAGACAGTAATATGATATTTGTACTTTTTTATGTCACAATTTGCTGCAGTTTAGGACATTTTCCAACATAAGCATTTGATTTTCAGCATTTAAATACTAGTACTATTTTTATTTTTATCCAATTCTATTCATATCTAAATGGGCTACTTAATAATGTGTGTGTCAGTTTATTATTAAAATTGAGCATCTATTTCACTCTAAACACTCACTATAGCTTATAGTTACAGTGTTACAGCATTCTATTCTATTCTATTTGTTTTAAAGTTTTACAAATTTAGAGAATGTTTTCACTCAGGAATTGTTCAATTAATTATATTTATGTTTTAATATAAATACGTTATATTTTTTTCTCCAAAGTAACAAAATGTCATAAACCCAGACAGCTTACATACAAAAAGAATTTCCTTACATCAAACCTGTGTGACAATTGACCAGCTTCTTTCTTTAAGAGAGATATTCAGCAATGTACAGACAGCACACTATACATATATGCAAAAGAAAATGACTTTTGAAACATTAGCCCCTCAGCAGTGAGATAACTTTCAGTATACATAGAATCAGCCAGTTAATATGCAGAGTCGTGTTCAGGTTTAACCCTTAGAGACCAGCCTGTCTCCAACCAACAAGTTCAATATCTGCCCCCAAATAACCTTAACACTTTGCCAACTCTCCTAAAACTCTTACGATGTTCGTTGTCTTTCATACAACAAAGATCACATCTATCTCAGAAATCTTGTGTTATTAGTACTAGAGAAGAATCAATAATTTTTTATGATATATTTTCTCTCTTTAGGTTGTCTATCTAGAAATCATATGGAGAGTTATATTTGTGTCTGAAAATTCAGACTTAAATTTGGAGATATATAAAGAAAACTGTGTCAATCACACAAATTGTGTTGCTCAATTTACCCTTCATCACGCCAGTAGGATATCCCAATCATAGAAATGTGGCCAGGTTCATTTTTTGACCACTGCTAACTCATACACGATACAATTTAAGTAGGTTCAATAATAACAGGAAATTGATAAAAAAAATTGATGTGAAAAATGACATGCTCCACCCAATTACACAATGTTTATAGTCAGAAGACAAAGTTTTGAAACATGGGCGAGTAGACTCTTTTAGACATAAACATTCACCATGAAGAAAGAACAAACACACCTATCTGATTATGGCTTCAGTTTGGGTTGATACTTTTTTTTCAATTCTAAAACTACAGTACAACAATGAACCTTCAAAGAGCTTTTCTACAAATATTAAGTGACAGATATTTATACAATTACTGACCATGTGAATGGTTTGATTTTATCTGGCATAACAGCTACAGTCACATAACAAGACAAGCTCTCAGCACACAACTAAAGCTACAGTAGTTATACAGTTTCATTAGACAGTATGATACACCAGCATTATTGCTGATTGCTGAGTGAGCAGTAACATATATCTGTTAAAATACTGGTACTCTGATAGTTTAAGTGTAAATATGATGAACTGTCAAAACTGCATTAATATGAGCTTTCAAAACTGTACTGGCCCAGCCATTGAAGTCTGTCACCCAGTGAAGTTCATCACTTGCATTTTATGGCAATATTATAACTTCACAATGAACTTTCAGCCCAGATTCATACCTCAAAGGTGTCGGCAGTTAACGTACGTGTTAAAATATAAATATTGCTTGTCCTTTATAGTCTTTGAGCAGGTGATGAACATCTCTCTGTGCAGTACATTAAGTAACTGTGTCAATATTTCTGATTTGAAAATCCTTCAAATCTAAAAGTTACAAGGTTTGATTTGAGGTGTTGATATCATCAGTGACTTTTGATGAGTGAGTCAGTTTTGTGATATGAGACAAGTTATTATAACAAGGTGAGCATGTTATACAAAACTGAATACCAAAAACTTGCCTTTTAAATAAAAAACATTAATTTAATCTGATACGAGAAAATAATATGCTTTGGTTTTAAAAACCCTAAAAATCAAGTTTATAATGTACAATCAATATCACATGAAACACCAAGTTAAAATTGTACTTTTTCAATACAACTTGGTTTCATCACATGATTTCAGAGTAACAAATGTGAAATTCACCACAGTGTGTGAAATTCACCACATGCTCATCACAGTAAGTGAAATTCACCACAGGATGTGAAATTCACCACAGTATGGGAAATTCACCATAGTATTTGAAATTCATCACATACTCATCATAGTATGTCAAATTCACCACAGTATGGGAAATTCACCATAGTATGTAAAATTCATCACATACTTACCACAGTAAGTGAAATTCACCACAGTATGTGAAATTCACCACAGTATGGGAAATTCACCACAATATGTGAAATTCACTATAGTATATAGGAAATTTCCCAGGGAGGACACCCTATTGTATTTTGTTTTTGTAAACTCTTTATATATTTGTTATTTGCGTGACAACACATCACGTCTCTGATCTCTTCTGATACAAATATGACACAAATTTGGATTATTTTGTCATATTTTTAAAGTGTGCCTCCGGCTGCAAATTTCATAGTTCTCACTGCAACACAGTGCGATATGCCTTTGATTCGGTGATAAAGTTACCAAGCTGATATGTATTAATGTATATATATGTCACAGTGGAAGCTTCAATTCAGGGGGATTATTGATTCCCTGTATGGAAAACATCTTTACACTGCTGTCTCTAAAGGATTCTAATCACAATTTACATCAGTAGAACTTCTGGACCGGAATTAGCACCCAGGGAGTTACTGATTCCACTAAATCTCACACTCAAGAAGGGGAGTTACATTCTCTTTCCAACAGTTTGTTTATAATATCACATTTAACAAATGTGTGATAGTTTCGTTTGCAAGGTCAAAGTTGTGTGTTTTCCATCCCTTTCAACAGTAAAGGTGACATCAGGTCCGTCCCACATGAAATCCCACATGCTATCTTGACCAGGACTCAAGCACAACCACAGAGGTGCCAGCCTAGTGATTCAATCCCAAACTAAGTTTACCACTCCAACCCTGCAGCAGGCAGTTTCCTTCAAAAATTAAAATATATATTTAATTTGGAAATGCTTTTTCTTTTGTCTAATTATGACTAATTTTTTGAATATTTTCTCTATCTGTTCTTAAACATTTTATTAAACTTTTGTTACTTTTTTTAAAGCAGATCAACGTGCTAGCACTTTGCATGTTATTACTAATTTGCTTGTGCTAACTTCAGTTGGATGTGTTTACAGAATATAAACACACAAACACACAGATTTAAGTTTCCAAAATGGAAATAAATGACACCCCAACACCATTTCTGCAGTGACCAATACAAGGTATATGTATTCATGAAATATTTTTATTATTATTCGAGCTATATTTAGATCACTTTTGAAGCTCTTGTTGTCTCATAATCTTTTAAAGCCTTTTCATTTCATATAAAATACAAGGATATATTCTACTACTTAACAGGTTTTCAAAATATATTCAGGTATTAGTGACTGATAGAAAAAAAAGACTTATTTATTTAATATTTCCATGAATTTCACAAGAGATGGGAGATATTTGAAATAACAGTCAACGTGTCATAATTACTGATGAGTGATACTAGTGATAAATATTTGATGAAACACCTATAACTGCCTATGATAATTCCCAGATTGAAAGTCCCCAAATCGTTGCAAAACCTATGGAAAATCACCCAGTGAGGCAGTGAAAATTCAAAATATAAAAAAAAAATTGCTAATTGCGTCTTTTATTCACAAAAACGTTTTATCGTTGGCATTGGGGATTTTTAGAATGGTGGGATTTTGAAGTCCTCTCCCAGGATTTTCAATGGATTTGCAAATAGTTGGGGGATTTGCAACCTACTATCACCAAAAAACAAGTCAGTGCATAACAAGATCTCAATGTTTGAAGTCACTGACAAACCTTAGTTATTCTTTTCATTTACAAACACTATCTGACTAACTCTAATGAGTATTATTCTTAACAAAACAAGAAACACAAACCAAATATTATCATTTAAACAGCCAGTACTGCCAAATTAGCTATTGTCCTGGGGGGGAGGGGGGGGGGGGGAGAAAAGTTACAGAGAACACTGAACTTCACTGAACCAAAAGAATTATGTCAATACCCCGTAGGATAAGTCTCATTAATAACAATTATTTGCTGCCAGGTATTTCTACAGCTCAACACTATCCCTTGTACTCCATCAATAAAGACACTAGACCCCAAGAGTGAGACAGTGAATTGACTGCAGGGCACGTTAACATCTCAGATAAAAACTACAAACAATTGTCCTTTAAAGTAGATCTCTTATAGCTACTGAAATGTTCACATTGTTGACAAACTCTAGTACACAATCTACCGGTATTAAAAGTATTTTTTTCACTAGATTTTACTTGTTTATTGGAAATTCAAGGCCTGTAGGCAACAAAAAGTGACCCAGTATGATCTCATACACTCAGACCCTCTTTACACTGAAGAAAATCCTTAAAATCATTGAATGAATAAGGAAGTTTGGACCATTTAAACTGGATTTCCTAATTCTGCTATTTGCTGAGGATACTTACAGATCCTATAAAAGTTTTAAAAAAAGTCTTCAAACTAACAATTATGTGTTATCAGCTTGCAGTGTATTATTTTCAGTGTATACAGACATCTGTTGTACCCGTTTGAACTTTATCATCATTGACAGATACCGAACTTTGCAGCAGCATTATAAAGTAGATCCATGACATCCAACTGACATATACACATGTCAGTTTGTAACAGAGCTGACCAATACTGAAAGTGTGCACATATCTCTAATTTTAAATCACTATGGGTACATCGAAAAATACCTCATTTTGTTTAAAAATATTTGTTCTCAGTGTACATATGCTGTGGAATTAAGTTAACAGTAAACTTCGAACGAACTAAATTTTTGCTGTTTTCATAAACCCACAAAGTAATTAGCTTGCAGCAAGAATGCATTGTTGGGTGAAGAGCACAACTCATAAACACTCGTGAATTATGAATCATTTGTGGTGCGGAGAAAACTTGAATGTGAGATGCACATACTATGATAGTACATCACATAATGGTAAAATGTAACTGATATCTGCTCAGACAGGAGACATTATACTACAAATTGATGCTCATTTCAAAGTAATGAGAATGTCCAACTGTAAGAATCAATCAAACTGTATTTAATGAGCTATTTCTTTGTGTAAAGATGTTCCAGGACAGTTTGTCATTGATTTTATCCATTAGTAGACCCTGCGAGTATTGGAACTATCATAGTGGCT
The DNA here is from genome assembly GCA_964017235.1 of Sabellastarte sp. h YS-2021. Classification (NCBI taxonomy): domain Eukaryota; kingdom Metazoa; phylum Annelida; class Polychaeta; order Sabellida; family Sabellidae; genus Sabellastarte; species Sabellastarte sp. h YS-2021. Next base: position 173,310,170 of record OZ024929.1, on the reverse strand, counting down.
TATAATGCAATTCACTTGGCGTAACAGAGCATTAGGGCTTATTTAATTGTGGACAAAAACTCTCAGTGCAGTTTTATGTACTGTAAATTTTCAAAATATCACTTAGGACTCGCATAAAGACTTGGTTCATATTTATGTATGGCTTAAAACAACAGTATGGCTCAGAATGCCTTGATTGAATTGGTTCCTTATATTTTATATAGTCTTTGTTTAAAGTAAAGTCCAGCCTGCTAGGATTTGAAATATTTAATACCTGAGACATATTTTGGCAAAAACATGGTACATATATCTACTGTGTGTCACATGACTTACACCTAGTCCATACTGTTCCATGCTGGCCTCATGAACTACAAATGAGTGCACTTTAAACATCTTCAAGCAAAATACTATAAATGCAATAGTTTTCAAGTTACAAGTGATTTATTCAACAGTGAGAATCTCAAAGTAGCTATAAATCAGCTATGAAATGAGTTAAAGGGCTGCAATTTTACTGTGGTATAGCTGACCCAAAAGTAGGTGGATAAGACATTTAAAGAAAATACAGTAAATGCTATAGTTATCAAGTTACAACTGATTAACTCAGCAGTGAGAACCTGAAAGTAGCTATAGCTCTGCTGTGCAATAAGCTACAGGTCTGCAATTTCACTATGTTATAGGTGACTGAAAAGTAGGTGAATAACACATTTAAAGAAATTACTCTAAATGCAATAGCTTTGAAGTTACAACTGATTTACTCAGCAGTGAGAACCTTAAAGTTCACATATTCCATGAGCTACAGGTCTGTAATTTCATTACATTAAAGCTGACAAAAAAGTAGGTGAATAACATACATTTAAAAAATCCTCTAAATGCAATAGTTTTGAAGTTTCAACTGACTTACTCAACAGTGGGAACCTGAAAATAGCTAATCCTCAACTATGCCATGAGCTACAGGTCTGCAATTTTACTATGTTATAGCTGACCAAAAAGTGGGTGAATAATATATTTGCAATTTCACTATGTTATGGGTGACCCAAAAGTAGGTGAATAACATATTCAAACAAAATACTGTAAATGCAATAGTTTAAAGTTACAACTGATTTACTCAATAGTGAGAACCTGAATATAGCTATTGCTCAGCTATGTAATAAGCTACAGGTCTGCAATTTTACTATGTTATAGCTGACCAAAAATTAGATGAAAACATATTTAAACAAAATACTCTACATGCAATAGTTTTCAAGTTACAACCGATTAACTCAACAGCTATACTCTGCAAGTAGCTATAGCTCAGCTATGCATTGAGCTACAGGTCTGCAAATTCGCTATGTTATAGCTGACAAAAAAGTAGATGAATAACATATTTAAAGAAAATACTGTAAATGCAACAGTTTTTAAGTTACAACTGATTTACTCAACAGTGAGAACCCGAAAACAGCTATTGCTCAGCTATGCCATGGGCTACATGTCTGTAATTTCAATATGCTACAGTTGATTCATAAGCACATGAATAACATATTAAACCAAATTCTCTAAATGCAATAGTTTTCAAGTTACAAGCAATTTACTCAACAGTGAAAACCTAAAAGTAGCTATTACTCAGCTATGCAACGAGCTACAGGTCTGGAATTTTATTATGTTACAGTTGACCCAAAAGTAGATGAATAACATATTTATACAAATTCTCTATATGCACTAGGTTTCAAGTTACAAGTGATTTTACACATTATGGAAGGTAATGAAAAGTCAGAAAGTAGCTATTACTCACTTAGCTATTGGGATAGACACCCAAGTTACACACCATGTTGTAGCCATAAAAAGTAGCTGAATAACATATTTTAACAAAATGCTCTAGATGCAATACTTTTCAAGTTATAAGTGATTTCGTGCATGATTTCATGAATTTTAAAGCATTAAAAATTGTTTTAAAAATTCATAAAAAAAATAATTAAGAAAGATCCAGGCCTGGTACTAACACAAAGGAATCTACTAGTGGTCTAGTATATATGTTACAGTGAATTTGTGTAAGCAGGGAATTCGCGAATTCCCTGAATGTTTTTAGGGAATTCATGAAATCCCTATAGGGACCAGGGAATTCACGAATTCTCTAAAATGTCTAGGGAATTCGCGAAATCCCTAAAACTTTAGTAAATTTTTTCACAAATTCACTGAATGTTATTTTAGGGAATTTGTGAAATTTATGGTGCACTAGTCCATTACTGTGCATTTCAGTTAAGGTTTTGTATAATCTAATGGGATTTTACAACAAAACTTCTTAGTTTTAAAATGATTTTGTGTGTCATGCACAGTAATTCTGATTGTAATTCTAATAAATCTTGCCCCTATCATAGTATTTTATGGTGTTATAACTATGGTCTTACAGAAGCACAATAGCGAATTATGTGCATTAACTTTTTCTGTTTAAAAAGGTTTTGTTCAGACCTTTGAAGAGACAATGAGTAATAGCCATTCAATAAATGTTAGCATTCTTAAGTAATCTTCTAATCTTCATTATTAGTCTAAGTTTTTCTCTGTAAACAAATCTTACCCCAATCATATTATTTTATGGTGTTATAACTATGGTCCTACAGAAGCATAACAAATTATTTGCATTAATTTTTTCTATTTAATAAATGTTAGTAAAGTAAAATATATTCAGGGATTTCATGAAATCCCTAGCTAAAATTTCAGGGATTTCGCGAATTCCCTAAAGGCATTCAGGGAATTCGCGAATTCCCTGATTACACAAATTCAGTGTAACATATATATAAATGCACGAAAATAGAAAAATCCCTGCAATAGTGAATGAGAAAATTGTGATAAAGTGTTGAAATTTTCACACTTTGGATGGGGGTACTTCTCTTGTAATGGCTCTGAGGAACAGACAAACAAACAGATCTGCATGCCTTGAACAATTTTTCATCCTCGATAGTTGGGGTATCTTTTAAAAAAAACAGCATGTCTCTGGGTCTTGTGGTTTTGGAGAAGAAGTTGTTCACGCGGACTCGGATGCCGCAGAGTGATGCCATAATGTCAGCTGACTGACAAGTCAGCTAACATAAAATGAACTGACATGCAGTACCAGCCATATACATGGAGCATATTTATTTAAATTGTCCAGTTGTCCATGTTTCAATCATCGAGCCTTATTCTGCTGATTATGATATCGTATTTGAGAAAATATCTTCCACCGGCCAAATTGGGAAAAGCTGAACACTTAAACTTGTTTGCAATTAGTAAAATTAGTGTGTTTAAGGCTAGCAAGGTAACTTGTCTGTTGAGGCTGGAGAGTTCTACTTGTTGACAATCAAAAGCACGACAGTTTTTTACCTGATGAAAACAATGATCATTTTAACCAATGAAAACAGTCAATATTTGTGTCCCAGCAGTTATTATAATATAAATGAGAAACTGTCAAACGTTGTATTATGAATAAAACTGAGGTCTGAAGTTTAACAATGCAAACAAAATTTTTCCTCATGCCTCGTCTTATTAACATCCGGATATGGCTTCTGAAAAAAAATACTGGCCCTGCAAACAATGAAAGATAGTTGTTTAAGTCAAATGCTTATAGCTTGTATAATCCTTTGATATACCAGGTAATTACTATGCTGAGACACTGAAACTGGATATATCTCCTTGTCTGAACATAAACCCAAACTGTTATAAAGGCCAAATTGGACACACAGTGAATAAATACTGACAGTAAATTGTGTAATATTAATGTGTAATCTACTTCTAATTGCTCATGGTTTCAGAAAAACAAAATTTTTTTATAATGTTGCAGTACAAGTCACCTCTAAGGCTCAGACAATTAAACTGGTTTCTTTTCCCTAGTTTGAAAAATGCCATTGCAAAGGTAATTGAGTGTAATGGCATTTATTTGACACAAACACTCTGCAGATACTCACATCTACTGATCTACAAGAGGACTGGTTTTACTCTCCCTTTGACAAAGCAAAGGTCAGAGCTTTCACTGGATCATCTAAACAAGGTAACCTATTGAATGTCATTTAGTGCTCTATGTATGAAGCCTGTAAAAGTGAATCTGAAAATGGTTATTCACAAGATAATGATACTTCTCATTTATAAGGTATCTTGCATAATTACAAGGCAGTGCTCTCCTGTAATTTCAACATATAATATTGCTGTCCAAAAATTACTGAAAGCTTTAGTACCTTCTGTAACCCCTTTCCACACTATGAATTGGTAGTCGTAAGCATTCACAAAGACATTAACTACAAACATGATTCCTTCATACATGCAGTGCTAGCAGGGATATGATTAAAGCTTCCAAGTATCTAAATCACTTCATGTTTTATACCTGGAAACAAAAGTAACTTACCCATTGCTTATGCTGTAAGGCAAGTTTATTTCAAATGTTCCCTAGACTTCAGAAGCAGTGACTCAGAAATAATCATTTATGCTTTACTTTATAATGCTGATGGTGGTTTGGGGACTTTATATATTATAGCCTTAAATTGCTAACCATGAACCATGAACCATAGAGTAAATAATTAAACATAAAGTAGCAAAAATAAAAAAAAATAGGCCAAGGCCTGCTGCTTACTGGCGACCCGCATGTTGTTGTGTTTTTCCATTTTTTGCGAAAATTCGAAAATTCAAAATGGCCGCCATTTTTGGGGAGGGGAAAATTTTTTGAAAATTAACAATAGTACATTCCTCTTATACCCTGTGGGTCGAAAATTTCGACGAAATGGCTCTATCTCGCACGGTTAAGGAGATACAAGCAATTTTGTATTTTTCCATTTTTTGCGAAAATTCGAAAATTCAAAATGGCCGCCATTTTTGGGGAGGGGAAAATTTTTTGAAAATTGCCAATAGTACATTCCTCTTATACCCTGTGGGTCGAAAATTTCGACGAAATTGCTCTATCTCGCACGGTTAAGGAGATACAAGCAATTTTGTGTTTTTCCATTTTTGGCAAAAATTCGAAAATTCAAAATGGCCGCCATTTTTGGGGAGGGGAAAATTTTTTGAAAATTGCCAATAGTACATTCCTTTTATACCCTGCGGGTCGAAAATTTCGACGAAATCGCTCTATCTAGCACCGTTTCTGAGATAAACGCGTTTTTGTTTTTTCAACGTTAAGAAAAATCGTGACATTTAGTAAATCATTAATAAGTTGGCCATTTTGTATTGGATCGTTTCGAAAAGTTATTGATTTCCAGACATGTATATAACGAACCTACTTGCAAAATTTCATGTGAATAGGTGAAGCGCTTTTTAAGTTATCATCCAGACAAGCACACCCTTTTGAAAAACATGTTTTTGGTCATGTGACTTTTCTGATTGGTGGAAAAACATGCAATGAGGAAAAATGATAGTCCTCCACCCAAGGAAGCTCCATACCAAATTTCAAAGAAATCGGTGCAGTAGTTTCTGAGGAGAAGAGGCTGGAAAAAAAATTGTTGACGACGCCGACAACAACCACAACAACAACAACAACAACGAAGACGACGCCAGGCCATGCCATTAGCTTACGGCCGTTGGCCAGTAAGCTAAAAAAGCAAAACAAAATGCTTTCCAAATACCGGGAAGACCTGCAACAACAACACTGCAAAAAGGGGGCAGTTTTAAACACTTTTAAGTATTTTCATGACCGCTACAAAATAAGGGTATGATGAATTACTTTAAGCAATACTTTATCTCATGATATAAGTTATGATACTACATTTGGTCTGTCTCATAGTTCTAGCATTTGTTGATTCACTCTGTCACACAGATATTCAGATATTCAAATCACATGACTATCTTTGATCTGTTTTATATGAAGACTATGACTAGTTTTCTCACTGGACGTACAGACTTTTCCTTTGACACATGTTATGTTGCATAAAACTCCCTCAAATTACCTTACACATTAAGGCGGTAATGGGTCACACCATGGCATAAGAAATACCAGTCTGGCCAAAAACTACACTCAAAGTATTATGTACTCTGTATGTCAAAATAAAGCAAGTACTGATGTTCTGTGTATCATGTGAAAGTCATGGACAAAGCTTAGCACCTAATATGAAAACAAATACAAAAATAGCCAGCCTTAGCAGGCAAGAAACCCAGACCACAGGTACAACTCAAAGGGCAACAACAATAAGATTTTGGGAAAATCTTAGAAACAACTTCAGTTAGAAGAGTATACAGAATCCACGAAATGTTGTCAGATGTAAGATTCACAGGCCATGATTTTCTCACAAGTTGTTTCCATATTTAAAGCCCTTTTCGAAGCTCTTTTTTGGTTTAATGGTGCGCTTTTTCAAATGAGGAGTTTAAGACCAAAAAGTATTACCTTCCCAAACCTACTCAGCTGTAAATCCTGTTTTGGTTAAGATATCCTGAAAATTTGTTGAAATTCCATACATCGGTTTAGGCTGTGGAACACTTACCCAAAAATTTTAAAAGTGTTGTCATGACAACAACAGTTATTACTGGATACCCCCAAAAGCTTAATCAGCTCTAGATCCTCTTTGGGTAAACATACCCTGAAAATTTGGTGAAAATCCGTGTATGGGTGTAGGCTGTGGAACACCCACAACCTTTATGCCCACAGCTGGCGACGCCGCCCGCACGGCGCAGGGGACACTATAACCCCAAACTGTATTGACTGGGGTTAAAAAATTTTGACACTGTAGCAAACCCACAACCATTGAAAAACCAAATCTGATGTCTCAAGGATCAATTTAGCCAAATCTGCAAACTTTGATTAGACTAGAGGCACAATTATGACAGACAAGTCTAACGGTATCAAGAATAGGGAAAAACATTATTAAAAAACATTGCTTAAAACGAAATATAATCAAACAGCATACACCTTCTAATAAAAATAAATATAAAAGATTTGATAGTTTGTTTCATTAAAAATATCTATAAGCCTGTTAAAAGAATTTAAAATATTAGCCATAGTGTGGATATTAGAAATTGGCAGATTGTCGGTACACAGCGAGAGACTGGCAGATCTTCTGACAATAGGGTTTATAACCAAAAACTGGGGTTCAAAACATCACACCTTGAATGAAACATTTTATCTTTTACAAATAGTCATAGAATTATTGCTGTACAATTTGACAAACAATGTGTATGTGGATATGTACTTCGGTTAAAACATTTTGTTTTTGTATCCTTTGTATGTCAATCAAAATGATAAAAAAACACACAATGTGATTAAAATGTGTCTTAATGTTAGACTAGTGTCCTTATCACCCCATCTTCTCAAATGTAAATTAGTTAATTCCTTAACTATAATTCTAACACCTTGAAACTTTGATATTCAAATGAATTGAGCCAATCAGATTGTAATGTAGAAGTGCATGAAGGTAGGACACAATCCTTGTCAGGTTTTATTTAATTTTTACTTTTATTTACATGTATCAGTTTTACCTGTACTGTATAATAGAACTCATGGCTGTAAATCTAAGGCTTCTGTGAGTTCCTGTCTCTCATCTGACCATTTTAGGTGCCTGAATGAAGAGCTCTCTTTATGAACTGTGGCAGATCTAAACGACACAAAAAAAACAGTGATATATTAAACAAAATAGCTGTGTGGGAGAGATTGCATTAAAAATCCCTGTGACAAATCAACACCGAGTCTGAAGTCTTTCCCAAAGAAAATGAAATGAGCCTTAACACAGTGACAGGAAACTGCTGTTAGTACTGTTATAATTTCATTTCTAAGGATTCCTATATGCCCACTCGGAGAATCAGGTCTAGGAAGGTTTAATGGGGTGGAAGACACCCTGACATTTAGGGCAGCATTCTTATACAGCAGAATGAAATAAAAAATATAAGGGAATAGAATCTTACATTTAATAGTCCATTGACTGCTTAGCTATAAACTTGTTACCAAAATATTTTTAATGCGACTTAATTTTTTTTTTATTTTACCATGTGAATATGCAAGTAACAACATAATTACAGTAAAAAGAGATACTGTAAAGCAAAACTATTGAAGGGTAAATTTTCAAGTGCATTTTCTTTCAAATAAATTTTAAATTACCTAAATAAGGAAACTTTATTGATAAAATCCTAACAAACTCAGAATTAAAAAAAATATTCCGGCCCAAAAAAGTCTCAAGATTATTATTTGCTTGCTTGTCTGTCAATGTAATAACAGTTTCATCTTCTTGATTGTGATGTAACTACAATTAAAGCTGTAAATCTTTCTGAAAAAGGAGCCAATTACATATGACCCAACACTTAAAGACTGAGCCACTTAGCTTATTGGTCATCACACCTGTCAGCTGTTTGTGTCAATTGAATGGAGAGGTTTGTATTTATCACAATAAACCAAACATCACTGTCCATAACATTGAACAGCTGAACAGTTATAGTATTGCGTATTATGTGGAGAAAAACTCTAGCATTACCAACTACCCGCTAAAACATACAGCAGAAACTCTGCCATCTGATCTGTTATAATATACATATAAATAATTTGAATATTTCATTACCCCTTTATACTCTCCTAAAGTTTGATTTTCCCTATTTGTATACTTAACTATATCTTCTATTATCCCACCAGAATCTTGTCCTAACAAGGTCAGAGAACGGAGTGTAAATTATGGGTTCAACTAGTTCTGTGTACAGCAGATGCTGTATAATAAGAACAGTCATAAGTTGAATTTACATGAAAGTGTAACCACTTTTGAGCTCCAAACAGCAGAAAATGCATTCCTTTATAGGTTTCAGTGGAAGTCGGGCAATACTAGAATGAAATCCTGTGGAAATTGGGGGAGCATTACTTGTATAGAGTCCGCTTTATTTGAGATTAAAAGTCCTGTTTGTTTTTTATCATGTAGATATTTTTAATAATGTCATACAAGTTTGACAAAAGCAAATCACAATTTTGACAATATGATACACAGGCAAATGAAGGACCATAAATAAATATGAGTTGCATAAATATAAAAACTTTAACCGTGAAATGCATCTAGCTGGTAGTGCACACAGGCTATAATTTAAAAGGATGGTTTCAGTGAGTTAACCGTTACAGCAGCTTGATTAAAGCTACTAAATAGAGTCATATCAGCAAAACTTTTGTTTGTGCATGTACACTATTCACCCTGTAAGGGGGCTTAGCATAGTTGCACTGAAGAAAGCACCAAAGTTTATCACTCTGTAAAATATAGTTTAAAATTAAATAAATATCATTGGATATTTAATAATAAAAAAATTAGCATCAGAGATGCCCGTACCCCACATCCTGGGAAAATAGTTTTCAACACCATGAGATATAGAAGTAGTGAAACAGTACAAAGATCGGGATACTTTCAGAACAGTGTAAGTTATGTTAAGTTCTAAATGATGTTTAAGTAGAGAAAATAACATCTAAGAGAAACAAAATGCATGCAAAGATAAAGTACTAAAACAAGACAATTCAATAGCAAGATGACAGCATTAACCAGTAAACTAAAAACTATGATGTACACCTACTACCCCTAAGCAATGTCCCTACCACCTATCAACTTCCTACACTTTACAGTTCAGAGATATTGCCTGGACCAAATTTTAAAGGTCAAGGTCACAACAAGGTCAAATGTCAAATCAAGGTCACACCATGACATTGCACACCTACAACCCCCAACCAATGCCCCTACTAAGTATCAACTTCCTACACCTTACGCTTTCTGAGATATAGCCCGGACAAGCTTTTATATGTTGAGATCACCATGACGATGCACACCTACACCCCCTAACTAATGTCCCTACCAAGTATCAACTTCCTACACCTTACAGTTTTCGAGATATAACCCGGACAAGATTTTCAAATTCAAGGTCACTGCAGCAAGGTCAAAGCTCTAATCAAGGTCATACTATTACATTGCACACCTACACCCCCTAACCAATGTCCCTACAAAGTATCAACTTCCTACACCTTACAGTTTCTGAGATACAGGCCGGACTGGCCCGACCGACCGACCGCCCATCCGGACACCATGGGTGAAAACAATACCCCGACAGTCCTTAAGGGCTGTGGGCTAAAAATTACAAATGAAAATGGCTACAGATACAACTAAAACAAATATGAGTGAATATTATTCTTCTGTGAATTAAAAATAAATTAAAGAACAGGATGATTGGGCAATTATGTAAATTATTTAGAAAGATATAAAAATCTTGCAAATTCAGAGTTGGACAACTTACTGCACTTTACAATTGTTGCACAAAATATAGGGACATATCATAAGGAAACCTGATTCATCTGAAGCACCAGCCAATGAACAAGGTAGCAGGTGCAATGAAATCACAGACTACTTTGTGGCCCTTGAAATGTAATGTCTTTTGTGTGTACTGAGTGAGTTGAATCTGAGAACAATCCCTTTTAGACAATTGGTGTCAAAAAGCTTTTTATGTTTATGTAAAATATCTACTCGCTATTCATTTCTACTGTTTTCTTTTTGGGAATATGTATGTCACAAATATCCCCACTAATATATAGAAATAATGTCAAAAACAATGAAAAAAAAATCAAGCAGTTTTGATTGGTCTTTTAACACTAAATCAATCTAGGCTGGCATAAGCAGATCTTGAATTGCTGTAAGGAGCAATACTCTTTTTTTAAAACAATTTACTTTCAAGAATAATGATACCAAATGAATAGATATATAGTAACTAGTAATTAATAGCCATAGTAACTGCAAAATTTTTAATACAAGTGAATGCTCTGCCAAGCATAAATCTTTCTTTTTATTAGAAAATCATAACTTGAAGCCAACCTATATCTTCTTGGTACTAATTTAACGTTGAACAGATCCTTTACATTTAACTGCACATGGGAAATGGGTCAATATTTGGTTGAGGTAATGACTGAAAGTGACATTAAAAGAAAAGAGACAAATCATTAAAGAGGCCTATCAACTGTGATGTAGATTCCAGATGTTACTGACAGACACTGTGTGGGAGTGTCAAGCTTCTCACAAAGCATCCATTACTGGATCTAAAGCCATCTTTTCTCTTTGACAAGAGGTGAATTCTTACTTTGTACTGAAAAACCTCGACATAGAAATCACATTTAGCATTGCATAAAAACTGAGTGACTTGATGTTCCCATTCCAAGAAATCTCTTCTCTTTGAGTTGGTAGATTTCACATTGGTCTGGTGACAATCACATGAGCAGAAAAGGTAGTACTGGTAGGGAACAACTGGGTCTTTTGCATGAACTGAGTGCAATTACTCAGCAAACAAGGCTCCTTGATGATATATGACATTCCACTATAGCTATAGATCCGTTACATTAGGCTACAGTTAAAATTTTTTCAATTGTTTTTTTTTTGTTTTTTGTATGTGTAAAGTAAAACCTTTGAATTTATTAAATAATTGGTACAGTTGATCACCAGGCATTCTCTGACAAAGTATTTCACCATATTCTATATACACTTGCATTGCAGAAAATAATTATCTCAGACAGACTTAAGCATGTAATCACACAGTTTGGATAACTGAAAATTCAATACTTATGATTACAACTAAATTTAACCATGCTGCAGGCAGTAAGAGTGCATTTCAATTTACCACTAGAAATCTCCAGATAAAGGATAAATTAAACACAAATGTCCTTAACACAGACACCCTATATCACTTCTAAATGTTGTTGAAACCTTCAGAAATATATGTCAATACATTCCAGGAATATTTGGAGAAATAAATAGAAGAATATTAAAGTGGCTGGAAAGTACAGTGTAACCTGACATTTTCACAAAGTAGCTTGGAATGTTTGACTGGATGGAAAGAATTAGGATCCCCAGCCCATGGTTTACTGTACTAGTTGGTTTCACATCCCAAACCTAGCGGATCAATAGCAAGTGAGATAATTGTGCACTTTCAAGTCTGACCACACCCATTTGACCATTACTGACTGACCCAAGGTCAGATCTGAACGCATTAAAAGATTCCCAGTAAATGGAATTCTATAAATTTCTTTCACATCCCAAACCTGTAGGACCAACAAAAAGTTAGATATAGGCAATTAGTGCTTCAGGTTCACATGTCTGTTTTCTTATAAAAGGACAAATACTATATATAAGTTGAAATTTTAGTCTGGAGAGAATTTCACGAATTCTCCAGTTTTAAGAAATTCACTGGAGTTCACTTACACTAATGAGTTGCTTGCAGTTAAAAATTTAATACAAATTTAAAATTTGACTAAGATTGAAAAAGAATGACTTTTCACTACCCAACCTTATTAGCCAAAATAGCTAAAACTAATGCCTAGTGAAAATTTCAACATGTAAAGGATATCTGTTCAACATATCACCCTTACATAGATTGAACCTTATGCACCTGAGAACCAGTCAGTGTTCACAAAGATATAAACATTGACTGTGGTTGCCATCTTGTTTCTTAAATAAGGTCAAAATTATTGCTTGTAATAAAGAACTTATTGTATAAATTTCAGGACATTGTCTGGTTAAAACTTTTTCCAAGAGAATGGTAAAGAGAAAATCTAGCTCTTTTCTCTAAAAACAAAAGTTATTGTTTACACACAATGCTTCAAACACTAAAACAAACAGTCAGAGCTGAATGCTGCAAGTGAATTTTCATGCTGTCTGAATATGCAACCAGATAAAAGTAGTGCCACTCTAATGTTATAGTAACCGAAGATAATTCAATGAGTCGGACACCAAATACTGACTAATGTTGAACTGATTAATAATTGTAAATTTATTTTGAAAAAACTTCAAATAACAAGATGGGGGATTTACAGATTCAAAACTCAAGTATGTTCCTTCAGGTACATTCCAAAAAAAGAGGGTGTGTTGAGTTCATCATGGCATCATGTTGTTCATATAGAAAAAGCATTTGAAGACCAAAGCATTCTGGCATTTAAACCATACTTCTAAACTTAACACTCCCACATCATTTCTGTGAAAAATCTAATATTTGGTAGTTTTTATACAAACTGCATCTTATTTGTAGATCTGCAAGAACAACTAAGGTAATTTTATGTAAAGAATTGTATCTAACATTTATTCTCTATAGTACGTAATTATTAAAGTTTGATTTCATCAAAATGAAGTGCTGACCTGATTGGAATTACTGAACGATATCAGTCAACACTGAGGGCCTTTTGATCACCTGAATTCAGTTTAAGAGTAGAAATTTATAGCAAAATTGAAAAAAAACAGCAAAAGCATAAAAACCCAAATGTTATATTACATGCAGAAAAAATGGTAACATGGTTGATCTAATTAGTTTACTTCTGCAAAACATACATACTTTCAACTTGAAATCCATATCCACACATTCATTATTTTTTTTATATTTCCTTTATCTCATCAACAACAAATGATTAATTGTCCAAGTATTTACAATAATAGAATTTATTATATGACATTATTCCAACACTCTTTATAGCAGTGATTGGTTCACATAGGTTTACAATACATTAAATAAAACAAATATTATTTGGATCACAATAGTATGCAAACTTAAACATTTATAAATACCATTTAAACTGTTAGGTTCAGGCCAGGTACATATAGATCAATAAACAGATCTCTTACTTATCCATTCAGTTAAACCCACAGGTTCATGTGTATCTTAGCAAAATATATCCATATAAATCCTATTACTTATAATCTGACCCTTCCCCGGACACTTGTAACACAGCCGATCAGTGCTTGTACTTTAAAGTTTAACTGAAAACATAATAACGGAGAAAGCTTTGAGTAAATTACTGTAAAATTGATACTAGAAACAAGCACCATTCACCTGTGTTGTATTAAATCACACAAAAATATCAGTCGAACAATTATTGATGTTGTTATTTATGAGAATTTCCTTTGGAGGGAACTAAAACATGTAATACAACTTTGACAAAGCAATTTCCAATGACAATATTTCCATTAAAGTCTGTCGACGAGGGAGGGAAGTTGAAGTGCACTGGAACAATATGCTCGAGGCTGTTTTTGAATCAACTACTTCCTTTGTTATTGACTAGGATGAGAACAAGCCTGCTTCATTTCCTTTGATCTTTAATAAATAGCTAGATTTGTAAGATAATTAATCTCATATTTTCTGTTTTTATGTCTGAAATTTGGTTTGCAGGCCTGACTTTAACTTTTCAGTTATTGCCAATGTGTTTCTCATTTACACTCGAAATTCAACAGGTCACGATATTGATGACTGTGGTCAATGTAAAAATTTGGACTTCAGTGTATTTTTATTTAAATTCCTTGATTTAAGTAGCACTGCCATGTATTGATTCTTCTCTTTTTTTTTGTCACCCAATAATGAACAACTGTAACAGTCAATACATGAAAGTTATTGAATCTGTTGTACAGAATTACAAGTTATTGAGACATTATTTGCAACATCTGGCCACAAAACAACTTGAGAAAAATATACAAAAACATGTATTCTGCTTTCCAACATAAAAAAAAACGAGATTTCTTCCCCAGAGTACTTTTGTATTAAATTGCATTAGCTTGAAACACTGTATTTTTTGTGTTTTTGTTCACCAAAAACACAAAGTATTTTGAAACAGTAAATGAATTCAAATGAGACAGAAGCTTGTGCAAATGGATTTTTTGCAATTAAAATCTGGATTAGCTTGCAGAAAGACGTACCCACCTACTGCTGTCTGTTAAATTCCAGACGTCATCTAGCATTCAAAAATCAAATTCTCCCTATATTATTGACCAGGATGACTTATTATTCCATGTGGATGCCAGAGATAGCCCTCCATTTGGAAATATAGTGTGAACCCAGAGATCCATCCCTGCCCATGTCATAAAGTTTTCAGGCATGATGGAGATTAAGCACTATAAAAGTCCTTATTTGATTAGATCAGATTCAGATTCAGGCCAACTTCAGGGTTTTTTTTCAAATAGATGAAAATCGATGGGACTCAAAGCAAGGGTCTTATCAAGGGATAGTTAGGTTTTATTACTTGGCTGGTACCTTAAGGGTTGGTGTGACATATTACCAACTGTTCAGACACTTTCTTCCCACGCATGGAATGCCCCATCCAACAGGATAGCGATCTATCTGCCTAGACATATGTGAAGCCCCATAAGTCAGTCTTATATATATTTTTTTATAAATACACTACTTTTCCTTAACACCATGCACCAAGAAGCAACTGACTGAAGTAACTGAATCTTTAGATAGACACGTACACACCATCCAATCACATGATGGGCTACCCAGCAGGCAATAGGATATCAAAAAGAAATCAAATAGACACTGGGCAAGACATCAGAAACTGATGCTTATTTGAAATTCGAAATGACATCATATGTTAAATGTCAAATAGATCTTTAGTAGCCTAGTCTATTTGACATCTCCAAAAGCCATAAAAATGACATCTAGTAGCCGATATAAATTTGATATCAGCATAAGACATCAATATGATCACCCAATTTGGACTGACTTCATGTCTATATGACATCAGAAACTGACATCAATTTGATGTACTGATAAAAAAATCTGATTGACAACATTTCACAAGTGCTGAAACCGATTTTCAGTAATAAAAATATTGGTTAATAACATTTTGTTTTCACAGTTAATATCACATTACATTGCTTTAACTACCTTTTGTGTACACTTACCTGACACAGCTTTAAGTGATTTCCATGTACTATAACCATTATTCCATGGGAGATAATAATTAATGTTCAGTGGGAACCAGTCAAAATTTATACCATTTGTAAAGATACAAATTATGGGTACAAAAGTTTGAATATTAGAAGCCCTTTTTCTGAACTTTTATCTTTATTTATTCAATCTTTGGCTTGGTTGCAAACACTAAAGTATACATTTGTTTACAAATCAACATATTTCTTGTAAATTTTTGCTGTCACACAGCATTTTAGTTACAGTTTTAAACATAATTGTTTTGTCTGTACCAAAACTTAATTATTTTTATCAAAGCAACATCACAGAGACTAGAGGCCAAGTTAGTAGGTTCAGCAAGTAATTACAGATTGTCACCCCTGCCTAGGTTTAACCCTACTCATGTGAAAAAGTTGAGGGCCTGTCCTAATATGACCCTGGCTGGTGTACAGGATGTAAAATCCAACTTTGACTTAACACAGACTAGATAAATTATTCAGACTTAAATATCATTTAGACATCCATACGATGCATTTGTAATATTCCTAAAAATGATATAATTTTATAGAATACTGATGTTAATCTGATCTCAAATGATATGATGATACTCCACTTGAAATTTTTTTTTTTTGATGTAATTTTTTTGAAATTTTTTGTAACAAAGTGACATCATATTAATGTCATTAAGATGTCAGAAACAATGCCCAAGTAGAATATCAGGTCACATCATATTATTCAAACATCATATTTTCATCATTTGACATGACTACAAAAAGTCATGTTGGGATGGTGTCAATTTTATGTCATTGAATAGGATAATGCAATCACATTAGGTCTGGGTATCATTTTGTCATCTAGTTGATATTGTAGGTATGTTATTGACACAAGGTCATGTCATGTCACATAAACTGGATGTCAGATTTGTGTCAGATGACGTGACCACCTTAAATCATGTCCGAGTGATAGTTACTTGATGTCATATACTAACATGACCAAAACATGATGTCAAGAATTGGACCTGTGCCTACTGGGTAGCTACTTCCTGCCACCTGATAGATTTTCTGCTCACCCCCAGACCAGTATAGTATTTTCTAAACTCTTCAAAACAAATATGGAAGAAACACTAAATGGTGTTAAGGAAAACAAAAGTAGCATTCTATCACTTATTTGCTACGTCATGCTAATGATAAATTCACTAAAAACCTTAAAATACAACAATTATATTCAAGTATTCATAAAATTAAGGAACAAGTTCAATACTAACGGATCCTTTTCAAAGTATGACGCTTTTAAGACTAGACTCAGCAGCATTAAAAACACATTAATACCCAGGCATTTCATCATGCACTAAGTGTTGAGTACAAATTGATCAAATCTTAATACAAAGGTGGAGTGTAGTCACTCCAATATCAAACACATGAAAAGTCACCATTAAACATGCATTAATTCACTTCTGCATGGTATCTTACCTGACATCATGTGCCATAACTCAATACACTTGTTGAACAGGTACTACAATATCAATCTTAACATCTCACCGAGCACCAAACCCATGGTCAGATTTAATTATTTATTACATACATAGTGTGCACATATAAGTCAGGAAACAATGACGTCCCCCAACTTTTATACAAGGTCGCTCAGAAAACCTATACATTTCCAATCAACATTAGTGACGTTAAAATGAAAATCAATATCTCCAATGAGGGCCCATCAGCACCAATCTGATCCAGTATGACCCAATACAATAGGCTCGGATACTTGACCTTTTCAAACTTAACAAAATGGTGGGAAAATGCAAATTAGCCCAGAGATTAAAAACTGATCATTTTAACTGGATGTCGATATGCTGTAAGCCAAAAATTCCTTGCAAGCTTTATTCTACCCATGTGATAATAATCACTTGAAAGCAACTCCAAAATGACAGAACTGGCCCACATGGTCAATCTCCTAATGTTTACAGTGTTCTAGATGTGGTCTGGATTCACTTTACAAAATGAATAAACAGACGTAGACAGCAGATTGCAGACGTTTCTATATCCCCCAAAACGGAACTAACTGGGAATATAATACCATAGCACACAAATAATAATGCAATATCAATAGAACAGTCTTTTTAGTACATTAACCTACCATAATACTAAATTAATGTCTTTGACATTATCATGCAAATTCAAGTAAACCTATGATCTAAAATAAAATATACAAAATATGTTTTAACAGCTTCTGCCAAGCTAATATGTTTTAAATCCACTAGACAACCATTCAAATTGGATTTGTTTGTTTGGGGTTTTACGTCGCTTTCAACACTGTACAGGTCATATAAGGACGGGTAGTTGGAAGGGAAGAGGAAACCAGTACATATAGTTCGCTAGGGTTCTGTACTGTAAACTGTTGACCAACGGCAAGCAACTACCAGCTTTCCCACTTACGGCCATGACGGGGATCGAACCCCGGCCGCAGAGGTGGGAGGCGAGAGTGTTACCACTCTGCCACCGTGGCCCCTCATTCAAATTGGAAGACCTCAACTAAAATATGTGTGGTCAGTAGTTTCGTTTTTAAAAACATTCTAGAACTAACAAACATTCTGTCTATATAAAAATATTTATTCTGTCTATATCAATAAATATTCAAAGTAAGTGAACAGAATATATTTCAAGCTATCATTAACACAGCCTTTTTTTAACACAGTCAGACCCGTTTAAAAAGATCTGCGCTGAAAGCTTCCTTTGATTTTTGTGTCAAAAGTCTTTTTTTGGCACCCTAAGCCTCCACTTAACAGGGGTTTCAACTATGTCTAAAAATAACAGAAACCAAAAACTTATCAAACTTTGAAAAATCAATCTTCTCAAACTAGATATTTCTGCACTCACCTATTATATTTCTATCCACTTCATCATTTGTCGCTTACATCTAAAAATAGCACAACACACAAACTGATTTTTAACACTGAATATACTGTCACTGAGGCGGCAATGTGTCCCCAACACTAAGCACAAAGAGTAGCAAATAAAGACGTTTCTTTTTTCCTCTATTCGAGAAGAAGCATATTCCGGTGCTAAGTAAAAAGGAACTGAGAAATGACAGGAGATTTTGCAGAACTTTAATAATGTATTGTGTTGATTAATCCTTGTATAATTCTCTTGGGAGCATTAATCAATAGAGGAGATGTCATGTTCCTTACAAAATAGCCTCCAGTGGGCTGCCAGTTTCAAACCACTCATGAAATAATCATGTTCTAAGAGTTATCATCTTAAAGAAACACTCCTGTTGTTTATTTTTTTCTTCTGAAAGAGAACAAAAAAGAACTCTTCATTGCTTGCAGAATATGATGCTAGTCACTTTACCAGACAGTCAGTACTTTAATAAAGCAGACTTCTTTAATAATTAAGTACGGGCAAAGAATAAAGGAATTTTCTTTACAATGCTGATACAAATACACACTATGAAGTTTTGAGGTCATATTTTTGTCATCATTAAGCTTGCGTCATGTTAACAATAGTTACAACTAGACTGTTTTTCAGGTTTGGGTAGCCTTGGTAAAGTGGGACTAGATAAGCGAAAAGTTACCTGTGCAAGAGTGCCATCCTCAAGACTTGGCAGAGGATTGAACCTTATACCTTTCTCTTCAAAGACCAGACCCTAACCACTTATCTACAGAGACCACCCAAAATAGAGTAGAGCTTCTCAAATGTCAAGACTTGGAAAAAAGATAGAAATTCTTCGATTTTCTGAGTAATTTGTACAATTTTGTCCCCTTAACATGTAAACATCTCAAATTTCAAAATTATCTGCCACTGTGGTCCAGCGGGTAACACACTCGTCTAGGAGCACAGAGGACGTGGGTTCAAACCTAGGTACAGGCTCGGATGACCACTTAAAATGGTGGTCCTCTGTCATTGGGTAATATCCCCAGAGGCAGTCTAAAGAACCTCAAGGATGTTGATAAATGGCCATCCTTGATCTTCTGTCTTTTACTTAGGGAAATACAAGTCAGTTGAGAGCTTGGACTGTACTTTATTCAGTCGGATGGGTCAAATAGTGCTTTGAGTCCTGTAGTATATGGAGATATTGAGGGGAGTATAAAAACCCAATACAATACAATCTGTCACCATGAACTCACAGTGGTTTTGGAGATTATACCACATATGCCTACTTATACACAGTGAAAGCTGGGGTTCTAATCACCTTTAGATGGTTAGGTCTCAGTTTTTTCCCATATGTTGGCATGAAATGGAACTGAACCCATGACTACAGAGGTGAGAAGCAATGAAATACCAAACTTGTCCTTCTCTCAACCATATGTGCATTGTAACGAAGATACATGTCTTGTTAATATGTGCATAACTTTATAAAATGACACAAAAATCTGACTGGAGCTTAACGCTTTTCATTAGACCTCTGCTTCAAAATACTAAACAATGCTATGTCAATAAGGTACACAACTTGATAAATGGACCTAAAAATCTGACTATAGCTTAAATCCCTTGAATTAAAACTCAGCTGAGCAGTATTTTCTGTTCAGTAGCAGTAAATGTCTTGTTCTTAGTCTTATCATACTACTCCAAGTCATATTTCTTTCACATACATGATTTATGTAGAAACAAATCATTAAAATTTTAATAAAATAATAATTTACAGCAAAAATAATAAATTCTATCCATGCCTAAAAACAGCTGGACACAGTGTTGAGGACCTGCCCCAATATAACCCTAGCTGTTAAACAGCATGTCAAAAACATCTTAAATAATATCCTTTTTTTAAACATCCTAAATAATATCCTTTTTTAAACATCTTAAATAATATCCTTTTTTTTATTTTCCTTTTTTATAGACTGTAGCTTGGGTATTTTTTAGGAAAAATTACTCATTTCGCTCATTTGCAATTCTGGCACTGAATCCAATTTCACCATATCTCCATTTAAAGCAAAGCAATTTAGTAACATGCTACAGTACTGAGACAGAAGGGGGAGGGGCACTGTAATTACACAACACCAAATCATTTCTGATATCTTGATGAGAACAGCTTGTAAGAGTCTTTCTTTTTTTTAAACAGAGCTCAAAGATGGATCCCGTTAACTGTTGATGTGCAAAAAAAGACCATTTAAAGGTGAATATCTTAAACAATCTGAAATGTCATGAATTTTGGATGAAATAAAAATGTAACCGACAAATTAAAGATAAAATTAAATCTAATCCAATCTACTGATTTGCAGGCGCAATGTTTTCCCAACGAAGGAGAACTCAGTGCGCTGGTCAACAACAGCTTTATTTACTCTCATGTGAGAATTATATGTACATTCAAAGAAGTAGACTGACCGGGCTTTCTTTCATTGTAATACATATTGTTTATAAATGATGTTGCGGCACATGCGGACCCAATGAGTTTGTGATCACTGTGATCATACGGGGGTGGACTGTGTTACGGACAGGACAGTCATAATGCACAAAATGGGTATGTACCACCCAGTAAACATTAGAAACGGTTTTAAATGGTTTAAACGTTTACAAAACATTTTAAAACCCTATCTTTGGTTTTCTAAACGTTTCTAAGTAAACGTTTTTGCTGTAATGTTTAAAAACGTTTTTACTGAAAACGTTTATTAAACATTTATAAAATAACTCAAGAAGCTAGGTGAAACGTTTTTAAAACATTTATAAAATAGCTGAAGAAATTAAGGTTTTGCTGGAAATGTTTTTCAAACTTTCATCATGAAATGTTTGACAAACAGTACGCATAAAATGTTTAAACAAAATTGCTTGTCAAATGTTTTAAAAACATTCTATCAAAAACGTTTTTTAAACCTATACTTTTAAACCTTCAAACATGTCCAAACAAAGATGGCTTTGAGTAATAATAGGGCATTTTAGAGGACTTTGTCAAAATTGTCCCACATGCCATCCCTAAAGTATGATTTCAATCAGGGCACAATTTCTAAGCCACTATCTTACAATTTTAGACATGAAAATAATATTTTCAATAATGAGCAACCATACAAAGATATTGTATTTGACCTCTGACTACATTATTATGTTCATTTATAGCATTTTTCTAACATTTATCGCTAAACGTTTAATAAACGGTTTTCATAAAACATTTTAAAAACATTCCATTACAAATGGTTTTCGTACCCATCATTTTTTAACCTTTGCCAAACGTTTCCTTTTAAACATTTGCAAAACCCAAAAATGTTTACTGGGCAGTTGTTTATCATGATTTTCCTGTCCGTAAGACTGTCAAGTAAGTAAGTAAGAAGTATTTATGAAGGTCCGAAAGAGATGTGACCATCGTCTAAGGTGCTGATATCCAAAAAGGTATAGCCCAGTCCCTGAAAGAGGTCAGTGTCCATGTTAGCCTCCGATAGGTGAGATAGGTTATGGTCAAGGGTATGCTGATCTGAACAGGTAATTCTTCAACTGTTTTCTGAATCCAGTGATATTTTCCACTGTTCTAATGATTGAGGAAGCTGCTTCCATTCTGTGGGGGCAGCTACTGTAAAACTATGAATCCCCATGTGTTTGTTTGGTCTGGCTGATGAAACTGAGAGGCAATTGTCCCATGTGAGATCACTCTGTTTAATTTAAGAAGAGAGATATGGGGGTTGGCTAAAATTTATTACTTTGTAAGCAAGAAGGTTGTATTGCAACAGTATATGTTATTGAATAGGAAGCCAGTGCAGTTAATGCAGGAAGGGTGTCACATGAATAAACTTGTATAGTTTGCACACAGTGCGACATAAACTCCGAAGTTTCCCAATATATGCCTTTTTTGAGTGATACAGCAGTGAAATACAGTAGTCCAAGTGACTGCTTACCAGGGCATCTGCCACCTTCATAGCCGTTTCTTTGGGTTGGATACATGCGCACCCTCCATAGTTCCCAGAGATGGTAGTAAGACATGTGACATAGCTTGGCCACGTGTCTTTGCATTGAGTTGTCATGCAAGCAAGATTTTTTACTGCTTCAGTTGGTGACTTCATGGAATTTCTCATTTGATCATGTCCAGCTAAAATGAATGGTTTTGTCAGGATTTAATTTGAGTTCAGTATCTCCCATCCACACCTGGATGGCCTCAAGGCAATTTGCAAGTTCAGTGCCAATAGAATTAAAATTCTTAGAGTCTAGTTCTAAGTAAATCTGTGAATCATCTGCATGTAATTTACATAGAATTTAGATATGACTGTACCAAGAGGAGTTGTGTATAGAGTAAAAAGTAGTGGGCCCAAAACTGAACCCTGAGGAATCAGATTAGGAGTTGAAAAGCATTTAAAAGATGTCTGTATTTTAATCCGCTGTTTTTCTGAGTTGGGGTATGACACTTAAGCACAACCCCATCAATGCCATACCAATGTTGAAAGCAGTCAATTACAATAGACTCATCTATCGTATCAAATGCTGCAGATACGTCCAGAAGGATCAGTCTGACAGCAGTAGCCTTGTGGCAATGTCAGTTTTTACTTTAAGCAATGCACTTTCAGTAGAATCAAAAGCTCTATATGCTGACTTAATTATGTCTGATATGCCCCCTGAGTAATATGCTCATTTATTTGCCTAGCCACAGTTTTCTCTTTAAGTTTGGAGATGTAGCTGAGGTTGGACAGTGGTCTCAAGGCAATTTTTGAGTGTTTCTGTCAAGACCAAAAGGGTGTGATATATTCAGTCTTGGAACAGGATGGAAAACTGCCCTCCTATAGCTAGTAGTTCAAAACACTTGTAATGAGGGTTAAGAGTAAGCGGATACCATCAATTACCCATAATGTTGGTATTGGATCCAAGTCAAGGATTTATTTGGTGTGGACTTGATGATTTTGAGAAAACAGTTCCGACATAATCTGGAAAGCAACCAAGCTATTCTGGTAGGGGCCTGGGACAGGGGGATCAGCATCAGTTGACACTCATCCAAACCTAAGTTTGGCAATTTTGTCTACAAAGTACTTGCCACTAGTGTTGGTTAAACTGGTGATGGTTGTAGGATTTGAGAAAACTATTTTTGGTGATTTATGGAAGATTTTCTTAGCGGATTTTCACAAGGCCTTGGGGTTATGCTCAAATTCCCTAATTATTACTCTAATTTCTGGTTTTAGGGGCTCGGTGGTATAGCACTTAGAGTGCTCACCTTCAACCTCTGAGGTTGCCAGTTCGAATCTCGGCCCAGCCACTTCGTGTTGGAAAGTTGGTAGTTACTTGCCAATGCCCATTGGTTTACAATGCAAAATCTTGACCAAATAATATGCACTGGTTCCTCCACCCGTAAACTACCCGTCACAATATACCCTGGCTGTTGAAAGCGACATAAAACAAACAAAAAAAATTTAATATCTGGTTTTTGAGAGTTCTAAGAGACAGTTGAAGTGGTTCACTGCAGCTCTATAACTACTTGCTTAAGTTTGTGTTTGCGTCTTCTCACTACCATAAGCTTGCTATTAATGAACCATTTATTAACTTGTGGAGTTTTGCATTCATGTATAGGTATATGTTAGTTAAGTAAATTCCTCAGTGTACAAAGGTATTGGTGTGATAATAAACTAGTTGTTTTATACGGGGCCTGGATAAGCTCCGATTCTGCAATATTGGATATGAATTCCAATTTATTTTTCCAAGTTTTCCAACTTTTAAGTGTTTTACACTGCAAGAATTTCTGACAGGAAATGCTGTTGTGAAGAAGATAGCCAGGTGGTCTGATATGTTATTACTTACATAATGACAAACTGAGGGGGAGAGAGGGATTTGCCAGTACAAAGAACATCAAGAATATGTCCATGTATGTGTGTTCATGTTGAAACATGCTGGATAAAATCAAAGTCCGATACAGTTTTATCAGACTGACAGGTATTTACAGCATGAACCATGGAACTCCAGTTGAAACAAAACTTCTTTGTTTATGGTCCAATTTTGGAAATTCATTCTCAATTCTTTTCAGTTGAAAAGATGACTCACATCCGAGTATCTTGTCTCAGCTCATTTCAGGTCAGTTTGCTGCTTACGGGAGTCAACTCAGTTAATACACAGCAGTAAGTTTCATGTATCAGTTCAAAACTCTGTCCAGACAAGTAGTCTAAATCTAAGCATGGTGCAATTGGAACTAGCATTCCGGTCTGAACAGCATTTAATTTCTGTAACTTTTTGTCAGTAAGAATTAAAATCAGATCCCATTGTCATTGGATGTTACGCTAACACAAAATTATTGTGAAAAGCT
The DNA here is from genome assembly GCA_964017235.1 of Sabellastarte sp. h YS-2021. Classification (NCBI taxonomy): domain Eukaryota; kingdom Metazoa; phylum Annelida; class Polychaeta; order Sabellida; family Sabellidae; genus Sabellastarte; species Sabellastarte sp. h YS-2021. Next base: position 173,285,420 of record OZ024929.1, on the reverse strand, counting down.
GTCGTTCTTAAACAGGAATGAAAATCTATGAAAGAGCACCCCACAGCCTGGGGGATAGTGTTGGACATCATGAGATATAGAAGAGGTAAAACAGTACAAAGATCAGGGGATTTTTAAAACAGACAGTGTAAGTTATTTAAATGTCCAGGAAAAAATAACACTTAAGAGAGACAAAATGTATGTAAGTTGATACCATTAATCAGTAAACTAAACATTATGAAGTTGTAAAATGAATTAATTGAAGTTATAGCTGAAGTGTGCAGATAGCACAGTTACAAGAATGTTTTCATTTTATTCAGTGTCAGTAATGTGTATATCTTTGTGATAGAAATATATCTCAAATATGGTAGCATGAAACATCGTTGCAGAGCCAGTGTCAAAACCCACACCTACACCCACAGCCAATGTCTACCAAGTACCAACTTCCTATACCTTACAGTTTGTAAGATATAACCCGGCAAGATTTTAAAGGGCAGGGTCACTACAGCTAGGTCAAAGGTCAGATCAAGGTCACATCATGACACTGCACACATATACCCTCTAACCAACGTCCGTACCAAGTATCAACTTCACACACTTCACGGTTTTCATCTAGCCCAGACCAGAGATTAAAAATCAAGGTCACTATGGCAGGGTCAAAGATCAAATCAAGGTCACAACATTTGATTCTAATTCTAGACATTTATAGTGCTTAATTCGCCCTTAACAAAAGAGGACTCTAAGACACAACAACACCAAGACAATCGACCAATTTCAGTATCTGGGGACAGAAAAGAGGTCAAGCATCACAGAGAACACCAGAGGGTGATTGAGACTAAGGTTGGTATGCCCTGGTATGCAGGTGGGTTTTGAGCTGCTTTCTGAAAAAGGCTAAGGAGGGGGATGCATGTCATCAGGAATAGCATTCCAAAAAGTGGGAACATCAAAAGCAAAGCTGTACCCAGAGAGTTTAACAGACTTATGAGTACAGGGCTAGAACTGTGGAACAACAATTAAATTACCACCATTCTGACTGCATCTGGTACTTTAAAAACTAACTAAAACAAGGCCAAAAGGTGTTTTGGTCCTCTAGCGTGAGCGCAAAGCCATCAGAGACACGAGTAGTGCACTAGGATTTACGAAAGTCTTGTGACAGAAAGAAATTCCAACTTAGATACACCCCACAGCTGGTCCCGAACTAAGACAGTCAACCATCCAAGTACTAACATAGCCCATTGCCGCTTAACTTCAGTGAACAGACAAATAGTCATCACTCTGTGCCACAATTCATGAAAGTCCAAAGCAAAAAAGACATATTAATGGGAAAAAGCTATTGGAGAGCAAGAGAGGGAAATTCAGAATCCACAGGTGTTGTCAATTTCATCAAAGTCCGGAGACCAAAAAAAAAGTGATCAGTAGAAGCCTGAGCTGCAGTGAGTCTCACGCTTAAAAACTGCAGTAAAATTGTTTATGTACTTGTCACATTGTATCAGTTAAGGCCAGTGTCTAATTAGTTCTTGCTGTTGTTAAAGCTATTATTAAGGTGCCAAAGTAATTAACCACATTCATGTAACCCCTCTCTCTCTTTGTAAATGCTTAACATAGTGTCAAACCCTGGCAGTTTATGAGTATTTACTTCATCTTTCACGCCAAAAATGCTTTCCTTACCCCACTTGGGATGCTTTGCATCATTATATTTTCAAATCTTGGGATGAAAGCTTCCCACCCACCTCCCCAGTTTATCCCCACTACACCTTTTCACAGGTTATGGGACTTCCCCTTTTCAGTTATCATCCTTTTTCACACTCACTACACTGCCTATCCGGTCATGTTAACACCATTAGCTGTATACAATCTCTATTGTTAATTTAATTCTATGTGGGCCTTTTTCAATGTCAAGTATTGTTTAAATTTTAATACGTTTAGTACCATGTCTTTGTTATTGTACATCTTAACAGTGTTTTATATTTATGTATGTGGAATAAAGGCTCGTGTCCCAATTTACAAACTTTTGTTTATACTTAAACTCTTAAACTCATATGCTTAACTTCACCTTAACTTCTTCAACATGTGGGTTACGTGTATATTGCATCCACACATTATTGACCCTATTGTCTGACATTGGCCTTGACTGAGATAGATATGGAGCAAAATACTTTGGGAAACCAGTATGATGTTGCACAACTACATCCCCACCACTTTCCCTTTGAAGTATCAACTTCCTACTCCTTACAGTTTCCAGGATGTAGCTTGAACAATATTTTAGAAGTCAAGGTCACTACAGCATGGTCAAATCAAGGTCTCACCATGATGTACCACAACCTACAGCCCCCAACCAATGTGTTCACGAAGTATGAACTCCTATACCCAAGGGTGTCTGAGATGCAGCCCAGACAAGATATTTCCCGCCACGTACCAGTCCATCCAGCCGGATGCCCTGGGTGAAAACAATACCACTACAGCCTTTAAAGTGGGGTGAAAAGGAAAGCCTCCAGTTTTTTACATTTTTCTAGCCGACATCATTAATACTTTGATATGTATGTGGATAGGCTGAACACACATGATTGAACATTTAGATTGGTATTAAATTTGGGGGCCACGGTGGCAGAGTGGTAACACTCTCACCTCCCACCTCTGAGGCCGGGGTTCAGTTCCCGGCACGGCCTCAAGTGGGAAAGCTGGTAGTTGCTTGCCGTTGGCCGGCAGTTTACAGTACAGAACCCTGACGAACTGAAAGTACTGGTTTCCTCTGCCTTTCCAACTACCCGTCGTGATATGACCTGTACAGTGTTGAAAGCGACGTAAAACCCCAAATAAATAAATGGTATTAAATTTGGCAGAACAAGGTATGAACCACACTTTAATTTGCATGTCGTGGGTAAGAATTAACATAACCTTAAAGCATTCTCTTCAGGCAACGCAGTCCACTAAAACTGCTCCAATTCCAGACATCTCCACAAATCTACACTTGCTTTGTAGTTTTTATTTTCAGCAATAAATTTGAGCTGAAGTGCCTGAAGGTTGGCAAAAAAGTGTAGCATATTTTTGTTTACACCAGCAGTCAATTAGGTCTAGTAGAAAGCTATTGGGGACTTGCGTCAATCCACTGTGGGTAATATTGTAACCTCTGTAATTACTGTAAACCAATCAGACTTACAATTACAAGTTGTACTTCAAAATGAATGAAACTGTCTGAAATCTTCGAGTCTGATAAAATTCCAAAGTCACGGGGACTACTGTAAGAGTTGCAACTAAAGGATAAAATGAACAATATTAATCGTGAAATAATACATGCATGAATGCATCAAATCTTAGCTTTCCGGGGTTTTTTTCACTGTCATAATTTTATTCCACCACTTTTGCAACTGTTCCAACACTTCAATTTTATGAAATAATGACCAGTATGATCACTAATACCTTCTCTGATGTGACATAACTGGAGTGTTTATCTTAAAAGTCATATATCATGACTTTAGATGGAATATCAAAAGCAAATTTAAGGGTAATTTTAATTTATTTTGTCGTTTTACTTGCATATGTGAACAAGTGTGCTTCGATGTCCGTACACCAAACAGGCCTGCTTACTATCATGTTTCATTTATACAAATAAATGTTCTGAACACATTCTTTGCCACATACCAAAAATCAGTTTAATGAAAAATACAGAAAGGAATTAGTTCCGGAGTGCAGTGACCCAAGCACAAATTACCAACAAAGAGACAAACTATAAATTTTCATAACATAAAGTTTTAGTGCTGTCAGATTTATTACACTGTGTACAAGCATGTAGTTGTAAAGTTGCAGTAATTACAGCCATAATAACCTGTTATGCAGGACAAGGCAGTGGTTACATACTGTAGAAGTCAAGACGGAATTATATGTGGAATGTATATAAAACAGCTTTGGTCAGGTTTGAAGAAATACAATAAGATACAGGTTCATGATTAAATCTCAAGTCCAAGAAATGGCAGCCTGTCTCTGTGTGGAAACACTGTCTTTCAACTGCACTTAACAAGTACACCCATCCAGCAGACTGTAGATAATAAGGACACTGTGGACAATATACATATGTCAGGTTTTCATGTATCCGTATACTAGCTTAAATACTACACTGTGCGTGGAGGGTACCACACAAATGCATGGATTTGATTGTCCAGGGATGTCAGATGGAGGGCTGGACAGATTTTTGCATATATTACTAGAAATAGATTCTTTTATCAACAAATCTATTATTTAACAGGAAACACCAACGGGCACGTCCAAATTTTCAGAAAACTCACATGGTTGTAATGGCAAAGGTACAAGTGTTGAGATTGCAATTGTTACAAGTAAAGGTATATCCTGAAAATTTAGTGAAAATGCATGGAAGGAATTAATCTGTAGATGTTTTAACATGCCAATAGCAGCGCTAAAAAGGGATCCAAATCACTTCTACATTTCAGGATATATTCACAGGTTTCTGCTGCAAATTTCCAGAGGAATGGTCGTAACACTGAAACAGGACAGTATAAAACAGGCGCTTCATGCTGAACCACCCTCTTTTATTTGACATAAAATCCTTAGCCTGAATTGGTGCAGCTTTCAGAAGTACATTGAAATCTTCTAGATTTCCAAGCTACATTTTATGGTACAAGTACAGGGAAGTAGCAATGACTTGACCATTTGAAGAAAGATTCAAATGTTAATTGCTATTGCATCCCAGAAATAATAACTTCACCCTCTTAAAAAGTTTTAAAATATTGTATATTTGAGCAAAAATGATTCTTTCTTAAACCGGTAGATGAAATACTATTTCACCCAGGTGTTGTTAGATAAAAACTCTTACTGAAAATACTTAAAGGTAAAATTTGTACACAAATGAGTAAAAAGCAATTCTTTAAGCAGGTGACAATATATTTCATTTGAAGACCAAGCAAAAGTGACATGGACTCCCTAACTTTCATGAAATATTGCCATTTACTAAATTTATGACTGACTAAACTGGTGAAATTTTCTGGGGTTTTTTTTTTGTTTTTTTTTTCAACAGAAAAAAACTGGTTAAATTTGGTTTCCACATGTGAGTAATAACAGGCCCTAAGAATTTTTGGACGGAATTAACTGCAAAGCCCCAATGGTTTTCTCAATAGACTCTGTTGGGATAAAGTACTGAACCCAATTTCTTTTTCTAAAAGAAAATCACATGTTGCACCAAAGATACAAGTTTCACTGGGACTGATGACAAGCTGATATTTTTGCTGATCTGTCCTTGATTATACAACAATAAAGTTGTATCCCCTGAATAAACTGGTGAAATTCTATGTTTTCTTTTTTCAGTGGAGAGAAAAACTTGGTTTCCATGTGTGAGTATATATCAGACTCTCAAGAACTCTCCGATGCAATTAGCTTCAAAGCCTCGAGGGTTTTCCCAAGATATACTTTGTTGGGATAAATTACTAAACATGACTTTGCGAATTTAAGTAAATAATAAGTTAATACCTTAACCAATGTACAATTGCTTTACCGGTTGGTCTGACCGGTCTTGCCAAACGACAGAAAAAGCCGTCCTGTGTCATACACCAGCAGGACCAGTCTGATACTGGGCATTTGCTGGGTGGCCCATCGTACTTCATTCCACTCTAGACAGCATGACATCATCGCATCTTTTTCATTGCCTAAACCTGTTTACACCCCTAGTAAGCTGAGAGCGTGGTCGGTTGGCATGGCTTTAGTGTTATTATCTCATAAACTGAAAATTTAAGTATTAAATTTAATTTTTGTAAGTTAATACTTTACCTAACAGACTCCAGCATTTGCCCAGTGCAAGCCGCTCCCGCCAAACTCCAGAAAAAGACATTTTTAGTAGAACTCCCGGTCGGGACTGGTATTGTCTTCCATTCACTAGGTGGCTAATGCCTTCCTCACTCGCCAAGTGTCCTCTGTGTGCCATCATCTTTTTGTTGGAAGCACCTGTAAAAGGATGAAGGAGCAGCCCAAGAAGTGGGGCCCTGTGGGGAGGGCCGGGTTGGACTCCAAAGATTGCAAGTCCAAAGATTCTTGGGCTGAAAGCTGATAACAGAGAATGACAGTTTGCTTGATCCAGAACGATAGGGTAGAAGGAGAAATATCCTTGCTGAAACCTTTCTTGAAGGAGACAAAAACCAGCTCCTTATTCTGCCTGAGTTCCTGGGTTTTGTCCAGGTAATAGCGTAACGCTCTAACTGGACAGAGGGACCTGTCTTCCTTAAGAGATTTGTCCAAGGAAGGGCTTAAAGCAGGAATGACCAGAGGAGCTACACTATCTGGGCCATTCCGGGCCAGCTGGTTCTTAGACAAGAAGGATGAAGACAGGCACAGGGACACCTTTGACCAATCTGCTTGATGCCTGATATTTCTGTTGAGCTAGGCGTGCATTTCACTCCTACACTTGCCCAAGCTCAAGGCTAGCAGAAAAACAGTCTTAAAGGTAAGGTGTTTCAGAGAGGCCTTCTTTCAAGGGTTTAAAGGGGTCCTTAGTGAGTTGATGAAGGACGAGAGAGAGGTTCCAGGCTGGAATGCCCATCCGATCTTTGGGCCTGTCCCTATGGAAACTGTCTAGCAGGCGATCAAGGTTTTCATCCTTGCTGATGTTTAAAGATGAATTGCCTAGTTTGTCAGCTACCGCAGACCGATATCCTTCAATGGTACTGGGTTGCAACTGTTTTTCCTGAAACAGGTACAGGAGGAAATCTGCTAGCTGTCTGATAGAAGGAGATTGGAAGTCCACTTGGTTTGACTGGCACCAACGAACAAAAAGGGTCCATTTTGCTTTGTAGATAGCCCTGGTTGATGGTCTTTGAGGAGCCTCAATTCTTGTTGCCACTTGGTCAGAGAATCCCTGTTGTTTGATCACCTCGATCACCAGGCATGAAGTTTCAGACCGAATAGATCCCTGTGTAGGTTCCCCTTGAACAGCTGAACCACTAGATCGGGTTGCTGAGGTAGGCAGAGAGGAATCTGAACTGACAGCTCTACTAGATCCCAAAACCAAGGCATGTTGGGCCAAACCGGGGCAATGAGATTATCCATTGGCAGTCATGGGACAGGATCTTGTTCACCACATAGCCCAGGAGGGAAATTGGTGGAAAGGCATACAGGTCCAGGCCCTCCAAGGAGAGACTTAGGGCATCCACGGCCCAAGCCTGAGGGTTTGGGACAGGAGATACAAACTTGGGGAGTTTGCTGTTGTATCTGGTTGCAAACAGGTCCACCAGAGGAGAGTGCCACCGTTGGCAAAGGAGGCTGAAGACCTCCTGGTGAAGAGACCACTCTGTCTGGATCACCTGATTGTGATGAGACAGCTTGTCAGCAATCACGTACAGGTGACCAGGAATATGTCACACCTGCAGTGTGATGTTCCTGTGGTTGCACCATGACAGGAGCCTCCATAACAGAGCACAGAAGGATCCTGACCTCATACCGCCCTACCTGTTGATATAGGAGACCACAGTGGTGTTGTCCGTGGCTATCACGACAACCTGTCCCTGACACCCTTGAGCTCTAACATGTTTATGTGTGGCTTGCTTTCAGATAGAGACCATAAACCTCTTGCGATATGATCCCCTAAGTAAGCCTTCTCTTGAGGCGTCGGTAAACAGTTGAAGAGCATGTTGCAAAGGGTGTAGCGGCTGTCCTGGGAGGACATTGTCCTCCTGTAGCCACCACTTCAGGTGAGGGTGAAGGGAGGTGGGTATCAGAATGCATTTCTCAAGAGATTCTGGGATGTGCCAATTCCGTTTGAGGTGCCACTGAATTGGTCTCATGTGTAGCCTTCCTAAAGGCACCTGTTTTTCTGTTGCCGTAAGGAGACCTATGAGGGACATGAACTGTCTTATTGAACAAGATCGCCTTTCAAGGTGAAGGTGTATCTTGTCATGCAAGATCTGCCACCTTTGTGGAGTGGGTTGGACTACTCCCTGGTTCAGGTCGTACCGGTAACCCACAAAGTTGAAGACCTGTTTGGGGTCCTGTACGGACTTGTGAAGATTCACGACCCAACCCAGCTCCTGACAGAGGGTCAGCAGGGCCTGTGTCTGGTAGGAGCAGGATTCTCTGGTCTGACTCCGGATTAGTCAGTCATCTATGTACTGGTGTAACTTAATTCCCTTTGCCTGAGCCATGAGTGGTTAGGAACGAGTTAAAGTTTTACCTCCTTGACCACAATGGTGAACTCCATAGAAGCGGTGGAGAGGCCGAATGGTAAGGCTCGAAACTGCAGAGTTTGATCTTCCAGGTGGAACTGTAGATACTTTCTGGAAACCTGGTTTATATGGATGTGGAAGTAAGCATTGCTGAAGTGGAGCAAAGTGACCCATTCCCCTTGCTGAAGAGACAACCTTAGTGACTCTGGAGTTTCCATCTTGAAGGTTTTTACTTGTAGAAACTGGTTCAGAGCACTGAGATCCAAAATTGGCCTCACTGTTGTTTGGTTTTGGAACCAAACAGAAGCGGTTGTAAAACCCTAGGGAGGACAGGTTGCAGACTTGTTCGTTTGCCAATAGAGACCGAAACAACTCCTGCAAACGGTTCCCGGGTGAGAGGAGGCTTTGTCTGAAAAGGGAGGGTGTAACCGTAACTGGCTCCCATAGAGGCCCATGTCTGCCAGAACACCTGCAGCCTGCCAACTACAGGAGGAGAGGTTACAACAGCCAGAACATTGCTTACACTGGTCACAGAAGAGGACTGACTTACAGAAGAAACAGCTCCTACATGCGACAGGAAAGGGGCGTTTCCTAGAAGCAACACTTCCTTGAAAGATATGTCTCCTGTAGGAGCAAAAGGTACAGGAGTCAAAACAAGACTTGAGGATGCAGGCCTCTGTAGAGGACTGTGTACCTGTCTTGATTTTCGCCTGAGAGGACCAAAGTGCAGAATCTGACCTTTTGTTAGATTTGAACCTTGTTTGTCATAACTTGGGGGCCACAATAGCACTTGTCACAACAGGAGCAGGAGCTACAGACACTGAGTAACTGAAACTGTGAACAAAGTTTACATCTTTTATTGAAACACTTTCTTTTGCGGAGGCCTCGGGTTGTTTGAAACAAAATTTACATTTTAAGCAGAAAGTACAAAGTCCTGGTTGGGAACAAATCCCACACTCGGCTCCTTCACTGAATTCGGAGCAGTATGAACATTTAAACAGTAATTTTCATTTAAACTTATTAATACCACGGGAGGGCTTCGAGCCATGGAAGCCACCCCTCCCTCTACCTCTTGGTGGTCTAGCTGAATCTGTACTGTGGCCAAAAGATCTCCATGCCGGTTGGTCACCATTAGGAGCACGGGACTTGGTACCCTCCTGTTTCCAAGCGCCTAATGCCACTACGGGGTAAGGATGGAAATGATTAGCCTTCTTCTGCGGAAAACCCCCAGAAATCGATCCGGGTTGAGAGGTTCTCATATTTGATTCAAATTTATTCATATCTTCCTCTGCCTTACATAAGGCGTCATCTGGGAAAAGGCCATATGAGTGGAGTGGAGGATTCCTCAAGGCGCACCACTTATCCTGTTTCACACCTGGCTTCAGGTGGTCAAGGTAAGTGTCCCTCCGCATCAGAGTGAAATTGGACATGGTGATAAACAACGAATCTGTCATGTGTTGCATTGACTTCCCCAGACATATGGAAACATTCTGGTTAAAGCTGCACAAGTCTCTCAGTTCTTCCACTGTTTTCTTGGTCGCCTGTGAGCCTTTGCCTTTGGATTCCTTCTGAAGGAATCTGACGTTCTCCTGAATTTTGTCCTCCAATTTTGTAACGGTTGAATCCTGCCGCCTGGTTGCAGATATAGGCGGTTTCCCGGGTGGTCTCCTGAGGGAGTGGCCTATAAGGTGGGTGAACCAAAACCGGTTCCAGACGCCTTGGTGACCCAGCTAGACAGGCTGTTTAACTTAGATGCATCACTGGACCAGTAATGAACAGAACGTCCTGATCTGGCAGTAGCTGGATCAAGCAAGTTATGACTGTAGCACCAGCGGAGTTGACTTTTAGGTGGCTTTAAAAACTGCTCAGTCTGAAAACCTCCAGCTTCCATGGCCTTTGAATGGTATCCAGATATGGTGTACCGTTCAAATCCTCAAATTTTTTGCAAAGCTATTCTTCAGCAGGGAAGGCAACAGAAACCTTACCAACTGGCTGTGGACGACCTCCAGCCCAGGGGTTGTCAGAAGAACTTGTAGCAGAAGACTCAAGGTATGGAATAATGTTCCACCCCATATAAGATCTAACACCTCTTACTGTCTCTCTATAAGATTGGTCTTCAGTTTGAATGTGTTCCTGATCCGGTGGAAGCTCTGTATCAGAACCAGTAACCACAGGGGCGCCGGAAGTGGAAGAAAATGGTTCACGTTCTAAACTGGATTCACCATACAAATCTTAAAGAGGAGATTTCATTTTAAAATCATGTTGATCTTCCAGGACTTGGTCCAAACCGGACCGATCAGGAACAGATGGGTAAACAAATGGCGTCTTAGAAACAAATGAAGCAGCCAGGGATCTAGTTTACCGGTGTTTCAACTGGAGAGAAGACAACATCAGTTTTTGGTTTAATAGTGAGCAAAGCTTTCAATCCTGGTGAAACGCGTTGCCCATTCATCTTGTAGATTAACTAAACATTTGCCCAGGTCAGTAAAAGGACTGGAAACCGTAGCAGAACTAATAGAAGCACTCACCGGTGCAGAAGAGGGACAATTCTCAAAGGTAAAACAGCTTTAATTACTGAAATGTCCTGTGGATCTATGAGTTCAGTGTCTCGTTTACCTTCTGCCTTCTTTTCTTTTCTAATGTTATATTTCGGAATGGCCAGCTTACATGGTTCCTCACCAAGTACACAAGTGTTTGACCCTACCACTTTCTCTCGACATCTTGCATACCAATCATGCTGATCAACAGATGCCATTACATGGCCACAAACTCCCCTCTTCTGCCTGGAAGTAGACGCCATAATGATCTATGAACTTAATTTCACAATTTTACACAAAAAAAATAATCCACTCGACAGAATATCCTGAGAAAACACAATATTTGTACACTGCGAAATAAAATTTGACTTGAAGAATTTGCGCCAAACAAAAAGATGATGTCACACGGAGGACACCTGTCGAGTGAGGGAGGCATTGGCCACCTAGTGAATGGAAGACAATACCGGTCCCGACCAGGTGGTCTCCTCAAAACGTCTTTTTCTGGCATTTGGCGGGACCGGCTTGCGCCAGGCATATGCTGGAGTCTGTTAGGTAAGATGTATTAACGCAATATGTAAATTTTCATTAGTAAATTAAATTTTTATTAGTTAGTATCTTACCTAACAGACGATAGCTATACTCCGGCGCCAGCCGGCCCCGCCTAACACCAGAAAAAGACGTTCTGAGTTTCACTTCCAGCAGGACCGGTACACTACCATACACTCGCCAGGTGGCCTAGTCCCTGCTTCATTCGCCAGAGGGACGTGACGAATTAGCATTTATTTTTGTTCCTCCAGAGTTGAATCCGCTATGAGTTGAAAGCGGGGAAGGCCGGGTGGGAATCTCCCGTCTGTTAGGTAAGATATTAACTAATAAAAAGTTAATTAACTAATTAAAATTTGCAATTTTATTGCATTAATACATCTTACCTAACAGACGATAGCTAGAATAACTAACCAGTGGACGGAGGGCAGCTTACTTAGGACTAATAGGAACTCTACATATGGGAAACAGGTTCTGGCCTAGCTGATAGTAGAGCCATAAAATAGATCCTAAAGCTCCAAAATTTGTCCCCCCCCCTTTTCTGCTCTGAGGGAAGGAAGAGAGGAAGAGTTCAGTCCCTAGAGATTCTAAGCACACCCTAGCAAGAGTTGAATAAGGCCTCATACCCTGTGCACCTAGCACCTAGGTAAAAAACCTTAAGTACAAAATAGGTCATATCTAAGCTGGACCTATACTAAACAAAAAACCCTAACAATTATATATACACAGGGAAATAGCAAAGGAGGTTCAGTGGTGGATCTGCTGGGCAGCCACCACAGGACCCAAATGAAAAAGCTCCGAATCCGCCCAAACAACATCTTTCATGTAGAATTGGGTGAAGGTGTTCCGGGACTTCCAGTGGCATGCTGCTAGGATATGGTCCAAGGAGATGCCACCTTGAAAGGCTTTAGAAGCCGAGAAAGCTCTAACATCATATGCTCTAACCTGGTGCAACATTAGAACATCCTGATCTGACAACTCATAAAAACAAAGGATAATTATCTGCTTAATCCAAGATGAGATAGTAGCAGGCAAGATATCCTTAGTGAAACCCTTTTTAAAGGAGACAAAGACCAGCTCCTTGTCTTGTCTTAGATCTTGAGTCTTGTCCAGATAATGGCGTAAAGCTAGCACTGGACAGAGAGACCTATCCTCCTTGAAGGATTCATCCAGAGTAGGGGCCAAAGCTGGAATAATCACTGGGGCCATACATTCCGGACCCTCCTTCGCCAAGTGGTTCTTGGACAAAAAACTTGCAGAAAGGTAAGTGACACTTTCGACCAATCGGCTTGGTGTCTGATTTTCTTATTTAACCAAGTGTGTATCTCACTCCTATGCTTCCCAGAGCCTAGGGCGAGGAGAAAGACCATTTTGAAGGTCAAAGAAGCCTTTCTGAGGGGTTCAAAAGGAGGCTTGGTGAGCTGATGTAAAACCAAAGAGAGGTTCCAGGAGGGCACTCCACGACATCCTTTGGGTCTATCTCTGTGAAAAGTATCCAATAGCCGATTCAAGTTTTCATCCTTGCTGATATTCAAAGAGGCATTGCCCAACTTGTCTGCAATGGCTGACCTGTAACTATCAATGGTACTAGGCTGAAGATTCTTCTCCTGAAAAAAAGATGCAGGAGAAAATCTGCTATTTGTTTGATAGATGACGACCTGAAGTCCACCTGACTTGTTTCACACCATCTAACAAAAACGGACCACTTTGCCTTATCGACTGTTCTGGTTGAACATCTCTGAGGAGCCTCAGTTCATACCACTAGAGAACCCTTGCTCCCTGATTGACTCAGCTCTAGGAGCCATGCATGAAGGTTGAGACTGGTCAGATCCCTGTGAGTCACCGTGTTGAATGGTTAGGTCACCAGATCGGGGCGGTTTGGGAGACAAATGGGTATCTGGGACGACAGATCCATTAGTTTGCAATTGTACCTGGTCACAAACATGTCCACATGTGGAAGATGCCAGGTTTGACACAGGAGGTCGAACACCTCCTGATGAAGGGACCATTCCATCTGGATGATTTGACCTTGCCAGGACAATTTGTCCACAATCACATTCAGACAGTCTGGGATGTGCCTGGCACTTAGTACAATACGTGTCAGATTGCAGCAGCACAGGAGTCGCCACAGAAGGGCAGAAAGTGAGGCTGACCTCATACGCCCCCCCTTGTTATGTACGCCACAACTGTAGTGTTGTCTGTGGCAACCAGAACAGTTTCACACTGTTCTATGTGTTGGAACCTTTTTAGGGCCAGTAAGACAGACTTTAATTCCAGAAAGTTTATGTGTAATCGACTTCCTGGAACTGACCAAGAGCCGCTTGCTGTGAAGTCGCCAAAGTGAGCACCCCAGCCTTCGTTTGAGGCATCTGTGAAGACCTGAAGGGCATGACGCAATAGGTGCAGGGGTTGACCTGGTAGGACATTTGCTTCCTTGGTCCACCACTGAAGGTGTGGGTGAAGAGTCCTTGGGACTGGGATCTCCTTTTCCAGTGACTTGGGAACCCTCCAATGTCTCTTGAAGTGCCACTGAATGGGCCTCATGAAGTCTGCCCAGAGGCACCTGTTTTTTCGTTGCTGTGAGGAGGCCTATCAGAGACATGAAATTCCTGACAAGGCAAGTCGGATTGGACAGGAGGGATGACACCATCCGCAGAATTGATTCCCAACGGTTTTGGGTCGTAATAGGTTGTATTGGTAACCCAGAAATTCAAAGACCTGTTTGGGTTCCAACTTTGATTTTTGGAGATTTACCAACCAACCAAATCCTGGCAAAGGGCGAGGAGGGACTGGGTGCCCTGATGGCAGGATTCTCTGGTGGGGGCTCGAATCAACCAGCCATCTAGGTACTGGTGGATTCTTATACCCCATACCGTCAGATTGAGCCATCAACTTGACTTCTTTGACCACACAAGTGAACTCCATAGGAGCTGTTGAGAGGCCAAAGGGATGGGCCTGGAACTGATAAGTTTGGTTTTGGAAGTGAAACCGGAGGAACTTCCGGAACCGGTTGTGTATTGGAATGTGGAAATAGGCGTTGCTAAAATCCATTCAACCCATTCCCCTGGTTGCAGAGAGATTCAGGTTGTTTCTGGGTCTCCATTTTGAATGTTTTTAAAAATGTTCTCAAAAATTTGTTCAGAGCGCTGAGATCCAAGCTTGGGCGCCATTTCTGATTTGGTTTTGGAACTATGAATAGCCTGTTGAAAAAGGCTAGAGGTTCGAACCCTCACCCTCTCTACCGTCTTTTTGTGAATCAGTGCATGCAAAGCTTCCTTCAGGTAGAGGTTCCTGACGGGGTTTGCATACCCACCATCAACGGATCTCTTACTAGAAGAGGTCTGATTTTGAATGGAAGAAGGTAACCGTCCTTTAAGATTGACACTTCCCTTGAATTTGCGCCCAGGGCCCAGGGGCCATTTCTGACTAACGTTTTGCAGGCGACCTCCCACTAGCTGAGCATGTGCAACATTGGGGACATTTAGCACACTTGGGACACAAACACAGTGATATACAAAATAAACACTTTTCATAGATTTTATTTCTTTCTTTGCATCTGATAGAGGTCTTATGTCTTTCTTTTCCGACTGCCTTTTGACATTTATTGCAGAAGGTACAGGACAGGCAACAGGACAAGATATATTTACTTGAACATTCACATAAATGTTTGTCTTTTACATCTTCCACAACATTCAGAGGCCAGGTCACCGGCACTGGGTCTATCACACAATAATTTTCATTGATTCTGTGAGTTGTCTTTAGGGCCTCGGGAACCACTTCGAGGCTGACCACCTATGCCCCTACCCCGGGATCTGCCACGACCCCTAAAATTTTTCCAGGCCGGCATATCCTTTCCAGCCTAACCAGATGCTTTGGAACTTTCCTGGTTCTTCCACCCAGTTGAGTAAGGCTGGTATCTATTTTGCTGCAGCTTCTTATGCCCACCAGTGAACCCCCCCTGGCCTGGGCCGGGCTGGGGAATACGCTTAGCACTTTCATACTGGGCTATCTTGTCTTCCGCCTTTCTAATCACTGCATCAGGAAACAAGGCGTAACCGTTCAAGGGATAATTCCTCAATGCGGAGAATGTATCTGGTGTAATACCTTGCTTGAGATTTTCTAAAAAAGAGTCTCTGCGCAGAAGGATGAGGTTTGCCATTTGGATGAACCTAAAATCAGAAAAGGGGACTTACCCACTGCAAAACTGACATTTCGGTTGAAGGTGGTAAGGTAGTTTAATTCATCCAAGGCAGCTTGAGCTTTTGAAGATGACCTATCTTTACCCAGTTCAGATTGCAGGACCTTAAAGTTGTTCTTGGACACTGTCTTGGATTTTTGTGATACACCCCATTAAAGCTTGCAGACTGATTGCAAATATAACTTGCTTCTTTTGCAGTGTCTTGAAAAATCTGAAAGGAAGGTGGTTGATATGTCTCAATTGATGGCTTAGCAATCCTTGAAAAGGCACTATTTAACTTTGCTGTGTCGTTGGGCCACGTATTGACATATTTTCAGGGCCTAGTGGGGACCTTAGGCTCAGTAGGATGGATACCATACCAACGACTTTGTGATTTCGGAGGGTGCAGGATTTGATCCATGTGAAGATCTCCAGGTTCAGTTGACTTTGAAGGATATCCTTCTATCAGACAAGGTTTAGATTTTCTTTTTGCAAAGCCAGTCCTCCGGGGGCAGTACCACAGATACTTTCCCTACAGGTTGGGTGCAATGGCCAATCCAAGGGTTATCTGCCCTAGAAGCTGGGGAATATTCAAAATCTGGAATATGAGTCCAACCCATGAAGGCACAAACTCCTCTAACAGTCTCCCTATAATTCTGATCCTCACTCAGAATTCTGTCTACATCTCCAAAATCCGGATCCTGCTGGTCATCCGGTTCAGACACTTCTCCTTCCTCAATTTTGTCTTGTGGCATGACATCCCAGGCTGGGACCGGAAACTGGCCAGAAGAAAGTTCAAAAGCAGAGACCAGCC
Source organism: Sabellastarte sp. h YS-2021 (assembly GCA_964017235.1). Lineage (NCBI taxonomy): Eukaryota > Metazoa > Annelida > Polychaeta > Sabellida > Sabellidae > Sabellastarte > Sabellastarte sp. h YS-2021. The sequence goes on along the minus strand of OZ024929.1, from coordinate 173,269,214 downwards.
CAGACTGTGCAAACACTAGTTCCGGGTCAGTTTCTGGGTATAAGTTTTCTCATGGTGAAGACATGTCCAGAGAAGTAGAAGTTTGTGCTCTATCTGGGCCAGAAGCCACACCGGCTTGGCCAGAAAGAACAGTTGAAAGTAAGAAGGGGGTTTGTGATAAAGCTCCAGCTGGAGGCTGATGAACAAATGGTGCCTTGACAGGTGAAAAACACGGCTGTGGAGTAGGACATTGACCCACCCTTAGTAAAGCTTCTAACCTGGCCATTCTGATGGACCATTTTCGTCTAAATCTTGCAACTTTGTTTGTGCTCTATCTGGGCCAGATGCCACACCGGCTTGGCCAGAAGGAACAGTTGAAAGTAAAAAGGGGGTTTGTGATAAAGCTCCTGCCGGAGGTTGATGAACAAATGGTGCCTTGACCGGTGAAAAACACAGCTGTGGAGTAGGACATTGACCCACCCTTAGTAAATCTTCTAACCTGGCCATTCTGATGGACCATTTTTCGTCTAAATCTTGCAACTCTTTGCAAAAAGATGGCTGAGGCAAGGATAAATCAGCAGAAGTATTGTGAGAAGCATGATCCGTGTCCTCATGTTCGACTTGAGATAAAACAGTAACAGAGGTCGGGTCTACAAGAGTATCTTTACTCTTCTGCTTTTCCTTCCTAATCTTATATAGTTGTTGCAAGCTGAATTACTTGTTCAGGGGTCAAAAGGAACTCACAAGGAAGTTAATGCACGGATCCTCCCCAAGACCTTTGTCCCTGCACCACGTATCTAGAATGTTTATCAAAAGAGGCCATTATGTGTCCACAAGCCCCCTTACGTTGTCCAGGTGATGCCATGATGATTCCTCAATAATATGAAAACACTAGGACGAATCACCAATGAAAATTAAGGAAATATCCACAAACATAACACTGTTTCTAAAACACAACTTTCAAATCACGCTAAACGAAAAAGATGCTATGACATCACGTCTCTCTGGCGAATAAAGCAGGAACTAGGCCACCTGGCGAGTAGATGGTAGTGTATGGATCTCACACCTGCGTTTGCTTGAACCCAAAGCAAAGAGGAAAATAGTCTTGAAGGTCAAATGCTTGAACGAGGCCTCTTTAAGGGATTCAAAGGAAGCCTTTGTGAACTGGTATAGTACCAGGGAAAAGTTCCAGGAGGGAATGCCCCTCAGACCCTTGGGTCCTTTTCCGTGCAAGCTATCCAAGAGATGAGTGAGATTATCATCTTTGCTGACAATAATGTGCGAACTTCCTAGTTCGTCTGCAATGGCTAATCTATAGCCATCGATAGTACTTAGCTGTAACTTCTTGTCCTGGAACAAATCCAGAAGGAAGTCGGCTATGGATTTGATAGGTGGTGCCCTGAAGTTCACCTGATTACTGAGGCACCACTTTGTAAAAAAGGTTCACTTTGCCTCATAGACTGATCTGGTTGAGACTCTGAGGGGCCTCAATTTGTGCTGTCACTGCCTCAGAGAGCCCTGCTTCTCGATTGCTGAGGCTCTAGGAGCCAGGCATAGAGATTTTGGTTTGGTACATTCCTGTGGGGGATCTGACTGAAGGGCTAGGTCAGCAGATTTGGCAAGTTGGGCAGGCACAGTGGGATCTGACTCGACATGGTAACTAGGTCCCAAAACCAGGGCATGTTAGGCCATGATTCTCCTGCACGATTACCCTTGCAACTTCTCCAACACTTTGCCCAAGATGGTTACTAGTGAGAAGACATAGGGTTCCCGATCCTTTCAGGGCAGGCTGAGGGTGTCCACTGCCCAAGCTAGGGGGTCTGGAACCCAGTGAAACAAATTTGCTGCTGAACCTCGTTGCAAACAGATCTACTTGAGGCTGGTGCCACTTGGAGCATATCAACCGGACCACCTCTGGAAAGAGAGACCACTCTGTCTGGATGGTCTGGTTTAGTCTGGACAGTTTGTCTGCTATCATATTAAGCCGGCCTGGAATGTGTCAGGCCTTGAGAGTCACCTGTTTTCTGGAGCACCAGGTCAGGATTCTCTAAAGAGGGATATACAGAGGGCCCGACCTCATGCCTCCTTCCTTGTTTATGTAGGTAACCACTGTAGAGTAATCTGTTGCTATGAGTACTATTGGTTCAAGCAGAGGTCTTGGATCTCTTTTGGGCGAAGAAGACCACCTTTAGTTCCAGGTAGTTTATGTGCAACTTGCTTTCTCGAAGGGACCAGGTTTACCTTGCAGTGTGCTCCCCTAAATTGAGTGCCCCACTCTTCTTTTGATGCATCTGTAAAGATCTGCAGAGCATGCTTGAAGGGATGTAAGTGCTGGCCCTGAAGAACATTTTCTTCCTGAAGTTACCATTTTAAGGGAGGGTAGAGCTTATGGGAATGGGAATCACCTTTTCTAGTGATTCTGGTACTCTCCAGTTGTTTTTCGTGTGCTACTATTTTGGCCTCACATGGATCCTAGGTCGGTCTCTTATCAGGGACATCAGCTGCCGGACCACACAGGTTGGCTCGGAAAGTAGTTTCTGTATCTTTACATTTAAGATCTGCCACCGCTCCAGAGTGGGTTTGACCTTGTCTTCTTTGAAGGCGAACTGGTATCCAACACAGTCGGAGACTTGCTTGGGATCCAGTTCTGTTTTCTATATGTTTACTACCCAACCTAGTTCCTGACACAGGGCTACTAGGGTTTGTGTATGCTGGAGACAGGTTTGGTGGTATCTTACTTGGACCAGCCAGTCGTCAGCCATCAGTTTGACCTCCTTTGCCACAACTGTAAACTCCACTGGTGATGCAGTAAGGTAAATCCTGGACTGTGTGTTTATTGCTATATAGAAGTAGGCGTCCTTGAAATCTATGGAAGCGACCCACTCTCACCTGGAGTTAGGTGCTTATTATGGTGTTTCCATTTTGAAAGTCTCTGATTTCAGATATTTCTTCAGCTATTAGGATTGGCTTCCATTCGCTGTGGGGTTTTGGAACCATGAAACGTCTGTTGAAGAAAGCCAGTGATCTCAGATTTTTTACCTTTTCTACCGTATTCTTTTCAATGAGTCCATGTAATGCCTCCATCGGGTAGCTGTTCCTGAGAACCACTTATTATTACTGCAGACCTGGTCGGTTTCAGAAGGGGAGGGTGTAGCTTCCTTGAGGATTCTTATGACCTTGGGGCTGGCCCCTAGGGAGGCCCAAGTTTCCCAAAACTGATTCAGTCTGGCTCCGAAAGCCGGATTTTGAGCAACATTGTGGACATTTCTGACATTTTGGGCAGAAGACAACAAATTTACACAAGAAATACCTTTCACATATTTTAATTTCTCTCTTGGTCTTACAAAAAAGGGACTTACGACTTTTACAAAGAAGGAAGTCATGTGGAGGGGAGATGTCCCGAGTGCTGCTACTGTGCCAAACTTGACCCTTGGCTTCAACAGGTCCAAGTAAGGTCCCTTCTAAGCAGTATGACATTAGCCATGTTGATGAACACAAACTCTGGCATAGAAATCTGACATAGTCCTGCATAGATCTAGCAATCGCTTGAGTGATACTTTGATTGAAAGTCATAAAGTAAGCCGTTCTTCACACGCTTCCTGTGACCTGGAGGCAGACTTCCCCTTTGTCTTTTCATCTTGAACACTTTTAGGTGAGTGGCCAGTGTCCCGTACTCTGGTTAAGCATTGACTGAACCCAGCGGCCTGGTTATAAATAAAAGTAGATTCCCTAGCCACTCTCTCCCACTTTCTCAAATCTCTTGTGAAACAGGCCTTGAAGCCAGCATTCTAGTGGTCAGATTGGGCTCAAGTCTGGTGAAGGCACTGTTGATTTTGGCTGGTTCCTTTCTCAAGTAAGTCACTCTGGAACCTGAACAGTCTGGTTTCCTAGCATGCACATTGTACCATCTGAGTTATCATTGATCTTAGCTGGCCACTTGGATCCTTGGTCAATGCAGGTATAGATAAGGCCTCTTATATGGGTACAGATTTTGTCCTAGTTCTCCCTACTAACATCACTGATCAGTTGAAGGCCCTAGGGAAGGGTGCTCATCTCTGCTCAAATTGACATTAGTAGGGCGTTTAGACACATCAAGGTGGATCCATTGGATTATGACCTTCTAGGGCTTCATTGGCGTGACGTTTACGTCGACACTTGTGTTCCGTTTGGGAGTCGGCATGGTTCCCAAATTTTTCAACGCGTCAGCGACGCTGTGCATCATATCATGCGTCATCATGGTCATAAAGTCATAAATTATGTGGATGATTACCTTGGATTTGGCGCAAGAGCCTCATTTGACCTTTTGTTCGACCTTTTGCAAAAATTGAGTCAGATTTCTGACATGGTCAAGGAATGGAAAAATAAGAAAACTTGTCCAAAGCGTCAACTCCAGTACTTGCTAGGTCATTTGCTTTACATACATAAATGAAAAAAGACCTGCGCGTTTTTTCTTAAACAGAATGCTTCAAACTCTTAATGCAGGTCATATCCACAGGATTACATTGGCTCCAGAATTTCATAGGGATCTTAGGTGGTTTGACAGATTTTTGCCTCTATACAATGGGGTATCTTTGTATGATCACAAGAAATGTGATCACCAAGTCCACCTGGTCACCTGTCTACAGGGTCTGGGGGGGGGGGGGGATTGGCAAAACTTAGTGTATCCTCTACCAGTCGTCTATGGGTACAAAAATTTGAATATTGCACACCTGGAGATGGTAAATATACTTGTTGCTGTTAGAGCCTTTTGTGGTCAATGGGCTTCCAAAAACATTTTGATTCACTGTGATAACCAAGCGGTAGTTTCTGTGCTTCAGTCTGGTATAGCAAGAGATCCTTTTTGGGGCACTTGTGCCCGAAATATCTGGCTCTGGGCAACCACTTATGATATTGAATTGAGTTATGTCCATCTATTGGGCAAATATAATAGAACGGCTGACCTCCTGTCTAGGTGGTCAAATAGTGTAAATGATCAAAATGAATTTAAAATGTTAGTACCTGCTGCTTGTTGGGTGCCTGTCACCTTAGAAATGACAGAAATTGACAATGCTATATAATTCTGACAGTTACTATACTTTGTTGTAGGAAGCCAAAAGGTGAAGTCACTGGCCACCAGAGCTTCTGTTAGATTGCAGGCTGCCTTCAGACCATCTACTGTAAAAGCCTATACATCAATGTTTAGAACTTTTATGTGTTCTTGTGTGTTTGTGAATCTGGATGTCAGTAATCTGGATGTCAACGGCATTCTGGCTTATCTGGAGTGTTTGAATTTCAATAAAGTTTCTGTAAATATGATCATGAATCACTTGTCTACGATAAAGGCTAAACTGGTGGTTTTGGGTTTGAATCCCTCACCTCTGGATCATAAGAAAATCAAGTACCATCTCAGAGCTTTGAAATTAAACAGACCAATCAGTGTTACCAGTCATAATATCATCACTGTCCATATGCTATTGGAAAATGTTTATCAGTGTGACTACCTTTATATGGGCAAAGTTTTCAAGGCTGTGTTCCTCTCTGCATTTTTCGGGTTTTTTAGGTTATCTAACCTTGCCCCTCATTCTTTGACCACATTTGATTTTACTAGACATGTAGCTGGGGGGATGTCTTCTTTGAAAAGAATATGGTGAACATTTTACTTAAATGGTCCAAAACTCTTCAGACCAGGGATCAGGTCAAGGTCATATCTCTTCCTCGCCTGGGCAAAAGTCCCTTCTGCCCTTATAGGGCTTTAAAGACCTTATTCCATTGGTACAAACCCTCTAAAAATGATCCACTCTTTCAATTTCAATACACATCAGGATGGAAAGTCTTAATTGACTCAAAAATTAGGAAAGCATTATCTCTCATTAATCAAAAGTTGGGTTTATCTCCTCACTTTTTTACCTTCCATGCTTTCCGTTGTTCAGGTGCCTCTTTAGCTTTTAATGCTAGTGTTCCCATTCAGGAGATTAAGGTCCAGGACACCTGGACGTCAGATAGTGTGTGGAGGTACATTCATGATGATCCCACTCGTTCGTCTGCAGTGGCTACCACTTTCCAAAAAATGCTTACAAGTTAATAAAATTGAAAATTTTAATTACTTAAATGTAGCTTTTATAAGCTACAAGCTTACCATGTGGGACTTAATGCTGTTCTCGGGTTGCCACACCTGGGGCCAACGTCTTAGAAAAAAAGATCGTTCTTGTTAGCCACCGGATATACTGGTAGTTGTCGTCACGTGATAACTTCTGACCAATCGCCCTACTTTCTCGTTGAAATTTTTATTAAACCTACCCCTCAGCTGTAAACAGCGGGGAGGCAGGGTGGGACTCTCCTAAGTCCCACATGGTAAGCTTGTTACGCTACAATAGCTTACCATGTGGGACTTAATGCTGAATTCAACCGCCCGGTGGCGGGATTACAGCTGAGACTGGAAGATATGTAATTTTTTTCTAAGATTTGAATTAATATATACAGAATAGTGCCAGTAATGCCAGTCCCTTTTACAGAGCCCCGATCCCGAAGATCGGGCCTGTAACGAGCCAAAAACCTGAGTAAAAAGGGACAGTGCTAAAACTGTCCAGATGTTTGGTAGTAGGACGGAAGTGCAGCGGTGCTCACTTCGAGGTCTAAGGGTCCCTATTAGACCTTCACGTGTGACTGACCAACCCAGTGGTCGGGCATCTCATGAAATTTTTAACCTGAAATATGAGATTAACGACAACTGACTAAGTCCTTAATAGAAATTACCTGATAATTAAAAAATAAAATGACCTTACCCGTAACATCTTGAAGGTAAAGGAATACCTAGATCCTGGGAGAGACTCCTGAAGACTTGGTTGTAGCGGATGTGCCCCCCCCCTTTTTCTTTCCGAGGACAACTGGTCTGAGGGGAAGGATCTAGGACTTGTTGTGCCGCCACTACGGGTCCCGGATACATATTGTTGTCGGTGTCCGACCAAGTAAGGTCTTTTAGGTAAAAATTTGTGAATGTGTTGTGAGCTTTCCAGTGACAGGCTTGCATGATTTGGTCCACCGATACTCCACCGTAAAAGGCCTTAGAGGCCGCGAAGGCCCTAATGTCATGCGCTTTGACTTGGACCAAGTCCAAGGCTTGTTGATCTGCTTGTTTGTAACAAAGTAGAATGGTTTGTTTCAACCATGAGGAGAGTGTAGCGGGTCTGATGTCTGAGGTATGTCCTTTCTTAAAGGAGATGAAAAGGAGAGAACGAGACCCTCTCAGGTCTTTAGTTCAGTCCAAACAGAACCTCAGGGCCCGCAAGGGACACAGGGTCCTGTCTTCCTTAAACTGTCTATCTACAATGGTAGTCAAAGCAGGGATAGTCACTGGTGACACACTTTGAGAACCTTCTCTTGCTAGTTGGTTTTTGGTCATGAAATCAGAAGAAGGGAACAAGGCTACCTTTTCCCATTGGCCTAAATTAGCTACTTTGTTAGCGACCCAGGCATGGATTTCGCTGCGGCGCTTGCCGGAGGCCAAGGCTAGCAAGAAAGCAGTTTTGAGAGTAAGATGTTTGAGGTCTGAGTCTTTCATGGGCTCAAATGGTGCTTTGGTGAGCTCGTTAAGGACAACAGAAAGGTTCCACTTGGTACAGGTACATGAAAAAATCTGAGATTTGTTTCACAGATGGAGTGGAGAAATCCACTGAATTTTCTCTGCACCATTTTTCAAATAGGGCCCACTTTGACCTGTAGATGGTCCTTGTTGATGACCGCTGAGGGGCAGCAATTCTCTCTGCCACCTCCACAGAGAAGCCTTGTTCTTGGAGTTGTCCGCTCCTAGACACCAGGCGTGGAGGTTCAGCTGTTGTGGATTGTTGGGGAACACATAGTTGTGGGACTGTTTGAGTAGGGTCGTTGACAGTGGGAGTTGTAGTGGGATCTCTGTTGAGAGCTGCACTAGGTCCCAAAACCAGGGCATCCCTGGCCAGCCTGGGGCTATCACGATGATCAGGCAATGGCATTGCTTGATCTTTTGGATCACCTTGTGAAGGAGAGCCGTAGGAGGGTAGGCGTAGGCCGTGAGGTTGGTCCAGTTTATGTTCAGAGCATCTATGTTCCAGGCCCTTGGGTCTGGGATAGGAGACACATATAGAGGGAGTTTGTGATTCAGGTGAGTGGCGAATAAGTCTACATGAGGGGTGAACCACTTTCGGCAGATTTGCTTGAAGACCTGAGGGTGCAGAGACCATTCTGTTGACTGCACTTGGTTGGACCTGGATAGGAGGTCGGCCATCACATTCAGACACCCTGGAATGTGCCTGGCTTTCAATGTTATGTGGTAGTGATGGCACCAGGTCATGATTTTCCACAGGAGAGCGCACATCTCTGCTGAGTGAGTTCCCCCTTGCTTGTTGATGTAGGCTACCACTGTTGAGTTGTCCGTCGCAACTAACACTGTTTGATTCTGGCACTGGTCCTTGAAGTCTCGAAGGGCCAGAGAGACCGCCTTCAATTCCAGGGCATTTATGTGTAGCCTTTTTTCCCGCTCTGACCACAGCCCTTTTGTAGAATTTTGATCTAAGTGAGCGCCCCAACCTTCATTTGAGGCGTTGGTAAAGAGTTGGATACTGTGGTCCTTGGGATGAAGGTCTGCGCCTTTCATCACATTTGAGGGGTTTTGCCACCAATCTAGGTGGGCTACAATGGCTTCTGTCCAAGGAAGGAGGTTGTCCAGCGACTGAGGATATCTCCAGTGCTCCTTGAGATGAAACTGAAAGGGCCTCATGTGAAGGCGTCCCTCCGGGACCATTTTCTCCGTTGAGGCTAGCAACCCAATTAGCGACATCAAACATCTTGCAGTCAAAACATGTTTTGACTTGAGTCGTAGGATCAAATCCTGAAGTTTGAGCCATCTCTCGTGAGTGGGTCTTACAAGGGCTGAATATAGGTGGTATTCGTAGCCCACGAACGAAAACACCTGAGTAGGTTTCAGTTCTGATTTTTCCTGGTTGATTATCCAACCCAAGGATTGGGTTAGGTCTACCACTGCCTGTGTGTCCCTTTGAGATTCCTCCTGGGACTGGGACCTGATCAGCCAATCGTCCAGGTATTGGTGAATTCTGAGTCCTCTTGCGAGGGCCATTAGTTTCACTTCCTTTACGATCATCGTAAAGACCTGGGGGGCTGTGGCCAGTCCGAAAGGTAGGGAGGTGAACTGGAACACCTGGGCCTTGTAGCAAAACCTTAGGTACTTCCTTGAGTTTGGATGGATGGGGATGTGAAGGTATGCGTCCGACAGGTCTATCGACGATACCCACTCCCCTGGGACCAGGGAAGTCCGGATGGACTCCGGGGTTTCCATTTTGAACTTTTCTACATGTAGAAAAGTATTGAGCCTGCTTAAGTCTATGACTGGCCTCCACCTTTGGTGAGGCTTGGGTACTAGGAACAGGCGACTGTAAAACCCGCGAGATTTTACGTTTTTCACCCTTTCGATGGCGTTCTTTGACAAGAGAGACTGGATACAAGTGGCCAAGGCTTGGTCTTTTTGTTGGGCCTTGTACTCTGATAGAATCAGAGGAAATCTGATCAAGTTTGGCTTTGAACGGAATGGCAGAACGTAGCCATTGGTGATAATGTTTAACACGTTTTGAGAACATTTGTTTGTTAGCCAGTCTCTCTTGAAAGAACCTACTGGTGGACTGAATGAGGCTTTGGAGGAGTCATTGCGAAGGGGGGTTTCCACGCCCCCTTCCCCTATTGTGGGGTCGAAAACGATCCCTTGAGCCTCAGAAGTTGGATTTTCCTCTTCCCGAGGGAAAGGATTGGTTACTGCTTTGAGAGGTATTGCCCCCATAGGGGCGTTTCCTGTAGGAGCCTCTTTTCTTGTGGGGGCCACGAAAGGGCTTATTCTGGTAGGGTGCAAAACCCTGAGAATCTTTTGAGGTGCCTTTTTTGAGAAGGAAGTCCTCACCTTCCTTTACAAGTTGAGACTCGAACAAGGAGGAGTCCCAGAAGGATGAGTTCCTAAGTTCTTGGCGTCTCGTTTCCCCTAGCTGGGGATGCAATAGAGTCATTTCGGCTTCGTGCCTAAGCAAGCCGGTATTAGCCATGGAATATAATTCCCTCTGGAGAATATGGGCTAGCGATTTGCTGAGACAGGTAAGAGCTCTATGTTGAACAAGAACCGTCTTACTTTTTTTATTTTTTTTTTATTTGTCTTTTTTATTTTCATACAAAGGGTACAAAGAATGTAACATTTTTAACAGAAACACAATGTTCATATACTTTCTATTTTTTAACAACAACACAAAATTAATAAAGAGAAGTGGAAAAAGTTTCAGCAGGTTGCAGGAAAAAATACCTCAGATGCCCCGGGCAAGAAGAGAAAGCAAACTCCAACTATTCTTAAATTTTTGGTCGGTAAGGTGTAAGCCAGTACTCAGCAACTTCCTCATATCCGCGCTTTGCTGCTTTCTCAGGATTGGCACCTTTCTGGATCTGAGACTTTATCTTCTTGACAGTTGACTTGATGCTATGTTGGCACTTTTCCAAGGAAGCATTGCAAGAAGAAGAGGTTTTGGCAAAGGCAGCGGTGAAATTGAGGGTTGAAATATTTTGTCTAGCCTGATGTTCCAGCTCCTTAAGAACTGGCATAGGGACTTTGGCTACTGGTGCCCCAGGAGGTCTAGGAGTAATACAGATCTTGGCAAAGTCCGTATTCAACTCCTGGATTTTGTCTTGAAAAGTGGGCTGTCCAACCTTATACCACTTAGAAGTGGATGGAGGAGGCTTGACATATTTTCCCTCAGATAAATTGGCAGCTTTGAAATCATGTTGAAATTTATCAAAGGCGTTCTTGATAACTGAGCTAAGTGGTAGGATAGAGGAAGGACCTCTAGGTCTGAGCTCTTGACGGCCTTTTTCGTCATCCAGACCCAACACTGAAGTTGAAGACCTAGGCATAGAGTCCCTGGGGTCAGGGAGAGAAAGAATGCGCCTGAAGGTGTCTACCTCTTCAGAGTATTGGGAGGGAATGTCAGACAGGGCTACTTCCCTATAATAAGGGGGGTCTGGATCATGTTGTGGGAGGTCTTGATCAGAAGCTGCGCCTGAGGGCTGAGCCCTAGAGGGCTTAGAAGACCTGTATCTGGCTACAGGGGAGTGATCTTCCTCTGAAGATGACACATATCTGGACCTAGATTTATGCTTGCTCTTATCAGAGTGTTTCTTAGGTCTAGGATGGATCCGAGGTTCGTCGGAATCCTCATCCAGTTGGTCCGAGGCAGAGCTCGGTGCTACTGTTTGCCTGTGGCTTTGTTTTATGTGTGAGTACGAGGAATCCTTCGGTATAGCTTCAGAAGGGGCAACGTACTGATCCGAGGAAGTTTGGTTAAGTACTAGTCGAGGAGGGAGTGCTGGACCAACGTCCACATCCATTGCCTCGGACTGTGCATTAGTACTTGACCTCGGAGGGGGTAGGTCCAGATGAGCAGCAGAGTTGCTGGATGGACCAGCTTTTGAAGCATGAGGCGAGGGATCAACCTAGGCAGGCTTTTTAACTGCCAACTCCTCTCGGAGTGATTGAAATGCTTCTAACATGGATGCCTGGAAGGAACCCATTTGCTGCTGGATATGTATATTTAAGGAATCACCCAGGGATTTCTCTAGATTTCTTTGAATTTTGTTTTGTAAAACAGTACCTGGGGTGGGTGGAACAGCTTTGGCTGGGGTCTTTAGTGATAAAGAACTGAAGGCGAGAGGTTGAGGAAGGGGGGGGTGAGGTAAAGAGGTTATCGGCAGCACTCTCAAGGTCTCCATTAGAACCAGTAAAAGAGTCCTCATCGCCTTCACCCAAGAGATCTAGTTCATCTTTGGAACTAGTTTCCGCTTTTTGCTTTTTTAAGTACCGCTTCCTGTTTTGAATTTTTTGCAATTGTTCATCAGTGAGAGACGTGCAAATATGGCAGGGAGCTTCAGAAGTGACACAGGGGTCATATCCCCTGCCAGCCTCCCTACAGGTAGGGCAGTAATTATGAGTATCAAAACTGAAGCAAAAATGGCGGCATTTCTGAGCTCTCGGTTTGTCTTTGTTTGCTTGATGGAGAGACATTTTAACGCAATAAAAAGACGTACAATTGAAATTGCCTGAGCCGAGAAAACTCAAAACACGCGGATTGTAAGGAAAATACTTAAGTTGTGAAATTAAAAATTTTACAGTATAATCTATGAAATATATTTAAAGAAATATCCAAATATTAGCCTCCAACAATACGTGAATACTGAGAAATAAATGAAAATGTCTGTATATTTACAAACTGCTACCAGTCATCGTGGCCAACGAGAAAGTAGGGCGATTGGTCAGAAGTTATCACGTGACGACAACTACCAGTATATCCGGTGGCTAACAAGAACGATCTTTTTTTCTAAGACGTTGGCCCCGGGTGTGGCAACCCGAGAACACCATTAAGTCCCACATGGTAAGCTATTGTAGCGTAATAAAATGCTATATTGCTAGGTTTGGGTTTGGGGTTGTCAATATTATATTCTAATATCTGCTTTTGTATGGAATTGCTTAGTCACTGGTGTTCTCGGAGCCTTTCAGTCTGACTTCAAATCATTCTCTGTTTAATCTTTAGATTCTGTGTGACCTTGTGCTGCAATTGCACTTAGTAATTTGACCTTTATTTGACCTTCACTCAAGGTCACTTGTTCATGTTTTACTTTCACTAGGGTCACACACCTTTTCTACCTTTGGCTTCCTTATTCTCAAGGTCAAGCTGACTGGGTCCTTTAACTTGGTGTATTGATTTAATTCTATGTAATTGTGTGGTGTTGGAGCAAAATTTGTGGCTCTCTTGATGAAATACCATCTGTTACAATGGGAAGTTGTAAAAGTAAAATTCTTAATGAATTCTAATATGATTTTAACAGTGCTTAATTTGCATCAAAAGACAGACCCAAAGGTGAAACAAGATTTTAAAGGTCAAGGTCACTACGACAAGGTCAAATCAAGGTCACACCATGACGTTGCACACCTACACCCCCTAACCAATATCCCTAGTAAGTATCAACTTCCTACACCTCACAGTTTCCGAGATATAGCCCAGACAAGATTTTATAGGTCAAGGTCACTACGGAAAGGTCAAATCCTGGTCAGACCATGACGTTGCACACCTACACCTCCTAACCAATGTCCCTACCAAGTATCAACTTCCTACACCTTACGGTTTCTGAGATATAGCCCGGACAAGATTTTATAGGTCAAGGTCACTACGGCAAGGTCAAATCAAGGTCAGACCATGACGTTGAACACCTACACCCCCTAACCAATGTCCCTACCAAATATCAACTTCCTACACCTCACGGTTTCCGAGATATAGCCCGGACAAGATTTTCACACTCAAGGTCACTACGGCAAGGTCAAATTAAGGTCACACCATGACGATGCACACCTACACCCCCTAACCAATGTCCCTACCAAGTATCAACTTCCTACACCTTACAGTTTCCGAGATATAGCCCGGACAAGATTTTATAGGTCAAGGTCACTACAGCAAGGTCAAAGGTCAAATCAAGGTCAGACCATGACGTTGCACACCTACACCCCCTAACCAATGTCCCTACCAAATATCAACTTCCTACACCTTACGGTTTCCGAGATATAGCCCGGACAAGATCTTCAAACTCAAGGTCACTGCGGCAAGGTCAAACCATGACGTTGCACACCTACACCTCCTAACCAATGTCCCTACCAAGTATCACCTTACGGTTCCTGAGATACAGCCCGGACAAACTTTTTCCCGCCGCCCATGCCCGCCCGCCCATCCGGACACTATGGGTGAAAAAAATACCCCGACAGCCCTTAAGGGCTGTGGGGTAAAAATGCTAGCAGGGAAGGAATCTTGGAGCCATTTATACTTAGAATAGAACCAAAGACTATAAACTCAGTTTTTTTTCAGGTTTTAATTTAAGCTTATTGTCAAACATCCATGTATGGATGTCACTCAAGCAAGCCTTTAACTGGTGAAATGAGTTGGCACAATTTCCACGAGACAGGTGGACGAACAACTGGGTGTCTTCCGCATAAAAATGGTAGACATCCATATATTTTGAAATTACCTAAGGGGGGGGGGGGGGGGGGGGGGTGTATAGGGAGAACAACAGAGGACCAAGAACAGAGCCCTGAGGTACCCCGAAAGTTAGTTTGAAACCTTCAGAAATCACTGAATTGATTTTGACAGATTGAAAAGGATCCAGGAGATATGTTGTAAACCACCTAAGGACAGTTCCAGTGAAGCCAAACCTTGTTGACAGACAGGCGAGAAGTGTGTCATGGTCGATTGTGTCGAAGGAGGCCGACAGGTCAAGGAGGACCAGGGCTGTAGGCATACCCTTGCACAGTGACAAGTGTATCTCATTCTGAATGCACAACAGGGCGGTTGCTGTTGAGTGTCCAACTTTGTAGGTAGACTGGAATGTGTTACCAAGATCATTTGAGTCAATGTGAGACTTTATTTGAGCAGCAACTACATGCTCCACCAACTTTGACAGGAAACTTAGCCCCGAATCAGGCCGATAATGCTCGAGGTCCTCCTTGGGCAATGAGGTGTTCTTGAGAAGAGGTGTGACAATGGCATTTTGAAAGGTTCTGGAAAAACACCTTTAAAAGATAGATTAACCAGTTTAGTTATTGACGGGAGAAAAATGTCTATACACTTTTGGAGACCAACCGAAAAGAACTGAAAGAGGGTGGCTTCTTTTTTACAGGAACACACTGTGATGTGCAATTTCTGAAGGTGTTTCTAATTTTGTCTATAAAAAATGCACCAAACCGATTAGCCAGTGATTTTTCATCAGCACAGGATGGAAGGGTAGAGACCTGGGACCTACCCAGTACCTTGCTCAATGATCGCCACAAATTCCTTCAATCCCCACTACTTTTTAAACTAAGTCCTGATAGTATTGTCCCTTATTCTTGTTCAAGAGATGGTTACATCTATTTAAGATGGGCACTTATCACTGGGGATTTGTCCCTCCTCCAAGTTCGTTCATATTGTCTTTGCAAACATTTTGTGGTTCTGAACTCATTTGTTATCCTGCCAGGTGCAGGTTGGGTGAGGCGCCTGGTTTTCATGGGTGCATGAATATCTATGAGATCCGACAGACTAGATACATCTTGTTCATAGAGTGTGTCAATGTCATCTGAGCGATAGGTAACAAATGCAGAGGCAGCTAGATCTTCCTTAATCTATCAACATTAATTTTATGAATCACAATATACATCTTTCAGATGAAAATAAGGTTCAAAATTTTAGTAACAAACACTTTTCCTTAAAATTTGAGAGCATGTTGAAAACACAGACAGTATGTGCATGAACTGTACCAGATCGGTACTGCTGCTGTATAACACAAGATAGCTTTTTCTGTCGTTTGGCGGTACCGGTCAATCCAACTGGTAAAGCAATTATCTATTGGGTAAGAAGCATTAAAAACAAGCATTCTGACGCATGTATTTATCTCCCGCCGTATAAATTAGACGTCCTAAAGATAGTGGAATATAAATTTTCCTGCGAGATGGAGGCACATGTAGAAGTGACAAGTTTAATGTTTGATTGCAATACTTTTAAAGACAAAAGGCATTTACTCATTTTAGTAGCTATTACTTTGCCATCTGTTACATATATTGGACACTATATTAGTACATTGTATATTACATATATTAGGCACTATATTAGTGCATTGTTTAATTTAAGCTTTATATTTATACATTGTCATAAAAGATAATTGTGTTGTTGGTTCTTTTTGTGTGTTGACATTTAAAGTAAGGGAGTTATTGATTTTTGTGTTTTAGTGTTTATTGATCTGTTCACAGACTGGGGGAAATCCCCCCTCAGTGGTTATGTTAGATTTGGGGAAACCCAATTACCAGTAGTTTCTAGAACTTCCTCCTTTGGCCTAGATGGCTCCAGCTTCTTTTGAGTTGGTTCTGTACAATTCCAGAAGGAATCTGTGAATGTATATAAGGAATGTACATCTGACCACAAAAAAACTTTGTATTCGCTGGCTATAAGGAGAGCTATTGTGTTTTGGAACATAATATAACTTGTGTTGCTGTGAACTTTTACTGGAGTGAACTAGATACATTGTCTGGACAGATTTATTGCACTTTGGATATTTTTGGATATTGTACAGTTATATAACAGAGAGTGGATTTACTGCATTTTGGACATTGTCCATATCTTGGAGCAGACAGTACAATTGTGTTAACTCTCTAAAAATCTCCAGACAGACCTTCTGTGTGACTGGATATATAAAGGATAGCAGGACAAGCACCTTTTGTGTTGTTGAGTGTGGGACAGGTCACAGAATATAGACATCTGTGTGCGAGTGAACGCTGGACAGATTACGGGACAGACCACAGGACATTGGACAGATCACAGAATATACCACAGGACGGATTACAGAACAGATTGCGGGATACAGCGGATAAACTTATTCTTAATCTCAGTGGTCAGGTCAGCTAGATCTTGTTATTGTATTAGTGTGCTTAGTTAAGGGCATACCAGTTGACTGTAATCATTATTGTTGACTATTAAATAAATTTGTTAAGTTCAACTTTTTGCTTTTTCTGTTACAACTTAAAGACAACCGGTAATTGCTACCGTGCTTGCCCGTGACCGTAACAGGAAAATTGGGGGCTCGTCCGGGATACAACCATTTGATTACAACCATTTGATCAACCGTTCAATTAACATTTTGAAAATCCATTTGATTTAGTAATTGGTTACAGTCAACAGTGCTTAAAATGGCTAGCGCTAAAGAGTTTGTACAATCACCATCTATGGAAGTTCTAGAAACTTTTAAAAAAGATATGTTAGTGCAGATAGCACAAGAGTTACAGTTAGAGGTGAAAAGGTCAACACGTAAACATGAACTTAAAAGGCTTATTGTTGAACAGTTAGTTGATGAAGATGTTTTACCTGATAGTTGTTTAGAAGTGTATAAACCTTTGCCAATGGAATCTTCTGGGCAATTCGAGATCAGGCGATTAGAAATTGAGAGAGAGCTAAAACTCAGAGAATTTGAGGCTAGAGAAAGAGAGCTTGAAGCTCAACAGCGGAAAGAAGAGCTTGAAGCTCAACAGCGAAAAGAAGAGCTTGAAGCTCAAGCTCAAAAGGAAGAGCGAGCGCTTAAACATGAAAGAGAAATGAGAGCTTTAGAACTCAATGCCCGTAGAATTGCCCATGAAGAGTCCATTGCTACCAAATTTGATTTGGGTAAAAATGTGTGACTGGTACCACCTTTTAATGAGTTGGAGGTCGATAAGTACTTTCAACACTTTGAAAGAGTAGCTCAAAATTTGAAATGGCCTATAGACCAGTGGCCTTTATTGCTGGAAAGTGTTTTGAGGGGAAAGGCCCAGGAGGCATACACGGCTTTGCCAATTTCTGAATGTGTGGACTATAACTCTGTCAAAAATGCTATTTTGAAAGCATATGAGTTGGTACCAGAAGCATATCGTCAAAAATTCAGAAATTATCGTAAACAAGAAAGTCAAACTCATGTTGAATTTGCCCATGAGAAAGAAGTGTACTTTGACAGATGGTGTAATTCTAGGGAAGTAGATACAGACTTTGAAAAACTTAGGCAAGTTATTTTGATTGAAGAGTTCAAAAGGTGTGTTCGGGATGACATTAAAACCTATCTAGATGAACAGAAAGTTGAAAATTTGGCAAAAGCAGCAGCTTATGCTGATGACTATGCGCTAACTCACAAGTCCACTTTCAACAAGAATAAGTCCTTTGGTCCTGCTAACAAGTCTTATCCAGAAATAGGAAAGAAATCTGAAAATGTAGCTCCAGAAAAGAGTTCAGATAAGGGTCAAACTTCAAATCAGACTATGAGTAAGGATAGGAAACCCAGATCCTTTGCTCCTGTGTGCCATTATTGTAAGAAACCTGGGCATGTTATGTCTGTTGTTGTGGGTACCAGGCCCACTTTACCCATTAAAGGGGTATCTTTGTTGTTGGGAAATGATCTTGCAGGTGGAAAGGTAGTTGCTGATCCTAAGGTTACTTCTAAGCCGATCACTTTGGTTAGCACTGAGAAATTAGAAGAGGCTATTCCTGGTATTTTTCCCTCCTGTGCTGACTCGAGCTATGGCCAAAAAGGCCCAAGAAGAACCAAAAGATTGTAAACAATATACAGATGTCTTAGTTGATTTGTCAGATACATTCTTAAACAACTATGACCATGATGTGCAGAATACTAGTGATACTAATCCCAAGGTTAGGGTAGATTCTGAAAAACAAGACTCAATTGACTGTCGAGATGTAAAAAATCAAAATTGATTTCAGAGCAGGAAAATGACCCTGAATTAGCTCCTTTATTCAAGTTGGTCTTGCCACCAGTAGAGCTAGATAAGGTCCCTGTAGGCTATTATGTCAGAAATGGTGTACTTATGCGAAAGTGGAGGCCACCAAATGTCCCTGCATCTGAAGAATGGTCAGTAGTACACCAGATTGTTGTACCAAAAATGTACCAAAGTGAGATACTGAAATTGGCCCATGAGTCTCCAATGGGTGGCCATTTAGGCATCAACAAAACTTACAACAAGATAACCAAACATTTCTATTGGCCTCAAATTCGGCACTGTGTGGCAGAATTTTGCAAGACTTGTGACATTTGTCAAATGGTAGGAAAGCCAAACCAAAAAATTCCTGTAGCTCCTCTCAAACCCATTCCAGCATTTGAGGAACCATTTAGCAAAGTGATAATTGACTGTGTAGGTCCCTTACCAAAAACTAAATCCAGAAACCAATATCTTTTGACCATTATGTGCGCCTCAACCAGATTTCCCCTGAAGCCATACCATTGACCAACATAACAGCTCCCAAAATCTCAAAAGCTCTGGTTAATTTCTTTACTCTAGTTGGCTTACCAAAAGAGATCCAGTCAGATCAAGGGTCAAATTTTATGTCAGGACTATTTCAACAGGTTGTATTTCAGTTAGGTGCCAAACAGATCAAATCTAGTGCTTATCACCCAGAATCCCAAGGTGCACTTGAAAGGTTCCATTACACTTTGAAGAATATGATTAGGACATATTGTTTAGACAATGAAAAAGACTGGGATGAAGGCATCAGCTTATTATTGTTTGCAGTTAGAGAGTCTGTTCAAGAGTCTTTAGGCTTTAGTCCCTTTGAGTTGGTCTTTGGCCATTCAGTCCGTGGTCCTCTCAAGCTGTTGAAGGAAAATTGGTTATCTGAGAACACTGAGAGCCTAAATCTGTTAGATTATGTCTCAAGGTTCAGAAATAAGTTAAAGAAGGCTTGTGAGCTGGCGCAACAAAATTTGAAAACTTCTCAGTCAAAAATGAAGATGCTTTATGATAAGAAATTACAAAATCGTATCTTCAATCCTGGAGGCAAGGCTTCAGTGTCATCACCTGGCCAAATGAATAAACTACAGGCCAGAGATCTAGGGTCATACCCAGTAGCAAGGAGAGTAGAAACTCTCCAAAAGACCATTAAAAACTGTGATAACAGACATTCAAACCAAATGTGGGAAATAACTATGGTAAAGCCATACTTTGAAAGAGGTATAACATAGCTTATGATGGCTATTAATAGAAACACTGTTAAAGATAGGAATTCAGTGTATAAACAGGACTTTGAAAAAGTAACATATGGCGTCTGCATGGATACGCCCTGTCCAGAAGCTGTATTTAAATTGTAATTTATATACCTGTAATTAGTAAGTTTATAAAAGTTATACATGGTATCAATTTTACTTTTGTATTTAGATAAATATGTTTTGTAAAAAGTTATTACCTGTGTGTATATACCTGGTGAAAATCTCTTGTAAAATTTTGTAACCCCTTGGCTTCCAAAATTTTTCTTTAAGGGGGGAGGTGTTACATATATTGGACACTATATTAGTACATTGTATATTACATATATTAGTCACTATATTAGTGCATTGTTTAATTTAAGCTTTATATTTATACATTGTCATAAAAGATAATTGTGTTGTTGGTTCTTTTTGTGTGTTGACATTTAAAGTAAGGGAGTTATTGATTTTTGTGTTTTAGTGTTTATTGATCTGTTCACAGACTGGGGGAAATGCCCCCTCAGTGGTTATGTTAGATTTGGGGAAACCCAATTACCAGTAGTTTCTAGAACTTCCTCCTTTGGCCTAGATGGCTCCAGCTTCTTTTGAGTTGGTTCTGTACAATTCCAGAAGGAATCTGTGAATGTATATAAGGAATGTACATCTGACCACAAAAAAACTTTGTATTCGCTGGCTATAAGGAGAGCTATTGTGTTTTGGAACATAATATAACTTGTGTTGCTGTGAACTTTTACTGGAGTGAACTAGATACATTGTCTGGACAGATTTATTGCACTTTGGATATTTTTGGATATTGTACAGTTATATAACAGAGTGGATTTACTGCATTTTGGACATTGTCCATATCTTGGAGCAGACAGTACAATTGTGTTAACTCTCTAAAAATCTCCAGACAGACCTTCTGTGTGACTGGATATATAAAGGATAGCAGGACAAGCACCTTTTGTGTTGTTGAGTGTGGGACAGGTCACAGAATATAGACATCTGTGTGCGAGTGAACGCTGGACAGATTACGGGACAGACCACAGGACATTGGACAGATCACAGAATATACCACAGGACGGATTACAGAACAGATTGCGGGATACGGCGGATAAACTTATTCTTAATCTCAGTGGTCAGGTCAGCTAGATCTTGTTATTGTATTAGTGTGCTTAGTTAAGGGCATACTAGTTGACTGTAATCATTATTGTTGACTATTAAATAAATTTGTTAAGTTCAACTTTTTGCTTTTTCTGTTACAACTTAAAGACAACCGGTAATTGCTACCGTGCTTGCCCGTGACCGTAACACCATCCAAAGAGCTACAGTTCTGCCACTTCATTATGCAGATCAACTCAAAGTAGGGAAGCACGTCTTTAGAAGAAATAGCCTATCTGTACTACTTTTAGAGATACAAGACATTTACTTATTTTAGTGGCTATTACTCTGCCATCTAAAGAGCTACAGTTCTGCAACTTCACTATGTGGTAGATCACCCAAAAGTAGGTGAATGACTTATTTAGAAGAAATTGGCCACCTGTAATACTTTTAGAGACTAGACCAAGGATGCATCTGTGGCCAGATGCAAAATGTATCCACCGGCAAAGGCAAAAGTAGCTATTACTCAGCTATGGCACGAGCTAGAGGTCTGAAATTTTAGTATGTTATAGCTGACCCAAAAGTAGGTGAATAACATATTTGCACAAAATTCTCTAAATGCAATAGTTTTCAAGTTACAAGTGATTTTACTCATGATGGAAGTTAGTGAAAAGCCCAAAAGTAGCTATTACTCACTTAGCTATTCAGATAGACACCCAAGTTACTCACCATGTTGTTGCTATGGAAAAAGTAGGTGAATGACATATTTTAACAAAATGCTCTAAATGTAATACTTTTCAAGTTATAAATGATTTAGTGTTGAGTAAGAACTTCAAAGTAGCTATTACTCCGCTATGCAATGAGCCACAGGTCTGGAATTTTACTATGTTATAGCTGCCTCAAAATAGGTGAATAACATACTGAAACTAAATAATGCAAATGCAAAAGTTTTCAAGTTATAAGTGATTTACCCAACAGTGATAACCTAAAAGTAGTTATTATTCAGCTATGCCATGAGCTACAGGTCTGAAATTTTACTATGTTATAGCTGACCCAAAAGTAGCTGCATAACATATTTGCACAAAGTGCTCTAAATGCAGTACTTTTCAAGTTATAATTGATTTAGTGCATGATTTAATTAATTTTAATGTATTAAAATTTATTTTAAAAATTCATAAAAAAACTTAAGCATGTGAAACTTCTCCAAAATGTAGGTGAATGAGTTATTTGAGAAATACTGGCTATCTGCAATACTTTTAGTGATAATAGGCATTTACTTATTTTGAGTAGGTGAGTAATTAGCTACAGGTCTGAAACTTCACCAAGTGAAAGCTGTCCCAAAAGTAGGTGAATGACTTATTTGAGAAAAATTGGCTATCTGCAATACTTTTAGAGATAATTAGAATTTACTCATTTTGAGTAGGTGAGTAATTACCTAAGGGTCTGGAACTTCACCATGTGAAGGCTATCCGCAATACTTCTAGGGATAATTAGCATTTACTCATTTTGAGTAGGTGAATAATTAGCTACGGGTCTGAAACTTCAAGTGAAAGCTCTCCCAATAGTAGATGAATGAGTTATTTGAGAAAAATTGGCTATCTGCAATACTTTTAGAGATAATTAGCATTTACTCATTTTGAGCAGGCGAGTAATTAGCTATGGGGCTGAAACTTCACCATGTGAAAGCTCTCCCAAAAGTAGGTGAATGAGTTATTTGAGAAAAATTGGCTATCTGCAATACTTTTAGAGATAATTACCATTTACTCATTTTGAGCAGGCGAGTAATTAGCTATGGGGCTGAAACTTCACCATGTGAAAGCTCTCCCAAAAGTAGGTGAATGAGTTATTTGAGAAAAATTGGCTATCTGCAATACTTTTAGAGATAATTAGCATTTACTCATTTTGAGCAGGTGAGTAATTAGCTATGGGTGTGAAACTTCACCAAGTGAAAGCTCTCCTAAAAGTAGGTGAATGAGTTATTTGACAAAAAATGGCTATCTGCAATCCTTTTAGAGATAATTAGCATTTACTCATTTTGAGTAGGTGAGTAATTAGCTACAGGTCTGAAACTTCACCAAGTGAAAGCTCTCCCAAAAGTAGGTGAATGAGTTATATGAGAAAAATTGGCTATCCGCAATACTTTTAGAGATAATTAGCATTTACTCATTTTGAGTAGGTGAACAATTAGCTACGGGTCTGAAACTTCACCAAGTGAAAGCTCTCCCAATAGTAGGTGAATGAGTTATTTGAGAAAAATTGGCTATCTGCAATACTTTTAGAGATAATTAGCATTTACTCATTTTGAGTAGGTGAGTAATTAGCTATGGGTCTGAAATTTCACCATGTGAAAGCTCTCCCAAAAGTAGGTGAATGAGTTATCTGAGAAAATTGGCTATCTGCAATACTTTTAGAGATAATTCGTATTTACTCATTTTGAGCAGGTGAGTAATTAGCTAAGGATCTGAAACTTGACCATGTGAAAGCTCTTCCAAAAGTATGTGAAGGAGTTATTCGAGAAAAATTGGCTACCTGCAATACTTTTAGAGATAATTAGCATTTACTCATTTTCAGCAGGTGAATAATTAGCTACAGGTCTGAAACTTAACCAAGTGAAAGCTCTCCCAAAAGTAGATGAACGAGTTATTTGAGAAAAGTTGTCTATCTGCAATAATTTTAGAGATAATTAGCATTTACTCATTTTGAGTAGGTGAGTAATTAGCTACGGATCTGAAACTTCACCATGTGAAAGCTCTTCCAAAAGTACCTGAAGGAGTTATTTGAGAAAAATTGGCTACCTGCAATACTTTTAGAGATAATTAGCATTTACTCATTTTCAGCAGGTGAATAATTAGCTACGGGTCTGAAACTTCACGACGTGAAAGCTCTTTCAAAAGTAGGTGAATGAGTTATTTGAGAAAAATTGGCTATCTGCAATACTTTTAGAGATAATTAGCATTTACTCATTTTGAGTAGGTGAATAATTAGCTACAGGTCTGAAACTTCACCAAGTGAAAGCTCTCTCAAAAGTAGGTGAATGAGTTATTTGAGAAAAATTGGCTATCTGCAATACTTTTAGAGATGATTCGCATTTACTCATTTTGAGCAGGTGAGTAATTAGCTATGGGTCTGAAACTTCACCAAGTGAAAGCTCTTCCAAAAGTAGGTGAATGAGTTATTTGAGAAAAATTGGCTATCTGCAATACTTTTACAGATAATTTGCATTTACTCATTTTGAGTAGGTGAATAATTAGCTACAGGTCTGAAACTTCACCAAGTGAAAGCTCTCTCAAAAGTAGGTGAATGAGTTATTTGAGAAAAATTGGCTATCTGCAATACTTTTAGAGATAATTCGCATTTACTCATTTTGAGTAGGTGAGTAATTAGCTACGGGTCTGAAACTTGACCAAGTGAAAGCTCTCCCAATAGTAGGTGAATGAGTTACTTGAGAAAAATTGGCTATCTGCAATACTTTTAGAGATAATTAGCATTTACTCATTTTGAGTAATTAGCTACGGGTCTGAAACTTGACCATGTGAAAGCTCTTCCAAAAGTAGGTGAATGAGTTGAGAAAAATTGGCTATCTGCAATACTTTTAGAGATAATTCGCATTTACTCATTTTGAGTAGGTGAGTAATTAGCTAAGGGTCTGAAACTTCACCAAGTGAAAGCTCTCAATTAGCTACAAATGAGAAAATAGCTATTACTCACTTATGGCATGCAATAGAACCCCAAACTATGTACCATCTTATAGCTAAGGACAAAGTAGCTGAACAACATATTTTAGGCAAACACTCTAACTGCAATAGTTTTGGAGTTACAATGGCTTTACTCAACAGTCAGAATTTCAAAGTAGCTATTACTCAGCTATCAAAGATTCAACAGGTCTGAAACTTTACTATGTGATAGCTTACCAAAAAGTAGATGGACAACATATTTGAAAAGATTTCCCTAACTTTAATACTTTTGAAGATATTTGACATTTACTTCTTTTGTTATTTAGCTACAAATGAGAAAATAGCTATTACTCACTTATGGCATGCAATAGAACCCCAAACTATGTACCATCTTATAGCTAAGGACAAAGTAGCTGAACAACATATTTTAGGAAAACACTCTAACCGCAATAGTTTTGGAGATACAATGGCTTTACTCAACAGTCGGAATTTGAAAGTAGCTATGACTCAGCTATCAAAGGTTCAACAGGTCTGAAACTTTACTATGTGATAGCTTACCAAAAAGTAGATGGACAACATATTTGAAAAGATTTCACTAACTTTAATACTTTTGAAGATATTTGACATTTACTTCTTTTGTTATTTAGCTACAAATGAGAAAATAGCTATTACTCACTTATGGCATGCAATAGAGCCCCAAACTATGTACCATCTTATAGCTAAGGACAAAGTAGCTGAACAACATATTTTAGGAAAACACTTTAACTGCAATAGTTTTGGAGTTACAATGGCTTTACTCAACAGTCGGAATTTGAAAGTAGCTATTACTCAGCTATCCACGGTGCAACAGGTCTGAAACTTTATTATGTGATAGCTTACCCAAAAGTAGATGAATAACATATTTGAAAAGATTTCTGTAACTGTAATACTTTTGAAGATATTTGGCATTTACTTCTTTTGTTATTTAGCTACAAATGAGAAAATAGCTATTACTCACTTATGGCATGCAATAGAACCCCAAACTATGTACCATCTTATAGCTAAGGACAAAGTAGCTGAACAACATATTTCAGGAAAACACTCTAACTGCAATAGTTTTGGAGTTACAATGGCTTTACCCAACAGTCAGAATTTCAAAGTAGCTATTACTCAGCTATCCAAGGTGCAACAGGTCTGAAACTTTACTATGTGATAGCTTACCAAAAAGTACATGAACAACATATTTGAAAAGATTTCTGTAACTCTAATACTTTTGAAGATATTTGACATTTACTCCTTTTGTTATTTAGCTACAAATGAGAAAATAGCTATTACTCACTTATGGCATGCAATGGGACCCCAAACTATGTACCATCTTATAGCTAAGGACAAAGTAGCTGAACAACATATTTGAAGAAAAAGTTGTAACTGCAATAGTTTTTGAGTTATGAGCCCTTTACTCCAAGTAGCTAAGATAGCTATTACTCAGTTATCTTTAGGCCTAAGTCCATAAAACCAAAAAAATTTTCGAGGGCGTGAAAATTCATTGGGACAATTAATTTACAAAAAATCTGTAGCTGTAGTAGTTTTGGAGGAATCTGCGTGACTAATTAACGCACGCACACACGCACGCACGCACACACGCACGCACGCACACACAGGCATCATTTCATAATCTCCCTCCCGGGCTAAAGCCCGGCGGGAGATAAATATGAAAATCACATGTCGCACCAAAGGTAAATAAGTTTCACTGTGACTGAAGACAAGCTGATATTTTTGCAGATCTTTTTCATGATTATACAACCCTAAAATCTCTTTCAGATTTGAATCACACAAATCAAAGAGATTTGTAAATATGAACAGATATAACAGCAGCATACCTCAAAAAAGAGAGAAATAGTGTTCTATATGGGGGTAAAACATGTGGGAAAAATAGTATCAGAGATGCCCGTACCCCACAGCCTGAGAAAATAGTTTTTAACACCATGAGATATAGAAGTAATGAAACAGTAAAAAGATTTGGATACTTTCGGGGCAGTGCCAGTTTTATAAAGGTACAAATAGTGTTTACGTAGAGAAAATAACTTCTAAGAGAAAAAAATAGTGTATTTAAATATTAAAACAAGACAATTCAATAGCAAGATGACAGCATTAATCAGTAAATTAAAAATTCTCCAGCTGTAAAATTTATTTATCAGAGAATAGCTGTCAATGGAAATAGCATAATTACGTACATATACCTAGACCTACGCATCGGAGAACCGATGCAAATTTGTATCCACCAAAAAGACAACTCACCAAAGCCAGTGAACCATCGTTTGACCTTGAGAGGGGCCCAAGGTGAAATCTGAAAACATCAGAAGATTCCCAGCTCATGACCTCCTATACGTTGGTTTCATATTGCAAACCTCTAGGACCAATAATGAGCAAGTTATCAGCACTTTAAGTTTGGCTATTGTCATTTGACCTTGAAGGAGGGGCCCAAGTTCAAATCTGACCACATCAAAAGATTCTTAGCCCATGATTTCCTATAGGTTGGTTTCACATTACAAATCTCTAGGATCAAAAATAAGCGAGCTCTAAGCACTTTTAACTTTGGCTATCCTCATTTGACCTTGAAGGAGGGGTCCAAGGTCAAATCAGACCACACCAAAAGTGTCCCAGCCCATGTTTTCCTATAAGTTGGTTTACCATCCCAAACCTTTAGGACCAATAATAAGAGAGTTATAAGCACTTTTAAGTTTGCCTATCCTCGATTGACCTTGAAGGAGGGGTCCAAGGTCAAATCTGACCACACCAGGAAATTCCCAGCCTATGATTTCCTATAAGTTGGTTTACCATCCCAAACCTGTGCGATCAATAATAAGCGAGTTATAAGCACTTTTAAGTTTGGCTCTCCTTGTTTGACCTTAAAGGAGGGGTCCAAGGTCAAATCTGACCACACCAAAAGATTCCCAGCCCATGATTTCCAAAAGGCTGGTTTACCATCCCAAACCTGTACGATCAATAATAAGCGAGTTATAAGCACTTTTAAGTTTGCCTATCCTCGATTGACCTTAAAGGAGGGGTCAAAGGTCAAATCTGACCACACCAAAAGATTCCCAGCCCATGATTTCCTATAGGTTGGTTTACCATCCCAAACCTCTAGGACCAATAATAAGGGAGATATAAGCACCTTTTTGACTGACAAAGAAACGCCCGTAGCAG
Source organism: Sabellastarte sp. h YS-2021 (assembly GCA_964017235.1). Lineage (NCBI taxonomy): Eukaryota > Metazoa > Annelida > Polychaeta > Sabellida > Sabellidae > Sabellastarte > Sabellastarte sp. h YS-2021. The sequence goes on along the minus strand of OZ024929.1, from coordinate 173,241,714 downwards.
CCATCTTGTTTTTCAAAATGAGGTCAAAAATATTCCCCGTCAAGATTTTGTAATGAGGAACATACCCTGCGAATTTGAGATCTCTACCTATAATACCCTCTGCTCTAGAGGGCCACCAAAAGTCCTTCCTGGAAGTCGAAAAATGCCTGTGGCGGCCATCTTGTTTTTCAAAATGAGGCCAAAAATATTCCCAGGCAATATTTTATGGTTATGAATATAACCAGCAAATTTGAGAAGGTTAGCTATAATATATTTTTTGTTAGAAATCTCTCTACACACTGCGGCGGCGGCGTAACGAAGCGAAATCCATAGTATCCACTGGATGCTTTCCGGTGGATACAATAATCAATTGCAGTAATCTATGTACCTTTGTCATAAGGGAAATATATCTAATGCCCCTGTTCCATCACACCACCAAGGCTCTCAATTAAGGGTTTTTGGGGATGTTTCCAAAAATTGTAGAGTCCAAAAATATCAAACATGTTTGATAATTGCCACGACTGTAACCGATCCACTTTTGTCCCTACCCACAAATTTCCCAGTCTCAGGCTTCCCGTGGACTCCTCAGACCCAAATTAACACAATTGTATGTTGTCTGAGGCATCCTGCGACTCTTAATCCCTGGACTCATAGTCCCAGGAGGCCTGGACTTAGTCCCAGACCTCAACAAAAATCACCTGTTACTGTTTCTGTAAATCGGTTATTAGTCCCAGGCCTGAGGAAGCCTCAGAGCAGTCTGAGACCCAGTCGGTATATCCCCCGACAGAATCAGAGTTTAAACCGATCACAAACGTGGCTTAATCAATTCATAGTCGGGGAACGGTCGTGACTTTTCTGAGGCTTCCTGGGGATGATCTCGCCTTGATCCCACACCTGCATCAACATTCCATATTCCCGCCCATTTTTCACGTTTTTTTCACAGAATCTCAAGGATTAAGGGTCCCAGGACAAATCATGGCTTAATCCTTTGGTGGAACAGGGCTAATAAATATGGCAGGTAAACTGCCAATCAATGTCCCTCACAAGTACCAACTTCCTACACCTTCTGGTTTCCAGGGTATATAGCCCAGACAAGATTTTATAGGTCAAGGTCACTACAGCAAGGTCAAAGGTCCAATCAAGGTCACACCATGATGTTGCACACCTACACCCCCTTAACCAATGTCCCTACCAAGTAACAACTTCCTACACCTTACTGTTTCCGAGATAGAAGCCCAGACAAGATTCTATAGGTCAAGGTCACTACGGCAAGGTGAAGCTCAAATCAAGGTTCCACCATGAATCAAGGTAGTCATGATGTTGCATACATGTCCCTACCAAGTATCAACTTCCTACACGTTACGGTTGCCGTGATATAGCCCGAACGAGATTTTAAAGATCAAGGTCACAACACCAGGGTCAAAGGTCCAATCAAGGTCACACCATGACATTACATACCTACACCCAACCAATGTCCCTACCAAGTATCAACTTCCTACACCTTACCGTTTCTGAGATACAGCCTAGACAAACTTTATGCTGCCGCCTGAACGCCCACCTGCCCATCCGGACACCACGAGTGAAAATACCAGACAGCCCTTAAGGGCTGTGGGGTAAAAAAATAATGGGAACATTTTTGACACATTTGGAGCAAGCCTTGTGGTATTTAGCATGGCATCGGTGAAGTCACGTTTTACAAATCCAGCATTGGTGGCCATGTTTTTCTACCAATTTTGTCCAAAATCAATATGCTTCCTCTAATAAGTAATATCAATGATTACACAAAGTTTAAAGACAATCGGTGAAAGCAGTGTGGACTTGGAGCCCACACATGCTTTAAAACTGGGTGGCGGTCACCTTAAAAACGAGACGGTGGACACAAAATTTTTTTTTCAAAAGTTGTCCCCCTGACCCTAAAATAAACACAGGAAACCTGAACTTGATATCTGTAATGGTTTTGCTGTACTAGTGTGCTGCAGACATAGTGCTCAGCCAGCAAAATGTCAAAATTTATTACAACAGTCATGTTTTGTTGACATGGCAAAAATGTTCTATATGGGATAAAAAACATGTCGGAAAAAAACAATAGAACATTTTTGAGACATTTGAAGCAAGCCTTGTGGTACTTAGCATTGCATCAGTAAAGTTGCGTTTTACAAAATCACCTCTGGTGGCCATGTTTTTTAATCAAGTTAAGCCAAATCAATAGGCTTCATCCCATGAGTACATCAATCACTGTACAAAGTTTGAAGACAATTGGTCAAAGCAATTTGGACATAAGGCACACACAAGCTTTAAAATTGGATGGCGGCCATCTTGGAAACAAGATGGCGGACGTAAAATTTTTTTAAAGGTTGTTGTCCCCCTTGACGCTGAAACGAACACAGAAAACCTGAAGATGATAACTTGAACCATTTTGCTGTAATCAGGAAAAGTAGAAAGTGAAAGAAAAAAAAATTCTGACAAAACCTAAAGGATATTCAACAAGCATTCTGACGCATGCATTTATCTCCCGCCATATAAATTAGATGTACTAAAGATAGTGGAATATAAATTTTCTTGTGAGATGGAGGCACATGTAGAAGTGACAACAAGTTTAATGTTTGATTGCAATACTTTTAAAGACCAAAGGCATTTACTCATTTTAGTAGCTATTACTCTGCCATCCAAAGAGCTACAGTTCTGCAACTTTATTATGCAGTAGATCAACCCAAAGTAGGTAAGGACCTATTTAGAAGAAATTGCCTATCTGTAACACTTTTACAGATAAAAAACATTTATTTATTTTAGTGGCTATTACTCTGCCATCCAAAGAGCTACAGTTCTGCAACTTCACTATGTGGTAGATCACACAAAAGTAGGTGAATGACTTATTTAGAAGAAACTGCCTACCTGTAATACTTTTAAAGATAAAAGACATTTACTCATTTTAGTAGCTATTACTCAGCTATCCAAAGAGCTACAGTTCTGCAACTTCACTATGTGGTACATCACACAAAAGTAGGTGAATCACTTATTCAGAAGAAATTGCCTACCTATAATACTTTTAGAGATAAAAGACATTTACTCATTTTAGTAGCTATTACTCAGCTATCCAAAGAGCTACAGTTCTGCAAGTTCACTATGTGGTACATCACCCAAAAGTAGGTGAATGACTTATTTAGAAGAAATTGCCTACCTATAATACTTTTAGAGATAAAAGATATTTACTCATTTTAGTAGCTATTACTCAGCTATCCAAAGAGCTACAGTTCTGCAAGTTCACTATGTGGTACATCACCCAAAAGTAGGTGAATGACTTATTTAGAAGAAATTGCCTACCTGTAATACTTTTAGAGATAAAAGACGCTTACTCATTTTAGTAGCTATTACTCAGCTATCCAAAGAGCTACAGTTCTGCAACTTCACTATGTGGTAGATCACCCAAAAGTAGGTGAATGACTTATTGAGAAGAAATTGCCTACCTGTAATATTTTCGAGATAAAAGATATTTACTCATTTTGGTTGCTATTACTGTGCTATCCAAAGAGCTACAGTTCTGCAACTTCACTATGTGGTAGATCACCCAAAAGTAGGTGAATGACTTATTTAGAAGAAACTGCCTACCTGTAATACTTTCAGAGATAAAAGACATTTACTCATTTTAGTAGCTATTACTCCGCTATCCAAAGAGCTACAGTTCTGCAACTTCACTATGTGGTAGATCACACAAAAGTAGGTGAATGACTAATTTAGAAGAAATTGCCTACCTGTAATACTTTTAGAGATAAAAGACATTTACTCATTTTAGTAGCTATTACTCAGCTATCCAAAGAGCTACAGTTCTGCATCTTCACTATGTGGTAGATCAGCCAACTGTAGGTGAATGACTTATTTAGAAGAAATTGCCTACCTGTAATACTTTTAGAGATAAAAGACATTTACTCATTTAGTAGCTATTACTCAGCTATCCAAAGAGCTACAGTTCTGCAACTTTACTATGTGGTACATCACCCAAAAGTAGGTGAATGGCTTATTCAGAAGAAATTGCCTACCTGTAATACTTTTAGAGATAAAAGACATTTACTCATTTTAGTAGCTATTACTCAGCTGTCCAAAGAGCTACAGTTCTGCAAGTTCACTATGTGGTACATCACCCAAAAGTAGGTGAACGACTTATTTAGAAGAAATTGCCTACCTATAATACTTTTAGAGATAAAAGACATTTACTCATTTTAGTAGCTATTACTCAGCTATCCAAAGAGCTACAGTTCTGCAAGTTCACTATGTGGTAGATCACCCAAAAGTAGGTGAATGACTTATTTAGAAGAAATTGCCTACCTGTAATACTTTTAGAGATAAAAGACATTTACTCATTTAGTAGCTATTACTCAGCTAGCTATTACTCGCTTATGGCATGCAATAGAACCCCAAACTATGTACCATCTTTTATCTTAAGGACAAAGTAGCTGAACAATATATTTTAGGAAAATACTCTAACTGCAATAGTTTTGGAGCTACAATGGCTTTACTCAACAGTCAGAATTTCAAAGTAGCTATTACTCAGCTATCCAAGGTGCAACAGCGTTGAAACTTTACTATGTGATAGCTTACCAAAAAGTAGATGGACAACATATTTGAAAAGATTTCCCTAACTGTAATACTTTTGAAGATATTTGACATTTGCTTCTTCTGTTATTTAGCTACAAATGAGAAAATAGCTATTACTCGCTTATGGCTTGCAATAGAACCCCAAACTATGTACCATCTTATACCTAAGGACAAAGTAGCTGAACAACATATTTTAGGAAAATACTCTAACTGCAATAGTTTGGCAGTTACAATGGCTTTACTCAACAGTCAGAATTTCAAAGTAGCTATTACTCAGCTATCCAAGGTGCAACAGCGTTGAAACTTTACTATGTGATAGCTTACCAAAAAGTAGATGGACAACATATTTGAAAAGATTTCCCTAACTGTAATACTTTTGAAGATATTTGACATTTGCTTCTTCTGTTATTTAGCTACAAATGAGAAAATAGCTATTACTCGCTTATGGCTTGCAATAGAACCCCAAACTATGTACCATCTTATACCTAAGGACAAAGTAGCTGAACAACATATTTTAGGAAAATACTCTAACTGCAATAGTTTGGCAGTTACAATGGCTTTACTCAACAGTCAGAATTTCAAAGTAGCTATTACTCAGCTATCCAAGGTGCAACAGGTCTGAAACTTTACTATGTGATAGCTTACCAAAAAGTAGATAGACAACATATTTGAAGAGATTTCCCTAAGTTTAATACTTTTGAAGATATTTGACATTTACTTCTTATGTTATTTAGCTACAAATGAGAAAATAGCTATTACTCGCTTATGGCATGCAATAGAACCCCAAACTATGTACCATCTTATAGCTAAGGACAAAGTAGCTCAACAACATATTTCAAGAAAAAACTCTAACTGCAATACTTTTTGAGTTATGAGTCCTTTACTCAAAATAGATAAAATTGCTATTACTCACTTATCTTTAGGCCTAAGTCCACAAAACCAAAAAAATTTTCAAGGGCATGAAAATTCATTAGGACAATTAATTTACAAAAAATCTGTAGCTGTAGCAGTTTTGGAGAAATCTGCGTGACACACTAACGCACACACGCACAGGATGCATTTTATAATCTCCCTCCCGGGCTAAAGCCCGGCGGGAGATAATAAAACACAGACAAAACAATGAACCTAAATATAACATGAAACACATAATAACAGTGATAATAACTGAAAGTGTTACCAGTCAGAAATTCCATTAAAATTTGCTACACACCCATCCATGGAAAATTGGGGAAAATCTTTTCTCTACAGGTTGTGGGACATCAGGATACTTACTGCTGATATTCTTTCATGTTAAGAATGAAAACCAAGGCATGAAATGTGAACCAGAAATATTTGCATCTGGTGTTCACATTCAAATGAAATTTATCTTTTACTACCAGTCTCAGAGTTTTATTGCACACAACCAGTTTACTGTACAGTTTTGCATAAACCTGGAAAATCAACATGTGGATTATACAAATGTATAGAATTTGATTTTGCAAACAAGCCAGCAAATAATAAAATAGCTTCAACAGTTTTACATCAGTAAGCAAATATATTAATCGCATAAACAAAATCAACTCAACAGTTTAACATCAGTAAGCAAAGATATTCATCACATAAACAACATAAACTTGACAGTTCAACATCAGTAAACAAAGATATATATCATGTAAACAAAATAAACGACAGTTCAGCATCGCCAAGCAAAGATATTCATCACGTAAACGAGATGAATTCAACTTACACAGATCAATTTTGGATTAACTCAAAAAAGACATAAAGGTACAGGTCTTTTTAAGAAGTTGTCATTTGAAATTGAGGCATTTTGGACAAGAACTCTACAACTCAGTAAATTTTATCCATGATCATATTTATGCCATTTACAAATTAATTAAGGGGCTATCAACGTAACGACGTATATTTAGTTAGTGTAGTCCTCGCTAGGGGACTTGTGTAGAAAGCACATATTTGTTGCTATGCACGGACTTCTTCGTAGTGTTTACAAATATGTTGAACTACGTCACACAGCAAGGCTAGTACGCTTACGCTTGTCCGTTTATATTTAGAGTATATATATATTGATCTACACACAAAGCACACACACATATTTCGGCTTGCTTTGTAAATTTACAGTGATTTGACAGGTTTTGTTTTGCAATGTAACAGCAACAGAGTGAAAAATGAGGCAGTTTATAACTGTAAACTGAAAGCCACGTGTACTTGTTTACCTTCAAAGGACAAGGGATTTTTTTTACACGTAATTGGACAGTTTTGCTTCCATCAGTATTATTCTCAAGATTTATTTCCTATTTATCATTTATCTTGTAATTTCACTGACAAAGTTTCTCTTCAAGATACATCTACCAGTAATTTCAAAAATAAATTTATAAATTAATACACTCTGCCACAGCCATCAGTACTGACAGATATTGCTCCCTTAGCAACGAAGATACACCAGTCTATCGTGACATAAAATAAGTACTTAGAAGTTATATATGAGGACACTGTGAATGCCACAGTCGGAGAAATACATAAACATTGTTTTGAATGAATTACATTTTTAAAAAATACTTTTATAATCATTTAACTAACAAATATGTAACAATGATTCAAACCTGTAGTCTTTGTGTATTAAAAAATTACAATAATATAAAAACACCACTTTTAATGTTAAAACCAATTCATTCAAAAGTTAGTACAGAAATCTACTTTCACATACATATGTTAAACACAAGTATTGATCTTCTCTTGCCTGCATTTTTTGTCACGTTTATAAAGCATGTCTCTTTTTGAGGTCACCAGAGTTAGTGTACTTTCACTGCATTTTGTGAACATTTTTATTGCAGCATTTTATTGAATGTAATAAAATAATTTAAAAGAAATTACTCTTTTAGTAGTTAAGTTTCTTTTTAAACAATTTGTCAACAGCCAAAAAAGCAATTTAGAGTTATTAAATTCAATAAGTTTAAGTTTATTAACTGTCACACCACGGAAAATAGATGGCTGTCTGTGAGGAAAGGTTTTTGCACTGAGTGAAATACGTCGTTACGTTGATAGCCCCTTAAAACAGTAATACAGAAAAAATAAGGGCCATCAAACTCTGGGGATTTTAAGGGGATAATTAAACAATTTCTCCATTAACAGTTGCTGCAAATAGGCATAACATGAATAAACAGCTTACACGATTTGTCAATCAGTGATTATGACTGCTCACAAACACTGTTTTCTGAACTTGCTGTTTGTGTTGAATTTACAAACCAACCATTAGCACACATTGTTTTATCACAGGATGTATGGAAGACACACGACCACAATGAATCGATTATGTTTAAAAACTTTACATTCTATGTTTCTATAACCAATAAGTTTTTACATCTATGCATCTTTAGACTCGTTCTCATCAAGAACCTGAAAAATGTATAAACATTAAAATAGGTCACTCGTCATATTTCAAGAGAGGTCAAACCACTATGTTGGAAAAGTCAATCGATCAACTCAGTTTTTCAAGACATCTTACAGTGTCTTGCAGTCTTCACATGAAAGAAAACAAAGTAATTAGTAAATAAAACATGTACCCTTACTTCTGTAACAAATAGATTTCTTTGGAACTTTTGTAAATTCATTGTCATTTACTATTTGATATTAATTCTCATGCTTCGAGACAGATAGGCAGAATATATTGCTTTCAAATGTCCATGGACTGTGAGCATGTGGTACTCAGTTACTTATTATTCATGGTCATATTCAACGTTTATAAATATTTCGAAGTAAAATAAAATTATCTTATTTTGATACGAAAATAAGTAAGAGAAGTTCACCCAAAATATTAATTCACCAAACTCAAGAGAAAAACTAAGATGTGGGCAGGGTGGATTCCAGTCTTATCAAAATCTACTCTAATGTGGATTTTACAGCGCTTAAGTCAGCGCTCAACTGACAGACTCTGACACACAACTGAACATAAACAAGATGAATAATCCTAAGTCAAATGATTTAGTCAGCTCATACCAAAGAAAAAATAGCATCAGAGATACCTGTACCCCACAGCCTGGGGAAATATTTTTCAACACCATGAGATATAGAAGTAGTGTAACAGTACAAAGTTTAAGATACTTTCAGAGCAGTGTCAATTATGTTAAGGTCCAAATAATGCTTAAGTAGAGAAAATAATATCTAAGGAAAAGAAATGTATATAAAGATGAACTATTAAAACAAAACAATTCAATAATAAAATGACAGCATTTATCAGTAAACCAAAAATGGCCGAATCATGGTTTGGATGTTTTGAATATTACCCATGCATACAGAAGTGGCAATACATTCAATGAATGCTTATGTGTGGTGTTGGAGCAAAGTCTGTGACTCACTTGATGAAATTCCATCTGTTACAATGGCAACTTGCAAAAGGAAATTCTTAATGAATTCTAATATGACTTTAACAGTGCTTAATCTGCATCAACAGACAGATCCAAAGGTGCAACAAGATTTTAAAGGTCAATACAGCAAGGTCAAAGGTCAATCAGTGTCACACCTAAAACCCTCAACCAATGTCCCTACCAAGTATACACTTCCTACACCTTACAGTCTGAGATATAGCCTGGACAAGATTTTATAGGTCAAGGTCACTACAGCAAGGTCAAAGGTCAAATCAAAGTCACACATGACGTTGCACACCTACACCCCCTAACCAATGTCCCTGCCAAGTATCAACTTCCTACGCCTCTTACGGTTTCCAAGATATAGCCCAGACCAGGTTTTATAGGTCAAGTTCACTACGGCAAGGTCAAAGGTCAAATCGAGGTCACACCATGATGTTGAACACCTACTACCCCCAACCAATGTCCTCACCAAGTATCAGCTTCCTACACCTTACAGTTTCCGAAATATAGCCCAGACAAGATTTTATAGGTCAAGGTCACTACGGCAAAGGTCTAAGGTCAAATCAAGGTCACACTATGACATTGCATATCTACACCCCCTAACCAATGTCCCTACCAAGTATCAACTTCCTACACCTTACAGTAGCTGAGATACAGCCCGGACAACGTTTTATAGGTCAAGGTCACTACGGCAAGGTCAAATCAAGGTCAGACCATTATGTTGCACACCTACAACTCCTAACCAATATTCCTACCATGTATCAACTTCCTACATATACACCTTACGGTTTCCGAGATATAGCCCGGACAAGATTTTATAGGTCAAGGTCACTACAGCAAGGTCAAAGGTCAAATCAAGGTCAGACCATGACATTGCACACCTACACCCCCTAACCAATGTCCCTACCAAGTATCAACTTCCTACACCTTACGGTTTCCGAGGTATAGCCTGGACAAAATTTTAAAGGTCAACGTCACTACGGCAAGGTCAAAGGTCAAATCAAGGTCAGACCATAACATTGCACACCTACAACCCCTAACTAATGTCCCTACCACGTATCAACTTCCTACACCTTACGGTTTCCGAGGTATAGCCTGGACAAAATTTTAAAGGTCAACGTCACTACGGCAAGGTCAAAGGTCAAATCAAGGTCAGACCATAACGTTGCACACCTACAACCCCTAACTAATGTCCCTGCCAAGTATCAACGTCCTATACCTTATGGTTGCCCAGATACACCCCGGACAAGATTTTTAAACTCAAGGTCACTATGGCAAGGTCAAAGGTAAAATCAAGGTCAGACCATGACTTTGCACACCTACACCCCCCAACCAATGTCCCTGCCAAGTATGAACTTCCTACATCTTACTGTTGCTGAGATACAGCCAGGACAAACTATTTCTTGCTGCCCACCCGCCCGAACGCCCATCCGGACACCATGGGTGAAAGCAACACCCCGACAGCCCTTAAGGGCTGTGGGGTAAAAACTTCAAAACTTTTATTCTACCTTAGTGGGATAGTAAAACAATGAAAGTAATTATTTCCTGAGTTTTACAAATTATGTGAGCATCTGTTTCTTTTTCAAAGAAGTACTTCAAAGTGGTATAGTAAAAGAACAATGGAAGTAATTATTACCTGAGTCTTACAAATTACCTGAGCATTTGTTTCTATTTGAAAAAAAAAACACTTCAAAGAGGTAGGATTAGAGCATGCACATTTATTATTTATTTTATTTCAACATATTTCATTTTTCCTACTATCCCACCAAATTCTACAGAATTAAGTATTCTTGCTGAATCTTTACCCAAGTAATAACAACAAGAAACTGGGGTTGTAGACCCTAAAAGGTGGGTTGCAACACATACTAGTCCTTAACAAAAATCTATGAGCTACATACTTCCTACCTACAAAGATGGAAAGCTGCAAGGAATCACTTATTCTACCATATTAGTCCCAAAAATACAATGTACATCTCGAAAGTTAGCTGCCATGTTAAACTTCTAATTCTACTGAGAACTGCACTTATTAATCAACAGAAGCTGTTAGACAATGACAATTTTTCATCCTAGAAGACAACCACCACAATCACACATACAAAATCACCAGCTTTTCAAGTGCACATCAAATTGACACATATGTAATTTACAATTACAAAACACAATGATTTTAGTAAACCAAATTTGTTTTCACACAAACACAAACTAAAGCCAAACTTCTGACTATTCTGATTAGCCATGTTGAGTCCCTTCTACATCATACTCATTGGGCGATTTTTAATCCTCTTGTCGGAGCGTGGGACATCATGTCTGAGGGTAAACTCTCCTGCTGGAATTTCTGTGAATTTCCCATCACCGTACACAGTTTGACCCCTCACCACAGTCTTGTAGACTTTTCCATACAACAACATCCCTTTGTACGGCGTTAACTGTAAAGTAAAAATATGTCAGATTTTCAATTTGGGAGATTTATAACCCTTTGAAGTACAAGTGGATTCAGTGAACAAGCCTCTGATGATGCTTTAAGCGGCTTGAAACAAGTCAGAAGGCCTGATATCACTGACATTACAAACCAAAAGCAAACATGGTCAAATCTGGCAGTTTTATTAGCTGAAAATATTTCTGGACTCTCTATTTTTAGTCTTAAGCATACTAGAGGATTCACATCAATTTGAAAATTTTAATTACTTAAATGTAGCTTTCATAAGCTACAAGCTTACTACGTGGAACCGCTTTCTCGGGAGGCCACAGGCATCCGGCCAACGTCCAAGAAAAATAGACGTTTAGTATTGACCAGATTCCCATGCTGAGAGTGTACCATAACAGTGTAATCTCACGTGTAACCCTTCTCTCGTTGTATATTTAGCACATACCCACTGAGCGGGAATACAGTGGGGAGGCAGGGTGGGACTCTCTTCAGTTCCACATGGTAAGCTTGTAAAAGCTACATTTAAGTAATTTAAATTTTCAATTTTATTACGCTACAATAGCTTACCATGTGGGACTCAATGCTGAATTCAACCGTCTGGTGGAGGGATTACAGCTGAGTCTGGAAGTATAGTGAATTTATCTTGGATTGAATTAATAAATAAATAAAATGAATAGTTGAAAAACCAGTCCCACTTACAGAGTCACAACTCTGAAAATTGGACCTGTAAGAAGCCAAAAACCAGAAGATTAATGAATGACAGTAGTGATACTGTCTGGATGTTTTGACTGAAGGGTTAAGTGCAGCCATGCTGGCTTATGCGAGTATAGCCCCCAAGGGTATCACTGTTATGAATACCAGCCCTAAGCTTAAATCTCATTAACTTGCCACCCTAAAAATGAGATGATGGTACACTGAAAGACTTAATACATTATACAGTTAAATACATAAAGGATAGATAAGGGACCTTACCATAACATCCTGAGGAGGTAACCAGTACCTAGACCCTGGGATTAGACTCCTGAAGACTGGGCTGCAGCGGATATGCCCCCCCCCCCCCCCCCCCCTTCTTTTCTTTCCGACGATGAGTAGTCTGAGGGGAAGGGTCTAGGACTACTACTACAGGTCCCAGATACATATTTTTGTCATTGTCTGACCAAGTAAGGTCTTTTAGGTAAAAATTTGTCAATGTTGGTGAGCTTTCCAGTGACACGCTTGCATGATTTGGTCCACCGATACCCCACCGTAAAAGACCTTAGAGGCCGCGAAGGCTTCTGGCTGGCTTCTTTAAATTGTCCATCTACAATGGTAGTTAGAGCAAGAATAGTCACCGGAGACACACTTTCAGAACCTTCTTTTGCTAGTTGGTTTTTGGCTATGAAGTCTGAAGAGGGTAACAAGGCAACTTTTTCCAACTGGCCTAGATTAGATACTTCTTTTGCAACCCAGGCATGGAGGCCAAAGCTAGCAAGAAGCAGTTTTGAGAGTAAGATGTTTGAGGTCTGTGTCTTTCATAGGCTCAAAGGGTGCTTTTGTGAGCTCATTGAGAACAGAAAGGTTCCATTCAGGAAGATTCCTGGAACTTTTGGGACGATCCCTGTGAAAACTGGAGAGTAACCTATTAAAGTCTGAACTTTGAGAGATATGGAGCCCTGTTGGGCCCAGGGTGTCAACAATGGCCGTCCTATAACCATCAATGGTCGAAGAGCGCCTGTTTAGATCTTGGTACAGGTACATAAAGAAGTCTTGCTTTATACAGGGAGTGGAGAAATCCACCGAATTTTCTCTGCACCATCTCTCAAACAGGGCCCACTTTGACTTGTAGATGGTCCTTGTTGACGATTTCTGAGGGGCAGCATTCCTCTCTGCCACCTCCACAGAGAAGCCTTGTTCTTGGACCTGTCCACTCCTAGACACCAGGCATGGAGGTTCAGATGTTGTGGATTGCTGTGGAACACATAATTGTGGGACTGTTTGAGAAGAGTTCTTGACATTGGAAGTAGAAGTGGGATCTCTGTTGAGAGCCGCACTAGGTCACAAAACCAGGGCATCCCTGGCCAGCCTGGGGCTATTACGATGATCAGGGAATTGGACTGCCTGACTTTTTGGATCACTCTGTGAAGGAGAGCCGTGGGAGGGTAAGCATAAGCAGCGAGACCCGACCAGTTTATGTTCAGAGCATCTATGTCCCAAGCATTTTGGTCTGGGACTGGAGACACGTACAGTGGTACTTTGTGGTTCAGGCAAGTGGCAAATAGATCTACATGAGGAGTGAACCACTTGAGACACGTCTGTTTGAACACCTGCGGATGCAGTGACCATTCTGTTGACTGAACTTGGTTCGACCTGAACAGCAGGTCGGCCATCACATTCAGACACCCTGGAATGTGTCTGGTTTTTAGTGTTATCTGGAAACGATGGCACCAGGTCATGATCTTCCACAGGAGAGCGCACATCTCCGCCGAGTGGGTTCCACCTTGTTTGTTAATGTAGGCTACCATTGTTGAGTTGTCTGTGGCAACTAACACTGTTTGATTTTGACACTGGTCCTTGAACCTTTGAAGGGCCAGAGAAACCGCCTTCAGCTCTAGAACATTTATGTGTGCCTTTTTTCCGTCTGACCACAGACCTTTTGTAGAGGTTTGCTCTAAGTGATCGCCCCAGCCTTCGTTTGAGGCGTCTGTAAAGAGTTGGATACTGTGGTCTTTGGGATGAAGGTCTGAGCCTTTCATCACGTTTGTGGGATTTTGCCACCATTCTAGGTGTGCTGAAATGGTTTTTGTCCAAGGAAGGAGGGTGTCCAAAGACTGAGGAAATCTCCAGTACTCCTTGAAGTGAAACTGAAAGGGCCTCATGTGAAGGCGTCCCTCCGAGGGCATTTTCTCCATTGAGGCAAGCAACCCAATTAGCGACATCAAACATTTTGCAGTCAAAACATGTTTTGACTTGAGTCGTAGGATCAAATCCTGAAGTTTGAGCCATCTCTCTTGAGTGGGTTTTACAAGGGCTGAATCAAGATGGTATTCGTAGCCCACAAAGGAAAACACCTGAGTAGGCTTTAGTTCGGACTTCTCCTGATTTATTATCCACCCTAAGGATTGAGTTAGGACCACCACTGTCTGAGTGTTTACTTGTGCTTCTTCCTGAGACTGGGCCCTGATCAGCCAGTCGTCCATGTTTTGGTGAAGTCTGATTCCCGTTGACAGGGCCATCAGCTTCACCTCTTTTACAATCATTGTAAAGACCTGAGGAGCCGTGGCTAGTCCGAAGGGAAGGGAAGTGAACTAAAACACTTGCGACCTGTGGCAAAACCTTACTTACTTCCTTGAGTTTGGGTGGATGAGGATGTGAAGGTAGGCGTCTGCTAGGTCTATCGAGGACACCCATTCCCCTGGAATCAGAGAGGCCCTGATGGACTCTGGTGTTTCCATTTTGAACCTTTCTACAAGTAGGAAGGTGTTGAGCCTGCTTAGGTCTATTACTGGCCTCCACCTTTGGTGAGGCTTCGGTACAAGAAACAGGCGACTGTAAAACCCGAGAGATTTTACATTTTTCACCCTTTCTATTGCGTTTTTTGACAGAAGAGACTGGATACAAGAGGTCAGAGCTAGTTCTTTTTGAAGGGCCTTGTAACCTGACTGAATCAAAGGTGCTCTGACTCAATTTGGTTTTGAGATGAATGGAAGAACAGAAATATTGGTGATAATGTTTAACACGTCTGAACATTTGTTTGTGAGCCAGTCACTTCTGAAAGAACGGAGGCTACCTCCTACTGGTGGACTGAGGGAGGCTTGAAAAGAGTCATTGGGAGGAGGGATTTCCACGCCCTCGTCCCCTTGAGTGGGGTCGAAAACAACCCTTGAAGACTCTGTTGTTCAATTTCCCCCTACCTGAGGGAAATGAATGATTACTGCTTTGAGAGGAATTGCCCCCATAGGGGCGTTTCCTGTAGCAGCCTCTTTTTTTAGTGTGGTGGGGACCAAGAAAGAGCTTGTTTTGATAGGATCCAAAACCCTGTAAATCTTTGGGGGTTTCTTTTTTAAAAAGGAAGTCTTCTCCATCCTTGACTAACTGTGGGGAGGTGGAGTACCAGGCCCCAACTTATTCAGTGCACCACAGTAAAGAATGTTCTTGTTTCTGCATTTCTTTCGACTGGGTATTGATTTATTGGTGATTTATTCTGGCGCCAAATTCCTGGCAACCTTCATTCAACACTGCAAAGTCAAAGGGGCAGGACGTCTTTTATAAGAATTTTTAACTAGAACTTTTTAAAGTTTTAAGTTTCAAATCGCCCTCAGTGTTGGATACTGTTGTCTGGCTATGAGTTGTTGTTGCTTAAAGAGGACTTGCTGTTGTTGCAGAGCACAGATTCTGGATTCAGTGCTCTGATTAATGCGAGACTTGTTCTGGGGTGCTGGAGCCACGTTGAAGGAATGAGTTTACTTTAATTTTATTTTAATCTAAATTTGTATTTTACGTTCATTTTAGTATTTTAGTATTGTTATATGTTATAAGTTTTAATTGTGTTTTTAGAATGTACTTACATGAATTTCTGTCCTCTGGACTGATATATTTGATTGTTAAACCACTTTATTCATGAATTAATCCATATTTACATGAATTTGGCATCTTAAGGGGCCATGTATTCGATCTGACAGGAGTATTTGTCTCATCCTTCACTGACAACTCATTCACTTGTGTGATCTCTCATTAATCAAAGCACGTTTCTGTCTATATTAAGTTTCTGAGACAGAGACGTATTAAATCATATATAACAAATAAGTCACAATGCCACAATGCCATGTAAAAAATGTGGAGACATGCACAAGAGACCTATGAACAGTAAATGCCTGTTTGTTGATGCCCATATGGACAATGACAGTCAGTTTGATAAGTCACCCACAGCTAGTGGGGGGCCTGGGCAGTCAAATGAAAATGATTCAAATCTGCAGATTTTAGCAGAATTGAAAAGCCTGGGAGAAAGAATGATTGCCATGGAGCAGAGGATGTCAGAGTCAGATTCTGCAGAGGTCAACCAGTGACAGCCGTGTCACCTGCAGTAGCTTCTCCAGTCCAGATGGATCAAGTTGTGGTACCGTCAGTGGCAGCATTACAGGGGGCGTCACTCATCCAGGAGGAAGTTGATCGACGCATAACCATTTAACAGACTTGAACGAATCAGGCAAGTTAAAGTCACAAAGAGGTGGAAATGATACAGTGTTTGCAAAGGCAGGTGCCATGGCCACAAAATTTTGTATTTGGGGGAAGTAACAAAAGTAGGATTTCATATGACAATCTGAGCCGGTGTCAGTGGGTGTCAGGTTTTGCAATGATAGCTAGGGAAGACGGTAATGTTGACACAAAAAATGCTATGCTTAACACTGAAGTGGAAGACACCAACGTTTTCAGCTGGCAGTCTGCAAAAGCATCACATGCTGTCTTATTATGTAGGATGGAGGAGGGAGAGGTTGAATGGTCTGAGACCACCAAAATTGATAGGATCAGACATGCTCATGTGCAAAGACTCCCTTCTCAAACTAGTAGTATTAATAGCAAATCAAAATCTGAAACAAAGATGTTTTTCTGTTTCTATCAGAGGGGCATGTGTCAAGATCAAAAAGACCGTGGAACTGGGGGAACTTTTTATAAACATGTTGTGCCACTTGTGAAAATACAACAAGTTTGAATACACTGCCCAAAGTCAGTCAAATGTATGACAAGTTCCACTGTAAAACCAAAATTAGATTTGCACTGCTTGCCCCTTCTGTTGTGGGTCAAGAAAACACTGATGATGCTATTATTGAGAGGCGACCTGAAAGCTCACTGAAGAATATGAAACATACACAAAGTCAGCACATAGTGACCAAGATCCCCAATAAACCCGTAACGGGTCGCGCTTCCCAAGCATGTAAAAAAACTCATCAAAATCATAGTTAACACATGGCCAAAGATTGTCAAAAACAGTCAAAAATGTGCTCTGAAAATGACACGCTAGATGACAAATACGACTTAGCATTGCAGACTAAAAACAAAAACAAAACCAAATTGAAACAAGCTAGTGAGGATCCCACTTTTCAGCTATGGGATCAACAGAATGAGGGTAAATTTGGTTTTATACCTTTAGGTCCTCTTGTTCTTCCACAATCGGTAACAAAACCAACATGGGTTCGGATCCGATAAAGTTATATGACATCACAAGAAATCAAAATAATGGGTTTTTTTTCAACTCAAGATACAGGTACCTTCCCAATTGAATCTGGATATTTGGCAGGAATTATTAGAAGGTTATTGGGATCAACAGTTGTCCTTTTTAATCAGATATGGATTTCCTTTGGATTTTGACCGACATTCCAAATTAGGCAAAAATACAAAAATGATGCTTCAGCAGTAGTCTTTCCAAAGGATATTGATGCATATTTAACAGAAGAAATTCAGCATGGTGCAATCTATCGCCCCTTCAAGAATCCCCCTTTAGACAACCTTCACACTTCCCCATTCATGACAAGGGACAAACCAGGGGCACCACATAGAAGGGTCATAATAGACTTAAGTTTCCCCCATGGTGAAGCAGTTAATATCAGTAAGGATCAATATTTAGGTACTGATTTTATTTTAACTTTACCTTCTATTTGAACTCTATTACTGGTTTCCTCTGCCCTTCCAACTACCCGTCGTGATATGACCTGTACAGTGTTGAAAGCAACATAAAACCCTAAATAAATAAATAAATAAATTTACCTTCTATTGATTTAATCACAGATAACGTACGCAAACTAGGCACAGGATCACTTTTATATAAAATAGACATTAGTAGAGCCTTTCAACATGTAAAAATCGACCCCAGGGACTATTTTCTTTTGGGTTTAAGGCACCAGGACTACTTTCTGGACACCTATCTGCCATTCGGATTCAGGCACGGATCCGGAATTTTTCAGCGCCTCAGCGATGCTCTCCGCTTCATTATGAAGTCAAGAGGCTATGAGGTCATCAACTATATTGATGACGTCATTGGATCCGGTACTGTGTCCACAGCAAAACCATCTTTTGACACACAAGACCTACTTCGAAAACTCGGTTTCAATATAAGTTTTAAAAAGTTAGTCGAACCCTAAGGCCACCTGCTTGGGGGTTGAAGTAGATCCCAAAGAATTCACCATTTCAGTCCCTAATGAAAAATTAACCAATATAATGCCTATGACTGTGTAACAACTGGTCTGATAAATTACAATGTACAAAGAAAGAACTCCAATCCCTGTTAGGTTGTCTATTATATATTTCAAAATGTGTCAAAACATCCTGAACTTTCTTAAATCATATTCTTGACACACTGAGAGCCCACTTTGGTAAAGACAAAATTTCTCTGGATATCAATTTCCATAGAGACCTGAATTGGTTTAAAAAATTTTTGCCAAATTTAATGGTGCAGCCTTTTTTGCTCATCTTCCTATACAGGCTACCATAGAATTAGATGCCTGTCTTCAAGGTCTAGGAGCTGTATACATGAATCAACTATATGCGATACATATTCCACAATATTGTCAAAACTTTTCAATAGTTCATCTTGAAATGCTAAACATACCGTATTAGTGGCTGTCAGAGTGTGGGGAAAACATTGGAAAATCCAAAGGATTTTAATAAAATGTGACAACCAGGCAGTGGTATCAGTTTTGAATTCGGGAAAAACTCAAGATCTAACATTAGCTGCAATCGCAAGAAATATTATGATGGATATCTCTTAACATGACATTGACTTACAGGTTATACATATCTTGGGTATACACAATAAAATTGCTGACTTATTGTCAAGATGGTATATCACCAGAAATCCAGTAACGTTTTGAGAAAATTTTTACAAAATCCTGTGTGGCTGCAAGTCCCGGAATATATTGCTAATTTAGACTGGTCTATATAACAGGTTGGAACAAAACAGCGGCACATCTGGCTTCCAGGGCTGCGGGCAGAGTTCAGCACGCATTCAGGCCAGCCACCATGGCTTCCTATACCAGAAAATTTAGATTATTTGTGGCACATTGCTGTTTCATTAAAGTTCAGTTACATCAGCTTACCCCAGTCATTCTCTTGTCCTTCTTAGAATTTTTAGCTAAAAATGATATCTCCACTTCAAATAGTGCTAACTATATTTCTGCAGTAAAAACAACTCTGGCTATGTATGGTGTATACACAATTGCATTTTATGACCAAAGGCTTAGATTGTTTCAAAAATCTCTCAGAATGGCAAAGCAACTTACAGTCAAAATTAAGAAAATCATTGATATCAACATGTTAAAAAAATATTGCATCAATATGTGATAGCATGTGGATGGGCCAGATCTATAAGGCCTTATATTTTGTTGCATTATTTTCTTTTCTACGTATATCCAATATGGTCCCTCACAAAATTGCTTCTTTCTCACCATTAGAACAATTAACCAGGGGAGATGTCTTCTTTGCTTCTCCTGGTCTTCACATTTGGTAAAATGGAGCAAGACTATCTAAACTAGAGATTCAGTTAAAATTTTAAAGTTACCATTCCTCTCACACTCTCCACTCTGCCCAGTTACAGCAGTTAAACATTTGTTAATGTTAACTCCAGGTGATCAGGATACTCCATTATTCCAAATCAAAAATGCAAAAGCCCAGTGGGTTCCATTGACAGATACTCAAATTTGATTCAGGTTCTGGCTAGACTTGGTCTATAGGACTCCAATATGTCTCTTCACACCTTCAGGTATTCAGGTGCCTCTTCAGGCGCTGATGTATTCAAGGCCCTGTTGTCTTCTACTACCTCCTAGTTAGGCATTGGTGGAGGTTGGCATCTACCTCGTTTATTTATATATACATACATACATATATATAGATTTCTATCATTAACAGTATTAGTAATTTTTTTTCATTAGGATCACCTTATCTTGGCTATAAGTAAGTAGTAAACTTCATTTTAATCTCTTAAGGCCACCTTAGCTTGAATGTTCATCTTAAACTGATAAATTTTCATGATACAGTGACAGATACAGATAAGGTGACCCTGATTTACAAAGATACCTGTAGTACTGTAAATAAATAATTAACTAGAGGATCGCTCGCCAAAAAAAAGATAATGTTTGCATAGCAAAAACAAAGCGTCCCGAAAAGGATATAAAGGTGAGTGCTAAAGTATTAAGAAAATGCTTCGTTTCTAGCCTTATACTGTTGTGGCAACCAAAGTCAGCGCAGTCTGCTCTATCTAGCACGGTTTTCAAGATATAAGCATTTTTGTGTTTTGCAAAAAATTAAAAAATGTCCGCTATATTGGCGAGACAAAAATATTTTGAAAATTGGCATGGCTACTCTGCAGAGATACCCAGCAGGTCAAAAATTTTGTTCAGTTCGCTCCATATAGCACGGTTTTCGAGATATAAGCATTTTTGTGTTTTGCAAAAACTTTGAAAATTCAAAATGGCCACCATTTTTGGGGAGACAAAAATTTTTGTCAAGACCACTGTCGCGGTGTGTATCTCCCGCCGAGCATTAAAGCAGAAGAAATAGCTCTTCCGAGATATTCACAATTTTTCATTTTCGTGTGTGAAAGCTCTTCCGAAAGTAGGTGAATGAGTTATTTGAGAAAAATTGGCTATCTGCAATACTATTAAGAGATAATTCGCATTTACTCATTTGGAGTAGGTGAGTAATTAGCTATGGGTCTGAAACTTCACCATGTGAAAGCTCTCCCACAAGTAGATGAATGAGTATTTGATAAAAATTGGGTATCCGCAATACTTTTACAGATAATTAGCATTTACTCATTTTGAGTAGGTGAATAAATAGCTATGGGTCTGAAACTTCACCAAGTGAAAGCTCTCCCAAAAGTAGGTGAATGAGTTGAGAAAAATTGGCTATCTGCAATACTTTTAGAGATAATTCACATTTACTCATTTTGAGTAGGTGAATAATTAGCTATGGGTCTGAAACTTCACCAAGTGAAAGCTCTGCCAAAAGTAGGTGAATGAGTTATTTGAGAAAAATTGGCTGTCTGCAATACTTTTAGAGATAATTCGCATTTACTCATTTTGAGTAGGTGAGTAATTAGCTGTGGGTCTGAAACTTCACAGAGTGAAAGCTCTCCCAAAAGTAGGTGAATGAGTTATTTGAGAAAAATTGGCTATCTGCAATACTTTTAGAGATAATTCGCATTTACTCATTTTGAGTAGGTGAGTAATTAGCTATGGGTCTGAAACTTCACCAAGTGAAAGCTCTCCCAAAAGTAGGTGAATGATTTATTTGAAAAAAATTGGCTATCTGCAATACTTTTAGAGATAATTCGAATTTACTCATTTTGAGTAGGTGAGTAATTAGCTATGGGTCTGAAACTTCACAGAGTGAAAGCTCTCCCAAAAGTAGGTGAATGAGTTATTTGAGAAAAATTGGCTATCTGCAATACTTTTAGAGATAATTCGCATTTACTCATTTTGAGTAGGTGAGTAATTAGCTATGGGTCTGAAACTTCAAGTGAAAGCTCTCCCAAAAGTAGGTGAATGATTTATTTGAGAAAAATTGGCTATCTGCAATACTTTTAGAGATAATTTGCATTTACTCATTTTGAGTAGGTGAGTAATTAGCTATGGGTCTGAAACTTCACCATGTGAAAGCTCTCCCACAAGTAGATGAATGAGTTATTTGATAAAAACTGGGTATCGGCAACACTTTTACAGATAATTAGCATTTACTCATTTTGAGTAGGTAAATAATTAGCTATGGGTCTGAAACTTCACCATGTGAAAGCTCTCCCAAAAGTAGGTGAATGAGTTATTTGAGAAAAATTGGCTATCTGCAATACTTTTACAGATAATTCGCATTTACTCATTTTGAGAAGGTGGGTAATTAGCTATGGGTCTGAAACTTCACCATGTGAAAGCTCTTCCAAAAGTAGGTGAATGAGTTATTTGAGAAAAATTGGCTATCTGCTATACTTTTAAGAGATAATTCACATTTACTCATTTTGAGTAGGTGAGTAATCATCTACGGGTCTGAAACTTCACCATGTGAAAGCTCTCCCAAAAGTACATGAATGAGTTATTTGATAAAAATTGGGTATCCGCAATAGTTTTTGAGATAATTAGCATTTACTCATTTTGAGTAGGTGAGTAATTAGCTACGGGTCTGAAACTTCACCAAGTGAAAGCTCTTCCAAAAGTAGGTGAATGAGTTATTTGAGAAAAATTGGCTATCTGCAATACTTTTAGAGGTAATTCGCATTTACTCATTTTGAGTAGGTGAGCAATTAGCTATGGGTCTAAAACTTCACCAAGTGAAAGCTCTTTGGATAGCTGCTCTGCAGAGATACCCTAAGATCAAAAATTTCGTCGAAATCGCTCTATGTAGCACGGTTTTCGAAATATTAGCATTTTTGTGTTTTGCAATCTTTGCGCAAAAATTTGAAAATTCAAAATTGCCGCCATTTTTGGCAAGATAAAATTTTTTTGAAAATTGGCATGGCTACTCTGAAGAGATACCCTGTGGGTCAAAAATTTCGTCGAAATCGCTCTATCTAACACGGTTTTCGAGATATAAGCATTTTTATGTTTTGCAATTTTGCGAAAAATTCGAAAATTCAAAATGGCCGCCATTTTTTGCGAGCAATTTTTTTTTTGAAAATTGGCATGGCTACTCTGCAGAGATACCCTGCGGATCAAAAATTCCGTCGAAATCGCTCTATCTGGCAGGGTTTTCGAGATAAAAGCATTTTTATGTTTTGCAATTTTTGCGAAAGATTCGAAAATTCAAAATGGCCGCCATTTTTGGCGAGACAAAATTTTTTTTCAAAATTGGGATAACTACTCTGCAGAGATACTCTGTGGGTCAAAAATTTCGCCGAAATCGCTCTATCTAGCACGGTTTTCGAGATATAAGCATTTTTGTGTTTTGCAATTTTTGCGAAAAATTCGAAAATTCAAAATGGCCGCCATTTTTGGCGAGACAAAAATTTTTTGAAAATTGGGATAACTACTCTGCAGAGATACCCTGCGGGTCAAAAATTTCGTCGAAATCGCTCTATCTAGCACGGTTTTCGAGATATAATCATTTTTGTGTTTTGCAATTTTTGCGAAAATTTCGAAAATTCAAAATGGCCGCCATTTTTGGCGAGACAAAAATTTTTTGAAAATTGGGAAAACCACCGCAGAGATACCCGGCGGGTCAAAAATTTCGTCGAAATCGCTCTATCTAGCACGGTTTTCGAGATATAAGCATTTTTGTGTTTTCCTTATTTGGAAAATTCGTAATGATTAATTAATCATTAATTACTCGGCCATTTCTTGACCAATCAATGCCAAAATCTAATGATTTCCAGATTTTAATAGAATGAATGTATTTGCCAAGTTTCAGGTGAATTGATAAAATTCCTTTCAAGTTATCATCCGGACAAGCTTCCCCATCGAAAAAAAGACATTTTTGGTCATGTGACCTCTCTGATTGGTTGAAATGTCACTGCAGCATATTCAAAAAAAATTCCCCAAGGCTACTGCCTAAACCTGCCAAATTTGAAAAGAATCCGCCTAACAGTTACAGAGTTATAAGGAAAACAAAATGCGGAGCCGGCGGAGCCGCCGGAGCCGGCGGAGCCTGAAGGTCTCCCATACACAAACAAGCGTCCCTTGCAGGACGCTTAATAATCCCATTTGGGTGTTATCATTCATACATACATTGTCAGAGTTACATATTGTCATGGTTACATATGGTCATGATCACAGGTAGGGGCACTGTGACTTGAACAGAGGAGTAGGCCAGAAAGGAGAATTCCTCAGTTCTTCACATCTAGAGTCCTCTAGATGTGGTTGAAGGAGGGTCATCTCGCCCTCATGTCTTAGCAGGCCAGTGTTGCCCATCGTATAGAGCTCCCTCTGAAGTATGTGGGTTACAGATTTGCTAAGGCAGGCTAAGGCTCCCTGTTGAATAAGGATTCTCTTATTCATAATCTCAAAATACTCACAGGCGTTTTCACAGCCATGCCTGGCAGCTCTTTCAGGATCGGCACCCTTCTCAATCTGGCTTTTAACCCTGTTAAGTTTATTTATTTGAGGTTTTACGTCGCTTTCAACACTGTACAGGTCATATCACGACGGGTAGTTGGAAGGGCAGAGGAAACCAGTACATACAGTTTAACCCTGTTAACGGTAGTCTTGATACTGTGCTGACACTCTATAGTAGTGTTACAAGCAGAAGCAGTCTTTGCAAAAGTAGCTGTGAAATCATTGGTAGAGAGATTCTGCCTAGCTTGGTGTTCAAGTTCCTCCAGAACTTGTAGGGGAACCTTGCCCATGGGGGCCCAGAGGGCTCGTGGAGAAATACAGATCTAGGCAAAATCTGTATTGAGCTCCTGAAGTTTGTCTTCAAAACAAGGTTGTCCCACCTTGCAGTATTTTGCTGTTGAAGCAGGGGGTTTGATATATTTACCCTCAGGTAAATTAGAGGCCAAGAAATTCTGTTCAAACTTCTCCAAAGCATCTTTGAAAATGGGATTTAAAGGAAGCATAGCTGAAGGGTCCCTTGACCTTAGCTCCTGTTGGCCTTTCTCGTCATCCAGGCCTAGCACAGTGGTAGAGGACCTAGGCAAAGTTTCCCTGGGGTCAGGGAGCTCAAGAATGTCTCTAAACTAATCCGCTCCAGTCTGTGCAGGGGTATGGAAAGCAAAGAACCCATAAAATATTTATAAGTCCAAGAAACAGAAAAAAAGTGTTTCCATGGCAACACTTGTTGCCAGTTATCATTAAAAAACTAATCAGCTCCAATCCATGCAGGGGTTTGGAATGCTAAGAACTCCCCAAAAGATATTAAAGCCCAAGAAACATGAAAAAGTGTTGCCACGGCACTTGTTGCCACATATTCCCAAGAAAGCAATCACACACAGACTCTCATGCCATTAAACTTCCACACCAAATTTAGCTGAGACACATAAAATACTGTACCTGTAAATGAGCAGCAATGAAGGGTGATTCAGATGAAAAATAATAATATCCATGTCCAGCAGGATGGATATAATAATTAAAATACGTTGTAACCTTAAACTTACTTTTTTAACTTTCAGGTTTTTATTGTAACATTACAATAAAGATCCTGTTTTGGTCTAGACACATGTACATGTTTAATTTAAATGAAAAACTCTAACCTATCACTTTAATATTGCCAAAACATCACAGAAATTTGTCCTAACCTTAAACTGAATGTAAGTCAATGTAAATATTAAGAGCTTAAGTTCATGTTAACCATGTAGACTCTGTTCAAGGCTACTTATAGCCAAAATTTAAATGTGCTTAAAATCTATTGCACATAATTTAAAAAATTATTCAAAATTTTAAAAGAAAAGTAATTATAATTATGCCATTACTGAGAGTTAAAGGTCACCTCAATGTAGTCTCAGGGCATTTCTGCAACATCAGTTACATGTACTTGTAAGTCAAAGTTGGGGTTTTACGTCCCGTTCAACAGCCAGGGTCATATTGGGACAGGTCCTCAGAATTGCCACTTGTGGGATTCGAACCCACAGAAGTGACAGCCTATGATTAGATGCCAAACTTGCTAACCACTAGGCCACTGAGGACCTCTTACATGTACTTGTAAAATCCAGAATTGAAATACTCTCCAGAAATTGAAAAACTTAAATTCAATATAGTTATATTATCACTAGGCGTTTAAGGTCACCTTAAAGTGGGCCACACCTTGATCAGTTACATCCACGTACCAAATATGATTTGAATCTGTGAAGCCATCTTTAAGCTATTGCCCACAAATCACAAAAGTAAAATTCAATATAAATGTGTTATAAATGGGAGTTTAAGGTCATCTTAAAATAGGGTACGTGTCGATGACCAGCAACACCCACATGCCAAATTTGAATTTTATCCTACTAGGCAATTTTTGACATATTTTCCAGAAACAAAGTGTGATGACGATGCTGGTCCTATAAGTGATCCATTACAGCTGAGTGACCCCAAACTATTACAACCTTAAACTCATAAATTTCTAAAATATCAGCAATTTATTGTAATCTTACATATACATGCAAAACTTGAATGAAATTTCTTGAGTTACCTTCATTATATGCTATGGAAAAGTGAAAAAACTTAAACTCATGGGAGTTTAAGGGCACCTTAAAATAGGACACACCTTCAATACCAGTTACAACCACATGCCAAATTTGAATTGAACCCATCAACCAATTTTCGAGATACTGTCTGGAAACTGAAAAACTTAAAATCAATGTAAGTATGTTACTAGTGCGAGTTTAAGGTCACCTTAAAACAGGGCACACCTTGAGTACCAGTTACATCCACATGCCAAATTTGAATTTCATCCCTCATGCCATTTTTGAGTTACTGTCTGGAAAGGAAGTGTGATAACAACACTGACAATGTGTTATTACTGGAAGTTTAAGGTCACCTTAATGTGTAACGCTTACCTGTGCCCAGTTACATATACATGCAAAACTTGAATGAAATTTCTTGAGTTACCTTTAGTATACTCTATGGAAAAGTAAAAAAACTTAAACTCAATATAATTCTTTTATACATGGGAGTTTAAGGCCACCTTAAAATAGGACACACCATCAATACCAGTTACAACCACATGGCAAATCTGAATTGAATCCATCAACCAATTTTCGAGATACTGTCTGGAAACTGAAAAACTTAAAATCAATATAAGTATGTTACTAGTGGGAGTTTAAGGTCACCTTAAAATAGGGCACACCTTGAAAACCAGTTACAACCACATGCCAAATTTGAATTGAATTCATCAACCCATTTTTGAAATACTGTCTCTGGAAACGGAAAACCTTAATCTTGATATATATGTTACTACTGGGAGTTTAAGATTACCTTAAAATAGGGCACATCTTGAGGACCAATTACATGCACATGCCAAATTTGAAGTTAATCCATCATGCCATTTTTGAGATACACTCTGAAAATGAAGTGTGGCAACGACGCTGACCATATTTGTCCTCCAACATAGCTGCTAGTGACACCAAGGTAATGCAACCTTAAACTCATAAGTTTATCAAATATCAGGAATTTACTATAACCTTACAAAAGAGATTTTTTCCTTGTGTAGACAGATGTATGTGATGACTATCAAAGATTAAAGTCTTAATTAGCACATCAAATATCTTTCAAACACCAAAAATTGTCCCAACCTTAAACTCAAAATTAGTTTGCAGATGTGAGGGAGTTTAAGGGAATCTTTTCCTGTAGCTTTTCTTCACGGTTTGTTACATCCACAACTTGAAAGATGCTTAGAATTGCAGTGTTTGAAATACTGTTGAAAAATTGCCACACTTAAAGTGATTATAATTCTGTTATTACTGGGAGTTTAAGATCACCTTATTGAAATGCACTTACCTGTGGCCAGTTACATATACATGCAAAATTTTAATAAAATTTCTCAAGTTATTTCCAGTATACTCTATTGAAAAATAATGTAAACTCAATATAACCTTTTAATACATGAGAGTTTAAGGTTACCTTAACGTAGGGTACACCTTGAAAACAAGCACATGCCAAATTTGAATTGAATCCATCAACAAATTTTTGAGATACCGTGCGGAAACAAAAAACCTTCAAATCAATAGAAGTATCTTACTACTGTGAGTTTAAGGTCACCTTAAATAGGGCATACCTTGAGGAAAAGTTTCATCAATATGCCAAATTGGAATTTAATTCATCAAGACATTTTTGAGATACTCTCTGGAAAGTAAGTGTGAAGACTACTCTGACCATGTAGGTCTTCCATCAAAGCTGTTAGTGACACAAATTAATGCAACCTTAAACTCATTAGTTTATAAAATATCAGCAACTTACTATAACCTTACAAAAAAGACCATTTTTGGTGGATATATATGAACATGATGAATATCGATACAAAAAGTCCTAATTAGCATATAAAATATCTTCCAAACACCAAAAATATTGCCCAATCTTAAACTCAAAGTTTGCTTGCAATGCTGTATGTTAGCGAGTTTAAGGTAATCTTTTCTTGAAAGTTCTGCTCAAGGTTTGTTACATCCACAACTGAAACGCCTAGAATTGCCCAATATTTGAAATATTGTTCAAAATTTAGCAAACTTAAATTGAAAAAATTCTCTTATTGATGGGAGTTTAAGGTCACCTTATTGTGTGGCACTTACCTATGCCCAGTTATATATAACTGCATAAGTTGAATGAAATTTCTGAAGTTACTTTCAGTATACTCCATGGAGAAAGAAAAAACATAAACTGGACATAAATTTTTTATATAAGGGAGTTTAAGGTCACCTTAAAATAGGACACACCTTCAAAACTAGTTACAACCACATGCCAAATTTGAATTGAATCCATCAAGCCATTTTTGAGATATTCTCCGGAAACGAAAAAACTTAAATTGAGTTTAAGTATTTTACTAGTGGGAGTTTAAGGTCACGAAACTATACAGCACACCCCCAGGACCAGTTACATCCACATGCCAAATTTGAATTAAATCTGACCAGCCATTTTTGAGATACTGTCCGGAATACAAATTGTGACGACGACAGACGCCGCCGCCGACAGACGACGACACCGACGCCACAAAATTGGATGACAAAGCGAACCCTATATGCCACTCAGCATAAATGCTGGTAACACCAAAATGAATGTAAAGTAAAAGTATTAAAACAAGACAATTCAATATCAAGATGACAGCATTAATCAGTAAACTAAAATTACGAAGTTATAAAGTTTATTAATTGGACTATAGCCTTCAAGGAAATAGCAAGATTATGTAAAAGTACATATAATAATAAATTCCAGCAATCCATATACCTTTGTCATAAGAGAAACATGTCTCAAATATGGTAGGTGAATACACTTGGGCAGAACCTAAGTAAAACGTTACACCATGATGATGCACAACTACACCCCCGAACCAATGTCCCTACCACCCTGATACACCTTATGGAATCCAAGAAACATACGACAGGATTTTCAAACTCAAGGTCACTACAAGGTCAAAGGTCAAATCAAGATCACGCCATGATGTTGCATACCTACAACTCCTAAGCAATGTCCCTACCAAGTATCAACTTCCTACACCTTACGGTTTCTGAAATATAGCCCAGACAAGATTATAAAGGTCACCCTGGCAAGGTCAAAAGTCAAATCAAAGTCACACCATGACGCTGCACACCTACACCCCCAACTAATGTCTCTACCAAGTATTAACTTCCCACACTTTATGGTTTCTGAGAGCCCGGACCATATATTAAAGGTCAAGGTCATTACAGCCAGGTCATACGTCAAAAAAAAGGTGACATCTTGATGTTGACACCTACACCTATGTCCCTACCAAGTATCAACTTCCTATACCTTATGGTTTCCAACATATAACCTGGATTTTATAGGTCAAAGTTACTACAGTAAGGTCAAATCAAGGTCACACAATGATGTTGCACACCTACAATCCTCAACTAATGTCCCTATCAAGTATCAACTTCCTACACTTTACAATTTCTGAGATATAGCCCGGACAAGATCTTAAAGGTCAAGGTCATTACAGCAAGGTCATAGGCCAAAACAAGGTCACACCTTGACGTTGCACACCTACGCCCCCTAACCAATGCCCATACAAATTATCAATTTCTTACACCTTACAGTTTCTGAGATACAGCCCAGACAACTTTTCCCACTGCGGGACTACCTGACCATCCACCTGCCCATTTCCCCGCAAACCCATCCGGACACCATAGGTGAAAACAATACCACGACAGCCCTTAAGGGCTGTGAGTACAAAAAAGAAATTAATTTGCTTTAATTCTGCTATTGGACTGATTACTGCAGAACCTTTCCAGGATGGGTGGATACAGCTTGCTTTAAGTTTCTGTTTAGCACCTTCCACCCAAATAAAAATGCCTTATTATTCTGCTCCATATTTCCCAAACTGTCATATACAAACCTTATTACGATGATGAATGTTGCTTTCATGAACCTAAAAATAAGAAATTAGGTATAAAGTAAAGAGAAATAACAAAGATAGTAACTTATAAACTACTAATTACTACATGTCTGTTCACTCTTTTAATATACAATTCAACAATGTGGGCTTTTACTACTACTTAAATAAGATGAATTGTAAAAATTTTATTGTAATTTAACATTTTGTAAGTTAAATACTTACCTTATCCTCACTAGTGCTGCATGTTGGCGTGAGCAAACATCAATCACCAACCCGAATATTTCAAACGAAATATTATAATCGGGAACCAGTCTATAATACTGCGCATGCTCTCACGTCCCTAGTTCCCCGGTAATCTTCACTTTATTTTGGGAGTGTATTAAAGAATTATCCCTCAAAAATTTCTAAAATCGGGGATGGACGGGCGGGAATCCGAATCTAGTGAGGATAAGGTAAGTATTTATTACAATAAAATGTTTACATTTTATTGCATAAAATACCCTTACCTTATCCTCACTGGTGCTTGATTCCAACCACATAGGTGGTGGGTTTTAAAAATTTTTTGACACCAAAGTAGGCTGAAATGAAAAGTCAAAGTACTAAACATCAAGCATTGTGAGGATAAAGTACTGACATGTTAGCAATAAGAACTTGTTATATTTAAGATAAATTTATCAGCCATGTGATCATAAACGTAACAAACTGTGTATAAATATTAGTTTAAAACTAATAACCAACTAATTGGATATAGTTCATGAACTAACCTCAATAAATGTCCCTTCCATCCATAAAGTTGTGGTTTGTGCATGTAAAACATTAGTTCTGGTCATTCTTGCTTGCTTGGTTTCAAAAGGTTACTTCAACATATCAAAAGCTGTACACTATCTACAAATGCTGGCCTGGTAGGCCTGCAATAAATATACACACCACAATGATGAGATTATCCAACCATCTCAAGTAAAAGGCTTGTTAATAAATTAAGAAGAAGCATTTGACTTCTATGAAATTTACATAACTTCACAATGAACCTAATGACAGATCTTGTGAAAGAATATTTCATTCCATTAAAATACATACAGTACCTTTATCAACATTGAACAATATGCTGTGCAGACACTACTGGTCCCACAGAAAACTCAGAACCCTCAGTTGATTTCCAAGCCACATCTTTCAGATAAAAGTTCGTGAAGGTGGAATGAGTTTCCCAGAAACAGGCCCCCAGGGTTTAATCTTTTGAGGTGCCTTAATTCTTTCTGCCACTGACTGTTAGAATTTTTGAGGTAATGTGGTCTCGAATCCAGATGCCAAACATGAAGATTGAGATACTGTAGATTTTGATGAAACTTTTGACTGAAGAGAAGAGTTTCCCAATGTGGAAGTTGTAGCGGAGGTTTTGTGGAAAAAAGTATCGGGTCCCAAAACCAACTCATCCCTGGCCACCCTGGGGCTACTACAACCATTTGGCAAGCATAGCTTCTCATTTTTTAATCATTTTTGGAATGAGAGCTATTGGACAGTAGGCATAACCGTCTAGTGCCTCCCACGAGATATTCAATACATCTACTGCCATTGCATTTGGATCCGGGACTGAAGATACATAAAGACATAGTTTGTTGTTCATTTTGGTTGCAAATATATCTACCATTGGTCTGTGCCAAATTTGGCAAATCATCTGAAAAATCTTGGGATAAAGAGACCATTCTGTTTGTATTATTTTGTCCCTGCGTGAAAGACGTCTGCTATCACATTCAGGCAGCTCTCAATGTGCCGAGCCCTCAACTAAATTGCCCTGGGGTTACAGAATGCCATCAGGCGCCAAAACATTAGACACATTTCCAAGGAATGGGTCCCCCCACTGCTTGTTGAGATGGGACACTACTGTGGCATTGTCTGAGGCCACTAAGACCCTCTTGCTCATTAGATGGACCTTATTGCCAAAAACAGTGCTCACAATTCCAGAATGTTTATATGCAAATTTGCCTCTGTGTCCGACCACATTCCACTGACTGTCAGGTTTTCCAAATGTGCACCCCAACCCTTGACCGATACATCTGTGAACAAAAGAAGATTGTGTTCTTCTGCATGAAGGGGACAACCTATAAACACATTTTTTGGATTTTTCAACCAGATCAGATGTCTTTTCAAAATCTCTGAACATGCCACCTTTTGTCCAATGATTGGGGATACTTCCAATGGGTTTTCAGGTACCATTGGAAGGGTCTCATGTAACCTGCCCATTGGGACTGTCCTCTCCAGAGATGCCAGAATGCCTATAAACGACATCAGAATTCTAGGAGTTGTTGTCAAACTGTTGTTTAAACCTTCTATGGCTGTTGTCAAAATGAGCCATTTCTTTTCTGTGGGTGAGACTTCGCCTTTGCTGAAGTCAAACCTGTACCCTAGGAAGTTGAATTTTTGAGTTGATGTTAACTTCGATTTTTTTAAGTTGATTACCCAACCATGTTCCTGGTTAAACACAACCAGATGTTTTGACTGCTCCAGGCAAATCTGCTGGGTTGGAGCTCAAAGTAACCAGTTGTCTAGATACTGAACACGAATTCCCCTGTTTTGAAGCATACTTCCTCCCTCTGGATAACATGCATTCTTTAGCCATACCTGATAAAACGACAGCAAGCGGCCCCTAAGTACTACACAGCTTTGACATTCACTTTCGTCTGGAGGACTGGGCAGATTTTTGCTGTTGTTGTTGCTGCTGACCCTTAAAGTCACGAAAAGAAGAGTTCCCTGAATTCTAAGAGTACGAAGATCCATATGAATGTGAGTTGGAACTGTGCTGGGGCTTCTTTGATTGGTAAATAAGCTTCATGTCCAATTTCTGCCTTTTGGGTAACCTTTCCTTCTCCAACTTCTTCTCCACTGCATTGAGAATTTCAGGTGAAAACAGATCTCCAGACATGAATCCTGACCTCCTCAAGTGATTTCTGTCATGTTCATGTAACTGAGGGGCACATTGCTTCAAAGTCATATCTCGTCTAGCCAGTTGAAGATTACAGGCCATTGTCATGGACGCATCCGTCGCCATCTCCAAATCATGTCCACTGACCCCAAACAAGATTATTGAATCTGAAAGAAGCTTAACAATTCATTCAATTCTTTTGACTTGTCATCTCCCCATTGCAAAGAATAAACAATCTCCTCCATATTGGAAGCACATGTTTCCAATGTTTTAAGGAAAAGACTGACAAATCTGAGCATTTGAACGTGTTCCCTCTTCACCGCTTCCATAGTCATACACTGCTTAGCAGGAATCGACACAGAGGAAGGTGTAGATGAAGACCTACTGCAAATCCCCTTGAAAGAGTCTTGGCACTTGGGAGCTACAGTAGAAAATTAGAAATAGTTTTGTTGATAGTAGCTGCGACATATGAATAGAAACAGGATAGCATAGAAGAACACACATTATCATGTGTAATGTCCACCCCACGAACCTTTTGCCAAAATTGTACAGTAGTCTTACAAGACCCTGTTTCATTTGTAAAATATATCAATGATGCTTAAATATTTATTGGTGTACATGTAAATTATTTCAGCTTCATGCCTTTTTGCATTGGTTGGGTCGAAAATTTTGACGAAATCACTATCTTGCACGGTTAAGAAGATAGAAGGAAATTTCTGTTTTTCTATTTTTGGCACAAATTCGAAAAATCAAAATGGCTGCCATTTTTGGGAAGGGGAAATTTTTTGAAATTGCCAAGAGTACATTGCTCGGATACCCTGTGGGTCAAAAATTTCGACAAAATCGCTCTATCTCACACGGTTAAGGAGATAGAAGCAAATTCGTGTTTTGCCATTTTTGGCAAAAATTCGAAAATTCAAAATGGCCGCCATTTTTGGGGAGGGGAAAATTTTTTAAAAATTGCCAAGAGTACAATGCTCAGATACCCAGTGGGTTGAAAATTTCGTCGAAATCGCTCTATCTCAAACGGTTAAGGAGATAGAAGCAAATTTGTGTTTTGCCATTTTGGCCAAAAATTCGAAAATTCAAAATGGCCGCCATTTTTGGGGAGGGGAAAATTTTTTGAAAATTGCAAAGATTACATTCCTTAGATACCCTGTGGTTCGAAAATTTCGACTAAATCGCTCTATCTCGCACGGTTAAGGAGATAGAAGCAAATTTGTGTTTTGCCATTTTTGGCAAAAATTCGAAAATTCAAAATGGCCGCCATTTTTGGGGAGGGGAAAATTTTTTGAAAATTGCTGAGTACATTTCTTAAATACGGCACGGTTTAGGAGATATGAGCACATTTGCCTTTTTCAGTACTCAAAATAGCCAATTACTCATTTATTTAATTAATTACTCACTCATCTATGAAGCAATTCCCCCCCAAAGCAATCCCATACAAGCTATTAACCCAATGAACCTCCATACCAAATTTCAGAAAGATAGGCTTAATAGTAGTCCTTAAAATGTCTGGAAACCAAAGAGATACTCAAAAGTAGCTATTACTCAGTTAGCTATAGAGTTATCATCACCAAAAGCAATCCCATACTAGCTATTAACCCAATAAACCTGCATGCCAAATTTGGTAAAGATAGGATAAGAACTGTTGCCTAAAATGTCTGGAAACCAAGTGTGACGCCGGACGCCGGAAAAAGCAAAAATAATATGTCCACCCCCCAGTGGGGTGGACATAATTCTGAAGTTGTGGTTCTATAAAACTTTATCAGTGGGCGATTGTAAGGCAAAAAGGTATCAGAATTGAAAAGGTGTGAATCTCAGTTTATCTGCACCCTCCGAGCGTAGATTGCCTTCTTGCTTTATTCTCTAATGCTTTCCCCCGGCATTTATTTCATCTACAGGAGGTAAAGACATTGGCAGAACCATCTGTATCCTTTTACTTCTGTCCCTAGAAGCGAAAATCTTGGATGGTGCCTCAGCCGCCTCATCCACAGTTGGGAGATCTAACAAGGAACATACTGTGGATAGAATTGTCTGTATGATGGATAGGGGTGTGACCGAGCAGTCGACACTCGCCGAGCGAGGCGAATTTCATGAAAATTCGACCCCAATCCTTAGGGTCGATTACTCGTGTATATATAACAACCTATAGAACCGGTTACGTTTTTTAGTTAATAAAACATAAATAACATACCTTACTTTCATTAAATCGCATAATCCACCATTTGTAACATAAAATTAATGATATTATGTGCTGACAATAGCTAATTCAAGCGATTCAAAGCTTTTATCTTTATATTTTTTTCGTTTACGGGAGCCGCCATATTGGATGTCGTTTCCTGTTATGGTGGATACTAAATGTCGCGAGGGCTCGATGTCGAGTCGAGTTTTTATCTGCGAGTAATCGACCCGAATTATTTGTACTCGTCCCACCCCTAATGATGGATCCTCATCCAGTTCTTCTTCTTTGCGTTCTGGTACACATGATGAAGGTGACCTATGCCTCTTGGATCTAACCTCTGAACCGTCGTGAATGGAAGAAAAGTCATCTTCTTCTGGCTACAAACGCCTGGAACTGTGACAGTCCTGGAGCCGATCTCGGTCACCCTCCTGGTCACTGGAAAAACTCTGCTGTAACTGCCTCTTTTGAGGTAGCAGAACTAGTGTGTTTAGAAGTAGAAGACACAGACATTTTCTCCAATGAAGATAGCCTACCCTGCATACTGTCAAGCTTTGCCAAGATCAATTGTGAAGCATCAGAAGATGGGGCTGAAGCTACAGAAACTGACAGATTAGTTGTAGAACTTGTGGTAGAAGTAAAATTAGAAGAATCAACACCCAATAAGGAATCTTCTAGTTCTTTTGAAATTGAAACCTCTTTAATCTTATGTTGTACCTTCTTTGCCTTCATTTTCTTCACTTGCTCAGGAGTAAATTGCAAGCAAATGTAACAATCTTCTTGTTTCTCTACTACACAATCATCATCGCCTTTACCTTTATCCCTACATGAAGGGCAATAATGATGTGAATCCCAGTCCCCCATAAAATGGCGACAACCTGAAGCTTGTTTCTGTCCTTTCTTAACTTGAACTTCCGCCATTTTGAAACTAATCAAAATATAGAAGTGTCTCCAAGATGTTCGCTCTTCAACGAAAAATAAAAGATTAACAGGGAACTAGGGACGCGGGAGCATGCGCAGTACATAACTAGGTATTATAGACTGGTTCCCGATTATAATATTTTGTTTGAAATATTTGGGTTGGTCATTGATGTTTGCTCACGCCAACATATAGCACTAGTGAGGATAAGTTAAGGGTATTTTACGCGATCAAAATATACAACAACACCTTTGTTCTTAAGCTTATCTGGTCAGACAGGTTTTTAGCAAATTATCATATATATATATATTATCATATATTTGCTTTAAATTTTACATGTGACAAAAATTAGTAAGCAGTGATAATTACCACAGTTCACATAAAGTTCAAGCACATTTTGCCCGGCATACAGACATAGTGAAGTCTATTGCATTATTTAGTGGGAATGTGACATGCATAACGTATTTTTCAGTGATGTCATTAGGTGATTCATGATAGCAAACTAGACCAAGGACACATCTGTGGCCAGATATATCCACCGGAAAAGGACAACTAGAGGATCGCTCGCAAAAAAAAAAGATAATGTTTTTGCATAGCAAAAACAAAGCGTCCCAAAAAGGATATAAAGGTGAGTGCTAAAGTATTAAGAAAATGCTTCGTTTCTAGCCTTATACTGTTATGGCAACCAAAGTCAGCGCAGTCTGCTCTATCTAGCACGGTTTTCAAGATATAAGCATTTTTGTGTTTTGCAAAAAATAAAAAAATTAAAAATGTCCGCTATATTTGGCGAGACAAAAATATTTTGAAAATTGGCATGGCTACTCTGCAGAGATACCCAGCAGGTCCAAAATTTTGTTGAGTTCACTCCATATAGCACGGTTTTTGAGATATAAGCATTTTTGTGTTTTGCAAAAACTTTGAAAATTCAAAATGGCCACCATTTTTGGGGAGACAAAAATTTTTGTCAAGACCACTGCCGTGGTGTGTATCTCCCGCCGAGCATTAAAGCAGAAGAAATAGCTTTTCCGAGATATTCACAATTTTTCATTTTCGTGTGTGAAAGGTCTTCCAAAAGTAGGTGAATGAGTTATTTGAGAAAAATTGGCTATCTGCAATACTATTAAGAGATAATTCACATTTACTCATTTTGAGTAGGTGAATAATTATCTATGGGTGTGAAACTTCACCAAGTGAAAGCTCTCCCAAAAGTAGGTGAATGAGTTATTTGAGAAAAATTGGCTATCTGCAATACTTTTAGAGATAATTCGCATTTACTCATTTTCAGTAGGTGAATAATTAGCTATGGGTCTGAAACTTCACCATGTGAAAGCTCTCCCACAAGTAGATGAATGAGTATTTGATAAAAATTGGGTATCCGCAATACTTTTACAGATAATTAGCATTTATTCATTTTGAGTAGGTGAATAAATAGCTATGGGTCTGAAACTTCACAGAGTGAAAGCTCTCCCAAAAGTAGGTGAATGAGTTATTTGAGAAAAATTGGCTATCTGCAATACTTTTAGAGATAATTCACATTTACTTATTTTGAGTAGGTGAATAATTAGCTATGGGTCTGAAACTTCACCAAGTGAAAGCTCTCCCAAAAGTAGGTGAATGAGTTCTTTGAGAAAAATTGGCTATCTGCAATACTTTTAGAGATAATTCGCATTTACTCATTTTGAGTAGGTGAGTAATTTGCTATGGGTCTGAAACTTCACCAAGTGAAAGCTCTCTTAAAAGTAGGTGAATGAGTTATTTGAGAAAAATTGGCTATCTGCAATACTTTTAGAGATAATTTGCATTTACTCATTTTGAGTAGACGAGTAATTAGCTATGGGTCTGAAACTTCACCAAGTGAAAGCTCTCCCAAAAGTAGGTGAATGATTAATTTGAGAAAAATTGGCTATCTGCAATACTTTTAGAGATAATTCGCATTCACTCATTTTGAGTAGGTGAGTAATTAGCTATGGGTCTGAAACTTCACCAAGTGAAAGCTCTCCCAAAAGTAGGTGAATGAGTTATTTGAGAAAAATTGGCTATCTGCAATACTTTACAGATAATTCGCATTTACTCATTTTGAGTAGGTGAGTAATTAGCTATGGGTCTGAAACTTCACCAAGTGAAAGCTCTCCCAAAAGTAGGTGAATGATTAATTTGAAAAAAACTGGCTATCTGCAATACTTTTAGAGATAATTCGCATTTACTCATTTTGAGTAGGTGAGTAATTAGCTATGGGTCTGAAACTTCACCAAGTGAAAGCTCTCCCAAAAGTAGGTGAATGAGTTATTTGAGAAAAATTGGCTATCTGCAATACTTTTAGAGATAATTCGCATTTACTCATTTTGAGTAGGTGAGTAATTAGCTATGGGCCTGAAACTTCACCAAGTGAAAGCTCTCCCAAAAGTAGGTGAATGAGTTATTTGAGAAAAATTGGCTATCTGCAATACTTTTAGAGATAATTCACATTTACTCATTTTCAGTAGGTGAGTAATTAGCTATGGGTCTGAAACTTCACCAAGTGAAAGCTCTGCCAAAAGTAGGTGAATGAGTTATTTGAGAAAAATTGGCTATCTGCAATACTTTTAGAGATAATTCGCATTTACTCATTTTGAGTAGGTGAGTAATTAGCTATGGGTCTGAAACTTCACAGAGTGAAAGCTCTCCCAAAAGTAGGTGAATGAGTTATTTGAGAAAAATTGGCTATCTGCAATACTTTTAGAGATAAATCGCATTTACTCATTTTGAGTAGGTGAGTAATTAGCTATGGGTCTGAAACTTCACCAAGTGAAAGCTCTCCCAAAAGTAGGTGAATGAGTTATTTGAGAAAAATTGGCTATCTGCAATACTTTTTAGAGATAATTCACATTTACTCATTTTCAGTAGGTGAGTAATTAGCTATGGGTCTGAAACTTCACCAAGTGAAAGCTCTGCCAAAAGTAGGTGAATGAGTTATTTGAGAAAAATTGGCTATCTGCAATACTTTTAGAGATAATTCGCATTTACTCATTTTGAGTAGGTGAGTAATTAGCTATGGGTCTGAAACTTCACAGAGTGAAAGCTCTCCCCAAAGTAGGTGAATGAGTTATTTCAGAAAAATTGGCTATCTGCAATACTTTTAGAGATAATTCGCATTTACTCATTTTGAGTAGGTGAGTAATTAGCTATGGGTCTGAAACTTCACCAAGTGAAAGCTCTCCCAAAAGTAGGTGAATGATTAATTTGACAAAAATTGGCTATCTGCAATACTTTTAGAGATAATTCGCATTTACTCATTTTGAGTAGGTGAGTAATTAGCTATGGGTCTGAAACTTCACCAAATGAAAGCTCTCCCAAAAGTAGGTGAATGATTAATTTGAGAAAAATTGGCTATCTGCAATACTTTTAGAGATAATTCGCATTCACTCATTTTGAGTAGGTGAGTAATTAGCTATGGGTCTGAAACTTCACCAAGTGAAAGCTCTCCCAAAAGTAGGTGAATGAGTTATTTGAGAAAAATTGGCTATCTGCAATACTTTACAGATAATTCGCATTTACTCATTTTGAGTAGACGAGTAATTAGCTATGGGTCTGAAACTTCACCAAGTGAAAGCTCTCCCAAAAGTAGGTGAATGATTAATTTGAAAAAAACTGGCTATCTGCAATACTTTTAGAGATAATTCGCATTTACTCATTTTGAGTAGGTGAGTAATTAGCTATGGGTCTGAAACTTCACCAAGTGAAAGCTCTCCCAAAAGTAGGTGAATGAGTTATTTGAGAAAAATTGGCTATCTGCAATACTTTTAGAGATAATTCGCATTTACTCATTTTGAGTAGGTGAGTAATTAGCTATGGGCCTGAAACTTCACCAAGTGAAAGCTCTCCCAAAAGTAGGTGAATGAGTTATTTGAGAAAAATTGGCTATCTGCAATACTTTTAGAGATAATTCACATTTACTCATTTTCAGTAGGTGAGTAATTAGCTATGGGTCTGAAACTTCACCAAGTGAAAGCTCTGCCAAAAGTAGGTGAATGAGTTATTTGAGAAAAATTGGCTATCTGCAATACTTTTAGAGATAATTCGCATTTACTCATTTTGAGTAGGTGAGTAATTAGCTATGGGTCTGAAACTTCACAGAGTGAAAGCTCTCCCAAAAGTAGGTGAATGAGTTATTTGAGAAAAATTGGCTATCTGCAATACTTTTAGAGATAATTCACATTTACTCATTTTCAGTAGGTGAGTAATTAGCTATGGGTCTGAAACTTCACCAAGTGAAAGCTCTGCCAAAAGTAGGTGAATGAGTTATTTGAGAAAAATTGGCTATCTGCAATACTTTTAGAGATAATTCGCATTTACTCATTTTGAGTAGGTGAGTAATTAGCTATGGGTCTGAAACTTCACAGAGTGAAAGCTCTCCCAAAATAGGTGAATGAGTTATTTGAGAAAAATTGGCTATCTGCAATACTTTTAGAGCTAATTCGCATTTACTCATTTTGAGTAGGTGAGTAATTAGCTATGGGTCTGAAACTTCACCAAGTGAAAGCTCTCCCAAAAGTAGGTGAATGATTAATTTGACAAAAATTGGCTATCTGCAATACTTTTAGAGATAATTCGCATTTACTCATTTTGAGTAGGTGAGTAATTAGCTATGGGTCTGAAACTTCACCAAGTGAAAGCTCTCCCAAAAGTAGGTGAATGAGTTATTTGAGAAAAATTGGCTATCTGCAATACTTTTAGAGATAATTCGCATTTACTCATTTTGAGTAGGTGAGTAATTAGCTATGGGTCTGAAACTTCACCAAGTGAAAGCTCTCCCAAAAGTAGGTGAATGAGTTATTTGAGAAAAATTGGCTATCTGCAATACTTTTAGAGATAATTCGCATTTACTCATTTTGAGTAGGTGAGTAATTAGCTATGGGTCTGAAACTTCACCATGTGAAAGCTCTCCCATAAGTAGATGAATGAGTTATTTGATAAAAATTGGGTATCCGCAATACTTTTACAGATAATTAGCATTTACTCATTTTGAGTAGGTAAATAATTAGCTATGGGTCTGAAACTTCACCATGTCAAAGCTCTCCCAAAAGTAGGTGAATGAGTTATTTGAGAAAAATTGGCTATCTGCAATACTTTTAGAGATAATTCGCATTTACTCATTTTGAGTAGGTGAGTAATTGGCTATGGATCTGAAACTTCACCATGTGAAAGCTCTTCCAAAAGTAGGTGAATGAGTTATTTGAGAAAAATTGGCCATCTGCAATACTTTTAGAGGTAATTCGCATTTACTCTTTTTGAGTAGGTGAGCAATTAGCTATGGGTCTGAAACTTCACCAAGTGAAAGCTCTTTGGGATAGCTGCTCTGCAGAGATACCCTGAAGATAAAAAATTTCGTCGAAATCGCTCTATCTAGCACGGTTTTTGAGATATAAGCATTTTTATGTTTTGCAATTTTTGCGAAAAATTCGAAAATTCAAAATGGCCGCCATTTTTGGCGAGACAAAATTTTTTTGAAAATTGGCATGGCTACTCTGCAGAGATACCCTGTGGGTCAAAAATTTCGTCGAAATCGCTCTATCTAGCAGGGTTTTCGAGATATAAGCATTTTTATGTTTTGCAATTTTTGCGAAAATTTCGAAAATTCAAAATGGCCGCCATTTTTGGCGAGACAAAAATTTTTTGAAAATTGGGAAATGTACTCTGCAGAGATATTCTGCGGGTCAAAAATTTTGTCGAAATTGCTCTATCTAGCACGGTTTTTGAGATATAAGCATTTTTGTGTTTTGCAATTTTTGCGAAAATTTCGAAAATTCAAAATGGCCGCCATTTTGGGCGAGACAAAAATTTTTTGAAAATTGGGAAAACTACTCCGCAGAGATACCCTGTGGGTCAAAAATTTCGTCGAAATCGCTCTATCTAGCACGGTTTTCGAGATATAAGCATTTTTGTGTTTTCCTTATTTGGAAAATTCGTAATGATTAATTAATCATTAATTACTCGGCCATTTCTTGACCAATCAATGCCAAAATCTAATGATTTCCAGATTTTAATAGAATGAATGTATTTGCCAAGTTTCAGGTGAATTG
This sequence comes from Sabellastarte sp. h YS-2021, assembly GCA_964017235.1. Lineage (NCBI taxonomy): Eukaryota > Metazoa > Annelida > Polychaeta > Sabellida > Sabellidae > Sabellastarte > Sabellastarte sp. h YS-2021. Next base: position 173,199,346 of record OZ024929.1, on the reverse strand, counting down.
ATAAAATTCCTTTCAAGTTATCATCCGGACAAGCTTCCCCATCGAAAAAAGACATTTTTGGTCATGTGACCTCTCTGATTGGTTGAAATGTCACTGCAGCATATTCAAAAAAATTCCCCAAGGCTACTGCCTAAACCTGCCAAATTTGAAAAGAATCCGCCTAACGGTTACAGAGTTATAAGGAAAACAAAATGCGGAGCCGGCGGAGCCGGCGGAGCCAGAAGCTCTCCCATACACAAACAAGCGTCCCTTGCGGGACGCTTAACTAACATGTTTTGAAGATAAACAGCATTTTTGAAAATGGCGGCCATTATTCACAGGAACTACAAGCACTTTTAAGTTTGGATACCCTCATCTGACCTTGAAGGAAGGGCCCATCAGAAGATGCCCATCCCTTGATGACCTATACGTTGCTTGATATTGCAAACCCCTAGGACCAATACCGAGTAAGCTATAAACGCATTAAAGTTTGGCTATCCTCGTTTGACCTTGAAGGAGGTTTGACCTTGAAAAAACACCTGTGGTTTCCATCTTGCTTTTTAAAATGAGGCTAAAAATAGTCCCAGGCAAGCTTTTGCAATGAAAAACATATCCTGCAAATTTGAGAACTCTGTAAAAAACGTGGTAGCGGCTGGTTACTCATGCGTAATCCACAGTATCCACCAGATGCAATCCAATGGATACAATAATATAGCATAACAAGGACATGACTTACCTCAAACTTATCGTCTGGGTTCCATATTACAAAGTCTGCATCATAACCCTCCTTAATTTGGCCTTTTCTTTCAGAAAATCCAGCAAGGGAAGCAGTGTTCACACAGAGTAAATTTACCACATCATGAAGTGAGAACTCGTATTCTCGGCAAAATGTCCAGAACAGAGAAAGGCCTGAAATACAGTAAAAGCTGGGGCTTACTTTTGTGGTATCACCAAAAGACATAGGTAAGTAATTAACCTGTCAATCTTCCATGAAGGCCAAAGCACATGCTTTAGTATATTCCCTGTTCACTGAAGAATCAGTTAACAGCCCCAGTGAAAACTTGCTGGCCAATTCTAAATATTCAAAAATAGCATCAGAGCTGCCCGTACCCCACAGCCTTGGGAAATATTTTCAACACCATGAGATATAGAAGTACTGTACCAGTACAAACTTCAGGATACTTTCAGAGCACTGTCAGTTATATAAAGGTCCAAACAATGTTTAAATGGAGAAATAATGTTTAAAAGAAAGATAATGCGTATAAAGATGAAGTATTAAAACAAGATAATTCAATGACAAGATGACAGCATTAATCAGTAAACTAAAATTCAACACTCTTTATATACATCTGCATTTCTGAATTATGGTTTAGATGGTTTGAATATTACCATGCATACAGAAGTGGTAATACATTTAATGAATGCTTATGTGTGGTGTTGGAGTAAAATCTGTGGCTCACTTGATGAAATTCTATCTCTTACAATGGGAAGTTATGAAAGTAAAATTCTTAATAAATTCTAATATGACTTTTGCTTAATCTGCATCAAAAGACAGACCCAAAGGTGCAACAAGATTTTAAAGGTCAAGGTCACTACAGCAAGGTAAAAGGTCAAATTAAGGTCACACCATGATAATACACACCTATAGCCAATAACCAATGTCCCTACCAAGTATCAACTTCCTACACCTTACGGTTTCCGAGATACAGCCCTGACGATTTTATAGGTCAAGGTCACTATGGCAAGGTCAAAGGTCAAATCAAGGTCACACCATGATGCTGCACACCTACACCCCCTAGCCAATGTCTCTACCAAATATCAACTTCCTGCACCTAACAGTTTCCGAGATACAGCCCGGACAAGATTTTATAGGTCAAGGTCACTACAGCAAGGTTAAAGGTGAAATCAAGGTCAGACCACGACGTTGCACACCTACACCCCCTAATCAATATCCCTACCAAGTATCAACTTCCTACACCTTACGGTTTCTGAGATATAGCCCAGACAACATTTTATAGGTCAAGGTCACTACGGCAAGGTGAAAGGTCAGACCATGACGCTGCACACCTACACCCCCTAAGCAATATCCTTACCAAGTATCAACTTCCTACACCTTACGGTTTCTGAGATATAGCCCGGACAACATTTTATAGGTCAAGGTCACTATGGCAAGGTCAAATCAAGGTCACACCATGACGTTGCACACCTACACCCCTAACCAATGTCCCTACCAAATATCAACTTCCCAAGCCTTACAGTTTCCAAGATATAGCCCGGACAACATTTTATAGGTCAAGGTCACTACGGCAAGGTCAAAGGTCAAATCAAGGTCACACCATGATGTTGCACACCTACACCACCTAACCAATATCCCTACAAAGTATCAACTTCCTACACCTTACGGTTTCCGAGATATAACCCGGACAAGATTTTATAGGTCAAGGTCACTACAGCAAGGTCAAAGGTCAAATCAAGGTCAGACTATGACGTTGCACAACTACACCCCCTAACCAATGTCCCTACCAAGTATCAACTTCCTACACCTTACAGTTTCCGAGATATAGCCCAGACAAGATTTTCAAACTCAAGGTCACTACGGCAAGGTCAAAGGTCAAATCAAGGTCAGACCATGACGTTGCACAGCTACAACCCCTAACCAATGTCCCTACCAAGCATCAACTTCCTACACCTTACAGTTTCTGAGATACAGCCCGGACAAACTATTTCCCGCCGCCCGCCCGGACGCCCGCCCGCCCGACCATCCGGACACCATGGGTGAAAACAATACCCCAACAGCCATTAAGGGCTGTGGGGTAAAAATGAAGAAATTTACAAAAAAGAAATCAACATGTTTTTTTTTTATTTTACAGCTTACAATATACTATCACCTGTTGGAGAAAAAGAAGGTGCAAGACTATTGATTTTTTTTTCCAAAATCTTTAATGTCTAATATTGTCTAGAGGTCCTTGGTGGCCTAGTGGTTAGCAAGTTTGGCATCTAATCACAGGCTGTCACCTCTGTGGGTTCGAGTCACACAAGTGGCAATGCTGAGGACCTGTCCCAATTTGACCCTGGCTGTGGAACGGGACGTAAAAACCCAACTTTGACTAATATTGTCTATCTCCGAGTCTGAAGGGCCATAATCAGACTCATCATCTGACTCATAATCAGAGTGTACAAGGGTCATTGGTTACTGCCACATTTAAACATCTTCATCAATGAAACAAAGAAGTAAAAGAAAAAAAAAAGAGAAAAATCCCATTTTCCCTTTACTTTAATACATTAAGTAACAAAATTCCTCTGCTGCTTCATCCAATAGATGACCAAGAACTACTTCAAAAACTTATCAGACAGAGTGTTATTTGTACAAATGGCACAGAAAATTTAGTCACACAGCCTAAAACATACCAAAATGGATCAAAACGATGTATGGATAAGATGGGAATGAAAACCTCACAGCGAATATTCTTTCGATTTGGACAGCTAATATATTAACTAGTGGTGTGAACGGTAAACCGGTACACTGAATTTCGTTTCGTTAAGGTACAAATGACAAAATCCACAAAGAATATTTAAGTACCGGTTATTGAAAACATCATTATATTAGGCTTTCTACTGGTTGATATTTTGTCAAAACAATAAAGAACATATATATTTCAGGAAATAACTTACATTTTCGCTTTATATTCATGCTAAATGAAGTTTACAAACTTCAAATATCTCGCGAATGCATATTTCCTATTGAGAATGTAGCTCATGTACACTCGCATAAAACTTTTTATCATATCTCTGTAAACTTTCGAAATCCCGGATTTCTTTCGGTTTCAAAGCCCCCAGTTTTTATGTTAAGAACCGTCCGACCACTAATATTAACAGTAGAAACGGTTGTCATGATGAGCGATAATGCTAGCTAGCAACGTGAAATGAAATATGGATAGAAATCGCAAGTTTTAGGTTATTTTCTTTAAAATTTAAGAATTCTACATGTTGTAAATCATTTATTTTACTGGCCAACCAGGCCAAGAAGTCCTCAAAGATGTAGGCCCGCTGTGATACTTGGTGGCCTCGGGCCACCAGCCATTTCAAACACTGTGTGTCACTGAGGAAGCCGTACCAATATAGCTTTACCATCAAACTGCAGTGAAAAGGTGCGTCACTCATGCAGCCTTAACAAACTGTAGTGAGGAGATGTGCCACTTAAGAAGCCTTACCAATAGAGAGTAAAGAGATGTGTTACTCAGGAACCCATAACAAACTGCAATAAAAAGATGTGCCCCTCACAAAGCCTCACCAAATTATAGTGAAGAGAGGTGCCACTTAGGAAGCCTTGCTTATACAGAATGAAGAGATACGTCACTAAAGAAACCTTACCAAACTGCAGTGAAGAGATGCCTCCCCAGGCTTGTATGAAGTCGCCTTTGTCCAGTATCTTTAGGTCAGCAGTACAGGGGGAGTGGTCACTCACCACCATATCTATAGAGCCTCTCTTCACAGCCTGCCACAGTTGTTTCTGTAATTCAAACGTTTCAAAGCTATATTGCAAAGATCGTTTCTGAATGCTTCTGAATGGTTAATTTATTTTGAAACAAAATATTATTTCAAATAAATGCGAGCCTTTTTACCAGCCCATATAGAATATTGGAAATATGCTTTATTTAGATCACTCTTAACAACATAAAAGTAACAATTCATTCTAAATATACCTGTCATTTGAAACTAGCTCATGTCCAAGCAACTTACACAAGTTTGAAGAAGCAAAAATTACTTTTGAACTAAAGAGCCTATTTTTCAAAAACAGCCTTGAATAAAAAATACTGAGTAAGAGCTCTTGTTTGCAATTTCTGGGGGACTAAAACTTTGGATCAAATTGATGATCACAATGACTGTGATTGTAAAAAAGACATATTCCCATTTGTAAGTGATTAAATTTTAACTATTAATATTAGGGCTGTGAATGGTTACTCGAGCCTCGATAGACGAGTCGCTCTTTACAAGGACTCGAGTCCATTTTAACTACTCGAATACTCACAGCATATTGTACTATCGCCTGCGAAATGAAACATTTGTGTAAAATATGCTACATTTCTGCCACATTTCTCAATTAAAGTTGTGGTTGGGCTTTAAAACATTTAATTTACTCCATATTCTATAATACATATTCTATAATGGTTAAATGGAAGACATTCTTTCTTCAAAAGTTTCCCTACCATTTGTTTTCAAAGACTTCTAATGGTAGTTAATAAATCTCGTGATTACTCAAATTCAGGTCAATTGCCAGAGTGTGGATACTCGGGGCTGGTTTTAGCACCCATCCCAGCCCTAATTAACATGCAAAAAACATCCACTTCTGTCAGTTCTGGAAAAAGTTTCCACACCTGGTTCTCCTTGCTCCTGATAGGAGGACAACACTTGTAGTAAGTTGCACCCTGTGGCACACCCTCGGCATTCAAACACAGGTAGTGGTGTGTGGTCTCCACTGTCAGTGGGGCTCCTGCCCTCTTGGCTTCCTCTATGATGGGCAAGGCTGCTGCACTGGACAGGTGCACAATGTGGCAGGGTACGCTGAAACAAAAACCAGCCTCCACATGCTTTACAAGGGATCACGATATTATAGTAGCTTGCCCCTTCCTGCATAACTATACAAAAGTCAAATTAATATCCAACTTATTAAAAAATTACATCCCGTGTATTATGCACAATAATTTCAATATTTTAAAGAGGGGGTTTTGAAGGTATTCCATACGGCTTTACCTGAGAAGTAAGGAACATTACCATGAATAGACTATCTGTTTACATGTAGCAAAACAAGAGTGAAGTGGCTGGCCTTCACCCAACCACATAGTCGAATCTTAGGACAGCACACAGTGTTGAAATCTGTAAACTCTGTCTTATCGCCTGCATTTGGAAACCACTTTCAGGGAAGTTTTCAGATTTGTGTCGCGAGATGGGTATTTGTAGTGACGTGATGTGAAAGGTTTACAAATATAAAGGGTCTGTAGATGCGCAGTTTTATAAGTCTGGTTTAAGATGAAAACCACCAGCATAGACTTGCCTCATTAATATTAATGAGCAAAATGAGCAGTCACGGCAGTTCTTTGAGGGGGTTTCCTGACAATATTTTACAAGGCTGGTTTCAGATGAAAACTACCAGCATATTTCCTGTTCACGGACTTGCCTCATTAATATTAATGAGCAAATATGCGCAGTCACGGCAGTCCTTTGTGGGGTTTCCTGACAATAATCTACAAGGCTGGTTTAAGATGAAAACTACCAGCATATTTCCTGTTCACGGACTTGCCTCATTAATATTAATGAGCAAACATGCGCAGTCATGGCAGTTCTCTGTGGGGGTTTCGTGACAATATTTTACAAGTCTGGTTTAAGACGAAAACTACAAGCATATTTCCTGTTCAACGACTTGCAGTTTGAAATTTGATTTTGAAATGAGAAGACATATTTCAATTTTGAAGTGTGGATATATAGTATTGTATATGGATATTTTACAGAAGCAAATTGTAAGTATTTAAATAAAATATTCGTGTGTTGTTTCTACAATATTACGATAGCCACAATGAGCGATAATAGGGAGCCACAGATTATACTGTATTTTACCGATGAAGTATTTCGTCATTTAGCCAATCAGAATCGAGGACAGATCCATGTCATGTTAAAATATAGAATAAAATAAGATTAGCAAACTGTTGTGTTTTGTAAATATACTGTAAAACTATTTGGAAGACAACTTCTTCCAAAATAAGAAATGGATTGACAGAAAAAATGAAATCACGTGATAACTTCTAGGACATGCAAGAGCGCCTTCGAGTGGTTGAATGTAAAACTACGGAGTTTGAATATTTTCATTGTCTCTGCCAGAGGTGTTCTCGATTCTGATTGGCTGAACGACAAATGTATAGTACTACCGTGACGTCACTTCATTCATTAATTTCTTTGCGGTTTATTTGTTTGACAAATAACTGAGTACACGTAGATGCGCAGACAACAATTTTATATTAACAGTGACTGCGTGATAAACCAGCAGGCAAATAAACTAGACTAAGGACGCATCTGTGGCCAGATGCTGGATGTATCCACCGACAAAGGCCAACTAACATAGTTTAGAAGATAAACAGCATTTTTCGTTAATAAGCAAGCTGAAAGCACTTTTAAGTTTGGCTACCCTTATTTGACCCTGTAGGAGGGGCCCAAGGTGAAGTCTGACCACATCAAAAGATTCGCAGCCCATGATTTCCTATAAGTCGTTTTCACATTGCAAACCTCTAGGACCAATAATAAGCAGGAGGGGCCCAAGGTGAAATCTGACCACATGAAAAGATTCGCAGCCCATGACTTCCTCTAAGTTGTTTTTATATTAATGAGTTATTTGAGAAATACTGGCTATCTGCAATAATTCTAGAGATAACTCGAATTTACTCATTTTCAGTAGGTGAGTAATTATCTACAGCTCTGGAACTTCACCATGTGAAAGCTCTCCCAAAAGTAGATGAATGAGTTATTTGATAAGAATTGGATATCTGCAATACTTTTAGAGATAATTAGCATTTACTCATTTTGAGTAGGTGAATAATTAGCTACAGGTCTGAAACTTGACCAAGTGAAAGGTCTCCCAAAAGTAGGTGAAGGAGTTATTTGACAAAAATTGGCTATCTGCAATACTTTTAGAGATAATTTGCATTTACTCATTTTCAGTAGGTGAGTAATTACCTACGGGTCTGAAACTTCAAGTGAAAGCTCTCCCAAAAGTAGGTGAAGGAGTTATTTGACAAAAATTGGCTATCTGCAATACTTTTAGAGATAATTTGCATTTACTCATTTTGAGTAGGTGAGTAATTACCTACAGGTCTGAAACTTCACCATGTGAAAGCTCTCGCAAAAGTAGATGAATGAGTTATTTGATAAGAATTGGATATCTGCAATACTTTTAGAGATAATTAGCATTTACTCATTTTGAGTAGGTGAATATTTAGCTACAGGTCTGAAACTTCACCAAGTGAAAGGTCTCCCAAAAGTAGAAGGAGTTATTTCACAAAAATTGGCTATCTGCAATACTTTTAGAGATAATTTGCATTTACTCATTTTCAGTAGGTGAGTAATTACCTACGGGTCTGAAACTTCACCAAGTGAAAGCTCTCCCAAAAGTAGGTGAAGGAGTTATTTGACAAAAATTGGCTATCTGCAATACTTTTAGAGATAATTTGCATTTACTCATTTTCAGTAGGTGAGTAATTACCTACGGGTCTGAAACTTCACCAAGTGAAAGCTCTCCCAAAAGTAGGTGAATGAGTTATTTGAAAAAAATTGGCTATCTGCAATACTTTTAGAGATAATTCGCATTTACTCATTTTGAGTAGGTGAGTAATTACCTACAGGTCTGGAACTTCAGCATGTGAAAGCTCTCCCAAAAGTAGGTGAATGAGTTATTTAAGAAAAATTTGCTATCTGCAATACTTTTAGAGAAAATGCAGAATTACTCATTTTTAGTAGGCAAGTAATTTAGCCACAGGCCTAATTTAGACATAAAGCCTACCAATAGAATACTGTGGTGCACCCTCTAATATACCTTGCAAACTTGAGAAGGCTAGCTATAATACTTTTTTTCGTTAGAGCGGTAATGGTGAAATCTCTCTACACACTGCGGCTATCCAGTGGATACAATGATTTACTCAACAGTGAGAACCTGAAAGTAGATATTGGTAAGCTATGCCATGACATAGAGGTCTGCAATTTCACTCTGTTATAGCTGACCAAAAATTATGTGAATAACATATTTAAACAAAATACTGTAAATGTAATAGTTTTCACGTTATAACTGATTTACTCAACAGTGATAACCTCAAAGTAGCTATTACTCAGCTATGCAATGAGCTACATGTCTGAATTTTTTCTCTGTTATAGCTGACCCAAAATTAGGTGAACAACATATTTAAGCAAAATACTGTAAATGCAATAGTTTTCAAGTTACAACTGATTTACTCAATAGTGAGAACCTGAAAATAGCTATTGCTCAGCTATGCCATGAGCTATAAGTCTGTAATTTCACGCTGTTATAGCTGACCCAAAAGTAGGTGAACAACATATTTTAACAAAATACTCCAAATGCAATATTTTTCAAGTTACAAGTCATTTACTCAACAGTCAGTACCTGAAAATAGCTATTGCTCAGTTGTGCCATGAGCTACAGGTCTGTAATTTCACTATGTTATAGCTGACCCAAAAGTAGCTGAATAACATATTTACACAAATTTCTGTAAATGCAATAGTTTTCCAATTACAACTGATTTACTCAACAGTGTGAACTTCAAAGTAGCTATTACTCAGCTATGCAATGAGCCACAGGTCTGGAACTTCACTATGTTATAGCTGACTCTGAAATAGGTGAATAACATATTGAAACAAAATACTGTAAATGTAATACTTTTGAAGTTATAAGTAATTTACTCAACAGTGATAACCTAAAAGTAGCTATTACTCAGCTATGCCATGAGCTACAGGTCTGAAATTTTACTATGTTATAGCTGACCCAAAAGTAGCTGAATAACATATTTATACAAAATTGTGTAAATGCAATAGTTTTCAAGTTACAAGTGATTTTACTCATGATGGAAGTTACTGAAAAGCCCAAAAGTAGCTATTACTCACTTAGCTATTGAGACAGACACCCAAGTTACTCACCATGTTGTAGCTATGAAAAAAGTAGCTGAATAACATATTTTAACAAAATGCTCTAAATGCAACACTTTCCAAGTTTTAAGTGATTTTGTGCATGATTTCATGACTTTTAATGCTTTTTAGACATTTTTGTCTACCACAGGCCTAATTTAGACATAAAGCCTACCAAAAAGATAGGGTGGCGAGTCCTCTAGCATACCAAGCCACCTGCCAAATATGAAAGAAATCTGGAAAGAAATGTGGACTGTAGGTCGCTAACAAGAAATCTCTGCGGACGCGGACGAGGGCGCGGACGACAACGATGATGAATCCATAGTATCCCCGCTTCGCGTCGGGAATACAATTATAATGGGGTTTCACGTCTAGAAACCAGCAGACGAAACCGTTAAAAAAGACTCGTTCGAGTAGACCACTACAATGGGAAAAACAATTATAGTTTCTAGGACATACGGGTCCTTATACAAAGCCAGACGTAGTGCTAGACAAGCTTTTTACTTTATAAAATATAACTGAATAAAAGCATTAAAAATCTTCAAAATGGCAGAGTGTATACTATACACCTTAATGTACAGATATGTGAAGAAAATATTATGCAGAACTGATATTAAAGGGCTTAAACGGCCAATTTAAAATCGCGGCCGCAACTCAGTACATAACTCGAATCAAAGATTCGACTAATAAAAACTGATTGCATAGACCTCAAATATTAAAACATTTAAGTTATTTGAAGCTTTAAATAGTCTAATATTATCAGGCTACAAATCTGACATATACATATCAAGTTGCTATTTTTTTCTAACAGTTTTTCATATCTTTAGTTAAAAACAAAAAAGCAATAATTATTGTCAGTAATTTTGTTGGTTTTATGTAAAGTAGACATTTGACACATTTTAAAACATGTTAGTATGTAAGTATAACTCAAGTTATTATATTATAGGCCAATTGAACGGCAGGGGTCCAAAATCATTTACACTGCCACAGATGAATCAGATTTCTCCATTTCCACACAAACTCAAGATGGCAACCAAAATTTTAAAAATGCTAAATTTCTACTGCACTACTGAAATATCGATAATGCTAATACTTGTTCGAAATGGCTCTATATCTCATACTTTCTGAGATTAAAACAAAATGTAGGACTCCTGCCAAAATTTAAGATAATACCAATCTAAATTTTAAAAAAATTCAAATGTTTCAGATATTTTATTTAAGCTAATTTATTACTCTACATGTTCCAAAATTTGTCTTTATGATTTTTACAACAAGAGGAGAGTGCCCGTGAACGGGCACTGTGTCAGCTGACTGAATGTTTTTGATTTGTGATGGTGATAATGAGAGGAAAGCATAATTATCAGGGAAAGGGCTGTACAGAAATACAGTAAATGGTAACTGAACAGCATGTTCGAAAGATATTCCGAAGCTGACAGAAGAAAAGGACAAAAAAGTTGTGCCCTGCAAATGGTATTATGAAATAAAGTAACAAGGTAATTGTTTAAGTGTAAAAAGTAGGTTAAAAATATTTAAAGAAATACTATAAATGCAATATCCTCATTCGACCATGAAGAAGGGATCCAAAGGTCAAATCTGACCATACCAAAAGATTCCCAGCCAAAGAATTTAGGATGGTTTACCATCCCAAACCTCTCGGACCAATAATAAGTGAGTCATAGGCACTTTTTAAGTTTGGCTATCCTTGTTTGACCTTGACGGAGGGGTCTAAGGTCAAATCCGACCACACAAAAAAATTCCCAGCCCATGATTTCCTGTAGCTTGTTTACCATCCCAAACCTGTAGGACCAATAATAAGCGAGTTATAAGCAATTGTAAGTTTGGCTATCCTCAATTGACTTTGAAGGAGGGGTCCCAGGTCAAATCTGACCACACCAAAAGAATCCCAGCCCATGATTTCCTATATGTGGGTTTACCATCCCAAACCTCCAAGACCAATAATACGCGAGTTATAAGCACTTTAAGTTTGGCTATCTTTGTTTGACCTGGAAGGAGGGGTCTCAGGTGAAATCCGACCACACCAAAAGATTCCCAGCCCATGATTTTCTACAGGTTGGTTTTCCATTCCAAACCTCTAGGACCAATAATAAGCGAGTTATAAGCACTTTTAAGTTTGGCTATCCTCATTTGACCTTGAAGGAGGGGGGGTCCAAGGTGAAATCCGACCACACCAAAAAATTCCCAGCTCATGATTTTCTATAGGTTGGTTTTCATTCCAAACCTCTAGGACCAATAATAAGCGAGTTATAAGCACTTTTATGTTTGGCTATCCTCATTTGACCTTGAAGGAGGGTTCCAAGGTCAAATCGGACCATATTAACAGATTCCCAGCCCATGATTTCCTACAGGTTGGATACAATGATTTACTCAACAGTGAGAACCTGAAAGAAGCTATTGCTCAGCTATGCCATGACATAGAGGTCTGCAATTTCACTATGTTATAGCTGACCAAAACGTCTGTGAATAACATATTTAACAAAATACTCTAAATGTAATAGTTTTCAAGGTACAACTGATTTACTCAAGAGTGAGAACCTCAAAGTAACTATTACTCAGCTATGCAATGAGCTACATGTCTGAATTTTTGCTCTGTTATAGCTGACCTAAAAGTAGGTGAACAACATATTTAAGCAAAATACTGTAAATGCAATAGTTTTCAAGTTACAACTGATTTACTCAATAGTGAGAACCTGAAAATAGCTATTGCTCCGCTATGCCATGAGCTATAGGTCTGTAATTTCACTATGTTATAGCTAACCCAAAAGTAGGTGAACAATATATTTTAACAAAATACTCCAAATGCAATATTTTTCAAGTTATAGCCGATTTACTCAACAGTCAGTGCCTGAGAATAGCTATTGCTCAGTTCTGCCATGAGCTACAGGTCTGTAATTTCACTATGTTATAGCTGACCCAAAAGTAGCTGAATAACATATTTATACTAAATTCTCTAAATGCAATAGTTTTCAAACTAGAAATAGGACGCCCTGTTGATAGTAGATGCGAATAGAAAGAGGATAGCATAGAAGAACACACATTATCATGTGTAATGTCCACCCCATGAACCTTGCCCAAATTGTACAGTAGTCTTACAAGACCCTGTTTCATTTGTAAAATATATCAATGATGCTTAAATATTTATTAGTGTAGATGTAAATTATTTCAGCTTCATGCCTTTTTGCATTGGTTGGGTTGAAAATTTTGACGAAATCACTCTATCTTGCACGGTTAAGAAGATAGAAGCAAATTCCTGTTTTTCTATTTTTGGCAAAAATTTGAAAATTCAAAATGGCCGCCATTTTTCGGAAAAGGAAATTTTTTTGAAAATTGCCAAGAGTACATTTCTTAGATACCCTATGGGTCGAAAATTTTAACGAAACAACTCTATTTTGCAAGGTTAAGGCCAGTTTGTGTTTTTCCATTTTGGGCAAAAATTCGAAAATTCAAAATGGCCGCCATATGAGGGGAGGGGAAATTTTTTTTGAAAATTGCAGAGTACATTTCTTAGATACCCCTTGGGTCGAAAATTTCGACGAAATCGCTCTATCTCGCACGGTTAAGGAGATAGAAGCAAATTTGTGTTTTGCCATTGTTGGTAAAAATTCAAAAATTCAAAATGGCTGCCATTTTTGGGGAGGGGAAAATTTTTTGAAAATTGCAAAGATTACATTCCTTAGATACCCTGTGGGTCGAAAATTTCGACGAAATCACTCTATCTCGCATGGTTAAGGAGATAGAAGCAAATTTGTGTTTTGCCATTTTTGGCAAAAATTTGAAAATTCAAAATGGCCGCCATTTTAGGGGAGGGGAAATTTTTTTTAAAATTGCCAAGAATACAATGCTCAAACACCTGTGGGTCAAAAATTTTGACGAAATCGCTCTATCTCGCATGGTTAAGGAGATAGAAGGAAATTTGTGTTTTGCCATTTTTGGCAAAAATTCGAAAATTCAAAATGGCCGCCATTTTTGGGGAGGGGAAAATTTTTTGAAAATTGCAAAGAGTACACTCCTTAGATACCCTGTGGGTTGAAAATTTTGACGAAATCGCTCTATCTCACACAGTTAAGGAGATAGAAGGAAATTTGTGTTTTGTCATTTTTGGCAAAAATTCTAAAATTCAAAATGGCCGCCATTTTTGGGGAGGGGAAAATTTTTTGAAAATTGCAAATATTGCATTCCTTAGGTACCCTGTGGGTCAAAAATTTCGACGAAATCGCTCTATCTCGCACGGTTAAGGAGATAGAAGCAAATTTGTGTTTTGCCATTTTTGGCAAAAATTCGAAAATTCAAAATGGCCGCCATTTTTGGGGAGGGGAAAATTTTTGGAAAATTGCAAAGATTGCATTCCTTAGATACCCTGTGGGTCGAAAATTTCGACGAAATCGCTCTATCTCGCACTGTTAAGGAGATAGAAGCAAATTTGTGTTTTGCCATTTTTGGCAAAAATACGAAAATTCAAAATGGCCGCCATTTTTGGGGAGGGGAAAATTTTTGGAAAATTGCAAAGATTGCATTCCTTAGGTACCCTGTGGGTTGAAAATATCGACAAAATCGCTCTATCTCGCACGGTTAAGGAGATAGAAGCAAATTTGTGTTTTGCCATTTTTGGCAAAAATTCTAAAATTCAAAATGGCCGCCATTTTTGGGGAGGGGAAAACTTTTTAAAAATTGGCAAGAGTACAATTGTCAGATACCCTGTGGGTCAAAAATTTTGCCGAAATCGCTCTATCTCGCACGGTTAAGGAGATAGAAGCAAATTAGTGTTTTGCCATTTTTGGCAAAAATTCGAAAATTCAAAATGGCCGCCATTTTTGGGGAGGGGAAAATTTTTGGAAAATTGCAAAGATTGCATTCCTTAGATACCCTGTGGGTCAAAAATTCTGTCGAAATCGCTCTATCTCTTACGGTTTCTGAGATATTAGCAAATTACTCAAAAGTAGTACTGAAAATACACAATGAAGTACCTAAATGGCTATTACTCATGTACTGACAAAGCTATCAGTCCCAAATGCAATACCAAGCGAGCTATGGACATAACAATCTTGTATTCAAAATTGTAGTAAAATATCTTTAATTATTTTGGCTTAAATGCACGGAAACCAATGGGTACTGAAAATAGCTGTACTTAAGTATTACTCAGTAAGCAAAAGAGGTACAACAGCCAAAAGCAATCCCAAGCAAGCTACTGACCCAATAAGCCTGCATACCAAATTTGGTGACAATAGCTCTAATACTTTTCCTTTAAATGAGCGGAAACCATGCGTGACGCCGGACATCGGACAACGGACATCGGACGGCGGAAAAAGCAAAAATAATATATCCACCCCCCAGGGGGGTGGACATAATTATAAGTGATTTACTCAACATTGAGAACTTCAAAGTAGCTATTACTCAGCTATGCAATGAGTCACAGGTCTGGAACTTCACTATGTTATAGCTGACCCCAAAATAGGTGAATAACATAGTGAAACAAAATACTCTAAATGCAATAATTTCCAAGTTATAAGCGATTTACTCAACAGTGATAACCTCAAAGTAGCTATTACTCAGCTATGCCATGAGCTACAGGTCTGAAATTTTACTATGTTATAGCTGACCCAAAAGTAGGTGAACAACATATTTAAGCAAAATACTGTACATGCAATAGTTTTCAAGTTACAACTGATTTACTCAATAGTGATGACCTAAAAGTAGCTATTACTCAGCTATGCCATGAGCTACAGGTCTGAAATTTTACTCTGTTATAGCTGACCCAAAAGTAACTGAATAACATATTTATACTAAATTCTCTAAATGCAATAGTTTTGCAATTACAACTGATTTACTCAATAGTGAGAACCTCAAAGTAGTTATTACTCAGCTATGCAATGAGGTACAGGTCTGAAATTTCACTATGTTATAGCTGACCCAAAAGTAGGTGAACAACATATTTAAGCAAAATACTGTAAATGCAATAGTTTTGAAGTTACAACTGATTTACTCAATAGTGATGACCTAAAAGTAGCTATTACTCAGCTATGCCATGAGCTACAGGTCTGAAATTTTACTATGTTATAGCTGACCCAAAAGTAGCTGAATAACATATTTATACGAAATTCTCTAAATGCAATAGTTTTTAAGTTACAAGTGATTTTACTCATGATGGAAGTTACTGAAAAGCCCAAAAGTAGCTATTACTCACTTAGCTATTGAGACAGACACCCAACTTACTCACCATATTGTAGCTATGAAAAAAGTAGCTGAATAACATATTTTAACAAAATGCTCTAAATGCAACACTTTTCAAGCTATAAATGATTTTGTGCATGATTTCATGAATTTTAATGCATTAAAAATTATTAAAAAAATTTATTTTAAAAAAAGTAAGACAGATCCAGGTCTCATACTCACACAAGAGAATCTACCTGTGGCTTAGTACATATATGCAAGATATGAGAGAAATCCCTGCAATAGTCACTGAGAAAATTGTGATTAAGTGTTGAAATTTTCACACTTTTGGTGGGGGTACCCCCCTTGTAATGTCTCTAGCAAACAGACGAACAGACAGATTTGCATGCCTTGAACAATTTTTCATCCTCGATAGATAAGGTATCTTTTAAAAAAACTAGCACGTCTCTAGGCCTTGTAGTTTTGGAGGAGAAGTTGTTCACGCGGACGCGGACGCCCACGCCGCAGAGTGACGACATAATGTCAGCTGACTGACAAGTCAGCTGACATAAAAACTGAAGATGGTGGACCAAATTTGTAAAACTTCAAAAACTTTTCAAAATTATTTCTACATCAATTTAATACCCTATGGGTTTAAATTTAGTTGAAATTTTCAATTTGCCTAAGATTTCCAATTTCCATCAAAATTCTCAAGATGGCAGATCAAAATTAATAAAATTCAAACTTTGTCAGAAATGTCATAAGTGGTAATGTCATATCAAACAGGTCCAAAATTAGTTTGAAATCCCTGTTCTGGTTTCGTAAAAATACAATTTTTGAGTTCCATCTAAATACAAGACAGTGGCAAAACCACAATTTTTGATTTCGACAAAAATCCAAGTTGGCAGCCAAAATTCATAAAAAGAAAAAATTTTCATAAATTACTTAAAATAGCTATACTTCCTACAGTTTCAGAGTAAAACATTATGTTTGCTTTCTATCAAATTCAAGATGGAAGATCAATCATTTCATAAAATCCAATTTCATATTTTTATACATTACAGGTCTTAAACTAGTTAGTTTCTCTTAAGGTTTTTGATACAAACACATTTTAGTATGATTTTACTTATATTACTTTATGGCTACACTTTGTTACAGGCCAGGAAAAAGTGGTTTAAGAAAATCAGTGAGAGAATTGATTTACTCAAAGTAACTGAAATTGCAATTATGAACTTGAGTTTTGACATATTTCCATAAAAGTTGCAAAGAAACTTAAGGGCAACTTAAATTTATTGGGGCAACTAATTTAGTAAAATTCTCCAAGTCTAGTGGATTTAGAGAAATCTCTGTGACACACTCACAGATGCACCCCCTCATGGATTAAATATACAGACACACATACACAGAACAATCTGGCCCAACAATGCCTGTGAAAAAAATCATTTCAAATCTGTCGAACTGGACAAAATGAACATAATTTAATAACCACAGAGGTTCTGAAATCCCCAAACTATAAATATTTCAGCACTACCAAAATAAATGGTAAATTTTCTGAAATTTATTATAATCGTTTGTAATTTGCAATACTGCAACAATACATTTCCACTGAAAAATACCAGTTAAAATGAATTCACTATGCACAACTCAAAAAACAAAAAAACAAAAAAATAAATAAATAACTGGTGTAACTGGAGTCTATAAAATTCCTGCAGCCTTAACAACCCTTTATAATGTTACATCATTTGAAAGAAATATAAAGAAACCATCAGTAAGCTTGAACACAAGTGTTCATAGACAACAAGGAAAAATACCCAGCCTCGGTAGGCAAGAACCCCAGCCCGCAGGTACAGGTAAATGGCCAATGACATTGAGATTTGGAAAAATCTTAGGAACAACATCCGTTGTAAGAAGTATAGAGGACTCGCAAGATGTTCTACAAAAGATTCATAGGCCATGATTTCTTACAAGTAGTTTTCATATTTTGAAGCCCTAGAAACAATTATAAGGGAGATATAAGGCCTTTTTGACATGATCCCCCTCCTATTTGGCATTAACGATGTGATATGGCGGCCATTTTGTTTCCAAAACAAGGACACAATTACTCTGACACAAGCTTTCCAGTCAATTTACATTTTGTGCAAATCTGATGAAGCTAGCTGCAATATTCTAGGTTAGAGAAAATAGTAAAGATTTTAGAACAAACTTTAAGACCCCAAAATTTTAAGTGTTGCCATGGCAACAGTTGCCGCCAGATATCCCCAAAAACCTAATCAGCTCTAGATTCTATTGGGGTAAACATTCCCTGAAAATTTGGTGAAAATCCGTGCAGGGGTTTAGGCTGTGGAACACAAATTTTAAGACTGAAAATCTTAAAAGTGTTGCCATGGCAACAGTTGTTACCAGATACCCCCAAAAACCTAATCAGCTCTAGATCCCCTTGGGGTAAACATCCCCTGAAAATTTGGTGAAAATCTGTGCAGGTGTCCTTCAACTGAGGCTTCCAAATAATTGGATTACAGGAGTACGCCACAAGTCCCACAACTCTGTTGCAACTAGCACTTTTTGGTTCTGACACTGGTCCTTGAGGCTTCCAAGGGCCAGTGAAACTGCCTTTAACTCTAGGAGGTTTATGTGTACCCTTTTTTCCTGGTCTGACCACAGACCCTTGGTAGAACTTTGATCAAGTGATAGCCCCAACATTCATTTGAGGAATCTGAAAAGAGCTGAATACTGTGGTCTTTGGGATGAAGGTCTGCACCTCTCATCACGTTTGCTGGGTTCTGCCACCGGTCTAGGTGTGCAGAAATGGCGACTGAGGATATCTCCAGTGCTCCTTGAGGTGAAACTGAAAGGGCCTCATGTGAAGGCGTCGCTCCGGGATCATTCTCTCCGTTGAGGCAAGCAACCCAATTAGAGACATCAAACATGTTGCAGTCAAAACATGTTTTGACTTGAGTCGTAGGATCAAATCCTGAAGTTTGAGCCATTTCTTATCCCCCTTAGGTCTTTTTCTCTTATGGCTTCTCCGTGGTGCTGACCTGTTTCTGTCCCTGGACTTTGAATTTGTATATTGCTATTGTCTTGTTGCGCCTTAGAGTCCACTGTTCAGTGGAGATTAAGCGCTATAAAAGTTAAATTAGAATTAGAATTTCTCTTGAGTGGATTTTACAAGGGCTGAATCTAAATGGTATTCGTAGCCCACGAACGAAAACACCCGAGTAGGTTTCAGGTCTGATTTCTCCAGAATTATTATCCAACCCAAGGACTGGGTTAGGTCTACCACTGCCCGAGTGTTTACTTGGGCTTCCTCCTGAGACTGGGACCTGATCAGCCAGTCGTCCAGTTATTGGTGAAGTCTGAGTCCTCTGGAAAGGGCCATGGCTCCACCTCCTTTACAATCACTGTAAAGACCTGGAGGGCTGTGGTTAGTCCTAAAGGGAGGGAGGTGAACTGGAACACCTGAGACCTGTGGCAAAACCTAGGTATTTCCTTGAGTTGGGTGGATGGGGATGTGAAGGTAAGCGTCCGACAAGTCTATCGACGATACCCATTCCCCTGGAATCAGGGAGGTCCTGATGGACCCTGGAGTTTCCATTTGAACTTTTCTATGAGTAGAAAAGTGTTGAGTCTGCTTAAGTCTATTACTGGCCTCCACCTTAGTGAGGTTGGGGACTAGAAACAGGTGACTGTAAGACCCAAGAGATTTTACATTTTCTACCCTTTCTATTGTGTTCTTGACAGAAGAGATTGGATAAAAGTGCCAGAACTTGGTCTTTGAAGGGCCTTGAATCCTGACTGAATCAGGGGAAATCTGGCAAGATTTGATTTTGAAAAGAATGGCAGAACGTAGACAATGGTGAGAATGTTTAACACGTTGCATGAACATTTGTTGGTTTGCCAGTCTCTTCTGAAAGAACGGAGATCTCCTACTGGTGGACTGAGGGAGGCTTTGGAGGAGTCATTGGGGGGAGGGGTTTTCATGCCCTCGTCCCCTGGAGAGGGGTCGAAAACAACCTTGGAGCCTCTGCTATTCGATTTCCCCCTACCTGGGGAAAACGATGGATACTGCTTGGAATGGAATGACCCCCATTGGGGTGTTTCCTGTAGGAGCCTCTAGATTGGGGAGAAAGTGAAAGGGCTGATTTGATAGGGCCTAAACCCTAAGTGTTATTATAGGTGCCTGAGGATGAACTCCTGTCCCTCCTAAACTAGTTGTGAATGGGGAATTTAAAGTTCTAAAAATCCGGTATCTCACCTGAATTCCCCATACCCCTGCTGATTACTTATATGCACAATGTAATTAAGTTTAACTTGTCTGGTAGTAGCCCTGCTACTGTCTTAACAGATATCCATAACCAGGTTATATTCAGAAAAACCTAGTTAAGTGCAGCCTGAAGCTCAACTCTAGATAAACAGGGGGGGTGAGGGTGGGGGGTGGGGGGGGTGGGGGGGTGGGGGGGGTGTTACCCAAGAGGCCCCCAGGAGATACAGATTGAAAGTTATAATTTGTCTTCAAAACAAGGTTGTCCCAACTGATCCCCCTAGTCAAACCAGGGGTTTTAGCAGCCTAAAAGTCCTGTAAAATTTAACAAGGCATCTCAGTTGAGGACCGAAAGGAGCATGGATGAAGGGACCCTTTGCCTAAGTTCCTGTTGGCCCGCTTAATCATTCAGAGTCCAGACTGTGGAGGACCTAGGCCTAATTTCCCTGGGGTCAGGGAGATTCCAAAAATGCCAAAATTTTAATGTCCTCAAAATTTGGTTAGGGTTAAGTCAGGCAACCTACTTCCCTATAAAATCTGGAGTCCGGACTGAAAGAAGGACCTTGTTTAGAAGAAGCCCTCTTGGGCTTGAGGGCTTTGGACTTGCACCGAAGCCTCCAATAATTAATATTTATTGCCAGGCTTGTGTACTATTAGTCCAAGTGTGGGTTAGGATTGTTCAGAGTTCTGATCTGGAACCACCATCTGAACATCAGATTTAAGATCCGATGATCCGAGCATCGGATCTTCGGATTTGAGATCAGGACATCCGACCATCGGATCTAGATGTAATGAAAATCCGAGCATCAAATCATACTCGGATGGATAGAACTGGAGTTTAATGCATCCGATTCTCGGATAGTTAGAAAGGACTCAGATGAACTAAGATCGGATCTGGCTTCAAATTCAAGTAGGGATCTGATCCACCCCAGTAAGAAGTTGGACAATAATTTCCACGTAAGCTTTCCTTTAACAGTTCTTCGAAGAGAACTACACAACTGAATTTATTCAAATCACGAGTGACATAAGGTCATCTCCCCCACCTGCCTCACTGCAGGTAGGGCTAGTTGTGAGATAAAGAAAGCCAAAGATTACACAGAATTTTTATTAAATAACATAGAACCTAAAATGAAAAATATATTCCTTTAATATATTTATGTTATAAAAATGGATGAGTTAAAAAAAAACATGCCAAACCAAGGTTACCTTAGTTTGAAAGCACGTACTGTCTAGACGATAGAACAATTATTCGTTTCCTGTTTATTCTAAATATTGGCATTTTAAATGGTCCATAGTACTGGAAAGAAGGGGTAAAAAATATTTTATTTCATTTTATTTTATTTAACAGGTAAACGTACTGTATAAGAAGGTACATACACGCGTCTCCCAGCACATGCTGTCTCGACGGGATGTCAGCACAGGGGTTTTCCCAAGGATTCCCCAAGTTAGTTTCGTACTTTATACAATATTTTAACCCTTCCAAGAACAAATACTGTAGCGGGGATAAACCCTTACAGAATTTATTTTATTTCAACAGGCATATATTCCTGAATATAAACTACATGAACGAGACATGCATTAGTTTACAATAAATTACCGTCTAGACAGAATACAGAAGTTGTTTCCGCTTATATTAACAGGACTCGTTTGTGCTTAATTTAAATATTTTTAACCCTTAAAATGGTCAAAATAAGGGTTTTATTTTATATTTAATTTTATATTTTATTCCATTTCGACAGGTCAATGCCTTGTGAGGAATATAAGCTACAGTACGAGTCTTTACAACGTGATCCCGGAAGTGGATTTAAAGTTGTAAAATATGATAAAAATACTCATCTGATCTGTGAATTGTCGTGAAATAAGGATTCTAACATGACACACTTGTGTCCGCGATTCTGATTGGTCCATTCCAGTTGTAAAACCGAGCATAACCTCACGGCCAGTTTTTCATGAGTGGGCGATAATCCCGCTTCACTTTTTAAAAGTCAAATTACAAAGAGTATGCACTACATATCTTCATCAAAACAGTAAGAAGACAAGGAATAAATGTCAAAAATGAAATGTCATGTTAGAATAGAAATAACACACTCCAAGCGTGGGGTTATGCAGGGTTTTACAACACATAGCGCATTAGAAACACTCAGGCTTCGCCTTCGTGTTACTAATATCGCTATTCGTTGTAAAACCCTGCATAACCCCACGCTTGTCGTGTGTTATTTCTACATTCTATGATATAAAATAAAGAAACTGATGTAGTTTCAGTATCCAACAACAAGGATACCTTTGTAAAAAAGCAATCTTTTCTTTGAAAATAAAAGCATGTTATATCTAGACGGCCAACAAAGTAGGACGAAAGGTCAAAGGTTATCACATGACGACAACTTGAGGCTACAGCCAACTATAAATGTCTATTTTTCTTAGACGTTGGCCTGATGCTGTGCGGCCATCCGAGAACAGCATTGAGTCCCACAGACGGCACAGGGGACAACTATAACCCCAGCCTTTATGGGCTGGGGCTAAAAACACATTAGAAAACACATGTAGTATAGTGTACTACCAAAAATTAAAAAGTAGCACGAGTACTAGGCAGGAGGGAACCCCAATAACTGGATGACCAAGTGGACATATGGGAAATTGCACCTCATTGCAAAATCATATCCTAACAATTTGGTTAAATTTTTAGTATCCACAAATTCATAAGCCAAAAATAAAAGAAAAAAATCTATCTTGAGATGGCAACAGATGTTCCCTGTCACCCCAAAACCTGGTCAGCTCCAGTTCCTTTTGACATACAAATCCATGTAGGGGTTTGGATCATAGAACACAGACAAAAGTTACAAGTCCCAAAAAATAAGGAAAAAAATTTTGTCAGATGTTGCTCAAAACCAAATCAGCTCCAGTTTCTCCAAGATAAACATATCAAGAAACTTTAGTAAAATTCTGTGCAGGGATTTTTGGCCTGAGGAGCACTCACACACTGTAAGCCCATCACCACCACTACTTGGACAATGTTAGGGATGACTGTGACCCCAGTTTATCCCTATGGCCTGGGGATGAAAGCTGAAGATAAGACACAGATAGGTTCTTTGTCTTTAACACAGAAATGAAACATCAAAACGTTGACAATATTAACCTTGAACCCCAAAAATTCTCTTTAAATCAAAAATGAGCTTGACCATAATAAAACTGAAAAAATCAGTTGTAAAAATCTAAGGGACACCAAACAAAACTTCATCAGGAAAATAAACAAGATCAGAGTACACCAGAAAAAACATCTACTGAAAATAAAAGTTTTCAAAAATTCTTTCATTTTCTGATCCTCGGAGAAAAATTTGCTGTGTTAGCCTAGATATTGGATTAAATGTTGTGTACAACAGATATGAGGAGATATAAAGAAGGAATAAATACCAATTTCAACTCAAACTAGACCTAACACATCAGAGAACCGATGCAAATTTGTATCCACTGGAAAGACAACTCCTAAAGCCAGTGAACCATTGTTTGACCTTGAAGGCGGGACCCAAGGCCAAATGTGACCACATCAGAAGATTCCCAGCCCATGATTTCTTATAAGGTGGTTTCACACTGCAAATGTCTAAGACTAATAATAAGTAAGTTATAAGCACTTAAACTTTGGCTATCCTCATTTGACCTTGAAGGAGAGGCAATGAGCCAATGATTTCCTACAAGTTGATTTCACATTGCAAACCTCTGTGACCAATAATAAGCAAGTTCTAAGCACTTTTAAGTTTGGCTGTCCTCGTTTGACCTTGAAGGAGGGGCCCACAGTCAAATCTGACCACATTAAAAGATTCTTAGCCCATGATTTCCTACAGGTTGTTTACACATTGCAAACCTCTAGGACCAACAATAAGCAAGTTATAAGCACTTTAACTTTGGCTGTCCTCGTTTGACCTTGAAGGAGGGGCCGAAGGCCAAATCTGACCACAGGCACTTTTATCCTGCAAATTTGGTGAAGCTATCTGGTGTAGTCTTCCACTGAGAGCGTTAAAGTCGAAAATCACTCTACACTGGGGATGGCGTAGCAAACGCTAAACCAAAGTATCCACAAGATGCATCCGGTGGATACAATTATTGCAGTCATTCTTATTTTGAGGAAACTTTGTTAGGTAGTGATAAAAGATACAGTGTATTTTCCCTATGTTGTTGTCCACACACTGCTGTACATTGTGTATGGCTCTAGGTTCCTGTGATTCCAGGATAACGATATTGCCATAAAACACTTCAGACTGACTTGAAAAAGTCACTGATATACAGATCCGCCTACTTCCAGTAACAAAATTCAAATTTTAACAGTAATACTCCATAAATGGAGAAGACTCACACAAAAGGTTGGTTAATTTTGATCACTCAAAGCTGTTACGATAACATACACCAATGACCACTCTAAAGTATGGAAAATCCACTTTACCAGTCCTGTCACCTGACAGTAAATAAGACCGATACAATGCTCACCCTCGAAAAAAGTTAAGTTATGAGTATTAGCAAGGAATCATACATCAATCTGTTAATGTTGATCAACATATAGTACCCTGAAGTTTAATATTGATATTGAAAATGTCAATACAGGTTCAAAGAACTGAACAAAACATTTTCAACTTGTTTTAATGCCAACTACCATAATTTTAAATCATCCTTTGGAGGATTTATTTTGTGATAAATGATGAAATTTAGAAATGTTTAAACCAATCTAACTTGTCTTTTACAGTGATAATAAATACCTACTCTGCACCTCCCCAAAAAAAGTTTTTTCATAAAATTAATGAGGAATTAGTAACCATCATATAATGCATTTACGACTTTACGACATTTTCACTGTCAATAGAAAAACAAAAACAAACTGGAATTATGTATCAATATAAAAATGATATTTCAATCCCTACACTTACTACAGCATATAGAATTATACAGAAATATACAAGACTGCTATCTGCCATACTACCTGTATTTCAGACAGAGTTTACAAACGAGTCTTATAGCTTCCACCTCCATGTCATCGGGTCTAGAATTTAGGAATGTTTTGTAACAACTTGGGTCACCTGGTTATCAACACAAAGACGGCACACATACATTAGATAATATGGTCATAATGGCACTTTTCATTGATTCCTTAACAAGAGTTTTCATCAACCCACTGCCAATATACAAAGTAGCTGAGTGTAATAATACTACTTTGCAATATCATAAACTAGATTGGGCCAACTCGGCGCCAACATATCCCCAGACAGGTCATCACTCACGCCACAGGTTTTGATCGGAAATTTTTAAAAACATAATTACCCATTATTATATGAACTTCAGCACATCAATCTACTCTGTTTATATCTTCCCAAGGAAGATGGTGTATCCCCAGACGCCAAATACATAACTCAAATTATATTTTCAATCTTCCTGCAATGATAACTCTAAACCTATTTTCAAAGTATTTAAATGATTGATGATTGAATGTCCATTCTAAAATAATAATCCCAAAAGAGCATATCTGTTTCTATATTTGTTGACAAATAAAATATTATTTTTAACTCAACTCATCATACTTTTCAATCTTCCTTCAAAGTATTTAAATGATTGATGATTCAATGTCCATTCTAAAATTCATAATCC
Source organism: Sabellastarte sp. h YS-2021 (assembly GCA_964017235.1). Lineage (NCBI taxonomy): Eukaryota > Metazoa > Annelida > Polychaeta > Sabellida > Sabellidae > Sabellastarte > Sabellastarte sp. h YS-2021. The sequence continues at coordinate 173,173,638 of OZ024929.1, read as the reverse complement.
CAAAAGCGCATATCTGTTTCTATATTTGTTCACAAATAAAATATTATTTAAAAAAAAATTATTTATATTATTATTTTATTATATTATTTTTAGAATTTGCAAATTGTTTTCAGTTATTCATTTCCTCTATACCTATATATGTGGTCCATATATATGCAACCTAAATATGTGACACAATCTCAGTTCTGACTCCCCTTTGTGTTATATGTAATGAAGCCCACCACCGCTCACCCCCACCCCTCTCCCCTTCTCCACACCTCTCTCACTATTACACAAGATCTGCAACCCCATTGAGTTCTTTGTTTCTCATCTGATATCATTAAATACCTTTGTTTATTTAGTGTCACTCAATATAGCTGGAGGTCCCAGAGGTGGGTGGGGGGAATCCGGGTGGGGGATGTGGGTTGGGACTTAGTTTAGTTTATTAGTTTATTATAGTGACATGTATTATGTTGACAAGGATTATACAAAAACTATTGAAGTAATACCCAGCCCTATATGGGCTTATAAGTCACTTTAAATAGAGAGTTAATAACAAACAGAGCAAACATATTTTGAGGTAAGATACAGTAAATAAAGACAGCAATTCAATACATAAAAATTAACAATATAATTTACTTTTTCTTTCTTGCCACAAATCAAAAATAAAATTAATAACCATATTGACATTCATATGAGTTAATACCCTTGATAATTGATCTATTAATAATTCAGATTTATCTATATTTAAAATTTTGAAATATTTCATACGAATCAGCTCTAAAGCTGGACAAACACAAACAAAATGTATCTCATCTTCTACATCTTTTTTACACAGTTTACATGTTCTCTCAAAGAGATGGAGTGCTACAGCATAAATGGTAAACAAACAATCTATATAAAAGGGGTACTCAAATACAAAAAGAATTGAGAATTTTAAGTATGTGATTATCAACTGAAATGAGTTCATAACTGTAGGAGCTGTGTCAAAATTAACTGAGGCAAGTTGAATAAAACTGGGCTAGTTGAGGGTTAAAAATCCCCTAGTTTTACTACATACGGATATAATTTCATTAATATTGGGACTTAAAGCTCACTTAAAGTGTCCATTTTGTCTACTTGAATATGTTTAACCGGCGTTTAACCAGTTTCATTTTAAAAAGTTAAAAACTCAGCAACCAGAGGTATAACACACAAAAATAAGTTCTTAAAAGACTAAGAGAGCCATAACATTATTAATATTCAAAATTTAAATAGACAGGCATTTCCTTTGAAAAATTCAAAGATTTCAGCTCTATAACCCACATAGTTTGACAGTTACTGGGCTTTAAAGTGGCATAATGTCCATAAATTGGGTTTCTGTGGGCATTTTACAATTGTTAAAGAGACCTTAGCAATTAAACTACAGATCTGAAACTTTTTGGGGGACATACATAACAAACAAAAATTATATATAATACAGTTTAAGACTTGTCACACTAAGCATTTCCAAATAACAGAGCAAAATACAGAAAAAAAATGTCCAAAAAGGCACTTGGGCGAGTGTCTATGGCCCTCATACACAGGTTAAATGTCTACTAAAAACCTTGATTTTCGGCATATGTAAAAAGGACATAATAATGCATTCCCAGATGGGATTTCAGCTCCATCAATCACATAGTTTAACAGTCACAGGGCTTAAAGGTGGCAAAAAGTCCAAATATTGGGTCTCTGTGGGCCTTTTAGAGATCTCGATGTGGCTTTCAAATTAAAGCTTCAGACTTAAAATTTGTTACATACTAAGATTACACATAGAATATGTATCTAATAAAGTTTGAAACTTCTCAGACTTACCATTTCCAAGTTACAGAGCAAAATATGTGAAAAATGTCTTAAAAGGGTCACTCAGGTGGGTGTTTAAGGTCCTCATACACAGGTTAAATGTCTACTTGAAGCCTTGATTTTTGGCACATGTAAAAAGAACATAATAATGTATTCCCAGATGAGATTTCAGCTCTATCAGTCACATAGTTTAACAGTCACAGGCCTTAAAATTGGCAAAAAGTCCAAATACTGGGTCTTTATGGGGCCTTCTAGAGACCTAAATGTGGCCTTCAAATTAAAGCTTCAGACTTAAAATTTGTCACATACTAAAATTACACATAGAATATGCATCTAATACAGTTTGAAACTTCTTAGACTTCCCATTTCCAAGTTACAGGGCAAAATATGTGAAAAATGTCTAAAAATAGTCACTCGGGTGGGGATTTATGGTCCTCATACACAGGTTAAATGTCTTCTTAAAGCCTTAATTTTTGGCACATATATAAATAACATACTAATATCTTCCCAGATAGGATTTGAGCTCTATCAGTCACATAGTTTGACAGTCACAGGGCTTAAAAGTAGCAAAAAGTCCAAATATTGGGTCTTTGGGAGCCTTTTAGAGACCTCAATTTGACCTTCAAAATTAAAGCTTCAGACTTAAAATCTGTTACATACTAAGATTACACACAGAATATATATCTAATACAGTTTGAAACTTCTCAGACTTACCATTTCCAAGTTACAGGGAAAAAGATGTGAAAAATGTCTTATAAGGGTCACTCGGGTGGGTGTTTATGGTCCTGATACATAGGTTAACTGTCTATTAAAGGCCTAAATGTTGGGGCACATATAAGAAAACACATAGATATATTCCCAGATGATATTTAACTTAGATGAGAGACATAGTTTGAAAGCTACAGTGCTTGAAAGTGGCAAAAAGTGGGTCTCTGTGGGCACTTTTGAGACCTTAAGTCGACCCCTTTGGGTAAACCTACAGCCCTAAAATTTTCTACAGACAAGGATTACATATCAAAGTTATACCTAGTGCAGTTTGAGACTCATCAGAATTACCACTTCCAAATTATAGGGCAAAATATGTGAAAAGTATAGCAAAAAATCCCTAAGTGGGGGTATTTATGGGCCTCCAACACAATTTTCTCCTCAACTTAAAGTCGTGATTTTCGGCACATGTACTAAGAACATATTAATGTGTTGTCAGGTAAAATTTCAGCCAGCTGAGCATCATAGTTTGTGACCTACAGGGCTCTAAGTGGCCAAAAGTCCAATTTCTGACCTTAAGGTGGCCATAAGTTCTTTTTTACTGGGAGTTTAAGGTCACCTTAAAATAGGGATCTTCCTTTGGGCACCCTTAACATGTGTACCAAGTTTGAAAAAAAAATATTAATTTGTTTTTGAGTTATCGCGTCCACAAGGAAATTTCTACGGCGGCGGCGGCGGCGGCGCGACGGACCTGAATCCAATATATCCCCGACTTTCGTCTGGGGATATAATTACATGTGGTCTCTATACACCTATACACCTTGTGACGTTAGTAGTTACCAACTATTTCTGTAACATACTACTCAATTTTAGTAGTGTGTGTACATATGTATACAGCTTCAACCGTCTGACTCGTGATTTGTGAAAGTAACGTTTACTCTCTTTCTGATTTATGTTGAGCGTTTACCGTATTTATCCATACAAACACCCCCTCCCTATTAATCCCCCCCCCTCCCTCTTCTCAACCTTTGCAAAATTCATATTTTGCGGTTTTTCCATCCCACTCAACATCCAGCAGCTTTGCGATTCCGGGTTTCCGAAAAAAGATGCATTTTAGTATTTCCCCAATCGAATACCGCTTACAAGAAATAAAGAAAGTCACAATAAAACATGGCAATTTTGATCACAGGCACATCAAAATCAGTAAAAATGTGAGATAAAATACATATAATTTCTTCAGATTTAAGGTTTGTTTCTAATACTTTAAGCTCTCCCGCCATTATATATGGTGGCAAGTGAGATCTAGGCTGTAAGTGTCCATTATTGCCCATTGCCACTGCACTCGAGAGTCGATTTTTTGTCTGTAATAGTAGTCCCCCCTTTTGAAAGCTGCATTGCCCCCAGGGCATTTATATGGACAAATACGGTATATGTGTTGAGCTGCAAATTTTGATGCACAACTACAGACATCCAATTGTGGTTTTCTTGCTCCATGAACAAAAAAATTGAATGAAATGTAAAGTCCTTAAATTATGATACAATATTAAGTCTCACATTTAGTCTCAACTTGATTTTAAAGGGAAGGACTATATCAAGATAACTGGTGCCAGTTCTTTTCTGGGCCTGTGTCCACTAAATGTAGTGCTATTTAGTATGTGTGAAGAAATGGGGGGAGGGATTAATTCTTTTTATTTGATTTGATGATTAGATTAAATAGGTAACCTACCAATGCTGCTTGCGAACACACATTGAATTGAATGTATGCTGTATTGAGTTTTATATTTGATGCATTATAATTTTGTGTACGCGGAATTTTACACTTATAAATTGGAAATTGGGTGTAGGTTGTCAGAAGCTGTATACATGGGAACTAAGATAGGGTCAGTACCACTGATATCTCAGTATCCAGACCATTTCACTTGAATACCGTGATGATATTTTACATGAATGTCGGCACATGTAATTGTGGGGAAACATAAAATGTGAGACACAAACTCCAGATCTGAAGAAGTTATAAACTTTTATCTTGTATTTTTGTAGATTTTAATGCTTCAGAAGCATTTCTTTTGGGAAGAACTGCCATGTTTTGTTTTTCGTATTCTAATGGGGATATGCTATAATTAGTGCTGGGACGAGTTGACTGAAACTCGAGTCGTAACTCGATGGGCGATAAATACGGGGGACATCGATCTGCACAAGTGAAACTCGAGTTTTTGAAAACGACAATATTTAAAGCTGACACTTCACCAAAACAATGGAAATATCCAATATTTTCAAAAATATATTACATTTTTACTTAATTCTGGCTTTAATCGATGATGATTTAACTTATATCGCGGTCAAAGTTTTAGCTAATGTACGGTTATGTAAAATATTTTCAGTATTAATGGCTGACAAATGAATACTTTATCCGGAAAATTACTCGAGTTTAACTCAAGTTCAACTCGCTTCTAACAGGTGATGCTCGATCTGCCATTTTAGCTGGCGATCCCACCACTAGCTATAATGCAATTTTTTTTCAGTATCCTTGAATAAGGATGGTGCCACACTGGCAGGATATTGAAATGGAACATCTGCTACCGACCCTGCCCTAATCTATACATACACCAAGTCTATAGTCAGCAGATAACTTTACTCCAAACAAACTGTTCAGTAGTTTTTGCTTAATAACATATGTATGTAGTAAGTAAAACTTACCAAATTAACATCAATATTTGTTATCCATCTCGACAGATTGGCATTCAATAAATACTTCACGGTGTTACCAAACTTAACATGCTATTATATAACTGAACAATGACACTTTATTTATTTTCGACAAAAGTTAGAGTTAATTTATCTACTCTGCCATGCAATGGACATAAATTTCTTTTCAAAAGGAAGGCATAAAAAGGATGCTGAAATAATAGAATATAAATATTGATAATCATCTATCGACTGAGGATTACTTAGCAAGTTTATGGGGGGTGTTCCACTGGGGCCGGCCTGTCGGTAACTATGCATTTTTGGAGAGTCGAGACCAATGTTTACATAGTCGGTTAGGGTCGGTTGCAGTTTCCCAGGCTGTCGGGGTGAGTCGGTGAAATTTTAAACATGTTTGATATTTCTATGACCATTGTTGACCCTTGTATCTGACCCTAATTTCATCCACCTAGGAACAGGCCTGTCGGTACATTTAACAACCTCTCGATTACACTTCCAGGCTTATCTGTATCACTTCCAGGCTTGTCCTTATCACTTCCAGGCTTGTCGTAACAGAAAGCCGGTTTGTCTTTTGTAACTTAGTACAACTCATTTGCAGTCCACATCCAGCATATTATGAATGACACAAAAGAGGGCAAGTGATCATAATTTTTAGGTCAAGTTCCACATATATGCTATAATTTTTAATTAAGAAACCTGAAAAAGTGTTTTTATTTGGTTAAATAAAAATAAAATCCCAGCTTATTTCAGGAAATAAACTTTTGGGCAAAAAGAAGATCAAGTGTCGACCAATCAACAAAGCTAACACTAGGTCACTAGTAAATATTTGGATCCCATCATGTGATTAGAACTACAGGGTGTTTACCTTCACGTCCAGAAAAATGTGCTTTCTCAGCTGGCTCAAAATTATTTGGTATGAATGTGTAGAAATATTGCTGAGGGATGGAATTTGAAGGGGTCCTTCTCAGAAGCTCGAAATTTGAGTATAAAAGGCAGCAACAAGCAAGAGGGTTTTCATTGTCACATGAGATACTGTTAGAAGGACATCTCTCTCTGCTTGTTTGCACAGGATATAACATTTTTAATAAAAATTTCATATTTTAAGTGGCTTTTTCGTTCATAATCTGAAGCAGACATATACATTGATGTATTTCTTATATAATATTAAAGCAAAAACCTGGAAATTATGATTAAAATAACAAAAAAGTAAAGTTGCAGCATGATGTGAGATGAAAATATGACAACAAAATTATGTCAGGAATGACAAAAACCAGTGCAAGTGATCATAATTTGAAGTTAAGAGATAGTAAAGGTCCACATGTATCCTTTAAATAATTGAGAAACCTTAAAAAGGTGTTTATTTAGTCACATAATAAACAAATTCTCAACATATTTCACAAGAGCAATTTGAAAAAAAAGTTGACAAACTATTTGGATCCAATCACAAGTTATTTCATCTCACTGTAAAAACCCATAAGCAATTTTGGGGAAAAAAGAGGATCAAGTGTCGAACAATCAACAAATCGGAAAACTAGGTCAATAGTAAATATTTGGATCCCATGTGACCAGAACTACTGCAGGGTCTTATAAAAGACAGCAACAAGCTAGAGGGTTCATTGTCATGTAAGACATTGTTAGAGAAGCATATCTCTCTCGGCATATTTGCACAGGATATAACATTTTCAATGAAAATTTTATATTTTAAATGACCTTTTTGTTCATAAATTGAAGCAGACATACAATGAGTTTATTTTTTATGTATATTAAAGCAAAAACATGGAAACTATAATATAACAAAAAATAAATAAATTTGGACATTTTGGCCAGTGATGGGATCCAAATATTCAGCCTTGACCTAGTTTAACAATTGTTTATTGGTCGACACTTGATCCGCTTTTCTCCCAAAAATTCATCCAAAACTGTGAGGACAATACCGACTGCAAGTCTGGTCATGGGGTTCTGTATGTTTCTCTAGTCCTGTCTGTTTGTAAATACGGCTTGTCGTAGTACTTCTACAACTGGCCGTGCAAAAAACGTCCCCGACCCTACATCTTGTCAGGATGCTCGTCACGTCCTGTCTGTAACTATACCGACCTGTTGGGGATTTTCAAAACTTTTTCCCACCACCCTATGACTTTTGCAACCGACCCTAGAGTCGTAGGGTCGGTTACAGGGTTGGTTCCAGTGGAACACCCGCATAAAGCGTGATGATATTTTAAGAGAATTTATAAATTATGAGTAAATTAACAGAAATTTTACAGAATATTGCCTCAATTATCTGTCTAATTATTAACCATAACAATACTTTAAAGCAGCACAAGCATAAATGGAACGGCTGTATGGATAATTACATAGCTTCCAATATAGCCTTAACTTTTATCGAAAAGAAAATTATCTACATTTATCATAGTTTTTTGCGTGAATAAATTAACTGAGCCATCAAAATCATTTTAAATGGAAAAATAGACTGCATATTCTACAGATATCATAATGGACGTTGCAGGAACTTCCAGGAAGTAATTCATATTTTAATCAAGGTGGCTTAGAAGGCCCACATATCCCTGTCAATGCATGCAACATACAGATATACAATAAAGTGACATGTGACATAATCCAAACCTGTGAACTGAAATATTCTTGTGGTATTGTAAGTTGTAACGAACGAAATATAGGTAAATAACTGATCTCCGGAAAATTTTACGAAAATCTGATGAGCAGCTTGGCCTGTAAAGAGCCACACATTGAAAATGTTGAAAAAATGTAAAAAAAAACAAATGGTTGCCATGACAACATCTGTTATCAGATTTGGGCAAAACACAAATTAGCTCAAGCTTGTGTCCCAGAGTCAAACATGTATTGAAAATTTGTGAAAATGCGATGAGCAGTTTGGGGTTTAGAGAGCCTCAAACTGAAATTGTGTAAAATTTAAAGAATAAATGGTAAACCTTGTCAACAGTTTGTGCAAGAAGTTGACTAACCACTCAGCAGCACAAGCTTTCATGAAGACAAACACCTGAAAATTTGCAAAATTCTGTTCAACGATTAGGTTTGTATGGACCTCTGAAGTGAAAAATCTGACAAACTAAAAGAAAACATTTACCATGGCAAGAGTTATTGTCTAATGTTGGCCAAAAATGTAATTAGCACACTTTTTTTTAAAGACAAATATGTCCTAAAAATTTTCTAAAAACTAGATTGGGCCAACTCGGCGCCAACATATCCCCAGACAGGTCATCACTCACGCCACAGGTTTTGATCAGGAATTTTTTAAAGATAATTACCCATTATTATATGAACTTCAGCACATCAATCTACTCTGTTTATATCTTCCCAAGGAAGATGGTGTATCCCCAGACGCCGAATACATAACTCAAATTATATTTTCAATCTTCCTGCAACGATAACTCTAAACCTATTTTCAAAGTATTTAAATGATTGATGATTGAATGTCCATTCTAAAATAATAATCCCAAAAGAGCATATCTGTTTCTACATTTGTTGACAAATAAAATATTATTTTTAACTCAACTCATCATACTTTTCAATCTTCCTTCAAAGTATTTAAATGATTGATGATTCAATGTCCATTCTAAAATTCATAATCCCAAAAGCGCATATCTGTTTCTATATTTGTTCACAAATAAAATATTATTTAAAAAAAAATTATTTATATTATTATTTTATTATATTATTTTTAGAATTTGCAAATTGTTTTCAGTTATTCATTTCCTCTATACCTATATATGTGGTCCATATATATGCAACCTAAATATGTGACACAATCTCAGTTCTGACTCCCCTTTGTGTTATATGTAATGAAGCCCACCACCTCCCACCCCCACCCCTCTCCCCTTCTCCACACCTCTCTCACTATTACACAAGATCTGCAACCCCATTGAGTTCTTTGTTTCTTATCTGATATCATTAAATACCTTTGTTTATTTAGTGTCACTCAATATAGCTGGAGGTCCCAGAGGTGGGTGGGGGGAATCCGGGTGGGGGATGTGGGTTGGGACTACAAAGAGATGGAGTGCTACAGCATAAATGGTAAACAAACAATCTATATAAAAGGGGTACTCAAATACAAAAAGAATTGAGAATTTTAAGTATGTGATTATCAACTGAAATGAGTTCATAACTGTAGGAGCTGTGCCAAAATTAACTGAGGCAAGTTGAATAAAACTGGGCTAGTTGAGGGTTAAAAATCCCCTAGTTTTACTACATAAGGATATAATTTCATTAATATTGGGACTTAAAGCTCACTTAAAGTGTCCATTTTGTCTACTTGAATATGTTTAACCAGTTTCATTTTAAAAAGTTAAAAATAGCATCAGAGATGCCCGTACCCCACAGCCTAGGGAAATATTTTCAACACCATGAGATACAGAAGTACTGTATCAGTACAAACTTCAGGATACTTTCAGAGCACCGTCAGTTATGTAAAGGTCCAAACAATGTTTAAATGGAGAAATAATGTTTAAAAGAAAGATGATGCATATAAAGATGAAGTATTAAAACAAGATAATTCAATAACAAGATGACAGCATTAATCAGCAAACTAATGTGGTCGGTTTGAAATATTTGCTTAGTCCCAGACCTTCTGTAAGGGTCGGTTGTGGCCGTGTGAAAAATCAAACATGTTTGATATTTCACACGACTACAACCGATTCATATTTCCCGCCCTCAACAAAATGTCCAGTCCCAGGCGTCCTCAGGCCTCCTCAGACCCAAATTTACACAGTCGTGTGTTGTCCCAGATCGCCTGCGACCCTTAGTCTCAGACCTCCCTAGCTTAGTCCCAGGAGGCCGGTTGTTAATCCCAGACTCAAATATGATGCGTATGAATTTCATGCGTCTGAAAGTGGGTCGGTTGCATTAGTCCCCGGAAGCCTCAGACCGTCTGCGGTGTCCTGGGACCCAAAAATCAAGGTCTGGGACTAAGAACCGACTAAGGGTAACCGACCCTAACCGATCCAAACCGGCCTCCCCAGGACGCCTGGGACCACACATTTTCAGTCTGCGGCGGCCTGAGGACGCCCCAGGCGGCCTGGGACTAACAACCGATTAAGAACCGACTGTTTTCCGCGCGTCGGAAATTAAAACGAGGCAATGAGGGGGTCTGGGACTATATAAGCGACCGCGCACACTTTGTCGTTGTTACCGACTGTTTGGCTACTGAGAGATGTGTGTCACTGATTTGTAGGGGTTTTCAGTTTTTATTTTACATTTTATATACTTGAGTTTAGGGCAAATTTCACAGTCAGGAGACACATTTTACTATTTTTTTATTATTTTGTCGACTGGATTATGAGGAAAGAGAAAGGAGGGAAGGAAAAAGATGGATGAGAGGGAGAAGGAAAGTCAAGTAGAGGAGAGGAGTGAAGTTATTACAGAAGAAGGAAGTGAGAGGAGAGAGGAGGAGGAGATTCAGGAAGATCCAGCTATTGGGGAAGCTGTGGCAGAAGAAGAAGAGAGGTGTGAGGAAGATCCGGAGTGCCATTCTTCAGCCAAGAGAGCCAGGGTGTGTGCCACTTTTACAGACAGCCAGGAAGTTTCCATTGTGGAATTTGTAAAGCTGCACCCTGAACTGTATGACAAGGAACATTCACGTTTCCACGACAGGACCAGAAGAGAGGCTCTCTGGGCAGAAATATCTGCAGAACTCAAGCTCCAGCCCTTTGATGTGAGACGTTGGTTCGAGTCCCAGCGAACCCGTTATGGGAAGCTGTCTAAGCTCCAATCTGGCCAAGCCCCGAGGGAGATGACCAAGAGACAGTCCTGGGTGTACCAACAGATGGGTTTTCTTAAAACCCACATCAGAAGAAAGGGGGCCAATAGAAGTTCAGGTTTTGAGGCCAGTCCAAATACCAGCAGGCAGGACGAATCACGTGGCTCAACTACTGATACAGAACACCTCGAGTCCAGTGTCCTGAGGGAGAGGAGTCAGTCCATCATTACATCAACGCCCGTTTCAACTACAGACTCCAAGATTCTCGAACACTTTGAGCAGATGAGGACACTTATCTCTGGTTTTCTGCATCAGAAGTCAGACAGGCAGCCCTTCTTTGACTACGTGGCATCAGAGGCCGAAAAGATGACTCAAGAAGAATTCGAAGAATTAAAGGGCAAGATTTTTAGAGACATCGAAACTATTAGGAGTAACCGCAGACGTCAGCCATTGCCCAGAAGATCAGCCACTGTTACCACGGAGTCCCAGAGGGTCGGCCTACTGCCAACAACCACTCCACAGGCGTCTAGTTCCACTCAAGCAGCAGCTAGCAGCAGCTTTGTGTACTATACACCAAGCCCCATTGGCTTCAGCAACCCGACATCTGTCCTAACTGTACAGGATGAAGGGAGCAGACACAATCTGAGTGGAATCTTAAGCCAGCTACCAGATCTGACATCAACACAGATCGTCGAGCAGCCTCAGCAGCAGCAGCAACAACCGCAGCAGCAGCTCTTTACTATCACCACTTCAGCACCGCCTCAACAGCAGCAGCAGCCTCCTCAGTAGCCATCCAGTCAGGGCAGGTCTTTGACCTGCCAGGCCCTTTTCAGGGCCACCAAATCTTCCAAAAACAATTATTCAGCTACATGTTATTCCAATTCCCCCCCCCAAAACAAAAAAGTTCAGTACAAATACTTATCACAAGAAAAAAAAGTTCAAGTCCAACACCTACACCACCCCAAACATGAAACAAATAACCCATGGTACCACACATAACAAAAAAGGCCACATAAAAAAAAATAAAAATAACTCCCAATATGGCCATTAATCAGCCCATTTTTAGAGTAAAATCCATGGGATAGTTTAAAATCTGTAACTGAAAAGTCCAACACTTACACCTTCCCTAGAGTTAAAAGTGATTATTACATACTTGCCTACCCACAAACAGACAAACTCAATACCAAACATAACCCCCAAATAACAAACCCAGTAAGAAACCCAACATCCAACTACCAATAATAAACCCAACCCCAGTAACCACCAACCAAGAAACACAAAAACCCAAAATTAAATAGAACCCATGCCAACAAACTGACAAACTATTTTGCAAACACAATCCCCCATTATTGAAAGCAAAACTAGTTCCATGGTTATATTTTCCACATTTTTGTGATTAGAAGTGAAGATTTAAAATTGAAGATTTCCATGAAAACCTTTCTGCTACAAATAAATTTCCAAGCCATGAACAAAAAAAATTGGTGAAATTATGATGTGGATTTCAAAATATATAAAAAAATAATTCAATTTCGGATATTATGTGTGACTTTGTGTTTGGCTTTTGTTTAACAGTGGGTTTGTCTGTTTGTTGGGTGAGAAAGTTGTGTTTGTCTGTTTGTCCGTCTGAACAAGTTATGTTTGGCATGGGGTTTGTCTGTTTGTCCGTCTGAACAAGTTATGTTTGGCATGGGGTTTGTCTGTTTGTCCGTCTGTACAAGTTATGTTTGGCATGGGGTTTGTCTGTTTGTCCGTCTGAACAAGTTATGTTTGGCATGGGGTTTGTCTGTTTGTCCGTCTGTACAAGTTATGTTTGGCATGGGGTTTGTCTGTTTGTCCGTCTGTACAAGTTATGTTTGGCATGGGGTTTGTCCGTCTGTAGCAAACATAGCTGATTAATTGTTTTTGGAATAATTGGTAGTCCTGAAAAGGACTGTTATAGTTAGTCCTGAAAAGGACTGGTTACTGCAGCAGGACTTATATTCTGCCATCTTGCCAGGCCACTGCTCCCTCATTGTTGAAGTAGTCCTTCAGGTAATCCCTCTGTCTTTTGGCTTCTCTAGCAGGGTTTCTGTCTTGGCCACCACCAGCAGCACCCCCAATCAATCCACAATCATCAGGTACATCATCATCATCGTCCTCCCCAGGCTTCTGACCACCAGGTTGACCTTGATACTGGCTTCTCAGTATGTTGTGTAGAACAACACAGGTCAAGACCACTTCCCTGACTGTTGCTGGGGGTAGTTCAATGGTTGTCCTCATCACCCTGAATCTTGACACAAGGATGCCAAAAGTGTTCTCCACCACTCTTCTGCCCCTTGAAATTCTATAATTGGCAATCCTTTCCTCTCTGGTTAACATCCTTCTGCCATAGGGTTTCATGAGCCAGGTCTTCAGGGCAAAAGCATCATCTGCCAGGATGAAGTAGGGGACATCTCTCCCACCCTGGGTTATAGGAGCTGGGTCAGGGAAGCCTATCCTCAATCCTCCTCTTCAGCTGAGAGGCATTAAATATCTGGCCATCCGAGCAGGATCCTTCAGTACCCACATCCACCCATCTAAACTTGTACTGTCCATCTACCAGGGCCAACATCACAATGGAAAAGAATCCCTTGTAGTTGTGGTAGAGGGCTCCAGTGTTCTTGGGCTTCTTCAGGGCCACATGCTTCCCATCCAGAGCTCCCAGAGCATGTGGAACATTCCATCTGATCCTGAATTCCCTCTCCAGTTATTTCCACTCATCTGGGGTTGTAGGACATTTCAGGTACTCCCTGGTGAACTCATCCTGGATGGCCCTGCAGACCTCTGGTATAAACTTGGAGATGGTGGATCTTCCAACCCTGAACTGACAGGACAATGATGTGTAGGACTCTCCAGTGGCCAGATATCTGATGGTGAGGGCTAACTTCTCACCAACACTGATTGGTGCTCTGTAGTTGGTGGCCTGCCTGGCTAGGTGTGGTTCCAGTCTGGTCTTAATCATTTCAAAAAATTCTGGGGTCATCCTCATGTAGTTGGTGAATCCTGGAATATCTGTGGCATAAAGATCAGCCATAATGTTGTGGTAGGCCCCCCTCTCCTCTCTCTGTAGCAGCCATGGCCTGACCCACATGTTGTGCCTTCTTCTAGGTCTCTGTATGGGTGCTGGTGGTGCTGGTGGTGGTTGCTGTGGTCGACGTAAGAAATGGAAATACATGATTATTTGTAACTGAATAAAAACCAAAAAAGCCCTAATTTGTTGTTGAATCTGTCTTCCATTAAAAGGTGGCATCCTGCTGTGTTCCCAGAAAAGCAATGATGATTAGATCGCGAATTTTATATATATATACCCAGAAAATCCAGCAACTTTGGAAAACAATAATCGGGGATCCTGGTCTGGGGAAGACTGAGGAGGCCTGAGGACGCCGGTAGTTAATCGCGGGTTAGTCGGGGCTTAGTCCCAGGAGGCCTGAGGCGTCCTGGGACCCAGTCGGTATGTGTACGACAGGATCGTGGTTGAAACCGACCTGAAAACTGGCTTAGTCGGTTCTTAGTCCCAGACCAGTCAGGGATTGTCTGCGGCCGCCTGAGGCGTCCTGGGGACGATCTGTTCTTAATCCCAGACTTCAGTACCGACCCAGTATTCCCGCCCATTTTTGTTATTTTCCCACCGACTGTCCACGATTAAGGGTCGCCGACAGGATCGGGGCTTAATCTTTTGGTGGAACAGGGGCATAAAATTCAACCCTCTTTATCTACATCTGCAAGGCCCGAATTATGGTTTAGATGGTTTGAATATTACCATGCATACAGAAGTGGTAATACATTTAATGAATGCTTATGTGTGGTGTTGGAGCAAAATCTGTGGCTCACTTGATGAAATTCTATCTCTTACAATGGGAAGTTATGAAAGTAAAATTCTTAATAAATTCTAATATGACTTTAATAATGCTTAATCTACATCAAAAGAGAGACCCAAAGGTGCAACAAGATTTTATAGGTCAAGGTCACTACGACAAGGTCAAAGGTCAAATTAAGGTGACACCATGATAATACACACCTATAGCCCCTAACCAATGTCCCTAGCAAGTATCAACTTCCTCAACCTTACGGTTTCGAAGATATAGCCCGGACAAGATTTTATAGGTCAAGGTCACTACGCCAAGGTCAAAGGTCAAATCAAGGTCAGATCATGACGTTGCACAACTACATCCCTTAACCAATGTCCCTACCAAGTATCAACTTCCTACACCTTACGGTTTCCGAGATATAGCCCGGACAAGATTTTTGAACTCAAGGTCACTACGGCAAGGTTAAAGGTCAAATCCTGGTCAGACCATGACGTTGCACACCTACACATCCTAACCAATATCCCTACCAAGTATCAACTTTCTACACCTTACGGTTTCCGAGATATAGCCCGGACAAGATTTTATAGGTTAAGGCCACTACGACAAGGTCAAAGGTCAAATTAAGGTGACACCATGATAATACACACCTATAGCCCCTAACCAATGTCCCTAGCAAGTATCAACTTCCTCAACCTTACGGTTTCGAAGATATAGCCCGGACAAGATTTTATAGGTCAAGGTCACTACGCCAAGGTCAAAGGTCAAATCAAGGTCAGATCATGACGTTGCACAACTACATCCCCTAACCAATGTCCCTACCAAGTACCAACTTCCTACACCTTACGGTTTCCGAGATATAGCCCGGACAACATTTTATAGGTCAAGGTCACTACAGCAAGGTCAAAGGTCAAATCAAGGTCAGACCATGACATTGCACACCTACACCCCCTAACCAATATCCCTACCAAGTATCAACTTTCTACACCTTACGGTTTCCGAGATATAGCCCGGACAAGATTTTATAGGTTAAGGCCACTACGACAAGGTCAAATCAAGGTCAGACCATAACACTGCACACCTACACGCCCTAGCAAATGTCCCTACCAAATATCAACTTCCTACACCATACGGTTTCCGAGATATAGCCCGGACAAGATTTTATAGGTCAAGGCCACTACGGCAAGGTCAAAGGTCAAATCAAGGTCACACCATGACGTTGCACACCTACACCCCCTAACCAATATCCCTACCAAGTATCAACTTCCTACACCTTACAGTTTCCGAGATATAGCCGGGACAAGATTTTATAGGTCAAGGTCACTACGGCAAGGTCAAAGGTCAAATCAAGGTCACACCATGACGTTGCACACCTACACCCCCTAAGCAATGTCCCTGCCAAATATCAACTTCCTACACATTACAGTTTCCGATATATAGCCTGGACAAGATTTTATAGGTCAAGGTCACTACAGCAAGGTCAAAGGTCAAATCAAGGTCATACCATGACGTTGCACAACTACACCCCCTAACCAATGTCCCTACCAAGTATCAACTTCCTACACCTTATGGTTTCTGAGATATAGCCCGGACAAGATTTTCAAACTCAAGGTCACTACGGCAAGGTCAAAGGTCAAATCAAGGTCAGACCATGACGTTGCACACCTACACCCCCTAACCAATGTCCCTACCAAGTATCAACTTCCTACACCTTACGGTTTCTGAGATACAGCCCGGACAAACTATTTCCCGCCGCCCGCCCATCCGGACACCATGGGTGAAAACAATACCCCGACAGCCCTTAAGGGCTGTGGGGTAAAAACTCAGCAAGCAGAGGTATAACACACAAAAATAAGTTCTTACAAGACTAAGATAGCCATAACATTATTAATATTCAAAATTTAAATAGACAGGCATTTCCTTTGAAAAATTCAAAGATTTCAGCTCTATAACCCACATAGTTTGACAGTTACTGGGCTTTAAAGTGGCATAATGTCCATAAATTGGGTTTCTGTGGGCATTTTACAATTGTTAAAGAGACCTTAGCAATTAAACTACAGATCTGAAACTTTTTGGGGGACATACATAACAAAACAAAAATTATATATAATACAGTTTAAGACTTGTCACACTAAGCATTTCCAAATAACAGGGCAAAATACGGAAAAAATGTCAAAAAAGGCACTTGGGCGAGTGTCTATGGCCCTCATACACAGGTTAAATGTCTACTAAAAACCTTGATTTTCGGCATATGTAAAAAGGACATAATAATGCATTCCCAGATGGGATTTCAGCTCCATCAATCACATAGTTTAACAGTCACAGGGCTTAAAGGTGGTAAAAAGTCCAAATATTGGGTCTCTGTGGGCCTTTTAGAGATCTCGATGTGCCTTTCAAATTAAAGCTTCAGACTTAAAATTTGTTACATACTAAGATTACACATAGAATATGTATCTAATAAAGTTTGAAACTTCTCAGACTTACCATTTCCAAGTTACAGAGCAAAATATGTGAAAAATGTCTTAAAAGGGTCACTCAGGTGGGTGTTTAAGGTCCTCATACACAGGTTAAATGTCTACTTGAAGCCTTGATTTTTGGCACATGTAAAAAGAACATAATAATGTATTCCCAGATGAGATTTCAGCTCTATCAGTCACATAGTTTAACAGTCACAGGCCTTAAAATTGGCAAAAAGTCCAAATACTGGGTCTTTATGGGGCCTTCTAGAGACCTAAATGTGGCCTTCAAATTAAAGCTTCAGACTTAAAATTTGTCACATACTAAAATTACACATAGAATATGCATCTAATACAGTTTGAAACTTCTTAGACTTACCATTTCCAAGTTACAGGGAAAAATATATGAAAAATGTCTAAAAATGGTCACTCGGGTGGGGATTTATGGTCCTCATACACAGGTTAAATGTCTTCTTAAAGCCTTAATTTTTGGCACATATATAAATAACATACTAATATCTTCCCAGATAGGATTTGAGCTCTATCAGTCACATAGTTTGACAGTCACAGGGCTTAAAAGTAGCAAAAAGTCCAAATATTGGGTCTTTGGGAGCCTTTTAGAGACCTCAATTTGACCTTCAAAATTAAAGCTTCAGACTTAAAATCTGTTACATACTAAGATTACACACAAAATATATATCTAATACAGTTTGAAACTTCTCAGACTTACCATTTCCAAGTTACAGGGAAAAAGATGTGAAAAATGTCTTATAAGGGTCACTCGGGTGGGTGTTTATGGTCCTGATACACAGGTTAACTGTCTATTAAAGGCCTAAATGTTGGGGCACATATAAGAAAACACATAGATATATTCCCAGATGATATTTAACTTAGATGAGAGACATAGTTTGAAAGCTACAGTGCTTGAAAGTGGCAAAAAGTGCATAAATTGGGTCTCTGTGGGCACTTTTGAGACCTTAAGTCGACCCCTTTGGGTAAACCTACAGCCCTAAAATTTTCTACAGACAAGGATTACATATCAAAGTTATACCTAGCGCAGTTTGAGACTCATCAGAATTATCACTTCCAAATTATAGGGCAAAATATGTGAAAAGTATAGCAAAAAATCCCTAAGTGGGGGTATTTATGGGCCTCAAACACAATTTTCTCCTCAACTTAAAGTCATGATTTTCGGCACATGTACTAAGAACATATTAATGTGGTGTCAGGTAAAATTTCAGCCAGCTGAGCATCATAGTTTCTGACCTACAGGGCTCTAAGTGGCCAAAAGTCCAATTTCTGACCTTAAGGTGGCCATAAGTTCTTTTTTACTGGGAGTTTAAGGTCACCTTAAAATAGGGATCTTCCTTTGGGCACCCTTAACATGTGTACCAAGTTTGAAAAAAAAATATTAATTTGTTTTTGAGTTATCGCGTCCACAAGGAAATTTCTACGGCGGCAGCGGCGGCGGCGGCGCGACGGACCTGAATCCAATATATCCCCGACTTTCGTCTGGGGATATAATAAAAAGAGGGGTTTACTCTATAGAGAGCCACTCATTAAAAATTTAAAGAATTAATAGTTGCCATGGCAACTGAATAAGTATGAAGTTGACTAAAAACTTTCCAGTATAAGCTCTCATGAAGACAAACACCTCCTGAACATTTTGCAAAATTCTGTTGAGATGTTTGGTTTGTAGACTTCTGAGGTGAAAAATCCGAAAAATTAAAAGAAAAACAGTTACAATGAAAAGAGTTGTCATCTAAAAAAATATTACAACAAATTCTCATGGAGACAAACATGTCCTGAAAACTTGATAAAAATCCGATAAGAGGGTGGGTCTATAGAGAGAGAAACATTAAAAACTTTGGAAAAATGAAAGAATAACTGGGTTACCATGGCAACAGTTTTAGCCAGAAGTTGATTAAACACTTATTGGCACAAGCTATCATGAAAATAAACATATCCTGAGAATTTTGCAAAAATCCATTAAGCAGTTTGGTTTGTAGAGACCTCTGAAGTGAAAAATGTGAAAATTTAAAGAAAAACGGTAACCATGGTAACAGTTGTAAGTGTGCATAGTCCAAGGTCTAATAATCACAAGTCTACCTAAGCATAAATATATAGTGAAAATTTTAAACAGATCTGTTGAGCGATTTGGTCTGTAGAGACCCATAAAATAAACAATGCTTAAAAATTGATAAGAGCTACCATGGCGACAGTTTTTGCCACATAGTACTGAAGATGGGCAGGACGGAGAGACAGAACAAAGTATTCTTATCTCACCCTTCAACCTTAGTTGACGGGGAATAAAGATAACATACGGCCAAGGGAAATAGCATTGTACACAATGAGATATAGATGAGGTGAAACAGTATAAAGATCTGGAGACTTTCAAATTCGACAGTATAAGTTATGTAAAGGCACAGGAGAAAACATGTTAAAGAGCCAATATGTATCTAAACGTATCAAAACAAGGCAATTCAAATGCAAGACGACAGCCTTATTTAGTAAACCAAAGGTTATGAAGCTGCAAAATTTCTTGCTGAAGTCTAGCTGTCAAAGGAGATAGTACAATTCATTTAAAATACATATAAGTTGCAGCAATCTCTATATCTTTCTGACAGGAATATGTCTGAGATATGTCAGCAGAAAACACTGGAGCAAAGCAAAAATCACACATTAGATTAAGGTCACACCATAACAATGCACACATACATGCGCCACTCAATCACCCTACAAAGTATCAACTTTCTAAATCTTACAGTTTCCGAGATATACCCCACACAAGATTTTAAGGTTTAAAATTAGTGTGGTAAAGTCAAAGGTCACATCATGACGTTGCACAACTGCAACTGCTAACCAATCTCCCTGTCGAGTAGCAACATTCTTTGACTTACAGTTTCTGACATAGTCCAGATAAGATTTTACAAGCCAAGGTCACTTTACCAAGTTACAGGTTAAATCAAGGTTGCACCATGACATTGCACACCTACACCCCAACAATTTCCCTACCAAGTATATACATCCGACACCCAATGGTTTCCAAGTAAAGACAAGATTTTGAAACTCACTACAGCAATGCCAAAGGTCAAATCAAGGTCACACTATGATGTTGCACACCTACACTCCTAAAGTAATTTCCCTCCCAGTGTCAACTTCCTAAACCATGGTTTCTGAAATACAGTCTGGCCAAGATTATTGTTCTCCCTGCCACCAGCCTGTCCACCCAGACATAATGGATGAAAACAATACCCACAAAGCCTTTAAAGGCTGTGGGGTAAAAGCACAAAAATATAATTCTTCTGTGTCTCATAAACATGAATTTTGTTTCACAATTTATGTCACAATATACACAGTATGCTACTGACTGAAACACTACAAGACTGATGGCTCAGTTATGACAACAACCAGATTACCATGATTTTGTTTCTTTTATCTCTTGAAATGATTATTGTAGTTCAATTAACTTTTGTTTCCAAAGATGAGTTTATTATTTTTGATATCAAATACTACTGGTGTGTTCCTTCAGCAAAAAAACAACTCTAAAATGAACACTCATTGTAAGCATGATTTCAGCAATATCTGCCAAGGTGTCTCACAACTACTTAATACTCGTAACACCGACACAACCAAAATTAAAGAATTATTTTAAAACTAGCTTACATACTAATTTTACTTAGTGATACAGAGAATGGCATTGATTAAAACCATGGTAACAAACAAGAGAACATGCACATCTCCACACTCCTATCTACACACTCACACAGAGAGAATTTCACTTACCTACATCCTCAGGAGAAGCTGTGGCCTGACAAGCAACTTCAGCATGGAACTAAACACAGTAAAACACAGCAACAATCATCAAAACGTTTTCCTCTCTTTCAACAGATAATCAAAACACGAATCTAGGAATAAAGGGGCACAAGAAAAGAGGGACCCTTTTACCCCTTTCCCAAAAACTGTGTGACCGTTTTTTCCTGTGCGACCTTTTTCTTGTGCCTTTTTTCTAGATCCTTTTTTTCCTGTGGCCATTTTTTCCCGCACACCTCAAAACACAGAAATCTAGTACTGTACACATGATCTAAAATCTCCTCACTTTTCACAATTTTGAGGAGAATTAATCTTCACAAAAATTAATCTTCAACTATGTCATTGAGAGGTAATTTTTAAGATAAATGCTTTGAATGTCAATGCCACTGTTTCTTAATGTCAATAAATGGCCATCCTTTACACTGAAATCCTAACTTTACAGTTTTACATATAATGTTCTGACATATGCTTTTGTTATACTCTCTTTTATAAACTACAACTTACACCTTTATACTTTCTAAAAATTATCTAAACTTTTTCAGAAGATAGAACAAGCAGTAGAAGATGTTGAGTGGTGTTTTATCTGAGCAAATACTTTTTTCATCATCTGTTGATATACCTATTACAAGAGGAGAGTGCCCGTGAACGGGCACTGTGTCAGCTGACTGAGTGTTTTTGATTTGTGAAGGTGATTAGAGGACAGAATAATTATCAGGAAAAGGGCTGTACAGAAATACAGTAAATGGTAACTGAACAGCAAGTTCGAAAGAAATTCCAAAGCTGACAGAAGAAAAGGATAAAAAAGTTGTGCCCTGTAAATGGTATTATGAAGGAAAATAACAAGGTAATTGTTTAAGTGTAAAAAATAGGTTAAAACATATTTAAAGAAATACTACAAATGCAATATCCTCGTTCGACCTTGAAGAAGGGGTCCAAGGTCAAATCTAACCACACAAATACATTCCCAGCCCATGATTTCCTATGGTTTACCATTCCAAACCTGTAGGACCAATTATAAATGAGTTATAAGCACTTTTAAGCTTGGCTGTCCTCATTTGACCTTGAAGGAGGGGTCCAAAGGTCAAATCTGACCATACCAAAAGATTCCGAGCCAATGATTTCCTATGGGATGGTAAACCATCCCAAATCTCTGTCACCAATAATAAGCGAGTTGTAGGCACTTTCAATTTTCGCTATCCTCATTTAACCTTGAAGGAGGGTTCCAAGGTCAAATCGGACCATATCAACAGATTCACAGCCCATGATAAGCACTTTTAAGTTTGGCTATCCTTGTTTGACCTCGAAGGAGGGGTCATTGAAGGTCAAATCTGACCACACCAAAAGATTCCCACCCCATGATTTCCTACAGGTTGGTTTATCATCCCAAACCTCTAGGATCAATAATAAGGGAGATATAAGCAATTTTCATGACTGACAAAAAACACCTGTGGCGGCCATCTTGTTTCTCAAAATGAGGCCAAAAATATTCCCAGACAACATTTTATGGTTATTAATATATACTGCAAACTTAAGAAAGCTAGCTATAATATTTTTTTTCATCAGAGCAGTAATGGTGAAATCTCTCTCTACACACTGCGGCTATCCAGTGGATACAATGATTTACTCAACAGTGAGAACCTGAAAGTAGCTATTGCTCAGCTATGCCATGACATAGAGGTCTGCAATTTCACTATGTTATAGCTGACCAAAAATTCTGTGAATAACATATTTAACAAATTACTCTAAATGTAATAGTTTTCAAGTTACAACTGATTTACTCAACAGTGAGAACCTCAAAGGAACTATTACTCAGCTATGCAATGAGCTACATGTCTGAAATTTTACTATGTTATAGCTAACCCAAAAGTAGATGACCAACATATTTAAGCAAACTACTGTAAATGCAATAGTTTTCAAGCTACAACTGATTTACTCAATAGTGAGAACCTAAAAATAGCTATTGCTCAGCTATGCCATGAGCTATAGGTCTGTAATTTCACTATGTTATAGCTGACCCAAAAGTAGGTGAACAATATATTTTAACAAAATACTCAAAATGCAATATTTTTTAAGTTATAGCTGATTTACTCAACAGTCAGTACCTGAGAATAGCTATTGCTCAGTTGTGCCATGAGCTATAGGTCTATAATTTCACTATGTTATAGCTGACCCAAAAGTAGCTGAATAACATATTTGCACAAATTTCTGTAAATGCAATAGTTTTCCAATTATAACTGATTTACTCAACAGTGACAACTTCAAAGTAGCTATTACTCAGCTATGAAATGAGCCACAGGTCTGAAACTTCACTATGTTATAGCTGACCCCAAAATAGGTGAATAACATATTGAAACAAAATACTCTAAATGCAATAGTTTTCAAGTTATAAGTGATTTACTCAACAGTGATAACCTAAAAGTAGCTATTACTCAGCTATGCCATGAGCTACAGGTCTAAAATTTTACTATGTTATAGCTGGCCCAAAAGTAGCTGAATAACATATTTATACGAAATTCTCTAAATGCAATAGTTTTTAAGTTACAAGTGATTTTACTCATGATGGAAGTTACTGAAAAGCCCAAAAGTAGCTATTACTCACTTAGCTATTGAGACAGACACCCAACTTACTCACCATATTGTAGCTATGAAAAAAGTAGCTGAATAACATATTTTAACAAAATGCTCTAAATGCAACACTTTTCAAGTTATAAGTGATTTACTCAACAGTGATAACCTAAAAGTAGCTATTACTCAGCTATGCCATGAGCTACAGGTCTGAAATTTTACTATGTTATAGCTGACCCAAAAGTAGCTGAATAACATATTTATACGAAATTCTCTAAATGCAATAGTTTTCAAGTTATAAGCGATTTACTCAACAGTGATAACCTAAAAGTAGCTATTACTCAGCTATGCCATGAGCTACAGGTCTGAAATTTCACTATGTTATAGCTGGCCCAAAAGTAGCTGAATAACATATTTATACGAAATTCTCTAAATGCAATAGTTTTTAAGTTACAAGTGATTTTACTCATAATGGAAGTTACTGAAAAGCCCAAAAGTAGCTATTACTCACTTAGCTATTGAGACAGACACCCAACTTACTCACCATATTGTAGCTATGAAAAAAGTAGCTGAACAACATATTTTCACAAAATGCTGTAAATGCAACACTTTTGAAGTTATAAGTGATTCAGTGCATGATTTCATGAATTTTAATGCATTAAAAATTATTAAAAAAATTTATTAAAAAAAAAGTAAGACAGATCCAGGTCTCATACTCACACAAGAGAATCTACCTCTGGCCTAGTACATATATGCAAGATATGAGAGAAATCCCTGCAATAGTCACTGAGAAAATTGTGATAAAAAGTTGAAATTTTCACACTTTTGGTGGGGGTACCCCCCTTGTAATGTCTCTAGCAAACAGACGAACAGACAGATTTGCATGCCTTGAACAATTTTTCATCCTCGATAGATAAGGTATCTTTTAAAAAAAACAGCATGTCTCTAGGCCTTGTAGTTTTGGAGAAGAAGTTGTTCACGCGGACGCAGACGCGTACGCCCACGCCGCAGAGTGATGACATAATGTCAGCTGACTGACAAGTCAGCTGACATAAAAACCACTTTAACAATTAAATGTCACAACTGGTTGATACATGTGTACATGTTCAACACTACACCAAGTGATGGATTGTGTTTGCCAAATTCAGGAAGGTTATCAAGTCTAGAAATATCTACATACCACAAACAAATGGACCCAATCTATTATCAGTGATCACCATATTACACTAACCATAAAACTGATGGAATTAAGTTATTGTTGGGCATCAAGATCACCTTAAAATAGACATCTTCACACAGAACATCAATAGAGCAAACGC
This sequence comes from Sabellastarte sp. h YS-2021, assembly GCA_964017235.1. Lineage (NCBI taxonomy): Eukaryota > Metazoa > Annelida > Polychaeta > Sabellida > Sabellidae > Sabellastarte > Sabellastarte sp. h YS-2021. The sequence goes on along the minus strand of OZ024929.1, from coordinate 173,148,725 downwards.
AAATTAATTTGATATTTTCAGTTGATGGTCTTTCAAAATGGTGACTTTAAAAGCTGCAGAATTAAGTTAGTGTTTTCAGTTTCCAGCACTTTAAAGTACAGAGATATCTTACTAGAGCTGCAACTTCATCATCAAAATGCAGCCCAAATCTTTCTTTAAAATGACAAACTGTAACCAAAAACTAGAAATAGGCCGCCCTGTTGATAGTAGATGCGAATAGAAACAGGATAGCATAGAAGAACACACATTATCATGTGTAATGTCCACCCATGAACCTTTTGCCCAAATTGTACAGTAGTCTTACAAGACCCTGTTTCATTTGTAAAATATATCAATGATGCTTAAATATTTGTTAGTGTAGATGTAAATTATTTCAGCTTCATGCCTTTTTGCATTGGTTGGGTTGAAAATTTTGACGAAATCACTCTATCTTGCACGGTTAAGAAGATAGAAGCAAATTCCTGTTTTTCTATTTTTGGCAAAAATTTGAAAATTCAAAATGGCCGCCATTTTTGGAAAAAGGAAATTTTTTTGAAAATTGCCAAGAGTACATTTCTTAGATACCCTATGGGTCGAAAATTTCAACAAAATAACTCTATTTTGCACGGTTAAGGCCAGTTTGTGTTTTTCCATTTTGGGCAAAAATTCGAAAATTCAAAATGGCTGCCATTTTTGGGGAGGGGAAAATTTTTTGAAAATTGCAAAGATTACATTCCTTAGATACCCTGTGGGTTGAAAAATTTCGACGAAATCGCTCTATCTCGCATGGTTAAGGAGATAGAAGCAAATTTGTGTTTTGCCATTTTGGGCAAAAATTTGAAAATTCAAAATGGCCGCCATTTTAGGGGAGGGGAAATTTTTTTTTAAATTGCCAAGAATACAATGCTCAAATACCTGTGGGTCGAAAATTTTGACGAAATCGCTCTATCTCGCATGGTTAAGGAGATAGAAGGAAATTTGTGTTTTGCCATTTTTGGCAAAACTTCGAAAATTCAAAATGGCCGCCATTTTTTGGGGAGGGGAAATTTTTTTGAAAATTGCAAAGATTGCATTGCTTAGATACCCTGTGGGTCGAAAATTTTGACGAAATCGCTCTATCTCGCACGGTTAAGGAGATAGAAGCAAATTTGTGTTTTGCCATTTTTGGCAAAAATTCGAAAATTCAAAATGGCCGCCATTTTTGGGGAGGGGAAAATTTTTTGAAAATTGCAAAGATTGCATTCCTTAGATACCCTGTGGGTCGAAAATTTCGACGAAATCGCTCTATCTCGCACGGTTAAGGAGATAGAAGGAAATTTGTGTTTTGCCATTTTTGGCAAAACTTCGAAAATTCAAAATGGCCGCCATTTTTTGGGGAGGGGAAATTTTTTTGAAAATTGCAAAGATTGCATTGCTTAGATACCCTGTGGGTCGAAAATTTTGACGAAATCGCTCTATCTCGCACGGTTAAGGAGATAGAAGCAAATTTGTGTTTTGCCATTTTGGGCAAAAATTTGAAAATTCAAAATGGCCGCCATTTTAGGGGAGGGGAAATTTTTTTTTAAATTGCCAAGAATACAATGCTCAAATACCTGTGGGTCGAAAATTTTGACGAAATCGCTCTATCTCGCATGGTTAAGGAGATAGAAGGAAATTTGTGTTTTGCCATTTTTGGCAAAACTTCGAAAATTCAAAATGGCCGCCATTTTTTGGGGAGGGGAAATTTTTTTGAAAATTGCAAAGATTGCATTGCTTAGATACCCTGTGGGTCGAAAATTTTGACGAAATCGCTCTATCTCGCACGGTTAAGGAGATAGAAGCAAATTTGTGTTTTGCCATTTTTGGCAAAAATTCGAAAATTCAAAATGGCCGCCATTTTTGGGGAGGGGAAAATTTTTTGAAAATTGCAAAGATTGCATTCCTTAGATACCCTGTGGGTCGAAAATTTCGACGAAATCGCTCTATCTCGCACGGTTAAGGAGATAGAAGCAAATTAGTGTTTTGCCATTTTTGGCAAAAATTCGAAAATTCAAAATGGCCGCCATTTTTGGGGAGGGGAAAATTTTTTGAAAATTGCAAAGAGTACACTCCTCAGATACCCTGTGGGTCGAAAATTTCCACGAAATCGCTCTATCTCGCACGGTTAAGGAGATAGAAGCAAATTAGTGTTTTGCCATTTTTGGCAAAAATTCGAAAATTCAAAATGGCCGCCATTTTTGGGGAGGGGAAAATTTTTTGAAAATTCCAAAGAGTACACTCCTGAGATACCCTGTGGGTCGAAAATTTCGACGATATCGCTCTATCTCGCACGGTTAAGGAGATAGAAGCAAATTTGTGTTTTGCCATTTTTGGCAAAAATTCGAAAATTTAAAATGGCCGCCATTTTTGGGGAGGGGAAAATTTTTTGAAAATTGCAAATATTACACTCCTTAGATACCCTGTGGGTCGAAAATTTCGACGAAATCGCTCTACCTCGCACGGTTAAGGAGATAGAAGCAAATTTGTGTTTTGCCATTTTTGGCAAAAATTCGAAAATTCAAAATGGCCGCCATTTTTGGGGAGGGGAAAATTTTTTGAAAATTACCAAGAGTAGACTCCTTAGATACCCTGTGGGTCGAAAATTTTGACGAAATCGCTCTATCTCGCACGGTTAAGGAGATAGAAGCAAATTTGTGTTTTGCCATTTTTGGCAAAAATTCGAAAATTCAAAATGGCCGCCATTTTTGGGGAGGGGAAAATTTTTTGAAAATTGCAAATATTACATTCCTTAGATACCCTGTGGGTCGAAAATTTCGACGAAATCGCTCTATCTCGCACGGTTAAGGAGATAGAAGCAAATTTGTGTTTTGCCATTTTTGGCAAAAATTCTAAAATTCAAAATGGCCGCCATTTTTGGGGAGGGGAAAATTTTTTGAAAATTGCAAAGAGTACACTCCTTAGATACCCTGTGGGTTGAAAATTTCGACGAAATCGCTCTATCTCGCACAGTTAAGGAGATAGAAGGAAATTTGTGTTTTGCCATTTTTGGCAAAAATTCGAAAATTCAAAATGGCCGCCATTTTTGGGGAGGGGAAAATTTTTTGAAAATTGCAAATATTACATTCCTTAGATACCCTGTGGGTCGAAAATTTCGACGAAATCGCTCTATCTCGCACGGTTAAGGAGATAGAAGCAAATTTGTGTTTTGCCATTTTTGGCAAAAATTCTAAAATTCAAAATGGCCGCCATTTTTGGGGAGGGGAAAATTTTTTGAAAATTGCAAAGAGTACACTCCTTAGATACCCTGTGGGTTGAAAATTTCGACGAAATCGCTCTATCTCGCACGGTTAAGGAGATAGAAGGAAATTTGTGTTTTGCCATTTTTGGCAAAAATTCGAAAATTCAAAATGGCCGCCATTTTTGGGGAGGGGAAAATTGTTTGAAAATTGCAAAGATTGCATTCCTCAGATACCCTGTGGGTCGAAAATTTTGCCGAAATCGCTCTATCTCGCACGGTTAAGGAGATAGAAGCAAATTTGTGTTTTGCCATTTTTGGCAAAAATTCGAAAATTCAAAATGGCCGCCATTTTTGGGGAGGGGAAAATTTTTTGAAAATTGCAAAGAGTACACTCCTCAGATACCCTGCGGGTCGAAAATTTTGCCGAAATCGCTCTATCTCGCACGGTTAAGGAGATAGAAGCAAATTACTCAAAAGTAGTACTGAAAATACACAATGAAGTACCTAAATGGCTATTACTCATGTACTGACAAAGCTATCAGTCCCAAATGCAATACCAAGCGAGCTATGGACATAACAATCTTGTATTCAAAATTGTAGTAAAATATCTTTAATTATTTTGGCTTAAATGCACGGAAACCAATGGGTACTGAAAATAGCTGTACTTAAGTATTACTCAGTAAGCAAAAGAGGTACAACAGCCAAAAGCAATCCCAAGCAAGCTACTGACCCAATAAGCCTGCATACCAAATTTGGTGACAATAGCTCTAATACTTTTCCTTTAAATGAGCGGAAACCATGCGTGACGCCGGACATCGGACGCCGGACGCCGGACATCGGACAACGGACATCGGACATCGGACATCGGACGGCGAAAAAAGCAAAAATAATATATCCACCCCCCAGGGGGGTGGACATAATGAGACTTTTTTACTAGGTGATTAGACCAGAAGTAAAAGTCACATCATATGAAATTTATTTCAGTGTAACATGGTGAACTGTACATCATTGTAAGCTATCCAATTTGCTTCACCCATCATATTATTGCAAATGACGAGGTTTTATGTAATTTTTAAGCCCCATTTGAAATCAATACAAGAGTCGGACTTCATTGAAACTCTTCAAATTTGATGCAATACTCTGGACACAGCAAACTCCAGTGCAACACTATATCCAAGCCCATACATAGACACACTCACATACCAAATATGGAAGAAACACACTCCGTAGTTTTATACTAATATCCGATAATGATGTGAATAGTAAACTGGCATCCACTTTTCATTATATTGTGGGAGAAAGGACAAAATCTGCAAAGAATATCAATGAACTGGTTATTGCTGAAAATGTTATTTTTAACTTTCTAATCGCTGATACCTCAGGAAAGTAATGAAAATCCTTCCAATATGATCAAATATCCCATTTTTTTAACTTTATATTGGGTAGACACAGGATTTAGTCACTTTAAATATCACATGAAGATACTTTTAACTTTGAACACCTTTAAAATGGTGCAACCACAAATTACCGTACGACATGACAAGGCTCACACAATGCCATTTTCCTAACCTTCTTCCTACTAAATCTTTTGGGATTTCACAAAAAAAAAAAACATTCTTTCAAGACAAGACCATCAATCAAATCACTCAATTAAGGCATAAGAGGACAGTAGTTTTAAGTTTACCAGCAAGACACTGTTGGTATTTTGCAGTTTTGGCATGGCTTTGTGGAGGTCGTCTTCTGTAACATGAGGAAACTCATCTACACCACTGTGGATTAGGAAGCACTTGAAGCCACACACACCAGCATGAATCATGGGCTGAAGCTCTTCCTGTAACATAAATCAAACTTCTGAACATTGATCTGCTCAAAACAAATATGTTGTCTGGAATTATGGGGGCAGTATCCCTTACAAACTGTCAAACACTGCACAGCACAGCAAACTGAAAGCATCACATGCACACGCTCCCCACAAGCAAATATTGCAAACAATACTGCTGATCTTAAAGCACTAGAAAAGTGGAAAAATTTGTTGTTTTTTGGGTGATCTATAAATAAACACTTTATTTTATATATTCAACATATTTATATATTCAAGAACTCTAACAGTCAAATTTCCTGTATGATACTACATGCATAAGGTAATGGTTAACCAGTTCAACAGTAATGGCACTAACTAGTGCTTGGTAACCTAATATTTGGTTAGCACAGTTAATTATTACAGCCTAAGTGTATATGTGAGTGTTGTTCTGCATGAGAAAAACAAATTGTTTTTGTTGTGTTGCACAGCAAAAACAAGGCGTCCCAATGAGCATTAATGATTTTGGTCTATTTAATATGTTTTTCCCTTTATACAAAAATTAAACCTGCCTGCAAAAAATGGCAGTAAAATGCTTTCTTGAAAAAGTGTCATATGACTCTTTGTTTTGCGTTTTACGCAGAAATTCAAGATGACTGCCAAAAATGGCAGGAAAACAATTTTTGGCAAAAACGCCAGATGACTCAGCCTATACCCTTCAGGGAAAACATTTTGTCCAAATCGCCTTATCTCACACCATTTCCGACATAACTACGTTTTTACGTTTTATGCAGATATTAAAGATGGCCATCAAAAATGGCGGGAAAATGATTTTTGGAAAAAGGTGGCTGATGACTCTATGTACCCCATGGGTCAAAAATTTAGTTGGAATCGCTCTATCTTACACCATTTCTGAGACAGATGCATTTTCCTGTTTTACACAGAAATTTAAGGTGGCCGCCAAAATGGCAGGGGGAGGACTCTACATAGACCTTTTGGGCCAAAAATGTTGTCAAAATCGCTCTATGTCACACTGTGTCTGAGATGCATGCATTTTGCACTTCATCCAGAAATTCAAGATGGCCACCAAAAAATGGCGGGAAAACCTGTTTTGGCAAAAAACGGCAGGTGACTGTGCATATACCCTGAGGTAAAAAAACTTTGTCTAAATCGCTCTATCTTACATCGTTTGTGAGATATTAAAGCTTTTTTATTTTCATTGTAAGAAAAAATTTGGGCATTTTGTTAATCGTTAATAAGTTGGCCAGTTTATGTCAGTCACTTCTAAAAATAATGATTTCCAGACATCTATATAATAAACCTACTTGCCAAATTTCATGTGAACAGGTGAAACGCTTTTTAAGTTTTCATCCGGACAAGCACACCCCTTTTAAAAACATGATTTTGATCATGACATAGTCAAAATGTCATGACACCATATTCAGAAAATTTTCTCAGGGCCACTGCATACATGTACCAAATTTGAAGAGAATCTGCCCAGTGGTTGCTGAGCTATAAGCAATAGAAAATGCGGGAGCAGGCAGAGCCGGTGGCCCTTTCCACATGACTTTCCCCTGTATACGAACAAGCATCCCACAAGGGATGCTTAATAATCCCAGTTGCAACATACTTCATTATCTGGAATGACACCTCCCCAAAATCCGACATCTACTAAACACTGTCCCCTGGCAGCCACCATTTTCTCATAGAGTGCCTTCATAGAGACTGTAGATGGGATACAGTTCCTATAATACAGCACAAATACTCGTAATCCTTGTCAAGAGTAAACATACATCAGCAGGCAACTGCTTTTATTTCAGTGATTGTACTATACAACACATGATACCCTCAACAGGTTATGAAAATACTTCTATTTTATGAAACAGATTTAACAAATATACAGTTAAATTTGGTCAAGTAGAATCAAAAGAGACAAGCCAAACCAGGAATTAAAAATAAGAGTAAATTTTCGAAGATAAGTCCTTCAAGGATCTGATATTTAGGTTTCAGTAACCAGGGAATGCCATAAAATAGTAGTTCTGCTTTGGTGGTTTGAATGTATTCCTAGTATATATCCTTCAAACTTGTAGAAGAGAAAAATACAACTTCACATCTCACATACATGAACAATTAATCAAGTGGAAGGATAGTTGTACTTTATAACAAAGATACAAACTCTTACAGGGGCATGTCTACAATGGTGGTTACACCACCTGCTGCCGCAGCACGTGTAGCTGTATAATAGCCTTCCCACAAAGTGCGGCCAGGCTCATTCACATGTACATGACTATCAACAACTCCTGGCATCATCACATTGTCGCCAATATCAATCACCTACATGGAAGGAAGTTTTAAACAAAACTCACAAGGTTTCACTCATCAAAGCACAAAAAAGTGAAAAAAAAAATATTTATAATTTGTCAGAAAATGTGAAATATACTTCCTATCTTACTCAAAGAGTAAACAACTGACATGCAAATCTTGCGTCCAAAAATGAAACATCATGTTTTAACAAACTACGAAATCTTTTTCAATATAGCTGCTATCCATAGCTCATAGGTTTTACCATGTTTGCCACAATTTGCTACTAAAATTAACACATTAAATTGGTAATTTGGATGGCATTTTATGTAATAATTGAAGAAGTTAAGCCATATCTTACAAGGTATTCATAAAAACACAATATTTCTCACGTCAAAATACATGTACTTAGCATCACACCATTTATGTGTCTTACCTTGAATAAAGTTGTCCCAGGTGTAAATGGGTATTTCTTGTATATTTTTTCTATTTTACCATTCTGAACCACAACAGCAGCTGGGCCTAAATATCCATTGGGAAGGACAACCCTTTTTCCTTGATAGACTATCATTACTGCTGGCTTTGTGTCACTGAACAAATATATGATGCAAAATATATAATACACATGTAATACACAATTAATCTTCAAATATTTTCAAGCGGTGATAATAAACTTCCACCTAAACTCAGCTCACCAATTTGGCACAAAATATTGAAATGTGCATTTGAAAATAGGCAATGTTTGTCATGTATGTCAAGTTTATTTAGTATGACATAATTTTAAAAGCAACCACATCAGACTGTGTTCAAATCAACACCATGAGATATAGAAGTAGTGAAACAATACAAAGATCTGGATACTTTCCAAGCAGTGTCAGTTGTATAAAGCTCCAAATAATGTTTAAGAAGAGAAAATAACATCTAAGAAAAATTAAATGTGTGTAAAAATAAAGTATTAAAACAACACAATTCAATAGCAAGATGACAGCATTAATCAGTACAATAAAAATTATGAAGCTGTAAATTTACTTATTGGAGAATAGCTTTCAATGGAAAAAGGACAAATATGTAAAAGTGCAGACAATAACTAGAAATAGGACGCCTTGTTGATAGTAGATGCGAATAGAAACAGGATAGCATAGAAGAACACACATTATCATGTGTAATGTCCACCCCATGAACCTTGCCCAAATTGTACAGTAGTCTTACAAGACCCTGTTTCATTTGTAAAATATATCAATAATGCTTAAATATTTATTAGTGTAGATGTAAATTATTTCAGCTTCATGCCTTTTTGCATTGGTTGGGTTGAAAATTTTGACGAAATCACTCTATCTTGCACGGTTAAGAAGATAGAAGCAAATTCCTGTTTTTCTATTTTTGGCAAAAATTTGAAAATTCAAAATGGCCGCCATTTTTGGGAAAAGGAAATTTTTTTGAAAATTGCATAGAGTACATTTCTTAGATACCCTATGGGTCGAAAATTTCAACGAAATAACTCTATTTTGCACGGTTAAGGCCAGTTTGTCTTTTTCCATTTTGGGCAAAAATTCGAAAATTCAAAATGGCCGCCATATGTCGGGAGGGGAAAATTTTTTGAAAATTGCAAAGAGTACATTTCTTAGATACCCTTTGGGTCGAAAATTTTGACGAAATTGCTCTATCTCGCACGGTTAAGGAGATAGAAGCAAATTTGTGTTTTGCCATTGTTGGTAAAAATTCAAAAATTCAAAATGGCTGCCATTTTTGGGGAGGGGAAAATTTTTTGAAAATTGCAAAGATTACATTACATTAGATACCCTGCGGGTCAAAAATTTCGACGAAATCGCTCTATCTCGCATGGTTAAGGAGATAGAAGCAAATTTGTGTTGCCATTTTTGGCAAAAATTTGAAAATTCTAAATGGTCGCCATTTTTAGGGAGGGGAAAATTTTTTGAAAATTGCAAAGATTACATTCCTTAGATACCCTGTGGGTTGAAAATTTCGACGAAATCGCTCTATCTCGCATGGTTAAGGAGATAGAAGCAAATTTGTGTTTTGCCATTTTTGCCAAAAATTTGAAAATTCAAAATGGCCGCCATTTTAGGGGAGGGGAATTTTTTTTTTAAATTGCCAAGAATACAATGCTCAAATACCTGTGGGTTGAAAATTTTGACGAAATCGCTCTATCTCGCATGGTTAAGGAGATAGAAGGAAATTTGTGTTTTGCCATTTTGGGCAAAAATTCGAAAATTCAAAATGGCCGCCATTTTTGGGGAGGGGAAAATTTTTTGAAAATTGCAAAGATTGCATTCCTTAGATACCCTGTGGGTCGAAAATTTCGACGAAATCGCTCTATCTCACACGGTTAAGGAGATAGAAGCAAATTTGTGTTTTGCCATTTTTGGCAAAAATTCAAAAGAGTACACTCCTTAGATACCCTTGTGGGTTGAAAATTTCGACGAATTCGCTCTATCTCAAACAGTTAAGGAGATAGAAGGAAATTTGTGTTTTGCCATTTTTGGCAAAAATTCTAAAATTCAAAATGGCCGCCATTTTTGGGGAGGGGAAAATTTTTTGAAAATTGCAAAGATTGCATTCCTTAGATACCCTGTGGGTCGAAAATTTCGACGAAATTGCTCTATCTCACACGGTTAAGGAGATAGAAGCAAATTTGTGTTTTGCCATTTTTGGCGAAAATTCAAAATGGCCGCCATTTTTGGGGAGGGGAAAATTTTTGGAAAATTGCAAAGAGTACACTCCTTAGATACCCTGTGGGTCGAAAATTTCGACGAAATCGCTCTATCTCGCACGGTTAAGGAGATAGAAGCAAATTTGTGTTTTGCCATTTTTGGCAAAAATTCGAAAATTCAAAATGGCCGCCATTTTTGGGGAGGGGAAAATTTTTTGAAAATTGCAAATACTACATTCCTTAGCTACCCTGTGGGTTGAAATTTTCGACGAAATCGCTCTATCTCGCACGGTTAAGGAGATAGAAGCTAATTTGTGTTTTGCCATTTTTGGCAAATTCGAAAATTCAAAATGGCCGCCATTTTTGGGGAGGGGAAAATTTTTTGAAAATTGCAAAGAGTACACTCCTTAGATACCCTGTGGGTTGAAAATTTCGACGAAATCGCTCTATCTCACACAGTTAAGGAGATAGAAGGAAATTTGTGTTTTGCCATTTTTGGCAAAAATTCGAAAATTCAAAATGGCCGCCATTTTTGGGGAGGGGAAAATTTTTTGAACATTGCAAAGAGTACACTCCTTAGATACCCTGTGGGTTGAAAATTTCGACGAAATCGCTCTATCTCACACAGTTAAGGAGATAGAAGGAAATTTGTGTTTTGCCATTTTTGGCAAAAATTCTAAAATTCAAAATGGCCGCCATTTTTGGGGAGGGGAAAACTTTTTAAAAATTGGCAAGAGTAGAATTCTCAGATACCCTGCAGGTCGAAAATTTTGCCGAAATCGCTCTATCGCACGGTTAAGGAGATAGAAGCAAATTAGTGTTTTGCCATTTTTGGCAAAAATTCGAAAATTCAAAATGGCCGCCATTTTTGGGGAGGGGAAAATTTTTGGAAATTTGCATAGATTGCATTCCTTAGATACCCTGTGGGTCAAAAATTCTGTCGAAATCGCTCTATCTCTTACGGTTTCTGAGATATTAGCAAATTACTCAAAAGTAGTACTGAAAATACACAATGAAGTACCTAAATGGCTATTACTCATGTACTGACAAAGCTATCAGTCCCAAATGCAATACCAAGCGAGCTATGGACATAACAATCTTGTATTCAAAATTGTAGTAAAATATCTTTAACTAGAGGATCGTTTGCAAAAAAAAAAGATAATGTTTTTGCATAGCAAAAACAAAGCGTCCCGAAAAGGATATAAAGGTGAGTGCTAAAGTATTAAGAAAATGCTTCGTTTCTAGCCTTATACTGTTGTGGCAACCAAAGTCAGCACAGTCTGCTCTATCTAGCACGGTTTTCAAGATATAAGCATTTTTGTGTTTTGCAAAAAATTAAAAAATTGAAAATGTCCGCTATATTTGGCGAGACAAAAATATTTTGAAAATTGGCATGGCTACTCTGCAGAGATACCCAGCAGGTCAAAAATTTTGTTGAGTTCGCTCCATATAGCACGGTTTTCGAGATATAAGCATTTTTGTGTTTTGCAAAAACTTTGAAAATTCAAAATGGCCACCATTTTTGGGGAGACAAAAATTTTTGTCAAGACCACTGCCGCGGTGTGTATCTCCCGCTGAGCATTAAAGCAGAAGAAATTCCGAGATATTCACAATTTTTCATTTTCGTGTGTGAAAGCTCTTCCAAAAGTAGGTGAATGAGTTATTTGAGAAAAATTGGCTATCTGCAATACTATTAAGAGATAATTCGCATTTACTCATTTTGAGTAGGTGAGTAATTAGCTATGGGTCTGAAACTTCACCATGTGAAAGCTCTCCCGCAAGTAGATGAATGAGTTATTTGATAAAAACTGGGTATCCGCAATACTTTTACAGATAATTAGCATTTACTCATTTTGAGTAGGTAAATAATTAGCTATGGGTCTGAAACTTCACCATGTGAAAGCTCTCCCAAAAGTAGGTGAATGAGTTATTTGAGAAAAATTGGCTATCTGCAATACTTTTACAGATAATTCGCATTTACTCATTTTAAGTAGGTGAGTAATTAGCTATGGGTCTGAAACTTCACCATGTGAAAGCTCTTCCAAAAGTAGGTGAATGAGTTATTTGAGAAAAATTGGCTATCTGCAATACTTTTAAGAGATAATTCGCATTTACTCATTTTGAGTAGGTGAGTAATCATCTACGGGTCTGAAACTTCACCATGTGAAAGCTCTCCCAAAAGTACATGAATGAGTTATTTGATAAAAATTGGGTATCCGCAATAGTTTTTGAGATAATTAGCATTTACTCATTTTGAGTACGTGAGTAATTAGCTACGGGTCTGAAACTGCACCAAGTGAAAGCTCTTCCAAAAGTAGGTGAATGAGTTATTTGAGAAAAATTGGCTATCTGCAGTACTTTTAGAGGTAATTCGCATTTACTCATTTTGAGTAGGTGAGCAATTAGCTATGGGTCTGAAATTTCACCAAGTGAAAGCTCTTTGGGATAGCTGCTCTGCAGAGATACCCTGAAGATCAAAAATTTCGTCGAAATCGCTCTATGTAGCACGGTTTTCGAAATATTAGCATTTTTGTGTTTTGCAATTTTTGCGCAAAAATTTGAAAATTCAAAATGGCCGCCATTTTTGGCAAGATAAAATTTTTTTGAAAATTGGCATGGCTACTCTGCAGAGATACCCTGTGGGTCAAAAATTTCGTCGAAATCGCTCTATCTAGCAGGGTTTTCGAGATATAAGCATTTTTATGTTTTGCAATTTTTGCAAAAAATTCGAAAATTCAAAATGGCCGCCATTTTTGGCGAGACAAATTTCTTTTTTAAATAGGCATGGCTACTCTGCACAGATACCCTGTGGGTCAAAAATTTCGTCGAAATCGCTCTATCTAGTACGGTTTTCGAGATATAAGTATTTTTATGTTTTGCAATTTTTGCGCAAAAATTTGAAAATTCAAAATGGCCGCCATTTTTGGCAAGATAAAATTTTTTTGAAAATTATGGCTACTCTGCAGAGATACCCTGTGGGTCAAAAATTTCGTCGAAATTGCTCTATCTAGCACGGTTTTCGAGATATAAGCATTTTTATGTTTTGCAATTTTTGCGAAAAATTCGAAAATTCAAAATGGCCTCCATGTTTTGCGAGAAATTTTTTTTTGAAAATTGGCATGGCTACTCTGCAGAGATACCCTGCGAATCACAAATTTCGTCAAAATCACTCTATCTAGCAGGGTTTTCGAGATATAAGCATTTTTATGTTTTGCAATTTTTGCGAAAAATCCGAAAATTCAAAATGGTCGCCATTTTTGGCGAGAGAAAATTTTTTTGAAAATTGGCATGGCTACTCTGCAGATATACCCTGTGGGTCAAAAATTTTGTCGAAATCGCTCTATCTTGCAGGGTTTTCGAGATATAAGCATTTTTATGTTTTGCAATTTTTGCGAAAAATTCGAAAATTCAAAATGGCCGCCATTTTTGGCGAGACAAAATTTTTTTCAAAATTGGGATAACTACTCTGCTCAGATACCCTGCGGGTCAAAAATTTCGTCGAAATCGCTCTATCTAGCACGGTTTTCGAGATATAAGCATTTTTGTGTTTTGCAATTTTTGCGAAAATTTCAAAAATTCAAAATGGCTGCCATTTTTGGCGAGACAAAAATTTTTTGAAAATTGGGAAAAGTATTCCGCAGAGATATCCTGCGGATCAAAAATTTTGTCGAAATTGCTCTATCTAGCACGGTTTTTGAGATATAAGCATTTTTGTGATTTCGAAAATTCAAAATGGCCGCCATTTTGGGCGAGACAAAATTTTTTTGAAAATTGGGAAAACTACTCCACAGAGATATCCTGCGGGTCAAAAATTTCGTCGAAATCGCTCTATCTAGCACGGTTTTCGAGATATAAGCATTTTTGTGTTTTCCTTATTTGGAAAATTCGTAATGATTAATTAATCATTAATTACTCGTCCATTTCTTGACCAATCAATGTCAAAATTTAATGATTTCCAGATTTTAATAGAATGAATGTATTTGCCAAGTTTCAGGTGAATTGATAAAATTCCTTTCAAGTTATCATCCGGACAAGCTTCCCCATCGAAAAAAGACATTTTTGGTCATGTGACCTCTCTGATTGGTTGAAATGTCAGTGCAGCATATTTAAAAAAATTCCCCAAGGCTACTGCCTAAACCTGCCAAATTTGAAAAGAATCCGCCTAACGGTTACAGAGTTATAAGGAAAACAAAATGCGGAGCCGCCGGAGCCGCCAGAGCCGGCGGAGCCTGAAGGTCTCCCATACACAAACAAGCGTCCCTTGCGGGACGCTTAATAAAGAGGGAGGTGGTATATTCATCATTTTTATTACTTATTATTTCTGTTTTATTTTCTCTTTTTTCTTTCAATTTCTTGACAGTCCATCACAAAAAATTACCATGTGTGATTTTCACCAAGTGACCTTTCAGCAATATTTTTACCTCCACCAGGAGTTTATGTTTGTGTGCTATTGTTTATTTGTCTATTTGTCCGGGGTTTTTTTTTTTTTTTTTTTTTTTGTGTGTGTTTAGATTACTCCAGAACTAATAACAGATCTTTATTTAAAAATTTGTGGGTAGGACCTGACTGAAGGAAGAAGTTACTGAAAGAAAGATCTGGATCTTATTTTGGATACAAAAAAATCATGATTTTTCAGAGGTCCCATTTCAATGTATTTTAATGACTTTAGCTTTCTACTTGATATTTCTATGAAGATTAATTTACATGTTTGGTTTTATTTTATTGTCTTCCTTAAAATACTTTATATCACTTGAGAGACTGGTCACATGGAGTCGAGCGTTTTGCTCTCTCTGAGTGGAATATAAATTTTCTTGTGAGATGGAGGCACAAGTTTAATGTTTGATTGCAATACTTTTAAAGACAAAAGGCGTTTACTCATTTTAGTAGCTATTACTCTGCCATCCAAACAGCTACAGTTCTGCAACTATATTTATTATACAGTAGATCAACACAAAGTAGGTGAAGGACATATTTAGAAGAAATTGCCTATCTGTAACACTTTTAGAGAAAAAAGACATTACTCATTTTAGTGGCTATTACTCAGCTATCCAAAGAGCTACAGTTCTGCAACTTCACTATGTGGTAGATCGCCCAAAAGTAGGTGAAGGACTTACTCAGAAGAAATTGTCTATGTCCAATACTTTTAAAGATAAAAGACATTTACTCATTTAAGTACCTGTTACTCAGCTATGCAAAGAGCTACAGTTGTGCAACTTCACTATATGGTAGATCACACAATAGTAGGGGAATGACTTATTTAGAAGAAATTGCCTACCTGTAATACTTTTAGAGATAAAAGACATTTACTCATTTTAGTAGCTATTACTCAACTATCCAAAGAGCTACAGTTGAGCAACTTCACTATGTGGTAGATCAGCCAAAAGTAGGTGAATGACTTATTTAGAAGAAATTGCCTACCTGTAATACTTTTAGAGATAAAAGATATTTACTCATTTAAGTAGCTATTACTCAACTATCGAGGAGCTACAGTTGAGCAACTTCACTATGTGGTAGATCAGCGAAAAGTAGGTGAATGACTTATTTAGAAGAAATTGCCTACCTGTATTACGTTTAGAGATAAAAGACATTTACTCATTTTAGTAGCTGTTACTCAGCTATGGAAAGAGCTACAGTTCTGCAACTTCACTATGTGGTACATCACACAAAAGTAGGTGAATGACTTATTTAGAAGAAATTGCCTACCTGTAATACTTTTAGAGATAAAAGACATTTACTCATTTTAGTAGCTATGACTGAGCTATGCAAAGAGCTATAGATCTGAAACTTCACTATTAGGTAGATCACCCAAAAGTAGGTGAATGACTTATTTAGAAGAAATTGCCTATGTGTAATACTTTTAGAGATAAAAGACTTTTACTCATTTTAGTAGCTGTTACTCAGCTATGGAAAGAGCTACAGTTCTGCAACTTCACTGTGTGGTAGATCAGCCAAAAGTAGGTGAATGACTTATTTAGAAGAAATTGCCTATCTGTAATACTTTTAGAGATAAAAGACATTTGAACACATTTCCTCATTGTATCCACCGGATAGCATCCGGTGGATACTATGGATTTGACTTCGTTACGACTACGCCGCCGCCGCTGCAGTGTGTAGAGAGATTTCACCGTTACCGCTCTAACGAAAAAAATATTATAGCTAGCCTTCTCAAATTTGCAGGATATATTCATAGCCATAAAATCTTGCCTGGGAATATTTTTGGCCTCATTTTGAAAAACAAGATGGCCGCCACAGGTGTTTCTTTGCAGTCGTGAAAAGTGCTTATAACTCGCTTATTATTGGTCCTAGAGGTTTGGGATGGTAAACCAACCTATAGGAAATCATGGGCTGGGAATCTTTTGGTGTGGTCGGATTTGACCTTGGACCCCTCCTTCAAGGTCAAACAAGCATACCCAAACTTAAAAGTGCTTATAACTCGCTTATTATTGGTCCTAGAGGTTTGGGATGGTAAACCAACCTATAGGAAATCATGGGCTGGGAATCTTTTGGTGTGGTCAGATTTGACCTTGGACCCCTCCTTCAAGGTCAAAAGAGCATAGCCAAACTTAAAAGTGCTTATAACTTGCTTATTATTGGTCCTAGAGGTTTGGGAAGGTAAACCAACCTATAGGAAATCGTGGGCCGGGAATCTTTTGGTGTGGTCGGATTTGACCTTGAACCCCTCCTTCAAGGTCAAACGAGGATAGCCAAACTTAAAAGTGCTTATAACTCGCTTATTATTGGTCCTAGAGGTTTGGGATGGTAAACCTATAGGAAATCATGGGCTGGGAATCTTTTGGTGTGGTCGGATTTGACCTTGGACCCCTCCTTCAAGGTCAAACGAGGATAGCCAAACTTAAAAGTGCTTATAACTCGCTTATTATTGGTCCTAGAGGTTTGGGATGGTAAACCAACCTGTAGGAAATCATGGGCTGTGAGTCTTTGGTGTGGTCGGATTTGACCTTGGACCCCTCCTTCAAGGTCAAACGAGCATAGCCAGACTTAAAAGTGCTTATAACTTGCTTATTATTGGTCCTAGAGGTTTGGGATGGTAAACCAACCTATAGGAAATCATGGGCTGGGAATCTTTTGGTGTGGTCAGATTTGACCTTGGACCCCTCCTTCAAGGTCAAAAGAGCATAGCCAAACTTAAAAGTGCTTATAACTTGCTTATTATTGGTCCTAGAGGTTTGGGATGGTAAACCAACCTATAGGAAATCATGGGCTGGGAATCTTTTGGTGTGGTCGGATTTGACCTTGGACCCCTCCTTCAAATTTCAAACGAGGATAGCCAGACTTAAAAGTGCTTATAACTCGCTTATTGGTCCTAGAGGTTTGGGATGGTAAACCAACCTATAGGAAATCATGGGCTGGGAATCTTTTGGTGTGGTCGGATTTGACCTTGGACCCCTCCTTCAAGGTCAAATGAGGATAGTACACAAAATCATGTGAAGGGAATCTATTGCTGGTGTCGGATTTGACCTTGGGCCCTCCATCAAGGTCACACGAGGATAGCCAAACTTAAAAGTGCTTATAACTCACTTATTATTGGTCCTAGAGCTTTGGAATGGTAAACCAAAATCTAGGAAATCATGGGCTGGGAATCTTTTGGTATGATCGGATTTGACCTTTGGCCCCTCTTTCAAGGTCAAATGAGGATTGCCAAAATTAGTGTTTATATCTTGCTTAGTCGTATTCCTAGAGGTTTGCAGTATCACACCAACCTATAGGAAATCATGGGCTAAGAATCTTTTGATATGGTCAGAATTTACCTTGGGCTTCTCCTTCAAGGTTAAGCGATGTTAGAATGGCTTTGGTGAGTTTTCTTCTGGTGGATACAATTTGCATCGGTTCTCCGATAGGCTAGGTCTAGTTTTAGTAGCTATTACTCAGCTATCCAAAGAGCTACAGTTCTGCAACTTCACTATGTGGTAGATCACCCAAAAGTAGGTGAATGACTTATATAGAAGAAATTGCCTACCTGTAATACTTTTAGAGATAAAAGACATTTACTCATTTTAGTAGCTATTACTCAGCAATCCAAAGAGCTACAGTTCTCCAACTTCACTGTGTGGTAGATCAGCCAAAAGTAGGTGAATGACTTATTTACAAGAAATTGCCTACCTGTAATACTTTTAGAGATAAAAGACATTTACTCATTTTAGTAGCTATTACTCCCCAGATAGCATTCCACCGTCAGACCGACGTTGGCCCAACGTCGGCACATCTGTCGGTCCGACGTTGGGGCAACAGCTTTTTGACCGTCGGGCCAACGTTGGCCCAACGTCAGCAAGCCACCGGTGAAAATTATATTCAAGGAATAGCATCAGCCAATCAGATGATATTCATTGATAACTTTTGTAGTGTGAATTTTTAATGAGAATATTATTTTTATGTGTAAAATTGTTAAATGGTCAGTTAAAATTTGTGGGCTCACTGAAATATGATTTTTATACATACCATAATAAATATTTTTTTCTAGGTTACCCCAAATCCCCTATTATTGCTCGCCGCCATCTTGAATAAAAATCCGCCGTTGGCCCAACGTTGGCAAAATATAGACATCTAACCTGAGTGTTGGTTGGCAAGCCAACGTCGGCCCAACGTCGGCAAAATATAGAGACATCTAACCAGTGTTGGTTGGCAAGCCAACGTCGGCCCAACATCGGCAAAATCTGCCGACCATGCGACCAATAGCCAACGTCGGTCCGACGGCGGAATGCTATCTGGGTCAGCTAGCCAAAGAGCTACAGTTCTGCAACTTCACTATGTGGGATGTCATAGATTGGAAAATTGTGTTATTTGTATTGTTTTGATAAATATAGCATATTTGTAGCTTTTATCTAAATTAACACAAAACTTATTGTTTCCTTTAGTCATTTCAAATTATATAGTCTGATGGCATCTCTAAAGAGTTATAATCAAACACATTTATGATTACATCTGTTGCTTAGACTAAGTATATGGTAGAAAGAGAAAATGTATCTTAGTTTGTTTATGTTTGAAGTATGTAATTGCTTGTATCAACAGAGTTATATCTAAAATTGTAATTGTATAATTATAAGGTCAACCCCCATGTCATCTGTCACTTACTAGAAGGGAATGTGTATTGTTTCACCATCTGGTTGGAGTATTGTTCTTATACCTACTGTCTATGTTGTATAAAAGCATGTGGTTAGAGAATTGTTCTCACACCTATTTGTATAAGTATATTCTTTACTCTATTGAATTCCTGTGAAACCACATTGTTGAGCTTGAGTATAAATATAGGTACAGACTACAGACAGATTCAGAGTAAAATTTAGAGAGAGGGATTGTAGAGATAAACTAGACGTCATAGTGAAGTGATAGAAGATATTCATAAATTATTAGAGAACTTTGGTAAATGAGAAATTGTGAGATCTAACATAGAAGATAAATATTAAGAGACATTTCGGTACACTGTTGATTGAGACATTTGTTATTGAATTGTTATAGTTTTATTGTTATATTGTGGAAAACATTAACATCTAATAAACATATTAAACTTCTATCACACCTCTAACTACTAAAGAAGTCACTCGGTGACAGGTAGATCACCCAAAAGTAGGTGAATGACTTATTTAGAAGAAATTGCCTACCTGTAATACTTTTAGAGATAAAAGACATTTACTCATTTTAGTAGCTATTACTCAGCAATCCAAAGAGCTACAGTTCTCCAACTTCACTGTGTGGTAGATCAGCCAAAAGTAGGTGAATGACTTATTTACAAGAAATTGCCTACCTGTAATACTTTGAGATAAAAGACATTTACTCATTTTAGTAGCTATTACTCCCCAGATAGCATTCCACCGTCAGACCGACGTTGGCCCAACGTTGGCACATCTGTCGGTCCGACGTTGGGGCAACGGCTTTTTGACCATTGGGCCAACGTTGGCCCAACGTCAGCAAGCCACCGGTGAAAATTATATTCAAGGAATAGCATCAGCCAATCAGATGATATTCATTGATAACTTTTGTAGCCTGAATTTTTAATGAGAATATTATTTTTATGTGTAAAATTGTTAAATGGTTAGTTAAAATTTGTGGGCTCACTGAAATATGATTTTTATACATACCATAATAAATATTTTTTTCTAAGTTACCCCAAATCCCCTATTATTGCTCGCCGCCATCTTGAATAAAAATCCACCGTTGGCCCAACGTTGGCAAAATATAGACATCTAACCTGAGTGTTGGTTGGCAAGCCAACGTCGGCCCAACGTCGGCCCAACGTCGGCAAAATATAGACATCTAACCAGTGTTGGTTGGCAAGCCAACGTCGGCCCAACGTCGGCAAAATCTGCCGACCATGCGACCAATAGCCAACGTCGGTCCGACGGCGGAATGCTACCTGGGTCAGCTAGCCAAAGAGCTACAGTTCTGCAACTTCACTATGTGGGATGTCATAGATTGGAAAATTGTGTTATTTGTATTGTTTTGATAAATATAGCATATTTGTAGCTTTTATCTAAATTAACACAAAACTTATTGTTTCCTTTAGTCATTTCAAATTATATAGTCTGATGGCACCTCTAAAGAGTTATAATCAAACACATTTATGATTACATCTGTTGCTTAGACTAAGTATATGGTAGAAA
Source organism: Sabellastarte sp. h YS-2021 (assembly GCA_964017235.1). Classification (NCBI taxonomy): domain Eukaryota; kingdom Metazoa; phylum Annelida; class Polychaeta; order Sabellida; family Sabellidae; genus Sabellastarte; species Sabellastarte sp. h YS-2021. The sequence continues at coordinate 173,128,143 of OZ024929.1, read as the reverse complement.
GAGAAAATGTATCTTAGTTTGTTTATGTTTGAAGTATGTAATTGCTTGTATCAACAGAGTTATATCTAAAATTGTAATTGTATAATTATAAGGTCAACCCCCATGTCATCTGTCACTTACTAGAAGGGAATGTGTATTGTTTCACCATCTGGTTGGAGTATTGTTCTTATACCTACTGTCTATGTTGTATAAAAGCATGTGGTTAGAGAATTGTTCTCACACCTATTTGTATAAGTATATTCTTTATTCTATTGAATTCCTGTGAAACCACATTGTTGAGCTTGAGTATAAATATAGGTACAGACTACAGACAGATTCAGAGTAAAATTTAGAGAGAGGGATTGTAGAGATAAACTAGACGTTATAGTGAAGTGATAGAAGATATTCATAAATTATTAGAGAACTTTGGTAAATGAGAAATTGTGAGATCTAACATAGAAGATAAATATTAAGAGACATTTCGGTACACTGTTGATTGAGACATTTGTTATTGAATTGTTATAGTTTTATTGTTATATTGTGGAAAACATTAACATCCAATAAACATATTAAACTTCTATCACACCTCTAACTACTAAAGAAGTCACTCGGTGACAGGTAGATCACCCAAAAGTAGGTGAATGACTTATTTAGAAGAAATTGCCTATGTGTAATACTTTTAGAGATAAAAGACATTTACTCGTTTTAGTAGCTATTACTCAGCTATCCAAAAAGCTACTGCTCAGCCAGTGAATTTTGTCACCCCAGTTAAGTTGTCACCTGCCGTAAAAACGCTCAAGGATAGGCAATATTCATATTTAAATAAATGGAATAGCTGCTTTCATCAACAAGGTATACATGTGTGTTGAAAGTTCACAGCAAAACCTCTTTAATACTGCCATAAAATGCAGGTGACGAACTTCACTGGGATGACGAAATTCACTGGCTGAGCAGAATGTCTATCTGTAATACTTTTAGAGATAAAAGACATATGCTCATTTTAGTAGCTATTACTCGCCATCCATTAAGAGCTACAGTTCTGCAACTTAACTATGGGATAGATCACCCAAAATTAGGTGAATGACTTATTTAGAAGAAATTGCGTGTATGCAATACTTTTACAAATGGATTTGTTGGAAAATTGAATTCATTTGTGCATTTATTGCTATTTTTTGCATTTTTTTTTTCTTTTCTTTACAACAGTGCACGAAAAAGTGATTTTTATAAGTGAAAAAAAGAGACTGCTTTTTCCATCAATTTGGAACCAAGACGTTTTGTATGATGGGTATGCAACATAAACAATCCAATGGAATGGTTGTCTTTAACCTGTGGGTTATGTAGTTGAAGTGTGATAAGAATGGGGGCGAGTTTTCCAGTGACTGAGGGACAAAGATGCAGAAATCTCTTACAAAAAGTTTCACTTCTCAGGAGACCACAAAACCGGAAGTGAACGCAACAGATTCTGGTGGTTTCTAAACCACGGAAAAGTGATGGAATTCCGTGGCGGAAACGGAAAATCGCATAAAATCACTTAACATACCTATTAATACACATATTTTACAGGGATTTTGACAAAGCCTTTGATTTCCCAGTGTTACTTAATTGGGAGACTTTTTTCATGGATGGTGGTAATCAATATCTTACTTTAAGGATATCTTATGTTAAGTTTCCAGATTAATTATCTATAATCGAGTATTCTACATATTATAATGCACAATTTGGTGGTTGCCTTATTAAAATCAAGAAAATATTAAGCAATTTACAGGGATTTTAAGAAAGTCTTTAATGTCCCAGTGTTACTTATTTGGGCGATTTTTCCATGGATGTTGGTGTATAATATCTTTCTTTTAAAGCTATATATCTTATGCATAATTTCCAGTTATATTATCCTATGCATGGACGAGCATTGTACAAATAATCATGAACATGTTGGTGGTTGTCTTGTTAAAATCAAACAAATATTAAGAATTTTACAGGGATTTTAACAAAGGCTTTGATTTCTTGATATTTCTTAATTGGGCAATTTTTTTTCCGTGGATATGTTGTTGCCCAATCTCTGACCTTTAGGACATCCTGTAGTTAGTTATCAGTTTATTTATCTACTTACAGACTACTATACAAACAAGACACAGTAGATCTCTGTTTGCACTTAAGCTTGATCAAAAGACTAAAAAGATGAACTTGGAGAGAGCAAAACGCTCAACTGCATATTACAGGAGTTATAAAGTATTGTCTTATCAGTTTTCTATTGTCTTTTATAAGCTATGTAGTGAAACAATGACCTATACCAAAAAAAATAACATGGTACATTACGAAACTGATAACAATAAACCTCTACTTGTCACAGAGTATTAAAAATAGCCTTATAAAACGCCCCTTGCCACAGCCTGGAGAAATATCATTGGACACCATGAGATAAAGAAGTGGTGAAACAATACAAATAACTGGAGACTTTCAGAACAGACAGTGTAAGTAAATAAAGGTGCAGGAGAAATAATTCCTAAGAGAGAGAAAATGTATGTAAGGACAAAGTATCAAAAAGACAGTTCAAGAGCAAGAAAACAGCATAAATTAAAACAATTAAATTTATAAAGCTCTAAAATTTATAACTTGAAGTATAGCTACCATGCAATGGAGATAGCACAATTAGGCAAAAGTAAAGTAAATAATCAGTTGCAGCAATCCATATGTCTTTCTGATAGGAGAAATAAGTTTATAACATGACAGTGGAAAATATTCTGACAGAACCAAGGTCAAATATCACACCAAGGTCACGGTCACAACACTTGTCTTTCTTACACTGTCAAATGCTACCCAGCAGGCATGCAACTTTGAAATCAGGTTGACTCCAAAGGTGAAATAGATGTAGATTTTGCAAACTCTTTTTAGTTGGATCCAATAGTTGATATCATGTAGAAATCAATGAATGAAATCGGGTTGAATACAAGGGTGAAAGCTGGTTGAAATACATGTGGACTTTGCAAAGTGTTTTTAGTTGGATCCAATGGGTCTATACATATAATAAAACAGTCCTGTGTATTTTACCAACTCTTAATTACCCATTCTGTTTTACAATTTTCTGTCATCCAGACAAAATCTAACTATCTCAACATATATGATAACAGAGGCCCAACTGTAAATTTAGTTGCATATTTGTATCCACCGGAGGCATCCAGTAGATACTTTGGTTTAGCGCTCGCTACGCTGCCGCACATACAGAAATTACGTTCACACTCTAAGAAGAAAGCTACAGCAGCTAGGTTCACCAAATTTGCAGGATATCTTCATTTTGGGGTAAGCTTCTCTCGGACAGAGATTAGCTTCATTCTAAAAAACAAGATGGCCACCACAGACATTTCTTTAAAAATTATGTACATTTTTCTACTGGCTGTTTCTCATAGGTAGAAGGTTGAATCTCTTCATAAGTGATATGCATAACAGATATACATGTCCTCTACAACCTTACAGACATTTGACCTTGAAGTTCTCAATTCAAGGTCATCCACAGAGTACAGTAGTGCCAAAGTAAGCCACATAGCAGACTTTAAAAGTGGCTATATCTCCCTTATTGTTGGTCCCAGAGGTTTGCAATGTCAAACCAATCTATAGGAAATCATGTGCTGCGAATCTTCTGATGTTGTCAGAATTGACCTTGGACCCCTCCTTCAAGGTCAAATGAGGATAGCCAAACTTAAAAGTGCTTACAACTTGCGTATTATTAGTCCTACAGGTTTACGATGGGCTGGGAATCTTTTGGTGTACTCGGATTTGACCTTGGGCCCACCCTTCAAGGTCAATTGAGGATAGCCAAACTTAAAAGTGCTTATAACTAGCTTATTATTGGTCGCAGAGATTTGGGATGGTTAACCAACATATAAGAAATTATGGGCTGAGAATCCTCTGGTGTGGATGGATTTGACCTTGGGCCGTCCTTCAAGGTCAAATGAGGATAGCCAAACTTAAAAGTACTTATACCTCGCTTATTATTGGTCATAGAGGTTTGGAATGGTAAACTAACCTATAGGAAATCATAGGCTGGGAATCTTTTGGTGTGATCAGATTTGACCTTAGGCCCCTTGTTCAAGGTCAAACGAGGATAGCCAAAGTAAAAAGTGCTTATAACTCGCTTATTATTGGTCGTAGAGGTTTGGGATGGTAAACCAACCTATAGGAAATCACGGGCTGGAAATCTTTTGGTGTGGTGGGATTTGACCTTGGGCCCCTCCTTCAAGGTCAAACGAGGATAGCCAAAATTAAAAGTGATTATAACTGGCTTATTATTAGTCCTAGACTTTAAGGATGGAAAATTAACCTCTTGGAAATCATGGACTGGAAATCTTTTAGTGTGGTCAGATTTGACCTTCGACCCCTCATTCAAGGTCAAACAAGGATAGCCAAACTTAAAAGTATTGACAAGTCACTTATTATTGGTCATAGAGGTTTGGGATAGTAAACCAAAATATGGGAAATCATGGGCTGGGAATCTTTTGGTGTGGTCAGATTTGACCTTGGGCCCCTGCTTCAAGGTCAAACGAGGACAGCCAAACTTAAAAGTGCTTATAACTCATTTATTATTGGTCCTAGAGGTTTGGGATGGTAAACCAACCTATGGAAAGTCATGGGCTGGAAATCTTTTGGTGTGGTCGGATTTGACCTTGGGCACCTTCTTCAAGGTCAAACGAGGATAGCCAAACTTAAAAGTGCTTACAACTCGCTTATTATTGGTCATAGAGGTTTGGGATGGTAAACCAACCTATAGGAAATCATGGGCTGGGAATCTACTGGTGTCAACGGATTTGACCTTGGGCCCCTCCTTCGAGGTCAAACCATGGTTCACTGGCTTTGGTGAGTTGTCTTTCTGGTGGATTCAAATTTCCATTCGTTCTCCGATGAATAGGTCTAGTTCATCTTTTGATATAGAATAGAAAAGAAATCTAAAGAAATCTGTTTTTAGATCCTGTTTCAGACTCTGTCAGTGTACATTAGTCTTTAGATTTCAGTCAGATTAAGTGTGTGTTTGAATTAAGATTAAGTGTATATGTTTTTGAAATTGGCCTCCTCTCAGTATTGTGTCATTAACACATTGTCGTTATACATAATGCAGAGTTCAAATAATTTATCACACTGAAAATTATAAATTTGTCAAAATGGTGCCTAAAACAACAAGTTTCCTAAATCGCAAATTCAAATGCCATTTTCTTGTTGAATGATAGTCAAATGTTCATAACTTATTGGTCAAATTAATTGAAAACTTATGACAAGCAAACTAGTGAGGTTAAAATTAATTTCACAAGACTGTGAGCAATAACAGGTGTCTAAAACAACAATTTCATTGGACTATCAGGGTCATTTTCTTGTCATAGTTTGTCAGTTAATTTCTCTAACAAGAAAATGACAAGTTTAAATTTGTCAGTTGGAAAGTTTGTTGTTTTAGGCACTGTTTTGACAAATTATTGACAAATTAATATTTGTCAGAGGTTTTCAGTGCACAGTGAAATAAATTTTGGCAGTAAACTAAGCAGGTTACAGAAAGAAAATCATCTCTAATTAATGAAATACTTTTTGCTTTTGAAAATAAATATGAGGTGAGGTGAGAGAGCAATATCATTGAAAAACCTTTTATATGTGAATGACACTGTTATGGTCACGGGGCAAGCACGGTAGTAATTACCGGTTGCTTTTAAGTTGCAACAGGAAAAGACAAACAGTTTAACTTAACAAATTTATTTAAAATTAAAAATAACGATTACAGTCGACTGATATGCTCTCAATGGTTCATACAATAATACAATAATGAAACCATTCTGACCTGACCAATGTAACTGACAGTTAAGTTTATCCACTGTATCCAGCAGTCTGTCCCGTGATCTGTCCTATGGTCTGTCCAATGTTCACTAACACACAGATTTCTGTATCCTGTGGTCTGTTCAATGTTCCATAACCCGAAATGTCCTTGTCCTGCAATCCTTTTTATATCCAATCACACAAAATGTCTGTCTAGAGATATTCAGAGTTTGCACAACTGTACTGTCTGCTCCAATATATGGACAATGTCCCAAAATGCAGTAAATCCACTCTCTCCAATATCCAAAAATATCCAAAGTACAGTAAATCTATCCAGACAATGTATCCAGTTCACTCCAGTAAAAGTTCACAGCAACACAAGCACTTTATATATATACCCACTTGAATATTATATTCCAAGACACAATAGCCTTCCTTATAGCCAGCAAATACTAAGTTCATCGGTGGCCAGGTGTACAGTGCTTATATATGGTCATAGCAAGGGCCAGAAGCTTATAGAATGTTATAGAACTAACTTGAAAGCAACACCTGTCACCAGATTCACCAAGGAAGTTCTAGAGACTACTAGTAATTGGGTTCCCCAAATTTACTAATATAATCACTAAGGTTATTAGAAAAATTTCCCCAGTCTATAAATAGATCAGTACTGCATAACACATAAAAAGAATCAATAACACAATTACTTTATATGGCAATATATAGACATAAAGCTCAGATTAAACAATTCACTTATATATTGCCCATATATGTAACACCTCCCCCTTAAAAAAATTTTGGAGGCTAAGGGGTTACAAAATTTTACCAAAATATACATATACACAGGTGATAACCTTTATCAAAGCATATTTATCTAAATACAAAACTAACATTATATCATGTGTAACTTTTACAAACTTACATATCACAAGTATACAAATTGCACTTTAAGCACAATTTCTGGATAGAGCATCTGCACAGATGTCATCCTTTCGTTTAACATATTCTATTTATAAACTGTATTCTTGCAACATTAAACTCCAGTTCAACAACCTTCTATTTTTGTTCTTCATTTTGTGCAAGAAGACTAAAGGGTTGTGATCTGTGTATACAATAGTGGGTTTTGATGATGAAGATATGTAGATATCAAAATGTTTAATGGCCAAAATAAGTGCTAAACATTCTTTTTCTATGGTGGAGTAGTTCTTTTGATGTACATTAAATTTTTTTGAAAAATAGTTAATGGGATGTTCGATATCTTCATCATCAGATTGCAGTAAAACTGCACCTGCACCCACCTCACTGTGTCCACAGCCAGCCGAAAAGTCTTACTGAAGTCCGGAGCAGTCAGTACAGGTGTCCCGTGAAATTTTTCTGCTGTGAAATTTTTCTTCTTCCTGTCTTTTTACCCGTTTCCACGCCATCGCGCATGCGCAAAAATGATTATATTTTCAACCGAAAACACTTTATTTAATATAATATCCATCATTTTTGTTGTAAGTTATCGATATTTTTACATTATATTCCTTAAACTATCATTTAACAAAAAGAAAATACTATAACAAATGAGATCCGTGGTTTAGAAGGCACTCAGAAGAAAAATTTTACTTCTGGGAAAAATTTCACGTTACACAGGCTCCAAGCAGAGAAGGTTTTTACTTTGTCAAATGATTTTTGACAAGCTTCTGACCAGTGATATTTTATGCTTTTTTTCAGTAGCTCAGTCAGTGGAGCAGTGACCTGAATTTTTGCAACTTTTCTTATTTTCAGGAATGGGGTAGTCACTGACGCTTTTGACTTTCATCTTAATTGGTGTCACAACTCCATGACCTATTACATGCCGTAAGTAAATAACCTTTGTTTTTACAAAGTCTCTCTTTGATAAATTTACAGTGAGGTTTGCCTCTTTGAGCCGAAACAAAACTTGCTCAAGCCTTTTTAAATGTTCTTCCCAAGTATCGCTAAAGATGACAATATCATCCACATATACCTCAACACCTTCTAGGTCTTTTAAACATATATTCATTAGTCTTTGAAAAGTGGCTTGGGAATTTTTCATGCCAAATGGCATTACCTTGTACTGATACAGACCATCTGATGTCACAAAGGCTGATATTTCTTTAGCCCCCATAGTAAGAGGTACACACCAATATCCTTTCAGTAGATAACACTTTTTGATATATTTGGCATTGCATATCCAATCAATACAGTCTTCCATCCTTGGGATAGGAAATGAATCTGTTTTACTCAAAACATTAACTTTTCTGTAATCGGTGCAATACTTGATTGAACCATCTGGTTTCGGGACCAAAACACATGGAGATGCCTACTTTGACTTGGTTTAATTGTATCTTTGTCCAGCATGTATTGCACTTTCTGCCTTAATTTTTTGAGTTTGATAGGGTTTACCGATATGGATGCTGTTTGATAGGACGGGCGTTGCCAACATCCACATCATGCCTGAGTACATCGGTCCTGTTAGGGGCATCTGGAAACACTGACTTATACTTCGAGAGCAATTCAGTAAGTCAGACCCTCTTATCTGGTGGTACATGACTCAGTTTGGTTTCCAAATCATCAAGAATCTCAGAATTACTCAACCTAATTTTACATTCATCAAGATCAGGAGTGTCACCCCATGTTTCAGGCTCCTGATTACTGTCATTTTCTACATTACAGTCAGTGACCATAACAGGCTTTTTCACACCTCTTTCAAAGTATGGTTTTGCCATATTCACATGACATAGTTGGGTTGACTTCCTCCTGTCTGGGGTTTCAATGACATAGTCAAGATCACCTACTATCTTTAACACTTTGTACGGCCCATGATATCTGGCATGTAGCATATTCCCCTGGACAGGCAATAACACTAAAACTTTGTCACCTGGTTTGAAGACACGATTTTGTGATTTCCTATCATAAAGAATCTTCATTTTTGACTGAGAATTTTTCAAATTTTGTTGCGGCAGCTCACAAGCCTTTTTCAACTTATTTCTAAACTTTGAGACATAATCTAGCAGATTCAGGCTCTCAGTGTTCTCAGATAACCAGTTTTCTTTTAACAACTTGAGAGGACCACGGCCTGAATGACCAAAGACCAACTCAAAGGGACTAAAGCCTAAGGACTCTTGAACTGACTCCCTAACTGCAAACAGTAACAAGCTAATACCTTCATCCCAGTCTTTTTCATTGTCTAAACAATATGTCCTAATCATATTCTTTCAAAGTAGAATGAAAACTTTCAAGTGCAACTTGTGATTCTAGGTGATAAGTGCTAGATTTGATCTGTTTGGCACCTAGTTGAAAAACGACCTGTTGAAATAGTCTTGACATAAAATTCGACCCTTGATCTCACTGGATGTCTTTTGGTAAGCCCTCTAAAGTAAAAAAATTGACTAAGGCCTTTGAGATTTTTGGTGTTGTTATGTTGGCTAATGGTATGGCTTCTAGGAATCTGGTTGAGGCACACATAATGGTCAAAAGGTATTGGTTTCTGGATTTAGTTTTGGCAAGGGGCCTGCACAATCAATTATCACTTTGCTAAATGATTCCTCAAATGCTGGGATGGGTTTGACAGGACCTACAGGAATTTTTCAGTTTGGTTTCCTTACCATTTGGCAAGTGTGACAAGTCTTGCAAAATTCTGCCACACAGCGTCGAATTTGAGGCCAATAGAAATGTTTGGTTATCTTGCTATAGGTTTTATTGATGCCTAAATGCCCACCCATTGAAGACTTGTGAGCCAATGTCAATATCTCACTTTGGTACACTTTTGGCACAACAATCTGGTGTACTACTGACCATTCCTCAGATGCAGACTCAGATCTTAGACTTGTCTAAACCAATACTAGATTCTGCTCTATTGGGATTTAAACGCCAGTTAGATTTGCTAGACACAAACGCATTGGGTGTTGCCTCCTTTTCTTTTCTTTTCTTTTCTTTAAGAGCCAACAGTCAGACATAACATGCCCAGGTTTTTTTTACAATAATGGCAAACAGGAGCAAAGGATCTAGGTTTTCTATCCTTACTCATTTGAAGTTTAACCCTTATCTGAACTCTTTTCTGGGGCTACTGTTTCAGATTTCCTGCCTACTTCAGGATAAGACTTTTTAGTGGAACCATAGGATCTATTCTTGTTGAAAGGAGACTTGTGAGTCAGCACATAGTCATCAGCATAAGCTGCTGCTTTTGCCAAATTTTCAACCTTCTGTTCATCTAGATAGGTTTTAATGTCATCACAAACACACCTTTTGAACTATTCAATCAAAATAACTTGCCTAAGGTTTTCAAAGTCTGTACCTACTTCCCTAGAATTACATCATCTGTCAAAGTGCACTTCTTTCTCATGGGCAAATTCGACATGAGTTTGACTTTTTTGTTTACGATAATTTCTGAATTTTTGCTGATGTGCTTCTGGTACCAACTCATATGCTTTCAAAATAGCATTTTTGACACAGTTATAGTCCACACATTCAGAAATTGGTAAAGCTGTATATGCCTCTTGGGCTTTTCCTTTCAAAACACTTTGCAGCAATAAAGGCCACTGGTCTGTGGGCCTTCTCAAATTTTGAGCTACTCTTTCAAAATGTTGAAAGTACTTATCAACTTTTGATTCATTAAAAGGTGGTACCAGTCGCACATTTTTACCCAAATCAAATTTGGTAGCAATGGACTCTTTATAGGCAATTCTACGGGCATTGAGTTCTAAAGCTCTCATTTCTCTTTCATGTTTAAGTGCATGCTCTTCCTTTTGAGCCTCAAGCTCTTTTTTCCGCTGTTGAGCTTCAAGCTCTTCTTTTCGCTGTTGAGCTTCACATTCTCTAAGTTTTAGCTCTCTTTCAATTTCTAATCGACTTAGCTCAAATTGCCCAGAAGGTTCCATCAGTAGAGGTTTACACACTTCCAAACAGCTATCAGGTAAAACGTCTTAATCAACCAACTGTTCAACAATAAGCCTTTTAAGCTCATGTTGACCTTTTCACCTCTAGCTGTAACTCTTGTGCTACTTGCATTAACGTGTCCTTTTTAAAAGTTTCTAGAACTTCCATAGATGATGACTGTACAAACTCTTTAGCACTAGCCATTTTGAGCACTGTTGACTGTAACAAATTGTCAAATCAATTAAATTTCCAACATTTAACTGAATGGTTGGATCAAATGGTTGGTCCAATGGTTGGAACAAATGGTTGGATCTCGGAGGAGCCCCCAATTTTCCTGTTACAGTCATGGGGCAAGCACAGTAGCAATTACCGGTTGCTTTTAAGTTGCAACAGGAAAAGACAAAAAGTTTAACGTAACAAATTTATTTAAAATTAAAAATAATGATTACAGTCGACTGATATGTTCTCAATGTTACATACAATGATACAATAATGAAACCACTCTGACCTGACCAATGTAACTGACAGTTAAGTTTATCCACTGTATCCAGCAGTCTGTCCCGTGATCTGTCCTATAGTCTGTCCAATGTTCACCAACACACAGATGTCTGTATCCTGTGGTCTGATCAATGTTCCATAATCCAAAATGTCCTTGTCCTGCTATCCTTTTCATATCCAATCACACAGAATGTCTGTCTAGAGATATTCAGAATTTGCACAACTGTACTGTCTGCTCCAACATATGGACAATGTCCCAAAATGCAGTAAATCCACTCTCTCCAATATCCAAAAATATCCAAAGTACAGTAAATCTATCCAGACAATGTATCCAGTTCACTCCAGTAAAAGTTCACAGCAACACAAGCACTTTATATATATACCCACTTGAATATTATATTCCAAGACACAATAGCCTTCCTTATAGCCAGCGAGTACTAAGTTCATCGGTGGCCAGGTGTACAGTGCTTATATATGGTCATAGCAAGGGCCAGAAGCTTATAAAATGTTATAGAACTAACTTGAAAGCAACACCTGTCACCAGATTCACCAAGGAAGTTCTAGAGACTACTAGTAATTGGGTTTCCCCAAATTTACTAATATAATCACTGAGGTTATTAGAAAAATTTCCCCAGTCTATAAATAGATCAGTACTGCATAACACATAAAAAGAATCAATAACACAATTACCTTATATGGCAATATATAGACATAAAGCTCAGATTAAACAATGCATTTATATATTGCCCATATATGTAACAGACACTTTAGGTGGGTTAACTGCAACAGTATGCATAAAAGAGTACAGAGATGCCTTGCTGTGCATGTCATAAACCAAGCACATTTGGTTTCAGTCAACTGGAGTTTCTGGGAAGAGTTCCCTCTGAAGACAGCCTGTCAATCATTTGGTAGTCATGGTAATGGGGGATTGCAAAGCTGAACTATCTCTGCAAAGTTTACAAGACTCTCTGTCTGATAAGCTTATATCTCATAACATGTAGGAGTGCTTTATGAATAGCAGGTATCTGTGTACATGTTTGTTATTTATTTATTCATTTGGGTTTTAATGTCGCTTTCAAAAAAGTGCATAGGTTATATCACAATGGGTAGTGTTGTGGGCAAAGGAAACCAGTACATGCAGTTGATCAAGGTTCTGTACTGTAAACTGTCGACCCATTGGCAAGCAAGTCACTTGAGGTCAGGCCAGGATTGAAACTCCGATCTCAGAGGTGGGAGGAGAGAGTGTTACCACTCTGCCACAGTAGTCGTCGTGTACAAGGCTACTGAATTTTTACAAGAATCTTGTATAAAGACATTTTGATTTATTTTAAGGATAGAAATTCCACTGCAGGTTTTTGCATTCTGAGTTATTCTCGAAATGTTTGTGTGTGGTTTGGACTTTGATTGCCCCTTTGATGTTGAAGTTTGCTTTGTTTACTGAAAACTAGCATGTTTTAATTAGGAATACATTGTTTAATACAACGAAATCGTATAGAAATGATGTTGGTTTTATTTATTTATTGATCTATTTACCCATTTATTTACCTATTTATTTATTTATAATCGGGATACGTAGGTCTCGAAATTGCAACATTCAGTGGTCACCTTTTTTCTTGTAACTTTGTGGCTTTTTCTGTGTGCGTTGTGTTACCTTACTTATCAATAGTATGTGTATAATATAAATTTTATTGGTGTAAATGTTTCAGGCATCGGTACTAACAGTCTTGTTTAATTGTTGATATACTTTTGTTTTGCTTAATCTTGTTTTATCGCTCAGGACGCCACCAAGACCTTCTTTCGTGTGTCTTCGGAACCGGTGTACATGGGTGGACACAAAGGTAGTGGTGGTGGAGGACCAATTCACGCCCACCCCTAAATTTATCCAAAACAATCACAGTTAAACAATAAATTACAAATGTAAATGATCCATTTGATGATTAGTCTATGATGTGGTAAACATCTTCTCCATGAAAAATTTTTAAATCTTCAAGAAAATTGAGGGTGGGCCTGAATTGGTACCCGGGCGGGAATTAGTCCACCACCACTAAACGGACACGAAGATAAACGGTCCTCAGAATTTTTCAAATAAAAGTAGTCTAAGTAATAAAATTACATGAACTAAGCAACAGAATATGCTTAAGTTAAGCTTATCAAGACATTTGACATTTATTTTGTGAAATTTAATTATTTAATCCACTAAGATAAGCCAAACTCTGAAGACCGTTTATCTTCGTGTCCGTTTATCTTTGTGTCCACCCATGTAAAGTCTGATACTGTAGTGTACTAGCCGAAGTACAGGTTTTCGATATATTCACGTTTTCGATCATTTAAAATATAACCTCCCGGCCTCGTTTTTGGAAGGCATTTTTATAATGTTTTAGAATGAATATGCAGTCACATTGAACCAGCGATTTTGAGAATTTATTATTGTTGTTTGATGTCTGATAATATTGGTTTCGTTGGTTGTGATATTCAGCATTATTATTAGATAGGCAGGCATTCCCTAGCTCATTAATGTTTTTTTAAAGGTCCATAAAACACCATATTTGCACAGATTCTTTCATTATCCGCCCGCTATTTTGGGAATAATAATATTAATGCATGTTTTAACGTTTCTCGTAAGTTTGTTTACAATAGATTTGCTCCCACTTGAAATTTTCAAAATGCCATATCTACCTTATTATTTGATGGATTTTGATCAAATAAAAAGGGTATAAACAGCTTAAAAACATTTTTACAATAGAATGAGTACAAATGGTATGAGTTAAAGTTAAGGAATGAAAAATCGTAAAAAATGTGAATGTTTTAAATGAGTACAATACTGATGGTGGAATAAATAACATTTTACAGGGTCAAAGTTCATGAATCTTGGTGGCCGTGAGTGTAGAATGCTTCATATTTTAATCGGGCCCTCGGGCTGTAATGATTCATGGCGTGCCTGTAAAAACCTATAATGCCCTACAAAATCACATTATTGTACTATTATTATCCATTTACGTTGTCATATCGAAAACCCATCCATCGTGGATACCCCCTCCCCATTTAATATCCACGTAGATTCTGGGGACCTCTGGTGGCCTCCAAGGATCTACCCAGTCTCCCAGATTAGCGACATTTTACCAGTGACCATTGTACGTTGATTTCACCACACTTCATTTCACCGGAGGGGGACAATTAGACCGAGTTTTCTGTCCCAAAATAAGCCTTTTTAAAACTGATGGGTGGCATTTTGGGACAGAGTTCCTTGCCACACAAAAAACTTCAATATCTGAAAATTACTGTCACTTTAAAGTGAGTTTAAACGTTAAAATATCCACTTAAATGTATTAACAGTATAAAGCATTTACATGCAGTAAGGCTGAAACACAAATACCAGATAATCATTATCCTTAGCCTGGCCATAGAACAATTCAATTAATTGATAAAAACTACCAAAAGAAAGAAACCATCATTGATCAGCATTATTATGCCTAAATATTTCCTATTTTGATCATTTTTGTCACTGTAAAAGATCTCTGACATCTACATTGTGCCCAATTTATCCCTTATTTAACAAAAGGGTCAATAAAAATGACAAGATATTATTTATTTGTACATATTGGATGCTGTATTAGTCTGATTTCGGGCATTGCAGGTGAGTATATACTATAACTGATTAATTGGAAAATCGTAGATTTACAGAACAATTAATCGGATAGTTAAAATACAAATCGCTTTCAGCCTTAACATGCAAGAACACAATTTTCTGTGTTTGCAGTAATATAGACACTTTTTCTGCACTTCCTGTTTGTATAAACAATGATGAAATTTTGCAAGTGTAATAAAGTTTGGTAAATATATCCATTAACTATGCAAAAAGTTTATTTCTTTCAATGCAGGGCACATCCTTGATACTCAAGGTGGTAGCCTAGTACATATTTAATGTCAGGATGTGTGCCATTTGTTGCCCTTCAGGACATTTATGTTTTTTGTATACTTATGCCATCTGTCTCGTCAATGCATCCATCTTTTAAATATTGGCCCGAGAGACAGATTAATCGGTCTAGGGACAATGGACATTCAATGCTCTTGCTAGTGGCTTTCTACCAGTAAATGCCCACCTACAAGTAAACACCCGCCTTTTATTTCTTTGATAGATGTCAAGGACAAATGCTTCTATATATCTAGAAAATGGGCATTCACTGGTATTTCCGGTTTGCGAAAAAAACGGCCGATACTAGAGATCAAGTGTTAAAAATTTAAAATATAAAGCTTTGAAACAAATGTAACAAAATGTATCTCAGTTTTTATTTGTAGTGTATATCATTTGAGAATCTGGTGGTAGAAGCATAAAATATAAAGCTGTCAATATAATTAAGCCACAACAGTATAAGGCTAGAAACGAAGCATTTTCTTAATACTTTAGCACTCACCTTTATATCCTTTTCGGGACGCTTTGTTTTTGCTATGCAAAAACATTATCTTTTTTTTTGCGAGCGATCCTCTAGTTTAAATTAAAAATGTGGCACTTCCTGGGTATATGGACACGTACAGCCATTTACAACGTTGTTATGTGTACTTTTCAACAGAAATGTGGCTACAAACCTTATTGGACATATTTGTAGCCACATTTCTGAAATGTAGCCACATTCGAGTGGAAAAGTGCATAATGATGTTGTAAACGGCCATGTCCATATACCCTGGAAGTACCAAAAATGTTAACTTCAACATGGGCGTTTACTGATAGAAAGCCACTACACTTTTTTGCCACGCTCTTGCTTAGGTATTAGTGCAGTTAGGATTTTTAACATGAAATGGTCGCACTTTTTGTCACAGTTTGTTGCTTTTGCCACACTTCCCTTTCCTTTTTTGCAACACTTTGTTGCTGTTGTTACATGAACATGGTTAATTATGCTTTATCAAAAACTTTTTGTACTTTGACTTAATTTCACATAGTTTGGGGTTCTATTGCATACCACAAGTGAGTAATAGCTATTTTCTTATTTGTAGCAAAATAATGAAAGAAGTAAATGTTAAATATCTTCAAAAGTATTAAAGTTAGAGAAATCTTTTCAAATATGTTATCCATCTACTTTTTGGTAAGGTATCACAAAGCAAAGTTTCAGACCTGTTGCACGTTGGATAGCTGAGTAATAGCTACTTTGAAATTCTGAGTAAAGCCATTGTAACTCCAAAACTATTGCAGTTAGAGTGTTTTCCTAAAATATGTTGTTCAGCTACTTTGTCCTTAACTATAAGATGACACATAGTTTGGAGTTCCATAGCATGCCATAAGTGAGTAATAGCTATTTTGTTATTTGTAGCAAAATAATGACAGAGGTAAATGTGATATATCTTAAGAAGTATTAAAGTTAGGCTAATCTTTTCAAATATGTTGTTCATATGTCTTAAAAGGAAGAAATGGTTCAATTTTTGGAGTGTTCCGGATCACTATCTGGATCTTCTGGATCAATGAAATGTAATATTTAAAGACAGATAACTCAAAAACTTACGGACGGATTTCAATGAAATTTTCAGGATATGTCTGAAAAGGTAAAAGTAAGAAATTATATAATTTTGGGATTGATCCGGATCACGATCTGGATCTTCTGGATCCATGAAATGTAATATTTAAAGACAGATAACTCAAAAACTTATGGACAAATTTCGATGAAATTTTCAAGATATGTCTGGAAAGGTGAACGGAAGAAATGATTCAACTTGGGAGTGATCCGGAACACTATCTGGATCTTCTGGATATAAGAAATGTAATTTTTAAAGGCAGGTAGCTCAAAAATTTATGAACGGATTTTGATGAAATTTTCAGGATATGTCTGGAAAGGAAGAAATGATTCAATTTTGGGAGTAATCCGGATCACTATCTGGATCTTCTGGATCAATGAAATGTAATTTTTGAAGACAGATAACTCAAAAACTTATGGACAGGTTTCGATGACATTTTCAGGATATGTCTGAAAAGGAAGAAATGATTCAATTTTTGGAGGGATCTGGGTCACTGTCTGGATCTTCTGGATCCATGAAATGTGATTTTTAAAGACAGATAACTCAAAAACGTACAGATGGATTTCGATGAAATTTTCAATATATGTCTGGAAAGGTAAAAGTAAGAAATGATTCAATTTTGGGAGTGATCCGGATCACTATCTGGATCTTCTGGATCCATGAAATATAATTTTTAAAAATAGATAACTTAAAAACTTATGGACGGATGTTGAGGAAATTTTCAGGATATGCAAGATACAGCAATTTCAGTGATAAGTAAGTCATTCACCTACTATTGGGTGATGTACCACATGGTGAAGCAGATCTATAGCTTTTTGAATAGCTGGGTCATAGCTACTAAAATGGATAAACGTCTTTTATCTCTAAAGTGTTGCTGATACGTTATTTCTTCAAAATAAGTCATTCACCCACTATTGAGTGATCGACCACATAGTGAAGTTGCAGAACTGTAGCTCTTTGGATAGCTGAGTAATCGCTACTAAAATGAGCAAATTTATTTTGTCTTTAAAAGTATTACAGATAGGCAATTTCTTCTAAATAATACATTCACCTACTTTTGGCTGATCTACCACATAGTGAAGTTTCAGATCTATAGCTCTTTGCATAATTCAGTCAAAGCTACTAAAAATGACTAAATGTGTTTTATCTGTAAAAGTATTGCAGATTGGCAATTTCTTCTAAATAAGTCATTCACCTACTTTTGGGTGATCTGCCACATAGTGAAGTTGCACGACTGTAGCTCTTTGCATAACTGAGTAATGGCTACTAAAATGAGTAAATTCCATTTATCTTTAAAATTATTTTAGATAGGCAATTTCTTCTAAATAAGTCATTCACCTACTTTTGGGTGATCTACCACATAGTGACGTTGCACAACTGTGGCTCTTCTGCATAGCTGAGTAACAGCTACTAACATGAGTAAATTCCTTTTATCTTAAAAGTATTTCACATAGACAATTTCTGCTAAGTAAGTCCTTCACCTACTTTTGGGCAAGTTGCAGAACTGTAGCTCTTTGGATGGCAGAGTAAGAGCCACTAAAATGAGTAAATGTCTTTTATCTATAAAAAGTGTTACAGATAGGCAATTTCTTCTAAATATGCCCTTCACCTACTTTGGGTTGATCTACTACATAGTAAAGTTGCAGAACTGTAGCTCTTTGGATGGCAGAGTAATAGGTACTAAAATGAGCAAATACCTTTTATCTTTAAAAGTATTGAAATTAAACATTAAAGTGCCTCTTGCTTGTTGTCACTTCTACATGTGCCTCCATCTCACAAGAAAATTTATATTCCACTATCTTTAGTACATCTAATTAATAAGATAATTGCATTCATCAGAATGCTTGTTTTTTGTAGTATGGCAAAAAAAGTTTTATATGGGATAAAACATGTCCCAAAAACACAATGAGGACATGTTTGAGACATTTGAGGCATGACTTGTGGTACTTAGCATCACATTTGTAAAGTTGCGTTTTACAAAATCATCTCTGGCAGTCATGTTTTTTAATCAATTTTGTTGAAAATCAATAGGCTTCCTCCCATGAGTAATATCAATAACTGTACAAAGTTTAATGACAATCGGTCAAAACAATCTGAACTTATTAGAGCAAATACAATCTTTAAAATGGGTGGCAGGCCATCTTGGAAACAAGATGGCGGATGTCAAAATTCTGATGAAACCTGAATAACATCTGATTTCATCAGATGTCCTCATTATACACACAATAAACAACCTGATATTTATTGAGCATGCTTTATCCAATAGGTAAAATACTGAGTATTCTGTGCTTATATATACATAAAAGAGATTCTTTCGTTAAGCTTAACAGTGAACAAAGTACAGTACTCTTCAAATTTATACAAAAATTGTTAAAACAAATGTCTCCAGAGATTCTGCATATTTGAAATGTCAACAGAGATTAAAGGGCTGTTTCACTTGAACCTCGTGACATGCTGTATCACAACGTTTAATGGACATAAGTCCCCCCCCCCCCCGACACAAGCCCTTTTTTCTGAATAAAAGGACAGAAGCCCCCCTTGCTTTTCATGGGGAGGTAACAAAAGCCCCTCTTCCCCCCTTTTTTTATGTCATCACTCTGAGGCGTGGGCGTACGCGTCCGCGTGAACAACTTCTTCTCCAAAACTACAAGGCCTAGAGACATGCTGGTTTTTTTAAAAGATACCTTATCTATCGAGGATGAAAAATTGTTCAAGGCATGCAAATCTATCTGTTCGTCTGTTTGCTAGGGACATTACAAGGGGGGTACCCCCCACCAAAAGTGTGAAAATTTCAACTTTTTATCACAATTTTCTCAGTGACTATTGCAGGGATTTCTCTCATATCTTGCATATATGTACTAGGCCAGAGGTAGATTCTCTTGTGTGAGTATGAGACCTGGATCTGTCTTACTTTTTTTTTTAATAAATTTTTTTAATAATTTTTAATGCATTAAAATTCATGAAATCATGCACTAAATCACTTATAACTTCAAAAGTGTTGCATTTACAGCATTTTGTGAAAATATGTTGTTCAGCTACTTCTTTCATAGCTACAATATGGTGAGTAAGTTGGGTGTCTGTCTCAATAGCTAAGTGAGTAATAGCTACTTTTGGGCTTTTCAGTAACTTCCATTATGAGTGAAATCACTTGTAACTTAAAAACTATTGGATTTAGAGAATTTCGTATAAATATGTTATTCAGCTACTTTTGGGTCAGCTATAACATAGTAAAATTTCAGACCTGTACCTCATGGCATAGCTGAGTAATAGCTACTTTTAGGTTATCACTGTTGAGTAAATCACTTATAACTTGAAAAGTGTTGCATTTAGAGCATTTTGTTAAAATATGTTATTCAACTACTTTTTTCATAGCTACAATATGGTGAGTAAGTTGGGTGTCTGTCTAAATAGCTAAGTGAGTAATAGCTACTTTTGGGCTTTTCAGTAACTTCCATCATGAGTAAAATCACTTGTAACTTAAAAACTATTGCATTTAGAGAATTTCGTATAAATATGTTATTCAGCTACTTTTGGGCCAGCTATAACATAGTAAAATTTCAGACCTGTAGCTCATGGCATAGCTGAGTAATAGCTACTTTTAGGTTATCACTGTTGAGTAAATCACTTATAACTTGAAAACTATTGCATTTAGAGTATTTTGTTTCAATATGTTATTCACCTATTTTGGGGTCAGCTATAACATAGTGAAGTTTCAGACCTGTGGCTCATTTCATAGCTGAGTAATAGCTACTTTGAAGTTCTCACTGTTGAGTAAATCAGTTATAATTGGAAAACTATTGCATTTACAGAAATTTGTGCAAATATGTTATTCAGCTACTTTTGGGTCAGCTATAACATAGTGAAATTATAGACCTATAGCTCATGGCACAACTGAGCAATAGCTATTCTCAGGTACTGACTGTTGAGTAAATCAGCTATAACTTGAAAAATATTGCATTTGGAGTATTTTGTTAAAATATATTGTTCACCTACTTTTGGGTCAGCTATAACATAGTGAAATTACAGACCTATAGCTCATGGCATAGCGGAGCAATAGCTATTTTCAGGTTCTCACTATTGAGTAAATCAGTTGTAGCTTGAAAACTATTGCATTTACAGTAGTTTGCTTAAATATGTTGTTCACCTACTTTTGGGTTAGCTATAACATAGTAAAATTTCAGACATGTAGCTCATTGCATAGCTGAGTAATAGTTCCTTTGAGGTTCTCACTGTTGAGTAAATCAGTTGTAACTTGAAAACTATTACATTTAGAGTAATTTGTTAAATATGTTATTCACAGAATTTTTGGTCAGCTATAACATAGTGAAATTGCAGACCTCTATGTCATGGCATAGCTGAGCAATAGCTACTTTCAGGTTCTCACTGTTGAGTAAATCATTGTATCCACTGGATAGCCGCAGTGTGTAGAGAGAGATTTCACCAGCAGCTCTGCTCTGATGAAAAAAAATATTATAGCTAGCTTTCTTAAGTTTGCAGTATATATTAATAACCATAAAATGTTATCTGGGAATATTTTTGGCCTCATTTTGAGAAACAAGATGGCCGCCACAGGTGTTTTTTGTCAGTCATGAAAAGTGCTTATATCTCCCTTATTATTGATCCTAGAGGTTTGGGATGATAAACCAACCTGTAGGAAATCATGGGGTGGGAATCTTTTGGTGTGGTCAGATTTGACCTTCAATGACCCCTCCTTCAAGGTCAAACAAGGATAGCCAAACTTAAAAGTGCTTATAACTCGCTTATTATTGGTCCCAGAGGTTTGGGATGGTAAACAGACAGGAAATCATGGGCTGTGAATCTGTTGATATGGTCTGATTTGACCTTGGAACCCTCCTTCAAGGTCAAATGAGGATAGCGAAAATTGAAAGTGCCTACAACTCGCTTATTATTGGTGAAAGAGATTTGGGATGGTAAACCATCCCATAGGAAATCATTGGCTCGAAATCTTTTGGTATGGTCAGATTTGACCTTTGGACCCCTCCTTCAAGGTCAAATGAGGACAGCCAAGCTTAAAAGTGCTTATAACTCATTTATAATTGGTCCTAGAGGTTTGGAATGGTAAACCATAGGAAATCATGAGCTGGGAATGTATTTGTGCGGTTAGATTTGACCTTGGACCCCTTCTTCAAGGTCGAACGAGGATATTGCATTTGTAGTATTTCTTTAAATATGTTTTAACCTATTTTTTACACTTAAACAATTACCTTGTTATTTTCCTTCATAATACCATTTACAGGGCACAACTTTTTTATCCTTTTCTTCTGTCAGCTTCGGAATTTCTTTCGAACTTGCTGTTCAGTTACCATTTACTGTATTTCTGTACAGCCCTTTTCCTGATAATTATTCTGTCCTCTAATCACCTTCACAAATCAAAAACACTCAGTCAGCTGACACAGTGCCCGTTCACGGGCACTCTCCTCTTGTTTCTTAAATATATTTGGAATCTAAGATTCATTCATTTCACTTTAACTTATTTTCTTAAATATATTTGGAATTTAATATTCATTCATTTCACTTTAACTATTCTCAGAAACTTCAACTATACTTAGGAAATTAAGATTAAAGAGCCCCTTTTCATACATTTCACTTATAACTGTACTCCGGAAATTAAGATTAAAGAGCCACTTTTCATACATTTCACTTATAACTGTACTCAGGAAATTAAGATTAAAGAGCCCCTTTTCATACATTTCACTTTTAACTGTAATCAGGAAATTAATATTAAAGAGCCCCTTTTCATACATTTCACTTTTAACTGTACTCAGGGAAAATGAGGAAATTAAGATTAAAGTGCCCCTTTTCACACACTTCACTTTTAACTGTTTATGTATAGTCTGGAAGAATGGAAGCTCATTGCAATTTGTGCCCCCAAATTACTCTGGGTGTACTTATCAAAGAAGTTATTCCACATGCATTATTAGCATTATTGGTCCACTCTCTAAATTGTAATTAGTACTTTCAGGTTTTGAGTATAAATGTTCCCTTTCCTTTCTTTAGATCATTGTAGAAAAGATGATTCAGCAATTCAGTGATATTCAAAAATGAAAGTTATAAGGAATCAGAAAGGAGGTGTTAAAATTTCATATGAAGGTTATTTGTACACAAAGAAGGCAACTAAATCAACCAGAATCAGATTAGATTAGACATACAAGAAATTGTAGTGTTCACACTCATGTAGCAATAACATTCAAGGAGCAATAACCACTGATCTACAGATGGCTGACCTCATGTGTACTGCACTCCACAGTCATCCAGCTAACCAGCAGCAAGGCGGAGAAAAGCCCTCACCAGAATCACTCTGTGGAGAAAAGCCCTCAAATTTCTCCTGTGGAGAAAACCCCTCACCCAGTTTTGTAGCCTGTGGAGAAAAACCCTCACCCTTTGTTGGGTCATGTGGAGAAAAGCCCTCAATTTTCTAAAAAAAAACCTCAAATAAGTGGAAATTAACATTCAATTTTTTATTTAATTCATATCAGTAATGCTAACAACGGTAATAAACAAAAGTGAAAATTTTATTTTTTCTGGACAACTGCGAAACGATTTTACTTTTGACTTTAAGAAGCCACCCATACTCATGGGGAAAATTATAAAAGATTTTATTGACTATGTACAAATTGTTTTTATGTAATATTAAAAGAAGCCACCGAATTCAACTAAACTACATCACAATTCCCTTTGATATTATTATACTTAGAAAACATTTTACTTTAAAAGCCACCTAATTCCAATTAATTTTGTTTTCTGAGTTAATTCACCTTTTGTTATATTTACCTTAAGAAGCCATATCACAATTCCCTTTCATGTTATACTATAACAGGATTAAGCCTTTATTATCTCCCGCTGGCCGATAGGCCCGGTACGGGAGATTATAAAATGCCCTCTGTCCGTGCGTCCGTTCGTCACGTTTTTACAAAAGACTTTCTATCTCTAAAACTATTATAGCTAGAGCTTCCAAATTTGCAGGATACATTCATCATTGGAAAAACTTGCCAGGGAATCTTTTTCTCCTGATTCTGAAAAACAAGATGGCTGCCACGGGTGTTAACAAGATGGCTGCCATGGATTTTTTTTCTACATTCAGTAAAGGACTCATAGCTCAAAATTATAGCTAGAGCTTCCAAATTTGCAGGATACATTCGTCATTGGAAAAACTTGCCAGGGAATCTTTTTCTCCTGATTCTGAAAAACAAGATGGCTGCCATGGGTGTTAACAAGATGGCTGCCGTGGATTTTTTTTCTACTTTGAGTAAAGGACTCATAGCTCAAAAACTATTGCAGTTACAGTTTTTTCGTGAAATATGTTGTTCAGCTACTTTGTCCTTAGCTATAAGATGGTACATAGTTTGGGGTTCTATTGCATGCCATAAGTGAGTAATAGCTATTTTCTCATTTGTAGCTAAATAACAGAAGAAGTAAATGTCGAATATCTTCAAAAGTATTAAAGTTAGGGAAATCTTTTCAAATATGTTGTACATCTACTTTTTGGTAAGGTATCACATAGTAAAAAACAAGATGGCTGCCACGGGTGTTAACAAGATGGCTGCCGTGGATTTTTTTTCTACTTTGAGTAAAGGACTCGTAACTCAAAAAGTATTGCAGTTACAGTTTTTTCATGAAATATGTTGTTCAGCTACTTTGTCCTTAGCAATAAGATGGTACATAGTTTGGGGTTCTATTGCATGCCATAAGTGAGTAATAGCTATTTTCTCATTTGTACCTAAATAACAGAAGAAGTAAATGTCAAATATCTTCAAAAGTATTAAAGTTAGGGAAATCTTTTCAAATATGTTGTACATCTACTTTTTGGTAAGCTATCACATAGTAAAGTTTCAGACCTGTTGCACCTTGGATAGCTGAGTAATAGCTACTTTGAAATTCTGACTGTTGAGTAAAGCCATTGTAATTCCAAAACTATTGCAGTTAGAGTATTTTCCTAAAATATGTTGTTCAGCTACTTTGTCCTTAGCTATAACATGGTACATAGTTTGGGGCTCTATTGCATGCCATAAGTCAGTAATAGCTATTTTCTCATTTGTAGCTAAATAACAGAAGAAGTAAATGTCAAATATCTTCAAAAGTATTAAAATTAGGGAAATCTTTTCAAATATGTTATCCATCTACTTTTTGGTAAGCTATCACATAGTAAAGTTTCAGATCTGTTGCACCTCGGATAGCTGAGTAATAGCTACTTTGAAATTTTGACTGTTGAGTAAAGCCATTGTAACTCCAAAACTATTGCAGTTAGAGTATTTTCCTAAAATATGTTGTTCAGCTACTTTGTCCTTAGCTATAACATGGTACATAGTTTAGGGTTCTATTGCATGCCATAAGTCAGTAATAACCATTTTGTTATTTGTAGCAAAATAATGAAAGAGGTAAAATGTGAAATATCTTCAAAAGTGTTAAAGTTAGGTCCCCTTTAATGCTCGGCGGGAGATACACACCGTGGCAGTGGTCTTGTTCTTTATTAAATGCTTTTATTCAATGTAGTATACAATGTCTAATCTAATCTAATCTAACCTACTGCTTTGCAAGCACAATATCTTCCCCACAATGGGGAACTCAGTGCGCTAATTAAACAAAATCATTTTCGTCGAGGGGCGTTCAAGGTCGGTAATCCAGGATTGTGGGTGTGAGCGGGAGGGAAGGAAAACTAAGCTAGGAAGCTAGAGCTGAAGAGGTGAGTTTTGAGGTGCTTCCTAAATGATGCAACAGAAGGACTATTTCTTACATGGAAAGGGAAAGAGTTCCAAAGGGCAGGGGCATAGTGACTGAAGGAATTAGAAAAGTGTTTAATTGATTTGTAAACTTAACGATCAAAAGTGGGGGCTTGAAGGAAATGTAGCTTTGCAGCTCTGAGATTTTCTTTGAGAGCACTCCCACTGAATTTTACTTTTTCTTGTAGCTTTTCTAGTTTACATGCACGGATGTTAACCCCTCCTTTATTATTCTGTATAATTTCCATTTGTGTATATTACATATATGATCAATTGTAAGATTTGGTATATTACTGGATTGCATGCTTTTATATATTTAAATACAAATGATCTAATACATTTAAACTAATACATTTAATATAATTTAATACATTTATATATCTTACATACTGTTGTAGAAAATTGAGGGCTTTTTGGAAAATTGAATGCATTTATATATCCTATATACTGTTGTAGGAAATTGAGGGCTTTTTAGAACATTGAGGGCTTTTCTCCACATGCCTCCAAAAAGGGTGACGGCTTTTCTCCACATGTTGCAAAACTGGGTGAGGGGTTTTCTCTACTAGAGAAATTTGAGGGGTTTTCTCCTGAGAGCTTTTCTCCACAGAGCTTTTCAAGTTAGAGCTTTTCCCCTGGATCCAACCAGCATGTGGTAAAAGCCTGTAAAGTCAAGGATACTATGAGGGACATGGCTAAGAAGACAAGAGATGACCCTTCAAGAATCCTGGCACAAGCAGTCACAGACGTACCAATGACAAGGCTGGAAGTTGGTAAGACTGAGTGTGTGAAAAAAATCACTGAGAAGACAATGCAGAGCTGCATTACCAGCAGAGCCAAACTGCACTGGAGACCTCACTTTGGATGGTGACTGGAAGTCCACAGGTGGTGCAAATTCTGAAACCTTGCTTGTGTATGACAGTGGAGAAACATCAAAAGAAAGACTGTTGGTGTTTGCCTCAAAGGAGCGTCTAGAAACTCTGGGAAATAGCAATGTTTGGTTTATGGATGGTACTACCTCAGTGTATCCCAAGCTCTTCAGTCAGGTGTATGTGATCCGCACAATCGTGGAGGGAACAGCAGTGACCTGTGCCTATGGACTATTACCTGGCAAGACACGACTGCATTATGAGGAGTTTTTCCAAGCTATCGTTGATACAAGTGAGAGGAATGGCAGTACACCAGACCCAAAAAGTGTCCACATGGAGTGTGTACAAAAGGATGTCAGAGAAGATTGGACCACACTGGCCATGACAGAGAGAGGTGAGCCTCCTGTTAAAAGGCTGAGGAAAGTAACACAAGATTTGCAGAAGAAGTTGAAAAAACTGTGTAGAATACCAAAATGGAGGAAAAGATATAAAGACATTCATCAATAATGTGGGGCACACCATCAGATTTTAGAAGTATTATGTAGTGTTTTGATGTTCATTAAGCGTCCTGCAAGGGACGCTTGTTTGTGTATGGGAGACCTTCAGGCTCCGCCGGCTCCGCATTTTGTTTTCCTTATAACTCTGTAACCGTTAGGCGGATTCTTTTCAAATTTGGCAGGTTTAGGCAGTAGCCTTGGGGAATTTTTTTGAATATGCTGCAGTGACATTTCAACCAATCAGAGAGGTCACATGACCAAAAATGTCTTTTTTCGATGGGGAAGCTTGCCCAGATGATAACTTGAAAGGAATTTTATCAATTCACCTGAAACTTGGCAAATACATTCATTCTATTAAAATCTGGAAATCATTAGATTTTGGCATTGATTGGTTAAGAAATGGCCGAGTAATTAATGATTAATTAATCATTATGAATTTTTCAAATAAGGAAAAACACAAAAATGCTTATATCTCGAAAACCGTGCTAGATAGAGCGATTTCGACGAAATTTTTGACCCGCAGGGTATCTCTGCAGAGTAGGTATCCCAATTTTCAAAAAAATTTTGTCTCGCCAAAAATGGCGGCCATTTTGAATTTTCGAATTTTTCGCAACACAAAAATGCTTGTATCTCGAAAACCGTGCTAGATAGAGCGATTTCGACGAATTTTTTGACCCACAGGGTATCTCTGCAGAGTAGTTATCCCAATTTGGAAAAAAAATTTGTCTCGCCAAAAAAGGCGGCGTTTTGAATTTTCGAATTTTTCTCAAAATTGCAAAACATAAAAATGCTTATATCTCGAAAACCGTGCTAGATAGAGCGATTTCGACGAAATTTTTGACCCACAGGGTATCTCTGCAGAGTAGCCATGCCAATTTTCAAAAAAATTTGGTGTTGCCAAAAATGGCGGCCATTTTGAATTTTCGAATTTTTGCGCAAAAATTGCAAAACACAAAAATGCTAATATCTCGAAAACCATGCTACATAGAGCGATTTCGACGAAATTTTTGATCTTCAGGGTATCTCTGCAGAGCAGCTATCCCAAAGAGCTTTCACTCGGTGAAGTTTCAGACCCTTAGCTAATTATTCACCTACTCAAAATGAGTAAATGCTAATTATATCCCCAGACGAAAGTCGGGGATATATTGGATTCAGGTCCGTCGCGCCGCCGCCGCCGCCGCCGCCGTAGAAATTTCCTTGTGGACGCGATAACTCAAAAACAAATTAATATTTTTTTTTCAAACTTGGTACACATGTTAAGGGTGCCCAAAGGAAGATCCCTATTTTAAGGTGACCTTAAACTCGCAGTAAAAAAGAACTTATGGCCGCCTTAAGGTCAGAAATTGGACTTTTGGCCACTTAGAGCCCTGTAGGTCACAAACTATGATGCTCAGCTGGCTGAAATTTTACCTGACAACACATTAATATGTTCTTAGTACATGTGCCGAAAATCACGACTTTAAGTTGAGGAGAAAATTGTGTTTGAGGCCCATAAATACCCCCACTTGGGGATTTTTTGCTATACTTTTCACATATTTTGCCCTATAATTTGGAAGTGGTAATTCTGATGAGTCTCAAACTGCGCTAGGTATAACTTTGATATGTAATCCTTGTCTGTAGAAAATTTTAGGGCTGTAGGTTTACCCAAAGGGGTCGACTTAAGGTCTCAAAAGTGCCCACAGAGACCCAATTTATGCACTTTTTGCCACTTTCAAGCACTGTAGCTTTCAAACTATGTCTCTCATCTAAGTTAAATATCATCTGGGAATATATCTATGTGTTTTCTTATATGTGCCCCAACATTTAGGCCTTTAATAGACAGTTAACCTGTGTATCAGGACCATAAACACCCACCCGAGTGACCCTTATAAGACATTTTTCACATCTTTTTCCCTGTAACTTGGAAATGGTAAGTCTGAGAAGTTTCAAACTGTATTAGATATATATTCTGTGTGTAATCTTAGTATGTAACAGATTTTAAGTCTGAAGCTTTAATTTTGAAGGTCAAATTGAGGTCTCTAAAAGGCTCCCAAAGACCCAATATTTGGACTTTTTGCTACTTTTAAGCCCTGTGACTGTCAAACTATGTGACTGATAGAGCTCAAATCCTATCTGGGAAGATATTAGTATGTTATTTATATATGTGCCAAAAATTAAGGCTTTAAGAAGACATTTAACCTGTGTATGAGGACCATAAATCCCCACCCGAGTGACCATTTTTAGACATTTTTCACATATTTTGCCCTGTAACTTGGAAATGGTAAGTCTAAGAAGTTTCAAACTGTATTAGATGCATATTCTATGTGTAATCTTAGTATGTGACAAATTTTAAGTCTGAGGCTTTAATTTGAAGGCCACATTTAGGTCTCTAGAAGGCCCCATAAAGACCCAGTATTTGGACTTTTTGCCAATTTTAAGGCCTGTGACTGTTAAACTATGTGACTGTTAGAGCTGAAATCTCATCTGGGAATACATTATTATGTTCTTTTTACATGTGCCAAAAATCAAGGCTTCAAGTAGACATTTAACCTGTGTATGAGGACCTTAAACACCCACCTGAGTGACCCTTTTAAGACATTTTTCACATATTTTGCTCTGTAACTTGGAAATGGTAAGTCTGAGAAGTTTCAAACTTTATTAGATACATATTCTATGTGTAATCTTAGTATGTAACAAATTTTAAGTCTGAAGCTTTAATTTGAAAGCCACATCGAGATCTCTAAAAGGCCCACAGAGACCCAATATTTGGACTTTTTAACCACCTTTAAGCCCTGTGACTGTTAAACTATGTGATTGATGGAGCTGAAATCCCATCTGGGAATGCATTATTATGTCCTTTTTACATATGCCGAAAATCAAGGTTTTTAGTAGACATTTAACCTGTGTATGAGGGCCATAGACACTCGCCCAAGTGCCTTTTTGGACATTTTTTCCGTATTTTGCCCTGTTATTTGGAAATGCTTAGTGTGACAAGTCTTAAACTGTATTATATATAATTTTTGTTTGTTATGTATGTCCCCCAAAAAGTTTCAGATCTGTTGTTTAATTGCTAAGGTCTCTTTAACAATTGTAAAATGCCCACAGAAACCCAATTTATGGACATTATGCCACTTTAAAGCCCAGTAACTGTCAAACTATGTGGGTTATAGAGCTGAAATCTTTGAATTTTTAAAAGGAAATGCCTGTCTATTTAAATTTTGAATATTAATAATGTTATGGCTATCTTAGTCTTTTAAGAACTTATTTTTGTGTGTTATACCTCTGCTTGCTGAGTTTTTAACTTTTTAAAATGAAACTGGTTAAACATATTCAAGTAGACAAAATGGACACTTTAAGTGAGCTTTAAGTCCCAATATTAATGAAATTATATCCTTATGTAGTAAAAGTAGGGGATTTTTAACCCTCAACTAGCCCAGTTTTATTCAACTTGCCTCAGTTAATTTTGACACAGCTCCTACAGTTATGAACTCATTTCAGTTGATAATCACATACTTAAAATTCTCAATTCTTTTTGTATTTGAGTACCCCTTTTATATAGATTGTTTGTTTACCATTTATGCATCCCCCACCCGGATTCCCCCCACCCACCTCTGGGACCTCCAGCTATATTGAGTGACACTAAATAAACAAAGGTATTTAATGATATCAGATGAGAAACAAAGAACTCAATGGGGTTGCAGATCTTGTGTAATAGTGAGAGAGGTGTGGAGAAGGGGAGAGGGGTGGGGGTGGGAGGTGGTGGGCTTCATTACATATAACACAAAGGGGAGTCAGAACTGAGATTGTGTCACATATTTAGGTTGCATATATATGGACCACATATATAGGTATAGAGGAAATGAATAACTGAAAACAATTTGCAAATTCTAAAAATAATATAATAAAATAATAATATAAATAATTTTTTTTTAAATAATATTTTATTTGTGAACAAATATAGAAACAGATATGCGCTTTTGGGATTATGAATTTTAGAATGGACATTGAATCATCAATCATTTAAATACTTTGAAGGAAGATTGAAAAGTATGATGAGTTGAGTTAAAAATAATATTTTATTTGTCAACAAATATAGAAACAGATATGCTCTTTTGGGATTATTATTTTAGAATGGACATTCAATCATCAATCATTTAAATACTTTGAAAATAGGTTTAGAGTTATCATTGCAGGAAGATTGAAAATATAATTTGAGTTATGTATTCGGCGTCTGGGGATACACCATCTTCCTTGGAAGATATAAACAGAGTAGATTGATGTGCTGAAGTTCATATAATAATGGGTAATTATGTTTTAAAAAATTCCCGATCAAAACCTGTGGCATGAGTGATGACCTGTCTGGGGATATGTTGGCGCCGAGTTGGCCCAATCTAGTTATCTCTAAAACTATTGCGGATACCCAATTTTTCTCAAATAACTCATTCACCTACTTTTGGGAGAGCTTTCACTTGATGAAGTTTCAGACCCATAGCTAATTACTCACCTACTCAAAATGAGTAAATGCTAATTATCTCAAAAACTATTGCGGATACCCAATTTTTATCAAATAAGTTAAACTCATTCACCTACTTTTGGGAGAGCTTTCACTCCGTGAAGTTTCAGACCCATAGCTAATTACTCACCTACTCAAAATGAGTAAATGCGAATTATCTCTAAAAGTATTGCAGATAGCCAATTTTTCTCAAATAAATCATTCACCTACTTTTGGGAGAGCTTTTACTTGGTGAAGTTTCAGACCCATAGCTAATTACTCACCTACTCAAAATGAGGAAATGCGAATTATCTCTAAAAGTATTGCAGATAGCCAATTTTTCTCAAATAACTCATTCACCTACTTTTGGGAGAGCTTTCACTCCGTGAAGTTTCAGACCCATAGCTATTTATTCACCTACTCAAAATGAGTAAATGTTAATTATCTGTAAAAGTATTGTGGATACCCAATTTTTATCAAATATTCATTCATCTACTTGTGGGAGAGCTTTCACATGGTGAAGTTTCAGACCCATAGCTAATTACTCACCTACTCAAAATGAGTAAATGCGAATTATCTCTTAACCCTTTCGCTACCATGTATGTCAACTAGCAGTCGACATCAATATGTATAACAAGGGACCATGTCTGTCGACCAAGGGTTGACGGCAATAATATATATTTATTCTTTCCCTTCAGTGTACTGTTATACGTTTTCTTTGGTATATCAGTATTAAACCGACTTTTTAAGTATTTTATATGAAAGTTATGCTATTTTTTTAAAAAAAAATCACCATTTCCCCTATTTTAACTGGTTTCTGTATATATTGCCGTATTTACCGCATATAGATGCATATTGTTTACTCGTGGCTATTTTTATTTGGGGAATTCCCACAAATTTTCCCATTTGACTTTCATCAATTCCTAATGAAATATGCCGAAAAATACCGCAAATAAAGTGTATAAGGTAGTGAGTTATTATTTTACTTCATGGGCGTTTCTGACGTGATATGATGTCATATGGCTACAGTCCCATGGAATAATGTTCCTTCAGTAGCGAAAGGGTTAAAGTATTGCAGAGAGCCAATTTTTCTCAAATAACTCATTCAGCTACTTTTGGGAGAGCTTTCACTTGGTGAAGTTTCAGACCCATAGCTAATTATTCACATACTCAAAATGAGTAAATGTGAATTATCTCTTAATAGTATTGCAGATAGCCAATTTTTCTCAAATAACTCATTCACCTACTTTTGGAAGAGCTTTCACACACGAAAATGAAAAATTGTGAATATCTCGGAAAAGCTATTTCTTCTCCTTTAATGCTCGGCGGGAGATACACACCGCGGCAGTGGTCTTGACAAAAATTTTTGTCTCCCCAAAAATGGTGGCCATTTTGAATTTTCAAAGTTTTTGCAAAACACAAAAATGCTTATATCTCGAAAACCGTGCTATATGGAGCGAACTCAACAAAATTTTTGACCTGCTGGGTATCTCTGCAGAGTAGCCATGCCAATTTTCAAAATATTTTTGTCTCGCCAAATATAGCGGACATTTTGAATTTTTTAATTTTTTGCAAAACACAAAAATGCTTATATCTTGAAAACCGTGCTAGATAGAGCAGACTGCACTGAGTTTGGTTGCCACAACAGTATAAGGCTAGAAACGAAGCATTTTCTTAATACTTTAGCACTCACCTTTATATCCTTTTCGGGACGCTTTGTTTTTGCTATGCAAAAACATTATCTTTTTTTTGCGAGCAATCCTCTAGTTTATGTTTGATTTTGTAATCGCATGTATATATTTTATGTTGTTTCCCCTTTATAAATGTTTGAATTCACAGGTTGTGTAATATATAATTTAGGGGGCAGTCAGGGGCTTTTGCCCTATTGGAGGGGGGGGGGCTTGTGTCAGGGGTCGCTTTAGTCAGCCCATGTTAGACCGGGCGGGGGGGGGGGGGGTCCTGGAATCGTAGCACAACATTAATTTATTGGCTTTCTCTACACCAAGCCTATATATCAGCACTGGTTTGAGAAACTACCTCAACAAATGCCACGATAACCCATTTAAATGGTCTAAATAAAACTGTCAGTGATCCCATTGTCTTTCAATAGTTAACTTACTGACACTCATCCAACGGTGGAGAAACCAAAATCATGCCCGAGTACTGACACTCATCCAACGGTGGAGAAACCAAAATCATGCCCGAGTAATTCTTGTCAGTGAAAAATGATTCCACATAGACAGTGTTATAAAATTCTGTTTAGTATGTTTTATTTTAGGTTTAATTATGTTAATATACTTAGAAAACAAAGTTTATGACAATTTTTTTCACTGGTAGTATATGTCATTGCATACATGTAGCCTTTTTGTTCAATAAAATTAGATACAAAATTACTGCATATTAAGGCAACTTAAGATATCATTTAAAGATGCATAACTTAGAAACTGAACATAATGTTTCACTATATAAAATATTCAGAAAACTATGTTTAGGACTATTCATTGTTGGTTTTGATGTTTTGAACAAATTTGTGTCAAAAACCTGTTTTTGACATGACAGTTTAAAGCAGTTCAAACCATAGGTTTTAACTGGGGAACCTAAAAAACCCCACCATAGAAAACCCCCACTCTTTTTGGACAACCCTTAAAAAGCCCCACCCTTAAAATTGACAGAAGCTTAAAAACACCCACTTTTTATAATTTAATACCTGCTTCTTTAGACTAACTGGTTTTTCCCTGCAAGAAGTATGTCTCATTTCACATTGTTTTGTCTATTTCACATTGTTTCAAAATTTATTATGTAATAATTGTGGAGTTTTATAGATTTAACCATGGTTTGAAAAGTCGTTAAAGAAGGTAAATATTGTATTTTTGTTGCATTAATTGAAATATAAAAAACTCAATTTAAAATTAGATTTCAGTGGAAGATTTTACTGAGAAGCCACATATACTGTCCCTTATTGTCTATACCCAGACACAGTTGTTCATCTTTGTAATCCACTATTTATTGATAACTGCTCAGGAAGGATATCAGAAGACTGACTCCACATTTTAGCACTTTAAATTTTGCTCTGGAACCCATTCAAACACCTTTAAAGCCTTTCAGGGTTGTAAGATTAAAGGTACTTTCAAACCTACTTAGGAAGCAATTCTATCAAGTGCCTCATCTAGGGATTTTTTATGGGTTTGTAAATATCTGGGGATTTTCAACGTACACTAGTATTGGCACCTAGAAATAATAAGGTAACATTCTACATATATAAGTTCTACTTACATCAGTTATACTGAATGAACAATTAATTCAATGTTCTTATCTTTCAGAAAAATGTCTAGTGATTCAGACCAAAGCAACAGTGAAAATATGGATCAACCCTGCTCACTCACTGACCACAGTATTCTGGAGCAGGTACTTAATGCATCATTTTTTCTTGCTTGACAACAGAATTTATGCAACCTCCTATAAAAATATGTACTTAAGTGCCAAGTGTATAGTTGTTTCTCGCAATATCAGTCAATGTGTGTGTTTTGAAAAAGTCAATGCAATCTCTTATCATATCATTGAATATATTGACATACAATTTTACTTAAATTGCAAGAATCGTTGGTCATGTTGATTAAGCGTCCCGCAAGGGACGCTTGTTTGTGTATGGGAGACCTTCAGGCTCCGCCGGCTCCGCATTTTGTTTTCCTTATAACTCTCTAACCGTTAGGCGGATTGTTTTCAAATTTGGCAGGTTTAGGCAGTAGCCTTGGGGAATTTTTTTGAATATGCTGCAGTGACATTTCAACCAATCAGAGAGGTCACATGACCAAAAATGTCTTTTTTCAATGGGGAAGCTTGTCCGGATGATAACTTGAAAGGAATTTTATCAATTCACCTGAAACTTGGCAAATACATTCATTCTATTAAAATCTGAAAATCATTAGATTTTGGCATTGATTGGTTAAGAAATGGCCGAGTAATTAATGATTAATTAATCATTACGAATTTTCCAAATAAGGAAAACACAAAAATGCTTATATCTCGAAAACCGTGCTAGATAGAGCGATTTCGACTAAATTTTTGACCCGCAGGGTATCTCTGCGGAGAAGTTTTCCCAATTTTCAAAAAAAAAATTTCTCGCCAAAAATGGCGGCCATTTTGAATTTTCGAATTTTTCGCAAAAATTGCAAAACACAAAAATGCTTATATCTCGAAAACCGTGCTAGATAGAGCGATTTCGACGAAATTTTTGACCCACAGGGTATTTCTGCGGAGTAGTTATCCCAATTTTGAAAAAAAATTTGTCTCGCCAAAAATGGCGGCCATTTTGAATTTTCGAATTTTTCGCAAAAATTGCAAAACATAAAAATGCTTCTATCTCGAAAACCGTACTAGATAGAGCGATTTCGACGAAATTTTTGACCCACAGGGTATCTCTGCAGGGTAGCCATGCCAATTTTCAAAAAAAATTTCTCTTGCCAAAAATGGCGGCCATTTTGAATTTTCGAATTTTTCGAAAAAAATGCAAAACATAAAAATGCCAATATTTCGAAAACTGTGCTACATAGAGCGATTTCGACGAAATTTTTGATCATCAGGGTATCTCTGCAGAGCAGCTATCCCAAAGAGCTTTCACTTGGTGAAGTTTCAGACCCATAGCTAATTGCTCACCTACTCAAAATGAGTAAATGCTAATTATCTCAAAAACTATTGCGGATACCCAATTTTTATCAAATAACTCATTCATGTACTTTTGGGAGAGCTTTCACATGGTGAAGTTTCAGACCGTCCCGTAGATAATTACTCACCTACTCAAAATGAGTAAATGCGAATTATCTCTTAAAAGTATTGCAGATAGCCAATTTTTCTCAGATAACTCATTCACCTACTTTTGGAAGAGCTTTCACATGGTGAAGTTTCAGACCCATAGCTAATTACTCACCTACTCAAAATGAGTATATGTGAATTATCTCTAAAAGTATTGCAGATAGCCAATTTTTCTCAAATAACTCATTCACCTACTTTTGGGAGAGCTTTCACTCTGTGAAGTTTCAGACCCATAGCTAATTACTCACCTACTGAAAATGAGTAAATGCGAATTATCTCTAAAAGTATTGCAGATAGCCAATTTTTCTCAAATAACTCATTCACCTACTTTTGGGAGAGCTTTCACTTGGTGAAGTTTCTGACCCATAGCTAATTATTCACCTACTTAAAATGAGTAAATGTGAATTATCTCTAAAAGTATTGCAGATAGCCAATTTTTCTCAAATAACTCATTCACCTACTTTTGGAAGAGCTTTCACACACCAAAATGAAAAATTGTGAATATCTCGGAAAAGCTATTTCTTCTCCTTTAATGCTCGGCGGGAGATACACACCGCGGCAGTGGTCTTGACAAAAATTTTGTCTCCCCAAAAATGGTGGCCATTTTGAATTTTCAAAGTTTTTGTAAAACACAAAAATGCTTATATCTCGAAAACCGTGCTATATGGAGGGAACTGAACAAAATTTTTGACCTGCTGGGTATCTCTGCAGAGTAGCCATGCCAATTTTCAAAATATTTTTGTCTCACCAAATATAGCGGACATTTTTAATTTTTTAATTTTTTGCAAAACACAAAAATGCTTATATCTTGAAAACCATGCTACATAGAGCAGACTGCGCTGACTTTGGTTGCCACAACAGTATAAGGCTAGAAACGAAGCATTTTCTTAATACTTTAGCACTCACCTTTATATCCTTTTCGGGACGCTTTGTTTTTGCTATGCAAAAACATTATCTTTTTTTTTTTGCGAGCGATCCTCTAGTTTAATACTGTTATTTGATGCATATATTTTCAGAAAAATGTTTCCAACAAACATTTTGCAAGTGTCAAATTATTTATAACATATATTCAAAAGGGTAAAAGGGCTTGTGATAACATAAAGTAAGCACTGAATATTTTCAGATAAAAGAGGCAAAGAAGAGTGATCCAAGCAAGTTCCAAAGTTATTGGGAGATGGATGAACAAGATATCAATGAAGCAACAGATGAAGAAATACAAAGTTTGTGTTTTTGTAGAGTTGCTCAAGTGAGCCTCACTGACCTGCTGGCTTTCAAATTTTCAAATATTCTCTCACTTCAATGGTTTTGGATTCAAGTACATCTGAAGACAAAAATGGGGACTTAGTAATGGCATGTCTCAATATGACCTTGACATAAAAACAAACTCTTGACTTTGTAAGTTTGTATAGCTGAAAATATAGCTTAGGTTTCAACACATTCAAAGCTAGATATAAAGTAATATTCAGAAAACTGCTTCCTTGTGAGTCAGAGGATATATTAAATCATCTGTATGTTGGTTGTATTTTGACAGTAGGTGTGATGTATTTTATGGGCTTTTAGCACTCGGCATCATTCCCTGAATTTTACAAATTAACATCAAAATAGAAAGGGATTTGTGGTGTATAATGCTCCACTAATAAAGGTGTTTTAATATGGAAAAAAACTATTGGTGTTTCAGTATTGAACAGTAGCTGTCATGTACATTAATTATACAATTTTAATGTTTATAATGCTAGCTTTAATATCTTTTGAAATGGTAAGATGCCACCAACAGCAACGTAATATTTTCACAGAAAATGCGGTATAATATTTGTGCTACATTCTGTAACATTTGATGAATATGTACTGTGTTAATAGACCATATATGTTACATAACATTATGATGTATTTTTATTAAAGTAAGGAAAGACCAGCACAAAATATGACAATTTTACTTCTTTTTGCAAGTACATGTATCATATAAAAAATTCAAGAAGTCTGCTTTTACTGTCTCTGTATCCAAAGCCCTGCACAGCTCTCTGTTAATTTTTAAACCATCGTCACAGGGCTTTAAAAAAACGATTGCATGAATGCAAATTTTTCAATTGCACTTGATCAGGAAATCTGTATGACTCCTATAAAACACACTTTTACACAGTCACAAATAGTAAACTCTTTGGCTATTGATGCTGAGCAAGTGAAGGAAAAAACACTTGAAATACACAACAGTAGTGTGAAGGTAGGACCAACTTTTTGCTATTACATGTGTGAGAAGTGTTGGTTCAAATAGAGATAATTATGCAGAGGATTTATTCCACAGATAGTCCTACTCTGAAGACACTTTGGGCAGCTGAACATGGAGATCTGGAGATAGTGAAGGAACTGGTTACTGGCGACAAACATTTGGTCAACAGTAGAGATGATGATGGGTATACACCATTACACAGAGCATCTTATGAAAACCACATACCTGTCATACAGGTAACTGGCTAGATATTCCGAAATATTATTGTTGGAGACGGTAAACCAGAAACCTATTTGCCAACCGAAAGACACTGATCCGGTTACGTTTCGTTTTCTTGTAACCAAAACCGCTTTCGCCACATGTAGTCATTATTAAGCGGCCCGTCAGGGACACTTATTTGTTTTCACCGAAGTTCGACTGATCACCGCTGCCGCCGCCGCCGGATTATGGTCTCCCTTGAATAACTTCTTAGCCTTTCAAATTTTTCTTTCCTTCTTATCTTTCTTTAAAACTATAGGGGCGGGAAAAATTTTTGGGATACTTTGCGCAGACCTTAAGCTTTACTTAAGGTAACCTTAAGCATAACTCCAAAACACCCTGTCATCGCGTTTCGGAAAAAACCACACACACCTGTGCTATAAAATTTATCTGGTACATTCTAGACCAAATTTCCAAGGTCGGAAAGGATTTTCTCATCAATTGCATCATAGATACCTGAATGGGAGGCGTTTTATTTTTGTAAATTTTTTTAAAATGGGTACTTGGTCTGTATCTCAAAAACGGTTAGGATTTCGGCGTTTTGTTGGACTAACTTATTCAGCTACTTTTTGATAATCTTTCACATGCCGAAGTTTTAGCCCTGTATCTGCAATCTTAAGGTCACCTTAATGTCAAAAAAGGGGGTTTTAGCCCTCCAGTTCACTTAATTTTTCACTTTTTTCAACCAAACATGGCACATATATTAAGATTTGCCAAAGGAATATCCTGACTTTATGGTGA
This sequence comes from Sabellastarte sp. h YS-2021, assembly GCA_964017235.1. NCBI lineage: Eukaryota > Metazoa > Annelida > Polychaeta > Sabellida > Sabellidae > Sabellastarte > Sabellastarte sp. h YS-2021. Next base: position 173,088,898 of record OZ024929.1, on the reverse strand, counting down.
CCTTAAACTTAAAATGTTAATGGACATATGGCCTGCTTAAAGTCATCAAATTGGAATAAAATCCTCTGGCTCCTTTCTTTTTCCATTTTTTTATATTGAAATTATCACTGGTATTAAAGTAGATAAAAAGAATACTTATGGTCACCTTAAACTCTCAGTATGAATGGAGTTGTAGCCACCTTAAAGTGAAATAAGGGGGTTTTCAGCCTCCAAGTATCTTATTGTTCGACTGACCTCAGTTAAACTTTGCACACCTATAAAGAATGGCAAACCAAAGGGTTATCCTGACTTTAAGGTGACCTTAAACTGTTAATATAATTTTGGCCCCCCCCTAAAGTCATAACATTTGAATAAAGCCCTCTGGCTCTTTTCTTTTTCCATATCTAACATATATTGATATTGAAGGGACATTCTCATATTATGGTCACCTTAAAGTCGCAATATGAATGAAGTTATGGTCATCTTACAGTGAAAAAGGAAGTTTCAGCCTTCAGCTATCTTATTGTTCAACTGACATGAGCTAAACTTTATGCACTTATAAAGGATGAGAAAGGAACATTCATATTTTATGGTCACCTTAAAGTCCCAATATGAATGAAGTTATGGCCACCTTGCAGTGAAATTATGGAGTCTTTAATCTCCAGCTATTGTATTGTTCAGCTGACCTCACTTCAATTGTGCACACTTGTTAAAGATGAAAATAGGGACAAGTAACATACACAATGCAATAAAGTTCACAGTTTCTATTGCTTATGATGCATATGTTGACATCTTTTATGGGTGACTTCTTTTTCATCAGGGCCACTTCGTTTTTGTCAGCAAAAACATTCTTCTAGTTTTAACCTAAGCTTACTAAAATATTCAAGTAAAACAAATATTTCATGGTATTTTATAATATTCTGTCAATATATCACCCATTTTGTCCTCGAAAGTCTTCAAAAAGGACATTGTTGTTCTTATTTATATACGAATTACGTCTCATGTACGCGTTTGAAAATTTATTTTTTGTGTTTAATAAATCAAACGAACCCGGTTTTTCACCGAATTTCCGCTTTCGGAAACCGGTTCTAAAATTCGCATTCAACCACAACACTGCAAAATATATGCACCATATCACACAGGTAACTGCCTCAGTTTTCTAGAATATGCCCCATGTACTGGTAACTGTCTTAGTTTTCCCCCCAAAAATGTGCTCTCTGTCATTCAGGTAACTGCCTTAGTTTTCCAAAATATACCCGTATAATTAACGCTTGATGAGAGGAGAGGGTTATTGCAGGGTCGGTGACACCGGTATCTCGATATCAAGACCAATTCACTTCAACACCGTGGCAACACTTTACAGTCGGTATTTCAAATGTCAGTATATAATATTGTGAGAAAACGTAAAATACTAGAAACAAACCTCAAATCTGAAGAAATTACAACTTTTTATCCCATATTTATATATATTGGCACTTTTATAGTGATTTATTTCAGAAGAACTGCATAATTTTTTTTTCATGGATCTTACTTCCGGTTGGTGGGCCTATTCGATTGGGTATATGCTATAGTGGTGGGAATCAGACTTGAAAATACGAATCGATTAATCGGTAAAGCCCAGAGATGATTAATCGAGTCGAATCGATTTTTGGGTCATACAGGGAATTTTACAAAATTCCTTCCATAAAAAATACGGTCTGGGCTACTGTCAGTGATGGATTTATAAATATTGATCTTGGTTTCCAGTAGAAATAACTGTTATAATTTTCTTTGAAATATATCAATCTTTCCTGATATTTTAATGATATATATGTTGTACTGTGGTTCTATGTTATCTTAAATTCATTTACAATAATAGTTATAATATATATATTATTATAATAGTTATTTTCTGGAATAAAATGGATGCAAGTTCTGTCACTTTATTGTCAAGAAGTTTCACAACTTGCAGTTAAGTTTCATAGATTATAATTAACATGTAAACTTCTAAATAGCAGTAGTGGGTCCAGGGGGTTCAAACCCTCCTTTGAAAAATAATGTAAAGATGTTCAACCCAAAGTACAAAATTATTTCTTGAGAGTGGTGTTACATTTACAGGAAATGTACTATATTTTCACCAAAAATTATTTTTTTTTGGTTAATAATATTTTATAAATTGATATGCTGGTTTAAGATGAAAACTATACTAGTATCCGCCTCATTAATATTAATGAGCAAATAAAAGGTCACGGCAGTTCTTTGAGGGGTTTCCTGACAAAGTGATACAAATTGAAATACAGCTAATTAAACTGAACACAATGGTGAAAAAATTATAAAAATTGGACAAGAAATAAGGAAGTTATGGCTATTTAAACATACATTAAACACATAAACGAAGTACCGCGACCGTATTAATTCCCGATTATCGCCCATTAAAATCAATTTAGTTACCGCTAATGCTTCTTAAACTGTACATTGTAGCCAGTAAGTTCGCCTTCATAATATAGCTATTCATTGTAAAACCACGCTAGTTGTGTGTTATTCCTTCATTGTAGCTAGTATTTCTATTATCGTCCACTCAAAACGTCTTCTGTGGTTTCGTTTTTTATGTCATCACTCTGCGGCGTGGGCGTCCGCGTCCGCGTGAACAACTTCTTCTCCAAAACTACAAGGCCTAGAGACATGCTGTTTCTTTTAAAAGATACCTTATCTATCGAGGATGAAAAATTGTTCAAGGCATGCAAATCTGTCTGTTCGTCTGTTTGCTAGAGACATTACAAGGGGGGTACCCCCACCAAAAGTGTGAAAATTTCAACTTTTTATCACAATTTTCTCAGTGACTATTGCAGGGATTTCTCTCATATCTTGCATATATGTACTAGGCCAGAGGTAGATTCTCTTGTGTGAGTATGAGACCTGGATCTGTCTTACTTTTTTTTAAATAAATTTTTTTAATAATTTTTAATGCATTAAAATTCATGAAATCATGCACTAAATCACTTATAACTTCAAAAGTGTTGCATTTACAGCATTTTGTGAAAATATGTTGTTCAGCTACTTTTTTCATAGCTACAATATGGTGAGTAAGTTGGGTGTCTGTCTCAATAGCTAAGTAAGTAATAGCTACTTTTGGGCTTTTCAGTAACTTCCATCATGAGTAAAATCACTTGTAACTTAAAAACTATTGCATTTAGAGAATTTCGTATAAATATGTTATTCAGCTACTTTTGGGCCAGCTATAACATAGTGAAATTTCAGACCTGTAGCTCATGGCATAGCTGAGTAATAGCTACTTTTAGGTTATCACTGTTGAGTAAATCGCTTATAACTTGAAAACTATTGCATTCAGAGAATTTCGTATAAATATGTTATTCAGCTACTTTTGGGTCAGCTATAACATAGTAAAATTTCAGACCTGTACCTCATGGCATAGCTGAGTAATAGCTACTTTTAGGTTATCACTGTTGAGTAAATCACTTATAACTTGAAAAGTGTTGCATTTAGAGCATTTTGTTAAAATATGTTATTCAGCTACTTTTTTCATAGCTACAATATGATGAGTAAGTTGGGTGTCTGTCTCAATAGCTAAGTGAGTAATAGCTACTTTTCAGTAACTTCCATCATGAGTAAAATCACTTGTAACTTAAAAACTATTGCATTTAGAGAATTTCGTATAAATATGTTATTCAGCTACTTTTGGGCCAGCTATAACATAGTAAAATTTCAGACCTGTAGCTCATGGCATAGCTGAGTAATAGCTACTTTTAGGTTATCACTGTTGAGTAAATCACTTATAACTTGAAAACTATTGCATTTAGAGTATTTTGTTTCAATATGTTATTCACCTATTTTGGGGTCAGCTATAACATAGTGAAGTTTCAGACCTGTGGCTCATTTCATAGCTGAGTAATAGCTACTTTGAAGTTGTCACTGTTGAGTAAATCAGTTATAATTGGAAAACTATTGCATTTACAGAAATTTGTGCAAATATGTTATTCAGCTACTTTTGGGTCAGCTATAACATAGTGAAATTATAGACCTATAGCTCATGGCACAACTGAGCAATAGCTATTCTCAGGTACTGACTGTTGAGTAAATCAGCTATAACTTGAAAAATATTGCATTTTGAGTATTTTGTTAAAATATATTGTTCACCTACTTTTGGGTCAGCTATAACATAGTGAAATTACAGACCTATAGCTCATGGCATAGCGGAGCAATAGCTATTTTCAGGTTCTCACTATTGAGTAAATCAGTTGTAGCTTGAAAACTATTGCATTTACAGTAGTTTGCCTAAATATGTTGTTCACCTACTTTTGGGTTAGCTATAACATAGTAAAATTTCAGACATGTAGCTCATTGCATAGCTGAGTAATAGTTCCTTTGAGGTTCTCACTGTTGAGTAAATCAGTTGTAACATGAAAACTATTACATTTAGAGTAATTTGTTAAATTTGTTATTCACAGAATTTTTGGTCAGCTATAACATAGTGAAATTGCAGACCTCTATGTCATGGCATAGCTGAGCAATAGCTACTTTCAGGTTCTCACTGTTGAGTAAATCATTGTATCCACTGGATAGCCGCAGTGTGTAGAGAGAGATTTCACCATTACTGCTCTGATGAAAAAAAATATTATAGCTAGCTTTCTTAAGTTTGCAGTATATATTAATAACCATAAAATGTTGTCTGGGAATATTTTTGGCCTCATTTTGAGAAACAAGATGGCCGCCACAGGTGTTTTTTGTCAGTCATGAAAAGTGCTTATATCTCCCTTATTATTGATCCTAGAGGTTTGGGATGATAAACCAACCTGTAGGAAATCATGGGGTGGGAATCTTTTGGTGTGGTCAGATTTGACCTTCAATGACCCCTCCTTCAAGGTCAAACAAGGATAGCCAAACTTAAAAGTGCTTATAACTCGCTTATTATTGGTCCCAGAGGTTTGGGATGGTAAACAGACAGGAAATCATGGGCTGTGAATCTGTTGATATGGTCCGATTTGACCTTGGAACCCTCCTTCAAGGTCAAATGAGGATAGCGAAAATTGAAAGTGCCTACAACTCGCTTATTATTGGTGACAGAGATTTGGGATGGTAAACCATCCCATAGGAAATCATTGGCTCGGAATCTTTTGGTATGGTCAGATTTGACCTTTGGACCCCTCCTTCAAGGTCAAATGAGGACAGCCAACCTTAAAAGTGTTTATAACTCATTTATAATTGGTCCTAGAGGTTTGGAATGGTAAACCATAGGAAATCATGGGCTGGGAATGTATTTGTGTGGTTAGATTTGACCTTGGACCCCTTCTTCAAGGTCGAACGAGGATATTGCATTTGTAGTATTTCTTTAAATATGTTTTAACCTATTTTTTACACTTAAACAATTACCTTGTTATTTTCCTTCATAATACCATTTACAGGGCACAACTTTTTTATCCTTTTCTTCTGTCAGCTTCGGAATTTCTTTCGAACTTGCTGTTCAGTTACCATTTACTGTATTTCTGTACAGCCCTTTTCCTGATAATTATTCTGTCCTCTAATCACCTTCACAAATCAAAAACACTCAGCTGACACAGTGCCCGTTCACGGGCACTCTCCTCTTGTTTTTCGTCGCCGACGTTTCCAATAGGGGTCGATGTAGATGCTAAAACGTGGAATCGAGTCTACGAATCGAGTTTTCATCGAATCGTTCCACCACTAATATGCTAGAACGCACTTTCGGTATCCTGGATTCTGGCACGATACTGAGATGGAAAATCTGCTACTGACCCTGCCCTATCTGTAATCAGTGCAACATTTTGCCCTTATAACTCAAAAACTATAAAAGTGATAAAAATCAAATTTAATGGGCTGATACTTCCTAGGGTACACACAAATTCTTCCAAATTTGGTGAAATTTGAGTGAAAATCGGGGGAAAAGTCAGGAGAGAGATTTTCTTATTTTTTATTGGGCAAATACAGTAAAATCTGCTTCTCTTTGTGATGTACATTAATCAATATCATGACAAGATTTCTTCTTTACGAATTTTTGTCCAATCAGAAAAGAAGTCTCTTGTGAAGTAAGCAATTTGTAATTACCTGACTTCATTCATTCATTATTTCTTTGCAACAATAGATGGGCGATAAAATAATACCTTATAACACTCGCAAGTTGGATCACAGAGTCGAGCATTCTGCTCTCTCTGAGTACATCTTGTTATGTTTTGTAACACCACCATGAGTGAAAACAACTAATGTTTAACTTAAGATTTCTCAGCCACTTCTGCATTTAATTTATAAAAAAAAAAATCATGAGAAAAAGCTCTTAAAGTACCTTTCCAATGGTATATCTGTGTAATTAATCAAGCATCAATGAAAAAGCAGCTCTTGTTGACAAATTTGTAATGCTAATTATCCACAGTGGTGCTGGGTTATACAAAAAATATGTCCGTCTCAGTATGACCTCTTGTTTAGGTCGAATACAGCTCGTCATGGATAATGAGAACATATCACTATCCCTGTTTCAGATATACTGTGGGGAACTGTGTTTTAACAGTGGCCTATTCTACATTACTTCAGTATTTCCTTGACTTAGGTTCTGAGTTAAATGCAGTAGAATTGACATTTATAGTTCAATTGCTATAATTTGCATCCATTTATGATTGTATTTTGACAAGACAGCACAGGTGCATGTACTGTTGTATCTAGATCGTTTTTGTGAAATACTTTAACAAAACATCCCGACCGACATTATAAGTGATTCAATGGCTCCAAACATGTTGGGAAAATGTAACATATTAAAGACGGTATCAGTATTACCTTCACTTCTCGTTACCAAACTTGTAAGCTGGGACAACATTATCACTATCCTGACCTTATTGAACTGTTATGCCATATTTATAACTTCAGTACCTCCTTGACCAAGGGGCTGACCTGCATGCAGTGACAGTGGACGGGTGGACTCCCCTCCACTCCGCCTCCAACTGGGGACAGCATCAGACCGTTGCTCTACTTTTATCACATGGTGCAAATATCAATGCTCAGACAAACAGCAAACAGACGCCATTACACCTCGCCTCCAGTAATGCCCCAGATTCCCTGGAGACGCTTCAACTTCTTCTCATGCATCCAGAGTGTGATCACAGTCTCAAGAACTCGGTGGGGGAGAGAGCATGTGACCTGGGACGGAGATACTCTAAGTACTATAAAATCTTTGACATCTGCGATGAAAATGTCAACAACTTGTGCTAGTTTATTACCCGTTTCTCTCGCATGATATCATTCTATGTTCAGTATTACTTTTTTTATCTTTTTATTTTATATATCTAATTGATGTTCAGACACATACAGGACAGGATGTTGAGCCAAATGGAGTTGGAGGGAGTACAGGCAGTGATCTATTTAAGCATCCCTGAAAGGGCGCTTATTTGTTTTCGCCTCAGTTTCCTCACCACCGCCGTCGCCGCATTATGGTCTCCCTTGAATATCTCCCTTATTATTACAAGGTTTCCCTTTATGAAGGTCACATGATCAAAACTATTTTTTGAAGTACACGCCCCCGTCATCACAGTTCAGGAAAAACTACTTCCTACAGAGCCTTATAATTTGACACACCTGTTCATACTATCGAAAACGCGAGCTGATTAGATTTTGGGAGCAATCCCTTGAAAAATGTCTCATTATATCCCCAGACGAAAGTCGGGGATATATTGGATTCAGGTCCGTCGCGCCGCCGCCGCCGCCGCCGCCGTAGAAATTTCCTTGTGGACGCGATAACTCAAAAACAAATTAATATTTTTTTTTCAAACTTGGTACACATGTTAAGGGTGTCCAAAGGAAGATCCCTATTTTAAGGTGACCTTAAACTCCCAATAAAAGAGAACTTATGGCCACCTTAAGGTCAGAAATTGCACTTTTGGCCACTAAGAGCCCTCTAGGTCACAAACTATGATGCTCAGCTGGCTGAAATTTCACCTGAGAACACATTAATATGTTCTTAGTACATGTGCCGAAAATCACGACTTTAAGTTGAGGAGAAAATTGTGTTTGAGGCCCATAAAGACCCCCACTTAGGGATTTTTTGCTATATTTTTCACATATTTTGCCCTATAATTTGGAAGTGGTAACTCTGATGAGTCTCAAACTGCACTAGGTATAACTTTGATATGTAATCCTTGTCTGTAGAAAATTTTAGGGCTGTAGGTTTACCCAAAGGGGTCGACTTAAGGTCTCAAAAGTGCCCACAGAGACCCAATTTATGCACTTTTTGCCACTTTCGAGCACTGTAGCTTTCAAACTATGTCGCTCATCTAAGTTAAATATCATCTGAGAATATATCTATGTGTTTTCTTATTTCTGCCCCAACATTTAGGCCTTTAATAGACATTTAACCTGTGTGTGAGGACCATAAACACCCACCCGAGTGACCCTTATAAGACATTTTTCACATATTTTTCCCTGTAACTTGGAAATGGTAAGTCTGAGAAGTTTCAAACTGTATTAGATATACATTCTATGTGTAACCTTTGAATGTGAAAGATTTTTAGTCTGAAGCTTTGATTTGAAGGTCACATTGAGGTCTCTAAAAGGCCCACAGAGACCCGATATTTTGCCTTTTTGCCACTTTTAAGCCCTGTGACTGTTAAACTATGTTACTGATAGAGCTGAAATCTCACCTGGGAATATATCATTATGTCATTTTTACATGTGCCAGAAATAAAGGCTTTAAGTAGACATTTAACCTGTGTGTGAGGACCATAACACCCACCCGAGTGACCCTTTTTAGACATTTTTCACATATTTTTCCCTGTAACTTGGAAATGGTAAGTCTTGAGAAGTTTCAAACTGTATTAGATATACATTCTATGTGTAACCTTTGATTGTGAAAGATTTTAAATCTGAAGCTTTGATTTAAAGTTCACATTGAGGTCTCTAAAAGGCCCACAGAGACCCAATATTTGGACTTTTTGCCACTTTTAAGCCCTGTGACTGTTAAACTATGTGACTGATAGAGCTGAAATCTCATCTGGGAATATATTATTATGTTCTTTTTACATGTGCTGAACATCAAGGCCTTTAGTAGATATTTAACCTGTGTATGACGACCATAGATACTCACCCGAGTGACCCTTTTTAGACATTTTTTACATATTTTGCCTTGTAACTTGGAATGGTAAGTCTGAGAAGTTTCAAACTATATTAGATATACATTCTATGTATAATCTCTGATTGTGAAAGATTTTAAGTCTGAAGCTTCAATTTGAAGGTCACATTGAGGTCTCTAAAAGGCCCACAGAGACCCAATATTTGGACTTTTTGCCACTTTTCAGCCCTGTGACTGTTAAACTATGTGACTGACAGGGCTGAAATCTCAACTAGGAATACATTATTAAGCGTCTTCTTTTTCCATGTACCGAACATCAAGGCCTGTAGTAGACATTGAACCTGTGTATGACGACCATAGACACTCATCCAAGTGACCTTTTTTGACATTTTCTACTGTATTTTGCCCTGTAATTTGGAAATGCTTAGTGTGACAAGTCTTAAACTGTATTATATCTAATTTTTGTTTGTTATGTATGTCCCCCAAAAAGTTTCAGATCTGTAGTTTAATTGCTAAGGTCTCTTTAACAATTGTAAAATGCCCACAGAAACCCAATTTATGGACATTATGCCACTTTAAAGCCCTGTAACTGTCAAACTATGTGGGTCATAGAGCTGAAATCTTTGAATTTTTAAAAGGAAGTGCCTGTCTCTTTAAATTTTGAATATTAATGATGTTATGGCTATTTTAGTCTTTTAAGAACTTATTTTTGTGTGTTGTACCTCTGCTTGCTGAGTTTTTAACTCTTTAAAATGAAACTGGTTAAACATATTCAAGTAGGCAAAATGGACACTGTTATTTTCTGGTGAGCTTTAAGTCCCAATATTAATAAAAGTATATCCTTATGTAGTAAAACTAGGGGATTTTTAACCCTCAACTAGCCCAGTTTTATTCAACTTGCCTCAGTTAATTTTGACACAGCTCCTACAGTTATGAACTCATTTCAGTTGATAATCACATACTTAAAATTCTCAATTCTTTTTGTATTTGATTACCCCTTTGATATATATCAGATTGTTTGTTTACCATTTATGCTGTAGTCCCAACCCACATCCCCCACCCACCTCTGGGACCTCCAGCTATATTGAGTGACACTAAATAAACAAAGGTATTTAGTGATATCAAATGAGAAACAAAGAACTCAATGGGGTTGCAGATCTTGTGTAATAGTGAGAGAGGTGTGGAGAAGGGGAGAGGGGTGGGGTAGGAGGTGGTGGGCTTCATCATATAACACAAAGGGGAGTCAGAACTGAGATTGTGTCACATATTTAGGTTGCATATATATGGACCACATATATAGGAATAGAGGAAATGAATAACTGAAAACAATTTACAAATTCTATAAATAATATAATAAAATAATAATATAAATAATTTTTTTTTAAATAATATTTTATTTGTGAACAAATATAGAAACAGATATGCGCTTTTGGGATTATGAATTTTAGAATGGACATTCAATCATCAATCATTTAAATACTTTGAAATTAGGTTAAGAGTTATCATTGCAGGAAGATTGAAAAGTATGATGTTGAGTTAAAAATAATATTTTATTTGTCAACAAATATAGAAAGAGATATGCTCTTTTGGGATTATTATTTTAGAATGGACATTCAATCATCAATCATTTATTAATAAATACTTTGAAAATAGGTTTAGAGTTATCATTGCAGGAAGATTGAAAATATAATTTGAGTTATGTATTCGGCGTCTGGGGATACACCATCTTCTTGGGAAGATACAAACAGAGTAGATTGATGTGCTGAAGTTCATATAATAATGGGTAATTATGCTTTAAAAAATTCCCGATCAAAACCTGTGGCGTGAGTGATGACCTGTCTGGGGATATGTTGGCGCCGAGTTGGCCCAATCTAGTTTATGAGTGATTTTCTGATACCTTCCAATCTAAAAGCCTTAAATTTAGGCCAACCCCCCTATTATCTTCTTAAGTATTGCATTTAGAGCTATAAAATGTACTGGGAGGTAATAGGAAACCATATGTGGAGAGTCTAAATAGGCGGTCAGTTTTACCCTACGGCCCCCCCTTATGGGTCAAACTGGGGTCATAAAATAGCTCATTTTGAGTTTTTGCCTTATATCTCCTTTATTGTTGCTTTTATAGCTTCAGAATGTATTAAGAGGTATTGGGAAAGCATATATGGAGAGTCTAAATAGCCGGTCAGTTTTACCCCCGACCCCCCCTTATGGGCCAAACTGGGGTCATAAAATAGCCGATTTTGAGTTTTTGCCTTTATCTCCTTTATTGTTGCTTTTATAGGTTCAGAATGTATTAAGAGGTATTGGGAAAGCATATATGGAGAGTCTAAATAGCCGGTCACTTTTACCCCCCGACCCCCCCCTATGGGTCAAACTGGGGTCATAAAATAGCGGATTTTGAGTTTTTGCCTTTATCTCCTTTATTGTTGCTTTTATAGCTTCAGAATATATGAAGAGGTATTGGGAAAGCGTATGTGGAGAGTCTAAATAGCCGGTCAGTTTTACCCCGTGGGCCCCCCCCTTATGGGTCAAACTGGGGTCATAAAATAGCCGATTTTGAGTTTTTGCCTTTATCTCCTTTATTGTTGCTTTTATAGCTTCAGAATATATTAAGAGGTATTGGGAAAGCGTATGTGGATAGTCTAAATAGCCGGTCAGTTTTACCCTGTGGCCCCCCTTATGGGTCAAACTGGGGTCATAAAATAGCTGATTTTGAGTTTTTGCCTTATATCTCCTTTATTGTTGCTTTTAGACCTTCAGAATATATTAAGAGGTATTGGGAAAGTGTATGTGGAGAGTCTAAATAGCCGGTCAGTTTTACCACCCGACCCCCCCTTATGGGCCAAACTGGGGTAATAAATAGCTGCTTTGGAGTTTTTGCCTTATATCTCCTTTATCGTTGCTTTTATAGCTTCAGAATGTATTAAGAGGTATTGGGAAAGCATATGCGGAGAATCTAAATAGCCCGTCAGTTTTATCCCCCAACCCCCCTTTATGGGTCAAACTGGGGTCATAAAATAGTTGCTTTGGAGTTTTGCCTTATATCTCCTTTATTGTTGCTTTTAGACCCTCAGAATGTATTAAGAGGTATTGGGAAAGCATATGTGGAGAGTCTAAATAGCTGGTCAGTTTTACCCCCCGACCCTCCCTTATGGGCCAAACTGGGGTCATAAATAGCTGCTTTGGAGTTTATGCCTTATATCTCCTTTATTGTTGCTTTTATAGCTTCAGAATGTATTAAGAGGTATTGGGAAAGCATACGGTGCAGCTTTATGCATTCTTAGCTTTACAGCATGCTTATTAAAACCACAAAGCATTTTAAACTTTAAGGGACGCTTCGCTTTTGTTAGCAAAAGCATTCCTCTAGTTTAATATCTGTTTCCATTTAGATATAAGAAGGAAAGAACTTTCCTATTGCTATTTTTCAAAAGTGTGTTCTCTAATCTTGTGGGAGATTCTTTAATTATATAAGACAAACTATAGTGTTAATCATGTCTATGGAAATAAATTTAACTGCAATTAGAACTTCCCAACCTGTTTTGCAGTCCAGTCACTCAGTCTGAGCCTGTTTGAGCTAGGTGGGTATTCTTGACAAAGGCCTTGAAAGGAACTACACATAGTAGCTTTGATTTATGGCAGTGACAAGCTATTTCATGTAAAAACATCAAAAATGGTGCTAGAATCTGAGAAAGGCTTTTATTGAGTTTCAACTTACTCCTTAGCAAATTTTCCTTTAAATACCTAATATATTAGTAAGACATTGATATTCATACTGGCACAATATTTTATCATCAAGATTGAAAAAGTTTTTTAAACCAAGTCGATTCATGAATTGATCTGGTTTGCAAAACTTGATTCACAAATCGATTCGGTTTCACAAGTTTATGATTCCTTGCACCCCTCCCTAGTAATAAGGATTATTTCTTGAAAAAAAATTTGAATTTCAAAATTATGACGGGGGTCTTGAATTTTTTTGGAAATGGAAAATGTCATTTATTTAATTGTAAAGCTTACAGTGATTTTAGCAAATTTTACATCTGCTGCTTACTAAAGTTGCTTCAAAGTTCAGTTTAGCATACGGAAAAGGTCTTTTATCCCTCTCATTATTGCTTCTTGGGTTTTCAACCCAGTTTTGTGGTCACACTACCTCCATTTTAGCGTAATACCCAGCGGGAGATAAACAACGTAGCAGTGGTCTTATTTGCATATTGTTTTTACTACAATGTAATACATATTGCATTCACCAAGTTCTAAAATATGCCTTTCTGGTATACCTTGGAGGAGTGCTCCATTCATGTAGAGATTCTAAGACAGTAATGAATCTTCCCAAAACTAGGGTCCTTTAATTCAGTTCTTGTGACAACAAAGTTTACAAAACCCATATATTATTAAAATCTGGCAGTCACTATGCACCTACTTTTTGAATTCTTTATGACTTATGAACCAGGTTCTCAGTAGCTATTTAGAAAGCACCTCAACAGTAAAATTTGTACTTCTCAAAACCATTTGCAGTGGACAACCTTTGTGTCATTTTGTACTTTCACTCATACTCTGAAGCTCAAAGCAGCTGACACAGAGCCCGTTCATGGGGACTGATTGCTTGTGTATCAGGCCTGATTCTTAATTATTATATCCCCAGACGAAAGTCGGGGATATATTGGATTCAGGTCCGTCGCGCCGTCCCCGCCGTAGAAATTTCCTTGTGGACGCGATAACTCAAAAACAAATTAATATTTTTTTTTCAAACTTGGTACACATGTTAAGGGTGCCCAAAGGAAGATCCCTATTTTAAGGTGACCTTAAACTCCCAGTAAAAAAGAACTTATGGCCACCTTAAGGTCAGAAATTGGACTTTTGGCCACTTAGAGCCCTGTAGGTCACAAACTATGATGCTCAGCTGGCTGAAATTTTACCTGACAACACATTAATATGTTCTTAGTACATGTGCCGAAAATCACGACTTTAAGTTGAGGAGAAAATTGTGTTTGAGGCCCATAAATACCCCCACTTAGGAATTTTTTGCTATACTTTTCACATATTTTGCCCTATAATTTGGAAGTGGTAATTCTGATGAGTCTCAAACTGCGCTAGGTATAACTTTGATATGTAATCCTTGTCTGTAGAAAATTTTAGGGCTGTAGGTTTACCCAAAGGGGTCGACTTAAGGTCTCAAAGTGCCCACAGAGACCCAATTTATGCACTTTTTGCCACTTTCAAGCACTGTAGCTTTCAAACTATGTCTCTCATCTAAGTTAAATATCATCTGGGAATATATCTGTGTTTTCTTATATGTGCCCCAACATTTAGGCCTTTAATAGACAGTTAACCTGTGTATCAGGACCATAAACACCCACCCGAGTGACCCTTATAAGACATTTTTCACATCTTTTTCCCTGTAACTTGGAAATGGTAAGTCTGAGAAGTTTCAAACTGTATTAGATATATATTCTGTGTGTAATCTTAGTATGTAACAGATTTTAAGTCTGAAGCTTTAATTTTGAAGGTCAAATTGAGGTCTCTCCAGCTATATTGAGTGACACTAAATAAACAAAGGTATTTAATGATATCAGATGAGAAACAAAGAACTCAATGGGGTTGCAGATCTTGTGTAATAGTGAGAGAGGTGTGGAGAAGGGGAGAGGGGTGGGGGTGGGAGGTGGTGGGCTTCATTACATATAACACAAAGGGGAGTCAGAACTGAGATTGTGTCACATATTTAGGTTGCATATATATGGACCACATATATAGGTATAGAGGAAATGAAAAACTGAAAACAATTTGCAAATTCTAAAAGTAATATAATAAAATAATAATATAATTAATTTTTTTTTAAATAATATTTTATTTGTGAACAAATATAGAAACAGATATGCGCTTTTGGGATTATGAATTTTAGAATGGACATTGAATCATCAATCATTTAAATACTTTGAAGGAAGATTGAAAAGTATGATGAGTTGAGTTAAAAATAATATTTTATTTGTCAACAAATATAGAAACAGATATGCTCTTTTGGGATTATTATTTTAGAATGGACATTCAATCATCAATCATTTAAATACTTTGAAAATAGGTTTAGAGTTATCATTGCAGGAAGATTGAAAATATAATTTGAGTTATGTATTCGGTGTCTGGGGATACACCATCTTCCTTGGGAAGATATAAACAGAGTAGATTGATGTGCTGAAGTTCATATAATAATGGGTAATTATGTTTTAAAAAATTCCCGATCAAAACCTGTGGTGTGAGTGATGACCTGTCTGGGGATATGTTGGCGCCGAGTTGGCCCAATCTAGTTTTTAATGAATTTTTAAACAATGTGCAATATATTAAAATTCAAAAAGTATCTTCAAAACTATTGCAGCTATGCAATTTCTTTGGAAGTTGATATTTATCTACTTTTTAATGAACTATAACATATTCAAATTTCAAACTTGCTGCTCAATATAAAAGTGAGTAATGGCTGCTTTTATTAAGTCATAGTTGAGCAAATTGCATATATCTTGAAACAGATTTATATCATGAAATAGATTGTCCAGATACTTTCTCTTTAGCTAAGAGTTAGTCATTATTTATTATCACTAGCTAAGTGTACAACAGCTACTTTCTCATTTTTCAGCAGTTAGCATAGTGAGTAAAGGGCTGATATCTTCGAAAAGTATTGCAGCTCTGCATGTTCTTTCAAAAGTGTTGTTTACTTTTTTGTGAACTGTAACATAGCTAGGTTTCCAAGTTGTTGCTCAATCTATGAATGAGTAATTGCTACTTTTCACTTTCCAGCAGTTTTTAATTATGTACAGAAATATACATTCAGGGTAGTCCTACGTGAGTAGTATTTAATCTTATGTGACTTGTGGCTCTGTATCGTCATAGACAGACGTATTCCTCCAGATTGACCCTCTCCTGTCTATATTAACTGACCTGTTATTTATGTGGGACGATATTTATTTTACAATACACTTTGCTGTTACCTTTTGTAAATATAGAAAATACAAGTCTTTCCCATATATAGCACTTACAAACATGGAAGATTTTATGACCAACAGAATAAACTCTAGCCAAACATCTATCCACAAATGTTATGTGTTTTGTTTAAATCTAATACCCAGTCTGTTTTCAGTATTTGATCATACTTCAAAAATATCCAGTTTGTTACAGGCTGCAAATAAATAAATGTTTGTTTCATATGTTTGTTCACAGTCGGCAAAGACTAGCATCCAAAACTTAGATTTATAACAATATTCCTATGAGTTCCCAGAGTCCATATTGGAATTATTTGTAGCAGATGTCAGTAATTGTGTAGAAGCTTACCTTGTATATTTCTTTCAAGAAATTGCATCACAGTCCACATCAACTTTTATACACCATTGTTGTTCAGTCGGAAGAAGAATCATCAAGTTCATTTAGGATTTAAATCCACAGATGTCCTTTTTTGTGAAAACTTGCATATGGAGTGGAATCTATGGTATTATGAACTGAAAGTTATCTAAATTTCTGAATTGCAAAAGAACATTTATTGCAAGCTTTTTATTGTAAATAAGTTTCAGAAATAAGCATTTATGTGATACTTATTATTTATCTGTGCTAGATTTATCATAATGCCCTTAACATTTAGCATGTCTACTAAAATATTGTTCTGATGTTTATTTCATTATGTCACAGTTGCAAATTTTGGTAATTTGTAATATTGTTATTTGATTTTGGAAACAGTAAGAAATGTGGTCTTTTTAACATGTTTTGGACACTACAGGCCTCTCAACAGTGTTGGGTGTAATTGTGTATAATCATTGAAGTAACTACATATTTTTGGGCAACAGTAAGAGTAATTCCTGGGCTCATTCTCAACCTTCAACAGTACTCAAGAATGGTGGGTATAAATTTTGAGCATATTTTGGATTATGTCCATCCAACTAAACAGTTTAAACTGCTTTCTGGAAATGTGAAGCAGTACCCAGAGGGGCTTCTAATTAAGCGGCCCGTAAGGGACGCTTATTTGTTTTCACCAAAGTTCGACTGATCACCGCCGCCGCCGCAGGATTATGGTCTCCCTTGAATAACTTCTTAGCCTTTCATATTTTTCTTTCCTTGTTACCTTTCTTTAAAACTATAGGGGCGGGAAAAATTTTTGGGATACTTTGCGCAGACCTTAAGCTTTACTTAAGGTAACCTTAAGCATAAGTCCAAAACACCCCTCATCGCGTTTCGGAAAAAAGCACACACACCTGTGCTATAAAATTTATCACATACATTCTAGACCAAATTTTCAAGGTCGGAAAGGATTTTCTCATCAATCAGACCATAGATGCCTGAAAGGGAGATGTTTTATTTTCGTAAATTTTTTAAAAATGGGTACTTGGTCTGTATCTCAAAAACGGTGAGGATTTCGGCGTTTTGTTGGAATAACTTATTCAGCTACTTTTTGATAATCTTTCACATGCCGAAGTTTTAGCCCTGTATCTGCAATCTTAAGGTCGCCTAGGTCGCCTTAATGTCAAAAAAAGGGGTTTTAGCCCTCCAGTTCACTTAGTTTTTCACTTTTTTTCAGCCAAACTTGCCACATATATTAAGATTTGCCAAAAGAATATCCTGACTTTATGGTGACGTTAAACTCAAAATGTTAATGGACATATGGCCTGCTTAAAGTCATCAAATTGGAATAAAATCCTCTGGCTCCTTTTTTTTCCATTTTTTTATATCGAAATTATCACTGGTATTAAACTAGATAAAAATAATACTTATGGTCACCTTAAACTCTCAGTATGAATGGAGTTGTAGCCACCTTAAACTGAAATAAGGAGGTTTTCAGCCTCCAAGTATCTTATTGTACGAATGACCTCAGTTAAACTTTGCACACCTATAAAGGATGGCAAACCAAAGGGTTATCCTGACTTTATGGTGACCTTAAACTGTTAATATAATTTTGACCCCCCCCCCCTCCCCCCCTCCCCCTAAAGTCATAAAATTTGAGTAAAGCCGTCTGGCTCCTTTCTTTTTCCATATCTAACATATATTGATATTGAAGGGACGTTCTCATATTATGGTCACCTTAAAGTTGCAATATGAATGAAGTTGTGGTCACCTTACAGTGAAAAAGGAAGTTTCAGCCTCCAGCTATCTTATTGTTAAACTGACCTGAGCTAAACTTTATGCTCGGTTAAATTTTCTACACTTTTAAAGATGACAATAGGGACATTCTTATTTGCTTTCCACCTTAGAGTTCCAATACAAGTACAGTCATGGCCATCTTGACGTGAAAATGAGGGGTTTCCGCCCCTAACTGATCAACTGTTCAGTAACATCAGTTTAACTTGACATTGATTATACTTAAGTAACACTTTGTATAACATT
Organism: Sabellastarte sp. h YS-2021; assembly: GCA_964017235.1. Classification (NCBI taxonomy): domain Eukaryota; kingdom Metazoa; phylum Annelida; class Polychaeta; order Sabellida; family Sabellidae; genus Sabellastarte; species Sabellastarte sp. h YS-2021. The sequence goes on along the minus strand of OZ024929.1, from coordinate 173,070,513 downwards.
TCACTTAAAATTCCTGTACTTAAGAGGCTTTGGCTGTCTTAACACGATAAATATATACTTCTTGCTCCCTCCTCATTTATTTTAGCACTTTTTAAAACCACACCTGGCATATGTATACTTCAAAAATATTTATGCTCACTTTAACTTGACATTGATTATTCTTAAGTAAGATTTTGTATAACGTTTCATTTAAAATTCCTGTACTTAAGAGCCTTTGGCCATCTTTACATGATAAATATATACTTCTTGCTCCCTTCTCATTTATTTTAACACTTTTTAAAACCTCACCTGGCATATGCATACTTAAAAATATTTATGCTATCTGGCAAACCTAATCTCTTAGTGTTTATGATGTTATGACATCTTTAAAGACAAAAATGAGGTATTTATGATGCACTGACGTGGTTATTGACATATTGTAACTGATCAGTGTTGGAATTGTGGGGATATAACTTTTTCTTTTTGGAAAAAAGCTTTAATTTATTCAACTTTTCTTTTGCAGAAGAAGTTGAGGATGTAGGTACTTGTTCGAAATTCACTTGTTCACATAGACTATGTAAATTGGTCAAATTTATAGACTTGACTTCTTTCAGAATATAAGATGACTGTAAAAAAGCACTCTCTCATAAACAATTTTTCTTGCACAGTATTTTATGTAGCTCCAACTAAGTGGAAATGAATGAGTTGTCTCTTTCTGCTTCCTCCTCAAACTCTGTATTTGCTTTGGTGTGATATCTATCTAGAGTTACATTCATGAAAGTCTTTCTAACCAGAAAGAACCCCCCCCCCCCCCCCCCCCCAACTCTCCTTTAGTGCACTAACATGCAGGTGAAAAAAGATTTGCCTCTATATGTGGGGGGTGGGGGTGGATGGAGGGAGAGTGGGTATTAGTGTGGTTTAGATGATAGATAGAGATATAAATATATGTGTGTGTGCACTTCATGGAAACTAAAAAGTCTAGCTGTTTATGCTGTTCTTTAGAATGTGTATTGTTTTCTTTTACTTTCTTCCATTTTGTGTGACACTTGTACATTTAAATAAAATTAAGCTCAAGTTGGAAATGAATTTTGGAAATTTTAATGCATTAATATTCCTCAGATCATGCACTAAATCACTTATAACTTGAAAAGTCTTGTGTTTAGAGCATTTTGTTCAAATATGTTATTTTTCCATAACCTTAAGCATTTTTCATAAAAACCAGTCATCGCATTTTGGGAAAAAGTGCACACACCTGTGCTATAAAATTTATCACGTACATTCTACACCAAATTTAGAAGTCTGTAGTGTTATGATACTTGAAAGAACTTTTTTTTTCTTAGGAGGTATTTTTCCTGGTTACAAATTATTCAGGAGGCATTCATTCTAGGAGGTATATTTCCTAGGAGACATGTTTTCTAGGAGGCATTTTTCCCGCACATCGGACATACATTCTTTTGCGAAGTAAATTTCACACCTACAATTTCTCTTCTGCCAAGCTGTGGTCGTTCTTTCATTTGTTAAATATAGTAACATACACAATCCAATAAACTTTACATTTTCTATTCCTTATCATGCATATCTTGACATCTTTTACAGGTTACTTCGCACTTTTTCATCAGGGCCGCTTCGTTTTTGTCAGCAAAAACCTTTTTCTAGTTTTTTTTTTGCTAAATGTTTTATTGTATATGTCAAAGTACAAACTGCATTAAATAGAAATATAGCATCTGCATAGGGGATGTAAAATTTGTGGAAAAGAAAATAGAGAAAAAGTAACACATAAAAATTTAGGTCACTGAATGTGACTGAGTATGAAGTTTTACTCCTGGTTTTATTAATATAAACAGTAATTTAATTGCTAGATCCTGGTGTGCTAGTTTTGTTTCTGAACAAACTTGACCTTTTTCGCATGCCTAATTACTGTGCTAAAGCTCTGAAATGTACCCTCTTGTGTAGAATAGTTAAAGTACGTGTGTGTGGTGCCTGTAGAATCAGCTGAACAGTATTCAACTGAAATAGTGCTATGTTACATCTGAGGTGCTCTTTCTCCACATAGGAGAGTATGTATCACTGCTCATTATAAAGACAATGGTGTCGTGTAACAATTAACCAGTGGAATGATGTATTTAGTGCCAGTTACCTATCATACACACCCTGTTGTTCAGCTTATAAATAGTTTCACTGTATGTATTGTACCTATGTCATGTACACTTTTTGCTTTAAAAGCTTGAGTCTAATATTTTGTTGTGTCATTTGTTTTATTCATTTTACACCCTTTTGCAAAAAGGGTATTGAAGGTGTAATGTATGTGTGGCATGATGCTACAGTTATATTGAATGTTGCCAGCAAAATTATGTGTAAAATTGTAATTATTGTAAAATGTACATGTTGTCTCACCAACATTTCTTTAAAATGATAACCTCATGCCATGTTTATAAAGATTTTGTTATGGTATTTGACTATGATGTACTTCAGTTGTTTCAAATTTGTGTAGTTTAACAAGTTTAGCTCAAGTAAATACCTGTGTAATGGAGGACATATCTGTCATATCTTATCTGACTTTATATTGAGTAATTCAGTGAAATACAATGTGTTTTAGTCTGTTTGTGTTGAAATTCAACTTAACAAGCTCAAAGATATGATGAATGATAACTTTTTAAAAATGCTGATTTTTCAGTTGTTATGAACAATGTTAAAATTTGATACTTTCTTTTAAATGTTGAAATCTAGAAGCTCTGCTGGATACTACTGGCATTTATTATCCACTCAAGGCCATATTTCTCAAATTAGTGGGAAATGCAGACTGGGGCATATTTCTTTACATGTCACAGCACATAGTGTAACTTTTCTACACCTTTATTATGTAATGTTTAGAGTTTTTGATAAGCTTATAGTGTATGTGTGGTTGCACAATTATTGTCTTTCACAGTTCTGTCCTTTTTGAACTGTCAAATAAAATTGAAAAATAATCATGGTACTTTTTCATTCCCATCATGTGATACATCAACACCAACCTTTTTCCTGTATGACTCCCTGGAGCTGTAAAGTAGTATGGGTGATGTTTCAGACCCATTCCTTTCATCTTTTTGAAAAGGGAGAACATGGATGAAGTACAAACCCATTCCTTTTATTAATATGAAAATTATTAAGTTGGATTTTGTAGTAGTTTGTCGAGAAGCTGAAAAAACTTGCTAAATTATAATTCACAATTCACAGCTATCAAATTATGCTTGTATTTAGTTTTGGGGAGGTCTGTTGTGGCAAGAAATGCCTTTACAGAAGAAGTTTATTGAACCAAAGGTCAAAGTGGGGGTTTATGTCCCTTTCCACAGGTAAGTTAATATTGGGACAGACCCTCAGTGAAACCCATGTTTGCCAAGAGCAGGGGTACAAACCCATAGAACTGAGAGCCAAGTCATAAAAAACACTTGTTATCTCCCACCGGGCTTTAGCCAGGGAGGGAAATTATAAAATGCGTCGTGTGTGTGTGCGTGCATTAGTGTCTCCAAAACTACTACAGCTACCGATTTTTTTGTAAATTATTTGTCCTAATGAATTTTTATGTACTTGAAATTTTTGGGGTTTTGTAGACTTAGGCTACTTTGTCCTTAACTATAAGATGGCATAGAGTTTGGGGTTCCATTGCGTGCCATAAGTGAGTAATAGCTATTTTCTTATTTGTAGCAAAATAATGATAGAAGTAAATGTCAAATATCTTAAAAAGTATTAAAGTTAGGCAAATCTTTTCAAATATATTATTCATCTAGTTTTTGATAAGCTATCACATAGTAAAGTTTCAGACCTGTTGCACATTGAATAGCTGAGTAATAGCTACTTTGAAATTTTTACTATTGAGTAAAGCCTTTGTAACTCAAAAGCTATTGCAGTTACAGTATTTTCCTAAAATATATTGTTCAGCTACTTTGCAGTTACAGTATTTTCCTAAAATATATTGTTCAGCTACTTTGTCCTTAACTATAGGATGGCATATAGTTTGAGGTTCCTTTGTATGCCATAAGTGAGTAATAGCCATTTTCTTATTTGTAGCAAAATAATGACAGAAATAAATCTCAAATATCCTAAAAAGTATTAAACTTAGGCAAATCTTTTCAAATATGTTATTCATCTAGTTACCCCGGGGTATTGTTTTCAATGCTGTATCTCAGAAACTGTAAGGTGTAGGAAGTTGATACCTGGTAGGGACATTGGTTAGGATGTGTAGGTGTGCAACGTCATGGTCTGACCTTGATTTGACCTTTGACCTTGCCGTAGTGACCTTGAGTTCGAAAATCTTGTCCGGGCTATATCTCGGAAACCATAAGGTGTAGGAAGTTGATACTTGGTAGGGACATTGGTTAGGGGGTGTAGGTGTGCAACGTCATGGTCTGACCTTGATTTGACCTTGATGTAGTGACCTTGACCTATAAAATCTTGTCCGGGCTATATCTCGGAAATGGTAAGGTGTAGGAAGTTGATACTTGGTAGGGACATTGGTTAGGTGTAGGTGTGCAATGTCATGGTCTGACCTTGATTTGATCTTTGACCTATAAAATCTTGTCCGGGCTATATCTCAGAAACGGTAAGGTGTAGGAAGTTGATACTTGGTAGGGACATTGGTTAGGGGTTGTAGGTGTGCAGCATCATGGTCTAACCTTGATTTGACCTTTGACCCTGTCGTAGTGACCTTGTAACAGATGGAATTTCATCAAGTGAGCCACAGACTTTGCTCCAACACCACACATAAGCATTCATTGAATGTATTACCACTTCTGTATGCATGGTAATATTCAAAACATCTAAACCTTAATTCGGCCATGCCAGATGTAGATAAAGAGTACATGCATCATCTTTCTCTTAGACATTTTTTTTCTATTTAAACATTGTTTGGACCTTTATATAACTGACAGTGCTCTGAAAGTATCCTGATCTTTGTACTGATACAGTACTTCTATATCTCATGGTGTTAAAAATATTTCCCTAGGCTGTGGGGCACGGGCATCTATGATGCTAATTTTTTTGATAAGCTATGACATAATAAAGTTTCACATTGAATAGATGAGTAATAGCTACTTTGAAATTCTTACTATTGAATAAAGCCTTTGTAACTCCAAAACTATTGCAGTTACAGTATTTTACTAAAATATGTTGTTAAGCTACCTTGTCCTTAACTATAAGATGACATATAGTTTGTGGTTCCATTGCATGTCATAAGTGAGTAATAGCTGTTTTCTTATTTGTAGCAAAATAATGACAAGTAAATGTCAAATATCTTAAAAAGTATAAAAGTTAGGCACATCTTACCAACTATGTTATTCATCAAGTTTTTGATAAGCTATGACATGGTAAAGTTTCAGACCTGTTGCACATTGTATAGCTGAGCAATAGCTACTTTGAAATTCTCACTGTTGTAACGCCAAAACTATTGCAGTTACAGTATTTTCCTAAAATCTATTGTTCAGCTACTTTGTCCTTAACTGTGAGATGATATATAGTTTGGAGCTCCTTTGCATATAATAAATGAGTAATAGCTATTTTCTCATTTGTAGCTAAATAACAGAAGAAATAAATGTCAAATAAGTTTTAACGTTAGGCCAATCTTTTCAAGTATGTTATTCATTGAGTTTTTAATAATATATCTTTTACTTTTAGCTTATTGTATCCACCAAAGCTATACTCATTTTGGCAAGGAGTAACTCACTTGTAATTTCAAAATTCTTCAATGTATAGGTTTTTTATCAAATATGTTGTTCAGCTACTTTTTGATGTTCTGTGCCATGGCAAATTTTCAGAGCTATAGCTCCACAGCTGAGTAATAGCTGCTTTGCTATTTTCCTAATGAGTAAATCGCTTGTAACTTCAAAAGTATTAAATTTAGAGGTTTTTTTATCAAATATGTTGTTCATCTACTTTTTGATGTTCTGTGTCATGACGCATTCTCAGAGCTGTAGCTATAATGCCAACTGAGTAAAAGCTACTTTGACATTTTGTCACTGAGTAAGTCACTTTTAAGTACAAAAGTATTCAGTATAAAGGTTTGCTGTGAAATATGTTATCCTTAGGGCACTAAGGAGTACTCCTGTAAGACCTCTCAAAAATTTAGACTTGTCCGAAATTCAGCTGCCATTTTGAATTTTGGCGCAAATGGAAAATCCGTTTATTTTGAGAACCTTAAGAGATGGAGTGACTTTGGGCAAATTTTGTACACCAAGGTACTAAGGACTACTCCTGTAGTACCTCTCAAAAATTTAGACTTTTCAAAGTTCTGGCCGCCATCTTGAATTTTTGCGGAAATGGAAAATGTAACTTATCGCGAAAACTGTAAGAGATAGAGCGATTTCGGGCAAATTTTATACCCTCAGGGTACTAAGGACTACTCCTCTAATTTAGACTTTCCTGATTTTTGGCTGCCATCTTGAATTTTGGCAGAAATAGAAAATCTCGAAAATTGTAAGAGATAGAGCAATTTCGGGCACATTTTGGACTACCAGGGTAGTAAGGACTCCTCCAGTAGGACATCTGAAATGTTTGGACTTTTTCGAATTTTGGCCGCCGTCTTGAATTTTGGCGGAAGTGGAAAATGTCATTTATCTCAGAAACCGTAAGAGATTGAGTGATTTCAGCAAAATTTTGGGTACAAGAGCTACTCATCTTGTCTCTAAAAGTATTGCAGATAGGCATTTTTTCCAAATTAGTCATTCACATACTTTTGGGTATCTACTACATAGTGAAGTTGCACAACTTTAGCTCTTTGCATAGCTGAGTAATAGCTACTAAAATGAGTAAATACCTTTTATCTTTAAAAGTATTGCAGATAGCCAATTTCTTCTAAATAAGTCATTCACTGTAATGGTGAAGAGTTTAAATGAAACTCTTTAATTATTAATAATCCTTAAAGTCATTCACCTACTTTCGGTGATCTATCACATAGTGAAGTTGTAGAACTGTGACTCTTTAGATGGCAGAGTAACAGCTACTAAAAAGAATAAATATCCATATCTCTAAAAGTGTTACAGATAGGCAATTTCTTCTAACTAAGTCCTTCACCTACTTTTGGGTGATCTACTACAAAGAACTGTAGCTCTTTGGATAGCAGACTAATCCCACGGTCTTTGGATTATACAAAAAAATAAACACAAGTCTAGCTCTTTAACTAGCTGAGCTAAAGGGGAATCCGGAAGCCCAAGTGTTAACAGAACTGATATATGTGACGATATTATATAACACCTCTGCAAGAAAAGACCTGTTCTCAGATCTTACATGATTGCATTACTTGGCTGTGAGAGCAGAGAATCTTTAGCCATTCCAACATGTGCAGTATGGAGAAATTATTGATTTCTTTCTGCAGGGATTCGATCCAGTCTTTCGATAACAATGTGGTCACTCAAAAATGGATCAATCTTTTTTTTTCAAAGTTGGTACACATGTTAAGGGTGGCCAAAGGAAGATCCCTATTTTAAGGTTACCTTAAACTCTCAAGAATATATAAGTTATGGCCACCTTAAGTCTAAAATGGACCTATGGAGACTTAAAGCTTTTAGGTGACAAACTATGAGGCCCATCTGACTAAATTTTTACCTTAGAACATATTAATGTATTCTTCTTACATATGCCAAATATCAAGGCTTTATGCCGAGGATAAATTTGTGTTTGAGGCCCATAAAGACCCCACTTAGTGCTTTTTGGCTACATGTTTTGCATATTTTGCCATATAATTTTTAAGTGGTAATTCTGATAAGTCTCACACTGTACTAGATGTAATTTTTATATATAATCTTTGTGAAAAATTTGTGGCCTGTAGGTTTATCTATGAGGTCACCTTAAAGGCTCAAAATTGCCCACAGAGGCCCAATTTATGGACTTTTTGCCCTTTTTTAGCCCTGTAGCTTTCAAACTATGTCTCTCATCTAGGCGAAATATCATCTAAGAATATATTAATATGTTCTTTTTACATGTGCCAAAAATCAAGGCTTTAAGTAGACATTTAACCTGTGTATGAGGACCATGAACACCCCCAAGAGACCTTTCTTGACATAAAAATTCAACTTGGAAATGGTAAGACCAACAAGTCTCAAACTGTATTAGATATGACTTCTATGTGATATCTTTGTGTGTGGGAAATTTGAAGTCTGAAGCTTTGATTTTCACATTGAGATCTCTAAAATGCCCACAGAGACTCAACATATGGACTTTTTGCCACTTATCAGCCCTATGGCTGTCAAATTATATGACAGATAGTGCTGTAATCTCATCTGGGAATACACTGTTATGTTCTTTTTACATGTGGCAAAAAATCAAGGCTTTTAGTCGACATTTAACATCTGTAGGAGAACCATAGACACCCACCCGAGTGACTTTTTTCATATTTTTCAGAAATGTTGCCCCGTAATTTGGAAAGGGTAAGTGTGACAAGTCTCAAACTGTAGTATGTATAATTTCTAAATTTTATGTTTGTCCATGAAAAGTTTAAGGTCTGTAGTTTAAATCCTAGAGTCACTATAAAGACTTTAAAATTCCCACAGAGACCCTCCTATTTAATGGATTTTTGGCCACCTTTAAGCCATGTAACTGTCGAACTATGTGGCTCATAGAGCTGAAATTTCATCTTGGAATATATTAATATGTTCTTTTCCAAAAAATCAAGGCTTTAAGTAGACATTTAGCCTGAACATGAGGCCCATAAATGCCCCACCTGAGTGACCTTTTTCCTACCCTTTTCACATACTTTGCCCTGTAATTTGGAAATGGCAAGTTTGACAAATCTCAAGCTGTATTCAGTCCCCACCCCAAGACAGTAAAGACACAACTGCGGGTACTCTTTATTATTATACATAACATAAGTAAATACAGTATATCTAAGTATTATGTACAAATCAGTAAAAGTTACACATAAAACTCAAGTTAAGATACATAAAATTTATCGTTTAGCAAGGCTGCACAGTGATCATTACTATGGATGACAGCCACTGGATAATTAAAATAGTGATTTATGAACTGTGACTAGCATCATTTAAGGTAAAGTTCAGAGTTCATAGTTCATACATGTTACAATCAAGGTCACAATTCAAGTTTGAAAAAAGGTTATACAAAAGTTATGACCTATTGACCCCTGTGGTGACCTTGAACCCCAGCAGAAGGGGAGGCTTGAACTTGCTAAACAGCAGGGAGACATGTTTTTACAAATTGTCAAAATTTAGAGCAAAGGTGAATCAAGCCCCCCTAAACTGGTCAAGGAGGAAGGGACCCCCAGAGTTTACAGAAATTAACCTAAAACTTTTTAAAATTTCCTGAAGATAAAACAATATCAAGAAGACAAGAAACCCTCAAGCCCAACTTAGAAGGTAGCATCATAAAGCATTTATTGACAAGGCTAGATCCTTAGCTAGAGTTTCCCCTGATGAATGGTCTGACTGTATATAGCGCCACACACAGTCCGAAGGCCATGTACCGTGTCTCTTGATGTCCTGAATAGGGACATGTGAATGGAAGGCCAGAGTTGCTCCAGACTTCCTAAGGTCATGAAAAGTAAAATAGTTGGATGGAAGATCCAGTGCTATGTTGATTCGTTTAAAGAATTTTCTGACACGAGAATCAGTCATAGGATTCAAACCCTGTTGTGAGGGTAGTTGCAATAAGGACGAATCAGCAGACATGGGATATAATTTAAAGATGGCTTTGAGGGCCCTGTAAGGGCAAATAATCTTGTTCTTGAGCTTAGGGAGTGTAAGACATTGAACCTTGTCCCTGGTCGGAATTGTCTTAGACCACTTTATTAAGACCTTAGCATATTTTTTGGTGAAGAAAACATGCTGACCAGTAAGGTGTCTGGTGGGATCGAAGCCAGTAAGTGCATGAGGTGCCAAATTTGAAAGTCGTAAGAAGGCAAAGAAGCCTAGGAGCAAAGCAGCTCTATAGATCAGTCCAGAGGTGAAACCCTCACACATCTTGGAAATCTCTATTAACCATGGAATGGTAATGACATTATTTGACTTGACCTTCAAAGGTCTGTTGATTTTAAGCGCCCTGAGGAAGTATTTGACCTGGGGGTGATCTAAGACCTGAAAAGGTAAGTCATACAGCACACAATTGGCCTTTATGGCTGACACATAATTTGCCACCATACAATACAAACAAGAATTGACAACTAAATATTCAAGAAATGATAAAACCACTTTGACATTTACATTGACAATACAAGCTTTTGTGTAGATGCAGAAGGCCACAAAAGTCCTGAACATGGAGGCATATGCAGAACGTGTCTTGGGTCGAAAGGCCAAGTGCAATCTCTCAGCAGCTTTTGATGATAATGAATTCAACACCACATTTCCTACAACACAAAGTGCAGTACCTTAGAACATAATAATAGCATAGGCCCCTGCCAACAGAAGGGCTAACTGTATAATGTTATTAATTGACAATGACCCATAACACAGGCCCCTGCCATACAAGGCATAGCACACTTTAGTTTAACACATACATCACCATCACATAGTGATAAATTAACATTTGCAAAAACTGGATCTAATTCCAGGAAACATGATAATGATTAACAATTTACAATTCTGGATCTAGCTCCAGAAGCTGATAAGACACACTCAACCATATAGGTATGCTAACTTGTGAATGTAACCATTGTGTGTTCTATTGAACCTTGCCATCTAGATAACACATCAGCCACTCTGTTATCAATCCTCCTGATATGGGCATATTGCAAGTCTATATCAGCCAATGCAGATTCAAACCATATGTTGCGCGCACAGGCTGTCAAATATGGATCTCTAGTCTTGCCACTTTATAGCACAGTGACCACAGCTTCGTTGTCACAACGTATGAGTACTTTACGTGATGCCCACTGGAATTTAAACAGTCTTATGGCTATGAGAATGTTCACCATCTCTAAGTGTATTATGGTCCAGTTTCGAAAACCTCTTTCGATGGGCAGGTGATAGACAAAATTGCCAGATCTGCCCCCAAAACCTGTAAGACAGGCATCCACTTTGAGAGTAACATCCACTTGCCTGTGGTCATACAACGAGATTCCATTATAAGTTGGCAAGAACTTTGCAAACCACCTCAGGTCTCTCTTAATTTCAGAAGTCAACCTAATCTTTTGGCACCCATGGCAAGATCTAAGCAGATCCAACATTTGGTTGAGAAAAATGTGGGCAGGCTTGATACATTTGTGGACGTAGAGCAAGAGACCCAAGATGGATTCCAACTGACGCTTTGACGCTACGTCCTTGCCCAACCAGTGACGCACCGCCTGTGTGATATCTTGCAACTTTTCAGAGGGTATTGAGAGGGTGCCTTTGACGGTATCTATGAGAATGCCTAAACACGTCACTTGCGTTGAGGGAGGTACCAGTTTATTCTCACTGATGGTGAGTCCTAGCTCACCCATAAGTTCAGTGAGAGCATTATATGATGCCCACGCAATGCTGGGAACGCCCATCCCGACGTAATCGTCAATATAGTCGACCATAATGTAACCTTTCTGATGCATCATGTACCTGACGGCGTTGCTCAAACGTTAAAAAATTTGGCTGCCGTGGCGTGTCCTGAACGGAACGCCCTGCCACTCTAAACCCAACAAATCATAATCGCCAGGGTCGATCTTGACTTGTCTGAATGCATGACTGACGTCCACCTTGTATAGAAGCGCCCCACGACCTATGTTTTTCAGCTGTCTGGTAATATCATCCACCGTGGGGAAGGTGAGGGAAAATGTACTACCAAGGTAAGATGTTTTGTCTATTCCAGCGTTAACTGACACCCTAATGGGCCAACTGAGATCAATAATGACGCGACGTCGATCAGAATTGGGCTTGGCCCTAGTCATGCAAGGTGAACAATGACCTAAAGGTATGGGATGTTTGTCAAAGGGACCTAGGAGGGCATTGTATTTCTTCTCCTCCTCAATGTAGGCATTTACATTATTGGGGAATTCTGTGACAGATTTATGATTGCCTTGTTCATGAATCAATTCATAAGATCTATTGTAGTCCAAAGGGAAGCCAAATTGGATAAGGTGAATCAACTGACGGTCCCAGTAACCTTGTAAATGCTTTTCCCATGCCTCAACATTGAGTTGTGAATCAACTGGGAATCTGGCTTGCATGAAATTTGGTTTGTTGGTGGATCTTAGAATTTCATGTATTGTAAAAGGGGGCCTACCCATGACATTACTTGTATATTCTGTATCTGGCAATAATTGCTCATCAATTGGGACAAAGCCAAAGTCAGACTGATGATGCCATGTGTTATATATCTCTGTGTCGACTTTGTCAGTGTTTTCAGACAAGTTTAACTGATTTGCATGCAGAATAGAATTGACAAACTTATCTGCAACCCCTGCATAGTTGATATCATAAATTGGGTGAAATTCCCCCTTTGTGTTATTTTCATTACTTACATTACCTTTGCCCAGGTTTCCATTGGTGCAAACTGCAGAATTTCCAACTACAGCAACAGGACACTTACCTTCCCTCCCAGGGGTGTATATCACCTTAGCTGCACTAATGGGCTGGTGTTCAAACCTGATATCTGATATACTCATGCCCACACTTGCCCCCTGAGAAGATATGGCCTTAGCTGTCGGATCTGAGTCACCCTGGGCCCCTTTAGGTAAGACCTGACAAGCATCCAATGAATCATACACGCTTTGATTTAAACCATGATCAGCACCATCATTGGAGGATACAGGCTTCACATTCGGGAGTGCTTCACATGTGTCCTTCCCGTTACCTGATTCACATACCGAAGTGTGCTTCACATTATCACATTGTGTATTACAACCAGCATTTACGTGACAAACTTCACGTCTAACTGGAGGCTTCACATTGCAATCAGTGTCACATGTAGGATTCACATTAGCCCGATAGGTACTACTAAAAACCACTGGCTTCACATTTGCTTGTGTGTAATACTCTTTATGTTTCCTAGCCATCAAAGCCTCAATATGGGCTGCATTCACACTAGAGTTATATATGAATCTTGTGCGTTTACAATTCTTACCAAGCAATAAATCTGAATTTGAACCACAGATGACACTGATCTTACAAGCAGCATTGTTTGACACATTTGCAACATTTGACATACTGGTGACAGTTGTACTACTGCCCCTCTCTGTACAGCTGCCCCATCCTAACGATGAGCAGCTGCCTGCTCGTTTTTTGACTGGTTACTCTTAGTGAGACAATTTTTTTCAGAGTGACTGAGTTGTTTACCTAGTGTCAGACAGAAGGTACATATGTGCTTATTCAAATGACCATTGACCTCGTGATCTCTCTGATGAGAGCAAGAATTTGACTGAAAGCTTTTACAGAACCAGGGCTTCTTTTCTGCCCTTGCCCAATTTTGCTTACTTGAAGGGACATGTTTTTGAGCATGAGCTCTGCGTACCCGGTCTATCCTTTCAGTATCCTCCCACCTAAGAGACCCCCTCTCCATCTCACATAACAAGACCGCATGAGCGGCCTTCGCTCCCTGCCAGGAGAAATCCGTGGCATCTTCCATTAAGTCTCCTAAGTACGAGATCATTATGTCTTTTCTGGAATCAGATTTTTCTTCGAGTACATTGCGACAGATAATTGGTCATACCCTACTCTTTGACGATTAATCCCACCCAAGATCGCCGCCTCATGGGGCCAGTGTACCTTATGCCTGACTTTGACATCAATATCACCACCTCTCTGAGATTTGTACTTTAATTTACCTGCAGAGTGTGAACTTTGACTAAGGTCCCTCAATCTCTTGTCAACTTTACGTTGTAGGTGCCTAGACTTTAATAACTCAAGGGAGGGTTCATCACTGTCGTCCGAGGACAAACTACTTAATACAGATACTGTTTTCTTACTTTTACAAGCCTTAATACTTTGAAGAAATCTGTCTGTACTTAACTCTCGTTTCTCTGGTGTGGAGTGCCTGTCTGTTGTTGAAATCCGCTCCTCTACTTGATCCAACCGCTGTGTGACCTTCTGGAGTTGCTGTAGAATTTCCAGCTGCAACAGCTGTCCGTCTCCCTGAGCCCCTGATGTGGACTGAGAAGCAGGTGTACTTCCTGCAACGGCAGCATCTCGTAAATGTTCATTCACAGTTCCTTCTTGCTTCTTCCTTTGGCACTTTTTCCCAGTAGGCAGTAGATGCCTCGTCTTGCAACTCTTGCACATTTGTTTATTGTCTGGCATGGTGAATTTTATATATTTTCATGTATTCAATGAATATATTGTCAATGTTACTGAAACACACAATACAGGCGCCCCTGGCGCTAAGATCCAGTGTCCTAATGTCAAATCCAGGCTACATATATTCAACCAAATGACGAAAACATGGCAGGCGCCATGCAAATAGGAAATAATATAGGTTAGACAGTCCCTTTGACGAGACTATATAGAGCCTGAGGTTGACAAGATGACACAAAATCTATATAACTCCACTGACAATCAATCAGTCCACTTAGTTCAATAGTTCAATCAATATCATTATATGGTCCATTCACTGTGTTGAATGCATAACATAAAACTTGAAAATAAAAAACTTGTTGCATGATAAATGACCATTCAGTATTCACATATGTACAAATTAAAAGCCTAAAATAAATCTAAAAACAAATAAAATGTATCTCTTTCCAAAACTTTTTTCCATGTTTGCCCTTCCAGTGTCAAATATAAAGTGACCCTCAATTGAATTGCAGGACAGGGGTAAAGTTTCTAGCCAATCATCTTACTTTGTTATGTTGTTGACAAGGGAACTGAGCACAAACCCAGAAAACCCCAGATTGGGTTTTTATAGTATAAACCAAAGAGCTCTGGTCTGGTATCCATGACCCAAATTAAAGTACCCACCAACTAACAACTGCCTTGAGGCTGGACTGACACCTGGTTCGCCTGCACGCACGAAGCGAAGATATAACTTTTTTGTAAGAAATTTGAGATCTGTAGCTTAAGTTTAGGATCATTTTAATGGCTAAAGAGCCCATAGGGACCCAATTTGTGAACTTTTTGTCACTTTTTAAGCCCTGTAGTTGTCAAACTATATGTCTAATTTTTTTTTTACCTGAAATCACATATGAGAATATATTACTGTAATATGTTCTTTTACTTGTGCCAAAAATCAAGGCTTTAAACTGACATTTAACTTGTATATTACACCCATAGGGTGACTTTTCTGCTACAGTTTTTCACATATTTTGCCTTCTAACTAGAAATGTATGTTAATATAACTCCATCATTTGTCAATGAGAATTAAATTTTTCAAAGGAAGGCCTCATCAATCAACTTTTTGGACACAACAGTCAAATTCAATCAAGAGAGGGAATTAATTACTACCCTCTTCAACAAACCTACTGACACTCACTTATATCTACACTATACAAGTGCCCACCAGCATAGTATCCTCACCAAAGGACCCTATAGCCAGTACTTAAGACTAAGGCATATTTGTTCTTTAGATGAAGACTTCAAAGCTAATGCTTAACAACTCACTGGGTACTACTTCAAACGAGGGTACCCCATCAGCTCACTGAAGAAACACTTCCAGAGAGCCAGTGTATTCACTCAAGATCAATTACTTAAGGTTAAATCCAAATCTGAATCCTCTAGGCCAGTTATGGTTACCAATTTTAGTCCTAGGAATCTAAATGTGTCTAAATTGATTAGGGACAATTGGAATATTATCCAAAACACGGAAGAATTAAATCAAATCTTCCCTGAAAAACCAATCATGGGCTTTAGAAGACTCACAAATCTCAGGGATAAATTGACATCTGCCAAAATTAGATACCCCCATGGAAAAACCTTTGGCACCTAGGGGGGGGCACGGTGACAGAGTGGTAACACTCTCCCCTCCCACCTCTGAGGCCGGGGTTCGATTCCCGGCATGGCCTCAAGTGGGAAAGCTGGTAGTTGCTTGCCGTTGGTCGGCAGTTTACAGTACAGAACCATAACGAACTATATATACTGGTTTCCTCTGCCCTTCCAACTACCCATCGTGATATGACCTGTACAGTGTTGAAAGCAACGTAAAGCCCCAAATAAATAAAATAAATAAAAAACTTAATATATTTGTGTGAGGGAGTGTCATCTTATTGCACGCCTAACCCAGGTGCCTCCTATCTCTTATCTGTGTTAGTGGACATCAGATGGATCACAGGACAGATCACAGGACAGATTATTGAATACAGTGGACAAACTTTACCGTCAGTTACAGTGGCCAGGTCAGATTGGTTTCATTATTGTATCATTGTGTGTACTGTTGAAAGCATACCAGTTGACTGTAATCTTTATTTTTAATTGATAAATAAATTTGTTAAGTTAAACTTTTTCTCTTTTCCTGTTGCAACTTAAAGGCAACCGGTAATTGCTACCGCACTTGTCCATGACCGTAACAGGAAAATTGGGGGCTCGTCCGGGATCTAACCATTTGATCCAGCCATTCAGTTAACAGTTGCAAAATTCATTTGATTTAACAATTTGTTACAGTCAGCAGTGCTCAACATGGCTAGTGCTAAAGGGTTTGTACAGTCACCATCCATGGAAGTTCTAGAAACTTTTAAAAAAGATATGTTAATGCAAATAGCACAAGAGTTACAGTTAGAGGTAAAAAGGTCAAGACGTAAGCATGAGCTTAAAAGGCTTATTGTTGAACAGTTAGTTGATGAAGATGTTTTACCTGATAGTTGTTTAGAAGTGTATAAGCATCTACCAATGGACCCTTCTGGGCAATATGAGATCAGGCGATTAGAAATCGAAAGAGAGTTAAGGCTCAAAGAGCTTGAAGCTCAGCAAAGAAAAGAAGAGCTTGAAGCTCAACAGTGGAAAGAAGAGCTTGAAGCTCAACAAAGAAAAGAAGAGCTTGAAGCTCAAACTCAACAAAGAAAAGAAGAGTTTGAAGCTGAACAATGAAAAGAAGAGCTTGCACTTAAACATGAGAGAGAAATGAAAGCTTTAAAACTAAATGCTCGTCGAATTGCCCATGAAGAGTCCATTGCTACTAAATTTGATTTGGGTAAAAATGTGCAACTGGTACCACCTTTTAATGAGTCAGAGGTCGATAAGTACTTTCAGCACTTTGAGAGATTGGCTCAAAATTTGAGATGGCCTACAGACCAGTGGCCTTTGTTGCTGCAAAGTGTTTTGAAGGGGAAGGCCCAAGAGGCATGTACAGCTTTGCTGATTTCTGAATGTGTGAACTATGATTGTGTGAAAAATGCTATTTTGAAGGCATATGAATTGGTACCAGAAGCATATCAGCAAAAAGTCAGAAATTATCATAAAAAAGAAAGTCAAACTCATGTTGAATTTGCGCATGAGAAAGAAGTGTACTTTGACAGATGGTGTAATTCTAGGGAAGTAGGTACAGACTTTGAGAAACTTAGGCATGTCATTTTGATTAAAGAGTTCAAAAGGTGTGTTCGTGATGACATTAAAACCTCTCTAGATGAACAGAAAGTTGAAAATTTGGCAAAAGCAGCAGCTTATGCTGATGACTATGCGCTGACTCACAAGTCCACTTTTAACAAGAGTAGATCCTTTGTTTCCACTAAAAAGTCTCATCCTGAAGTAGGCAGGAAATCGGAAAATGTAGCTCCAGAAAAGAGTTCAGATAAGGGTCAAACCTCAAATCAGACAATGAGTAAGGATAGGAAACCTCAATCCTTTGCTCCTGTGTGCCATTACTGTAAAAAACCTGGGCATGTTATATCTGACTGTTGGCTCTTAAAGAAGAGAAAAGAAAAGGAGACAATGCCCAATGCCTTTGTGTCTAGCAAATCTAACTGACATTCAAATCCCAATAGAACAGAATCTATTATTGGTTTAGACAAGTCTGAGATTATTAGGGAGGAGTTCAAACCTTTTGTGTCTGATGGTTTTGTATCCTTAGAAAGTAGTTCCAGTCAGGTCCCCATTAAGATATTAAGAGACACTGGGGCTACTCAGTCCTTACATTTGGAAGGTGTATTGCCATTGAGTGTCAGCACTTCTACTGGTGAGAGTGTTATTGCTCAAGGTATTTAAGGAGGATGTGTGAATGTTCCCTTACATAAAGTCAACTTAGTATCAGACTTAGTTACTGGTTCTGCTGTTGTGGGTACCAGGCCCACTTTATCCATTAAAAGGGTATCTTTGTTATTGGGAAAAGATCTAGCAGGTGGAAAGGTGGTGGCTGATCCTAAGGTTTCTTCTAAGCCAATCACTTTGGTTAGCACTGAGAAATTAGAAGAGGTTATACCTGGTATTTTACCTTCCTGTGCTGTGACTCGAGCTATGGCTAAAAAAGCCCAAGAAGAACCGAAAGATTGTAAACAATCTACAGATGTCTTAGTTGATTTGTCAGATACATTCTTGACCAACTATGACCATGATGTGCAGAATCATAGAGATACTGACCCTAAGGCTAGGACAGACTCTGAAAAACAGACCCAATAGATGGTCCAGATGTATCACTTTCAAAATCAAAATTGATTTCAGAACAGGAAAATGACCCTGAGTTAGCTCCTCTATTCAAGTTGGTCTTGCCACCAATAGAGCTAGATAAGGTCCCTGTAGGCTATTATGTCCAAAATGGTGTGCTTATGCAAAAGTGGAGGCCACCAAATGTCCCTGCATCTGAGGAATGGTCAGTAGTACACCAGATTGTTGTGCCAAAAGTGTACCAAAAGAATGTGGTTCGTGAGTCTTCAATGGGTGGCCATTTAGGCATCAACAAAACTTACAACAAGATAACAAAACATTTCTATTGGCCTCAAATTCAGCACTGTGTTTCCAAATTTTGCAAGACTTGTCACATTTGTCAAATGGTAAGGAAGCCAAACCAAAAAATTCCTGTAGCTCTTCTTAAACCCATTCCAGCATTTGAGGAACCATTTAGCAAAGTGATAATTCATTGTGTAGGCCCCTTGCCAAAAACTAAATCCAGAAACCAATATCTTTTGACGATTATGTGTGCCTCAACCAGATTCCCGGAAGCCATACCTTTGACCAACATAACAGCACCCAAGATTTCCAAAGCTTTAGTCAATTTCTTTACTTTAGTTGGCTTACCAAAAGAGATCTTATCAGGCCAGGGGTCAAATTTTATGTCAGGACTGTTTCAACAGGTTGTGTTTCAACTAGGTGCCAAACAGATCAAATCTAGTGCTTATCACCCAGAATCACAAGGTGCGCTTGATAGGTTCCATTCAACTTTGAAGAATATGATTAGGAAATATTGTTTGGACAATGAAAAAGACTGGGATGAAGGCATCAGCTTATTATTGTTTGTAGTTAGGGAGTCAGTTCAAGAGGCTTTAGGCTTTAGTCCCTTTGGGTTGGTCTTGGGCCATTCAGTCTGTGGTCCTCTCAAGCTGTTGAAAGAAAATTGGCTATCTGAGAACACTGAGAGCCTAAATGTGTTAGATTTTGTCTCAAAATTCAGAGATAAGTTGAAAAAGACTTGTGAGCTGGCGCAACAAAATTTGAAAAATTCTCAGTCAAAAATGAAGATGCTTTATGATAGGAAATCACAAAACCGTGTTTTTCAAGCCAGGTGACAAGGTTTTAGTGTTACAGGCCAGATATCATGGGTCGTACAAAGTGTTAAAGAGAGTAGGTGACCTGGACTATGTCATTCAAACCCCAGACAGGAGGAAGTCAACCCAACTATGTCATGTGAATAATGGCTATAATGCAAGATTAATTCTAGATATGATCGAAGATTGTGAAAGATATAATAAACCAGGGGCAATAATATGTCTTGACTTTGAAAAGGCCTTTGACAATTTGAGTTGGGATTTTATGTTTGCCTCTCTGGAAAAATTTGGGTTTGGTCATAATTTTCAACAATGGATAAAGATACTGTATAATACACCTTTATTTTGTATAAAAAACAATGGATGGATTTCCAGGGAAGCAGCAATGAAAAGGGGTGTAAGGCAAGGATGTCCTGTTTCAGCAATCCTATTTATTCTAAGTATAGAAATATTATCTTTCAAAATAAATGAAAACAAGAAAATATCAGGCTTAAAATTGCAAGAAAATGAATGTTGTATTCTGCAGTATGCGGATGATTCAACCTTGACATTAAAAGATAAGGAATCAATCTGTGAATCGCTAAAAGTACTTAACAACTTTTCATCAGTGTCTGGATTAAAGCTTAATACTAGTAAATGTCAAGGTATATGGCTAGGACCACTTAAAGGTCATAGTAATTCCTTGGAAGGTATTACATTTTGTACTGACCCAATCAAGTGTCTAGGTATTTTTGTTGGAACAGATTTTTCAAAATGTGAATCCAAAAATTGGGAAAATAAAATGACAGAAGTTGAACAACTTTTAATTAAGTGGAATAGTAGAAAACTTACACTATATGGCAAATCAACAGTAATAAACAATTTGGTTATTTCAAAATTAATATACAATTTCTGTATACTTGCAGTACCGTATGAAATAATTGAAAAACTAAACAAACTAATTTTCAATTATCTCTGGGGTAAATCTCATAAGATTAAAAAATCCACAACTATAGGAAACTATGATAGGGGTGGACTAAATATTACTGATGTAGACTCAAAAGTAGGAGCCTTGAAAGCTGGATGGATACCAAAATTATTATCAACAAAAAACAACATTTTATCTCAAACACTAGAACATAATCTATCTAAAATAGGTTTAGATTTAAAAACTGTTCTTAAAATGAACTTTAAGAGTGCTAAATCATTTGAAATCATTAAATGCATACCACAATTTTATCAAGATATGTTCATATACTATAATAAATGCAAAACCCTAAAACCAGTATATGAATTAAAACCACATGAAATTATGATACAAACAATATGGGGTAATGAATATTTTAAACAAAAGGATAAAACTTTGTACTTTAAGTCATGGATAAGAGGTGGGTACATCCTAGTTAAAGATTTGTTTCAAGAAAATGGAGATTGGATAGAAGAGAAACATTTGTTAGAATCGTTAGATAATACAAGCAATTGGATGGTAGAATACATGACACTGAAAAAAAGTATTGGAAAAATTTTGAAAAACATTGACACCAAAATTGTAAAATATATACAAAAACCAATAACACAAAATTTATCCTTCTATATAAAAGATAGAACAATTGATCCATTTTTTATCAAATCTTATGAAATCTACAATGCATTATTAAACAAAAAATTTGAAAAACCTTACACTGAAAAAATGTGGGAAAAAAAATTAGGTATAAAATTGTTCAACAAGGAATGGAATCTTATTTATTCATACAATATGAAATCTTTGAAATTTAAGAAATTTGTTGAATTTAAATATAAAATTTTACTTAATATTTTATCATGTGGAGAAAAAGTACACAAATGGAATAAAAATGTATCAAAATTGTGCAGTTATTGTAATGAGAATGAAACCATCTTACATCTTTTGTATGAATGTAAACGTGTGAAAACTCTTTGGCAAATAGTTGGCAAAGGTTTGAAAATGAATATCCAACAAAAACATATAGTTCTAGGTTTGATGGATACACATTATGTAGAAGTTAACAGGCATTTATGCATTGCTATTGTTTCCTATAGTATTTATGCCATGTGGTGTAAATGCTCTTTTGAAAATCTGTGTTACACAGATGTTAACCTTAAAGATGTAATTGGCAGCTATTTAATGTTTTATTCTAAAGTTTATCAATATTCAACATTGGGAAATGCACAAGTTAGACATTTACAGAATATTGTAGAGTCTATTGTATTTCATCTAAATCAGACATAGACTGAGATGTAAATGAAGTACATGTGTAGTATTAAAAAGGAAGTTTCTTGAAAATACACATTCCTAAGTCTTTTAATTTAAGTATTTAATGTAAAATGATTGTAACTTTTAGTGAAGTATAGTAATACTTGATCAAGGTTATTTGTCAGATTGATGAACATTTACACCTGTGAGTTTGCAAAATTAAATTTATTTTTTTTTTCTAAAAGTTACAAATGAATGTTATACTAAGTACAAATTACCTATATCTGTGCTAGTAATTTTATATTTTTATTTTATATGTATAATTTGTAAGGTTACAAGAATCGAGAAAAAAAAATGAAAATGATTTTATCGGTAAAAAACGGTATCTATTTTTGTACTACTTGTAATGTATCATTATTTCAATGTCACATCATACTGTGTATGATATGTTTGTTAGCAGTCTGATGGTGGGTTTGCTACCCTAGCCCACCCAGATGAAGAAGTTATTGTGAAAAAAGGGTAAACCAAACTGAGTCATTTACCACCAGATAAGAGGGTCTCACTTATTGAATTGCTCTTGAAGTATAAGTCAGTGTTAACAGATGCCCCTAATAGGACCAGTGTACTCATGCATGATGTGGATGTTGGCAATGCCCGTCCAATCAAACAGCATCCGTATCGGGTAAACCCCATCAAACTCGAAAAATTAAGGCAGGAAGTGCAATACATGCTGGATAAAGATATAATTGAACCAAGTCAAAGTAGTTGGGCATCTCCATGTGTTTTGGTCCTGAAACCAGATGGTTCAATCAAGTATTGCACCGATTACAGAAAAGTCAATGTTTTGAGTAAAACGGATTCATTCCCTATCCCAAGGATAGAAGACTATGTTGATCGGATTGGCAATGCCAAATATGTCACAAAGTGTTATCTACTGAAAGGATATTGGTGTGTACCTCTTACTGAGAGGGCTAAAGAAATATCAGCCTTTGTGACACCAGATGGTCTATATCAGTACAAGATAATGCCATTTGGCATGAAAAATTCCCAAGCCACTTTTCAAAGACTAATAATTACATGTTTAAAAGACTTAGAAGGTGTTGAGGTGTATGTGAATGATATTGTCATCTTTAGTGAAGAACATTTTTAAAAAGCTTGAGCAAGTTCTGTTTTGGCTCAAAGAGGCAAACCTTACTGTAAATTTGTCAAAGAGTCACTTTGTAAAAGAAAGGTTATTTATTTAGGGCATGTAGTAGGTCATGGAGTTGTGACACTAATTAAGGCAAAAGTCAAAAGCATCATTGATTATCCCATTCCCGAAAATAAGAAAAGTTTAATGACGTTTCTTGGAATGGCGGGGTATTATAGAAAATTTTGCAAAAAATTTTCAGAAGTCACTGCTCCACTGACTGAGCTACTGAAAAAGGGTGTAAAATATCACTGGTCAGAGGCTTGTCAAAATCATTTGACAAAATAAAAAACCTTCTCTGCTTGGAGCCTGTACTGACTGCTCCGGACTTCAGTAAGCCTTTCCGGCTGTGATGTGGACACCAGTGATGTGGGTGCAGGTGCAGTTTTACTGCAGCTTGATTATGAAGATATTGAACATTCCATCTGCTATTTTTCAAAAAAAATTTAATGTACATCAAAAGAACTACTCCACCATAGAAAAGAATGTTTAAGCCTCATTTTAACCATTCAACATTTTGATATCTACATATCTTCATTATCAAAACCCACTGTTGTATACACAGATCACAACCCTTTAGTCTTCTTGCACAAAATGAAGCGGATAGTACAGTTGTGCAGACTCTCGTAATATTTCTATACAGACATTTGGTGTGATTGGATATCGAAATCATCACAGGATAAGGACATTTTGTGTTATTGGATACTGAACGGATCACAGGATATGGATATCTATGTTAGTGGACATCAGACGGATCACAGGACAGATCACAGGACAGATTACTGGATACAGTAGACAAACTTTACACTCAGTTACAGTGGCCAGGTCAGATTAGTTTCATTATTGTATCATTGTATGTACTGTTGAGAGCATACCAGTTGACTGTAATCTTTATTTTTAATTGTTAAATAAATTTGTTAAGTTAGACTTTTTGTCTTTCCTGTTGCAACTTAAAGGCAACTGGTAATTGCTACTGCGCTTGCCTGTGACCGTAACAAAAGGATCTATCAAAATCAGTTTTAGACTTATAAATCTGAGGGTTAAAGGTAGGAACAACTAAATATTTCCTCACAGCAACAGCACATCTAGTATTGACAGAGGATGTGTAATAATTTATATATTCATGGAAGTACTGCAGCAGGCCAGAATCCAGATAGTTGTAAATGAGGGTTGCAGTTCTGAAAACTATTCTCTCTTTGACAGGGAGCCAGTGTAGAGACTACAGTTCCGTTATAATGTGGATTCACTCACGAGAACCAGTGACAACTCATGCCAACGCATATGGCAGACACTGCAATCTTGTGAATAGGTGAGGTGTAGCTCTCTTCAGTGTACACATTTTTACCAAATTTAGTAAAATTCTGGCAAAAAATTTTCTTGAAGTTCAAATTTCCCAAACTAATGGTTGTTATGGCAACAGTCTTTATGGGTTTATGGAAGGGATATAAACTCACAAAATCTGAAAATTCTAACAAAAATGGTTGACATGGTAATTAGTTCTTATTGGATAATGCCTAAAAACTTACTGAGGCATACATCTCATAGGGTATCAATTTTCACCAAATTTTGCACAAATCTGGCAAGTAGCCAGCTGAGACAGCAAAGAAAACCCAAAATTGGAATCTTTCAACAGAACCAGAAGTTTCCATAGTAACCATTTTAATTGATTCTGATCAAAATCTTACCAGTTGTAGATCATATTTCTAAAAAAAAATTTAAAAAAATTTTTTTTAAAGGTTTTAAAAGTTATAAGTCAGTTTAAAGGTTTTTTGACTGCCAGATGGATAATAAATACCATTTTATCCAAAGTCGAAGGAGTCAAAATCCATTAAGTTTTGGTGGGCAGTTCTTAACAATCTTTCAAAAGTATTACCATAAGACCCAGGAAAGACGGTGGCGATTTATCCAGACAAATACATAAACTTTTTTGAAGTTTGTGGAAATTCTGTTAATCCCTATAGTCTCCAACCCTCTTCAACAACAATCAGTTGTTCAAATAGATTGTGAGTATTCTTAATGTTTCAAGTTTACTATGATTCTAATTCTAATACGTCATACTTTTGTAGCGCTTAATCTCCATTTATTGACAGACTCTAAGATGCATAATTCCAGAAATCAGATATCGTAATTGCTAAATCAGAAACATTGCAGAAGTCAGCAACACAGAGAAAGACCAGAAAAATTAGGGTTGGTAAGCTTTTCTGGCAGTCACAAGGTATTCAGCTTGCCTCGAAGGGGCAATCTTGATACATAATATCGCCAACTTTTTCCCCGTTTTGTAATTTCACCCAAATATTGCTTTTAAATTTTCACAGTCATAATAGGATAGAATGACTTCAAAAATATGTAGAGACTTGTTGGACAAGAAAGCGAAAACAGGCAGAGCAAAGAAATTTGGCAAACTAAATATTTATCATCTGCAAAGTATTCTTTAAAAAATATATTCTGAACAGGAAGCACTCTCAAAATTGGAAAATAGTAATGAATTCTTTGAGAAAATATGGTCCTGTTGGAAAAATCTCTATAAAAATATTTAATATTTCTGGAATAAACCAAATTTAATATTTGAGATATTTTTTCCCCTTTTCTTAATTCTGAAATAATAAACATCAAGAAGTTTTGACAATTGTAACCACTGTAATGTAAATATTGATTTGTACAAAAGCTTCAATTACTGACTGTTGATTATTGCAGTGTCATGTTAAAATTCTGTTTTTTCTTACATATTTATGTTTTCTTGTGCCAGTTGTAACTAAGTATATGTATATATCTGTAGTCAATAAAAAAAATTAGTAAAAAAAAAGAAAGCATTAAAAATTCAGTAAAAATAGGATAGAAAAAGAAAACATTAAAAATTCAGTAAAAATAGGATAGTTTACATATTCTGTATGCAGAATATGATCAAGATCCAGAATTCTTCTTTTGGTCAGGCCACACAAACAAAACATTTCAGAAAGATCTGTTCATTATTTTTGGAGGATTTTTATGTATCTCAACCACAAACAGAATAAAATCATTGAAAATAGGACTTTTTAACTATTTTTTATATTCTGAGATTGTATTCACAAAAGGGGTCAAGATCAAGTTGAGCCAAAAATCAGCTCAAGTTTAGCACAAGCAGCTGTAAATTTAAGCTGATTTTTGGCTCAACTTAAGGTTGATCCCTTTTGTGAATATGAGCCCAGGAGTATGATCTGGATCTTTCCCAAAATCTCAGCACTCCTTCCTTTGGTAAGACCCTGCCCTGATAAAAAAACTTCATAAAAATGTGCTCATTACAGATGAAGTAACCGTAAACACAGCCACACAAACACCAGAAAACAAATCCTTAGAACAAAAGTTTCATAAAATTACTCCCTTCATAATTTTAACATATACAGTTGATTTTAAATTAACCTATAATTATGGAGTTTGATATAGAATTGGTAATGATACAAAGAGTTGGGTCATAGTTTATATGTGTTAAATATACAGTCCTGTAGTCTTGGTAAAATAAAACAATTTACATGGCTGGTCTTATATTGGGTTAGAACCATATAAAGTCTTGACAGTACAATTTCTTGACACAATTCTCAGATGCACTTAAACTAGAATTTTTACATTCTTGGCAGTGGGACAGGAATAATTGTACACCAAGCTAGCTAATTTTAAACATATATCTAAAGAGACTTGGTAGCAGGGTATGTACAGTGTAGTTGGTTTCAGATTTCCCTCCAGCTAGAGATCTAGACAGAATAATGACTCATAAATTCGATCTAGAATTGGCTTAGATCGAATAGAACTAGACACCTATCTTAGTGGCATAACAACAAAAAATGACCAAGAACAATTCAGCCCTCACAATTGTAAATATGGTTGATTTCCGTTTAATAAAAATATAAAATATACTCAGCTTCAAATGGACCTGTAACTATATTATAGGACACAACTTTGGTTAATCTTGGAAATTGGACATAAAAAGGCTTGGTGTCAAATTGGCAATGTTTGCACTCATATGTGCAGATGAACCCAAATTTGGCATCTATTGAAAGCACTGATATTGGTCAAACAATTAGTTTCAAATAGATATATAACTGCAGGGCTCAGATAGCCTCTGCGATGCTGTGTATAGATGGTGTAAAATTAAACTGTAACTGGAATAACTCCTGTAATTAGCACCTACCAGCAACAATGGCATGATAAAGCTTATTTTTTTTCACCTTTGGTTTGCATTGAATTGACCTAGACCAAGAGGCCTTCGAAGTGGCATGTGTATTGTGACATTATATTGGTTTATATCAGGCTAGTTTTGCAAATGTCATTTACAGATGTCTGAAATTGACCTTTCACAATGCAGAGTATGGTGAAGTTGTAGCAATGATGCTTAGATGTTGCTTCATTTGGCTGGAAACCCTTGTTAATGATGATGCAGATCAAGTCAAAGTTCAGTGGTCGCCATGTCCACAACAGGTTAATTTCCTTCAATATCTAAGGTCCATTATTATCAATGAGTGATAATTGAGTCTAGGTGTATTTAAAGAGAAACTATAACACATATTCTTACTATTTTTTACAGTTGTGGTCCATGTATACATTGTACTTCTGTGTAAACATATATTCTAAGAATGTCCAGATATTGTGAAAAAATGTCTCTAGTGAATATATTGAACATGACAGACTGCCCATCATACATCAACAAATGTGAAAACAAGGTCAAGACATGACCTGACTTTATTATAAATTACACCTGATAGTTTCTCTTTTGTTAAAAGTTTTCAGTATCTTTCACTAATGGGCAGGTGTTCTGCTCTGTGATTTTGGTCATATGTAGAAACCTTTTCACATTCGGTGAGTATGGTGAAGTCGTAGCAATGATGCTTAGATGTTGCTTCATTCTGGACCTCGTAAACAGTCCATTATTTTAAAATATTGGACACTTGGCCGTTAATCTATACATCAAACAAGCCCGTATAGTCTTTCTTAATAACGACATTTCGCGGATCATGTTGGACTGACTGTTGCTTTGAAACCAAAACTGAATGGTTTCGTTGGTATTTGCACACCAATAAAACAGACAAGAGTAGAGTTTCTTTCGCCATAAAAACACTCAAATTGGTTTGTTCACGTGTTGGTGACAAGTGAAGGGGGGCTTTAAATAACAAGTGAATATAACTTTTATCCTGTTAGTTGCATTGTTATATTGTATTCTATTTGTAAAATCACATGTATTTATTTGATGCACATGCTATAGAACTCGTTGAACATCTTTTCAAGTGTTCTGTCAGACCTAATGGTTCAGCACTCACATTTTCCATTGCCTTGGAATTACCTGTCGTTTTACCTGCAATGGGCAGCAGTATATAGGTGGGAGAAAAGGAGTAGGGGAGGGGGAGATGATTGGAGGGGGAGATGCCATGGTAATATATAGACAAATAAAAGCCGCTAAAAACCTCATGGTTTATCAGTAAAACCTAACGTACAGGTGTGTCAGTTTATGGTGACCTTGTAGCCTATTGGCTTTTGTCACAAAAAGATATTATTATATTTCCGTGAATAGCACGTTATATGCGTAAGTAGAACTACTAAGTTTATATGAAAATTAACATACAGCACTAATTATCTCATTTGTATTCATAAAAGAGGGATATATTTTTTCCCAGGAGAGAGTGATTATACATTTCTAAGCAGCGGGGTATAAAAGTTCTTGCACCGGGATCATCCTTCACGCTGACAGGGTCAGAATCTCGTTACTCTTTAAATTCAGGATAACTGCTCAGCAATGATATTATCAAATAATGTCCAGGAGTGTGTATGTGGAGAATATAGTCTGTGGAATGGGTTTGTGTGACAGGCACACACTGGGTGTTGTGTGGGAACTTCCTCTGTCTATTTTAGTGACTGTAATCAAGGTTAAACTGGGGGAAACAACATCCATCATTGCCCTCTCTGCGTGTACAGAGCAATAGCTAGTGACTTGATGTGATGAGAGATGTTTATCATACAGCAGAAGTGAATCCAAGGATACGTAAAATCTACTTTATGCAAATTATGGACTCAATATAAACGTTAATGTAAAAGTTTCCAACATGATAAAATATGTACGCAGGTAAAGATGGATATGACTAGCATTGCGGATTATATATGGATTTATTTACTGATTTTTAATATGGGCATTTTACTTCATCAAACAGGTATGTTAAAATGATTTGTTTCTGAGTCAAATTTTTAGCTATCTGTTCTTGTTTAAATATTTTCTGAATGAGTTATATGCTATACATGGAAAATAGATTTTATGTAAAATGATGTTTTATTTGGATGTTTAACAAGTAATTTGGTCAATCTCAAATAATTCACGTTAAAATAAATTATACTAAAGTTAAACACAGAGTCCATTGTATAACACTGTATTAGCTGGTTTCGAACACCTACATTGTGTATATTATGATGTAAATAATAATTTAACATGTTGCTATTCTTTAATTATATGATATTGTAGAACATAGAAATTTTGAACTTTTTTTTTTCGTATGAAAATAATTATTTACTTTTTCAGTATGTGAAGAATACTGCTTTGGAAAGAACTTTCATGCCAAATGTAACAGTTCGGAAATCATATTAATGCAAACTGCCAGATATGGACGGATGTATTCTGGAAACTGTATAACAGGTATCAAACCTTAATATACTATAACCATTAAACAGACATCAAACAGTTCACATTTTTATTAGTGTTTAACCTTATAGTTTTCCCTGAAATGATATCTGATTCACTGATTCCTCCATCTTTTAATTTGCATGAGATCACCTGTACAAAGGTAACACTTGAGGTTTACATTCATTGCACACTGTTTATTTGGGGTTTTTTACGTCGCTTTCAACACTGTACAGGTCATATCACGACGGGTAGTTGGAAGGGCAGAGGAAGCCAGTACATATAGTTCGCTAGGGTTCTGTACTGTAAACTGCCGACCAACGGCAAGCAACTACCAGCTTTCCCACTTACGGCCATGACGGGGATCGAACCCCGGCCGCAGAGGTGGGAGGCGAGAGTGTTACCACTCTGCCACCGTGGCCCCTCATTGCACACGGGCACACAGTTAAATTATGTAGTGGGCAATACACCCCCCCCTCCAATCTAACAAGTCATATGCCTGAATCCCTGACCCCCACCCGACGTGTTAAGTTACTAATTCCTTGCTGGTGCTTGATTTTTAGTACAGAATCTTGACCAACCGGTATACAATGATTTCCTCCACCCCTTAACTCTCATAAGTAATATGTTTTATTAACCTCAAAAAGATGAAATGCATTGCAATATTTTAGTTCATATCAAGATAGGGACTTAGTCAATCTCTTGTTTCCACGTACAGGAGTGGAATCCAAAGTCAGAGTGGTGAAAAGCAAATAGTGAAATTTCTCTGATATGATCTATACAGTGTGAAAGTAACATAACTAAACTTTCATTGTACAAATACAAATATTTCACACAACAGTTAAAAGATAACTTATTGAGAGCCAATACATTTCAATTAATTGTTGTTTTTTATCATGTTTGATACATTTTTGTTATATGTTAACTATGGAATTTTTTACCAAAAACATGAAAGACACCGTGTCTGTGGAATGCTGGACTCAGGTGTGTTGGTGGGATCAATGGAATATCCAGTGCCAATGACAGTTCTGGGGCAAGACATGAGTAACACCCAAGTGTTTGTTAACAAGTTTGGATTTATTCTTTAATAGTTAAAAAATATTAGTTACAGTTAAAACATGTATGTTAGCATTACTTTACACACTTAATAATCAGAAAACATTAGCACAGTAATTTAACCATTCAAACGCCATAAGTTGGCACCATTTTTAAGTAAGACATCAATTCAAGCTACATTGCAGCTAACTTAAAGTAACTGACACACTACTTCTGATTGACATCTTTAAAGTAAATCTGTCTATAAACCATTTACTCTTCTGCATTACAAGAAAGTACTCTTAGTCACATTACAGCTACTTCAAAGTAAGATTACTTATGAGTCAAAACTTTAAAGCAAATCTGTCTGTAATCAATTACTCCTGCAAATTACCAGAAGACAGTTCAAGCTACATTACAGCTAACTTAAAGTAGAATCACTTATAAGTCATAACTTAGAAGCATATCTGCCTGTAACCAATTACTTTTCTGAATTACTGTTACTTACTACCAACTACTACCAATTCAATTAGACACATCAAGGTTAAAGAACTACAAAACCAGATATCAGTAAGTACCTTTGAAGAATTTTTAAAGAAATTCCAATAGTTTAAATCTTTTACTGTAAGATATCCAGTTACTACCAGTTAGTTAACATATATACAGATAAGCTTTGTTGTAAGCTTATTATAATCATATTTATCAACTTTTGCATGAAGTATACTGCAATTATAACTTTTTTACAAATATGACTATAAACTTTATGGATTTAATTCGTATGTGTAGAATGTTACCATAAATAAAATAAGTTTTCTGTAGATTATCATTAATCTAGAGAAAATAAAATTATAAAAAACAATTTAGAATATACCCCAACACTAGATAGTCTGATGAGATTGGCATGTGCCAAAGAAGGGGGGGGGGGGGGGGGAGGGGGGGAATCAAATTACCTTTACTGGCCACACGCCAATCTCACAACAATTTCTTTTAATGCTGACACAGTTTATATAGTGATATTTTTTGGCGGGATTCTGAATTTTCAGACAAGGTCACCCCATCTAATTTGCATATTCGCAAGAGAAATTCACTTTGAACTATATTCATGTTGAAATTGAAAAGTACACATCAGGTAGGCCACTTGTAAGGAATTTTTGGATTTCTCCCCATAACTGATATAGTGTACATTTCCATACGCACTGATCCGCGATCCGTATCCGCGATGCAGATCCGCAATGCGTATGCAGATTGCATAAAATGTGTTTCCATACGCGCTTAAAAATAAGTGCATAAGCAATGCAGATTTGTGAATAAATATAGCAAGCAGCATAGATTTCAATTTGAATTGGTGGAAAAGTGTTGGTTAATACTTAAATCCGTGACAGAATATATTTTTATGAATTATTAAGACTTATAAATATTTCTTAAAGGCAGATGTTTCAATTTATCCATTTATATTTTATTGTTGTTGTTATATTTACTTAAATATTATGAAATCAATCACATAACCAATGTAGATGTATTCTGCACATTACAAGCTTCAAAACGATACCTTATTTTTAAAAATTGAGCAAAAAATGACGATTTTATGCTTGTTTGAAGAGAAAAGATAACAAACTCAGTGATCTTGACATTATTTTACGTTGCGTGAATGCGTTTTTTTGCAACACTGCTGCATTTTCTTCACGCATTGCGCATACGCATGCTTAACGCAATGAGCATCAGTGCATATGGAAACACTCTGTATCATTTATATAAGCTGCAAATAAACGCAAACGCATTCACGGATCTGCATTACGGATACGCAATACGCATCAGTGTGTATGGAAATGTACACATAGTGTGCTATTTCACAAGTTACATACGCATCACCCCAACAACGGATACTAGCTTTTCAGGGTTACTAATACACTATGGAAGTGTGTCTTTTAATTGTAATTATCACCCTCATTCACACTAGCTTGTTTAGCCACACCCAGTGTGTTTACGCCCGCTGCCCCCCCCCCCCCCCCCCCCCCCCCCAACCTCTCTCTTCCGAAATAAACTCACGTGAATTCAGTGCTTCTGTGTGATATTGCAATTGTCCATTGAGTTAATTGAGTTTCCAAAATATGCGTAAACAGTTTCACATAAACTTTATCTATGTGTATTATTTTGGTGTTGAAAATTTAAATCATGTCATATGTAAGGAAATAAAAATATAATTTTGTTTTGAATCCTAATACAAGGACTTTTGAAGTATAGCGTGTTTCGTTTATCTAAGATATATTCTTTAAAACCAGTAAAATAATATGCAAAGTTTACTGTAGTGCCACAAAAATTAAATTGAAATTTTACAAAAATTAATTCTTAAAATTGCGGGACTGGACATTTCGTAATGAACCAGCGTTGTAATCAAAATCGATTTCATTGGAGTGACAAGGTTGAACAATAGAAATACAGGTTTTAAGCATGACTCCAAATACTGACTTTTACCTTTTCTACGTTCAAATTACAAGGCCCTCTGTGGAACCCCTATGCCTGGAAAGCTTTCAGACTTAATCTGCTGTGGTTAATGGGGAGAATATTAGACAGAAGTGGCCTTCACTTAATGGGTGAGACATGGCTGGAATGACAGCAGTAGCGGCACAATGGGTCATTAAAGAGATATGTCACCAAGATGTGCTCTTTGACAAATGGTTATCTCATTAGGAACAACCCTACAGTAACTCCTGAAAAACTATGTGGGCTCATTTCAAAAGCATTACTGTAATTTTTACATGACTGTACTGTTCCAATAAACGAAATACCTGTTTGTCTGTGTGGGTTGTATCAGATACCAAGTTAACAGTGGTAAAAGTAATAGTAAAAGCTAGACTAGCAAGTTTTATAAAAAGCAGTAGTAATTGTGGCAGATTTGTAGACGTTTACTGCATCTTACAATGGGTGATTTGCAGGCAAAAGAGGTTGACAATCACACATTTATCGCTGGGCAGGGTATGGATTTTATGTTACAGTCAATGTAGTAGAGCTGTAAAAATGGTTTGGCTCTCTCGGAACAGGCTTAAACCCCATAGTTTTGTTATTTTTTTTCTGGGAAAAAGGCCTCCTGAAATAGATAAATGCCTAGCCAATTTCATAGCTATATGTGTTACATGCCATTTTGATCCCATCCGCCATTTAAAACGGCAGTCCGCCGTTTTAAATGGCAGTCCGCCGTTTTAAACAGCAGGCTGCCATTTTAAATGGCCCAGCCAAATAGATACTTAACAGCCAACTATACTATATATGATAGTATGCACTGATGTCATTTGAATCAACTGACTTTTGTGTGTCATCCAGCCACAATTCAAGAGAACAAACATTCTGCTGATTGATGCAATTGCAATTAACAGCCCTCCTTTGTAGATTACTATATAATTATACACATTTGCATTCATTAAGGTTGTCTTTAGGCAAAAAAGCTCACTGCTAAGGTGTTTGAAGTACACATATTCTAATGTTTGAAATTCATCCTTTTGTGAATGGACCTGTTGTTTCTACATCAAAGGATTTAAATCTTATAAACTGATTGTACTGTGAGGCTTTAACAAGAATTGCTTTTACGGAAACAATTGACTGGATAGTATTAAAGCTGTTTGAATACTTGTTGAAAACTCATAATTACTATATATTGATAAAATTATATTGCTATTTGATATTCCATTTTTTTTTAATTTTTAAGCTTAAATGACAAAAATTAGAAAGGAATTAAATAATTTATCATGAAACATCAAACTTATATCCCACAGAAGACAAACAATAATCCAATAGTTTACAAAGTAATGGCTTGAAAAAAGTTAAAATGGCTGAGAGCTGGAGCCCGCCGTTTTAAACGGCTCAGCCATTTACAACCCCTTATTTAAACCTAGTGAATGTAAATGGTAGGGCCTGCCATTTAAAACGGCTTGGGGATCAAATCGGCAGTGAACATATGCATTTAGACAATGGAAATTTCAACCCGTCCGTTGCTATTAAGGGTTTCAATGAGATATTAATTGGGAAAAATGGTCCCTTAACACTATGGAAGAATGACAGGTTTATATAGAACTAAAAATGGAAATTTAAAACAGATCCATCTATTTACCATGGTTTTCTAGCTGACATAGAGTTCATTTTATCAAAATAGCTATATACTATGCAGAAATGATATTATTTACAGTTCTTTTCTCTCCTGTAAAGCAACATAAGACAAGTCATGCAATAATCGTGTTAGTGCAACACAAGGAAAGAAAGTGAAAAGTCAGAGCAAGGTTTCAGAGACATTTGTCTTTGTTTGGTATTTTATCAATATATCAGCTACCAAAATGGATGACATTTTTCAGTGTTGGAAAAATATTTGATTTAGGTTTGAATGTCATACAAACTCATTGCAGTCACTAACAAAGCTATTGTTTTGTCCAAAATAGACAAACCACAAGTACAGTTATATGAGTAATTGCAGTGTCTTCTTAATGACAAAATAGAATAATGACAATAAATTGGTAATACTGTCTGCAAATGACTGCTCTCTGATGGCTGATAATTGAAGTATTTGATATTGTCAGGTGATCCAATTATATACTCTACTATAAAAAATATTTTTTCTAGGTATATTGTAATTATATACAAAGGGTTATTATGTGTCATCCAAGCCAAATCTAGTGGGTGAAAATGGCACAATATATGTGGTTTGCCAAAAGCTCACGGTTTACAGTAAAACGATGACTACTTATGGGTGTATCTCAATGACCCCCTATAGGCTACACCTTGTCTGACAACCAGTAAACCAGTAAAAGATTGAAAATCCACTGGACACCAGCTTAACAACTTCATGCCAGGAATCAAAATCCAGAAATTGTATGCATTGGTTTTAACAGGTCGCCGCTGATATTTAATGAGGGGTTTTATTTGATTTCAATTCCACGTGAGAGACTGAACATTTTAACAGCTACCCCAAGCCCTATCTGACTTAAATAACAGGACAAACAGGCTGGGACATAGTTTAAAGATTTACCAGCGCCACTTACTATGGATAATTAACATTACAAATTCGTCGAGTGCAAAGTTTCGTTAATTATTTCAGTAATTACGTAAGCCACAAGATCTGTGTCATACATCACCAGAAAAATATCTTCACAAAGCTTCTGTTGGTTTTGTTGAATCCATTTTTATACAGAAATGGCGCTAAAAAATTAAGTTTTGATATTCACTGGTGTCCCCCAATATATATCACAGCCTTTTAAAATTCTTTCTTTAGATAACGACTTGTTTTGACAGGTTTTACTTATTATACACACAAAATAGTAGATAATATAGGATCACCCATTAAACATACATGAAAAGTAGAGCTTTCATGTAGAGATAAACAACATAATACTCATGCTCCGCACTCGTGTGTCTTTATTCATCGCATTTTTTATCGTGTATGGCATTCGGGACGTTTTATGCTTTCATACACCTGACTTTGGCACAACACTTGCTGATATGGAAATCTGGACCTGTATTCACAAAGATTTCTTAGAATTACACTTAAGCCTAAGAAAATTCTAAGCTAAGAATTTTCTTATTCTTAGAATAAAAACCTATTCACAAAAGAATTATCAGCTAAGAATAATTGTAAGAATAGAAGTAAATAGAAATGTGTGCACAGGTGGGAATTTTTTCTTTAAGTGTAATTCAAAGAAAAATTCTAAGAATCTTCGTGAATACAAATTTTGGCACATGTAAACAGAAAGTGAGGAATTTCTAAAATTATATAAAGAGGCTGTATTTCACTACATTACACACAATGGACAACTTATAGTGTGTAACACTCTGTTCTGGATGTCGATTTGCAATCAGTTGCTGCAATATAAGCACCAAAGGAACCTTTTTTTAAAGTTAACCAAGCTATTTGCCAGTCTTACATTTAAATCAAATTCTTAGAATATTCTAAGAATAAAAGTTTTGTGAATAGCAAATTCTTATTCTTCGAAAAATTCTAAAAATAAAAACCATTCTTAGAAAAATTATAAGAATAAGTATACATGTATATGATTCTAAAAATAATAATCTTCGTGAATAGGAAAATTCTTATTCTTAGAATTTTTCTATGAAAAATGATAAGTCTAAGAAAATTTCTAGAAATAAGACTAATTCTAAGAATCTTTTGGCTTTTTACACATTAAAATCGTTTTGGTCAGAGATCTTTTGCATCAAAATCTAACCAACTGATGGAATTTCCCGAGATATTTGCATGGGGTGACCACATGATTGTCATCTTTTATCTGAACCCCTGCATTTCCATTTCCCCATTAAAATAAAATAAAATGGGCATATCTATACAATTTCTATGTATTTTCCTACCTCTTTGGGCTAATTTTGACACATTTCTAGCCGATCCTTCCCGACTTTAGAGTCGGGGCATCTGTCCATACAGTTCTTGAATATGGAACCAGGTGTTAATAATTACTATTTCAAACTATTTTACTTGCTACCTTGGTAATTTTCATTGGAGGTTTATTTTTTATATAATTTTCCAACAAATGGTTAATGTAAGGCCTAGCTACTATATTGGTTGTAGAAGTAAATAACCTTGCATGTGATTTTAAATTAAGTACCAATATACTAGAGACCCTACTATTTACACTGCCACCTTTGTCACAGTGTCTACAAACCTATAGTCTTTGATGCTACAACATAAATCCCCCACGATAGATTGGACATTAGTTCTTTGAAATCCACTGTTCTCCCGCGGCAGATTAAAGAGCAATATCAAGTGCCACACAGTTCTCGTGACAAAGTCATAGAACTCTACCTTTGATGTGTTCCAATATTCTATTATGCTTTTTCTGCACTGTACTTGTAGCTGATGAATCGTCCTTGGGTTGCTATGGTAATGTCATTGACTACCTGGATAAAGGCTGTTCTGGCAGAGAGGAATGTGTCTATCCAGTACAAGATTTAGAGGACAAGGTGGAAGGGTGTTATCAGAATGACAGGTTGAGATTTTTAGATGCTACATACTTGTGTATACAAGGTAATTAATCAAATCTAACCTGATCTAATGTCAATTTTTAATATTCCAGTCCGTAAATGTAGATAATCCACCAAAATAATACATGTATGTGCTGTTCCATATTTCTCTTTGATCTGATTGGTTTGTAGTTTGACTTATTTGGGTTTAATTCTGCTTTCAACTCATTGCAAAAGTCTTATCACGACGGATAGTTTTAAGAGCAGAGGAAACCAGTATGTACTAAACAATTGCACATTTATCTCTATTCATAGCCAGGCATCTATTGTTTCATCATGTATTCATCATGTGATCAGGTTCCTGATTTATCAGTTGCTAAAATGTATGTTAAGGTGTTCAAACACATTATATAAGACTACTCTTATCAAGAAAATATTCATGTTAATCTGTTTTCAGTCCCAAATGACACAGTGTGCATCCCTTCAGAAGTGAACCTCAATACCAGTGAGACTGGATACTTAAGAGGACCATGGAACCCATCATCTGATAACCTGTTCCACTTTCCTGGTACACTTACCTGTCCTTGGACGCTGGCTGGGATGCCAGGGCAACAGATTCAAATTTCATTGGTTGATCTCTCTTTGAAAACAGCCTTGAACTCATTAAAAATCAGCCAACAACCCCATGAGCCTTGTCCAATCAGATTGCGTGTAACTGATGCAGGGGATATACTGGAACGACCGTTGTGTCATGGTTCATATGAACGAGAGATACCTCTGTACAAATCTACAAGCAGTACAATTCAGGTGTATGTCATGCAGGATGATATTGACTATGATAAAGATGTGTTTTATCTCTTCCATTATCAAGGTGAGCAATGCCCTTTGTCTCTTTCTCTCTTTTTTGGCCAAGAAGAACATGATGTTAATAACATTCACTACTGTTTTTGTAATATAACTTATTGCTGAGACACCTGTTAATAAAGGAGACTGTAAAAAACTTAAAATATTAAGCGGTACGTTTCCATAAGGAATTTTTTTTGCTTCCCTATAAAAGCAGAGGATGATGGACTGCACCATATAATTTTAACCAAACTCACCCAATATTCACTCTTGCTTCAATATGTAGCCAAACATTGGGGTGATAGTGTCAACACAAAATGAAATTAATATATCCAAATTTATCCTATCAAACTTGCATTGTAGTTATATAGGTGAGGGGTGCATCTCAGTTTTGGGGTTCAAATTCCAGCCAAACTTAATTTGCAGATTAAGATGCACTGTTTCCCTCCATCCCCTAAACCATCAATTGGAATATAACTCTTCAATCTGTTGAAAACAACAATAAAATTCAAAATAAATACATGTATTTATATATTTGTACACAGTGATAGGCTGTGTGGATCCTCTTGCTCCTGACAATACATGGATACAGAGGGATGGTGATACATTATCTGTGAGATGCAATGCTACTGGTGATACATGGTACTTAGTGTGCAGGGACAGTGAATGGTTTGGTTATTTAGGTAACTGTTCTGCCACCCACTCAGTCACCACAGAAACCCCTGAGTCTGATGCCGGATTCCCATGGGGTAAGTATCTACAAATACATATGGTCTAAGATCGGTGATGCCTGAAGAAAAGTGAAATATAAAAGGCAGAATTCTTAAGAGTTACGTACGTAGTTAATGCAAAAATAATTATAACCAGTTTATTTAACAAATACAATTTTTTTCCTTGTAAAGAATATTTAAACACTAGTATACATAAAACTGTATATCTTAAATTCTAATCAACAGAGAAAATCTCTCCTGATATTATATCTTCTTTTTATTATGTTTAGCTATATATATTTGCCTCAGACCTTATTATATGCATTTGTGGCAAGTATTTTACTGTTGTAGTATCATCTACACATGATTGTCACAATTATAATGACATTCTGTATATTTTTTTTACAGGAATAGTTATAGCAGTTGCTATAGGTATAGCAATTGGTGTCATAGTTGGGCTCTTGATGTTGGGTCTGGTTATTGCTGTAATGAAATGGTATGTTCATATTTCAAATTATTAAATTCTAATTGATCAAGTTTGTCTTTTTTACACATTTACACTATTGGTCTCATTTACTTGACTATTCCTGTAAATCTCACCACAGTACTTTCGCATATTATATTAATATACTACAACCTTCATTACACTTATTTTGACAAGGAGGGAAAACAGAAAGAAACTTAAAGCGTCACAGCGACCAGATTTAAGGAACATTGAAGTGCCTTATACCACTACAACTCAGGTAAATAGAGACTCTTCATCATTCTTGAGCATAATTGTACAATATGGCTTTCCTTCTATTTCCTGTAATTTTCTCCTCTCTCTCTCTCTCTCTCTCTCTCTCTCTCTGTCATTATAATTCATGTGTACATGATTCATCTATATCTTGTTATTTTATTAATATGCAAACTATACCAGACATAATCTGCATATTTTGCTATCATATTTTATCTTCAGCAAAATTCTGTGTATTAGAGCACATAAGTGAGTATATTTTGCAAAGTACTTTTTTATAATTTTCTAATATAATTATACTATCAAAATAAACCCAGGTTTAATTACCTTTCAAAGAGATTTCAAAAGAGGGGATTGATTATCATATATCTATTTTTAAACATTTAGATACAAAAGACTCTGGAACATAATATAAAAGAAAGACAAGAGGGTGCATATGCTCCTACACATACAACCCAACAACCTCAAGGTAACTAAAGGTGTCAAGACTGTCAAATGTATTAATCTGCTATCAACTTTATAAGAGTAAGAAATGAAACTACTCCAGTTTCTGAATGTGGCACTTCTATTATTTTGTGTTATATCTATGTTTTATGGTTTACTTATACAAAGATATTTTTAAAGCGCTTTTGCAACTGTAATAATAAGATTTGATTTTTAATTCATTGTCTCAGCTTCAAGGGAATATATTTCATTACAAATTATTTTCAGTTGTTACCAACGTCTAATTAGCACATAATTTTCAAACTAAATTGTAATCAATCTCAGGTGTAATTATGAAGTTGCACACATCATGCTCTCTACTTTATAGCCACTACCTATCCAGAACAGCATGCATCTAGTGTATATCAGCCTGGTCCAAGTCGTATCCAGCATCAGTACTCTACAGTCAGTGATCCTAGCAACCCCATGTATCACTTCTATGACCAGCAAAACCAGGGGAACAGCTCAGGTAGATCTGGAAGATTGGAAAGGCAGACTACTCTCTCTACAAATCCAGATGACCATGTTTATGAAACTGCATATTTCACAAGACCTCCTACTGTTGGAAAGGAGACAGAGAAAGAAACTAGACAAAAGTCCCTGGCAAAAGAGTATCATGAGATGAGGGAGAGTCCTCAGGGAACGTTAGAATCTGTTATGAAGAAAGAGATAGCGCCAACTAAATATTAAATTTTTAAAATTTGTAAATATTAATGTACAGGGCTCACTGCTTGTCATGTGATGCTCATAATCTGTGAAATGAGTTGTCTCTTACCATTTGCTGTCACACCACTGACCAGTTTTAGACTACAGTTCACTTTTTCAATACAGTGCAATTTTTCTTCTTTATCTTTTTGACCTATTATCTAGATAGCAAGGAACCTGGCTTATCTAGTGTGGCCATTTATAGTTTGTATAGTTAACAGCCATTTTGGTCTAGTGTCAGTTTGAACATCCGACAACAGAGACTGGCAGACCTAAAAACTGGATTGATCAAAATACTCTTCACTTTATTAAATTTTGCACACATACACCTCCTCCCACTAGAACTACCCCAGTGCTCTATTTTCACTTTCCCTATTCTGCCTCTTTTTAGCAAAGTACTTTTTTACACACCACATTCCTAATTATTTTAACATTTTACAAGCAATATGCAGCTGATAGACCATAAAAGTACAACTACTACTGTATTTTTTCTGGTGTATTCTATTCATCCATTTAAATTGTAATTGTTCATTTGTTTGTTAAATATAGGATTTCATTGGTTAAGGATAGTCCACCATTGTATCCATCATATACACTTCATCTTTAAATGTTCTTTTCCAACAATAACTCACTGTATCACGGTAATGTCAACTAAGTGGAAGTTTTTACACTTATGACAATTAGCACTGAATGTTTGTGTCCAATTGAATATACCTGAGGTAATAAATTGATGTGGTTTTTTTCCCTTTGACCATGTGAATGTAGATCTCAGCTGAGCAGTGTTTCCAAAATGCTCCCGGCCCTCCTGATGTACAAAAAGTCAACCAAAAAACAGTTTGCTTCTGCTTTGGTCCACATTTTATCTACATGTAAAGCTGGCCTCTCATTGGCTCAGAGGTGCTGGCTCTTGTCCACGTGTATATATTTGGTGGACAGTGTATGTCTACATGTAGATGTTGTCTACAAGTTAACATTGATATTCTTAAATGGGGCTTTAAATGAGAGAATCCCTTTAACCTCTTATCACTTTTTTAAATTACTTGATGGGATAGGAAGAACCAGTGGTTCTTAATTGGAGCATGGATATGTATCAAAATAGGATCAGGTTTAGGTGTGATTCTTAATTTGAATACACATTTAACTAGATTTTGGTACTAACAGAAATAACTCTAGTTTGAGTATTTTATTGAATATAGTTCATTATTCTTGTTTATACTATGAATAAATAAAAATATAATTATTATTTGTTGATCTATTGGTGAGTGATGGGAAAAGTATATTTTATATATTTTACTGTACATAATTTCATTCTACATAATCCTAAATAGAATACTGCAAAAAAATTCTGACCTGTAAATACTGTATGAAAACAAAATATACAAAATACACCAACAATTATAACTGTGCAAGACATGGAAATGCAAAATACCAAACAAGCCTCAAATTACTTGTAAATTGGCAAATGACATCTATGCTATTACATGTCTAAAATGTAACAAGAGTTGTGTAGGTGAAATCCTGAGATCATTTCAGAGACATATATATGAACACATACTGTCAGTAGAGAAACCACGACTGTACAGACATACAAGTCAGTAGACACTTTTTAAAGCAAGACCACTCCACGAGTGATATCGAGTTTTAAATAATAGAGTAGTGCAAAGATTTGGAAAATTAAAACAAAAACTTTGAACCAATTAAATGCTTTCTTTAACCCCTACCTTTCTCTATGATGTCTGGAAAAACTGCTTTATTATATCCCCAGACGAAAGTCGGGGATATATTGGATTCAGGTCCGTCGCGCCGCCGCCGCCGCCGCCGCCGTAGAAATTTCCTTGTGGACGCGATAACTCAAAAACAAATTAATATTTTTTTTTCAAACTTGGTACACATGTTAAGGGTGCCCAAAGGAAGATCCCTATTTTAAGGTGACCTTAAACTCCCAGTAAAAAAGAACTTATGGCCACCTTAAGGTCAGAAATTGGACTTTTGGCCACTTAGAGCCTTGTAGGTCACAAACTATGATGCTCAGCTGGCTGAAATTTTACCTGACAACACATTAATATGTTCTTAGTACATGTGCCGAAAATCACGACTTTAAGTTGAGGAGAAAATTGTGTTTGAGGCCCATAAATACCCCCACTTAGGGATTTTTTGCTATACTTTTCATATATTTTGCCCTATAATTTGGAAGTGGTAATTCTGATGAGTCTCAAACTGCGCTAGGTATAACTTTGATATGTAATCCTTGTCTGTAGAAAATTTTAGGGCTGTAGGTTTACCCAAAGGGGTCGACTTAAGGTCTCAAAAGTGCCCACAGAGACCCAATTTATGCACTTTTTGCCACTTTCAAGCACTGTAGCTTT
The DNA here is from genome assembly GCA_964017235.1 of Sabellastarte sp. h YS-2021. Taxonomy (NCBI): domain Eukaryota; kingdom Metazoa; phylum Annelida; class Polychaeta; order Sabellida; family Sabellidae; genus Sabellastarte; species Sabellastarte sp. h YS-2021. The sequence continues at coordinate 173,027,193 of OZ024929.1, read as the reverse complement.
CAAACTATGTCTCTCATCTAAGTTAAATATAATCTGGGAATATATCTATGTGTTTTCTTATATGTGCCCCAACATTTAGGCCTTTAATAGACAGTTAACCTGTGTATCAGGACCATAAACACCCACCCGAGTGACCCTTATAAGACATTTTTCACATCTTTTTCCCTGTAACTTGGAAATGGTAAGTCTGACAAGTTTCAAACTGTATTAGATATATATTCTGTGTGTAATCTTAGTATGTAACAGATTTTAAGTCTGAAGCTTTAATTTTGAAGGTCAAATTGAGGTCTCTAAAAGGCTCCCAAAGACCCAATATTTGGACTTTTTGCTACTTTTAAGCCCTGTGACTGTCAAACTATGTGACTGATAGAGCTCAAATCCTATCTGGGAAGATATTAGTATGTTATTTTTATATGTGCCAAAAATTAAGGCTTTAAGAAGACATTTAACCTGTGTATGAGACCATAAATCCCCACCCGAGTGACCATTTTTAGACATTTTTCACATATTTTTCCCTGTAACTTGGAAATGGTAAGTCTAAGAAGTTTCAAACTGTATTAGATGTATATTCTATGTGTAATCTTAGTATGTGACAAATTTTAAGTCTGAAGCTTTAATTTAAAGGCCACATTTAGGTCTCTAGAAGGCCCATAAAGACCCAGTATTTGGACTTTTTGCCAATTTTAAGGCCTGTGACTGTTAAACTATGTGACTGATAGAGCTGAAATCTCATCTGGGAATACATTATTATGTTCTTTTTACATGTGCCAAAAATCAAGGCTTCAAGTAGACATTTAACCTGTGTATGAGGACCTTAAACACCCACCTGAGTGACACTTTTAAGACATTTTTCACATATTTTGCTCTGTAACTTGGAAATGGTAAGTCTGAGAAGTTTCAAACTTTATTAGATACATATTCTATGTGTAATCTTAGTATGTAACAAATTTTAAGTCTGAAGCTTTAATTTGAAAGCCACATCGACTTTGGACTTTTTACCACCTTTAAGCCCTGTGACTGATAAACTATGTGATTGATGGAGCTGAAATCCCATCTGGGAATACATTATTATGTCCTTTTTACATGTGCCGAAAATCAAGGTTTTTAGTAGACATTTAACCTGTGTATGAGGGCCATAGACACTCGCCCAAGTGCCTTTTTTGACATTTTTTTCCGTATTTTGCCCTGTTATTTGGAAATGCTTAGTGTGACAAGTCTTAAACTGTATTATATATAATTTTTGTTTGTTATGTATGTCCCCCAAAAAGTTTCAGATCTGTAGTTTAATTGCTAAGGTCTCTTTAACAATTGTAAAATGCCCACAGAAACCCAATTTATGGACATTATGCCACTTTAAAGCCCAGTAACTGTCAAACTATGTGGGTTATAGAGCTGAAATCTTTGAATTTTTCAAAGGAAATGCCTGTCTATTTAAATTTTGATTATTAATAATGTTATGGCTATCTTAGTCTTTTAAGAATTTATTTTTGTGTGTTATACCTCTGCTTGCTGAGTTTTTAACTTTTTAAAATGAAACTGGTTAAACATATTCAAGTAGACAAAATGGACACTTTAAGTGAGCTTTAAGTCCCAATATTAATGAAATTATATCCTTATGTAGTAAAACTAGGGGATTTTTAACCCTCAACTAGCCCAGTTTTATTCAACTTGCCTCAGTTAATTTTGACACAGCTCCTACAGTTATGAACTCATTTCAGTTGATAATCACATACTTAAAATTCTCAATTCTTTTTGTATTTGAGTACCCCTTTTATATAGATTGTTTACCATTTATCCCCACCTCTGGGACCTCCAGCTATATTGAGTGACACTAAATAAACAAAGGTATTTAATGATATCAGATGAGAAACAAAGAACTCAATGGGGTTGCAGATCTTGTGTAATAGTGAGAGAGGTGTGGAGAAGGGGAGAGGGGTGGGGGTGGGAGGTAGTGGGCTTCATTACATATAACACAAAGGGGAGTCAGAACTGAGATTGTGTCACATATTTAGGTTGCATATATATGGACCACATATATAGGTATAGAGGAAATGAATAACTGAAAACAATTTGCAAATTCTAAAAATAATATAATAAAATAATAATATAAATAATTTTTTTTTAAATAATATTTTATTTGTGAACAAATATAGAAACAGATATGCGCTTTTGGGATTATGAATTTTAGAATGGACATTGAATCATCAATCATTTAAATACTTTGAAGGAAGATTGAAAAGTATGATGAGTTGAGTTAAAATAATATTTTATTTGTCAACAAATATAGAAACAGATATGCTCTTTTGGGATTATTATTTTAGAATGGACATTCAATCATCAATCATTTAAATACTTTGAAAATAGGTTTAGAGTTATCATTGCAGGAAGATTGAAAATATAATTTGAGTTATGTATTCGGTGTCTGGGGATACACCATCTTCCTTGGGAAGAAAAAAACAGAGTAGATTGATGTGCTGAAGTTCATATAATAATGGGTAATTATGTTTTAAAAAATTCCCGATCAAAACCTGTGGCGTGAGTGATGACCTGTCTGGGGATATGTTGGCGCCGAGTTGGCCCAATCTAGTTTTCTTTGGTTTTATTGTCATTTTCAGCATAATTTATGTCATAATGACAAGTTGTTGAGGGGCTAAAGGAGAAGCCAATATACTTTTTGGTCAGGATTCTGCACAAAAAAACCTGCAACCCTTTAACTTTTGGTAAAAAATCACACCTGGATTTAAACTCATTATATTGACGAAATCTCCCAAGTAAATGATCCACCCATTGTTGGCCATGTACCTATTTGATTGTAAAATTCTAGTTTTTTAATAAACTTAATAAAACTTGTTTTATTATATCTTGTTTTTCCGTATTTTTAAATGTTGCAGTCCAGGCCATTGATCTGTACCTTAACACAAAAGGATGCATTATATCCATTATATGCAGTCCACTATCAAATATGTATGCTCATTACATCTGTATGCAATATTTATAGTTATTAAATTACTTGAAACTTCAGTTGAAACTCTGTTAAGACTGATACAAGTGTTAATATTTAAACATAAAGTTTAAGCCTTGGATAGCTGTATAAACAGATAAAAAAGACAAATATTAGTACAAATGTGCCTGTGCATGTAACTTGATATGACGTTTCTTGTATATTACAAAAATTAAAATCAAGGTTTTGGCGGAAAGAGAAATCAATTACTAAAAGAAATTAAGAACATTTATCATCCAAATTATTTTGTTTCATTTAATGTAGTTAACTTTTTTATAGATTACCATTTATGATTGAACCAGTTGTTCACTTTATTCCGTAGAATTCCAAATTTGGATACTAAAATACACAATGAATATGTTTCATCTTGATCCTGTCCTTGTGGATACTAGTACAAGGTTAAAAGGAAAGTGAATCTTCGGAAAAAAAACTTAACCTTCAAGGTAACGGACTTGATTTTATATCTCTTTCCAAAGTAGTATTGCTTCCTATTCTATTCATGATTCTGCTTTTTATATTACATTTTGTGTACAAATGGAAGACACAATTTCTTCTATAGAATGATTAGCCTTAAGGATGCAATACCAACCATATTAAAAAGTGAATAATACTGAACAACCATGTCAAATTAAAAAATATGTGATAACTTGGCATTAATTATAATAATTTTGTGGTGGTGACCTATATATACAAAGGTAAGACCCCATTTTGGCCATGTAGAGTTATATTTTATGTGGTTCATGATTATCACTCTGTCTTAAATGTTTAAAGTGTTAAAACAATTACTATCTGTACTTTTCACACAGAAAAATGTTTGTACATAGCAGTTTTTTCTCCATACATCACTTCCCTGAGCAAAAGTTTTGAAGGACACTCTGATATTAAATTCCGCATCTATTCCAATATCGCCCAGTTATTTGTATACCTTCTCAAACAAATGCCACTTTTTGTCGATGTCTTCCAGCAAATTAAAAGTAAATTCTGATAAAACTGAGTTTATTTGTGACTCCTGTCTAGTGGGGAAAAATTTAACTTGTTTTTCGAAATAAACCTAGTTAGGAAACTTTTACATCCAGATCAGAATGTGAGAAATCTCGGTTTCTGGTTTGATGCAGACTTCTCTTTTGCAGATCATGTGTCTTGTGTTTACAAGAGTGCTTTTGTTCAGTTGCATGATCTCAGGTATAATAAGCAATATCTGACAGTTGATAGTGTTCTCAACATTTGGTTGGATTGCTGCAATTGCCTTTTCAAAATTTTTAATTTCAACCATTTAGAGCACTCTTGGATGGATTGTCAAAAAGCATAGTAAATGCACTAGAGCTATACCAATCTTAAATAGTGTTCACTGGTTGCCTATTAGATGCTGTAGTGCGTTTAAAATGGCTACACTTGTCTATAAGTTTCTCAACAATGGTCATCCTAGAAACTTAAGTCCATTTCTGATCCCAGTAGCAGCAAATACAACACAAGATTAAGACAGCCTGATAGAATATTTCTGGAGATTCCTCACTTTAGTCCAAATCTAAGAAGCAAAATTTAGTAATAGATGTGCTTTTTATGTACCTACAATCTAGAATGAAACACATAATGATCTTCAATCTACTTTCTCTGTTGTCCCCTTCAGGAAGAAATTCAAATTACTTTTGTTTTCCAACATTTTTCTACCATAGTTTTCAATTCAGCTGGTGTCACTGCGATGACCATTGCCATACCCACAGACAAATGAATGTTCAAATACGCTTTATGGTTGTGCCTGACAGTCTGCTTGGATGCAGTGACCACTTTGGAATCAGGATAAGTTCAACAGGTGAAATCAGGTTGAATCCAATGGGTAAAATCAGATAAAAATATGTGTACATTTTGCAAACCACTTTTTGGAATAAACCAGTAAAATCAGGTTTAATCCAATGGGCGAAATAATGTTGCAGTGTGTTTTGATTTTGCAAAGTATTTTAAGGGGAATCTAATGTTGCTTTCTGTATTACTCCAACACAGAATTATATTTTTATGGAAACATGGCATTTATTCTTTATTTTTATTTTATTTTAGTAGTTTGAAATATTGGTTCTCATGTGGCTGGTTGCATCCACATAATATGTGAAGTGGTAATTTTCCCTTTTAATTCATACATTTATTGTGCCATATTCATTAAGGATAGGTGTTGCATGGTATCTTTTCATACATTACATGAGCAATCAAAAATTATTGCTAACTATATGTACATATAGTCTGTTCATATAACAGGATATAGCCAGTTTCTATACTCTGATAATATCTTGGTAATATTTTTAAACAAATTAAATATTTCTAAAAAATGAATAATTTTTACAATCTCTGTGTCTGAATATTATTTTACCCAGTCAAACATATTAAATTAAAAAAAATAGCCATTGCAATGAGAGAGAAACTCTAATTATGCAGTAACCTTTCAAGTAAAAAAGCACAAGGCCTAGTTGTTTCCCATTCAACAATATTCATCTTTTGAATGTAGTTTAACGAAAGTTTAGTAAGTTCCAGTGGTATGCCCTTTCGTGTTTATGTCTGTGCTGTTTCTAGGCAACAGTTCTACAAAAATATTCGTTTTAATAAACCTGATATAATTTTAAAGAATACTACTCTAACTTGTAAGTATTTATACTTATCCATTTTAAAAACTAATTGTATGCTTCAAATATAATTAATATTTCTTTACTGCTTTTAAACGATAAATTATACTTAAATCCTGATAATATCGCCCATTATTGACAGTTGTCCAATCCTAGGTACTATTACAGGTGACCGATCACCCTGATAAAAATTCACCTATTGGGCGAGTAATTCCAACCAAAAAGTACTAATCCGGCTACCTTCCGTTTTCTTGTAATCAAACTCACGTATTTATCCTTGCGTTGCCGGTTTTCGACGGTCTTACGCATTTTAATCCATTTTCGTTTCTTTCATCATTCCCTGGTGATTTTTAAAGTTAAAATTAGAAAAAAAAAAAGCTTTTTAATTGACAAAAACAAATATAATGGGTAAATATTTTAAGCTGTTGTATTTTTTTATTTGGTTCAATTTCTGTATGTACAATATTCTTATTTTACAAACGGTTGTCTGTTATCGACGGTAAAATAAAATCAATATATATGGTATTCAAAACATATTCTAAACTTTATTTTTCATATTGTCCTCTGTAAATTGATAATTTAACAAATAAAGCGAAAAATAGTTTCCATTATATCATAATAATGCACAAATAACATTATTTTTGAAGGTGTGCACATAAAATTATTTCCCTAGACAATTATGCCATTAATTTTTAAAGTTGGCTTTGAAGACTGTTTCTTCCATTTTGTGTCCACACAAAGCACCTGTTTTATGTTAATGATCATGTGTATGGTTAATTTATTTTATAACCTCCAAAAATAAAACTATTTTATGGCATATTTTTATTATATTTGCTGCTGAACAAACGCATGCTGTCATTGATAATGGATTACATTTAGGTTAATTTAATAAAAATGTATGTGTAGTGTTTTGTAAAACAAATATTATAAATCTTTTTGTCTTCAACAATATATCTTATAACTTCATTTTCTGAGGATAAAATTTGCATTATTCACGGCCATTCATGAGCGTTGCCAATGACAACCATATTTTATTTTACTTTAAAAATTGATATAATATTTCACTTACGAAAATCGTACTTTTACTGCATCATGCATTAAGAAACTTTATTTTATTAAATTCAAAACAATATTTCCAGTTAAAGCCATATAATATATTTTAAATAAAGGTTAATAGTTAATTATTTTATTTTTTACCGAGATGAAAAGCAAGTGCACAGAACTACAATGTATTAATGCACAGCCGTCGATAGTAGACGACCGTCGATAACAGACGACACAACGATATTATTTTAACCAAAATATTCAACTGCAAAAATATTTCACTGTATTTTATTATATATTCTGTAATATATATATAAGACATTTTGTTCTCAGAAGTCTTCACAAAGCATATATTGATTCATATTTACATGAGTTATAGCTGATGTATGCACTTAAAACATATGTCATGGTGTTTAGTAAGTCATATACTGCCTTGCTACCACAAGGTACAAAGGTACATGACAGAAGTACTACAACAAATACACATTAACAGAGAGTTACAGTAACCAATTTCAACACTTAGTACATATTCCAAAAGCAATAATAATACCACAATTGTTTTTGCTGTGGATGATCGTATTGTCGATCACATAGGAGAGCATTTCAAAAGAGCAATTTTGCTTTCAATTTATAAAGTCAAAGTAACAGGCTTATTATGTTTTCTGGGAAATACAATGTGTGGGTTATTGAAAGAAATGTGAGCAATGTAAGTGACACGGGTTTATTTCCCTTGCTAACGAAAATATATATATATATATATATTGCCATGTCCAATGGATTTGACGTTTCGGTGGAGTCAACGGTTTTTACTAAAAGTTGGAAAACTGCAGTATTTATTTCTTCATGTTTTGAAGGGAATGAAAATTGTCAGAGGCTTGATCTGTTTACATACCTTTCCAATAGTATATATTATGGATCCAAGGGCAAATTAGTTTTAAAAATATATGAAAAAAATGAAGATATGTGGGTACCTTCCATCTTGCTTGAATTTCAATCTTTGAGAGATGAAATTGCATACTTTAAATGGTCATATCTAAAACAACTATGAAAGTTACAAATACGATAGTTTCCCATATTGGAGTTATTTTATTGCAGTTTACTGAATATTTGAAGTGTTATGTCCACCATGGTTGAGTAAATAAATCAACAATTTCTTTTTCTCTGATTTTTAACGAAATAAAATCAGAAAAACTGTTCCATTGCTTTTCCAGTGATATATAGTGGTATACTATATATAGCATGTATGTGTAGGTAATGCAATTTTCTTAAATATTTAAAAAAATATACACCTGTTGAGATCCAGCATCTCGCTCAAATTTGGTTAAAACAATTTCTTTTTCTCTGATTTTTAAGGAAATAAAATCAGAAAAACTGTTCCATTGCTTTTCCAGTGATATATAGTGGTATACTATATATAGCATGTATGTGTAGGTAATGCAATTTTCTTAAATATTAAAAAAAATATACACCTGTTGAGATCCAGCATCTCGCTCAAATTTGATTAAAACTCCAATTATGTTGTTTTTTCATCTAAGCAACAGATATGATATTCATCTCAGGTTAAGCTATGTTACTGTTGTTTTTAAATTTGACGAAGGTTAGTCTAAGATATCTCAATAACTTAATAAGTGATGTGAGTACCAGGGGAACACAATTAGTTGTAAAAATGTACTTGCCTTTCAATTATGTTTTCTTGTTTGTTGTGTGTAGATTTTAATGCAGTGAAAATGAACATATGCATTTTTAAAACACCTTTCCAATGGTTTAAATTTTAAATTTTTATTTCATAAAAATGTAAATATACTATACCATATGAAAACACTTGGGTAGGCGTGGCTTGGCGTTCGGTGACCGCCACGTACACCGTACATAGAATTTAAATATATGAGGGGAGACCCTCTTTAAACCTATATACTTGCTACCTTTGACCCCTGGTGACCTAATTCACTCTGCCATGCGCAGTAATACAGAAATAGTTCATTCTTTTTGTGGCGGTTGAACTATCAACAGGCGTTTTGCTACCTTTTTAAAAGACCTGCATTTACACGTTTTTGAAGCTCTGTGAGTACTTCTTTGCTGTTTTATTCACTTTTCCTCCATTTTATTTTCCTTTTACTTCAATTTCTGGTGAATTTATTGTATACTTTGGGCATTATTTACGTATTTCTTCATAATTCGTATTATCGCTCATCTGGTCACGTGGTGTTAGAATGTCGGATTACCTTTGGAGATATTCATTTCCTTTGTAAATTAATTCTTTTTATGCACTTCTACAGGCATTTTTATTTTAATTTACGGTATTCCTTCATTCTTTCAACGAAATTCTTCGTTTCTCCACGTATTTTGACCGTATTGACTGTGCATTGTTTTTCACGTAGTTACCTATTTGGTATTTTCGCTCATCGGGTCACGTGGTGTCAGAATGTTGGACTTCCTTTGGAAATAATCATTTCCGCGGTGAATTAATTCATTTATGCACTTATACAGGCATTATAATTCACCTTTTACGGTTTTCCTTCATTCTTTTTACGAAATTCTTCGTTTCACCGCGTATTTTGACCATATTTTTGAGCTTTTTACGAATCATTCACCAGGTCATGTGACGATGACGTCACATCCAAAATGGAGGTCAACCGATCGGTTGTCAGAAAATATTCATTTTCATAGTGATTACAGCATTTCCAGGTTTGTTTATACATTCCTTCTACATATTTCTTTGAATATTATTATGTCAGAGCATAATGTGTAATATTTTCAATTGTTAACGCATTTTTCATAGCGTAACATTACGGTATCTACTGCCTACCATTCACGGTTCTTTACTTGTTCAGGCCCTTTCATTTGACATTTCTGGAATTCGGATCCTGGTTTCAGTGTTTTGGGGTTCAATTCTGAGCCTAGGGTCTCCATTTTAGCCTTTCTCCACCTTCAATTTTGGAGGTTGGGGGTTTACGGCTTCTGGGGAGGACTTTGTCTTCCACCTTTTGGAGATCCATTTCACTGTTGCTGGTTTCCTACATTCCAATTTTATGTCAATTGGTCATTTGGTTTCTCAGTCCATTTTTAGTCCTTTGGCCTCTTTTGTGCCTAGGCTTCAGTCTAATCAGACTGCTTTTGGACTGGGATTACCTTCTCAAGACCATTCATGTTCAGGGTCCCTTAGAAGAGTTTATCAGTTGAATCCAACTGATTTTGCTACTTCCTTAATTCTACTCCATTCATTTTCTAAATCTAGAAAATTTTTGTTTGGGGTTTGGTGGAAATCTTCTGTTACTCAACAGCTTTCTATTGTGTTTTCACCATTTTTTAGATCTGACGATCAATGGGCACATCTCCCTTTTGGGTATGTTGGGGGTTCCTCTGTCTACAGTTAACCTTTAGGCAGACTTCAGGAACCCTATTCCAATTTTTTTGTGCCAGTCTGTTGGACTATATGGGTGCTTAGGACTTCATCCTTTAATCTTCTCCTCAGAAGATTTTCAAGCTTCCTGTCTAACAGAATTAGGGAATAAATTTGACTGCTCTTTTCTTTTGATCAGTCTTATTTTTCTCTAAGTCAACCACTTTTCCAGGCTTAGAAGTTCCTTCATGAGGCCAGATACTTACTTTCTGTCACTCATTCATTTTGGGATTTTCTTATTCTAAGTTTTGTAGGTTGGGTAATTACCCAATTTTCCTTCTAAAACTTAGTTTTGCCAAGTACAAAATCCTCTTCAGAGGGTTTTTTGGGTTGACTTCTTCAGGTTTCCGGACCTGCGATCTAGCCTGAAGGGGTTCTTAAGACCTTCTCTTCCCTAGGTAGAGTTCCTCTGCTATTAGGGGAGATCTGAGATGAACCTTAGGGTCCTTATTTCTGTGGGATTTTTTCCTTCAGTCCTGTTTTGTTGATCACTTATTCAAGTTGATTGACAAGGCAATACTTTCTCAGTGGTCTTTTTCATCCACCATTCTTTGGACATCTGTTTCAATGGGTCTTCTAGCTACATTTTAGCTGGTTGATCTATGGCCTTTTTTCAGCCATCTTTGCACTTTATTTTGAGAGATTTCTTTATCCATTTCCCTCACTTCTGCTTAGTCACTTGGTAGGGTTAATTGGTCCTTTTTTGGTCTTATGCTGTTTCTTGTGATGTCTCTCTTGGGAGACCATTTCTTCTCACATATAACAGTATAAGCAGAAGGCTTTCATGTGGCCCTTACTCAAGGTGCCTCTTTTAAGCTATCTGCATTAGCCTCTTGAGGCACACCAATTAGGACCTTTTTTCCTCCCATCCAGGGAGTTTTCTCTCTAACTTAGTGCTTTTAGGATGTGGTTCCTTTCCAGGTTCCAACATTCTGATGGTGGAATGCCTTCCAGAGGTAGAGGCTCAGCCTCAACCTCTATTATGGTGTCCTTCAGGAGATAAGAGTGTTGTTTTACTCAAATTTTCACTCTTACTTCCAGATCCCTCCACTTGCCAGTGGGAGGTCAACTGATTCCAGTGGTCTCTCAGATTCCACTTTCCTGATTCTTTCAGCTCTTCTCCACAGAAGAATGCTGTTCTTTGTCATTCAGTCTCACACTGTCTGTTCACATGAGCAGTTCAAGTATCTTGAGCTCCTGTTTTCCTGATTTTTCAGGGCATTATCCTTGACAAAGATATACTGGAAACCACAATTAGATTTATATCTTTTCCTGGTTTTCCAGACTATCAGGATGCAACTTATCAGTTGATCATTTTCTCAATTGGCCAGTGGACCACTTCTCTTCCTCAATTTGCCTCCTTTCTCTCCTTTGGCTCCTTTGGTTCACTCTTGCTCATAGTTTTGCTTTTGGGCAAGGTGTACCACTTTGTGGCAATGCCTTATGGTCTAGCCACTAGCCTTTCAGGATTTACTTCCTTAGTCAAGGAAGTAAGGAAAGTTGGCTTTGAGGTTGGGCATCTCAGTGCACATGTGACTACAAATTGGCTCATTAGAGCCAATAGTTGTCAGAGGCTCTTTTTTCAACTCTATTAGAGTTGACTTTCATCTTGGAGTGGTTCTTAGCAGGAAGTATTTACATCTGTTTCTTTAACAGGTCTCCTTCCTGGGTCAGGTTCTTAACCTGTTTCTTAATTACCTCTCTAACTGGGCTCCTTATTTCTTTTGGCTTCCACTTGGAAGCCGCTTCTTCAAGGTCCCTACACATGACACTTCTTCTGTGTCATCTCAGGACACTTGATTTTCCTTCTCAAAGGTGCTCTGGATTTTCCATTCCTTGATCCTTCTATGAAGGTTCATTCAAGATGGTACTATCCTGGGAACTATGTCTTTGCATACCTCCCTTTAATTCCCTAGTTTTTACATCTACTTTCATGGATGTTTCACTGCGGGGTTTGGGAGTTCTTTGTGCTCTGTGGACCACCTAAGGTCTATTTTTGATGTAGCAGTCCAGTCTGTGCATCAGTTCTAGAGCTCATAGCTGTCCTTTTTGCTCAGACATTTGTTCCTCTTTTATCCTTTCATCAAAGGATCATCCTTTCAGCCTCAAACAACTCAGATGTCTTGTTCTCAAGACATTTGTTCCTCATTTGTAAGGGATTCTTCAGATAGTCCAGGTAACACTGTTGTCTGGGCTTTCTTTTTATCAAGACAGCTTCCACTCTTGGGACATGTGTATTTTGGCATCTTTTGCCATTATTTTTACAAGAACAAGTCTGTTCTTCCACCTCATGTTCCAGGGGCATGAATCTTTGGCAGACCATCTCTGGAGGTCTTTTCTCACCTTTCATATAAGGTGGCCCTTCAATTCTTGGATCTTCAGATGGTAGTCTCAGACTTCTCATCTTATTTAGATCTCTTTTGCCATGTGATTCAATCACAAGCTGCTCTTACATGTGCCTCCTGTGCTAGATCCTTAGGCTCTGGCAACAGATGCCCTGGAGTGTTTTGGTCCGGAGTACTTATTTTACTCCTTCCCTCCTTCAGCTCCTTGTCCTCTATGGCCATGAAGTTAATCAACTTTCAGAGCTGTATCATGCTTCTTGTAGCCTTTCCTGGTAATTGCCAGGTTTGGCCTCAAGATCTCCTTTAAGAAAGCCATTGGCTCTTCCTCTTATTCTTCTATAACAATCTCATCTAGAGTTTTGTTATTTATTTTTATGGAGTTCCTTTCTTCAAGCTTTCTGGCTGAAGTCTCCTTTAAGAAGAATTTTCACAGGAGGGGTCTTGGAGGATTTTTATCCTCCATAACTGTCTATGAAGCAATGTGGAACTGCTTCAAAAAACTTGTGAGAAACATGGCCACTCTGCTATGCTTCAACTGTCCCATTTATTGCTGTTTGTTCCTTTTAAGGAATTATTTTTCAGACAATAGGGATACAGGTCAGCTCTCTCCAGGTACTACTTGGAGTTGGGTTCTTATAGGAGCTAGGAAGTCTCATTTAGAGCTTCTTTAAGTCCAGAATTAGGGTAGTCGTCACCTACCTGTTTGGTACTTAATCCTTGGTTCTGCAGGCTCTTACCAAGGCTCCTCTTGAACCCTTTTCATTTGCTGAGCCAAGTTTTTTCACATTTTAGACAGTCTTTCTTACTCCCTTTCTTTGGGAAGGAGAAGGAGTGATTTTGATTCCTTTATTTTAAGGTTTTCTCTCACTCTTTAGGGATGGCCTAAGTCATCCTTAAGTCAGATCTTACTTTCCTGGCTTAAGCCAGTTATCTTCAGAAGGCTCTTCCTGCTTTGACTTTTTGTCTTTGGTCAGGATGACTTAGAAGACCTCTCCTTTTTTACAGTCAGATTCCTAAGATACTTTCTATCTAGCTATTCTGACTTAAAAGGATTTCTTCTTGGTCTTTCTTCTGAAGTCCAAGAGGGTGATATTGCTGCTCAGACAATATCTTTTTGGATAGCACTTTATCCTTTATTCCCTCAATCTCTGTTCCACAGAGAATGCATCTCTTCATGGTGTCAGGGCTCATCATGTCAGGGCACAGGGGTCTTCCTGGTCCTTTAGGGGTGGAATCCCACTCCTAGTCAACATGAGATCCTGCACGTGGAAGAGCCATTCCACTTTTACATCCTTCTATTTTAGGAATGTATTTCCTTCAGAGATGTTGTTCTTAAGAATCTCTTATGATTTCTTAAGTGGAGTGGACATCCTTTTCCACTCAGCCATTTCTCTCTCTTCTACTTAAATTCCTCAATTTAAGTCCATCTGAAACTTTTAGTTTCAGAAAAAGGGGGGTGGCATTTCCCTTTTAGGGAATCTATTCTTCATCTCTATTTTCAGAACCGTGCTTCTTAGTGCCTCTGGGCATTTTCCTATTCTGAGCACAGGGCATACTTATGCCTTCTCCTTTGAGCTGACCTAATAGGGTGTAGACAGCAGTGCTGAAGTTAGTGCAGTGGTTAATGCTACTCACTTAGCTCACTCGAGTTATTGCTTCAGCACAGAGGTTTTGGGTTCAATTGCATTGCACTAGGAAGTATCCTTTTGTAGCAATTTAACCTTAGGGTGGTTTTCCTCAGTCTGTCTTTTTCCCACCATCCTTCCATGTGGGCATTCAACCCAAGTGTTTTCATATGGTATAGTATATTTACATTTTTATGAAATAAAATTTCATATTTTTAAATGTAAAATGCATTTTTATGAATAAAAATGTATATACTTACCATATGAAAACAGCAAATCACCCTCCCGCCTGCCCCGCTTTTAAAGACCTTTTTCCAGCATTTATGTTTATTCACAAAAAGAATGAACTATTTCTGTATTACTGCGCATGGCAGAGTGAATTAGGTCACCAGGGGTCAAAGGTAGCAAGTATATAGGTTTAAAGAGGGTCTCCCCTCATATATTTAAATTCTATGTACGGTGTACGTGGCGGTCACCGAACGCCAAGCCACGCCTACCCAAGTGTTTTCATATGGTAAGTATATACATTTTTATTCATAAAAATGCATTTTACATTTAAAAATATGAAAATCTGTGGGAAAGTAAATTTCTAGAATATTCAAAAAAGATGAGGACCACCTAAAATCTTCCATCTTGTTTTTCCATTATCTAAATGCTGACCAAGTGATAGCTATGTACAAATGCCTAATATTTATTTACATTCCTTTATGATCAACACTCCTTAAAAATTGTTTGTTAGCATTTTTATACCTCAAAACTTCTTTTTCTGATTTTAGCACACCCCAATCATCACCATAGCAACAATGAATCTGATTGGTCAAACCCACTGAATACTTCCTTAAAAATGTATACAAAACCATATTGAGATTTAATAAATAAAATATCAATAAATACACCAAAAGTTGTAGTTTCTTCAGTGAATCGATTGAAAATCGATTTTTTCTGAGTAATTGTATATGGTATATAACATATTTTTAAATTTAAATCTAAGATCGTTGAATTAACGAGCAAGGACATATATATACTGTATATGTATTCAGTTTACCACTGATAAATTTATGGAACCATGAAATAAGTACAGAAATTGAGTGATAAAATGCATCAAACATGATAAAAGTGAATGATATCTGGTGTTATAAGTCACATTAACTGTAGTATTTTCTCTAAAGCTATATATTATATTAATAACTGTGGTATTTTCTCTGAAGTTAATTCAGTTTTTATACTAACAAAAACATACAGAGTATTATCTGATATTTCCCAGTTTAGGAGTTTTTCCCCGGAGGTATTTCCTGGTATCTCCCACTCTGGAAATACCGTAACAACCAACCATAGGAATAGAATATTAAGTTACATTTGAAACATTGCCTCTTAAAAGCAAATACAACAGCAATTTGCAGCAAGTCTTCTAAGAATTGTTTTTAACAGAGAGTTTCCATTTTGTATTGTTTTTAATTGGATTTACTGAGTGCACCCTTTTGTGAGTATTTACCTGTACATGATGTAAAATGAATGGAGTTTATCATTTGTTTCATTCATAATTGATTTTAACTGAATGGTACAAAAGGGTCGGGAAATATTAATATTTTTTTGTAATATTTACCTGTATATGATATAAAGAATTTTATTATTCCTTTCATTCCACTGGCATCTTTAGCTTCAGGACATCTGACATGATATAGCATGCATGATGATGGAGTCTGAACTACCTACAAACAGAACAGAAGAGTATGCAGATGGACATGAAGATGAGTTGCAGTTTGGAGGCGAGACTGAGAGGCAAGAGGTGGAAGATTTACCCAATTATGGAGACAATGGCAGTGGTGCTGAGTCTGGCTCAGATGATGACCTGAAAACTGAAGGGTGAGTCAATTCAGGGCAGTTCTTTATTCTTGAAACAATTTTTTTCTGAAAATAATTCACAAGTTGTTAATTTTGCTTTGTACTTTTAAAACATTGATGTTTGTGTGTGTGTGTACTTTGGAGTTTGCAGGTACAGAGATTTAATGCTACAAAATACCATTAGAATGGACTGGCTAATTACCTCTGCTAAGAGGAGGTTGTGTGGTTGTTGGATTCTGTTTGTTTGGATGTCAGCAAGATTATGAAAAATACTGCTACATATATTTACATCAACTTTTTTACAGTTGGTGGGTCTGGATATATCATAGAATTGATATAATTTTGGGAATGATCTGCAGGCAATTCTAGATCCAGGATTCCCTGAAAGGTTTTGTTGGGCCTGGAAGGAGGGCTGCGCTCTCCGAGTGCTCTTCTTATTTATGTGAAAATATCATACTTATTGGTCAATATTTTCACATAGAGCTTCAGTGTGATGGTATTGTTGTAAGTGTTTTGTGTTTATTAGGGTTTGTATTGTATAACTTAATGGTTTTTAAAAAATGGTAGTGTAAAACATTTTGCAATAAAGATTAAACAGTTGTATGAGATGTATGCCCTAGTGAGTGGAATCGCCTCAATTTTCGCGGTCGATTATTCGTCCAATTTTCCGACCGATGATCGACCCTTAATCGACTTTTTTACTCCACTGTAAGAAAATATATTATGAAAGGCTTTCCGGGATGAAGTATTTGTCAATCTGTAAGAATAACGGTGTTTCCGACATTTAGAACCTACCAAAAGCACTCACTTCCGGTAAATATGGCGGTAGACATAAACAAACCCAAATTCGTGACAAATCTCATTATTTATCAAAGGAAAGTTAAGGAAATAGCTTAAAATATAAAAAACACGTGGATATTGAGACACATAAGGAAGGGTAAGATTTAATCAATTTCTAGAAGTTGTCAGTGACCGAACGCGATTGTACCATAACGCCGACGATTAATTGAACGTTGGTCTAATCGTCCCATCACTAGTATGCCCATATTCATTGTGTCTCTATTCTGATAATGTGAGAGATGACATTAAGTCTCTTTTATATATAATCACACATTGTAGTAATTTATTGAAGGCCCACTTTGAACTTTTCATCTTGTTTAAGTATTTAAGAATCTTTGTAAACCAACTCTGTACTTATTTCTCTGGTAAATATCTTAAATTTTTATTTATTAGGTGTGATGTGTGTAATCCTGAGACTGAGGAAACAGAGACAAGTAGAGAGGCAAAGACAACATGGACAGAACAGGTGGGTTGATGCAATAAAGGTGTACTGAAAAATATTATTAGCTTGACTGTCGTATTGAATTTTTTTTTTTGAATGAAGTGTATTACTGGAATGTTACATCATATGAAATAGTCAAAGAGGAAATTAATATAAACAATATTGTCAAATAGTGCAATAACGGTAAATATTCTTACAATGCATATTTCAGTCAAAATTCATTTTAATTTGGACTTTAAATGATAAAATTTACTCTTTATGGAAGATATTTGTGAGTGTAGTCAATGTACTTAATCAGCAAATCATCTGTATAAACTGTGCCCTTACAGAATACTTTTCTGTGATGTACTTTGTGTGAAGGACAATCAGGTTAGTCTTGTTTCTTGATGTCTGACAGGTTCAAATGATTCACTTGAGGCGTTACATTGATCAGCTGGCAGAAAAAGTCAAGGAAAAGGACTATTTGGTCGCAAAGACCAGGGAAGAATATAAGAAATGCAATGAACGCATTGAACAACTGGAATATGAGAAACAGGATACCATCCGGCAAATTCAAAATGCTGATTCTACAAAGAATACGTAAGAAGGCTTGCTTGAACCTTATGTATTATTTATTAGGTTTGTAACTCACAAAGTTGAATAGTGTGTGATATTATATATTGTGTAAGATATACATGTGATTTTATTCAGAAAATATTTGTTTCAGAAATATTACTTTTCTTTAATCATGCAGTTCATCAGTTTCTTGAATTTCTACATTTCTCTTGATAAGCTGTCTAAACCAGTAACAAGTTATATTGTGTGATCCATGTATACCTTTCATCTACTGTAGGTCTGCCAACTATCGTTTGAGGGCACAATATGAAAGGATAGGGCAAGAAATGGAGAATGAAAATGACCTAAAAGTGAAGATTAAAGCTGTCTTGGACAATGCAGAGTAAGAACATCAATTTTTATTTGTTTCATTTATACGTACATGTTTACATTGTGTATAGTGAATACATTACATCATTTTATAAATCTCTTCATAAATGGTACTTGTGTTCACTTGGAAATTTGTTTCTTCAACAAAGCTCCCAATAAGGCTGAAAAGGGTTTTGTGGCGTTTCATAGTGTCGCTATCTCTGTATTCTTTTTGACTGGTGCTCCCAAAAGTCTTGTAAAGTAACATGTTTTTAGTCCAGTTTGAATCAAAGTCATAGCAGCTGGTATTATTTCATATTTTAATTAAACCAGAAATGTTCCATGTGATATGTCTTTAATTAGATACACTGTCTAGTGTCTTTGTTTCTTTTATCTTTTGAGTATGTCAGTATATTTACTTACCAACTGTGAATTGCTCCAAAGTAAAAATAAGGGTCGTAAAAAAATATATAATAGCTTCAAATACCGATGTCACAACAAATGCAAAGTATACTGTATCTGCTCTCTGTTACACCCATTGGTAATGTGAGTAAATATGTCCAGAAGTTGGGATGGCCATTTACAACAATGAAATCTGGGTCCTCGTGTTTTAGCACACACCAACTGGAAGTAAAGTATGGTTGACGTGAACAAATCTCTTTACGATAAAATGTTAAATAACTGCTGAAGTAAAGGACATTTTGTTGAAAATGGATATAAAAAAAATATAATTAGACCTATTGTTTGGTTTTAATGGAGATAATTTGCCTCGGGACATCATATTAGCAATTTTTGGCCAATAACATAAAATTGCAGTGGGGTGGAATGCTTGCTAAAACATATGAGATACAGAGACACCAATAAATTCTAACAGCTATTTCTGATAATGTTATATACCTGCTATAGAGACTTTACTGCATGTGTACCACATAACCTGACAACCATTACAGGTGTACATTAAACAATTCTTTACAATGTTTTTACCTGTTAGATATGAGCTATCCCAGGCCCAGGTGGAACAGGGAAAGTATATCCTGAAGGAGGATGAACTACAAAAGAGAGAGGAGAAGCTGAGGCAGGAGAAGGCAGACATGGCACAGTACAGGAACAACAAAGAGCAGAAGTATGCAGAGAATTATGTCAAACAGACCAAGAAAGACCAGAGGTGTGCAGACTTTATATTCAGTGGACTGCATAGAAATGAAGTTTGGGCCTCATTCAGTTTCATCCCTTCATTTCCAGAGGACCAGTATTTGAAATTATACCAAAGGAAATTCAAGGGTTGAGGGGTGTGCAAACAGTTATTAAAACTCACACCACAAGTGTTCCTTATCATCCATAATGTCTTCATGGAGAATACTCCTTAACAACAGGGAACACTATACTAAGAATTTTAGTGTCACACAGTGTTGAAGAAAAGTTAAATAAATTGAATAATCATACAGGTAGCACCTTCAAAGGGTTATGTATATAAAGTTCAGCTTGATATGAATAAGAATTGAGCTAGATTGATCCTTTCAGGGAACATTTCAGGTCATTGGGGAGGGACTACGATTCGATCATACTGTCATTTGCTAAAGTTTACTTAATTATCACTTTTCTGATATGATTGCATCCACTACATTACACTGTGACTACCCATATTTATGCATGATAAAACTGAAAAAGTGTTGATATCTTTTTGCCTGATTGTAAACACAGAGAATATAACAAGTTGGTGAGTGGTTCCTGGTTATGTTTGTCAGGTTGAAGTTCCTTGCCTATGAAGAACAGGAGAGGAGTATGCAACATGCACTGTATCAGGCTGAGAAAAGTCAGGAGAGACACAGTAAACACCTCAGCAGGACTGTCTCCAAGTAACACAGCCTTTCTTGTTAACCTACTGTTAAAGCTGGGAAACTTGATTTCTGTATAGTCTATAGCAATACATGAGATGCAATAAGAGATTGTCTTGATGGGAATATTTTGTTACAGTTTCTGATGTATTTTCCAGGAAAATTATCTTTGATCACATCACAAGCTTAATTGGTAAGCTTGTGCTAATTTTAACAAATCTAAATTTTGTTCATTTTTTTGTGGAAATTGGTTTCAGATATGAAAAACAGTCATAACTTTATGTTTGTATTTTCTGACTCTGTAAAAACATCCAAAGGAAAATGTTACTTTATTTCAAAGTAGTGTAGCAAATGTGGTTGATATTTTGTTTTTGCATGGATATAATCTATGCAACATCCAAGAAGCTATTATAATTAATTTTTTGGTTTTGGATTTGAATGATTAAAAAAATACTGAAAAAAATCCAGTTAGGTATTTCATGATATACCCAGCTTTTGAAATTGTAGATTTACAAAGTGAGTCAAAACTAATCTCTTTCTGTCATCATTCCTGAAATGTGTGTGGATTTTTGTTGTAATTCAGAATCAAGCAGCGTGAACAGGAAGAACAAGAAAGACACAAGGCTCACATGCAGAGAAGAATGGAGACGATGCTGACTCTGAAGAAAGACATCGCCGCCAACAGGGTGTGTACTTAATCTTCTCACAGTGTCTTTATTCACATGCATCAACACATTTATATTCAAACTACAGTCAATGTTGTCAAACTGTAACTTGTATTGTAGAAATGACATTCTCAAGAGTATACATTATTGTCCATTTTGGGGGGTAAATGGTTCATAAATGCTTGCCAGCTGGACTTAGTTCACTTAGGTAATGAACTTTTATGAATTGCACATTAATGGCCTTTGTGTTTGACATACATTTCATGGTCTATATTCAATAGCATTTTTTTCTTAGAATTATTCTTATTTCTGGATTTTCTAAGGAAACGACCAATAATTCTTAGAATAAGAAAATTTCTTAGATTAAGAATGATTAAATTCACCAGAATTTTTAGACTTTAGTGATAGTAATGACAGATTGAATGAAGTGGCTTTACAGAAAACAGGTAGCACTAGTATTTTAGTTGTTGATCAGCATGTACGTAAATCTTGTAGGGAAAAAAACTGCATTGCTAATACACATTTTATAGACATTTAGAAACAGTGTTATTCATACAAATTTTTCTTGAATTTTTTCTAAAAAAATGCCTATATTGTAAGAAAATTGTTATTGTAAGAACAAGTGTGTTAGTGAATATGAAGCCTGGCCTTTATAATCTTAAATATATACTTGTCCATTCTTTGTTTTCCTTCTACACAGGCAAAGGTAAAATCTGTGTATTGGAACCACGTTTGTGTCCACCGTCTGATGTGTGAATACAGGCACCATCCTAAATAGTATCACCTGCACAATGTATTGAAAGTGATATTTAAACCTTAATAAATCATATCAAGTCATTGCTCTGCATATAATTGTGCTTTCTCTTAAAATGATTTGTCTTCCAATTGTTTTTTTTTTATATCTTTTGTTCAAATTCAATCAAGTCACTTGTGTACAGTGTGAATTCATCCATCTCTGTGTATGTTAGCGAGTGTTTGTCCCACTATACAGGAGAACCTGCGGTCACTACAAGCCAGAGACCGCGCCATGGTGAAGAAAGCCAAGCAGAAGGAGGAACAGACAGTGCAGGACATCCTGGCAGAGGGCGGCAACCCATCCGAGGAACTCATTAAAAAGAAAAAAATGGAAGAGTTTGAGAAGGAGAAACAGTGAGTTGTTTACTGAAATCCAAAGATAGATACGTGTAAACCCTATCAAATCTATTGGGACCAGAAAAATATTGCTCATAGACTAGCAATTCCAGATAATATCCAGTATTAACTTGTAAAGTTGTAATTAAATATAACTCCACGTAACATAGTCCCATTGAAGGAGGTTTGAGTGTAAAACCACTCTAGTTCATCCTTCCACAGGGAGGAATTCATTGAATGGAAAAGATGGAGGACTTTCAGAAAGAGGGAGTCAGATTTAATATGAAATAAACCTGAATAAGAAATGAGTTTTCCTTATAAGAAATACTGACTGAATATTAGATTTATTCTGTAATAGGTTAAATGAAATATAAAAAAAAATATCTATAAAATTAGAGGTTCATTTGAAAAGCGTCAGAGGTTATATTGAACGTTAAACTCTTACAAAAGCCAAGCATGAGGCACTCAGAGAGTGCATACCTCTGCCAAGGCCTAGCACCTCCAGGATTACTTATGAATGTAATGATAAAAAAACTTCTTTGAAAAGTTCCTGGATCCAGACAGTGATATACATCACCTGCGAAATTCAAATCATGTGTTTCTTTTTACATTGTTGACATGTACAGAAAATGTCTTCAAAATCTGTCCATAAGGTTTTGAGTTATTTCACATAGAAACAAGCAGACAAACAGACAAATACACACAGCCAGAAGCAAAACCTTCCTGGCAGAAGTAATAATGATCACTGTGCTGTTTTCTGTTTTTGAAGAAATGGTAGTTTTTGTCTTGTCAATAACTTATTTCTCAGTGTTTTCACATTTCTCTGTCTAACTTCCGCCCACGTTTGAAATACACAGGTTACATGTACAGAAGCAGAGACAGCATCAAGTGGAGATTGCCGCCAAGATTCTACAGGAGGAGGAGCGGATAAAGAGGAGAAAGGAACAGCAACCACAGCTGTGGGAGAATAAAGAGAGGGAGAGACAAAAGGTTTGTAAAGAAGTATGTGTATGTATAACCCAGGGAACTTTTCAGAAATCATGATGTATTCATGCAAGCTGTGGGAGAATAAAGAGAGGGAGAGACAAAAGGTTTGTATATAAGTATGTATTTAAGTATTGACACATGTTAGAAATCATGATTTACTCATGCAAGCTGTGGAATTTTATAAACAGGAGAGACAGAAGGATTGTAAATAAGTATGCCTGTAAGTATGGTCACATGTCAGAAATCATGATGTACTCATGCAAGCTGTGGACTTTTATGAAGAGGAGAGACAGAAGGATTGTAAATAAGTATGCATCTAAGTATGGTCACATGTCAGAAATGATGATGTACTCATGCGAGCTGTGGGAAGATAAAGAGAGGGACCAGCAGAAGGTTTGTAAATAAGCATGCATAAGCGCGTATATAGTATTGCCACTTGTCAGAATCATGATGTACTCATACAAGCTGTGGGAGGATAAGGAAATAGAGAAAGGCAGAAGGTTAGAACTTAGGCTGTTTTAAATAATTTTACATATATTAAATCCTGCTAACAAGATGTAAGGTTAGTGAAAACAAGAAATTTACAATTATGCTCATCAAATTCACTATGAAAGCTAAATATCTGCCATAAATGTATGATAAAAGGTTGTAATATCTTCAGGTTCATTGTTCATTTCTAGTGTTTTAACTTTTCCCAGCTTTTTATTTGCTGATTATTGAAATACTGGTTTTAATACTTAGTTTCAGTATTTCTGTAAAATCGCTGCTACTAGCATTACCAATAGATGCCTACTTTATAGATTTGTTTGTGATCCCTATTTATATCATAATCTTGATAAAACCAAAATATATATACATTAGTGCTCCTGCAAACCGTCAAAATACCGACTCGAGTTTCATGCATCACAAACAAGTCAACTCGAGCCTAACTTGAGTTAATAACAATATTTTGAAACACCCAAACATCAAATATATATGCACTAGTATGTTTCCTTTCACAATAAAATCCCATTTTCCAAAAAAAAATTTGTTATATTTTATTTGTGAAAAAAAATCAACATCAACCACCATATTGATAAATAAAATGGACGTTTTGATTTGGTTGTATTACCAGTAAGGTGTATGGAGAGAAATCATTGGCTTTGAGTCGTAATAGGTAAACATGAAGGAAAATATTAAGTAAACAAGTCGTACACTTGTACACTGGCAAGTAGTTTATATGTATTTTTTGCAATATTTTAAAGGAAGTCGAGTTTGCAATAAGACAAACTCACGTTCATGAGTTGAACAAAAACTATATGAAACTCGAGTTGACGAGTTGCAACGAGAGCACTAATATACATACTCGACAAACTTATGATACCACATTATTAGTAATACCACTAATAATTTAAAGGTGTATCATTTTATTTGCAAACATTGTTAATCTGAAAACTTGTATTATGAAAACCTGTTTAACGTCATCTGATTTCAACTCACTGTGTGTGTCTATGTTGCAGATAGTGAAGCCTCACAAGAAGAGGAAGCTGAGGGTGTTTGATGACCCCAGCAAGGACAGGCTGGCTGACAGCTATGAGATAGATTACACTGTGAGTAAATTGTCTAAACAAAAAGGCAGATAACTAAACTAATATAATGTTTTCATAGTACCCAATCACTGCACCTTTAATATTGGACAAAACGAAATCATTGTGAAAAATCCATTCTTCTTTACATGGTTTCAATTCTGTGGCACTATGGATTTTATTATATGCAAACACATGCCAAGATTCCCTGCTAAAAGGCGCTGCATAAAATAAGAAATTCGTAAAAGATACTATTTTAAAGTGCAATATCAAAGTAGATGTCAGCACAGTCTGTATTTATTTTGGTCCAATCTAATTTAGTCCACTACTTTGCAGGCATAGTATCTTCCAGACATGTTGGAACTTGGTGCATTAAACTAACAAAAAATTGACTGAAGCATAGTCAAGGGTTGTCCAGGAAATGTGAATATGGACTAGTATTGTTGAAACGTAAAGGAAACAAAAGAGAGAAATTGTACATTGCTTTTTAGTTTGTGATAAAAAAGCAACCACCAAGATTCCTCACATTTAGTGTATTAACCCAGGTTTGTTTTTAATGTTACAGAAGTTTGAAGGTCGTACAGGAGACGAGAGTGACGAGGATGACAATAACATCCTGACGTCCACTCTGTCCAGAGACAACACCTACATCCCCGACTCGGACAGCGACCATGAAGATACGCAGAACATGGCAAAACCTGAATTTGAAGGTCAGTAAAAGGTTATTGGTAACCATGGAGGTAAACAAGAGTTTGAAGGTGAGTCATCAATACAACCAATGTCATTGGTAATAAAGTAGAAAAATTCTGGAATTGTTAAGTCCGACAACTCACCCTGAAGACAACCAGAATATGACAAAGTAGAGTGTGAATGTAAGTTATTGAAACAACAAAACTGACACATAATAAAGGAGGACATTGCACATGAATAGTTAACTTAGACACTTGGACTTGAAGAAAAAATGCAGAATACAGAACATAACAAAACAGAGTTTGAATGTAAGTAACGGATGAGATAGGCGTATTTTATTTACAGAGATAGAAACTTGCTCAAAGTGGTAGATTACAAAATTTGGAGGCAATTGATGATATGCTAAACTTAACTACACAGTGTGATACAGTCGAAATACTTCCAAATTTTAGCACTAGCTTATGGTAGTTTTGAGGTTCATGGTTAAAATTTAAAAACAGAATGTGATATTATGTATGAACAGAAGTGTATAAAGTTGTTGTATGAGTAGGTGTTAATGGGTACAGTAAGTAACAATATACAACTTTCCTATGAATTAACATAATTCTGGACCTCTATTTGTACAGGTATGTGGGACAGCCACAAACCATACGAGGTGCCAAAAGATGTAGAAACTGGACCAAAGCTGCCCGGAGCCTCCAAGATGGAAAAGGTTGGTGTACTTCATGTCTGCTTAGCACACGTTTACTGTTCTTGCATCTGTTACCAATAGAAACCAGATTCAAGGAAGGAAAATCAAAAGTGGTGATTACCCCAGTCTCAGATATTTTACATTGTTCTAACAAGAGATCAAAGGGCTGTTTAAAAGTGCTCAAGACTTAGATAAAGAATAGATATATTAATGACAATAGGATAGTACTTGTGGTGGTCCAGAAAAGTCATTATTGTTAGAGTTGGCTAAGCCAGCTCAAGCTATTACTTAGAGGCCTCAGTGGTCAGGTGGTTAACACATTTTGTATTCAGTCACTTGACTCACACGTTTGTGGTTGTGGGTTTGAATTCCTGGCTATGGTAACGTGTGGAATTCACCTTAGGGCTTGGCCTGATGTGATCTTAGCTTTTGAAAGGGGTGCGTAACCTCAGATTTATATTTTTAGTGATTTGTTGCAGATGACATTCTGTACATTTGTTCACCCTTGTTGTTTTCAGGAGATCATGACGCGTGTTCTAGAGAGACACAAGGAGAACATTGTCATCAAGCAAGTGGCCGCAGGCAGGGAGTTCAAGGGATACCCCTTCTACAGCAAACCCTCTGTCGTACACTTTAAGGTAACTATGGTTTTCTTCTATTAAATTGCTCCCTTGTTTACCTTGTATTCATTGGCCAAGCAAACATTTGTATATTATTTTCAAAATTTGACTTATTTCAGGTTATTTGAAATCTCTCTATTTACTGATGGAGATGCTCTAGAGAGTAATTTACAACTATAAGAAAGCCATGTTTATCCTTTTCACCCCTGGAATTGAATGCACAGTTTATTTTAGAACTCACTGTTGAACTAACTGTATGGGTGCATATAAATGAAACCTTCAGGTGAAATCAGTCGAGATACTGGCTCTAAATTGTGGTCACAACAGTATTTTGGTGAAATGGTCTCATACCGAGGTAATGTTGTTACTGAGCCTGCCTTAGTGTTAAGTGACAGTATTTTTTAGCTTCTAAATACCTGTGCAGATTAAAACCCCCCTTGGCTTGTCTTGATTTGTCCGATTTTTACTCTTTAAAATGTGGTAAAATATAATATAAATTTGTGCATTAATGAAAGATAATTCAAAATCTCCATACCAAACATGATCCTATTTAGTATTACTGACTGCAAGGTTGTGCATGATGTGAGCAAATATGTATGTTATATCCAGGACTTTGATGTGGGAAAGACTTACAAGAAGAAGGTGATATTGACAAATGTTTCCTACTCTGTGAACTACTGCAAACTGCTGGGAATCACAGAACATCTCAAGGATTTCATCCACATACAGTAAGTCCAAGTTCTGTTTTGTTATTATGTGTCTATAAATGCTGTTACCCTAGCCTTCTATACCTGAAATAGTTTGAAATGAAAACATTAAAGCAATCCAGATGTGGAGAGCTGCTCTGTTTTACACCAGTTACAAGACTTAGATATAGAATAAGATATGGAAATGAGGACAGGTGAAGTTCTTACATGGACTGCCCACTTTGGTCAAATAGGATCTAGTATTGCTTAACAAATTACCTATACAAACTATATGCCTATACTTTTAAATATCAGAGCATGAATAACTTTTGTCACTTCCATCATGTGTCCTGCTCTTTTTATAAAAATCAAGGTCGCGGAAAATTATGTTGAAAATAATTGTCTTTGAGATAAAGTTAATCTAGCTAAATTTTGCACTGGACCCTGCACTAGAGTTAACTGTTTATGATGTAGTTTTGTAGATACATGTAGAATTTCTCACTATCACAAAACATTTTACATAAAAATATACATTACTATTTGCTGAATATGCTCATTACAACTGTCACATCACATGTCAATGACCCAACGTAAATTGTGAGATAGATTAATTTAGAACAGAATTTAAAATGTCTAATCTATGGCACACCATGGAAGGTTGGATTAAAAGCTTTCAATTCACCAAATTCCTGTATCTGGATGCTCGCTCCTCACTTATACAAAAACACAGTGGTATTTGAAGACTGAATTCTCAACAGGACTATATTGTAAATATTTTTATTGCAATTTAACTTTCAGAATTTGAGTAATGGAAATCTAATGATATTTTTGTAGTTTTGACCCGCCAGGCCAGATGTCTGCCGGGTTGACGTGTGAGATGCTGGTCACATTCAAACCCATGGTGAGTTCTCACATTTTGATGTAGTGGTACAAGCCATTATACCAAAGTGTGCTCTATGTGGATTGAGTCTTTGTTATCCGGGGATTGACAGCAGACTACCCCTCCAATCTGATACAAGTATAAAAACCCAGTCAGGTCACTTAGATAATAGTAAAGGTCAAGTGCTGGAAGAGGCAAAAGCCAGGATACAGTTAGATGACTCATCTTTTCTGTTTTGGTTACAATGCAGACATTGCCTGACCACACAGTCTTTTGAACATTTGGGAAAAGGCTTTGTATCAGAGTGTCTATCACATATAACATTACTATGATTACATATTTGTGTTGGTTTCATATATCCTGTTATTACACACCCACTGCCTCTCACATTGTAGATTTGAGTCAGGGACTCCAACCTTAAGTAAAAAAATTTGATAGTTATTTGCTGAAGCCAGGTGCTACAGAATCTGTCTAGTATTACTGTGAAAAGCAATGGCTTGAACCATGGCATTTTGAAATATAAGAAAAACAGAAATTCAGACACAAATGTTCAAAGTTGGGGTTCAAGGGCCATAGCATGATGGATCCTTACTTTATTCCACATGTTGCAGTGTAAGTGAAATAAAGTTTATATGAAAGAATTTTGATAAAAGCAATGATGGATAGATTGGAGGGATGTCAGTAAATCAACATGAATTTATTATTTATATGAACTGTATCTGTTTGCTTTTTTAGATCAATGAAGATCTGCAAGGAGAAGTTAGCTTCTTGGCACAAACTGGACCGTTCACAATTCCTCTGATCTGCACAACCAAAAAGTGTGATGTAAGTAAAACTTGCTACAGATTACTATTGATTTAATTGCCTCATATTTCAAAGGGTTGGTTCTATATTTAAAATTTGTTTGGACCAATGTCACACTTTTAAAAAAAATATTAAATGCTAAAAGTTCCCTAAAATGTCTGGAAATGCAAATATGTCCTGACTCATGATTAGACTGGGAACTGGCCGATTTTTCTTTGGACAAATCCCAACTAATCCTGACTGAACTTTGAGTTCCTGTGACTAGTGATCACTACCCATAGTACCATTTCAATATAATTAGATGTAAATTACACATATTTGCAATAGAATATGATTCCTGATCCCCGACTATCAAGTGCTGCTCAGATCTATCAGAAATAGAAATAATTGTCTGGAAATGAGAAGTATAGGGCTACTTCATACAGGGAGTCATTTCATCAGTCGGGTTGAGTGTTGGGTGCAGTGGGTCCCCGACCTTTGCAGTTTGTATACGATTAGAAATAATTTTACAGCAATATGACTTGACTTATTGCAATAAGAATAGATGTGTTGGTGACAGGACATTATTGGACTGTATTCTGACTTTCCCGATTTGACTTAGTGATATTACGATGAATTGGGCTGAACATCCCAACTTTAAGAGTCGGGAAACACAAGTTGCCGACTTTTCAGGAATTATCAAACATGTTTAATATTCTCCAGACTTTTGCCAACTGTTCACAAAATTACCTTTTCCTGCTGTTCTGTACAGAACTACCCTACACATTTATGAGCTTACTATTATCTGAAAAAAAAACTTGTTGAACTTTTCTTAATTAAGCTACTGTTTTAGATCATTTTATGTTGTGTATCATAATTTAATTCATAAAATTAATAGAATTCTGTTAAAATAGAGTTTGATGAATATCAAAATATTACTAAAATATCATTCTGTGATAATAATTGTTCAGTCTCATGAACTTAAGAATAGTCTGATGTTTTAAGATGTAGTATCATCAAATAAGACATTTATTTTTCTATTATTTGAGTGTTTTAGATGAACATGTACACATTTTTACTTTTAAATTGTTAATGTCTGTTGACACAAGTTATACAGTGTTCTGTTAATGTCTGTTGATATATGTTATACAGTGTTCTGTTAATGTCTGTTGATATATGTTATACAGTGTTCTGTTAATGTCTGTTGACACATGTTATACAGTGCTCTGTTATATATCTTTACTCCATGCAATTCACAGAAGGTAGCCAGCAATTCTATTATGTTCCAAATATTTACAAAACAAAACTTCTTTTGTAGTTGCTTTACTTGTTTATCAATGTACTGAAACAGATTTCTGCTGAGACCCAAAAGAAAAAGAAATTTGGCTGTATTTTTCTGACATTGTATTAGTTCTTTTAACATTTATTGAATTTTTTATAGATAAAACATATTTGTCAGAAGCTTGGAATATAAATGGCTTGATTTAGGCTTGGCACAGTAATTAAGGTTTACGTTACTCCTCCCACTAGACGTAGCGGACTCGAGCTGATAAAGACTTATTATGTCCAGGTTCCACTGACACGACTGCATTACAACAATACTGGTAGTAGGCAAAGACTACTGATGAATGGCTAGTTATTGTCATTCGCCAAACTTGGGTGAGAAAATGGGATTTTATTGTTGTCCCATACAAGTAACGACTTTTGAAGAACTTTGTAAATTGTAAACCTTCAATGTACAGGTCCATAAAACATTGAAGAATATCTAATACTCCTAGCCTTTGGAATAAACTGCCACAGATATCCACAGTATTTCCTGTCTCACCTGTTTCAGGAAAACGGGCTTAAAACCTACTTATTCAATAGTATGTTTCCCTCTTCCATCCATCCCATCAACATCCAGTTACTCCAAGTATTTTGAATAGTGATTCTGTTTCTGTGCCTAAGTATTTGCTAGTATACCAGTTAAATGTATAATTAGGTTACATTAGAATAGAACCAATCAGTTATGTTTCTGTTATCTTTTTTCTTACACATGTGTCTAGTTTTCATATGATAAAAGTACGTACATCTTTTTTTACTTGTTTTTTAACATATATCTGTTCAAGTATGTTTTGCTTTTAGCAAAAGTTTTTGACAAAATAATTTCTCCTGTCTGAAATTCTTGTGTCTTTTAATGTTGTTATGAGCTGGTGATATAAAACTTGATTTTTGTACATCTTGTTTCATAAAACACTTGTTAAATTTTTAAAAAATCATGACTTACAAGAGACTTTTTTGTGGTTGTGGTAGAAATACTTTAAAAAAATCTGAGATATATAAGCAACAGATTTGAAAGTTTTATATATTAAAATGTTTAACTTATCATAAATTGTGGTACTACTTGAAATTATATAAAGACATTTATGCATGAACATGGTTTGAAAATATTTTATATATTAAAATAGGAATGGTTAGATTGCACCCTGTTGACAAACCAGTGTTAATCATATTACAACTGCAATTTGTAAGGACTGCTACAAAGACTAATTTAAGTCCTTATTATTACAATTCTGCATAATCTTTTATTTTTTCATATTTTTAGTTTTAACTATATTATAAAAAAAGTATTTCAGATTTCATTTTTTTAACACAGTTTCAACATGTAGGACAAAATGTAGGTTCTGGGACTGTAAACCCGAGTTGATTTTTGGCCTCGATCCCTTTTGTGAATACTTCCCCAGAATGTTAAATACAGGTTTCATTGTAGGGCAGTTATTTTGATAATTCTGATCTCTATCAATTTCAGCTGAAAGTAGACAGCAGTAAGGTGGACTTTGGGACGAGTGTTATTGGAGAGACACTGAAGAGATCTGTCACCCTCTCCAACAATGGAGCTCTGGCCACCAACTACGAGTTCTTCAAACTCACCGGTCTCAAGCAGAGAACACTGACCACTGCAGAGACCTCACTGGGAAGACTGGTCAGTATGAATAAAGAATAAAATAACAGAGTAATGACCTGTTCAGATTTTGAAAAAGCAGAAGGGTAAACCATAGGTACATGTTGTTCAGACTTATGGGTCTAAAAGCAGATTTACATTTAACTAAACCATGGACAAACAAGCAAAATATGAGGTTTCATTTGTTTCAAGGTCTTTTAAAAACAGTCATGATTTTTGCAAATGATGACATCACTAAGGAATAGTGTAATGAACTATTCAGATTACAAAAGCCTGAGAAAGGGAAAAAGTAAGTACATGTTGTATTCAGGTCAACAGATATGGCATCTGATCACTTCACTCTCCCCTCAGGTGTAATGGGTTCAAACCCAGTACATGTACCATTCACTGAGAACCTGAGAGTCATATTCGGAGAGTCTTAGGCTATTCTTAGATTGTCCCCTCTTAAGAATGTTCTTTGTTTTTATATTTCAAAGAAAGAGTCATTACTAATTAAAAGGACAAATGTCTGCACTCAAGATTTGAAAAAAATCTGAGTTTTGAATAGCACTTTCCTTGGATTATTATATGGCCGAATTCTTTATGAAAACTATCTTTAAAATAAGTAAAAAAAATTTACAAGAAAAAGTCTTTCTCCAAGTACAGAATCTCTGGCTGAAAGGACGTAAAACTGCAAGGTTGACTGTGAATTGGGTTTCAGACTACAGCAGACACGATGCGTAATGTGAGTCCCGATTCTGAGGATGTGAAGGAAGGAGGGAAAAGCAAGCCGGGAGACAAGGGCAAGAAGAAAGAGACTGTGGAGGAGGAGAAGAAAGACGAGGAGAAGCCAACCGATGGTAAGATTCTTCAATATTTGATTGAATTGGTTTGGGATTACATACTCTATAAACCTGCATAGATATTTCTTTTATCTTTCACAGAGGTAATTAACCCTGCTCTATAGGAAATGGTTTTGAAGATAGGACTGAGGGTACGGTAAGTGATGATGTGCCTCAGTTGGTAAATCTCTGCCACTCAGTGAACACAATTAACACCTACCTCTTGTCCAAGACTGGTAACTCTTCACATGGACCTGTATCTTTTTAGAGTTACTGATCTACAGGTCCATATCTCCTGTAAGTTAAGAAAACTCTTCATATTTTGTTTTTAATTCCCTTAAATTGAGATTTTACTTTTGACATTCTTGCTATTACAGAAAATAGCAGTGAATCATTTATTTTTGAGCACTTGCTACCTGACCAATTTCAAAATTCAATTGATTTAACCTTCATTGAAGTATGACTGGCAACATTTGCTTGCTGTGTACCTGCAGGTCCAGTTTCTGGTAAACTTTGTAAACTGCTGCCACAGCCCAATTTATTCTGTAGATATATCAGAAACTTGTCTGGCATTAAAACAAGTGAATGTGTTCTTTTAGAGCGGTATACTGACACTATAAAAGACGGAATTACAAAAGAAGGCCTGGATGAGGACATCCTGACACAGACAGCAGGTCCTGCATGGAGTTTTTATCATTTTACTCTGCATATTACACAAGTTTACCTTCTTTCAGGTGCAGCAGAAAATGTATTCGGAAGGGAATCAGTAAAGGACTGTACAAGTGTTTCAGTGGTTCCTACTTTTTCAATGTGACAGACCCACCAACCACAAACTGATGCAAGAGTATGATAACATTGGAGCTTGTATGATATGCCTTGTTGATTCACACTGACAGCAATACATTGCGAGCCAATGCATAATGATTTTCATTATCAGCATATATGCCGCAGTTCCCCATTTAAAATGACCATAGTTTTTTTTTGTTGTTGTGCCATCTCACAATTTTGTCCCCATATTCTTCAGCTTAAGTGGGTTTCATCTGAAGGTATCATATTGGATCATATCAGATAGGTAAGTGTGAACCTTTAGTATGGGTTTACAGAGGACAGTATCACAGGAGAGTTGAAATAGGACATCCCTGCCATAGACCCTGACACAGGTGCTGACAATTTGATTTAATATCTTAACAAAGTCTGTTTCTCAGATGATGAAGTGGACATTGCCACAAAAGATGCAGATGAAGCAGAAAATGAGGACATTGTTTGTATTTGATGTTGTAAATTAACTATGTCTGTCTTTCAGACGCTGCAGAGGATGGTGCCACAAAAGTTGGAGATGAAGACAAGGGCTTTGTTTGAAATTGTTTTTTTACATTAACTATGTCCGTGTTTCAGTCACTGCAGAAGACGGTGCCACAAAAAACGGAGAAGCAGAAGATGAGGACATTGTAATTCATGTTATACATTCAGTTTTTCTGTGTTTCAGACGCTGCAGAGGATGGTGCCACAAAAGACGGAGAAGACGCAGAAGACGAGGATATCCCTGACATAGATGGTGGGTCCAGTATGGCTGTGGACCACATGGAGGACTTACAGGACCTGGACGGGATGCGAGTGAGCGGGCTGACACAAGGGGAGCTCGCTCCCTTCTCCTCAGTCAAACTCGACATTGTGTGGCAGCCGACAATTCCAGGAAAAGTAGACGTGGAGTTTGCAGTATCCTTTTCTGACCCTGACTCGGAAAATGTGAGTTTAAATTTTCATGTATAAAATTTATTGTACTACACAATTGAATATAAACAATTGTTATTACTGCCAAAATTACCAGTTGGCAATCACAAATGACCTTGGGATATATTTGCAAGTACTAGACTGTTATGATTCATACTGCCACAATAATATAGTGTTTCATGGTGGCAAGTCACGGATCACAAAGTTCATAGAATGATATGGAAATGCAGTGCAATAAACACAGTCTGATGAAGTTTCCAGGTACTAGATATCTTGTGTGTATTAATGTCATGTTTTGCATACTTGGTGCGAACTTTCTTTCTGAAACATCTTCATTGTCCCCAAACATACCTAATTTGATAATATTTGCAAAATTCCAAGTAATATAATGAAATTTTTCAGTTGCCAGTGTCCTACTTCTTTCTTGTCATATTAAAAGAGTCAATGTAAGTAAATCTATCTCATAACAGTAAAGTGTGTGAAGATGAGCAGACTATACAGGAACCATCCTAGTGTTTGATATTTTATTCAGTTTGTAGATACATAATCACACTGCCAGTCACATATTTTTAAAATTGATTCATGTTTTCGTAGAATTATCACAACTTTCTTTGAAAATGTCCAAAATAATAATACAAAACAAATATATATTTGTGATTCAGAAACACAACTTTATATAGTTATTTTGTTTAGTTCATACAGTAAGAGTGTGTGTGTTTTCACAGATCAATATATCCTCGGTGGCTAATGCAATAGACGTACCGGTCTGGGTGGAGAGACAGAACGTGGACCTCAAGATCTGCATGTTTGACCGTCTCTACCAAGACACCATCATTGTAAACAATAGGTGAATTCTTAAAATTTTCTTAATATTATGTTTTCATCTTTAAATTTCATGTCCTATTAATTTCCAGGTTGAATGATTACACAAATATGTGTAAATTGTTGGAGTTTGTTGAGTCAATTATTAATGAGATGTTGGAATGTTATAAACTGCCAGAATGCTTACCACAGAAAGCAGGAGGGGGGGGGGGGGGAGTATAATGTGTTCACAATGAAGAAATTGTTGGGTTACAGAATTTCAGCAGAAGGGTTTTCATGTCGGATCAACTGTAACTGCACTGACTTTATTGCTGATTGAATTGATATTCAAGTCCAAGCCAAAGTAATTTAATTCTATTGTAAAATGGCATTTAATGAATTAATCAATAGTTTAAATTCATTGTAAGTTTCAAAATTTGTTTGTCAGATTATACCACAAAATCACGTTCAGAGAATGTACTGTTTAGCAGACAATCTATTTTTCAAAAAGTACTCCCACAAAATGCACAGAGATGTTTTTTTTCTCACTGAGTGTGCAGCTCTCCATTTTGTAATGTAAGGATATGTTCTAGTTCTCACTACACAGAGTCTACTGTCTATGAAACATACAAGCTATGTTCAGATACTCATTGTACATCCTGCAGACTGTGACTTGTACAGTCATAACTCACTTACAGCACCCGGGCTGTTGTATGAATTTATGCAGCTGTATAACATGAACAGGCGGTTTCAGCTACAAACATCTGTACTTTGTATTTCATACATTGTGTACTATGATTTCTAGTACCACCTTTACAAAGAACATTAACAAATGGTCCCAGCTACAAATGTCTGTACTTTGTACACCATACGTTGTGTACTGTGTGAAGCCACCACTGTACACAATTACCAGTACCATTTACAGGAGGTTGAACCACTGACCAGTGTCTGTACTTTGTACACCATATATTGTGTGCTGTGAAAAGCCATTTACAGGAGGTTTAACCACTGACAAGTGTCTGTACTTTGTAAACATTTTCTGCCATATGACTTGTAGAGCCACCACTGCACTGCGGCTGAAGTTTGAAGTGTGTAAGGAGCTGAGGAACCACCTCGAACTGCTGCCCAAAACTGGCTACATCCAGGCACAATCCCAGTTCAGTGCTCAGCTTAAGTTCCTCCCAAGGTAAGCAAAAACTACAAGGTAACTAATAACTCAACAACTCAAATTATCACAAAGGATCTTTCTGTTCACAACACAAATTCCTACCAAGGTATCTACATCTCATCTCATCTGTAACTTTTTAAAAACTTATCACAGACAAAAGGTTTTTCTACAAACAGCATTCAACTCTTCACAACTTAACTTGTTACCAAGGTAATTTTTACAAGGAACCTTCATAGTAAGAACTACAGATCTCATCAGTTCTTATCTAGGTGGAAGTAATCTAATACAATCAATCTCTTGTAAGACTTAATCTCTGTGCTAGATGAGTGTAAGCCACAGAGAACACATACCATTCTTCTGTAGGCGTATACTCATTGGATAAGTAAGGGTGGAAGTCATGCAGAATCTTTCTCACCAAAACTAAACTTTGTTTTAGAAATATAAATTTCAGAAAATAAGACAGACTTACTCAACAACAATTCTAGTCTAACATTTGGTTTAAGTGCTCATGGAATGACTGTTACGGTTCATTTGAGTTGGTAGAAACCATAATGAAGTATTTTTCACTGGTAGACTGAAGTCAGAGGATGACACGGTAGACCTTTGTGAAAGCTGGACATATTTGTAATGGGGGAGGAGGCGGGGATACATGGTGGTGTCATGGGTAACACTGTCATGCTACCACCACTCTGGTCCTAGGTTTGTTTCCCTAGAGGGGACAGTTAGTATTTGCTTGCCAGTGATTAATGCTCTTCAGTTGACACAAGCAAGAGTGCACTACTTTAATCCACCTTTCCAGTTGTTTGTTGTCGTATGGCATTCACAATATGTTCAAAGTGACGTCAAACCCAAATCCAGCAACCAAGCCAAAAGAAAAACCGTATGTATATTATATATTATTTGCTGTGTATTTTTCCACTGGAAATGTTTCAGAACTACAATGTTTAAAGAGACAAAAGAATACCTTGACCTGTAAACTGTCGGAATTCATTCAGTCATAAGCTTTACATAGTATATATGTTGCCCAGTCCTCTTTACATCTTGTATTACTTTTCAGAAAGAGCCTAGTGGAGGAAGCAGGGCAGTACTTTGACAGGGAGACTGGGGTACTGGAAGCTCCAATGATCATCACAGTGGCCGACCAGACACGACCTGTTCCCTTCTCTGTACACGCTGTCGTCACAAACTCAGGTCTGTGGTATCATGTGACGGGGTTCGCATTAAAATGCAGTTTAAATAGCAGTCCCAACCTCTAATTTGGACTTGCATATCGATCAGCATTGAAGCACATAAAATGCACATCTAATGGTGATTAATTCATAATTTAGCAAAAATGCATTTATTTTGTGGATTAATACTTAAGAATTAGCATAACAGTAGTGATATATTTGGGTATAAGAAAGCACAATAAAGAAATAGTTTTCAATGCTATGGTTTCTTTATGTCACGGTGATTCTATACACAATCACGGATCTTTAAAAAAGATTTAGAAATATTGCTGAGTGAGTTATTAGTGCAATATTAAAGTTGATAGTTTTAGTGTCAGTATTGAAATCCACAGAGATATATTTATTAATATTAGAATATTAGTATATCTTTCCTTCTCTGTGACTGGACTACTTTTGTTAGAGAACCAAGTCCCTCTGGTGTGATGAGGGTGAATCTAAAGTAAACAAATAGATAAACTATATGAAAAACTTGTAACCAATCAGAATATCTAGATATAGGGCATTCAGTTAATCTTTGGCCACAATTATTTGGCCAAAATAATGCATCAAAATATTTACTGAAAGTTCCTTCACAATGAAACTATATATGCACAAATTCCACTTGAAGCAAAGGAATTCCCTTCATAAAGTGGTTTGTTGGTTTGTAGATTTAATGTTCTAATTAATTGTTAAAGAAAAGCACACTATATTTTTTAATTGTTACATTTTATTTCATAAAAATGTAAATATACTATACCATATGAAAACACTTGGGTAAGCGTGGCTTGGCGTTCGGTGACCGCCACATACACCGTACATAGAATTTAAAATATGAGGGGAGACCCTCTTTAAACCTATATACTTGCTACCTTTGACCCCTGGTGACCTAATTCACTCTGCCATGCGCAGTAATACAGAAATAGTTCATTCTTTTTGTGGCGGTTGAAGTGTCAACAGGCGTTTTTGCTATCTTGCTAAGACCTGCATTTACACGTTTCTGGTGCTCTGTAAGTACACTTAAGCTGTTTTATTCACTTTTCCTCCATTTTATTTACCTTTTACTTCAATTTCTGGTGAATTTAGTGTATACTTTGGGCAATATTTTACGTATTTCTTCAAAATTCGTATTATCGCTCATCTGGTCACGTGGTGTTAGAATGTCGGATTGCCTTTGGAGATATTCATTTCCTTAGTAAATTAATTCTTTTTATGCACTTCTACAGGCATTATAATTTTAATTTACGGTTTTCCTTCATTCTTCCAACGAAATTCTTCGTTTTTCCACGTATTTTGACCGTATTGTCACCTTGACTGTTCTTTGTTTTCACGTAAATACCTTTCTGGTATAATCATTCACCAGGTCACGTGACGATGACGTCACATCCAAAATGGAGGTCAACCGATCGGTTGTCAGAAAATATTCATTTTCATAGTGATTACAGCATTTCCAGGTTTGTTTATACATTCCTTTTACATATTTCTTTGAATATTATTATGTCAGAGCACAATGTGTAATAAGTTCAATTGTTAACGTATTTTTCATAGCGTAACATTACGGTATCTACTACCTACCATTCACGGTTCTTTACTTGAACAGGCCCTTTCATTTGACATTTCTGGAATTCGGATCCTGGTTTCAGTGTTTTGGGGTTCAATTCTGAGCCTAGGGTCTCCTTTTTTAGCCTTTCTCCACCTTCAATTCTGGAGGTTGGGGGTTTACGGCTTCTGGGGAGGACTTTGTCTTCCACCTTTTGGAGATCCATTTCACTGTTACTGGTTTCCTACATTCCAATTTTGTCATTTTGGTCATTTGGTTTCTCAGTCCTTTTTTAGTCCTTTGGCCTCTTTTGTGCCTAGGGCTCAGCCTAATCAGGCTGCTTTTTGGGCTGGGATTACCTTATTAAGACCATTCATTTTCAGGGTTCCTTTTAGAAGAGTTTATCAGTTGAATCCAACTGATTTTCTACTTCCTAAACACAGCTCCATTCATTTTCTAAATCTAGAAAATTTTTGTTTGGGGTTTGGTGGAAATCTTCTGTTACTCAACAGCTTTCTTTTGTGTTTTCACCATTTTTTAGATCTGACGATCAATGGGCACATCACCCTTTTGGGTATGTTGGGGGTTCCTCTGTCTACAGTTAACCTTTAGGCAGACTTCAGGAACCCTATTCCAAATTTTTGGTGCCAGTCTGTTGGACTATATGGGTGCTTAGGATTAATCTTCTCCTCAGAAGATTTTCAAGCTTCCTGTCTAACAGAATTAGGGAATTAATTTGACTGCTCTTTTCTTTTGATCAGTCTTATTTTTCTCTAAGTCAACCACTTTTCCAGGCTTAGAAGTTCCTTCATGAGGCCAGATACTTACTTTCTGTCACTCATTCATTTTGGGATTTTCTTATTCAAAGTTTTGTAGGTTGGGTAATTACCCAATTTTCCTTCTAAAACTTAGTTTTGCCAGGTACAAAATCCTCTTCAGAGGGTTTTTTGGGTTGACTTCTTCAGGTTTCCGGACCTGGGATCTAGCCTGATGGGGTTCTTAAGACCTTCTCTTCCCTAGGTAGAGTTCCTCTGCTTAGGGGAGATCTGAGATGGACCTTAGGGTCCTTATTTCTGTGGGATTTTTTCCTTCAGTCCTGTTTTGTTGATCACTTATTCAAGTTGATTGACAAGGCAATATTTTCTCAGTGGTCTTTTTCATCCACCATTCTTTGGACATCTGTTTCAATGGGTCTTCTAGCTACATTTTAGCTGGTTGATCTATGGCCTTTTTTCAGCCATCTTTGCACTTTATTTTGAGAGATTTCTTTATCCATTTCCCTCACTTGTGCTTAGTCACTTGGTAGGGTTAATTGGTCCTTTTTTGGTCTTATGCTGTTTCTTGTGATGTCTCTCTTGGGAGACCATTTCTTCTCACATATAACAGTATAAGCAGAAGGTTTTCATATGGCCCTTACTCAAGGTGCCTCTTTTAAGCTTTCTGCATTAGCCTCTTGAGGCACACCAATTAAGACCTTTTTTCCTCCCATCCAGGGAGTTTTCTCTCTAACTTAGTGCTTTTAGGATGTGGTTCCTTTCCAGGTTCCAACATTCTGATGGTGGAATGCCTTCCAGAGGTAGAGGCTCAGCCTCAACCTCTATTATGGTGTCCTTCAGGAGATAAGAGTGTTGTTTTACTCAAATTTTCACTCTTACTTCCAGATCCCTCCACTTGCCAGTGGGAGGTCAACTGATTCCAGTGGTCTCTCAGATTCCACTTTCCTGATTCTTTCAGCTCTTCTCCACAGAAGAATGCTGTTCTTTGTCATTCAGTCTCACACTGTCTGTTCACATGAGCAGTTCAAGTATCTTGAGCTCCTGTTTTCCTGATTTTTCAGGGCATTTCCTTGACAAAGATATACTGGAAACCACAATTAGATTTATATCTTTTCCTGGTTTTCCATACTATCAGGATGCAACTTATCAGTTGATCTTTTTCTCAATTAGCCAGTGGACCACTTTCCTCAATTTGCCTCCTTTCTCTTCTTTGGCTCCTTTGGTTCACTCTTGCTCATAGTTTTGCTTTTGGGCAAGGTGTACCACTTTGTGGCAATGCCTTATGGTCTAGCCACTAGCCTTTCAGGATTTACTTCCTTAGTCAAGGAAGTAAGGAAAGTTGGCTTTGAGGTTGGGCATCTTAGTGCACATGTGACTACAAATTGGCTCATTAGAGCCAATAGTTGTCAGAGGCTCTTTTTTCAACTCTATTAGAGTTGACTTTCATCTTGGAGTGGTTCTTAGCAGGAAGTATTTAGATCTGTTTCTTTAACAGGTCTCCTTCCTGGTTCAGGTTCTTAACCTGTTTCTTAATTACCTCTCTAACTGGGCTCCTTATTTCTTTTGGCTTCCACTTGGAAGCCGCTTCTTCAAGGTCACTACACATGACACTTCTTCTGTGTCATCTCAGGACACTTGATTTTCCTTCTCAAAGATGCTCTGGATTTTCCATTCCTTGATCCTTCTATGAAGGTTCATTCAAGATGGTACTATCCTGGGAACTATGTCTTTGCATTCCTCCCTTTAATTCCCTAGTTTTTACATCTACTTTCATGGATGTTTCACTGCAGGGTTTGGGAGTTCTTTGTGCTCTGTGGACCACCTAAGGTCTATTTTTGATGTAGCAGTCCAGTCTGTGCATCAGTTCTAGAGCTCATAGCTGTCCTTTTTGCTCAGACATTTGTTCCTCTATTATCCTTTCATCAAAGGATCATCCTTTCAGCCTCAAACAACTCAGATGTCTTGTTCTCAAGACATTTGTTCCTCATTTGTCCTTTCTTTAAGGGATTCTTCAGATAGTCCAGGTAACACTGTTGTCTGGGCTTTCTTTTTATCAAGACAGCTTCCACTCTTGGGACATGTGTATTTTGGCATCTTTTGCCATTATTTTTACAAGAACAAGTCTGTTCTTCCACCTCATGTTCCAGGGGCATGAATCTTTGGCAGACCATCTCTGGAGGTCTTTTCTCACCTTTCATATAAGGTGGCCCTTCAATTCTTGGATCTTCAGATGGTAGTCTCAGACTTCTCATCTTATTTAGATCTCTTTTGCCATGTGATTCAATCACAAGCTGCTCTTACATGTGCCTCCTTTGCTAGATCCTTAGGCTCTGGCAACAGATGCCCTGGAGTGTTTTGGTCCGGAGTACTTGTTTTACTCCTTCCCTCCTTCAGCTCCTTGTCCTCTATGGCCATGAAGTTAATCAACTTTCAGAGCTGTATCATGCTTCTTGTAGCCTTTCCTGGTAATTGCCAGGTTTGGCCTCAAGATCTCCTTTAAGAAAGCCATTGGCTCTTCCTCTTATTCTTCTATAACAATCTCATCTAGAGTTTTGTTACTTATTTTTATGGAGTTCCTTTCTTCAAGCTTTCTGGCTGAAGTCTCCTTTAAGAAGAATTTTCACAGGAGGGGTCTTGGAGGATTTTTATCCTCCATAACTGTCTATGAAGCAATGTGGAACTGCTTCAAAAACTTGTGAGAAACATGGCCTCTCTGCCATGCTTCAACTGTCCCATTTATTGCTGTTTGTTCCTTTTAAGGAATTATTTTTCAGACAATAGGGATACAGGTCAGCTCTCTCCAGGTACTACTTGGAGTTGGGTTCTTATAGGAGCTAGGAAGTCTTATTTAGAGCTTCTTTAAGTCCAGAATTAGGGTAGTCGTCACCTACCTGTTTGGTACTTAATCCTTGGTTCTGCAGGCTCTTACCAAGGCTCCTCTTGAACCCTTTTCATTTGCTGAGCCAAGTTTTTCACATTTTAGACAGTCTTTCTTACTCCCTTTCTTTGGGAAGGAGAAGGTGTGATTTTGATTCCTTTATTTAAAGGTTTTCTCTCACTCTTTAGGGATGGCCTAAGTCATCCTTAAGTCAGATCTTACTTTCCTGGCTTAAGCCAGTTATCTTCAGAAGGCTCTTCCTGCTTTGACTTTTTGTCTTTGGTCAGGATGACTTAGAAGACCTCTCCTTTTTTACAGTCAGATTCCTAAGATACTTTCTATCTAGCTATTCTGACTTAAAAGGATTTCTTCTTGGTCTTTCTTCTGAAGTCCAAGAGGGTAATATTGCTGCTCAGACAATATCTTTTTGGATAGCACTTTATCCTCTATTCCCTCAGTCTCTGTTCCACAGAGAATGCATCTCTTCATGGTGTCAGGGCTCATCATGTCAGGGCACAGGGGGCTTCCTGGTCCTTTAGGGGTGGAATCCCACTCCTAGTCAACATGAGATCCTGCATGTGGAAGAGCCATTCCACTTTTACATCCTTCTATTTTAGGAATGTATTTCCCTTCAGAGATGTTGTTCTTAAGAATCTCTTATGATTTCTTAAGTGGAGTGGACATCCTTTTCCACTCAGCCATTTCTCTCTCTTCTACTTAAATTCCTCAATTTAAGTCCATCTGAAACTTTTAGTTTCAGAAAAAGGGGGGTGGCATTTCCCTTTTAGGGAATCTATTCTTCATCTCTATTTTCAGAACCGTGCTTCTTAGTGCCTCTGGGCATGTTCCTATTCTGAGCAGAGGGCATACTTATGCCTTTTCCTTTGAGCTGACCTAATAGGGTGTAGACAGCAGTGCTGAAGTTAGTGCAGTGGTTAATGCTACTCACTTAACTCACTCGAGTTATTGCTTCAGCACAGAGGTTTTGGGTTCAATTGCATTGCACTAGGAAGTATCCTTTTGTAGCAATTTAACCTTAGGGTGGTTTTCCTCAGTCTGTCTTTTTCCCACCATCCTTCCATGTGGGCATTCAACCCAAGTGTTTTCATATGGTATAGTATATTTACATTTTTATGAAATAAAATTTCATATTTTTAAATGTAAAATGCATTTTTATGAATAAAAATGTATATACTTACCATATGAAAACAGCAAATCACCCTCCCGCCTGCCCCGCTTTTAAAGACCTTTTTCCAGCATTTATGTTTATTCACAAAAAGAATGAACTATTTCTGTATTACTGCGCATGGCAGAGTGAATTAGGTCACCACGGGTCAAAGGTAGCAAGTATATAGGTTTAAAGAGGGTCTCCCCTCATATTTTAAATTCTATGTACGGTGTATGTGGCGGTCACCGAACGCCAAGCCACGCTTACCCAAGTGTTTTCATATGGTAAGTATATACATTTTTATTCATAAAAATGCATTTTACATTTAAAAATATGAAATTTTGAGTCAGGAATTTGACACAGAGTTAACATCAAGGTTTTCTTTCTCTGTGTAAAGAGTAGCCTGAATGCTCAATGTCTGTGTGTTGTAACTTTCAGACCTGGAGTTTGATATGGAGGACATAGACTTTGGATGCTGCACAATTTATGAAGCTGTGAAGAAAACCATTAAACTCTCCAACAAGTCTATCCTCTCACAACAGTTTGGATTTCTTGGTTTACCCGATGTAAGCAAGATATTTTATTATTTGTGTTTTACAACCCATTTCTCAAAATCGCTGGTGAAATGAATGAAACTCAAATTTTTACCCAATGGTTGTCATAAATCTATGAAGTTTTGTCTTCAGAAACATCTCAGTACTTCTTTTCTGAAACTAACACCAGTTGTTCAGAACTATAGCCTGACTATACCAATGCATAACACTTAACAGACTTTCCATCATTATGTATATAATGCATTTTAAATACTTTAAAGTAGCTTCTGGATAACATTGGCAGTCCATCTTTCCATTGAAGATAATATAAGAATAACGCCTGATAAACCATGCTATACTCACAATTTTACCATGGTTGAGGTTATAAAAGTGTTTTATAATTTTTGTGGCTACTCTTAGTTTGTTTAATTTTTCCATTAATTACACTTCACCAAAGTGCATTCAAGCATGTAAATGCTATTCCAGTATGTTGATGTGCAGCCAAATGATGGATTTGGGACTTTGTTACCACTGGAAACCATTGAAATGGACATAATATTTCAACCAAAGAAAGCTGGAGACTTCAAGTTTGA
Organism: Sabellastarte sp. h YS-2021; assembly: GCA_964017235.1. NCBI lineage: Eukaryota > Metazoa > Annelida > Polychaeta > Sabellida > Sabellidae > Sabellastarte > Sabellastarte sp. h YS-2021. The sequence goes on along the minus strand of OZ024929.1, from coordinate 172,982,454 downwards.
ACTCACTTGCAAATCACTCATTAACAGGTGTGTAAAAACTGTGTACATTGTAACTCACCTGAAAATCACTTATTTACAGGTGTGTAAAAACTGTACATTGTAACTCACCTGCAAATCACTCAATAACAGGTGTGTGAAAACTACATTGTAACTTACCTGCAAATCACTCATTGACAGGTGTGTAAAAACTGTACACAGTAACTCACCTGCAAGTCACTCATTAACAGGTGTGTTTAAAACTTATACACATTGTATTATCTGTGTACAGTGGACTTTGGTGTCAGTAGAGCCAGTGTAATTCAACATTTAAACATAAGGGGAACCACTTTGGATGTAGAAGTTAGTGGTCATAAGAACTAAATATTATGGACTTTGGACGTTCCAGTTATACTGAGTCTATTTACTTAAACACAGATTGAGTAAATTGTTAGCAAAAGTAAAGTTTATGTTACTTAACGTTCAATTAAGAACTGTTTGTACATGAAAGGTATCCTTGCGATATATATGTTACAAATATTTCAATGAAATTTTGCTTTCACAGAACTCCATATGTTTTAACATTGGTTTTACTTTACATAATCTCTTCTGGACTTACCTGTGTAAGGACATATATATGTTACAGGCAAACTGTGTGATCAGGCATTTCACGAAATGCCTAAGTGAATCAGGGATTTCGCGAAATGCCTGGAATTTTTAGGCATTTTGCGAAATGCCTGATTACACAGTTTGCCTGTAACATATATAACACTTTCTGCCATTTTCAATGTAGTTTTCACTACTCTTAATTTGCATTTTTCTTTATTATTTCTATACTATAGAAAAGGAGATTGAACTTCATCTTGAAGAAGTGACAGTTTTTGTTGCAGTTCCATTTTTTACACATTTTGTATTAAATTTATCAGACGTATGTTAATTTCCACCATTCTTTTTACTCATTATTTTCACATGAAAACAGAACATTCAAACTGCAGTGTGAAGGTGTGGCAGTTCACCCGCCTCTGGAGCTGTCACATCAGGTGATCCACTTTGCAGCCACCACCCTCAACGATGTCTCCACAGCAAGTGTCCACGTCATCAACCCCCACACCAGTATGAATGAATTCAGCCACCCGGTACCAAGGATCGGAAAAGGTGAAGTCAAATCAGCAGAGTCAGCAAGCCAATCTCGTTTCTCATTTCAAATGCTATAATATACTGTATAAACAGAAATATAATTTTAAATAGAAAGAATTTCACTAATTCTTGATTTTTAAGAAGTTCAGTAGAATTAATTTTCAATAATGGCTGGTGTCCACTTGAGATGTTAATACAGATAAACATTTCATTAGAAATTAGTTTTCACTTTCGAAGCTCATTAGCTGCAATATCTAAAATTTATGCATATTGAAAATTTTAACTTGAACAAGAGCTGTATTTTGAAACAATGTATACAAATTTCAATCCCTACCTGAACATGTTCCTAAATTCCAAAATAAATAAACCTTCTGGATTCAGTCTCTTTTTACAAGTTGCAACAAATGTTTCTAAAAAGCTCTAAACAATCTTGGCACCAACTTCAAACAGTAACAATTATCTGGAAAAAAATCCTTCATTGGGTAGAAAACTAGTATTTCTATAAAGTACAAGTGCTATGTATTGACTTTGATGTTTGATCCCTTCTAGGTGAGATTGCACCAGTGGGTCCTACATCCTTTGAGTTTGTGGTGCCCAAAGAGGCTCCTTTCACCATATCTCCCTCTGTGGGCACGGTGCAGCCTGGGGAGAAGTGTCGGGTTCAGGTCCGCTTCACACCGACACTCTCTCACGAGGAGATCAGTAAGGAGGCCGTGAGGATGATCAGTAAACAGATGGAGATTGAGGCACACGAGGAATGGAAGAGACAGCAGCTCCTACAGCAACAGGAGGAGGCTCCGGCTGTAAGTAATGTAAAACTAATGTAACAGTAGTGTAAGAATCATTTAGAACATATGTAAAAGTAAACTTATAATAGTGTACTAATAGTGATGTGTCACCAGCTATACGTAATGCAAAAGTAATTTGTAAGTCATATAACAGTAGGATGGAAGTAATATAAAAATAATATAAAAACGATGAAGAAGTTATCTGTAGGATGAAGCAGTGAGCAGAAGCTATGTAAAAATAACATAGATGCAGTGTTTACATTAAGGTTGATATAAATAGGGCACATGACATGATACCGATGATTTATAAACATTTGAATATCTGGATACATAGCTGTAAAACAGTACATGATCATTGACTTCAGTGTGTTATCACTGACTTCGGTTAAGTCCAGGTCCTTACATATGCCTTTCAGAAGGGACCAGCGGGAAAAGGTGGAGCCAACAAGAAAGAGGCTGCCGGTACAAAACCTCCGGGTAAATCCTCTGCAGGGAAGAAAGGCAAGAATGAGAAGGATCCCCTCGTACTGTCTGTCAAAGGACCCCAGCCCATCCAGCCACCAGAACCCAACAGCATAGATAAGGGGTAAGCTGGGGTGATATGTGTATAAAGACAATAATCTGAACTTAGGACATTTTAAATAATAATAGATAAGCGGTAAAGTGATTTTCTCTGCAGTGGTAAGCAGTAATCTGGTATGGAACCATTGTGTATATTAAGGCACCAAGTTATATTGAAGGGAATTTCCAACAGTTTCTATGTGCCAGCCAGTCTGTGAAATGAGTCATTACGAGTAATGAAGTTTCAGTCATGTCGTGTAATGATTGAACTCATCAGTCCTTTTGTGTGATGAATGAAATTCAGGTCAAGTCATACAATGACTTGAACACAGATGAATGGAGAAGGAACAGTGCCTTTCTGTATGAATTCTATATTTACTGCCTATAACTGATGAGTGGTTTCTCAAACTGACTAGAACATATTTAACGATTAAGTTAGGGTTATGTCATTCAGTATATCAAAGCAATGATATGAGGTGCATCTACACATTTAAAATGACAATGTAGAACCCCAGACAATGTTAACCTTTTTGTGCCTGCTTGCTTTCAGCTCCAATGAATATTCTGCTGCCCACGCCTCGCTGTTACGTCAATTCAGGAGTCGTTTCCAGTCATTCACAGTCCCCTGCTACATTGCCTCTGGCAAGTGTGCCAACCCTAGAGAGCTGCAGTACAGGTAAATATGGCAACAACAGAAATAACACCCTGTATTGATCATATGATCAATGTAAAATATACAGACTGAGCAGTAGGTAGTGGTTTCTTCTTTTCATATGGATTGTGATATATGTTTGGATGTGTCAATGTTACTTAGAAATCCGGAATACAGACTCCAGATGTACAGACATGTATGACACCTGTGACTGACCAAGGAATCATTACACAGTGATTTATACTAGCAAGTGGCAGCATTTCCTAACACATCATTGAGATGTACACTTAGATATATTAAGCTTATTTGAAATATAACATAACAGTAGTTCTACATACATATAAATCAGTTATGGTAACATTTGACAAGGAATTTGTGTTTGTATTCAACAGCTCAAAGCATACTACATAGCGTGATATTTATTTCTAATTAAAAGGGCACTTTATTTACCAAATTTCTAGTTGAAGTGGTTCGTGTTTAAACTGTTTATCTAAATATTATTTTGCTCAATATTTCAATGTACCATAATTTCAGTGTACATATGGGCCTGTACACCATCGTTATTCACTGTCCAGCCACAAGGCTTCTTCTAGTTGATATATTTGATCAATATTTTGACAGTATTTCAAATTATGTTACAGTGGAAAAGAACTTGATGTAGTTTTAACATGATGGAATCTATATGTATCACAACATAGATGGGTCAAACATGGATACCCTGGGCTTCTTGTCAACATAGATGGGTCAAACATGGATACCCTGGGCTTCTTGTCAACATAGATGGGTCAAACATGGATACCCTGGGCTTCTTGTCAACATAGATGGGTCAAACATGGATACCCTGGGCTTCTTGTCAACATAGATGGGTCAAACATGGATACCCTGGGCTTCTTGTCAACATAGATGGGTCAAACATGGATACCCTGGGCTTCTTGTCAACATAGATAGGTCAAACATGGATACCCTGGGCTTCTTGTCAACATAGATAGGTCAAACATGGATACCCTGGGCTTCTTGTCAACATAGATAGGTCAAACATGGATACCCTGGGCTTCTTGTCAACATAGATAGGTCAAACATGGATACCCTGGGCTTCTTGTCAACATAGATGGGTCAAACATGGATACCCTGGGCTTCTTGTCAACATAGATAGGTCAAACATGGATACCCTGGGCTTCTTGTCAACATAGATAGGTCAAACATGGATACCCTGGGCTTCTTGTCAACATAGATGGGTCAAACATGGATACCCTGGGCTTCTTGTCAACATAGATGGGTCAAACATGGATACCCTGGGCTTCTTGTCAACATAGATGGGTCAAACATGGATACCCTGGGCTTCTTGTCAACATAGATAGGTCAAACATGGATACCCTGGGCTTCTTGTCAACATAGATGGGTAAAACATGGATACCCTGGGCTTCTTGTCAACATAGATGGGTCAAACATGGATACCCTGGGCTTCTTGTCAACATAGATAGGTCAAACATGGATACCCTGGGGTTTTTGTCAGCATAGATAGGTCAAACATGGATACCCTGGGCTTCTTGTCAACATAGATAGGTCAAACATGGATACCCTGGGCTTCTTGTCAACATAGATGGGTCAAACATGGATACCCTGGGCTTCTTGTCAACATAGATGGGTCAAACATGGATACCCTGGGCTTCTTGTCAACATAGATGGGTCAAACATGGATACCCTGGGCTTCTTGTCAACATAGATAGGTCAAACATGGATACCCTGGGCTTCTTGTCAACATAGATGGGTAAAACATGGATACCCTGGGCTTCTTGTCAACATAGATGGGTCAAACATGGATACCCTGGGCTTCTTGTCAACATAGATAGGTCAAACATGGATACCCTGGGGTTTTTGTCAGCATAGATAGGTCAAACATGGATACCCTGGGCTTCTTGTCAACATAGATAGGTCAAACATGGATACCCTGGGCTTCTTGTCAACATAGATAGGTCAAACATGGATACCCTGGGCTTCTTGTCAGCATAGATAGGTCAAACATGGATACCCTGGGCTTCTTGTCAACATAGATAGGTCAAACATGGATACCCTGGGCTTCTTGTCAACATAGATGGGTCAAACATGGATACCCTGGGCTTCTTGTCAACATAGATGGGTCAAACATGGATACCCTGGGCTTCTTGTCAACATAGATGGGTCAAACATGGATACCCTGGGCTTCTTGTCAACATAGATGGGTCAAACATGGATACCCTGGGCTTCTTGTCAACATAGATAGGTCAAACATGGATACCCTGGGCTTCTTGTCAACATAGATAGGTCAAACATGGATACCCTGGGCTTCTTGTCAACATAGATAGGTCAAACATGGATACCCTGGGCTTCTTGTCAACATAGATAGGTCAAACATGGATACCCTGGGCTTCTTGTCAACATAGATGGGTCAAACATGGATACCCTGGGCTTCTTGTCAACATAGATAGGTCAAACATGGATACCCTGGGCTTCTTGTCAACATAGATAGGTCAAACATGGATACCCTGGGCTTCTTGTCAACATAGATGGGTCAAACATGGATACCCTGGGCTTCTTGTCAACATAGATGGGTCAAACATGGATACCCTGGGCTTCTTGTCAACATAGATGGGTCAAACATGGATACCCTGGGCTTCTTGTCAACATAGATAGGTCAAACATGGATACCCTGGGCTTCTTGTCAACATAGATGGGTCAAACATGGATACCCTGGGCTTCTTGTCAACATAGATAGGTCAAACATGGATACCCTGGGCTTCTTGTCAACATAGATGGGTAAAACATGGATACCCTGGGCTTCTTGTCAACATAGATGGGTCAAACATGGATACCCTGGGCTTCTTGTCAACATAGATAGGTCAAACATGGATACCCTGGGGTTTTTGTCAGCATAGATAGGTCAAACATGGATACCCTGGGCTTCTTGTCAACATAGATAGGTCAAACATGGATACCCTGGGCTTCTTGTCAACATAGATAGGTCAAACATGGATACCCTGGGCTTCTTGTCAGCATAGATAGGTCAAACATGGATACCCTGGGCTTCTTGTCAACATAGATAGGTCAAACATGGATACCCTGGGCTTCTTGTCAACATAGATAGGTCAAACATGGATACCCTGGGCTTCTTGTCAGCATAGATAGGTCAAACATGGATACCCTGGGCTTCTTGTCAGCTTAAAGTTTTACATTTCAACATGGTGTTATTTTGACCTGTGTTACACAATACTGTAATTCACACATGTTTTCAGTGTTCACAACACCCTGTACATGGACATTCACTGCCCAGCCATCAGACCACAGCTGGTGGTCATCTCGGACAATGGACGCACCACCACAGACTTCGGAGACATTTCTATTGGTCAGAGTGTCATCAAGTCTGTCACCATACAGAACATCTCCGACAAACACATTGATGTATCCTTTATACTCGTTATTTGCATTTAAAAAGGGATAGGAATGTAAAAAACTATATTGTGTAATTGTCAGTGAAAGTTTAATTTGTTTTTCAACAAAATGTACTCCAACAACTTTTTCTGAACACAAAAAGACTTGGTTGTGCTTAATCACACATTTTGTCTGCTTATCTTATTTATCTTCAGTGTAAGTTACTTCAAACTGTTATTTTATTCTCTAGTTCAGTGTGTTTGTTGCAACATAAAATATACCTGGCTTGCTAATTTTTCTTGCTGTATCAGAGATGGATTAGTACTAAGTATCGCCACACCAAACATAACACGCACAAAGGTTTAGCAGTGTCATTGAAGCGATAACCCCTGAAGTTATTCATGCATCACACCACATACTATGTTCACTGTTTTTACAGCTATACATGATTGTTGTCACAGTCCTTAACCCTCTCTATCAGTTACATTCCTCTATACTGGACCCCGAGGGCCCCTTCCTGATGCTGAATGCACTGCGACTCCTCCCACCTGACGCCTCACACACCTTGCTGATCTGCTTCACCCCACACAAAGGGGCCATGGTAAGTTGCATAACTTCATCGAAGACAGGTCATTGACCATCCGTCAGGCTAAAATACAACACATCTGGTCTGCTCCAGGTGGTAATTTGAAACTGATGATACTTTAGAAAGATTGAATTTATAAAAATATAAATAAAAATATAAAGTAGAAGACCTGGCACTGATTGGAATAAAATTTCATAAAGGTGTTCGGCCCCTGATTCATTTGTTAAGCAAGCCTTAAAGTTAAAATCAACTGAAAATTCTTTAGAACTGCATATTTGTTGGATATTTTATTTTTGTTCGCAATAAGGCAATAGTGGGTGAATTTGGGTGGATCACAACTAAACACAGATGTTACTTGAATATGTCCAATCCCTGGAACAGATTAATCCATTTAGATTAAAAAAAAAAGAATTTCAAAACAGTTATTCTTTTGTGAAATTGAGAATGCTGGTGATAAAGGTCCTTGGTTACACAAAATGAAAGGTAAAATATTTTCTGTCCTAAAATAGCTGTAGACATAGGGCCCAATCTGTATTTTAATAATAAGGAGGTTTGATTTAAATATCTGACAGAAAAATTATGATGCATGGAAAATATCTCTAATTGGAAAACATAAGTAAACAAGATGCACTCAGAGAGAGCAAAACGCTCGACTCTATGTGACCAGTCTCTCAAGTGATATAAAATATTGTAAGGAAGACAATAAAATAAAACCAAACATGTAAATTAATTTTCATAGAAATATCAAGTAGAAAGCTAAAGTCATTAAAAATACATTGAAATGGGACCTCTGAAAAATCATGAATTTTTTGTATCTAAAATAAGATCCTGATCTTTCTTTTAGTAACTTCTTCCTTCAGTCAGGTCTTACTCACAAATTTTTAAATAAAGATCTGTTCATTAGTTTTAGAGTAATCTAAACACACACAAAAAAAAAAAAAATAAATAAAACAAACATAAACAATTAACACACAAAAACATAAACTGCTGGTGGAGGTAAAAATTCTGCTTAAAGGTCACTTCTTGGTGAAAATCATGCATGGTAATTTTTTGTGATGGACTGTCAAGGAATTGAAAGAAAAAAGAGAAAATAAAACAGAAATAATAATTAATAAAAATGATGAATATACCACCTCCCTCTTTATTATGTTTATGTCAATTTCAAGACATACAATGAGAAGAAATATTTTTACTTAAAGACATCAAGTATCACAAGCTAGGTTTGTGACCTCACAATGGCAGTTACATTGTGACGTCACTTAGTAATGACATCATCAGAAAGCAAAATATTGATTTTTACGTATGTGATGAAGAGAAGCAGTTTCACTGTGTATTCCCAATTAAAATAAGAAAAACTCTCTCCTGGCTTTAATTTTCAAACAAATTACACCAAATTTGAAAGAATCTGTCTGTACCCCATGAAATACCTTCCCACCAAATTTGAGATTGATTGAAGTTATAGTTTTTGAGTTATAAGGGCAAAATGGTGCACAGACAGAGAAGCAGATTCCACTGTAAAAGCCCAATTAAAAATAAGAAAAACTCTCTCCTGGCTTTAGTTTTCACACAAATTACACCAAATTTGAAAGAATCCGTCTGTACCCCATAAAATACCTGCCCACCAAATTTGAGCTCGATTGGTGTTATAGTTTTTGAGTTATAAGGGCGAAACGGTGCACAGACAGACAGACAGACAGACAGAAACAAACTGATTACAATAACCCTCTCCTATCGTCGAGCGTTAATAACATGAAGAAAATTCAAGACTCAATTTAAGACAGAAAATTACAAAGAAACATTACAAAAGTCCAAAGAAGTTTAATTGTACAATTATGTTTGGGTATTTTACCACTTACAGTGGAAACCGGAAGATATACTTGTACCCCAGTTCATTAAAGAATCTGTTTTGGTGTAAACAAAAAAGTGCAGATGAATATCATTTTATGTGTGAGTGTGACCTTATCATTAAGACAAGAAATGTACAATTCATTGAAAAGGTTATACCAAATCTAACTGGAATCTGTGACAGTGAAATGTTTTTTTGAAGTACTGGGAAATGAGGTAAAGCCGTGACATATTCATGTTGAAAAGGCCTGGAATATTAGGAAAGATCATTTGTATACAATGAAATCTCCACCATGTTAATGTTATCATGTTAGAAAGTGAACTGATGGGTGCAATCTTCTCTAATGTATGACATATATATTATGTGTATGGCTGAATCACTATGACCCTCATGCAATTATGTAAATAAAGATTAGAATGACTTATAAGCCCCAAAGTGGGCTGGGTCTAAAATGTTACATTTCCAAGCCCCTCTTTTTATAACTTGTTTGCATACACATGTTACTGTAATAAAGAAATTAATTAAATTATATCGTATTTTGACGTTTGCAGTTCCAAGAAGTGCTGGAGATTCTGGCTCCCACCTCCACGTTACATATCACACTGAAGGGCAAAGGTGTCAGTCCCATGATCAACCTGTCAGTCAAAGACGGCATGTATGACATGGGCTCTGTCATCTCGGGCGAATATAGGGAGGATACCTTCAAGGTGGGTTGATAGTCTGATGCTATTGATAATATATATATCATGTGATTGGGTAAACATATTACATTCTGATTAATTAATATATTATACCCTTTTCACTTTAAATTCTGCAATATTGTCTTCCATTTTGTGATTTTTGTGAGTTATGCCAGTGAGTTATGTTTCTTATGGGTTATAGCCAATGCACCAAATTTAAATCCAGTCTAATTTACAGTCTAAATGTTTTTAATATAAAACTCAGCTGTTTATTGTTTTAAAATATTAAAATTTTTAAATCATTAAACTATAAGCATTGTTTGTTATATAAAGTGTAAATATTTAAAATGTTACTAAAAAAAAAGAGTGTACATTTTTTTTCATAGAGTGGACATAAGTACAACTATTCAAATGTTAAGAGTAACACTCAGAGAGTGCACACCTCAGCCAAGGCTTGACACCCCATAATATTGCAATGATACAAAAATTCTTTAAATAGAAGTCCAGATTTGACATAGCACCTGTCTTCCCTGTGGGTTTCAGATTGAGAACACCTCTTCCCTGTCCATAGAGTACTGCATCAAGTTAGACAGCCAGTCCCTGCTCAGATACTCCAAAGCACAGGGACTGCCCCAGTTTGTCAAGAGGGATGCCAAAGCCTTATCCTATGTTGGTAAGTGTATAATAGACTTACCCCAAGTTATGTAAAGCTATTCCTGTTGTTGGGACCACTAAGGTACATGGGTAATGCACTCGGCTTCAGCTTCTCTAAAGTTACAGGGCGGAATCTCAGACTTGGCCTCTTTGTGAAAATTTGTGTTGTCCAAATAGTTTCATGGAAGGTATCATAATGTGTCGATATTTGAATATTGATCCTTATTACTGTGTGAATTTTAGTATCGATACTGAAAGTGTCAGTTTAAGTTTCTTCCCAGCAATTCATGTGGAAGAAGATTCAAAATATGCACACACAAGAGGATTTTGTCGTACTCCATCAACAGCATATCTGATCAGGCCTTCCTAACCATTCCTGGTTTTAAACCTTCAATTTCAAGAAAAATTTCAATAACATGTTTTCATATGATGCTTCTGGTCTGGCACTGCTTTCTTGCCTTATTATTGGTTCTTGGGGGTTTTAGGGGTGTAGAATGTCAAAGAAATTCGGGAATAGGAAAACATGGGCTGTGAATACTTTGGTGGCTTCAGATTTAATATTTGACCCCTGTGTCAAATGGAGTGGACTTAACGTAAAAGCATTGTATCTGTCTTGTTTTGTCACTTATAAGAACAATCAATGAAGAGTTAAGATACATGAAATGAAACAAAAATATCAACACATTGCAACCGTACGTTACATATATGTAGTAAAGGAAAAATATCAATAAAATCATGCATGAATTCAGTTGCTCAAAACACTTTATTTCCCATTAATACATATACCTGTTATTTGGTAATGTAGATTGTAGTTAACAATGAAATACCTCCTGGATTCAGGTACTCGGAACACTTTATTTGCCATTAATATGTGTATCTGTGATTTGGTAACATAGATTGTAGTTAACAATGAAATACCTCTTGGATTCAGGTACTCAGAAAAAATTTATTTGCCATGAACATGTATACCTATGATTTGGTAAAGTAGATTTTAGTTAACAATGAGAAACCTCCTGGCTTCAGGTACTCAGAACAACAATGGCCAGCAGGTATTTGACTGTGTACCTGCGAATGGCATTATACCAAAGGCCGGTACAGTAGAAATCACAGTCACGTTTGCACCTGACCATCCCAGCGACTACTACGCTGACGGGGTGAGGATCGACCTCTTTGGACAAGAAGAGCAGCATGTCTTCAGGGTAAGTGAAAAGCAAGCCTTGAGAATGGGAGTTTTCAGTAAAAAAAATATGAAGCCCAAAGTTAAACTTAAACATTGGTCTTAGCTTAGTCCCACATAACTAATGCTTAATTCATATACATTATGATGGGATACACTAAACATCAATTAATGAAGTCTATATTGTTAAAATAAATTAAATTTATAGTTTTCCAAAGTTTAGACAATAGGGGCTGAGTGTTTGATGAAGGGAAAATAGAAAGAGGATATGAGGGCAGTAATCTTCTTTTTAATATTGCAGTAGAATTTTAGGGATGACCAAAATGAGTAAATTGCTTACCGAGACTGAGGTCACTTACTAGAAATCTACTGTATGCTAAAATAAAATAAATTTTATAGCTGCTATCAAATACCAAGGGTTTTCTTTTAATAGATAAAAGCCACAGCAAAGCCTCATATCATGTACCTGGATACTGGAACTCGGATGTCACCAGATGTAGAGAGTCTGGCTGTGTTACCAGTAGAAGATGGTGAAGAATCAGGTCAGTTGTTCATTCGGGTAACCAAGGAAAACGTAACTATGGCGACCTTAAGGCTGCCGCTCTAATGGCTGATATTGCAGGAAAAAAAACCAACGTGATTTATTCCTTGTATATTTGGTATGTGGGTATACTTAAGCCCAAAGAAAATGTTCACTTTACGGTGACCTTAAAGTACTAGAAATAATCTAATTACACAAACCTGAAGCTTGTTAGTCTTATGGCTTAAATATCCAAAAAAACTATGTTATGATAATCCCTTGTTACAAAATATTAAACAGTTCATCTTATGAATAATCACATTACAATATTCACCTTCCAGTTTTTAGAGGTTATCATTGTTGTCAATAATTTGAGTAATTAGCTTACTCAGTTGGGATTCTGGTTGCAGTAAAAGTCTTTTGACCCAATAAACTTTGAGTCCTTTTCAAAAGAGAATATATTTAACATTTTTAGTCCCCCATCGTCCAAGTCTTGACAAATTGTTGCTCGTTTAATTTTATCACACTTATTATCCCAGAAAAATGAACAATGTGTATTTACAGAAGGCAAGGCACCACCCGTTTCCCTTCTCGTTACCGTCAAAAGTGTTGCCAGGGAAACAGAGTATGAGCAGGGATCGACTGAAATCTATGTGGGATGTGTACGAACCATGGCTGTCAGTCAGAAAAAGGTAAGCGATTTGGAAAATAAGTTTGTATGTATAAACCATGTATATCATTCTGTGTGAAAGGTTTTTTAAAAGACCGTTCTTGTTATTCTTGTTGTCAGTCATAGTATAATGCATGCAATGGTGTGTGACTTGTGGTAATGGTAGGAGTGATGTGATCAATTAACATATGTTGTGGAAAACAAAATGGTCGTATGAACGAAAAACCTTTTTTTTCTGTATGTCATAAAATAATTCGGTGAAAGTTGGTATCTGTTCCATTTGTACAATGTTTATGTGAAGAAAACCAAGATCTGTTCAACACGAGTATCTCTGCAAGTTCTTTGCATGTGAAATAAATTGCCAACTAGGTTAAGCTTCAGTCAAGAATATGTAACTCATAAATTTAAACTAAGTTTTATTTATTGGAGTAAATCACTTATAATTTCACTCTTCAAAAATATGGGATAATTTGATGTCACTTGGGTTGTATTTGTAATAAATCTTTATTTTTTCTATATTTTCAATCAAAAACAAAAAAAAACAAAGAAAAAAACAAAGCTTCATTATTTTAAACTATGGTTTTATTGCGTTAATACATCCTATCCAATGGACAATTGCTTTACCGGTCGGCGCGACCGGTCCCGCCAAACGCCAGAAAAAGACGTCCTGTATATACTACCGGCAGGACCGGTCACAGAGTGTGCATTCGCTAGGTGGCGCATCGTACTTCATTTCCTGTTTACCTATTGACGTCATAGCATCTTTTTCGTTTGGCGCGAAAGAGTGTGCAGAAGATTTTCTTCAGAGATACGCTTTTGAAGTTTTACAACGAACTCTTCCAAGTTTCTTGTTTTTTATTAGTACGGAGTAATTCTACAACGTTCCTGATCATTATGTCGTCTCCTGGACAGAAACGAGGTTCTTGCGGGCACGTTATGGCCCTTTTCGACAACCATAAGAAATGCGCGCGTTGTCGTGACAAGGGGGTGGGAGACGACCCGTGTGTGAAGAAGTTGGATTGTAGTATCTGTAAGGCGTTTACGCCTGCTCAGATCCACCAGTTAGCAACCCCCACCTACAAGGAAAGGAAAGAACGCTCTAGCCAGAAGAAATCTGAAGAATTAACAAGTGCGTCTCCCAAGCTTGTTGATCCGTCTGAGGTTTCACTGCTGGGTCCGGTCAATTCAGGGACGCAGTCTCCTGTTGATTCTACACCCAAGCACAAGAAGAAGCGTTCTGATGGTTCCCCAAGGTCTAGTAAACGGAAGCACAGCAGTAAGCCTACTTCTGACGACCTCAAGTCCCTTGATGACAAGTGGAGTGAGAGATTTTCCCGTCTGGAAGCAATGCTGATTAACCAGTCATTTGCTGTCCCTGTGAGACCGGTGAATTCTGCTTCTGTGGTGCCCAGAGAACACCCCTTCTTTGATCCGGGTGCTTCTACAAGTGTTATGTTTTCTGAGTGCACTAGTGATGTTGCTACGCAGTTGACGGCTACCCAACCTCCGCTGGGGGTTCCCGGTACACAAGCTGTGAAGGAAGGGAATGAGAGTGCTACCCACCCTGTTCAGGGCCCCGGTACCTCTGAGACTGTTGCCACCCAACCTTTACTGGTTCCCGGTGCAGGGACTGCCACCCAGCCTCCACAGGCTCCCGGTGCGGGTCCTGAGGTTCTGCCTTCCGGTTATGAAACTACGCTGTCTAACCAGTCGCCTCCCATTGGTCAGAATTCTGAGGTTGCTAGGGAATCTGACAGTGAGGCTGAGGTGGATCCGGAACCGGCTTCACCGGCTAGTGTTCACTACCAGGGTGATGTACCGGAAACTAACACTGACCAGGATCTATCTGAAGATGCCAATTACCGGGAAACCTTGAGAGGGGTGAGGAGTTTCATGGGCTGGCATCAAATCCCGGATTATGACACCTCAGCTGCATCTATGGATGACAATCCCTTTGCCGGTTCTAGAGTGAAGACTACCGGAAAAGTGTCAGTAAAATTGCCGGTGGATGAATGGCTTTGTAAAAAGCTGGAGAAACTGAATATAACCATTGCTGAAGGTTATCCATCCAGGAATACAGAAACCAGTGGTCTGCTGCGTGACCAATTTGTCAAGACACCCCGTACTTCAAAGTGGTACGACATGCAAGCTGTTAAGAAGGATGCGTCTACCCAGGCTGTTGGTGACTGGTCTCCGGAACCGGCAAAGCTTAACAGTATGTTTTCTAGAGTTGCAAGACGCAGTTTACCTTCTGCTCCAGCTTCCAGGACCTTCAGCCAGGACACCCTTAGAAGGTGGGAGAGGTCATTCAGAGAACAATCAGTGATGTGTAATCACGCTGCTGGCCTCTCTAGATGCCTCACCAAAGTATAGGACTCCATGGTCACCCAGTTAAAGTCCCTCAGGTTCGATTCCTCAAAGGGCAAAAGTGCTGAGAAACAACAACAAGCTGTTGAAGAACTGGAATATCTGGTTACGTTTAACCGGTCAATTTCACAGGCTATGCAGTGTACCATGCAGGATTTGTCAGAGGGAGTCTTTATCAGCATGGCTAATCTCACCCTGGCCCGGCGGGACAGTTATTTAGAGTTCATAAGGGGTGGGATTAAACCGGACACCTTGTCTGCCTTACGTACGTCTCCAGTTCACCAACTATCACTTTTCCCGGACAGCTTACTGGTCAAAGCTGAAGAGGAAATCTTACGTAGTGAAGAGAGGCGTTCTGCTGGTACCACACCAAGGAAACCTGGACGTTTTCATCCATACGTCTCCTCCAATCGAACCCCTCACCAGCCGGACCGGAAGCCCACTACTCCGGCATGGAAGCAGATTAGAGACCGGCAAACTGCTCAGAAAGGTGGTGGTAAAGCCTCAAACTTCATCCAGAAGCCGGCCAGGGGATTTAAAAAGCATAAATGACAATTACTGTGTTTCAAATGTGGTCGGATTGGTGAACTCTGTAAATGTATCCGACAAGATGAAGGGTTTGAACCCACCACCAGTGACAAACAAGAGCGAGACTGTGTTTCCACATGTAAACTCTTTTGTTGCAAGTGTTCCTTTTGCCAGCGGGTCACCGCAAAAGAAAGGTGTAAATCCCGTTTATTGTCAATCTATCAGAGAAATAAACCATGTGAAAGATGTTTCCTGTGTAGATCACTTGAGTTTTGTAAAAATTGTCACAAATGTCCCAACTGTTGTCACAAATCTTCCTGTAGGGGCAAGACTTCAGCAGTTTTGGAAGAAGTGGGAAACTCTGGGTGCCAGTCCAAAAGTTATCAGAATACTGAGAGAGGGCTACACCCTTCCCTTCCGGTTCAGACCCAACCTAACCAGGTCACCAATGGTCATCAGCAAATATGTAAACCCCCAAAGACAGTCCCTCCTTTTGGAGGCACTGACTCAGCTAACAAACAAGAATGCAGTAGAACCGGTAACAAATCAGACCTCCCTAGGGTTTTACAACCGGCTATTTTTGGTTCCCAAACCCAACAACCGGTGGAGACCTATCTTGGACCTGAGCACTTTGAACACCTTTTTAAACACAGAGTCGTTCAAGATGGAGACCCCAGAGACAATAAGAACCTCCCTACAGGCAGGGGAGTGGGTCACATCCATAGATTTCAAAGACGCTTACTTCCACATACCAATTCACAGTCAGTCAAGGAAGTACATGCGTTTTCACATTCAGGGCCAATCCTACCAGTTCAAGGCCCTGCCCTTTGGTCTTTCCACAGCACCCATGGAGTTCACAGTGGTGGCCAAAGAGGTCAAGCTCATGGCTTTACGACAGGGTATAAGAATCCACCAGTACCTAGACGACTGGCTGGTGAGGGCCTCTACCCTCCACACCTGTCTCCAGCATACTCAAACCCTGGTCACACTTTGTCAGGAACTAGGGTGGCTGGTGAACAAGGAAAAGTCAGAACTGGCACCCAAACAGGTCTTCAACTTCGTAGGTTACCAGTTCGACCTGAAAGAGGGCAAGGTCAGACCAACAGAAGAACGTTGGCAGGCCTTGACAGACAAGATCAGATCAATGATGTCGGATCCGGTTTGTCCGGTCCGGAAATTCATGTCCCTCATAGGTCTCCTCACAGCAACAGAAAAACAAGTCCACTTAGGGCGACTCCACATGAGACCCATACAGTGGCACTTGAAAAACAATTGGAGGGTCCCAGAGTCACTGGAAAAGGTGATACCGGTCCCCAAGTCCCTCCACCCTCATCTAAGGTGGTGGCTGGAGGAAAGCAATGTGCTACTAGGTCAACCATTACACCCTCTAAAACATGCTCTGCAGATCTTTACAGACGCATCAAACGAAGGGTGGGGCGCTCACTTGGATGACCATACTGCAAGGGGAACCTGGTCCCTTCCAGAAAGCAAGTTGCACATAAACCACTTAGAGCTAAAAGCAGTTTTTCTAGCTCTAAAGGAGTTTCGAACCCTGGTCTGCAACAAGACTGTGTTGATAGCTACAGACAACACAACAGTGGTTGCCTATATCAACAAAGAAGGGGGGATGAAGTCGGGGTCACTGTGTGCCCTACTGTGGAGAATCCTGTCCTGGTGCACCAGACAACAGGTAACCCTCAGGGCACGTCACATCCCCGGCCGGCTGAACGTGATAGCAGACAAGCTATCCAGACTTGGCCAGACCATTCAAACAGAGTGGTCACTTCATCCAGCAGTATTCCAAGCTGTATGCGCAAGGTGGCACCAGCCAAAAGTGGACCTGTTTGCCACCAGGTTCAACAACAAACTACCTCAGTTTGTGTCACCGGTGCCAGACCCCGAGGCTTGGGCAGTGGATGCACTCAGTCTCTCCAGGGAGTACCTGGACCCATACGCCTTCCCACCGGCAGCCATCTTGGGCAAAGTGGTGGAGAAGCTCCAGGACTACCCCTGCAACAGAATAATCCTGATTGCCCCAGGGTGGCCCAACATGCCCTGGTTTTGGGACCTGGTAGCAATGTCAAGCCAGATCCCACTCTGTCTGCCCAGCATACCAAACCTTGTGTCTCAGCCATTCAACCAGGTCCTTCACAGGAACCTGTCGAATCTGAACCTACATGCCTGGCTCCTAGAGCCTCAGCAATCAAGGAGCAAGGCTTCTCTGAGGCAGTGGCAGCACGAATTGAGGCTCCTCAAAGAAGATCAACCAGATCTGTCTATGAGGCAAAGTGGACAATTTTTACAAAGTGGTGCCTCAGTAATTAGGTGGACTTCAGGGCACCACCTCTGAAGGCCATTGCTGACTTCCTCCTGCACTTGTTCCAGGACAAGAAGTTACAACCAGGCACTATTGATGGCTACAGATCAGCCATTGCTGACAAACTGGGCAATTCCACCATTAATGTCAGCAAAGATGAGAATCTCACTCGTCTCCTGGATAGTTTCCATAGAGACAGACCTAAGGGCAGGAGGGGCATCCCCTCCTGGAACCTTTCACTGGTTTTACATCAGCTCACAAAGGCTCCTTTTGAACCCCTGAAAGAGTCCTCCTTGAAACATTTAACTTTCAAGACTGTTTTCCTGCTGGCTTTGGGTTCAGGTAAACGCAGGAGTGAGATCCATGCTTGGTTACATAAGAACATCAGACACCAGTCAGACTGGTCTAAGGTGTCTTTGTACCCCTCACCCAGCTTCCTATCCAAGAATCAGCTGGCTAAGGAAGGTCCAGATAGTGTGGCACCAGTGGTCATCCCAGCCCTGGCACCATCTCTGGATAGGTCACTCAAGGGTGACAGGTCCCTATGTCCAGTTAGAGCCCTGCGTTACTACTTGGACAGGACTGCAGACCTCAGGCAGAATAAGGAGTTAGTCTTTGTCTCCTTCAAGAAGGGTTTTGATAAAGACATCTCGCCTGCCACCATCTCCTCATGGATCAAACAGACTGTGGTTCTGTGCTATGAGCTCTCTGACCAGGAGGCCCTCACCTTACATCAGGTTAAAGCCCATGATGTTAGGGCCTTTGCTGCTTCTAAGGCTTTCCAATCAGGGATCTCCTTAGATCAGATCTTGTCAGCCTGCCACTGGAAATCTCACAACACCTTCACCCAATTCTATTTGAAGGATGTTGCCTGGGCTGACTCAGAGCTTTTCCACCTGGGACCTGTAGTGGCTGCCCAGCAGGTGCACCACCAGGCCCAGAAGTGAGGAGATGTTGTATATATGTAAATATGTACATATTGTAAATATGCTAGATATGTACATAATGTAAATATGTTGAATGTACATATATGTTCCAAAAAAAACAAAAAAACTGTGACTTGCTTCCTTTGGGAAGTTTATTTCTTCTGGGACTGAACTCAGCCCCTCTCTCTCTCTATCTTTCCAACTCAGACCAACTCTGAAAGGAAAGAAAAAGTGGGGGGGGGCAACGTCGGTAGGCTCCCAGTTAACCGGTGAGTTAGTGACCGACCCTGACCTTTCAGGGTTCTCTGACCCTAGTTCAAATGGGCCTGTTAAAAATTGTTGTTATGAGTTCACATAAGTCCCTAGCTGCTTACCCGCCTACCAAGCGGTAGTTATTCAGCAATTGTCCATTGGATAGGATGTATTAACGCAATAAAATTGCAAATTTAATAAGTAAATTAAATTTTTATAAGTTAATACCCTATCCAATGGACAGGCAAGGCCCACCCAACCGGCCCCGCTATCAGCTTACTAGGGGTCTTACTAGGATTAGACACGAAAAAGATGCTATGACGTCAATAGGTAAACAGGAAATGAAGTACGATGCGCCACCTGGCGAATGCACACTCTGTGACCGGTCCTGCCGGTAGTATATACAGGACGTCTTTTTCTGGCGTTTGGCGGGACCGGTCGCGCCGACCGGTAAAGCAATTGTCCATTGGATAGGGTATTAACTTATAAAAATTTAATTTACTTATTAAATTTGCAATTCTGTCTGTTTACCTCTTTAAGAAAGCTTGTTTATCAGCTCTTTATAAGCCTTTTACTTAAAGTGTTAAACTCCTCCGTTCAGGGATCTAGTCATTACAATGTGGAATAATTCTTTAAAATAAATGAACAATCTATAAATTGAGACAAAAATTTTATTTGAAGCAAAAAGTGAGAATATTCAGTGAAAGTCAACAAGTAATAGACACTCATACCCTTTCTTCTATGGGCTGAATGCGAATATTTTGTCAGTGTTATGTTTTATTTAAACAGTTTCCATAAAAGTAACTGAAGTTATTTATTAAGCAGGCGTATGGTTCAACCAGGTGTTAATTTTTCATTTTATTACGCTCCAGTAGCTTACCATCAGAAAGCTGGGTACTAATACCCGGACGGTCATTAGAACTCTTTTTTCGAGAGTTGGCCGCGTCGGGTGCGGCGACCGAGATAAGCATTGAGTCCCAGATGGTAAGCTTGTAGCTTATAAAAAGCTACATTTAATTAAAATTTCCAATTTTATGGGTTCTCTACTTTGACTTCTAGTATGATGGTTTTATACATGCCATACCTGAGCTTATATCAGTATACTGTAATATTAGGGTTAATAGTTTTATATATGCCATACCTGAGCTTATATCAGTATCTGTAATATTAGGATTAGTAGTTTTATACACGCCATACCGGAGCTTATACCAGGATACTGTACATTGTACTAAGGGTACTTCTTTTATAAATGCTATACATGAGCTTATATCAGTATGCTGTAGTATCAAGGTTAATGATTTTATACACGCTATACCCAAGCTTATGTCAGTATATTGTAAATTGTATCAATTTTAGTGGTTTTATACATGTCATACCTGAGCTTATATCAGTATATTGTCCACAATATTAAGGATAATGGTTTTATACACACCATATCTGAGCTTACATCAGTATAATGTAGTATGGAGGATCATGGTTTATACATGCCATACCAGAGCCTATATCAGTATACTGTACATGGTATTGAGGTTAATGGTTTTATACATGCCATACCTGAGCTTATATCAGTATATTGTATATGGTATTGAGGTTAATGATTTTATACATGCCATACCTGAGCTTATATCAGTATACTGTACATTAAATTAAGGTTAATGATTTTATACATGCCATACCTGAGCTTATATCAGTATATTGTACATTGTATTAAGGTTAATGATTTTATACATGCCATACCTGAGCTTATATCAGTATATTGTACATTGTATTAAGGTTTATGATTTTATACATGCCATACCCGAGCTTATATCAGTATATTGTACATTGTATTAAGGTTTATGATTTTATACATGCCATACCTGAGCTTATATCAGTATACTGTACATTGTATTAAGGTTAATGATTTTATACATGCCATACCCGAACTTTTGTCAGTGTATTGTAGTATTAAGTTTATGGTTTTATACATGCCTGAACTCATATCAGTATATTCTAATATTAAAGATAATAATTAATGTAAACTATTTCCTTTTTATAGTGAGTTAGTTTAACATCTTTAGCCATTTCCCATTTGATTTGCAGTATTTTCCAGTTTGTAACGTGTAATGTCTTGTTTGTTTTCTGCCTTTCTATGACATTAACCCCATGCACACTGTGTGGTTTGTGTGGTTGGTTTGTAAAACTGTTCCATCTATGGACACATAACAGGGTGCTCGACAGGTAACACATGGGTTCAGGTCTAACCACATCTTCTTCTGTTGCACTCTAGTTAATTTTTTTATATTTACTAATACACGCACCACTTTTGTATATATAAATCATAGTTTCTCTTGGCTGTTCTTTTTTTTTTTTTTTTGGTATTTATGCAGTTAACCATCTTAATTCATAAGATTCATACTTACATTTTGTACATTTACAGTGAATGCAAAGTACCTATGAAAAATAGAGTCTAAAGGACTACATTGCCTAAAAAAAATGGAGTCCCAGTAATTTTTTGGGAGTCCTGTGTTATAGTTCGCAGTAAAATCAACAAAGAGTATGATTAACCTAATATTTTAAAAGGTCAAAGTTCAACAGCCAGGCTCATATTGACAAATGCCCTTTGCAGCTTACACAAACTGCAAATCACTTGTGATGGATGATTGTTTTTTTTCAAATCCCTACAACCATTTGAGAATGTCGTCTTTTTCTTGGCTTTCTTGCACACAGGACTTTGCAATACATGATACTGAAGTCAGATAAATTGAGATTATCTTGTCCATGTTTTCGGGAGGGTTTTTAAGTGCGAGCTCTAGCGAGGCTCACGCTTCTAGGGATCACTTTTTGTTGTCTCCAGACTTTCATGAATTGTGGCGTAGCGTGATGAGTATCTGTCTCTCCACTGAAGTTAAGCTGCAATGGGCTACATTAGTACTGGGATGGGTGACCGCTTCAGTGCACTACTTGTGGCTTTGCGACTCGTGCTAGTAGACCGAAACCCCTTTCGGCCTTGTTTTTTTAATAATCCTACATATTCTTTACTGTCAGCCACATTTTCCCCAAAAGTGCAAAGAAATGACAAAAAAAAAATGATACGCGCATGAGTAGTTAAAATTCCACCATCTTTCCTTCAAAGTCAAAGAATAACATATAAATTCACTCAATATGTCCGCAGAAACCTTATTTTAAAGTATTTGCTAGTTTCTACATATGTAATACGTCCTAATAGTTTGACTACCAGCTGAAATTCTTAGTGTTTAAGCATGTAATTACAGAAATCACAGTCTTTATGTGTCATCCAGTCTGAAGCTTGGAAACTCCACTCGTCTAATGCTTCATTCTGCATACCACTTAGTGTGATACTTCCCACACCACAAGCTTCTTTTTGGAAGCCATTCAGTCTGAAGCTGAAACTGCAGATATCACAAGCGTCATTTTGCAAACCATTATCACAAATGTCATTTTACATCCAATTCACTGTGAGGTGAAACTGCAGATATCACAAGCGTCATTTTGCTGACCAGTCAGTCTCAAACTGCAGATATCACAAATGTCACTATCATCCTATTCATAGTGAAACGACAGCTATCACAAATCATCTTATATTCCATTCAATCCGAAGATGAAATGGAAGTACAGCAAATATCAGTTTGAATTTCATTCAAGGATAATCACAGCTTTGTTAATGTGTATTTTCATTGCGTTAATACATCTTACCTAACAGACGATAACAGACGATAGCTATTGTCCGGCGCCAGCCGGTCCCACCAAACGCCAGAAAAAAGACGTCCTGAGTTTCACCTCCGGCCGGACCGGTACACTCCAATCCACTCGCCAGGTGGCCTAGTTCCTGCTTTATTCGCCAGAGGGACGTGACGTCATAGCATCTTTTTCGTTTGGCGCGAGTTTTGAAGTTGTGTTTTCTCTGAAAACTTTGTATTTTGTGGATAATTCTATCAATTCTTTTTGTGTGTGCTTGAGGTTTGTCATTTGGCATCTTACTTCATCATGGCATCTCCAGGACAAAGGAAAGGGGCGTGCGGCCATATAATGGCCTCCTTTGACACCCACTCTCGTTGTGCCCGTTGCAGGGACAAAGGCATGGGTGAGGATCTGTGTGTGGCTAAGTTACCCTGTGAATACTGCGATTTGTTAACTCCGGAGCAGGTGATTCAGTTGGCTACACCAACATATAAACTGCGAAAGGAAAAAGCAAAGAGTAAAGAAACTTTAATTGACCCAGCTTCTGTTACGGTTGTTGGCCAAGTAGATTCCCAGGACGTAGAGCCTTCCGTTTCTACTCATGAACCTTCTTCTGATCTTGCTTTACCACAGCCATCCTTCCGTAAGGACCTCCAAGAACTGGATGAAAAGTGGTCAGTTCGCATGGCTCGTCTCGAAGCTCTCTTAACACTGAGACATCGTCCAGCTTCTCAGCCATCTTTCTCCCCGGTGAAGGCACCGGTTACTCACAAAGCACCTGCCGGATCAATTTCTCAAGCCCCTTTCCTATTGACTTCAGTTCCTTCCGGCCAAGCCGCCCCGGCTTCTGGTCCGGATAGAACTCAGAGTTCTTCTAATGTGGATATGGTATCTCCTCTGGAACAGTTGTACCAGGACCCTGACCCGTAACCGGTTTTTGCTGGACCTGCTTCTTCCGGCCCGGTGTCTTATAACCAAAGTGTTGAACCTCTGTCGGTGTCTGCCCGGAACGTATCTCCACCAACTCATTTTGAAGAGGGCGAATTGTCGGAACTGGAGGATCAGCCAGATAAAGACAATGTTGAAAGTGACCGCGCTATGAGCGAGGATCAAAACTACAGGGAGACAGTGAGGGGCGTACGCGCCTTTATGGGATGGTCACATATCCCGGATTTAGAGTTTTCTCCTTCTTCCAGGGCTGATAATCCGTGGGTAGGACATAGATCACAGCCAGTAGGAAAGGTATCCGTCAACCTGCCCCCCGGAGGATTGGTTATGTAAAAAGCTGGAGAATTTAAATCTGGTACTTATTGAAGGCTACCCTTCAAAATCTGCAGAACCCGGGGGTTTACATATGGACCACTATCTCCATCCCCCTAAATCACAGTCTAGGTGGTATGGGATACATCCGGCAGAACCCAAAGACATCTCCAGACCTGGCAAATATGTGACAACGTGGCCGAATGATGCGGCAAAACTTAATAGTGCCTTTGCCCGCATTGCAAAACCCTCTGCTACTACGTCTCAACCTTCTTCCCGGCCCATTGCTCAGGACACGCTCAGAAAGTGGGAAAAGGCTGCCAAGGAGACTAGTTATATATGCAACCAGTCTGCAGGATTCAACCGTTGTATTACTAAAATACAGAACAGTGTCCAGGATCAGTTAAAGATTTTACAGAGTGAACTTGGAAAGGGCAAATCATCTCCCAAGGCTCAGGCCGCGTTGGATGAACTTCACTATCTTACGTCATTCAACCAGAATGTGAGTTTTGCGGTCGGAAAATCCCTCCAGCATCTTTCCGATTTTACCTTTGTACAGATGGCCAATCTCACCCTAGTGCGTCGAGACTCTTATCTGGATCAATTGAAGTTAGGTATTAAACCGGACACTTTTTCCGCTCTGCGGAATTGCCCTTTGAACACCCATGCTCTGTTCCCGGATGCTGTAATCCGGAAAGCAGAAGATGAAATTGCTCAGTTTGAAACTGTTAAGCGTACTCACCAGCCCGGTCCGGGCCGTGGTGGGTTCGCCGGAAATCAAAAGCGACAACAAGCCAGATATCAGCCTTACTCTACTAACTGGAAACCAGGTCAAGATACCACTCATACCGGAAATCCCACCGGTAAAGACATGCCGGCTTGGAAGTTCTTTGGAGGTCGTGGTAGAGCAAGAGGCAGAGGCAGAGGAGGTCAGCCCGGACGCGGGACCCGCCCTCCTAGGGATCAAGGGCAGTATAAATTACAATTATTGTGTTCTCAGTCCGGTGGCAGTAGCCCGGCCAAGCAGGAGTGTTTTAAATGTAGAAAGACAAAACTTTTCTGTGTCTGTTCAACAAGCTGTGTTATATCCTGTTGCCAGTCCTGTACCTTTTGTCTTAAGTGTGAGAGGGCAGTCACAAAAGAAAGATGGAAGTCCCTCATTAAAAATGAAACAAGAAATAAAATTTGTCAAAGATGCTTTTTCTGTAGATCATTGCGTTTTTGCCCCGGTTGTTCCAAATGCCCACAATGTTGTCAATGCTCATCTGATAGGGGGACGTCTCCAAAAATTTTGGCAAAAGTGGTCCCTCCTGGGTGCAAATCCGAGAGTAGTGTCCATTTTGAAGGACGGCTACATTCTCCCATTCAAGGTCAGACCAAATCTAGTCAGAGATCCGTTGATAGTCAGTGGCTATGCAAACCCCCTCAGGAACCTCTACCTGAAACAGGCTTTGCATGCCTTACTACAAAAGGAGGCAGTAGAGATGGTGAGGGTTCGAACATCTCTAGCCTTTTTCAACAGGTTATTCATTGTCCCCAAACCAAATCAAAAATGGCGGCCAGTCTTGGACCTCAGTGCTCTAAACAAATTTTTGAGCGTAAAAACATTCAAGATGGAAACCCCAGAAACAATTCGGATTTCCTTGCAGCAAGGGGAATGGGTGACTTCGCTGGATTTCAGCGACGCCTATTTCCACATTCCAGTCCATGTGAAATCCCGGAAATATCTCAGGTTCCATTTCCAAAATCAGTCCTATCAGTTCCGGGCCCTTCCCTTTGGCCTCTCCACAGCTCCGATGGAGTTCACTTGTGTGGTCAAAGAGGTCAAGTTAATGGCTCAATCCCGGGGTATAAGGATCCACCAGTACCTAGACGACTGGTTGATTCGAGCCCCTACCATAGAATCCTGCCACCAGGGCACCCAATCCCTCCTCGCCCTTTGCCAGGAGTTGGGTTGGATAGTGAACCTACAAAAGTCAGAGCTAGAACCCAAACAGATTTTCGAGTTCGTGGGTTACAAGTACGATCTCTCTCAAGGACTGGTCTTACCGACTCAGAACCGTTGGGAGTCGATCCTCCAAAAGTTGGAATCCATCCTATCCAAACCAAGTTGCCGAGTCAGGGAACTTATGTCCCTAATAGGCCTGCTTACAGCAACAGAAAAACAGGTTCCCCTGGGGAGACTCCACATGAGACCCATCCAGTGGCACCTAAAACAACATTGGAGAGTTCCAGAATCCCTGGAAAAGGAGATTCCGGTTCCAAGGTCCCTTCACCCACACCTTCTATGGTGGACCAAGGAGACAAATGTCTTAACAGGACAGCCCTTGCACCCTTTGAATCATGCCGTGCAAATCTTTACAGACGCCTCAAAAGAAGGCTGGGGTGCTCACTTAGGAGACTTCACAGCAAGAGGCGTTTGGTCAGTTCCAGAAAGTCATCTTCACATAAACTTCCTGGAACTAAAAGCGGTCTTACTGGCCTTGAGAAGGTTCCAGCACTTGGTACAAGGCAAAGTAGTTCTAGTTGCCACAGACAACACCACAGTTGTGGCATACATCAACAAGGAAGGAGGTATGAGGTCAGGCTCACTTTGTGCCCTTCTATGGCGACTCCTGTGTTGGTGCAATCTGAGACAAGTAGTCCTAAAGCCCAGGCACATCCCTGGTCGTCTGAATGTGATTGCAGACAAATTGTCTCGTCAAGGCCAAGTCATTCAGACAGAATGGTCACTTCACCAGGGGGTCTTCGACCTCCTAGTTCAGACCTGGCACCGTCCCCAGGTGGACATGTTTGCAACAAAGTACAATTGCAAACTAGCCCAGTATGTGTCTCCAGTGCCGGACCCCAATGCTTGGGCAGTGGACGCCCTAACAGTCTCTTGGGAAAACCTGGACATGTATGTTTTTCCCCCAGTATCGTTACTGGGCAAGGTGGTCAGCAAACTATCGAACCATCTTTACAAGAGAGTGATCCTCATAGCTCCGGGTTGGCCCAACATGCCATGGTTCTGGGACCTGGTGGAACTGTCGTCTCAGATCCCTCTTTGCCTACCCAGTCATCCCGACCTAGTGACACAGCCATTCAACAAGGCGCGTCACAGGAATCTGGCCAATCTAAACCTACACGCCTGGCTCCTAGAGCCGAGGCTATCAAGGAGCAAGGGTTCTCTAGCCCAGTGGCGTCACGAATTGAGGCTCCTCAAAGAGGTTCAACCAGAACAGTCTATGAGGCAAAGTGGGCCGTTTTTGTCAGATGGTGTGACTCAAGTCAGGTGGACTTCAGGTCTCCATCTGTCAAACAGATAGCAGATTTTCTCCTACATCTGTTCCAGGAGAAGAATCTCCAACCCAGTACCATTGATGGTTACAGATCAGCCATTGCAGACAAATTGGGCAATTCTTCTTTGAATGTGAGCAAAGATGAAAACTTAACTCACCTTTTGGACAGTTTTCACAGAGATAGACCAAAGGGTAGGCGAGGAATTCCTTCATGGAATCTCTCTCTGGTTTTGCATCAGCTCACCAAAGCTCCATTTGAGCCTCTCAGAAAGGCCTCATTAAAACATCTGACCTTTAAAACGGTGTTCCTCCTCGCTCTGGGTTCGGTAAAGCGTAGGAGTGAAATACACGCTTGGCTGAACAAAAATATTAGACACCAAGCTGACTGGTCAAAGGTGTCCCTTTACCCTTCACCAAGTTTTTTGGCTAAGAATCACTTAGCAAAAGAGGGGCCAGAGTGTGTGGCTCCAGTGGTTATACCAGCCCTGGCTCCTACTTTGGACAAATCCTTGAAGGAAGACAGGTCACTCTGCCCAGTTAGAGCGTTGCGCTACTATCTGGACAAAACTCAAGATCTCAGACAAGGAAAGGAGCTGGTTTTTGTCTCCTTCAAAAAGGGTTTCACGAAGGATATTTCCCCTGCTACGATCTCATCTTGGATCAAGCAGACGGTTATCCTTTGCTACGATCTATCAGATCAGGAGTCTCTAACCCTTCATCAGGTGAAGGCACATGACGTTAGAGCCTTCGCGGCTTCAAAAGCCTTTCAGGGTGGCATCTCGCTAGACCAGATCTTAGCTGCATGCCGCTGGAAGTCCCACAACACCTTTACTCAATTCTACCTTAAAGATGTGGCGTGGGCAGATTTGGAGCTTTTTCACTTAGGTCCAGTGGTGGCTGCACAGCAGATCCACCAATGAACCTTCTAGGCTCCTATTTTGTCAATAATGTACATAATAGTTAAGGTTTTTTACTAAGTTGCCTCAGGCAAGGAGTATGAGACCATTATTCCACTCTTACAGGCTAAATGGAATCTCTAGGACTGAACTATTCTCTCTTCCCCCTCTCAGAGCAGAAAAGGGGGGGGGGGAGAAGTGGCACTGCTCGGTAACTTAAGGAGCAGTTTTTGAGCTTCTTTATCAGCCGGGCCAGAGGTTACGTGCCTATTTATAGAGTTCCTTCTAGTCCTGAGGAAGCTGCCCTCCTTCCACTGGGTAGTTATTCTAGCTATCGTCTGTTAGGTAAGATGTATTAACGCAATGAAATTGCAAATTTTAATTAGTAAATTAAATTTTTATTAGTTAATACCTTACCTAACAGACACGAGATTCCCACCCGGCCTTCCCCGCTTTTCAGCTTCAGTTAACCTAAGTTGGGACGAAAAAGATGCTATGACGTCACGTCCCTCTGGCGAATAAAGCAGGAACTAGGCCACCTGGCGAGTGGATTGGAGTGTACCGGTCCGGCCGGAGGTGAAACTCAGGACGTCTTTTTTCTGGCGTTTGGCGGGACCGGCTGGCGCCGGACAATAGCTATCGTCTGTTATCGTCTGTTAGGTAAGGTATTAACTAATAAAAATTTAATTTACTAATTAAAATTTGCAAATTTATAGCGCAGCCTGCATGTGTGCATGTATCATGCAGAACTGTATAGGGTGAAATAAAAAGGCAATATATTCAATGAAATCTGTGGCTGTTTTGTCTTGCATGTACCCTTTGTTGAGGGATAAATAAAACACCTGTAATTTTTTCTCTCTCTGAGTTTTATCAAGTCTAGCAATGTATGAAGCCTTTTATTTTTTTCACAATATAACCAGTAATGTGAATAATAGAATTTCTGGATTTTATTTATGGAGATGTTATTTTTACAGTATAATACCAAAAATAGGGGATGAGTTTGTAAATTACATATTTGAGTCTAAATGAACTGTATGTGTTGCTATCAACATAACAGTGAAAATGATTGTAATAGTGACTGATAGCTTGTCAATGGATATTAACAAAAAAGTCGCATCATTTCTGTAATTATACTCAATATAAATGAAATGAATAAATTGCCACAATTGCTTATGAAGAGGCTATCAAACATTTTTCAACTGATTGACCTCAACATGTAATAAGCAATGAAGATTCCAATTTAACATTGAAAATTTGCTGAGTCAGCATGTATTCAAGTTTCACAGCACGTCTCAGTTTGCTTCATAGATTTCTCAATATTTTGTGTGGTGACCCCATATTTTTATTATTTATTTTTGATTGATATTGTATTAACTTTGTTTTCATGAAATATTACAAAATTCCTAATGCTAGAGGTTTCACAAATTACATTTTTGCCTCAAATTGAGTGTATTTTAGTCAGATATTTAGTCCAATTAGCAAAGCTCCATCATAGCTTTCTTTTTGCTGAAACTATATTCACTTCTACTGTTCTTTAATTGTTTTGTTTATTTTTTGTTAAGTGTGATCTGATCAATGACATCACAAAGCCACATTAAAAATTAATGACTCGGAGAATTTAAAAAATACAAAATGTTATGTATACTCCTTTCTTACTTCAGCTATGTAAATTACGATAAATCTAATCAATTATGGCACTTCTTGCTTCATTTCAATAAAAAAGAATTACATCGGTGACCCCCTATTTTTTCACTCTTCTGGATATAAAACATCAAGATGAACTTATTTTCAAACTTTGGTAAAATTCGTAATGTTAAAAGTATTTAGGAGCGATTGTCCTTAATTTGACACTGAACTTACAGATAGGACAAACATCATATTGCATATTATTTAGTCAGTCCACAGTACAGATGTTACAGGCTTCACTTTACTCCCATTTATTCTGTTCTGCACTTTCTTTTGATTATTTTTTGTTCTAATTCTAGCAAGGTCACATATATTGTGTAAATGCACAAGGGGTCTGTATAGTGATGTTTTGAGCAGAATATGCATGAAATAGATTGTGAGATTCTATCCAGCACTTCTCTAGTATAATTCTACATTGCTGGTAACCCAGAAGGCATATACCATCACATTGTGAACCTCAGTGGACATAATGTTTTTCACCTGAGTAGGGATTTGCTGTGACTGTCTAAAAGTGAGACTTTTTCCATAACTATGTAAAACTGAGTGAACATTTTCCATAACTATGTAAAACTGAGTGAACATTTTCCATAAATTTGTGTAACTTTGTGAAAGACTGATCTTACAAACTGTACAGTCATGTCTATTCCAATTTTGAGAAAACTATTGTTGAGGAGTTTGCAGAGCATTGAAGACCAACGTTGTATTCATTTGACCTTGTTCTGAACTTTTACTTTGGTTTATTGATATTTACCCTTTTCCATGTGTCACCTTCTGAACTGCAGGGGTTTCATTTCATATATGGCTTTTTTTCATTGATAGAGTTTGTGAGTCATCTAGTTTGTAATTTGGTTTTCCTCCTTTTTATTTTTATCTATTGCTTTACCATTAACTTCAATTTCCTTCAAAGGTGTAACTGCTGTGCAAGATATTTTTACTTTAGAACTTGAATTTGTACTTAAGTACTTTATAGTAACTCCATTTTGCGAAGTACTAAAACTACTTAATAGGTATATTTTTTTTAAACTGAAGTACATGCTCTGTAATTTGTATTTAAGTATATTTTATATTTATTTATAAGTCTATAGAAGTATTGTGTACATCCTCAAACTATTTATATTCTTACAGTATTGTGTGTCCATTCACAGATTATCTTATCGAGTGACCAAAGCCCAGTGTTTACAATTTCCCTTGGAAAACTAATTCCAGTTGTTCAGTGTACAGCTGTTATGAGACATTTGCATCAGAACTTTTCATTTTTATTTCGGTTATGTTGGACCTCTAAATCAGTTGACAGGTAGTGTCACGGAAGAAGTTATTTGTTTTCTTTGTTAATTTTTCTGCTTTCCTTGTAAGAGTTAACTGCTGAAATCAGGGTTCTGACTCAATTCAATGCTCTCCACTGAGTTTCTGTTTCACACATACAACAGAAAATAATACAGTCGATTTGCCATCAGTTTCATGCTGGTTTAAAGACTGACAATTAGTTTATTTTGAGTATATTACCTTTATAGGTAGGTTTGTGTACAGTATGTTATTAAATATTTAGCTTGCTGTAAATAAGCTTAAATCATTTTATGTAAATTACCTCCTTATGTCAGTGAATCAATCAACTATAATCATCTCCTGTATGATGCACAATAATATATCACATGACCGAAAAAGTGAGAAGAGAAAAACGAGACACTTACAAAGATTGCTAGCGAGGAATGAACATTCGTTTTTTCCACAAATCATGGCAGATCCTTATTAATTGGGTGGATTTGTGTGACATTACTAGAACATTTATTTACATTTTTCCAGAATGTTTTGTCGTTGATTTTACATTGCAAACTCTATTGTATATACATGCATGACAGCTTTTCAATTAACCTTATGTAATGCATGCTCATTAAAAGAGTCATTTGCTATCTTGTGTATTATGACAGTGTATTTCTGTACCCTGATTCACAGACATGCACATGTCCATTGCAACTTTGCATTTATTGCGATTACCCTGAATGTTCATGAAAAATGATGATAATATTATAATAACAAGAAGAGCAGTGAGAGAGTCCATATCTCTGCCCCACCACCTCCAATATTGCTTATGAGTGCATTAATAAAGAATCCTCTTTAAAAATCCCTGTATCCAGACGGTGATCTAGATCACCACCAAAATCTAATCGTCTGTTCTCTTGTCGACATTTCCTAAAAATTTCATTGAAATCTGTCCATAAGTTATTTAGCAAAGAAACAGACAGACAAATCCACCAGTTACATAGCCTCCTTCATGGAGGTAGTGATGGTAGTTAATATAATACAGTGAAAACTTGCCAAGTAGAACTGTGTTATACAGAAGTGTGTATCACATCTTTATACTTCATTTCCACTGTCATCAGTTTACCTCCCAGCCAGCCTATTTTAATCTAGTCCTGATCTGAATTGGATTAGTCTTAGGACTTCAAGTGGTAGAGGTCAGGAGTGTAATCACAGCGATTGTATGTGCTTGTGTTTCAAATATGTTTGTGAGTGAGAACTTCTGTGCCCAGTTTTTTTGGTCATAAGAAGCTTATGAGTAACCTTCTGACTGATGCCAGTCGTTTTAATGATTTTATGACAATCTGTATTATCATGGCTTTCAGTGAAGGCTATGCTGATGAGCTGTAGCATTTGGGAGCAGATCCTAAGCCTTATATTTTCAAGGGTTTTGCCCTTGTTTACTCACCTTTTTTCAACCAGATTAGTCATGGCACCTTCCTATGTTATAAATGGGCTGGCTGTCATGATAACTTGTAGGAGTGGGGTATTAGCGGACTTTTTCACAAAGATTTACGCTGTTATCTAGTATAGGGCCCTGGGTATTTTACTGAACACGGTCCATCTTTCCTTTCAACTGCATTGTGGCAGAGTATATTGAATGCTTTGTAAGTTATGATGCATATACTTAACCATTACATTTCCACAATAACATTTCCACATAACAAACTTTAACATGTTTAATGTGATCATTAAGTAAGACCTCTGGGTTACTCTGTGAACTGTGGTCAACTCCTGTCTAGTGCAACTCAGTGAATTTGAATTCTAAGCAGAAGATCACAAGAAAAGCTCAGAGAACCTGTTCTGTTGAAACTGATCCTATTATCAGGAATTCACTGAACATCTGAATCTTGGTCTTATCCTAGGCTTAGCTTACTCATAAATCTAATCATTTTATTTCAGTTAAAATTGGTCATAAGCTTTCCCAAAGCAGGTCTCATAAAAAATCTTACATTAAGACTAAGTTAAGATCTATTGTGAATACAGACCCTGGTTTAAAACTAGTTAAGATCTATATTTCCGGCCCCTGGAGAATCAATTAAAGAAGGTTCATGTATGTATTACAAAGTAATATAACTTGAATCTGTAGGATGTTTCAGACGTGGAGACATAAGACTAATTTTTCAACATTTTCTTTCATTTATATAATTAATAATCCCGTTGATAGTAACTTGATACTGAATACTTGTTATCCTCAATACAGTCTTTTAATTACAAAAGATGTACCTTTTTTAATCAAACATTTAATTTTTTGCATTTTTTTTTTGCCTTTTCTTTGAAAATCTTTTCTGTGATTACCCCTTCATTTGCTGAATTGTTCTTTGATATTTACTTGTAAAACGTTGATTTCACTGTTTAATTTGACATATAAATTTCTTTTCTTATACTTTATTTTATGAAAGATACCTGAATATTTTTACCTTTTTGAATGTATATCTTTCAGTAGTCTTTAACCCATATGTCATTACTTTCAGAATGGAGAATGGCAGTTTGACAATCTTACTCCTATACAACAGCTGGGATTCAATGTAGACCAGCCCAAGGTTTGTGATAAAGCTTGGTTCAGTATTATCAACAAATATTGCTGCCATTTTTCTGCTGGTCAATGTCATAGAAATATATCTGTAAATTATGAAAGTGGACCATTTCATTTACAGAGTTATAATGAATGTGGAAAGTTTTGAAGAATTACATAAAATGGAAGTCAAAGCACCATGTTAGTCATATTGTGTCTCTGTATAGTTGTTAAAAGCAGTACATTCCATATTTTACTGTTTAAACATTTCACATTTTTGTCACTTTATTAAAACAACATTTTATTGCGCTACAATAGCTTACCATGTGGAACTGAATGCTGATCACGGGAGGCCGCAGGCCCCGGCCAACGTCCAAGAAAAATAGACGTTTAGTGTTGGCCGTAGCCTCAGGTTGTACTCTCGTGGAACTCTAATCTATTCTTCCTGCTTTTCTTGTTGGCCGCATGATTTGGAAGCATTTGCTTTTTGCATTCATAAATCTTTTATTTCTCAGTATATACGTATTGTTGGATGTTTTTATTTAGCCAGTTTTTTTTAATTAATGTTATAGTATATTCTGTGAAACTTTGACTTATATATTTGTAGAGAAGCAAACAAGGGAGATGATCCCTGTGTTTCTTTAGAAAAGCTGTGTGAAATCTTTTCGGGTTTCTCCGAAGAGCAAATACTCAAGATTAAAAACAGGCGTAGGCATGTTAGAAAACAGAAGGTAACAGACACATCCAAAGATGATGATTTGGATCTTTTGGGAGATGAGGACGTGGAGTCCTTTTCTGGCTCACACGCAGACCTTGAGGGTGCTGCTGACAATTTATTTGCTTCACCTCCACGTCCCCAACCCCTGCATTTTGAGGCTTTGTCATTAAAAACTCCTGCTAAAACTGTCCCACCAACACCAGGTATGGCTTTACAACAAAAGATCGAGTCTAAACTTGAGAAATCCCTGGGTACTCAATTTAACATCCAACTTCAGCAACAAAGGGGGGCTTTCCAGGCTTCTATGCTTGAAGCAATGAAGTCTCTCAGAGACAAAATGCAATCTATGAAAAAGTCTGCTAAAGAAGTGGAGTTGGATCAGAGCTCCACTTCTGCTTCAAAGCCTGGCCCCAGTAAACAGTCTGATAATTTGCCCCTGAACTCTGCTCCGAACACTCATTCTGAACATACTGATGAAGCCATGGAGTTGGACGTGTATGGTCCTTCTCTGCCTCCACGGTTTGGAGATGCTCAGTCCGAACATGGCTCAGATCCAAACCATGGTTCGGATCACCAGTCAGATATATCCAAACAATCCAAACAGGTGTGTTCGGCCAGAGCCAAAACATTTGGACAAATGCAAACATAAGGTTCGGGCCAAATATCTTTCTCAGTTATCATCCTCAGAGGAAGATCAATCCTCTGCTCACAAGAAAAGGTCTACTCAGCCCCCTAGGCCCCCTTCTGAACTAGACCAACCTCAACATGACCCAGATCCCCTCTTCTATAGGGAAGTAGTTATGGCTGACTTACCCTCTCAATATGCTGATGAAGTGGAGACCTTCAGGCATATTTTAGATCTCCCTGACCCCAGGGAAACTATGCCTAGGTCTTCCACTTCGGTTCTGGGCCTGGATGACCAAAAAGGCCAACAGGAGCTTAGGCCAAGAGGCCCTTTAGCCTATGCTCCCTCTCAGCTCTCATATCAAAGATGCTTTTGATAAATTTGAGCAAGACTTCCTGGTCTCTAATTAACCTGAGGGAAAGTACTTAAAACCCCCTCCCTCCACTGCAAAGTGGTACAAGGTGGGACAGCCTTGCTTTGAAGATAAAATGCAAGAATTAAAATCTGTATCTCTCCCAAGCCCTCTGGTGCCCCTATGGGCAAAGTTCCCCTACCAGTTCTTAAGGAACTGGAACATCAGGCTAGGCAGAATCTCTCTACTATCAATTTCACAGCTGCTTTTGCTAAAACTACTTCTTGTAACACCACTATGGAGAAGTGTCAACATAGTTTGAAATCAACTGTTAAAAAGGTCAAAACTCAGATTCAAAAAGGTGCCAATCCTGAGAAAGCAGCCAGGCGTGGTTATGACAATGCCTGTGACTATTTTGAGATTCTGAATAAGGCCATTCTTATTCAACAAAGAGCTCTTGCCTGCCTAAGTAAATCTCTGCCCCATATACTCCAGAGGGAACTCTATACTATGGGCAACACTGGCCTGCTCAGGTGCGAGGCCGCAAATGACCCTCTTACAACCACACTTAGGGGATACAAGACGTCAAGAACTGAGGAATTCGCCATTTTGGCCTTCCTCATTGTTCAACTCTCAGCTAATAAAGGAGGGAGAAGACTTCCTCCTCAAAAATGGCACCTCTAAAGAATCACAGGGTTTCGCACCCTATCAAAACAAGCCCTTTCGTGGTCCCCACAACAAAAAAAGAGGCTCCTACAGGAAACGCCCCTATCGGGGCAACTCCTCCCAAAGCAGTAATTAATTGTTTTCCTCAGTCAGGGGGAACTGAACAACAGAGGCTCCAGGGGTCGTTTTCGACCTCACCCCAGGGGACGAGGGCATGGAAACCCCTCCCCCAATGACTCCTCAATAGCCTCCCTCAGTCCACCAGTAGGAGGTCACCTCCGTTCTGGCAAATAAACAAATGTTCAGACAGTGTATTAAACATTATCACCAATGGCTACGTTCTGCCATTCATCTCAAAACCAAAATTGATCAGAGCTCCCCTGATTTGATAAGGCTACAAGGCCCTTCACAAAGAACAAGCTCTGGCCTCTTGCATTCAGTCTGTTCTGTCAAAGAATGCAATAGAATGGGTGGAAAATGTAAAATCTCTGGTTTTACAGTCGAATGTTTCTAGTCCCCAAGCCTCACCAAAGGTGGAGGCCAGTGATAGACCTAAGCAGGCTCAACACCTTCCTACTTGTAGAAAGGTTCAAAATGGAAACCCCAGAGTCCATCAGGTCCTCTCTGATTCCAGGGGAGTGGGTGTCGTTGATAGACTTATCAGAAGCTTACCTTCACCTCCCTTCCTTTCGTACTGGCCACAGCCCCACAGGTCTTTACAATGATTGTAAAGGAAGTGAAGCTGATGGCCCTCACAAGGGGAATCAGGCTTCACCAGTACCTGGACGACTGGCTGATCAGGGCCCAATCTCAGGAAGAAGCTCAAGTGAACACTCAGACAATGGTAGACCTGACTTAGTCCTTAGGGTGGATAATAAATCAGAAGAAATCTGAACTAAAACCAGCCCTTGTAAAACCCACTCAAGAGAGATTGCTCAAACTTCAGGATTTGATCCGACGTCTCAAGTCAAAGCATGTTTTGATTGCAAGATGTTTGATGTCGCTAATTGGGGTGCTCACCTTAACGGAGAAGATGGTCCCGGAGGGACGCCTTCACATGGGGCCCTTTCAGTTTCAGCTCAAGGAGCACAGGAGATATCCTCAGTCATTAGACAACCTCCTTCCTTAGACAGAAACCATTTCAGCACACCTAGAGTGGTGGCAAAATCCCACAAACATGATGAAAGGTGCAGACCTTCATCCCACAGACCACAGTATCAAACTCTTTACAGACGCCTCAAACAAAGGCTGGGGCACTCACTTAGAGCAAACCTCCACTGAGCAGTGTTCGCTCTCGAGCGCGATTTCGCGAGTTTGTACACACTCTGGGGCGAGTTGTCGCAAAACCAACTCACCAGCGCGTCTGTGCTGTCGCTACCAGGCGAAACACTCAAAACTAACTGAAGAAATTTGTTTATTATCGGAAGCGACGACGTACATGTTTCCTCATAGAAATGGGTGAGAAAAGCATGAAAAGCAGTTTATTTTATTTTATATATCCAGCTAACAGTAATTCACGTGAGAATTCGGGTATTCTCGCGAGATTTTCTTGCTTTTTGTCGATTTTTAAACTCGTCTTCTGTAGTGTCACAGGCGAAACAGTCGAAACAACTACTGACCAAAGAAATTCGTCTATTATCGGAAGCGACGACGTACATATTTCCTCATAGAAATAGGTGAGAAAGACATGAAAGTGAGTTTATTTTATTTGATACATCCAGCTAACAGTAATTCACGCGAGAATTCAGGTATTCTCACGAGATTTCCGTGCTTTATGTCTAATTTTTAACTCGTCTTCTGCATATTGTGTCACAGGCGAAACAGTCGAAACAACTACTGACCAAAGAAATTCGTCTTTTATCGGAAGAGACAAAATATATATTTCTTCAAAGAAAAGAGAAGAAATGCAATTTATTTATTTATTTGATGAATCCAGATAACAGTAAAATAATAATATAAAAAATAAATAAAAAACCAGTAGCACCCAGCCATTAAGATGTGGTTTAGAAGTGAAATTTAAAAAAAAAATGAAAGACCAATAAAAACAGCATTAAATAGTTTATTTATTTGAACTTTTAGTTTAGCATCTATTTCTTATTATTTAAATAAACTAAATATTTCAAAATATCTTGACGCAAAACATATCTCACATTTTTTCACAGTTGTCTCGCCTTTTCAAATGAAGGGAGACAGTCTGTCTCGCATTCATTTTTGACGAGAGCGAACACTGACTCCACAAAGGGTCTTTGGTCAGACAGAGAAAAAAGGCTACACATAAATGTTCTAGAGCTGAAGGTGGTTTCTCTGGCCCTTCAAAGGTTCAAGGACCAGTGTCAAAACCAAACATTGCTGGTTGCTACAGACAACTCAACAGTAGTAGCCTACATAAGCAAACAAGGAAGAACCCACTCGGCGGAGATGTGTGCTCTCCTGTAGAAAATCATGACCTGGTGACATCGTTACAAGATAACATTAAAAGCCAGACACATTCCAGGGTTTCTGAATGTGATGGCCGACCTACTGTCCAGGTCGAACCAAGTCCAGTCAACAGAATGGTTACTGTATCCGCAGGTGTTCAAACAGATCTGTAAGAAGTGGATCTTTTTACCACTCGTCTGAACCACAAACTGCCACTGTATGTGTCTCCAGTCCCAGACCAAAATGCTTGGGACATAGATGCTCTAAACATAAACTGGTCGGGTCTCACAGCTTATGCTTACCCTTCAACGGCTCTCCTTCACAGCGTGATCCAAAAAATCAGATAATGCAATTGCCTGATCATTGTAATAACCCCAGGCTGGCCAGGGATGCCCTGGTATTGGGACCTAGTGCAGCTCTCAACAGAGATCCCACTTCAGCTACCAGTGTCAACAACTCTTCTCAAACAGTCCCACAACTATGTGTTTCACAGCAATCCACAACATCTCAACCTCCACGCCTGGTGTCTAGGAGTGGACAACTCCAAAAACAAGGCTTCTCTGTGGAGGTGGCAGAGAGAATTGCTGCCCCTCAGAGATCATCAACAAGAACCATCTATAAATCAAAGTGGGCCCTATTTGAAAAATGGTGCAGAGAAAATTCGGTGGATTTCTCCACTCTCTCTGTGAAATAAGTCTCAGACTTTTTCATGTACCTGTACCAAGACCTAAACAGGCGCCCTTCGACCATTGATGGTTATAGGACTGCTATTGTTGACACTCTGGGCCCAGCTGTGCACCATATCTCCCCAAACTCAGAGCTTAACAGGTTATTTTCCAGTTTTCACAGGGATTGTTCCAAAAGTTCCAGGAATCTTCCAAAATGGAACCTCTCTGTTGTACTTAATGAGCTCACCAAAGCACCCTTTGAGCCTATGAAAGACACAGACCTCAAACATCTTACTCTCAAAGCTGCTTTCTTGCTAGCTTTGGCCTCCGGCAAGCGCCACAGCAAAATCCATGCCTGGGTTGCAAACAAAGTATGAAATTTAGGCCAATGGGAAAAGGTCGCCTTGTTCCCCTCCTCAGATTTCATTTTATCTCCTTAAGTCTTTATCCTTGTTAATGTGTATTTGTATAATGTTTAAGGACTTATTAAGATTGTCATTTAATCTCATTTTAGTGTGGCTTAGATTTATGAGATACTCAGGCCTAGGGCTGGTTTTCACCGTGGCTAAGCCCTGGGGGCTTTTTACTTCTCAAAGTGAGCATAGACTGCACTTCTCTCTTCCATTCAAAACCTGACAGTTTTAGCACTGCCATTTATTCTTTCTGGTTTTTGGCTTATTACAGACTCAGTCTCTGGGACTGGGCTCTGTAAATGGGACTCAGTCTGGCATTTTCAAAACATTCATTCTATCTATTACTTCAAATCCAAGAAAAATTGACTACTTCTTCCAGTCTCAGCTGTAATCGCTCCACCAGACAGTTGGATTCAGCATTCAGTTCCACATGGTAAGCTATTGTAGCGTAAATGTAGCTTTTATAAGCTACAAGCTTACCATGTGGAATTGAAGAGAGTCCCACCCTGCCTCCCCGCTGTATTACAGCTGAGGGGGGTATGGTTAAAAATTGCAACGAGAAAAGGAGGAAGAATTGAGAAGAGTTCCACGAGAGTACAACCAGAACAACACTAAACGTCTATTTTTCTTGGACGTTGGCTGGGTCCTACGGCCTCCCGAGATCAGCATTCAGTTCCACATGGTAAGCTTGTAGCTTATAAAAGCTACATTTAAGTAATTAAAATTTTCAGTTTATTTAAAATCAGACTGCAAAGATTACAAAGTCAGTTATGTATTTAAAAATATCAGTAATAGCAATAAACATTAATCATTGTCTGGACATCAGTGACCTTGACATGGAATTTGAGTCTTCAAGTTGGTGAGATGTGTTGAACTCCTTCAGATTTATTTAAATCTAAAACATTCATTCTCCAAAGTTTTCCTCATCACCCCCAATTAAAATAACTTCATGGCTTCTAGTAAAATACGGGGCACAATTTTAAAATAGACCTTATTACATACAATATTCTCAAGCACGGCCAAACAGCACACCTTAGGGAAATAATCCACACGTACACCTCATTGAGAAATATGAAATGCAGCAGCCCAAAACTCAAGCTCCTTTATATCGCCTCTGTTGAGCATAAAGTTCGCAAATCACATAAATTTTTTTTTTAAATTGCTTAGTTATTATGCCCAGCCCTCTTGAACTCTCTTCTTCTCCATGCAAGAAATAGTCCCTCGGTTACATCCTTTAGGAAACATCTTAAGACTGACCTTTCAATTCAAGTTTCCCCACTTAATACTTCCCCTCTAGTCAGACCCACAGTCCTGGATTACTGACATAGATCGTACCTCAATTGTTTCTGATACTACTTTTGTTAACCCAGTACACTGAGTTCCCCATTGCAGGGAACATATTGCCCCTGCAAA
Organism: Sabellastarte sp. h YS-2021; assembly: GCA_964017235.1. Classification (NCBI taxonomy): domain Eukaryota; kingdom Metazoa; phylum Annelida; class Polychaeta; order Sabellida; family Sabellidae; genus Sabellastarte; species Sabellastarte sp. h YS-2021. The sequence goes on along the minus strand of OZ024929.1, from coordinate 172,941,524 downwards.
GCAGTAGATTAGATTGGAAATTCGCACTGGAAATTACTGGGCTTCAGAGACAAAGAAAATCCCCCCTCCCTCATGATACCTAGAATATGTGAAATGTTGACTTTAATCCCAAAGCTCCTCACAGAATTGTTTTCTATTCATTCCAGACACCACAATTTGCTCATTTTTTAAGTTACAGAATTGCAAAGGATACCTGGATGTTTGGGCTTTTAGAAAGAGACAGGAGCACTGGACTGGTGTAATCAAGAACCCCTTCGAAACTTGAGGGTGTTTTTAGTGGGAATTTCCACTGTCTCTCTCTCCCTAGAAGTGCCTTGTTGATTAACTGTGTACTTTTTACAGGGAATGCTGGAAGCAGGCACCAGAAAACCAGTCACCATCACATGGACTCCGCCTGCTGGATATGATGTAAGTACCGTGACTAGACTTCAACAAGGTCTTAATTACACCCACATTTACAGCTGTCTTGTTTCATGAACTTCTCACTGCAGATATTTCTTGTAATTGCAACCAACATACTTCAATATGTCGAGTATTTCCTGGTAATAGCATCCATTTCAGTATTAACATGTGGGGACAAGGATTTCTCATGAAGAAAGTTCCTGGCAGGTGTTATTTGAAAATTTTCAATCACATTTAATCCTTTGTTTAGGTATTCTGCAAAATCCCCCATTTTTATCCAGATCTACATCACAGTGGTGAACGTTTATACTGAGGGAAGCTGCGGGTTGGTTTGACATTATTTTATCATTGAAAGGCAGATTCTTAAAAGAGTAATTTTAGAAATAAAACTGGCTCATAAGATGTATTAGTGCTTTGTATGACCCGATATGTGAACCTTGTCAGTATTTTGTGAGCTTTAAAGTTTTGGAAATACATTCTCTCCTGAAATGGACCTCCATCTTTGTGAGAGTACATAACCTTATTCACAGAAGGGATCAAGATCGAGTGGAGCCAAAAATCAGCTCAACTTTAGTGTAAACAGGTGTAAATGTGAGCTGATTTTTGGATTAAACTTGAGTTGATTGTTCAGGGGCCACTGAAACTAGCAGTTAGTATTCCCCATAATTTGTAGAGGTCCTCAGTGGCCTAGTGGTTAGCAAGTTAGGCATCTAATCAGAGGCTGTCACCTCTGTGTGGGTTCGACTCCCACAAGTGGCAATGCTGAGGACCTGTCCCAATATGACCCTGGCTGTGGAATGGGACGTAAAACTCCTACTTTGACTTTCCCCTAATTTGTAATGTGCTAGATATGAATGAATGAATGCAGATCTGAGAGCCGAGTGATTGTAAACCTGGCCACTTACAGGGTGCACAGCCGGTTACTTAACTGTTATACAATCTCTGTGTGATCAGTTTGTTGTGTTTTTAAGTCCTCTCTCCATCTATGTATCTGCTGTGATGACCCTGATTTGCGCAAAATGCACGCCATATACCAATGAAGTCCCTGACCTCACGTGGATACGTGTTGAGAAATATCTACTGAATTTATCATATCAAATGAAAATTCATTTTGTCTAGCGGCCTACCATTTTATTAGGCGGGTTGCGTGTAACCAACCCGCCTATTAGATTGATGTGTCCAACGTCCATCTGTCCGTCCACATTTTCGTTTCTGGACTCTAACTCGAAAACGGTTTGTCCAATCGAATTCAAACTTGACAGGGAGATAAATCACCATCATAGCTAGGTTTGTTTCAAAATTGGTGTAATTTTGTCTGTTCGTTTGTCCTTTTTTTGTCTGTCCGTCAAAATTTCCATTTCCGGACTCTAACTTGAAAACAGTTTGTCCAATCAAATTCAAACTTGACAGGGAGATAGATCACCTTCCTAGCTAGGTTTCTTTCGAAATTGGTGTAATTCTGCCCATTTGTTTGTCCGTTTTTCTGTCCGTCAACATTTCCGTTTCTGGACTCTAACTCGAAATCCGTCAAAAGTTCCGTTTCCAGACTCTAACTCGAAAATGGTTTGTCCAATCGAATTCAAACTTGACAGGGAGATCGATCACCATCATAGCTATGTTCTTTTCAAAATTGGTGTAATTCCGTCCGTTTGTTTGTCCGTTTTTTGTCCATTTGTCTGTCAACATTCCGTTTCCGGACTCCAACTCGAAAACTGTTTGTTCAATCAAATTCAGACTTTACAGGGAGATAGATCACCATCATAGGTTCCTTTCGAAATTGGTGTAATTCGGCCTGTTTGTTTGTCTGTTTTTTTGTCCGTTTGTCTGTCCGTCAACATTTCCATATCCGGACTAACTCAAAAATGCTTTGTCCAATCGAAATCAAACTTGACAGGGAGATAGATCACCATCATAGCTAGGTTCCTTTCAAAATTGGTGTAATTCTGTCTTTTTGTTTGTCCATTTGTCTGTCCGTCAACATTTATGTTTCTGGACTCTAACTTGAAAATGCTTTGTCCAGTCGAACTCAAACTTGACATGGAGACAGATCACCATCATTGCTAGGTTCCTTTCAAAATTGGTGTAATTCCGTCCTTTCGTTTGTCCATTTATAGCATAGATACAATTATGTAACCTAGATTACAAGTTTTACATTTCTTAGCACTAGCACACCTAACACATTCACCTTAACTGGGTGACCTAACATTTCTTTCCTTGTTTCTAAATTTAATTACAGCAGTCACTAACCTTATTGCTGCCTGCGCAACCCGCCTCTTGGGGCATCTTTGACCCTCTTGTTTTTACTGAGCCTCATTTTTAAGTATTTTTGATCTAATAATTGTTAAATAGGTAGATAGTCACATGGGTATGGAACTGTTCCTCCTCCTGAGAAAAGTTCAACATGGCCCGCAAAATACTTTAATATTTCCCCATACATATTGCTTCATACACGGTACATTGAGATTCAACTTAGAGCCAAAGTCAAGAGGTCAGGGCATTTAAAACCAGTCATTGCTCAGTCAAATCGACAAATAGGACGCTGAAGCTCACATCCAGACACATGTACATGACAAGAGTCACATGCTGAATGTACAGATCACAGCAGTAACACTTATAACTGGGAATAGAGGGCTTTATGGAAGATTTCACTTTTAAAGAAATGATATGGAAAGAATCCACAGTAAGTGGGGTTTTTATCATTGTAGATTATTACATCTAAAGAGAAACTTCATAGAATGTTTGTCTCTGTAGTAAATTATTCATTTTAGAGTCTGATTTGTACTCTGAAATTATTGTTATCGTTCTGTTACTTTCAGCCCAACAAGCCAATGGAGACGAGTGTGAATGTGACCTTGAGAGGTGACATTGCAGAGGTGTACAGACTCATACTCAAAGGATTTGTGGTGTCCGAGTAAATCATAAAGAAGTTAGGAGAAAATGGAAGGATTTGTAAGGATTGTACAGCAACCAGAAGCAGGTGTTATTTTCCACCACACTCATTGAACAGATGGACTGACCCCCTTACTTCTGTATCATCCATTTCCCTGTGTCAGCGCACTTGTGCATAAATAGTTTTGGAAATTTTAGAAATATAAAAAATGCATCAACACATACAAGTAAACAGCAAAACACAAGGACTGAAGACATAATGTTTATCTTCTTAAAGCAGTCACAAATATATTAAAGGTGTGTAATTATGGATGCAGAAAAATGACTTGTTCAACTGGAAGACAAAGCAACTAAAAAATGTTAATATCTTGAGATTGTGAAAAATATCTTAAGAAGGTGAAAAATACCTTAAGAATGTTTACTATTGATTCAGTCATTAGTGCACTTATAGTGGGGGAAAAATAGTGGTGACATTATGAACGTTTGAATACAAGACATGATGGATTTCTAGGATTTGAGTTGCAGTTTCTTGTGTAAGAACTTATTTTTCTGACCAGATTTAGTGTATTTGTCCAGTAACAGTAATCACACTTTACATTTATTTGTGGCCCACAACTTGTGAGTAAAAAGGCCAGAATACCACTTTGTATTACAAAGGACAGGTTCTTGTTCTACATTTCTGCATGTGTCCACTTAAAAACTGAATTTTCATCAAAACAATAAAAGAAACGTTATAAATTTGATTAAAAATATCACAAAATGAATGTATTTGGAGTAAAAATGGTGCTCACTAACACCAAAATATCTTGTAGTGCCATGTATGTTAAATTATTGCTCATGTACACATGCGTCTAAGTGTTCAACATGCCAATGACAAGCAACCAGTTTTGTTTGGTTCAAGTGTGCAGAGAACCGATTTAAATTTTTGAAAAAAGATCACACTATAACCTGCTTGGTTTGCCATCACAGAAACGGGAGTTATTGTTTTAATTTCAAAAGTAACTGTGATACTCGGATTTGTTTCGTTGTAAGTTTTAATGGGATATATTTATAGAATTTTGTTATTGTTTTAAGTTAGAAAATAAAAAAATTTGAACACCAAGATTTGTGTCATGGTAGGAAGTCCAGTATGGTAGAATTTCCTGGTAAGCTTCCTGAAGTTAAGTCTCAACTGTGTGACATGAATCGTGAACCAATAGTAATTTGAATAAGTATTTGTGTCAAATTGGTGTCTAAAATAGGAAAGTCTGAAGTCCAAGCAATACATCCCAGTAGATGATAGAGCTAGGAAGAGGGCCATCTAAACAACTGTCTTTAGATGACTTTTGAAACCCAGTTCTTATTCCATTCAGTAATAGAGTAAGTACAAACCAGCATCTGCCAGGTTTATTATTTGGATGAGCAAATATTTCAGACGCATTCGTAAATTCCTCAGTGTGGAGACTGTAGCCCTGCTGGCAAACTCACTGATCAGTAGTCAAATTGACCACTGCAATTCCCAACTTTATGGTGTGAATAAATATAATATGGCTAAACTCCAAATGATTCAAAATGCCCTTTGTAGAATTGTTTTCAGACTTGATAAAACAAACCATGTTACTTCTTATCTGCAAAAACTACATTGGCTCCCCATTTCATACCGTATCCTGTTCAAATATAATCTTATTACATTCAAGACTGTTAAATTCTCCCAACTCACATACTTATCATCCTTAATCAAAACCACTGGCCTTACTCGTGAAAATCAGCTTTCTCATTCTTCAGTTTGGGCCATGCGTAGGCGAGGTTTTGCAATGGCTTCTCCCACTGAATGGAATTGACTCCCACAATCGGTCCACTCACAGAACACATTGATGCGTGCCGGGCCTATGCATTTGTCCACTAGGTAAGGTGTATTAACGCAATAAAATAGGGGTTTGAAGCCAGTTAAAAACCTACTTGTTCAGACTTGCATACCCTCCATGATAGTATATCTCCCCTTGCGGGCGCTAAATTTAGATTGTGAACCTCAACTTTCCCTTTTCTTGCATCAAGCGCAGTAGAGGATGTTGCTTCAATTTTGTGCTATATAATAGTTTCTATTGTATCTCTTTCCCACTGTGATAATACAGTTTATCAACGATGAATCTGTTGAAAATAAGCGACTAAGGCTGCGATAGGTTACCCGGTTACCCGAAAACGATTCGAAGTCTGTGAGAAACCGAGTATAAAGTGGCGAAGCGGGTAACCGAAAAAATGTTAAATATACTGTAAAACAATGAAAACCTTGGGTAAACGTCAATATTCTGTCAGATTTCTCTAACTACTGATAGTTTTTCACGTAATTTTCCTTATTTATACAGATATTTAACATTATTTTTCGTAACATTTTGTTTACATCATCCGCCATGTTTTCTTCTCTGCCACTTCCACTGGGTGACAACTAAACACGGTTACCCGAATTTGGATCGGTTCTTGCGAGACGAATATCCGGTGTCGTTTTTCTAACGAAGTCACAGCCTTATAAGCGACCAGAGAAAAGTACCAAAGATTAAAGCAAAATTTTATTGCGTTAATACACCTTACCTAGTGGACAGATGCATTTGTCCAGCGCCCTGCCGGTCACGCCAAACATTAGAAAAAAACGTCCTGAGCTGGGCTCTGGCCGGGACCGGTAGTGTCCCTTTCACTCGCCAGGTGGCTGTGTAGCCTGCCTGCCGGTGTACTGCATGCTTGCGCATGCGCTCTTCCTCTTTTTGTTTGGCGCGTGTTGAGTTCAACGCTCGGATTTTAAGAGACAAACTTTTCTAATTGTGTGGATATTCATACGTAGTGTTTTACAGGTTTTATTGTGTTAGTGTGTTGATAAAGTGTCATGGCATCTCCGGGAGACTTTAAAGCTCAGAGGAATGGGTCATGTGGCCATTTTATGGCGGCTTTTGACATTCATGAAAAATGTGCAAGGTGCCGCGACAAGAAAGTGGGGCAAGATCCATGTGTTTTGGGCAACCCCTGTGTAATCTGTGACGGGTTTTTTGGATGTTCAGAGAGAGAAATTGGCCACCCCTTCCTATAAAATTAGAAAGGAACGCAAAGCAGAGTTACTTGTCTCCCCCAAGGAAGTGACTGTTCTTGGTAGTTTAGACGTGGAGGAACAATCTTTGGATACTTCTGTGCAGCTTTCCACGCAACCTTCTGTTTCCGCTTCCGCTGCTTCCTCTCAGCCTCAATCTTTTGTCACTTCTCAGCAATTTGAGGCCATGAATGATAAGTGGGCAGACCAATTTGCTCGCTTTGAAGCCTTGCTTTCAAGGGGCAACATCTTCACAACACTAAAGACTGCAGTTTCTACTCTCCCTTCTCATTCAATGGTTTCCACTCAGCCCTTTGTCAACCCTTCTGCCCGACATACCGGTTCGGTAGTGCTTCCGGCAGATAGGGTTTCTGACATGGGAGTTGAATCTAAACCACAGCCCAGAGTCCACAAGTCCTCCATGTCTGACAAGGCTATGCCGGACTCAGATCCGCAAGTTTCACTTACCGGTTCTCCTGTCTTCATTCCCGGTCCGGGAGATGACCCACAGGAGCCTATCTTTCAACCGGTTCAACCTGCTGAGGAGTCTTTTGCTACCAGATTTGAGCCTTCTACCGACCAAAAACAACATTCCACTGGTCCAACTCCCTCAGTGTCCAGGAGTCAGAAACGTACTGGTCAGGATGTGCCATCTACCGGTCGCATTGAGCCAGCTCCCTATCCACCAGCTTCTGGTGCTTCCTTTATAGTGTCTGATCCCAGTTACAGAGATTTACCTCCGCAGGAATTGTATGAGGAACTGTCCGGTGAAGAGGAAGAATCTGCCTCTTCTGAAGTTATTGACCGTCAGGATCAGACAGAGGACATGACATACCGTGAAACTGTGAGATCAGTGAGATCTGGTCACACATACTAGTGTACAAAAGTGACTTATCAGAACCCGACAACTCTAATAATCCCTGGAAGGGCAAAAATCCTAAGAAACCAGCAAGAATCTAGATCCAGTGGCACTTGAAGAGACACTGGCATGTCCTGGAGAGTCTGGAAAAGGTCATTCCTCTCCCCCGTTCTCTCCATCCTCACCTAGACTGGTTGTTGCTCGAGAGCAATGTGCTTCGGGGCCAGCCTTTGCACCCCCTTCAGCATGCTCTACAAATTTTTACAGACACCTCAAACAAAGGCCGGGGTGCTCACTTAGGAGATTCCACAGCAAGAGGCGTTTGGTCAGAGCCAGAAAGTCTCCTGCATATAAATTTCCTAGAACTCAAAGCAGTTTTTCTGGCCCTAAAAAGTTTCGAGCCTCTTTGCAGGGACCAGATTGTTCTGATAGCAACCGACAACACAACTGTGGTTTCTTACATCAACAAGGAGGGCGGTATAAGATCAGGCTCTCTTTGTGCCCTTCCTTGGAGACTTCTGTCCTGGTGCCATCCCAGGCGAATAGTCCTAAGGCAAGACACATTCCGGGGAGCTTGAACGTGATAGCAGACAAGCTATCCAGACACAATCAAGTGATCCAGACAGAGTGGTCCCTTTCTCAGGAGGTGTTCAATCTGTTGTGTTCGAGATGGGTCCAGCCACAAGTAGACCTATTTGCAACCCGGTTCAATCACAAACTTCTAAAGTTTGTGTCTCCGGTTCCGGATCCGACAGCTTGGGCAGTTGATGCCTTGAGTCTGCCATGGGAGAATCTGGATGCGTACGCCTTTCCTCCAGTCTCTCTGCTCAACCAGGTGCTCTCAAAGGTTATGGATCAGGGCTGTTGCAGGATGATTCTGATTGCCCCAGGCTGGCCGAACATGCCTTGGTTTTGGGACCTGGTCAATCTCTCCGTGCAGATTCCTCTCAGTCTTCCCCTTCAAAGAGATCTGGTGACGTAACTGTTCAACGGGCTGGTGCACAGGAATCACAACAACCTGAATCTCCATGCTTGGCTCCTAGAGCCTCAGCCATCCAGGAGCAAGGATTCTCTGATGAGGTGGCAACAAGAATTGAAGCTCCTCAGAAGATGTCAACCAGAGCAGTGTACAAATCAAAGTGGGCCATTTTTGTCAAATGGTGTGACTCACATCAGGTGGACTTCAGGTCGCCCTCTGTGAATCAGATTGCAGATTTTCTTTTACATCTGTTTAAAGAGAGAAAACTTCAGCCGTAAAGATGAAAACTTAACCTGTCTTTTGGACAGCTTTCATAGGGACAAGCCTAAAGGCAGACGGGGTGTTCCGTCTTGGAACCTCTCCTTAGTCCTCCATCAGTTGACTAAAGCTCCTTTTGAGCCCATGCGGAAGGCTTCTCTTAAACATCTTACCTTTAAGACAGTCTTCCTTTTGGCATTGGGTTCAGGCAAGAGACGTAGCGAGATTCATGCCTGGCTTTACACAAATATCAGACATCAGGAGAACTGGCGGCAGGTGTCTCTCCACCCTTCTAGTTTTCTCTCCAAGAACCAGCTGGCTAGGGATGGCCCAGCTTCTGTAGCTCTGGTGGTCATACCGGCCTTGGCTCCTTCTTTGGACAAGTCTCTTCCTGAGGATAAATCCCTGTGCCCAGTAAGAGCCTTACGTTATTATTTAGACAGAACAAAGGATCTTCGCAAGGGCAAAGAGTTGGTTTTTGCTGTCTTCCTTTAAAGTGGACTAATATTGTGATACACTAATTTGTCTTCAGTGCAGAACTCTGGGACATGTGTGCTCTACAAAGTTATTTTTAATGCATGTCAATTGGATATAGAATATACTGAAGGTTATTATTACATACTTTTGGGTTATGTTGTCATTGATGCAGTTTTAATACAAGCCAGAACATTTAAAAAAAAATAAGTCTGAATTCTTAAAAAGTTGATTACTTATTAAAGCACTGCAGTGGAAAAAATCTGAAATTATGGCTCACAAAGCATCTGTTGACCATGCAAAACCTTCTTCCAGAAATACAAGACAGGTAACTTTTCAACCTCCTGCTAAGACTCAAAGAAGAGGTTATGAACTTGTTTCACCAACCTCTCCAGATGCTCCACTTTCCCTTGCGAGTATCCGCGTATTGTTTGAGGAGTACTTTGACCCAGTTAAAAGTGAACTAGACTCAATAAGAGAGTCTTTACAAATTGCAACATCGAAGTTTGATGAAATTACTGACTTATCTGAAAAATGCTCTCAGCTCAAAGCTGAAAACTTGATTCTTCAGTCCAAACTTCAAAAAGCAGAAATTAAGTGTCAAAATGTGGAAGAAAGATTGATCTCCCTGGAATCTGTTTCAAGGAGAAATAACCTGAAATTTGTGTTGATGAAAAGAGGCAACCTCAAAACTTGGCCAAACAAGGACTGTGAATCGGTTATCCTGGACATGTGCAATAGTTATAATTTGAATCTTCAAGAAAATAGCATTGAAAGGGCTCACAGATTGCGAAATACACAGCCTGATTCTCCTATAATTGCAAAATTCCTCAGTTACAGAGATAAACTTCAAGTGATTCGCCTGAAACAAAAATTTCGTGAAGCAGGTGTACTGGTTACTGAAGACTTCCCTGCTGAGGTAATTCAGCGCAGAAGGTTGTTCTCCTCTGTGATCACTGCAGCCTACAAATCCAAGTACAAAGCTCATCTTTCATTTGACAAATTAATTGTGGATAGCAAGGTTTATACCACAAACGATCTAGACAAGCTACCGGAGAATCTTCAGCCAAGCAACTTGTGCACCGTCACAAAAGATGGGATAACAGCATTCTACACCTCACATTCAAAGCTTTCCAACCACCACCCTTGTTTATTTACTGTAGATGATACTACTTTCAAGTCTGTGGAGCAGTTCTATATGTTCAAAAAGGCTACTCTTTTTAATGATGATGTAACAGCTCAAAAAATACTTCAAAGTGATGATCCAGTAGTAGCCAACTCCTTGGGGAAGAGGGTTCACAACTTTGATCGCGATGTGTGGCGCAAATCCCGAGACCACTACATGCAGACAGCACTCCATGCCAAATTCTCCCAAAACAGTGAGTTGTCAGACTTTCTAAGGAACACAGGTGAAGCTATGTTGGTAGAAGCCAGCCCTCATGATAAGTATTGGGGAGCAGGCTACTCTCTTGATGATGATGAAATATGGGATCCATCAAAATGGAAGGGCCTAAACACATTGGGGAAAATGCTTTGTGACATACGAGACAATATCAAATTTAGTTAATTGAAGTGAGTTATCATTGACCTTCTTAGATTCATTTTTGTGAATCAAATTAAGATAGTGCTTGTACTAAAATATAGCTGTTTTTGTAAGAAATTAATATTGATGGTAGTGAAAGTTTTGACCTTACATTGACATTGTTGACTTTTGATTGACTTTTCATTTTAGATAAATAAGTTGTCAAAGTTCTGTTGAATATTTGAATTAGTTTAAAAGGTTATATATCCTTTCCTTATATTTAAGGATTCTTGTTCTGTTATGTTTATTTCTACTAAACTTTTCATTTCTTACAAATCATTTATTAGTTGTATTGAATATCTTCAAGTCAGGTTAAAAAGTAATGATCCCTTACATTTGATGAGCCTTGTTCTTCTATGAAGTCTACATTTGCTTAAATAGTTTTTTGCGAGAAATAGACAAATATTAGGTCACTTGTTTATAATGCAAAAATCTAATATAGCATGTCGTAGTCTCAATATTTTTGGTAAGCCGGGTTCAACTCTGCTACAATTCTTAATAAATTTGATTTCATATTTATATTAAGTACTGGCTGTTGTAAAAGACTTGACTTTGAAATTTACACTATATATAATGTGTGCATTAAAATCTGTCAAGCTTAAAAGTGTGGTAGAATTGAAATTATATTTGACTTTCCACTGAGATTCATCTATAGACGTGAATAAATTTAATCTATATCTGAACTTGTGTGAAAAGTAATATACTTTGCCCTACATTTAATGATTTTGGTTTTGTTTTGAAGCCTTCTTGTTATATAGCCTGTGGAAGAAGCTTAGCTGATCACTCATTTAGAAACCAAAACAATTCTGATTTAGCATGCAGTTTTAACTTCTTTGTAGTACAAAGTTTGTACTGAGTTCGGATGTGTATTTCACATATTTGGATACATGTAATTTTGTATTTGAAATTTACATTAACCCTGGTTGTTGTAAATGACATAAAATCTAAACTTTGACTTTGTATTTAACATTTCATATAATGTGTGTATCAGTACCAGTGTGAATTAAAATCTGTCAACCTGTCTGGTTGAGTAGAATGTATTATGTTCCACAGAGATTCATTTAATGAGCATGTCTAATTTGTGAAAATGATGCAAATGCAATGTAATGTACAGAGATCAACATCAAAGGTCCCTGAATCCATTGTAAAAAGTTGTGTTGCTGTAAAGCAACACTATGCACACTCACTTGAGTTAGTTAGACTGAGTGTTACACCTTAAAAATCTCGATGAACAACTGTATCAGTTAAAGTAACATACCAGTTCCTTACATTTAATGATCCTTGTTCTGTCATTACTTTTTAAAAATATTTTGAGGTTACAGTAGATCAGTATTAAGCCATCAGTCAAAAGCCTAATTACATATGATTTATCATATACTTTTAATTCTTTGTAGCAATCTGAATTTGATTGGGTGTTTCACAAATTTAATAGTTTTGGATCAACAATTTAGATTAAGCCATGACTATTGTAAAGTACAAGGGACCCTAACCTTGATTTGAGATTCATATTATATATATTGTGTATTTTATTCAGTGAGTATTATAACTTGTTTGTAACAATCTGAACTTGATTGAGTGTTTCACAAACTTAAAATTTTTGGTTTAACAATTTAGATTAAACCATGACTGTTGAGTACACAGAACCCTAATTTTGATTTGAAATATATATATTGTGTATTTAAATCTGTGTATATTAAATCCTGTCAATCTTGAATTTTTATTAGAATAAAAATTATTTTATTTTCCTCTGAGATCCATTTAGTGAGATTAACAATATAGGTTATGATTTTCAATAATAGCTCAATTATCGATTAGTAATCCCTTGTTCAGGGTTGTGGTTATGTAAAGCAGTACTATGCAAACTCATGGGAGCTAGTCATATTAAATTAGTAAAATATTTGTACACACTTGTAAAACAACTGAAGCTGTAAAGTAACATATTATTTCCTTATACTTCATGATTTTTGTTCTGTCAGGAATGTTTTTTTTCCATTGCAAGGTGTTCATGAGATAAGTAGATAATCGACTTGCCTGTAAACAATATTGAACCATCAGAATAATCCAAATTATTCTGACCTAGCATGCAGTCTAAAACTTCCTTAAGGTTAAGTGAGTTTTGCCGTATATTTTTTATGAACCTAAAAAATTTTAAAATTGATTACTCTGATCAATATCTAGACTACCTTATCAGACGTGATGTCATTACTATATAGTAATGTAACTATATATTGCTTTGGTTTGAGTCGTTTAATTATTGATGTTTTTTATAGGAACTTGTTTTGTAGAATATTTGCCTGCAACATAACACAATAATGCTTTCTTCTCTCAGCACTTGCTCATTATACTTGGTTATTGAGCAAGTCGAGCACTTTATATCAAGTCTTACTTTGTTTTTATTTACATACATGAATTGTTTATGTTTTTTTCAATTAGGTGAGCATACATGGTTTTTCTATGTTTTCAAGACATTAATAGTTACACACTGTTTTTTAATTCTTTTAAATATTCCAACAAAAATGTCTCTATATTCCTGGGCTAAAGCTAGATTTCCTAAGTTGCCGAGAGAGTCCTATGCAATATTGAATGACCATTGGTGAGGAGCTAGTAGTGTTGTCAGCAAACTGTCAAGGTCTTCAAAATAAAAATAAACGGATGGATGTAATTGATTATTTTCAAAAAACTAAGGCAGCCATAATTTGTTTACAGGACACACACTGGACACCCAGTGATGAATCGAATGTGAGGACCATCTGGAAAGGAGATTGTATCCTTAATGGTTGTTCCTCCAATTCTAGAGGTGTCGCCATACTGTTTAATACAAATTTTGAATATAAAATTCTATCAGTACATAAAGACACTGAGGGCAATATGTTAAGTGTAGATATTAATATTGGAGAGATTTCAATAACACTAATAAATATATATGGGCCAAATAGAGATTCTCCTGACTTCTTTGGCAAGATTAAGGCAATTATTGAAACAAGCAATCAAATGTATACTATAATTTGTGGAGATCTTAATTTAGTACTGAATCCGCAGCTTGACTGTGACCAGTACAAGCATGTCAACAATCCTAAATCTCGTGATACTGTTATCGAACTAATGAATACCTTTGATTTAAAGGATACATTTAGACTTATGCACCCCTTCCTTAGGAGATATACGTGGAGAAGAAAAACTCCCCTACGTCAAGCACGACTTGACTATTTTTTGGTTTCCCATCCAATGCATGATATCATAACCAACTGTTTGATTAATCCAGGTTATAGAAGTGACCATTCAAGTCTTCAGATAAAAATATTGCTTAGTAAGTTCGACCGTGGTAGGGGGCTCTGGAAGTTAAACTGCAGCCTTCTAAAAGATGATAAATACATAAGTCTTGTTAATAAACTTATACAAGAAGAAAAACTAAAATATGCTATCCCGGTATACAATTTAAACTATTTAAACATAATGTCTAGTGAAGATATTGTGTTTACCATAAATGATGGAAATTTTCTGGAAATGCTGCTACTAAGAATTCGAGGCGAAACCGTAAAATACTCCTCATATTGTAAAAAACAAGAGCATGAGCATGAAAACAGGCTAAAAAATGAGATTCAACATCTTGAAAATAGTTTTAATCCAGTATCTTTCAAAATTTTGGAAGACAAAAAAACAGAATTGGAAGCATTAAGACAAAAAGCCATAATTGGTAGTGTGATAAGATCACGCGCAGAGTGGATAAACGAAGGGGAGAAACCTACCAAGTATTTTTGTTCTCTTGAAAAGTATAATTATATTGAGAAAACAATTAAATGTATTCAACTAGATAATGGTGAAACATTAACTGATCAAAAAAGTATTCTTGATGAAATAGCAAAATTTTACTCTACTCTTTTTGCACAAAATGATCATTCTCCCTCAGATCAAAATTTACATAAACTATTTGAAGGAAAGAACATATACAAACTAACACCTACAGAATCTATGAAACTTGAAGGTAAGCTAAAACTAGAAGAAATTAGTAATGCTTTAAAACAAATGAAAAACAATAAGTGTCCTGGTGTCGATGGATTTCCGGCAGAATTTTTCAAAACTTTCTGGGATAAACTGAAATACTTTGTTTTGCGCGCCTTAAATTTTGCCTTTGATACAGGAGAATTATCTGTCTCCCTTAGAACATGTGTAATAAGCTGCCTACCAAAAGGTGATAAACCACGAAAATTTTTAAAGAACTGGCGGCCCATCTCACTCTTATCTGTCCTGTATAAGATAGCTTCCACCGCAATTGCCAATAGATTAAAAACCGTCCTTATTAAACTAATATCTGATACACAGTCCGGTTTCATAAGTGGGAGATTCATTGGAGAAAATACACGTCTTGTGTATGATATCATGCACTACCTAGAAAAGAACAAGTTACCTGGCCTGCTAATGTTGGTTGACTTCCAAAAGGCTTTTGACTCTGTTTCTTGGATATTCCTGAATAATGTGCTCAAGTTTTATAACTTCGGAAGGGATTTTTGTCACTGGATAAATGTTTTGAATAAAAATATTCAAGCTTCAATTCTTCAGTCTGGTCACTTATCCTATTTTTTTGCCATACATAGAGGATGTCGTCAAGGTGACCCTATCGCTTCATATTTATTTCTACTTTCTGCACAAATTCTGTATCTTATGGTATTTTATAACTGTAAAATCAATGGTATTACCATTAATAATAATCAATACAAAATTTCACAGTTTGCTGACGACACTACATTGTTTCTCGATGGCACTAGTGACTCTCTTAAGGCAGCACTCAATACTTTAGAAATTTTTGGCTCGCTTTCAGGTCTAGTTGTTAATAAGGATAAAACAAAACTTATTTGGTTGGGGAAAAAGAAACGCTCAACAGACATGTATGATACTTGTGAGAATTTGGTTTGGGGTGCAACTGAATTTGATTTGCTGGGACTTCATTTTTCTGTTGACCTAGAAAATATTACTACTCTGAATTACCTCCCAATTTTAAACAAATGCCAGAAAATCATAAACCAATGGAAAAGACGAAAATTGTCTCCACTGGGTAAAATTACAATTATAAAAACATTCATATTATCAAGTTTTAACCATATTTTTACTTCTCTTCCAGCCCCAAGTACTTTTCTGATCAAGAAATTAAATAATCTTGTATACTCTTTTATATGGGACAATAAACCTGATAAAATAAATAGAAAACAGATAACAAACTCATACTTTCATGGGGGCCTAAATATGGTTGATATTGATGTTTTTATAAAATGTCAAAAACTCACTTGGATGAGGAGATTGATTCAATCACCTGATGTGCCTTGGGCTAAACTCTTTTCAAGTTTAATCTGTGCTGAAAAGTTCTATTTATTGGGCCCTCTTTGGACCCAAATCACAGCTAGTAATATTTCAAATGACTTCTGGAAGGAAGTTTTCATGGCATGGGGCTCCTTGCTTGATAAGAGGGAGCCTGCTAAATTTGAATTGCTATCTTGTCCAATCTGGTACAATTCCAAGATTTCAACAGAGCCACTCTTCTACCCCCATTGGTACAAGGCTGGTATTCTAACACCTCTCGATTTACTTAACAGTGATGGTAACCTAAAAACCTTAGAGGAAATCAGACTTCAATATGGAGTTAAATCAAATTTTTTAGAGTATTTGAGAATTCAGAGATCTTTGAAACGGTTCTTAAATAACTATGATCTCAGTGAGCTCGATCTTGAAAGACCTTTTCTGCCTCTCTACATAAAGCTGCTTTTATATCGCAATAAAGGCTGTCAGCAATTCTACAAAATTTTGCTGGAAGACTTTGACAATCACACTCTCAGAAATAAATGGTGTAACATTTTAAACATTGATATAAGTAAAAATGATTGGACTAATATATTCAAAATCTGCTTCAAAACTTTGCAAAGAAACGATTTAATTTGGTTTCAATACAGGATTATTCACAGATTACTCGGAACTAAAGCATATCTGAAAAAACTAAATATATGTGCCACTTCATCCTGTAATTTTTGCAACTTGTCTGAAGAGACACTTCTCCATCTTTTTACTTCATGTCCGGTTGTAACAGAATTTTGGAATAGCTTAAAAACTTGGCTCCAGCAAACTTTCGGTCTGTACCTTGAACTAGATCCGCAGTTGATTATATTTGGCATTCTGGAAAATGATTTAGATTTTTTCCCCAAAAATTGCATTATTTTGACTGCTAAAAAATTTATTTTTGACAGTGCAAAAAATTCTAAAGTACTGAATTTGAATAGATTTAGAGCCTACTTTAAAGGAATATTTAGTGACCAGGAATATATTGCTAAAATTAATTGTAACACTGAAAAATTTCAGGCAAGTTGGTCTGTTTTTCACAGACTGAAGAATATTTGAGTATTATTCAGTATGCTTTGCTTTGTACTTGTATGTGTGACCAATATATGTGCTAGTTTTGCAATTCTTGTATGCCATTTTGTTTGTACATATGTTACTTAAAAAGAAATAAAAAAAAAAAAAAAAAAAAAAAAAAAAAAAAAAAAAAAAAGAGTTGGTTTTTGTTTCTTTCAGGAGTTTTCAGGATATTGTTCCTGCCACCATCTCTTCTTGGATCAAACAGACTGTCATCCTGTGTTACCAGCTGTCCGATGAGGAGGCTCAGAATTTACATCAGGTCAGGGCTCATGATGTCAGAGCTTTTGCGGCTTCCAGGGCTTTTCAAGGAGGGGTTTCTTTAGACCAGATCCTCTCAGCCTGTCATTGGAAGGCCCACAATACTTTTACCCAGTTCTATCTAAAAGATTTAGCCTGGGCAAATTCAGACCTGTACCATTTGGGTCCCATGGTTGCTGCTCAACAGGTCCATGGTGATCAGTGATTCTTTCATTGCTGTTTTTTATTGTCCATAGTGTACATATTATGAAAAAAAAACATAAATAGTTTCTTTGCCCCTGCATTGCCATGATCCTAAGTGGTTCCAGGGGTCGTCTAGGTTTTCTAGCTCCCTTTCTTCCTCTGGGTTTTTTAGATGAACTCGTTCCCTCTCTGTCTCACTGTACACTCGGGTCGAGTGTTTACATAGACTTCTGTGCAAAAAAAAGGGGGGGGGGGGGGGGGGGGGCAAGGTATTTTCCGTTACCCTGGTCTTATCCATTACCGGTTCCACCTTATCTTATAGAGTTCTCAGGAATTCCCCTTTGGCTACCCTCCATCCACTGGGTAGTTATTCTGCATCTGTCCACTGGGTAAGGTGTATTAATGCAATAAAATGGAAAATTTAATAGTAAATTAAATTTTTATAAGTTAATACCTTACCAAGTGGACAGAGGGATTCCCACCCTACCTTCCCCGCTACTATTAACCAAAGGGGACTTACTAAGGTAGGCAACAGAAGTAGGATGAGCACATGCGCGAGCATGCGCAGTACACCGGCAGGCAGGTTACACAGCCACCTGGCGAGTGAAGGGGACACTACTGGTCCCGGCCAGAGCCCAGCTCAGGACGTTTTTTTCTAACATTTGGCGTGACCGGCAGGGCACCGGAGAAATGCATCTGTCCACTAGGTAAGGTATTAACTTATAAAAATTTAATTTACTATTAAATTTTCCAATTATTGCCCCACATGTAGGGAATCTGGCAAGGGAGACGATCTCTGTGTTACCAACCAGTCTCCATTTAATATCTGTTCAAATTTCACAGAAGAACAACAAATAAAAATTAAACATAGACGTCGGTATATCAGATAATGCAACAAAATAAAAAGAGCCTTACATTATTATTTGGACAGAACAAAGGATCTTCGCAAGGGCAAAGGGTTGGTTTTTGCTTCTTTCAGGAAGAGTTTTCAGAAGGATATTGTTCCTTCCACCATCTCGTCTTGGATCAAACTGACTGTCATCCTGTGTTACCAGCTGTCCAATGAGGAGGCTCCACTTTTGCGGCTTCCAAGGCTTTTCAAGGAGGGGTTTCTTTAGACCAGATCCTCTCAGCCTGTCATTGGAAGGCCCACAATACTTTTACCCAGTTCTATCTAAAAGATTTAGCCTGGGCAGATTCAGACCTGTACCATTTGGGTCCCATGGTTGCTGGGCACCGGACAAATACATCTGTCCACTAGGTAAGGTATTAACTTATAAAAATTTAATTTACTATTAAATTTTCCGTTCTATATGTTACCTGATAATAATGACAGAAGTTTGTCCAAAACAGACCTACTATCAGTAATTTGCTTTAAAAATAGAGAAGAACCGTATGGAGTTGGATCTCAAATCAAATAAAAGTTGGGGTTTTATGTCCCGTTCAACAGCCAGGGTCATATCAGGACAGGTCCTCCGCATTTCCACTTGTGGGACTCAAACCCACAGAGGTGACAATCTATGATTAGATGCCAAACTTACTAACCACTGGGCCACCTAGGACCTTGAGTTGGATCTCAAAGGAATGGAGACAAGCTTTTGCTTAACCAGAAATCCCAGATGAGATCAATATCAGTGAAAAGGCCCCTCAGAGGGCCTGTTTATTTCAGCTTTTAGCATTGTGCTAAACAGATCTTGCATAAAGGGGTATGTTTTCATGTTTATATTCTAATGTCCAACACTTGCTGTAGTTTTTACAATCTGCTGACTCACATGTTTATCAAATATCTCCTGAAACTCCATTTGTTGAGACCATAGATTTGATGACTTGTGAAAACAGCTTCTTATGACACCTATGCAGACATCAATTTTCTGGTATAAAAGTGCTCCATTCAGTGATGTGGGCTTACATAAATCCTTGGACAGAGATCAATTTTTTCCGCTGACCTGAAGACCCAAAAGTAATTAATGCAGGATTTAGTTTTGATTTGCTAGAAGGTATCCATCCTTAAAACATCATGAACACATGAATTCATTTTATCAAAAATTGAAGTGGCATTTCTTTGTTGGATATATTTTATTTGTATAAAATGGCGCCACTGTACCATGGATAATTAGTGTCAATTACGTCCGTTTTATTCACGAATATCTCGAAAACTGTTACCTGCAAATATGTATTATATATCATTAGAAAGGTTGTTTTACAGCATTTCAGCTCATGGTTGTTGCATAAAAATCCATATATAAATCACTGATATATTGCAAATTAAAGATTGAAGTTTTCATATTTACTGTTGCTTATGCTTTTTGATAGCCTTTTTCATATTCTCGCATAAAATATTCATTTTATTTAACCCGTAAATCATACAAAATTGAAAATTTAATTACTTAAATGTAGCTTTTATAAGCTACAAGCTTACCATGTGGGACTTAATGCTGTTCTCGGGTTGCCACACCCGGGGCCAACGTCTTAGAAAAAAAGACAGTTCTTGTTAGCCACCGGATACACTGCTAGTTGTCGTCACGTGATAACCTCTCGCCCTACTTTCTCGTTGAAATTTTCTAAAACCTACCCCTCAGCTGTAAACAGCGGGGAGGCAGGGTGGGACTCTTCTAAGTCCCGCATGGTAAGCTTGTAGTTTATAAAAGCTACATTTAAGTAATTAAAATTTTCAATTTTATTACGCTACAATAGCTTACCATGTGGGACTTAATGCTGAATTCAACCGCCCGGTGGCGGGATTACAGCTGAGACTGGAAGATATGTCATTTTTTCTAAGATTTTAAATTAATATGTATAGAATAGTGCCAGAAATACCAGTCTGAGTCCCATTTACAGTGCCCCGATCCCGAAGACCAGGCCTGTAACGAGCCAAAAACCTAAATAAAATGAGAGACAGTGCTGAAACTGTCTAGATGTTTGATTGTAGGACGGAAGTGCAGTAGTGCTCACTTCGAGGTCTAAGGGTCCCTGAGGGCCCTTCACTAGTGACTGACCAACCCATGGTTGGACATCTCATAAATTTTTGCAACCTGAATATGAGATTAATGACAACTAAATAAGTCCTTAATAGAAGTTACTTGATAACTGAAAAACAACTAGAGGATCGCTCGCAAAAAAAAAAGATAATGTTTTTGCATAGCATATACTGTTGTGGCAACCAAAGTCAGTGCAGTCTGCTCTATCTAGCACGGTTTTCAAGATATAAGCATTTTTGTGTTTTGCAAAAAATAAAAAAATTAAAAATGTCCGCTATATTTGGCGAGACAAAAATATTTTGAAAATTGGCATGGCTACTCCGCAGAGATACCCAGCAGGTCAAAAATTTTGTTGAGTTCGCTCCATATAGCACGGTTTTCGAGATATAAGCATTTTTGTGTTTTGCAAAAACTTTGAAAATTCAAAATGGCCACCATTTTTGAGGAGACAAAAATTTTTGTCAAGACCACTGCCGCGGTGTGTATCTCCTGCCGAGCATTAAAGCAGAAGAAATAGCTTTTCCGAGATATTCACAATTTTTCATTTTCGTGTGTGAAAGCTCTTCCAAAAGTAGGTGAATGAGTTATTTGAGAAAAATTGGCTATCTGCAATACTATTAAGAGATAATTCATATTTACTCATTTTGAGTAGGTGAATAATTATCTATGGGTCTGAAACTTCACCAAGTGAAAGCTCTCCCAAAAGTAGGTGAATGAGTTATTTGAGAAAAATTGGCTATCTGCAATACTTTTAGAGATAATTCGCATTTACTCATTTTGAGTAGGTGAGTAATTAGCTATGGGTCTGAAACTTCACTATGTTAAAGCTCTCCCACAAGTAGATGAATGAGTATTTGATAAAAATTGGGTATCCGCAATACTTTTACAGATAATTAGCATTTACTCATTTTGAGTAGGTGAATAAATAGCTATGGGTCTGAAACTTCACAGAGTGAAAGCTCTCCCAAAAGTAGGTGAATGAGTTATTTGAGAAAAATTGGCTATCTGCAATACTTTTAGAGATAATTCGCATTTACTCATTTTGAGTAGGTGAGTAATTAGCTATGGGTCTGAAACTTCACCAAGTGAAAGCTCTCCCAAAAGTAGGTGAATGAGTTATTTGAGAAAAATTGGCTATCTGCAATACTTTTAGAGATAATTCGCATTTACTCATTTTGAGTAGGTGAGTAATTAGCTATGGGTCTGAAACTTCACCAAGTGAAAGCTCTCCCAAAAGTAGGTGAATGATTAATTTGAGAAAAATTGGCTATCTGCAATACTTTTAGAGATAATTCGCATTTACTCATTTTGAGTAGGTGAGTAATTAGCTATGGGTCTGAAACTTCACCAAGTGAAAGCTCTCCCAAAAGTAGGTGAATGAGTTATTTGAGAAAAATTGGCTATCTGCAATACTTTTGAGAGATAATTCGCATTTACTCATTTTGAGTAGGTGAGTAATCATCTACGGGTCTGAAACTTCACCATGTGAAAGCTCTCCCAAAAGTACATGAATGAGTTATTTGATAAAAATTGGGTATCCGCAATAGTTTTTGAGATAATTAGCATTTACTCATTTTGAGTAGGTGAGTAATTAGCTATGGGTCTGAAACTTCACCAAGTGAAAGCTCTCCCAAAAGTAGGTGAATGAGTTATTTGAGAAAAATTGGCTATCTGCAATACTTTTAGAGGTAATTCGCATTTACTCTTTTTGAGTAGGTGAGTAATTAGCTATGGGTCTGAAACTTCATCAAGTGAAAGCTCTCCCAAAAGTAGGTGAATGAGTTATTTGAGATAAATTGGCTATCTGCAATACTTTTAGAGATAATTCGCATTTACTCATTTTCAGTAGGTGAGTAATTAGCTATGGGTCTGAAACTTCACCAAGTGAAAGCTCTGCCAAAAGTAGGTGAATGAGTTATTTAAGAAAAATTGGCTATCTGCAATACTTTTAGAGATAATTCGCATTTACTCATTTTGAGTAGGTGAGTAATTAGCTATGGGTCTGAAAATTCACAGAGTGAAAGCTCTCCCAAAAGTAGGTGAATGAGTTATTTGAGAAAAATTGGCTATCTGCAATACTTTTAGAGATAAATCGCATTTACTCATTTTGAGTAGGTGAGTAATTAGCTATGGGTCTGAAACTTCACCAAGTGAAAGCTCTCCCAAAAGTAGGTGAATGATTAATTTGACAAAAATTGGCTATCTGCAATACTTTTAGAGATAATTCGCATTTACTCATTTTGAGTAGGTGAGTAATTAGCTATGGGTCTGAAACTTCACCAAGTGAAAGCTCTCCCAAAAGTAGGTGAATGAGTTATTTGAGAAAAATTGGCTATCTGCAATACTTTTAGAGATAATTCGCATTTACTCATTTTGAGTAGGTGAGTAATTAGCTATGGGTCTGAAACTTCACCAAGTGAAAGCTCTCCCAAAAGTAGGTGAATGAGTTATTTGAGAAAAATTGGCTATCTGCAATACTTTTAGAGATAATTCGCATTTACTCATTTTGAGTAGGTGAGTAATTAGCTATGGGTCTGAAACTTCACCAAGTGAAAGCTCTCCCAAAAGTAGGTGAATGAGTTATTTGAGAAAAATTGGCTATCTGCAATACTTTTAGAGATAATTCGCATTTACTCATTTTGAGTAGGTGAGTAATTAGCTATGGGTCTGAAACTTCACAGAGTGAAAGCTCTCCCAAAAGTAGGTGAATGAGTTATTTGAGATAAATTGGCTATCTGCAATACTTTTAGAGATAATTCGCATTTACTCATTTTGAGTAGGTGAGTAATTAGCTATGGGTCTGAAACTTCATCAAGTGAAAGCTCTCCCAAAAGTAGGTGAATGAGTTATTTGAGATAAATTGGCTATCTGCAATACTTTTAGAGATAATTCGCATTTACTCATTTTCAGTAGGTGAGTAATTAGCTATGGGTCTGAAACTTCACCAAGTGAAAGCTCTGCCAAAAGTAGGTGAATGAGTTATTTGAGAAAAATTGGCTATCTGCAATACTTTTAGAGATAATTCGCATTTACTCATTTTGAGTAGGTGAGTAATTAGCTATGGGTCTGAAACTTCACAGAGTGAAAGCTCTCCCAAAAGTAGGTGAATGAGTTATTTGAGAAAAATTGGCTATCTGCAATACTTTTAGAGATAAATCGCATTTACTCATTTTGAGTAGGTGAGTAATTAGCTATGGGTCTGAAACTTCACCAAGTGAAAGCTCTCCCAAAAGTAGGTCAATGATTAATTTGACAAAAATTGGCTATCTGCAATACTTTTAGAGATAATTCGCATTTACTCATTTTGAGTAGGTGAGTAATTAGCTATGGGTCTGAAACTTCACCAAGTGAAAGCTCTCCCAAAAGTAGGTGAATGAGTTATTTGAGAAAAATTGGCTATCTGCAATACTTTTAGAGATAATTCGCATTTACTCATTTTGAGTAGGTGAGTAATTAGCTATGGGTCTGAAACTTCACCAAGTGAAAGCTCTCCCAAAAGTAGGTGAATGAGTTATTTGAGAAAAATTGGCTATCTGCAATACTTTTGAGAGATAATTCGCATTTACTCATTTTGAGTAGGTGAGTAATCATCTACGGGTCTGAAACTTCACCATGTGAAAGCTCTCCCAAAAGTACATGAATGAGTTATTTGATAAAAATTGGGTATCCGCAATAGTTTTTGAGATAATTAGCATTTACTCATTTTGAGTAGGTGAGTAATTAGCTACGGGTCTGAAACTTCACCAAGTGAAAGCTCTTCCAAAAGTAGGTGAATGAGTTATTTGAGAAAAATTGGCTATCTGCAATACTTTTAGAGGTAATTCGCATTTACTCTTTTTGAGTAGGTGAGCAATTAGCTATGGGTCTGAAACTTCACCAAGTGAAAGCTCTTTGGGATAGCTGCTCTGCAGAGATACCCTGAAGATAAAAAATTTCGTCGAAATCGCTCTATGTAGCACGGTTTTCGAAATATTAGCATTTTTGTGTTTTGCAATTTTTGCGCAAAAATTCGAAAATTCAAAATGGCCGCCATTTTTGGCAAGAGAAATTTTTTTTGAAAATCGGCATGGCTACTCTGCAGAGATACCCTGTGGGTCAAAAATTTCGTCGAAATCGCTCTATCTAGCACGGTTTTCGAGATATAAGCATTTTTGTGTTTTGCAATTTTGCGAAAAATTCGAAAATTCAAAATGGCCGCCATTTTTTGCGAGAAATTTTTTGTCTGAAAATTGGCATGGCTACTCTGCAGAGATACTCTGCAGCTCAAAAATTTCGTCGAAATCGCTCTATCTAGCAGGGTTTTCGAGATATAAGCATTTTTATGTTTTGCAATTTTTGCGAAAAATTCGAAAATTCAAAATGGCCGCCATTTTTGGCGAGACAAAATTTTTTTGAAAATTGGCATGGCTATTCTGCAGATATACCCTGTGGGTCAAAAATTTCGTCGAAATCGCTCTATCTTGCAGGGTTTTCGAGATATAGGCATCTTTATGTTTTGCAATTTTTGCGAAAAATTCGAAAATTCAAAATGGCCGCCATTTTTGGCGAGACAAAAATTTTTTCAAAATTGGGATAACTACTCCGCAGAGATACCCTGTGGGTCAAAAATTTTGTCGAAATCGCTCTAACTAGCACGGTTTTCGAGATATAAGCATTTTTGTGTTTTGCAATTTTTGCGAAAATTTCGAAAATTCAAAATGGCCACCATTTTTGGCGAGACAAAAATTTTTTGAAAATTGGGAAAAGTACTCCGCAGAGATATCCTGCGGGTCAAAAATTTTGTCGAAATTGCTCTATCTAGCACGGTTTTTGAGATATAAGCATTTTTGTGTTTTCCTTATTTGGAAAATTCGTAATGATTAATTAATCATTAATTACTCGGCCATTTCTTGACCAATCAATGCCAAAATCTAATGATTTTCAGATTTTAATAGAATGAATGTATTTGCCAAGTTTCAGGTGAATTGATAAAATTCCTTTCAATTTATCATCCGCACAAGCTTCCCCATTGAAAAAAGACATTTTTGGTCATGTGACCTCTCTGATTGGTTGAAATGTCACTGCAGCATATTCAAAAAAAATTCCCCAAGGCTACTGCCTAAACCTGCCAAATTTGAAAAGAATCCGCCTAACGGTTACAGAGTTATAAGGAAAACAAAATGCAGAGCCGGCGGAGCCGGAAGCTCTCCCATACACAAACAAGCGTCGCTTAAAAATGACCTTACCCGTAACATCTTGAAGGTAAAGGAATACCTAGATCCTGGGAGAGACTCCTGAAGACTTGGTTGTAGCGGATGTGCCCCCCCCCCCCTTTTTTCTTTCCGAGGACAACTGGTCTGAGGGGAAGGATCTAGGACTTGTTGTGCCGCCACTACGGGTCCCAGATACATATTGTTGTCGGTGTCCGACCAAGTAAGGTCTTTTAGGTAAAAATTTGTAAATGTGTTGTGAGCTTTCCAGTGACAGGCTTGCATGATTTGGTCCACCGATACCCCACCGTAAAAGGCCTTAGAGGCCGCGAAGGTCCGGATGTCATGCGCTTTGACTTGGACCAAGTCCAAGGCTTGTTGATCTGCTTGTTTGTAACAAAGTAGGATGGTTTGTTTTAACCATGAAGAGAGAGTAGCGGGTCTGATGTCTGAGGTATGTCCTTTCTTAAAGGAGATGAAAAGGAGAGAACGAGACCCTCTCAGGTCTTTTGTTCGGTCCAAATAAAACCTCAGGGCCCGCACGGGACACAGGGTCCTGTCTTCTTTAAATTGTCTATCTACAATGGTAGTCAAAGCAGGAATAGTCACCGGAGATACACTTTGAGAACCTTCTCTTGCTAGTTGGTTTTTGGCTATGAAATCAGAAGAAGGGAACAAGGCAATCTTTTCCCATTGGCCTAGATACACTTTGAGAACCTTCTCTTGCTAGTTGGTTTTTGGCTATGAAATCAGAAGAAGGGAACAAGGCAATCTTTTCCCATTGGCCTAGATTAGATACTTGTTTGCGACCCAGGCATGGATTTCGCTGCGGCGCTTGCCGGAGGCCAAAGCTAGCAAGAAAGCAGTTTTGAGAGTAAGATGTTTGAGGTCTGTGTCTTTCATGGGCTCAAATGGTGCTTTTGTGAGCTCGTTGAGGACAACAGAAAGGTTCCACTTGGGTAAATTTCTGGAACTTTTGGGACGATCCCTGTGAAAACTGGAGAGTAACCATGAAGGTCTGCATTGTGTGCAACATGTTGGGCCGTTGGGCCCAAAGTGTCAACGATTGCAGTCCTGTAACCATCAATGGTCGAGGGTCGCCTGTTTAGGTCTTGGTACAGGTACATGAAAAAATCTGAGATTTGTTTCACAGATGGAGTGGAGAAATCCACCGATTTTTCTCTGCACCATTTTTCAAATAGGGCCCACTTTGACTTGTAGATGGTCCTTGTTGAAGACCGCTGAGGGGCAGCAATTCTCTCTGCCACCTCCACAGAGAAGCCTTGTTCTTGGAGTTGTCCGCTCCTAGACACCAGGCGTGGAGGTTCAGGTGCTGGGGGTTGTTGTGGAACACATACCTGTGGGACTGTTTGAGTAGGGTCGTTGACACTGGGAGTTGTAGTGGGATCTCTGTTGAGAGCTGCACTAGGTCCCAAAACCAGGGCATCCCTGGCCAGCCTGGGGCTATTACGATGATCAGGCAATAACATTGCCTGATCTTTTGGATCACCTTGTGAAGGAGACGTAGGAGGGTACGCATAGGCCGTGAGGTTGGTCCAGTTTATGTTTAGAGCATCTATGTCCCAGGCCCTTGGGTCTGGGATAAGAATCACACATACAATGGGAGCTTGTGGTTCAGGTGAGTGGCAAATAAGTCTACATGAGGTGTGAACCACTTCTGGCAGATCTGTTGAACACCTGTGGGTGCAGAGACCATTCTGTTGATTGCACTTGGTTGGACCTGGACAGTAGGTCGGCCATCACATTCAGGCACCCTAGAACGTGCCTGGCTTTCAATGTTATGAGGTAGTGATGGCCCCAGGTCATGATCTTTCACAGGAGAGCGCACATCTCTGCTGAGTGTGTTCCTCCTTGTTTGTTGATGTAGGCTACCACTGTTGAGTTGTCCGTCGCAACTAACACTGTTTGATTCTGGCACTGGTCCTTGAAGTCTCGAAGGGCCAGGGAGACCGCCTTCAATTCTAGGACATATATGTGTAGCCTTTTTTCCCGATCTGACCACAGACCCTTTGTGAAATTTTGGTCTAAGTGAGCGCCCCAACCTTCGTTTGAGGCGTCGGTAAAGAGTTGGATACTGTGGTCTTTGGGATGAAGGTCTGCACCTTTCATCACGTTTGAGGGATTTTGCCACCAATCTAGGTGGGCTGCAATGGCTTCTGTCCAAGGAAGGAGGTTGTCCAGCGACTGAGGATATCTCCAGTGCTCTTTGAGATGAAACTGAAAGGGCCTCATGTGAAGGCGTCCCTCCGGGACCATTTTCTCCGTTGGGGCTAGCAACCCAATTAGAGACATCAAACATCTTGCAGTCAAAACACATTTTGACTTGAGTAGTAGGATCAAATCCTGAAGTTTGAGCCATCTCTCTTGAGTGGGTTTTACAAGGGCTGAATCTAGGTGGTATTCGTAGCCCATAGGTTTCAGTTCTGATTTTTTTTTTTTTTTTTTTTTTTATTATCCACCCCAAGGACTGAGTTAGGTCTACCACTGCCTGTGTGTTTACTTGGGCTTCCTCCTGAGACTGGGACCTGATCAGCCAGTTGTCCAGGTATTGGTGAATTCTGAGTCCTCTTGAGAGGGCCATTAGTTTCACTTCCTTTACGATCATTGTAAAGACCTGGGGGGCTGTGGCTAGTCCGAATGGGAGGGAGGTGAATTGGAACACCTGTGACTTGTAGCAAAACCTTAGGTATTTCCTTGAGTTTGGATGGATGGGGATGTGTAGGTAAGTGTCCGACAGATCTATCAACGATACCCACTCCCCTGGAATCAGGGAGGTCCTGATGGACTCTGGAGTTTCCATTTTGAACTTTTCTACGTGTAGAAAAGTGTTGAGCCTGTTTAGGTCTATGACTATGACTGGCCTCCACCTTAGGTGAGGCTTGGTACTAGGAACAGGCGACTGTAAAACCCGAGAGATTTTACATTTTCCACCCTTTCTATTGCGTTCTTTGACAGAAGAGACTGGATACAGAGGCCAGGACTTGGTCTTTGAAGGGCCTTGTATTCTGACCGGGTCAGGAGTCTGACTGGACTTGGATTGAAAAGAATGACAGGATTTGTTTGCCAGTCGTATCTGAAAGAACGGAGGAGAACTACTACTAGGTGGACTGAGTGAGGCTGGAGGAGTCATTGGGGGGGGGGGGGGAAGGGTTTTTATGCCCTCGTCCCCTGGAGTGGGTCGAAAGACCTTGGAGCCTCGGCTACTCGATTTCCCCCTACCTGGGGAAAACGATGAATACTGCTAGGGATGGAATGACCCCCATTGGGGTGGTTCCTGTAGGAGCCTCTAGATGTGGGGAATTGGAAAGGGTTGATTAATAGGGCCTAAACCCTAAGTGTTATTACAGGTGCCTTGATGAGGGACTCCTGTCCCTCCTAAAGTAGTGTGAATGGAAACTTTAAGATCTAAAGATCCAGTATCTCACCTGAATTCACCATACCCCTTCTGACTACTTATATGCACCATGAAATTGAGTTTGACCTGTTTGGAGGTAGCCTTGCTACTGTCTTAACATATATCCATAACCAGGTTGTATTGAGGAGAACCTAGTGGAGAGCAGCCTTATGTGGGTGTTCCACCACACGACTAAGGCTCCCGATTAAGGGTTTTTGAGGGTCGGTTTCAAAAATATGCTTAGTCCCAGGCTTCCTGTAAGGGTCGGTTGTGGTCGGTTGAGGCCGTGTGAGAAATCAAACATGTTTGATATTTCTCCCGACCCCAACCGATTATTTTTTCCCGCCATAAACAAAATGTCCAGTCCCAGGCTTCCTCAGGCCTCCTCAGATCAAATTTACACAGTCCTATGTTGTCCCAGGCCGCCTGCGACCCTTAGTCGCCGACCCTTAGTCCCAGACCCTCTATACCTTAGTCCCAGGCTTCCTGCGACCCTTAGTCCCATTGCAAAGCAAAAATCGGCTATCTCGGTCTGGGGACGCCTGGGGACGCCTCAGGACACCTTGTGGGGTCGGGACTTAATCCTGGGTTAGTCGGGGCTTAGTCCCAGGAGGCCTGAGGCGTCCTGGGACCCAGTCGGTTTGTCTACGACAGGATCGTGGTTCAAACCGACCAGAAAAATGGCTTAGTCTGTTCTTAGTCCCAGACCAGTTAGGGACTGTCTGGGGCCTCCTGGGGCATCCTGAGGCCGATCTGTAGTTAATCCCAGACCTTCATACCGATTCTGTCTTCCACCCCATTGGTCAATTTTTTTTCCATTTTTTCCAAGACTACCCACGATTAAGGGTCGCCGACAGGATCGGGGCTTAATTCTTTGGTGGAACAAGGGCATAAAGCTCAACTCTAGCTGACCAGAAGGGAGGTGGGGCTTACCCAAGGAGGCCCCTAGGGAGATACAGATTTGAAAACTTGTGTTTAAAACAAGGTTGTTCCATTTTAAGGGAAATTAACAGCCCAAGTTCCTGTTGGTCTAGTAAATCATTCAGAGTCCAGACTGTGGAGGATCTAGGCATAAATTCCCTGGGGGAAGGGAGGTTCAAAAAACTGCCTAAGTTTCAATGTCCTCAAAATGGTTAGGGTGAAGTCAGGCAACCTACTTCCCTAAAAATACAGAGCCAGGACTGAATGAAGGACCTTATTTAGAAGCCCTCTTGGGCTTGAGGACTTGGACTCAAGCCTCCAATAAGTGAAATTTACTGCCAGGCTGGTGAACTATTAGTCCCAAGTGTGTGAGGATTGTTCAGTGTTCTCATCTGGAATCATCATCCGAACATCAGATTAGATGATCCGATCATCCGAGGATCAGATCTACATACAATCAACCGAGCATTGGATTTTAGATTAGATGATCCGAGAGATGCAATGAAAATACTGCATCCGATTCTCGGGTGCCTTAAAATCTCGGATGAACTAAGATCTTATCTGGCTTCAGATTCAAGCAGGGATCTGATCCACCCTGGAGAAGAAGTTGGATATTATAATTCTATGTAAGCTTTCCTTAAATTTTTAAAGTAAGCTTCCATGTAAGCTTGCCTTTCCTTCTTGAAGGAACTACACAACTGGATATACGTAGGTAAATCAACAGTGACACAAGGTCACCTGCCCCACCCGCCTCACTGCAGGTAGGGCTAGTTGTGAGATAAGGAAAGCAGTAATTACACAGAATTTAATTAAATAACATAGAATCTAAAAAACAAGTATAATATTTCTTATATTATAAAACTGGATGAATTAAAATATGATTAAAATAATGGTAACCAAGGTTACCTTAGTTTGAAGAAATACCTATAGTCTAGACGATTCTATTCCTGTTTATTTAAGTATTAACATTTTAAATGACAATAATACAGGAAATAAGGGATAAAACGTTTTATTTCATTTATTTATAAATTTATTTTATTTATTTAATTGATAAACGTACTGTAAGAAACACGCGTCTCTCAGCACATGTAGTCTAGACGTGACGTCATCACAGGGGTTTCCCCGAGGATTCCCCCATATTAGTTTCGTGCTTTATATCATATTTTAACCCTTAAAATGGACCAATAGAATAGAAGAACGGGGGTAAACCCTTCTAAAATTTATTTTATTTGAGTTTAACAGGCATATATTCCTGTATATAAGCTACCTAGACGAGACGTGCATTACAAGAAATTGCTGTCTCGACAATAAAAACGGAAGTTGTTTCCGTTGATTTCACTCAACCAGGACTCGTTTGTGTTACATTTATACATATTTAAACCCTAAAAAAGGTCCAATAATGAAGAAGATAGGGGTTAAATATTTTATTTTATTTTACTGACAGGCATATATATATCCTGTATTACAAACCACATAACGAGTCGCCATTGCTTTACAACGTGAACCCGGAAGTGGACTTCAGTTGTAAAATATAGTAACGATACTTATCTGAACTATGAAAAGACATCGAATTGTGATTCTATGCATTAAAATAAAGAAACTGATGTAGTTTCCAGATCCAACGACCAGTATATCCTTGTAAAAATGAAATAATATTCCTTGTAAAATAAAGCATTGTAATTTGCGTGGCCAACGAGAAAGTAGGGCGAGAGGTCAGAGGTTATCACGTGACGACAATTAGCAGTGTATTCGGTGGCTAACAAGAACTGTCTTTTTTTCTAAGACGTTGGCCCCGGGTGTGGCAACCCGAGAACAGCATTAAGTCCCACATGGTAAGCTATTGTAGCGTAATAAAATGGTGGATAATAAAACATCTCTCTGTAGACATACTCAGAAAAAATATATCACTCATGAAGATTAACAATATAACATCGTGCTAATATTGTATAATGCTTGTATAATATTATCTTCATTTGTGACATTTTTTTCTGTATATGTCATTCAGGAAGTTTTTCCTATTTTAATACGAAGTGTCTTTTTATAACTTTGCTCTGAAAAGTGGTTTATGGAAGAACAGTAGTGGATCTCACATTGAGCTATGGGGACCAATAAATAATTCAAACTTCAGAAAGTGTAGAGCAAATATTACATGTAATAGCCCAACCCTGATTGTTTAGTTCAGAGATAAACCACTGTAATGGAGTTCCACACACCAAAAGAGGAAGTGAGTCACTCACACAGTACTGTGGTCTACACCATCAAAAGCCAGTGACAAGTCAAGAATGAGAGCAGTCGGCTCACTACATGCCAAGCAGAGGTGGACATTCTATTTAAAATCATACATGGAAGTCTGTGGACTTTGTGGAGATAGATGCAGATTTTCCAGTTGGTTACCTTATTGATAGGATTGACTTGTCTGGTAAATACTCACTTGACCAGTTTTGAGATGGAACAAAAAGCCCTGATACAAGATGGTAATTCTACCTATTCTCACTTGGTAGAGATGGCTTTTTAATCAGAGGAGTAACAACAGTCTTCTCAAACCTATGCGCAAATCGACCCTCAGCAGGGGACACACCAACAGATGGCAGAAGTGAACACACTCTTTGAGACAAAAAGTAAGGATTGGGTCCAGATTTGGTTGGTAACTTTTTGATGATTGTAGTTTAAATGAAGTGCAAAACCTCTTATTTGACCATGCTTAAGGAGAATAAGATTGTATTTTGTTTGAGAGAAGAACTGTAAGAGAAACAATAAAAAATAGGGGAATACAAAGTGCATATTAAATAAGCCCAGAATAATAATACAAGTTCTACCTGTGTATCCAAAGTGACTCCACACAAAACAAAGATTGAATATCAATTAAACTGATTTATTGTTTATTTAGTATATAATATTTAATAATATTATTTTAACAGTACATGGTTACAAGCATTATAAATACTGATCTCATGTAAAAACAATGTGTTGTGTAACAAGATGTGTGTATTTCAAACTAATATATACATTCATCCGACAAACTAGCAATTATAACACTGCTATCTCAATGGTAACATCCCATCATATTTATCTCCGGGATTTTACTAAAATGCACATAAAACAACCAGTCTGTAACGTAAACCAATGCACTGACGAGTTTCTGACAGCTGCTCCCAATACATTTTACTTCAACCACAGGAATGTTGAAATAAAAAATATATATATATACACGTTTTAAACATGTGCTACAAAATATTAACTAACAAGACAAGATGGTAAATGTAGGATCCTGACCACATGACTGAAATACCGAAAACAAATTATCCACACACAATATGTGGTATGAATACTTTAAATATTACAAACCTGCACTAAATCTGAAAATTCTTGATCTTTTATCTAATATTTTTTTCGCATTTTTTAGTTATTTAGTTTAGTGATTTTGTGATTTTGAAAAATGGCTTTGTATTTTTCACTGCAATTCCTCAGGGGGCCTATTTCATTGGGACAACACCTTTTCAGCATCCCAGAATAAGAATAATACGAAAAATTTAGAATGTTCTTACTATCAATCCTGTCAATTCATTTCCTTATTCAAGTATATCTGTATGAAAGTTCAAAATAGGAATAAATCTCTGCAGAATAACAAAGAAAATAATCTCATTTCCAAGAGAGTGTTGTTACAAAGAGAAATAGTGCCAAAGATTATCAGTTTATATTTGACAAAATAATAAGATTAACTTAAAAATTAAGTAATAGAAAAATATATTACAAAACTATTTATTTCTGAAATTCTCTACTTTTTAATGTTCTCTTTAATTGAAATTCAAAAAATATTTTAACTTTAACGATTTTTTTTTGCCGGTGATGTTTTCTACAGATCCATAAAAATATGTAATATTATTTATCAGATCTTGAAAACAAGGTTATATACCCATTTTTATACTTTTATTATGATAAACTATACACAAGTTAATCTTACCTTATTGAGAATTAACTGTGTAACATCAAACTTTAGTTCACATATCAAAAACCACACATAAAGACAGTAAGCTATACAGGGGACTAGCGGCTGCTGACTTGCAGTATGTTAAGTACCAGCATAAATCTCACCACCTCAAAAGACAGAGATCCCAGCCCACAGCTCTGATCAGGTAATTTTAAGTGCAACAAGGCAATGATGGATCATGGTTACAAATCATTTCATTAAAATTTGGTGAAAATAGAGGCACTGACTCGAGATCAGAAAATACTTTCAAGAAATATGGCTTTTGATCAAGGATCAAAGAAAACCCACATCAGCTTCAGAGCTCATAGTTCCACTCATTTAAAGTTTTGACAAGTCTATCAAGCCGTCCATCCTTGTACATCAAAGGTGCGTCTGAAACCCTCATGATGCAAGAAATGACCAGCTTTCCATTGACTCAAGTTTTAACAATTTGCAGCAGAAATGCTTTGGCAGTTTTGCAAAACTATGACACTTAGTCTAACTTGGGTAACATGCTTATATGGGCAACAAAAACGTTAAAACTTGTAACCCTTGCCTATCACACTGAGTGTGGCAACCAGAAGAAAAAACCAGAAGATATAAAATAGACTGAAATCATGCTTTTAAGTTACTACCTCAAGCTTTGTATTTATGCTTTTAAATTGCCATTCTATTTTCTATATTCACTGCTGAGAAGCAAGCTTTATACTCTATAACTAAAGTCTCTTTCTACAAACCTTCAAGTTCTTTCAACATTGCACCAGAGATTTAAGT
Organism: Sabellastarte sp. h YS-2021; assembly: GCA_964017235.1. Classification (NCBI taxonomy): domain Eukaryota; kingdom Metazoa; phylum Annelida; class Polychaeta; order Sabellida; family Sabellidae; genus Sabellastarte; species Sabellastarte sp. h YS-2021. Next base: position 172,906,945 of record OZ024929.1, on the reverse strand, counting down.
TAAGAAAATGCAAAAAATCAATACCATTCAATCTCCCGTATATACCTGTGGAAGATAACACTGACACATTTGTGAAATATTTTAAAAATATGTTCAACTTTGTTGCAAAAGTGGAGGTACAATGACAAACCTCGTAAAACATTAAACACAATCTCTACATTTTATACAGGGGATGACAGTTACCGTATGATAATTGATATGGTCAAAGTTAATGCAGAAACTTGAAATTATGAAGGCGGATCCTGTGTTACTCATTAAACCCACCAGGCACTTCACTACTTGATCACAAAAAAAAAAAAAAAAAAAAACATTTCATGAAAGACTGAAGCATATCAAGTATTCAAGATGCATTTTATTCACACTGGGTTTCAATTTAGATTTTTTAAAACTCGTCAAACACTTAAAATCAAGTTACCATTCACCACTATAGTCATACGGTGTATACGTTTTCGGCAGTGACTTCAAACTACTTTCACATACAAGTACTACAGGCCAGTATCCCTGTGTACTTGCTTTGTGTAACTTCACACATAATGAAGTCACGATATTTAAGTAAACTGAAATACGACATTTTAGTTTTTTTTTTAAACTATTTAGTATGAATGTAATTGCTATGCTTTGAACACTGAGAATATTGTTTGTCCATATAAAAGTATGAAAGAATAACGTGTCACACTATTTCATACACAGCGATTTCCAAATAGTTGTACAATCTAATTCTAAAGCTGTACACAAGTACACATACACACCTGACTATACTGTACACACACTCTACTGCTGAATATAATACTTCAATTATAATAATAAAGGACTGATCAAGTCTTTTACAAAGTACTCATACCAAGCAGTCAACTCAGTGTTCCAATATTCTATACTCCTTTGACACTACACTCGTAGTATTTCATGTACTTTGTTACAAAAATATAGTTTTTATCACAAGAATGAAGCACTCTCTTTGATCAGCTGACCTGGATGCTAATTGTTTGTGGTCATGTCTTCTACTAGTGACATCTAGCCAATTGAACACACAGCTGGAGGATTCTGCAGGAAAACTGCCTCCATCACACTTCACTGAAATACAATAATATAAAACATTCATTACATTAATGCAAAAATGTGTCAAGATTTCCTGATGCATTACTGTAAACAAAAAGTTTCTTCAGGTTATCTACTCAGGTAAAATAAAATTCATGAATACTGAAACTGTATAATTCTTTAGGAGCGCAGAAGAAACTGAATATCATGGTTGGTGTATCTGGTCAATACAAAAACTCTGCAGCTTAATGTTTCATGTAAATTCAGTAACTTGACCAGAATTTAACAAGAAAATATTACAAAGAATATTTGGGATAATTTGGATTCAAACATGACTCGGCAGTGTCCGGTATTGTGATTGGCTAATCAAGAAACTTTTACATTGTTAAAATCCACATAACCTCACTGATTTGCATTATTGCTTATTCTAACATGACATGACTAAGTTGGTTAATCTGACTGACTCATAAGGAAATATGGCTGTCCTGCCAATAACCCCCTACAAAGTAAAATCATTATGGCTGAAAAAGTGTGAATACTATTTAAAAATATATCATGCTAGAATAGAAACAACCAATTCCAATCTTGGGGTTGTAACAGATTTTTAAAACTCACACTCATAAAAATCACTCAGGCTTCGTCTTTGTGATCCTAATATCGCTATTCCTTGTAAAATCTCTTATAATCCCTCGCTTACCATCGGTTACTTTATTTTACACTCTTGATGATCAAGATGATTCATAGCCCTACCAAACTTCTTTAAAATATATTGTTTATACGATAATAATACATTTTTGTATTTTAAACACAATGAAACAAGACCATCTATCTGTAGACCTTATCTCCATAAATTCAAGATTAAAATCCGTTAAGACTGTTTCCACCTGCATTAAGACTTAATGTCTTCATACTTACGAGGCCTCGATGGTTGAATTGAGTAGCAGCTGTTTCTTCATGTTGAGCAATTCTCGGTGGCTCATCTTCTTTGCTGACTTGCTGAGTTCTGCTGATGCCACCCCTTCCCTCACTTCCCTTATGCTGATCTGTGATATGTCTGGCATGGATTTGGAGAAAGACGCGTGGTTTGAGACCAAGTCCCCATGACTACTGCTACCGTTACTACTGCCATTGCTCTCGTCACTCGTCGCTCCATCTAACTGATGTTCAGCTGTGAGTGTAGCCGAGCTTTCATTGGTCGAGGAATCCGAGTGGTTACTGGCTTCTTGCATTAGTGTCAGTGTGTAACCACCCACTTCAGAACCCGGGGGCATGGACAGGTTATCCATTAGAGCAGAGTCATGGCCTTCATCCACATCTTCACCTTCTTCATACTCCTCGCAGATCTCACTCTCTGGACTCAAGTGCAAAGATCCCGTGGAGCTGACCCCGCTGGAACTCGGCATACTTCTGATCGAGTCCGAACTGAAGGCTTTCTTGTTCAAGTGGTGTTTGTTGTCTAGCTGATTACTCATGTCTGTGGCAGCTTGGCTGCCGAGGTTCCAGGACAGCCTCTTGTGAATGGAGGAGTCTTTACAGTCTTTGCGTAGATCCTGTATGGCGTCGGCTGTGTGATAGCGCTTTTCATTGCGCGTACGTCGCTGGTTCAGCTTGCCCTTGTGTTCGTAGTCCTCTGTTGAAGCAGAGGTAGGTTTCTGTGGAAGCTCTCGACGCTGCTGTTGTTGTTTGCTGGGTCTGTGGGAAGGCCTGACTAATTGGCCTCCTTCCCCACTCGACTGAGAATCTGTTCGGCTAGCTGAGGGCCGGGATTTAACACCCCCGGGTGACTTGGAGGTGAAATAGACATCGGGTTGGGTGGAACTCCTGTTGACAGAAGAGGAATAGTCAGTAATACTTTGCCTAGGTAAAGATAACGGGATGCGTGAGGGTTCACTGTCCGATCTACTTACAGACTCCCGCAGGTTATGCTTGAACACTTGATTTTCATCTAAACTTGAAGAGATGCGTAGTTTGCGCGAGTCTTGGTTAGTGGAGTCGAATCGTATGGCTCCATGAGAGTTTGACCTTGCTACCCCACTGTCTGTGTTTGGCAAGAATGTATCGAGGGAACCGTCAGTTTGTTCAATGGACTCTCCAGACGGGTGTCTTGGGTTCAACACTGCCAGATCATCCTCATAATTCTCCTCATAGAACATTTCCCAGTACATGCGGTTAGATGACTCCAGGGCTTCCTTCCTCAGTCTCTTGTACTTGTCCTGTAAAAATTAAGTTTGTAAATTATTTCTTTAAGTTTAATACGACATTCATTAAACTGCACAGTGATCATCATGTGGGATAGTTTTATGCATGCATTAAAGCAGTAAATAATAGTTGGCCAGGGCCAAAATTCAGGAAAATGTACAGTAACTTGCAAGTACTCAGTACTCGGTGTGAGTATATAATTCCCATTACATCCCATTTAGTTTAAATATTAGAATACTAACAGTAACTTACTGAATATTAAGTCTGAGAAATTCAGTTATTAAAAAATACACAGGCATTTAAATTTGCCACGTTGTAAATACTCTGTTTTTTATTGACAAGAGCGACTCTTTACTTGACAAAATGTAGAGAGAAAACAACTAGAATAAATTCATCTGTTGAAGCATACGTTGTAACAGCTTTTTAATAAATTATTACTATATCATTAAAACCATATTAAACCAAAGCATGTTAGAATAAATTTTATTTCATTATCATACACATAAACTTGAAAAATTTAATAGTAATTTAAATTTTTATTAGAAATACTTACCATTTCCTAACAGTAGCTGTTTGTTGGAGCCATCCAACCCAATGGCCAACGCAGAGATGCGATTTTAAGGTTATGTAACAACCTTAACCAAGCCATTGGGTTACAGTAGTCCGTCCTCCCGCCAATTAGGTCACATGACCACATTGTTTACTTCATTATTTTTGTTGTAAGTAAAAGAATGACTTGCGGGGAGGCGGGAGGGAAATTTGAGTGTTAGGAAATGGTAAGTATTTCTAATAAAAATTTAAATTACTATTAAATTTTTCAATTTTATAGCGAAATACCCTTACCATTTCCTAACAGTAGCTGAATTCAGCCTTGTAGGATGGAGGGAATTCTTTTTTAAGAAAAACCACTACCTAACCTACAACTAAAGTTAATCATGAGAACTTCATAATGGAATTACATGCATTAATGAACATATAACTTCCAAACATTCACAACATACAACTTCCAAAAAATGGCAGTATGTAGTTGTAGTTCTCACAACTGCTGACAATGTTGGTGTTGCAAAAAGATGTCATAAATAGATAGCCCATCTACATTGTAACATCCGACCCCAAAACAAGGTCAAACCAACCTGTAAGTATCATCAGCATAATGCCAAATCCTTCCCAAGTCGGATTTAGGCAACATTGATATCTAACTACAAACATCCAGCATTGCAGACATACCAGCCACAAACTGCAAATGTACCAATATAAGTATGAAACACATACTTATAAAGTAAGAAAACTGTAACTGCAACTGTAGGACCCAATTTCAAATCTGACCCTATGACAACAGAGGTTTTTCAGACAGAAATTGGTATACATACAATGCAATTTCCAATAACATGTATCAAGAAACCCATGTAAGGAAATCACATATAAAAACTAAAGATGCAATCAAAACATACATCAATAGCTTCTGTAACTCAATCTTGACTCAATCAAGATGAAAAAGGCGCCAAAAGATAAGTCTTATTAAGAAACTTTCTTAATGGCAGAAAAAACAAAAGATTTTGTTCTATCCCAAACCTTTTGATTACCAACCCCAAAGAGGACAGACAGACCCACATTGAGTCAAACTGTTGTCCAAAGAGGCTAAGAGCTGGCATGACCACAGGCTTAATTGCAGTAGGCCCATCCAAAGCAAACTGGATCTGGCAATTGATGGGGCCAGAGTTACTTGTGACTAATTCTCCTTATAACTAAAGGAAGAATATGTCCAAGTATTAATGTCACTCCTTTACCATGACTCTGCAATCCACAGAGACAAAGACCACTGGCTCAGTTGCAGTAATTGCAGTAGGCCCATCTGAATCCAACTGTTCATGGCCAAAAAGGCAGTCAATGGGCCAAAGTTACTTGTGACCCATTCTCCCTATAACTAAGGGAAGGGTCCAAACATGAATGTCACTACTTTACCTGAAGCCAAGACCAAAGACTGTCTTGAAAGGTAATAACTTCAAGAAAGCCTTCCCCACAAGATCAAAGGTTGTCTGATAAGAGCATGTAGGACCAATGACAAAATCCAAACATTGGTTTGTCTCTTACTAAAAGTTGTTAATGTCTTATTTATCTCAACTTTTAGATACTTCTTGACCCTTTTGGTCCAAAACCATCCGCAATTGCTGTTCTATAGCCCACAATAATGGATGGTGTTAGGATGTTTCCTTGAACTAGTATTTCAGGATATTTGCTCCATGTGGAATGGTACCTGGCTCTCTTCACACCACTTCCCAAAAAAGAACAATTGATTCTCAGATTCTCCTTGAGGAGTGCTCCTTCACTGTTTCACCACTTCCTCTGGGAATCTTCCATAATATTATGCCTGACTTCCAGATGATACCCAATCATGACGATTCTGCACCTGTAGGTGGTCATCTGTTGAATCACCTGAGGGATGAGGGCCACTGGACATAACTGACCAGACCCTCTCCAGAGCTGTTCAATGCATCTGTTTCCCAAGACTGACTGCCTGGGACATGAGACATATACATGTTACAACACCTGCAGGACCAAGACCCTGGGCAAAAACACATGTCTGTCCAGACCTTCACAAGAGATGTTGAAGCACCTGTTTTCAGAGCCTGACAGCAGAGCTACATAGGAAGCTTGTGATTCATCTTGTTGCAAACACATCAACCACTGATTGATGGGAGCCATGTCTAAGATGATTGAAAAACTTGACGATTCATAGCCCCTTTGGTCTGAAATAGCTTATCTTCCTAGACCAGGAATCTGCCAGAACATGTAGATTCCCTGGGATGTACTTCCCTGAATCTGAATCATTCTGGCATTGGACTGAACCATGATTCTACAGATCAAGGTACATATTCCCTGATTGGAAGCCTCCCTGGCTGTTCACATAGGCAACCACTAAAGAATTGTCTGTGAAAATCAACTGATTTTAACTCAGAAGCTGATTTCTGAATCATTTTAAGGTAACAACATAACTTCCAGCTGTATAATGTTATGTTATGAGGAGTCTTGACTCTTCCTGATTCCACAGACCAATGGCTGTGGATGCTTCAAGAGAGCACCCCCTCCCTTTAGGGAAGCTTCTGTGAAAGGAGAGAGACTGAGCTCCTTCCGGAGGAGTGGTGAGTTCTCCTTCCAAATTGAATGAATGGTCGACCACTGAAGGTGACCCCTCTGAACCAGATAAACAAGAAGTGAGATAATCAGAAACTAAGGATATCTGCAGTGTTTCCAGATACCATTGGAGTGACTTCATGTGCAGACCTCCCAATGGTGTAGTCTTCTCCATTGAAGCCATGCTTTCAAAGTGACATGAGCTTCCCTGGAAATGAGTGAGAAGCTTTCAACATAATAACTGTCTTCCCAAGAAGACAATCGATTTCCTTTGAGTTGAGAAGACTAGCCCTACCCTGAGGTCGAATTGTAACCAAAAATTTGATTACTGGAGTTGGAAATAAATCTGACTTTTAGAAATTTGTGATCCAACCCAGGCTTTCGACAAGATGCCCCAACCAGTAGGTGTTTTCTTGGCATTGCTGTCCTGCCTTCTGCACGAGCCATCAGCTTCACCTCTTTTGCTACCTTCGTGAACTGGAGAGGAACTGTAGCCATATTGCAGGGTAAGGCAGTGAACTGGTAGAATCTGTAGCCTCCACTGAGGCGAAGATACTTGTTAGCTGAGTCTACCGGTGACGAGTGTGTACCCATAAGAGTCGAGTGACATTATCTACTCTCGTTACATAGACGAATTCCAAATATTAAACAATTCATATAGAGTAAGGTATATGCAAAACTTGTTTACCTGACCTTAAGTATACAGTCATTTCTTCTTCACTAACCCCAAGAAATAGACTGTAACTGTAAACTTCCAGCGATGTGACTGGTGATATCGCCCTTTTGTCGATCAATTCACAAACAGCTTTTATCAAAATTGCTGTTTCTCCCGTTTTTTTGTTGTTTTTTTTTTTTAACTTCTGCCAACCTCACTTCTAAAAAGTCTGGCTGAATATTCTTCTTTCCCAGGACTTGTATAGTACCAAACTGGAGAAAGGTTCCTTGAAACCACAGGAAGCCAGCTATCATCCCTGCTTCCATAGGCCTGTATAAGTAAGATCCACTCCCCTTTTAACTAGCTGAGGAGTAGGAGGCACTTGTAACTCTAATCCATGGTTTATTAGACCAGAACTAGAAGCATGCTCACTTCTAGAGTTACTAATCCTTGTTAATTACTTCCATGAAAACACTAGATGAAAATCCTCTGAACATCTAATATGCCCAGCAAGAGAACATCATTAGGAGTGAAAAATGCATTGTAGGTTTGCTAAAGACATTCTAATTTACATCTCTCCTGTTGAGTCACATGTTCTTAGACATGGGCAAACTGCAACAAGAAGATTTGGACCCCAACTGGTTGACTGGACTAGAAATGCAAACATCATTGCACCCAGTCCAAAGCATATTGAAGTCTATAACATATCATACTAATCATAGTGATCCCTAGGATCCTCTAAATATGACCTGAACTGAAGGAGTGAGAATATACACGCTTCTTCTCTCTTACAGTCCCCTACCAGGGACCTTGTTTGCAAAGTGTCTGAAAGGTCATGTTCCTCCTGCAGACCTGCTGTAACTAAGGAGCTGTCCAGGAAAGTAATGTATGTAAGGAAGTCCAAGCAAAACTTCTTCCTGTATAGCTGCTCTTTAAAAACATCAGAGGCTTCAAACTCCTTGAAACCCAACATAAAAGCCACATTTCAATGCTGGCTGTTCACCCAAGGAATGTAAATGTGACCAAATAAGGGATCATTCACAGAAACTGTGCCTGTTAAATCAATCCCTAGGCACTCAATAACAGTCAAGCAAAAGTAAAATAAGGAATAGATTCCTTGTAATGAGATGAATCATAATCACCATCTCCTGGCAACCTGAATTCTAAACCTTTTGTGAGGTATAGAAACCTGATTGTACTAAAATCTTGTGCAAAACCATTGAATCAAAAGCCTCTCCTTGTAGATATGAATGACACTCCCGGACATCTGACAACCCGAATTCTGACCTTCTGAGAGGTATAGAATACTCGATTGTACATGGATGACTTCACACAAGTATTTCCTCTGGTGAATGTTTTGACTGGACCTCGACGGAAGTGTTTTCCGAAGAAGTAGTAATCCCTGCATTCAAAACTCCTCCACGATGCCGTGTCCATGGCAACGTAAATGGCTGCCCCCAAGGGAGATTCCTTCTACTGACTCGTCGACAATCAATTCGACTGGGATATATATTGTGATCAAAAAATTGGTTTCAACGCCTGGCTATTAGAACCCGACGTGAACAGCAATAACGGCCACTCGAAATTGTCATTTTCATCCAAGATGGCGTCTTCCAGATCGCTTCTGTTAATTGAAGAGTACATTCTTTCTAAACATGTATGCTGCAAAATTATAGCTTCCAACGTCCAGCAAACTGAACCGAACGACTGGCAAGCTATATAAAGATATTATTGTCACATAATGACCTTCTTTATGTTGATCTATTTCCTCGAGGTTGAAGACGATGAAACCTCGAAGTCGCCATCCAAAAGTCCTTTATTTGCATAATATAATGCATACCTTCGAAGATTTAACAAAGGTATAAGTTCTGTATGATATACATGTAAAAAATAAGTGAGATTGACTGTAAAATCTCAAGAAATAAATAAAACCTTGACAAAACTTCTCCTAATTTCCAAAGACGTCCTTACTGATGATGGCCAACAAAAATAATGAAGTAAACAATGTGGTCATGTGACCTAATTGGCGGGAGGACGGACTACTGTAACCCAATGGCTTGGTTAAGGTTGTTACATAACCTTAAAATCGCATCTCTGCGTTGGCCATTGGGTTGGATGGCTCCAACAAATAGCTACTGTTAGGAAATGGTAAGGGTATTTCGCTATAAAAAGGTTTTTTTACACACAAGATCAATTAAAAGCATCAATAAAAATATCACTGTGATATCTCACTCCAATGTAGCTACAGAATAGAAAAACTGACATGAGAAGACCCACAAGCCCAATTGGCAGACTTTACCTGGGCTGTGCGTACGTGTCCCACCCATATCTTGGCTGCATCCCCGTGGAATGTATACACCCCTGTGGCCACATGGTACTCATTTAGATACACCAGCATGAAACTGGAGCCGTCCCTCAACAACTGCACCACACACTTATCCAGCCTCATGGGAGGCTTGGTCACCTTCACTTTGTCACCTTTCTTATTGGCTTTTGTGATCAATAACATGTCCGTAAACAGGAAGCAGTACACGTCTAGTCGGGAGTTTGCATCGCGAAACTTGAGACCGCCTTCCAGCAACAGGTGACGCCGTTCGTGAGGACCACAGCCAGGTAACGGGCAAGTAAGGTCAAGTTTGCAAAAGTCCCCGGCCAGCTGTAAAATTCAAGGAAATGGTTGTAAAGCCAATATGTTGGAGCAGAACAGATATGTGCACACATGTAACAAACGGGCCACAACCAGGTACAAGTGGTAAGGGAGGTCAAGTATGAAGAAGTGTCCCCTGACCGACAGCGACATACATTGATCCCTTTTTGAACAGAGTCCTGAGTCATAGGCAAGGGATATAAACCCTTCAGAAAGCTATAAAATCAAGTGAGGAAATATACACATATATGCTTTGACCTGCAAATTTCAACTAATGCATATTCAAAGAAATTTCTGCTTAACATGAGTCAAAACATATGCATACACACAAGACAAAAGGTAGGGAGACTTTTTAATATTGACTTTGAAATCTGAGGACTATTTCAAAAATATTAGGTGGTAATCTTTACTGGCAGCAGATATAAGAAGCAGAAATACTTTGTGCAAAGAGTAATTTTCTCTGACTGCGACCTTGGAATGGAATATTTATTGTAAATAAACAAAATGACATGACTTTATAAAGGGATAATTCTATTACTACAAGTTAGTACTACTGTAACTCCTCTTTTAAACTTGTAACACATTTTACTGAAGACATCCTTAGAGTCTTTTCTGCATCCAACCCAGTTCTCCAATTACCGAGTTATGGAATTTTTACGATGAAACAAATTTTCATCCATGTGACAACTGCTGACGTCAGTCCCCTATAAAACATGTCACTTATAACATCAAGGAGTACTAACGTGTCACAGGTTGGCTTTTAAATTAACTTTCTATGGAACACCTCTTTACTCTGTACTTTTTCTTTAAACTAGAGTTCTCTTCTGCTAAACCAATTATGGAGATGGCCTGACTATGAAAAGACTAGAGACACTGCAGGGGGAGCGAGTCTGTGTAACTGGAGCTTATTCCATGCAAGATGTGGCTGGCCAGGGTCAGGTCCAGGGTTGGGCTCTAGCAACAAGTACAATAAGATTTATTCTGTATGATTTACAAGACAAACTTCCAACGACCGGGTACAAAAGTGAAAGGGTTTTACGGTTCCCTTCAACAACCCTGACACATTGTTATGAGCTCGGATTGAATGCCCAAAAACTTTCAATTAGTTTTTCTCTTTATTGCTTACTTTTGAGATTTAATCTGTATTATTATTTTTTTTTTAAAAACTTACAATTAAACTAAATTTCAAATATTTTCTCCTAATTTAGTGACAAGTAACATTTTGCCATTTTTCATTTTTTTTTCATCTTAAATTGGTCATAAATGATTTTAAAAAATTTAGGCTGTATAATTAAAAAATATGACCGACTTTTCATAGTATCAACGATTTACAAAACAGATCACTCTGTGCGCACTGTTAACTGTGAAGTTTTTCCTTTCCTTGAGCATATTTCCCCTCCCAACTTCACCTAGTCAGATGTAACTGTGTCCTTATTAGCAGTCTCTGTGAGACATTTAAGCCAAAGTCCTCTCTTTAAACCATGACACTTAACCCAGCCTGTGTACCTCTAGCCAGTACTGGTACAGCATCATTACAATACAAGAAACTGATCACAAATAAGCCTAACATTTTCAACATTTGTCTTTACATACAGACACCAGACATCCACTTCTACAGACAGCAGATCTCTACTTATCCAAAACTTCCAGATAACAGAAGTATCAATGAAAAGCCGACAGTTACTTGCAAGAGTATGGCTTGAAGGAGGTTAACTATGAGATCAATAATATATACATAAATTAGGTGTAACTCAAAATCTCCAATTTCAACAGGATTTTTCAATCTAATAATTGGATGATTTCCACTTAAATGTGAAAAAATAAACAGCAATTTCTGGTCTAAGGGCTTCAGAATTTCTTCCACTTATTGCTCCATTTGACATACACTGGTTCTATTTATACAGAGTTTACCGATATCTAGAAGGGCAGGAATAAATTTGTAAATAGTGTTCAATATACCAGATAACAGATAAAGACACCCCAGCCTTGATCCAGGTTACAAGCATCCACTGCTGTAATCCATCTCTCCACAAACTGCCCTAATTATTGAAATCAACCCCATCAACTGCTCTTTGGTGGAAATCCTCAAAAAACCCAAGATTTACTAACCTTTGAAGGAGAAACACAGTTACGTAAGGTGCTATTTGTATATTTTTAAGATTCCCTTTGGAATGATCTTTGTTTGAAGTTGCAAAGGACAAACTCTCTGTCTTTCTCTTGCGTGCAGCTAATACTTAACTCAGACATGTGAGATGAAGAAAACATAGATCAGCATGTAGGGTAAGCTCTTATTCTTAGGTGAGAGATACCTAAATACAAGTTGAGGTTCTTGGGTTAAACTTAGTTATTTTCCGGGATGATGATGGGCTAACTTGGTTCAATGTCCGGGACTTTATCCCATCAAAAGAGGGATGTGGAGACATGGGGGGGGGGAGGCGGTGTTTTTCACATTTCACTCCTCCCAATGATGTTTTGGGAGAGTTTCTAAAAATAGGAAAATTTATGCAAGTCTAAAAATAGTGTGCTTTCATTAAGGAAGTGCGGCTATATTTAGGAGAGGATCTGGGTTAACACAGATAAAACGCAGCGGCTGCTGGTAGACTTAGTTGACAGTATAATAGTTTGGGGAAAATATGACTTCTTTTTTTGACATCTTTTTTGAAAAAAATGTATCATGTCTGGACTTCTGCAGGGTTTTTCTATTTTCAGACAAGAATATGAGAATTGTACTTGTGATTATGTCCATGTGTTGGGCAAATAATGACTGGCAAAATACCAGACCTTTAACAACATCTCTTACAAAGCTTTACTGTGAACCATACTATGTGGCTTTAAGTTCTCAAGTTGGCAGAAGGAAATGACCTACTATTTATAAAGTTCTACTAAATTTAGGGAAAAGAATTTGACAAACTAATTTGACTGGAGAACATTCATACTTCATTTGTTCGTATTCTGTACTACCTAATGTAAGTGATCACCAACAAATTCACACAAATCAATTTCACCTAAATTTTTGGTAGATAAGTACATTTATTGTGTTGTTAAAATGTGAAATTACAAAAAAAACTGGCCAGATTCTGTAAGTCAAGGCAGTGCTTAGGAGTCTCTTTACATACTGCTGTTACAAAACACTTGTTCTAAGGTAGTTTAAAATTTTAGCACTGATTACTAAACTTAAATTACAATGTAAAAGTTAAAAAAAAACATCACTGTCTGAAACAATCCTATAAACCAAGAATACATTCAAATCTGTGTAAAACTAGAGCGAATTCTAATCTTTCTGAATTTCCCCTTGTTGGGGGAGTTGTCAAGAAGGTTAAAAATAAATTAATTTGTAGTTGAGTTTTAGTAAGCTCCCCACCTTCTGTACTTCCTCTATGTTTGGGGTGTCTATGATGTCGTACACCTCGATACGGTCTATGATCATTTTGAGCCTCTCATGTTCCTCTCTCTGATGCATCACCTGATTCACTTGTGACACGAATTTGTGCACCTTCTCAATCTGACACAAAAACATGTACACATTACAATATACACAGACTTCAGAAAATCACACGGCTATTGTAACCTCTGTGTTATGGGGAATACTATAATGTGACATAAGTTGGCTTTGTTTATTCTGTGATTAGTCATGTCAGACTATGAGACTAAAACTGTACTGACAACTGTTATTTAGTCAGCCTGTGTAAGGAGTTTAACCAGGTGGTCATTTTATGCATGTAAAATATTTCACGAATTTGAAAATAATAAGATTATCACAATTTAAAAACCAATTAGTGATTCTATGTGGATGAGGCTTGTCAAAATAAATGCTTATGAAAGTTTCAATCAACCGATGATACTTAGAAAAGACTGTAAACTTTAAGTAGAACTAGACCTAGCGCATCGGAAAACCGATGCAAATTGTATCCACCGTAAAGACAATGCACCAAAACTTCTAGGACCAATAATAAGCAAGTTATAAGCACTTTTAAGTTTGGCTGTCCTCATTTGACCTTCAAGGAGGGGCCAAAGGTCAAATCCGACCACGCCAGAAGATTCCCAGCCCATGATTTCCTATATGTTGGTTTAGCATCCCAAACATCTAGGACCAATAATAAGCGAGTTATAAGCACTTTTAAGTTTGGCTGTCGTCATTTGACCTTGAAGGAGGGGCCCAAGGTCAAATACGACCACACCAGAAGATTCCCAGCCCATGATTTCCTATATGCTGGTTTACCATGCCAAACCTCTAGGACCAATAATAAGCGAGTTATGGGCACTTTTAAGTTTGGCTGTCCTCGTTTGACCTTGAAGGAGGGGCCCAAGGTCAAATCCAACCACGCCAGAAGATTCCCAGTCCATGATTTCCTATATGTTGGTTTACCATCCCAAACCTCTAAGTCCAATAATAAGCAAGTTATAAGCACTTTTAAGTTTGGCTGTCCTCACTTGACCATGAAGGAAGGGCCCAAGGTCAAATCCGACCATGCCAGAAGATTCCCCGCCCATGATTTCCTGTATGTTGGTTTACCATCCCAAACCACTGGGATCAATAATAAGCGAGTTATAAGCACTTTTAAGTTTGGCTATCCTCGTTTGACCTCGAAGGAGGGGCCCAAGGTCAAATCCGACCACACCAGAAGATTCCCAGCCCATGATTTCCTATAGGTTGGTTTACCCTCCCAAACCTCTAGAACCAATAATAAGCGAGTTATAAGCACTTTTAAGTTTGGCTGTCTTCATTTGACCTTGAAGAAGGGGCCCAAGGTCAAATCCGACCACACCAGAAGATTCCCAGCGCATGATTTCCTATATGTTGGTTTACCATCCCAAATCTCTAGGACCAATAATAAGTGAGTTATAAGCACTTTTAAGTTTGGCTGTCGTCATTTGACCTTGAACGAGGGGCCCAAGGTCAAATCCGACCACACCAGAAGATTCCCAGCCCATGATTTCCTATATGCTGGTTTACCATCCCAAACCTCTAGGACCAATAATAAGCAAGTTATAAGCACTTTTAAGTTTGGCTGTCCTCACTTGACCTTGAAGGAGGGGCCCAAGGTCAAATCCGACCATGCCAGAAGATTCCCTGCCCATGATTTCCTGTATGTTGGTTTACCATCCCAAACCACTGGGATCAATAATAAGCGAGTTATAAGCACTTTTAAGTTTGGCTATCCTCGTTTGACCTCGAAGGAGGGGCCCAAGGTCAAATCCAACCACGCCAGAAGATTCCCAGCCCATGAATTCCTATAGGTTGGTTTACCATCCCAAACCTCTAGAACCAATAATAAGCGAGTTATAAGCACTTTTAAGTTTGGCTATCCTCGTTTGACCTCGAAGGAGGGGCCCAAGGTCAAATCCAACCACGCCAGAAGATTCCCAGCCCATGAATTCCTATAGGTTGGTTTACCATCCCAAACCTCTAGAACCAATAATAAGCGAGTTATAAGCACTTTTAAGTTTGGCTGTCCTCATTTGACCTTAAAGGAGGGGCCCAAGGTCAAATCCGACCACACCAGAAGATTCCCAGCCCATGATTTCCTATATGTTGGTTTACCATCCCAAACCTCTAGGATCGATAATAAGCGAGCTATAAGCACTTTTAAGTTTGGCTGTCCTCGTTTGACCTTGAAGGAGGGGTCCAAGGTCAAATCTGACCACGCCAGAAGATTCGCAGCACATGATTTCCTATATGTTGGTTTACCATCCCAAACCTCTAGGATCGATAATAAGCGAGTTATAAGCACTTTTAAGTTTGGCTGGCCTCGTTTGACCTTGAAGGAGGGGTCCAAGGTAAAATCTGACCACATCAGAAGATTCGCAGCACATGATTTCCTATGGGTTGCCTTCACATTGCAAACCTCTAGGACCAATAATAAGCGAGTTATAAGCACTTTTAAGTTTGGCTGGCCTCGTTTGACCTTGAAGGAGGGGTCCAAGGTAAAATCTGACCACATCAGAAGATTCGCAGCACATGATTTCCTATGGGTTGCCTTCACATTGCAAACCTCTAGGACCAATAATAAGGGAGATACAGGCACTTTTAAAGTCCTCTATGTGGGTAACTTCGGCACTCCGTGGATGACCTTGAGTTAGGAGCTTCAAGGTCAAATGTGTGCAAGGTTGTAGAGGACATGTATATGTGTCATACATATCACCTATGAAGAGATTCAACCTTCTACCTATGAGGAACAGCCAGTAGAAAAATGTACATTATTTTCAAAGAAATGCCCGTGGCGGCCATCTTGTTTTTCAGAATGAGGCTATTTTCCTTCCCAGAGAAGCTTACCCCCCAATGAAGATATCCTGCAAATTTGGTGAACCTAGCTGCTGTTGTTTTCCTCTTAGAGCGTTATCGCCGAAAATCTCTCTACGAGCGGCGGCGGCGGCGTAGCAAACGCCAAACCAAAGTATCCACCGGATGCTTCCGGTGGATACAATAAACCAGAACAATGACAGCAACAACTATTCCGCTAACCACTAATCCTTAACAGTCCATTGGAGCATTCTACATCTCTATTGATTCTTCATACATATCAGAATATATATCAGATGGTTATCATTGCCTAGATGTGATAATAGTCTACCTGAGGACTGTAGTTTTGCACTCTTTCTCCCACCATAAAATCACCAACAGTTTACATCAACACATCAATTGCCACACATGTAATTACCATATTGAGTGCATTTCTGTAGTTCTTCCTTCACTCACCATGAGTTTGAGCTCCTTTCTGTGCTCTTCCTTCTCAGTTCTGGCAAGTATGGCAATAAGCAGGAGGTGGTACTTGGTCAGTCTCTGCATGGGGATGATCACCAGGTCCTGGAGCTTCAAGCGATTACACTGTTTCTGTGCTTCCGCCCACTGAAAACCAGAACACATGGTTAGATAAAAGACTAATTGTACAACTGGACAGAACACTGGTAAATAAGGACATATGGACACATCTGTACACACAGTACGATCACATCCAGCAGCTTCAGGGTGACTATACTATTCCTGTGTCTTCATCAACTGACAGCAGAACGTATTTCAAAATACAGAACGCTACAAGATATACAATACATGGAAAATGTGATTTGTAAAGGCAAACACCATAACTAACTAATGTCAATCAAACCACTGCAAAAATATGGGACACAATAGATAGAATGCTTGTGATTTCTGCTTGCTAAAACCAAACCACCAAATAGGGGTTTTCTCTTTCACAGTGCCTGTTGTCTCCAGCATTAAGTCACAGAACACAGTCTCTTGTTTCAGAATCATCTTCCTAATCTCTTCAGACAAGCCCATCTCCTTTCCCAGTCACCCCCCTGCTCAGATGCTACTGTGCTTTTGGCCTGAAGATTTCCATTCCTGGATATTATTGGTGTTTTAAGCGTACATTTCAGATGAGTTTGGTACTTGGTGAATGCTTCCATTATGATATTATCAGCTGGACTAGAAAGACAACTGCTATGCTGTAGCATCACCAGTTGAGATTTGTAAAGGTAATAATACTGTGGTTCAATAGTTGTGTCCTTCACGCAGGACACATTTGGTAAGACAAATCAGATGATTGATTATGGAGAATTTCATGTCGATATAATTGAAACTGGTTTAATCCTGGATATATCAGCTGAGAGCTGGGATTATTGGTGAAGGTTAATGAGATCTCTATCCAGTCACATGGTGTTTTTCATCAAATCATCGGTCTATTTTTAGCAACCAACTTACGTATGCTGTCACATTTCCACAACAACTAGAGGATCGCTCGCAAAAAAAAAAGATAATGTTTTTGCATAGCAAAAACAAAGCGTCCCGAAAAGGATATAAAGGTGAGTGCTAAAGTATTAAGAAAATGCTTCGTTTCTAGCCTTATACTGTTGTGGCAACCAAAGTCAGCGCAGTCTGCTCTATCTAGCACGGTTTTCAAGATATAAGCATTTTTGTGTTTTGCAAAAAATAAAAAAATTAAAAATGTCCGCTATATTTGGCGAGACAAAAATATTTTGAAAATTGGCATGGCTACTCTGCAGAGATACCCAGCAGGTCTAAAATTTTGTTGAGTTCGATCCATATAGCACGGTTCTCGAGATATAAGCATTTTTGTGTTTTGCAAAAACTTTGAAAATTCAAAATGGCCACCAATTTTGGGGAGACAAAAATTTTTATCAAAACCACTGCCGCGGTATGTATCTCCCGCCGACCATTAAAGCAAAAGAAATAGCTTTTCAGAGATATTCACAATTTTTCATTTTCGTGTGTGAAAGCTCTGCCAAAAGTAGGTGAATGAGTTATTTGAGAAAAATTGGCTATCTGCAATACTATTAAGAGATAATTCACATTTACTCATTTTGAGGTGAATAATTAGCTATGGGTCTGAAACTTCACCAAGTGAAAGCTCTCCCAAAAGTAGGTGAATGAGTTATTTGAGAAAAATTGGGTATCTGCAATACTTTTAGAGATAATTCGCATTTACTTATTTTGAGTAGGTGAGTAATTAGCTATGGGTCTGAAACTTCACCAAGTGAAAGCTCTCCCAAAAGTAGGTGAATGAGTTATTTGAGAAAAATTGGCTATCTGCAATACTTTTAGAGATAATTCGCATTTACTCATTTTCAGTAGGTGAGTAATTAGCTATGGGTCTGAAACTTCACCAAGTGAAAGCTCTCCCAAAAGTAGGTAAATGATTAATTTGAGAAAAATTGGCTATCTGCAATACTTTTAGAGATAATTCGCATTTACTCATTTTGAGCAGGTGAGTAATTAGCTATGGGTCTGAAACTTCACCAAGTGAAAGCTCTCCCAAAAGTAGGTGAATGAGTTATTTGAGAAAAATTGGCTATCTGCAATACTTTTAGAGATAATTCGCATTTACTCATTTTCAGTAGGTGAGTAATTAGCTATGGGTCTGAAACTTCAACAAGTGAAAGCTCTCCCAAAAATAGGTGAATGAGTTATTTGAGAAAAATTGGCTATCTGCAATACTTTTAGAGATAATTCGCATTTACTCATTTTGAGTAGGTGAGTAATTAGCTATGGGTCTGAAACTTCACAGAGTGAAAGCTCTCCCAAAAGTAGGTGAATGAGTTATTTGAGAAAAATTGGCTATCTGCAATACTTTTAGAGATAATTCGCATTTACTCATTTTGAGTAGGTGAGTAATTAGCTATGGGTCTGAAACTTCACCAAGTGAAAGCTCTCCCAAAAGTAGGTGAATGATTAATTTGAGAAAAATTGGCTATCTGCAATACTTTTAGAGATAATTCGCATTTACTCATTTTGAGTAGGTGAGTAATTAGCTATGGGTCTGAAACTTCACCAAGTGAAAGCTCTCACAAAAGTAGGTGAATGAGTTATTTGAGAAAAATTGGCTATCTGCAATACTTTTAGAGATAATTCGCATTTACTCATTTTGAGTAGGTGAGTAATTAGCTATGGGTCTGAAACTTCACAGAGTGAAAGCTCTCCCAAAAGTAGGTGAATGAGTTATTTGAGAAAAATTGGCTATCTGCAATACTTTTAGAGATAATTCGCATTTACTCATTTTGAGTAGGTGAGTAATTAGCTATGGGTCTGAAACTTCACCAAGTGAAAGCTCTCCCAAAAGTAGGTGAATGATTAATTTGAGAAAAATTGGCTATCTGCAATACTTTTAGAGATAATTCGCATTTACTCATTTTGAGTAGGTGAGTAATTAGCTATGGGTCTGAAACTTCACCAAGTGAAAGCTCTCCCAAAAGTAGGTGAATGAGTTATTTGAGAAAAATTGGCTATCTGCAATACTTTTAGAGATAATTCGCATTTACTCATTTTCAGTAGGTGAGTAATTAGCTATGGGTCTGAAACTTCACCAAGTGAAAGCTCTCCCAAAAGTAGGTGAATGATTAATTTGACAAAAATTGGCTATCTGCAATACTTTTAGAGATAATTCGCATTTACTCATTTTGAGTAGGTGAGTAATTAGCTATGGGTCTGAAACTTCACAGAGTGAAAGCTCTCCCAAAAGTACATGAATGAGTTATTTGAGAAAAATTGGCTATCTGCAATACTTTTAGAGATAATTCGCATTTACTCATTTTCAGTAGGTGAGTAATTAGCTATGGGTCTGAAACTTCACCAAGTGAAAGCTCTGCCAAAAGTAGGTGAATGAGTTATTTGAGAAAAATTGGCTATCTGCAATACTTTTAGAGATAATTCGCATTTACTCATTTTGAGTAGGTGAGTAATTAGCTATGGGTCTGAAACTTCACCAAGTGAAAGCTCTTTGGGATAGCTGCTCTGCAGAGATACCCTGAAGATAAAAAATTTCGTGGAAATCGCTCTATGTAGCATGGTTTTCGAAATATTAGCATTTTTGTGTTTTGCAATTTTTGCGCAAAAATTCGAAAATTCAAAATGGCCGCCATTTTTGGCGAGACAAAATTTTTTTGAAAATTGGCATGGCTACTCTGCAGAGATACCCTGTAGGTCAAAAATTTCGTCGAAATCGCTCTATCTAGCACGGTTTTCGAGATATAAGCATTTTTATGTTTTGCAATTTTTGCGAAAAATTCGAAAATTCAAAATGGCCGCCATTTTTGGCGAGACAAAATTTTTTTCAAAATTGGGATAACTACTCTGCAGAGATACCCTTTGGGTCAAAAATTTCGTCGAAATCGCTCTATCTAGCAGGGTTTTCGAGATATAAGCATTTTTGTGTTTTGCAATTTTTGCGAAAATTTCGAAAATTCAAAATGGCCGCCATTTTTGGCGAGACCAAAATTTTTTGAAAATTGGGAAAAGTACTCCGCAGAGATATCCTGCGGGTCAAAAATTTTGTCGAAATTGCTCTATCTAGCACGGTTTTTGAGATATAAGCATTTTTGTCTTTTGCAATTTTTGCGAAAATTTCGAAAATTCAAAATGGCCGCCATTTTGGGCGAGACAAAAATTTTTTGAAAATTGGGAAAACTACTCCGCAGAGATACCCTGCGGGTCAAAAATTTCGCCGAAATCGCTCTATCTAGCACGGTTTTCGAGATATAAACATTTTTGTGTTTTCCTTATTTGGAAAATTCGTAATGATTAATTAATCATTAATTACTCGGCCATTTCTTGACCAATCAATGCCAAAATCTAATGATTTCCAGATTTTAATAGAATGAATGTATTTGCCAAGTTTCAGGTGAATTGATAAAATTCCTTTCAAGTTATCATCCGGACAAGCTTCCCCACCGAAAAAAGACATTTTTGGTCATGTGACCTCTCTGATTGGTTGAAATGTCACTGCAGCATATTCAAAAAAATTCCCCAAGGCTACTGCCTAAACCTGCCAAATTTGAAAAGAAAAATTGCAGTTAGGATATTTATGGATACAGATCTGTAGAAAAATTGGCTATCTGCAATACTTTTAGAGATAATTCGCATTTACTCATTTTGAGTAGGTGAGTAATTAGCTATGGGTCTGAAACTTCACCAAGTGAAAGCTCTCCCAAAAGTAGGTGAATGATTAATTTGAGAAAAATTGGCTATCTGCAATACTTTTAGAGATAATTCGCATTTACTCATTTTGAGTAGGTGAGTAATTAGCTATGGGTCTGAAACTTCACCAAGTGAAAGCTCTCCCAAAAGTAGGTGAATGAGTTATTTGAGAAAAATTGGCTATCTGCAATACTTTTAGAGATAATTCGCATTTACTCATTTTCAGTAGGTGAGTAATTAGCTATGGGTCTGAAACTTCACCAAGTGAAAGCTCTCCCAAAAGTAGGTGAATGATTAATTTGACAAAAATTGGCTATCTGCAATACTTTTAGAGATAATTCGCATTTACTCATTTTGAGTAGGTGAGTAATTAGCTATGGGTCTGAAACTTCACAGAGTGAAAGCTCTCCCAAAAGTACATGAATGAGTTATTTGAGAAAAATTGGCTATCTGCAATACTTTTAGAGATAATTCGCATTTACTCATTTTCAGTAGGTGAGTAATTAGCTATGGGTCTGAAACTTCACCAAGTGAAAGCTCTGCCAAAAGTAGGTGAATGAGTTATTTGAGAAAAATTGGCTATCTGCAATACTTTTAGAGATAATTCGCATTTACTCATTTTGAGTAGGTGAGTAATTAGCTATGGGTCTGAAACTTCACCAAGTGAAAGCTCTTTGGGATAGCTGCTCTGCAGAGATACCCTGAAGATAAAAAATTTCGTGGAAATCGCTCTATGTAGCATGGTTTTCGAAATATTAGCATTTTTGTGTTTTGCAATTTTTGCGCAAAAATTCGAAAATTCAAAATGGCCGCCATTTTTGGCGAGACAAAATTTTTTTGAAAATTGGCATGGCTACTCTGCAGAGATACCCTGTAGGTCAAAAATTTCGTCGAAATCGCTCTATCTAGCACGGTTTTCGAGATATAAGCATTTTTATGTTTTGCAATTTTTGCGAAAAATTCGAAAATTCAAAATGGCCGCCATTTTTGGCGAGACAAAATTTTTTTCAAAATTGGGATAACTACTCTGCAGAGATACCCTTTGGGTCAAAAATTTCGTCGAAATCGCTCTATCTAGCAGGGTTTTCGAGATATAAGCATTTTTGTGTTTTGCAATTTTTGCGAAAATTTCGAAAATTCAAAATGGCCGCCATTTTTGGCGAGACCAAAATTTTTTGAAAATTGGGAAAAGTACTCCGCAGAGATATCCTGCGGGTCAAAAATTTTGTCGAAATTGCTCTATCTAGCACGGTTTTTGAGATATAAGCATTTTTGTCTTTTGCAATTTTTGCGAAAATTTCGAAAATTCAAAATGGCCGCCATTTTGGGCGAGACAAAAATTTTTTGAAAATTGGGAAAACTACTCCACAGAGATACCCTGCGGGTCAAAAATTTCGCCGAAATCGCTCTATCTAGCACGGTTTTCGAGATATAAACATTTTTGTGTTTTCCTTATTTGGAAAATTCGTAATGATTAATTAATCATTAATTACTCGGCCATTTCTTGACCAATCAATGCCAAAATCTAATGATTTCCAGATTTTAATAGAATGAATGTATTTGCCAAGTTTCAGGTGAATTGATAAAATTCCTTTCAAGTTATCATCCGGACAAGCTTCCCCACCGAAAAAAGACATTTTTGGTCATGTGACCTCTCTGATTGGTTGAAATGTCACTGCAGCATATTCAAAAAAATTCCCCAAGGCTACTGCCTAAACCTGCCAAATTTGAAAAGAATCCGCCTAACGGTTACAGAGTTATAAGGAAAACAAAATGCGGAGCCGGCGGAGCCGCCGGAGCCGGCGGAGCCTGAAGCTCTCCCATACACAAACAAGCGTCCCTTGCGGGACGCTTAATGACTACATCGGCAGTATAATGCTCTTTCCAAGTTGCAATTTTTTTGGCAACTAGATATCTCATATTTTTGATCAACAAGAATACCTTGTGTTAAGGTAAATCATTATGCCAGCACGAAATTTCCTTGTTATATTTTTATATTCTCACTCACAATTTCTTTGATATTTACACATAAATGCCGTTTAAATTTTACGCATACAGGTACGTACAGGCAATAAATGTCATCATTATAAATCATTTAAAATGGACAGAAAAATGAATTTTAGAATAAAGAGACCAAATAAAGTGTAAGAGTCTAATTTCATTGGAGAATGACTGTATTGATTCTGATGTGAGAGTTACATTAGAATCAGCTGGAAATATTTGTCAGTTTTCAATAATGTTCAGTACTTCAAGTCACACCATGATGGACTGGTTTAGAGATATAGGAACAACAGTACTACATTAGTGTAAACCTATGGCTTGGAGTAAATCTCTTACATAACACACTAACATTTCCAAGGTATAAGACACTAGTAAAACACATGGTATCTGTTCACGGGGCCACCATAGTCTCCGAACCTAATCTTTGAACAGTTTCCTACAATATTAAGCCAAAACACTAATGACGGTGAACTACTCGAACTATATTTATTTGTAAGGTATTTTTACACATAATGTTAATGGACCTCTATATCATGCCCTTACATTTCAGCAGATTCATGACTATTATGTAAAGGTGAATTAACATGACTGTCAATCAGTGATCATGGTGCATGTCCTGAGAGTTCTGACATGACCATCTAAATGAATACATATGTGTCACCATTTGACATACTCATTTTTAATACATGCCCACTGTATGCTGTACCTTAGCCCGTCCTCTTACACTGGGACTTTCATTCCACGTATATTGCGTGTTTCTTTGTTCATAAACAGTCATGATATAATCCGCCAAATGCCTTTCCAGAATTGACTGAATTTTTTATGATAAAACTCTGCAACTTATGCTAAAGTAAACTCCATAAAATAATGTTAGGTCTTACTTTATTGGTGAATCAAAAATATTTTTTTATTATCATTTTCTCAGTTAATACAAGTATATACAAAATCTTAATTGTAGAGTAGAAGCCTGGTACATTAAATTTCCAGGGAAGAGAACATTATTTCGATGTCAGAATTTGAATTACATTGTATTTGAAGTATACAATTATGCCTATAAATTGGAAATTGCAGCCAAGGTAAGAGTTAATTATTATACAACTCAAGTTAACCAGGTAATTCATCTCACAGAGGTATCTATGGAGATTTAAAGCTGGTGTTGTAAATGAAAGCCAAGGTGGTTTGGACCTACAGGGTCCATTTTAACAAACATTCTATGTTTCTTGGATAAACTTCCTACAACAGGAAAAATCCTGAGAACACAATAGTTATGTCTACATAGACTGCACTTTCACTTCAGTGTGGTACTTGAGGGGACTCTATTTGGACAGTAATGATACATATCACACTTTGCCCAATAATTCTGACATTTTTTCAATAATATATTTTACTCAAATGAAGCTCTTATTCAATCTAGGTTGTACGATGTTTAGTTGTTACTGGATTTTATACAAGTAGCAACTTGGAGAAAATTTTAACGAGTATATTAAATGTATATACATCTATCTAGTAGTCTGTGTTTCAGAAATATTAAAAGCCATGACATATCATGTGAAAATAATACAGTAACTGTATACTGTGTATTTGTGTGTGTATCTAATAGTCTGTGCATACTCTCCATTCAGGAGTATGGCAGCAATGTGGTAGAGGAGGTGGGGGGGGGGGGGGGGGGGGGGGAATGCCAAGGTTTACGGGTATGTTATTCCAGTGAGATGAAGCACTCTGTTGGTATTTGAGTGCAGTCACTGACCCTCCACCTGCTGAATCCTTAACATAATCAGTCTCAATCTTCAAACTCAACTCAGACTATAATTACATGGATATCCCTGGAAACTTCTCAAGGTGATGGCAAGTATTTAGTGATATTGCTGATGTATACAGTCAGTTTTTACATAAAGCCGAACCCAATGTCAATTATTTGAAAAATACTACTACTTAACCTGGAAATTCCAGATAATCGAGTCAGATACAATGCAAAAAGTTCCTACTGCACATGATACTCTGATTTAACTCGAGGAGGTTTAACGGTCTCATTTTAGTGTGTATGTTGTGACTAAGTTTACCTGTATAGCTGAATGCTTTTGTCTTAAGCAACAAAAAACTACTTCTACCAGGAATTTACCACAAAACGGTCAATTTCAATACACATGACCCTGCAAGGTAATGATATTGACTTCAACTAAAGGTCCATACAATCTAATAATGATATGATACAAGACGATCTGACTGATCCAGTAATGACACTCAAACTGGTATAATATACCTTGTCTACAAACCAAAAATACAAAATACGCTGATACAAAATGATTTGTATTTTGAAAAATTCTCCACCTTTTATCAAATTAGCAGGTGTCATCAACATATAGCTCAGACCTGCAGTTGTAATAACAAGAACCTCCTTATTTCTGGTTTCTTATTCTGAAATGATTACACCATTTTGTTCAGTGTAATGAACCGTTATATCTGAGAACATCAGATCAGTGTGGTCTTTTTAATGAAAGAAACCTACCAAATTACATTTGAAAATGTTCCAGGGTAAATATAATGAGAAACTCATGCAGTGTAACCAGTCTCAGAACCCAGACAGAATTGAGGCCTTGCTTGTATACACCATTAATTTGAATTGTTTTTATCAAAGGAAAAGCAAATAGTCCGAGTTTACAGACAGCAAGTCCAATCAAACTCCATCTATTGTGCAAATGCACTGAAGAAGGATAGACTGATTCAGCCAGTATTTAAATTGGAGTAGGCAGAATTAACAGAAGATTACACAACAGTAATTTTGAGTTGTTCTCTACAAATAAGTAATTTCAACAGATTGACATCATTGAGGAAAATTTGTGAGATAGTATGTCACTTCTGTATCGTGAGGACTCCCATAGTTCAAGTTTATGTAATCTTTGTCTCACCTCTATAAATGTGCGAAACAGTTCGTTGTCACTCTGCTTGAGTCGAATGTACTCCACACAGGCTCTCTGTTCAAGGCAGTACTTGGCGTAAGGTTTGAAGATCTCATCAAACTGATTAAATACATATAGCATAGTTTTAACAGCAGCTTTTGTTAATATATATCAGTTAGGGGGCCATGGTGGCGTAGTGATAACACACTCGCCTCCCACCTCTGAGGTCTGGGGTCCAAACCCCGGAGCCTATGCAGGAAACTTGGTAGTTGCTTACTGATGGTCGGCAGTATACAGTACAGAACCTTGACCAACTGTATGTACTGGTTTCCTGAGCCCATAAAACTACCCGTCGTGATATGACTTATTAAAGTGTTGAAAGCGACGTTAAACCCCAATTAAATAAATAATATATATATCAGTCTACTGTCGTGGTAAAGACTAAACCATTTAGTTATATAGAAGCATCACAGATTAGATTTGAATAAGTCTTAGCAACAAATTGATTTAAACATATTTTACAGGGGATAATTGCCAAGTAGGGAGAGTCCAATAATAATGAAAAGCAAGCTAGGTTAGGCACAGTTATTCAATTAACTATATGGAGCTGCTGCATTTAATTCAGTCCTCATCCAACTTATGCAAGATAACGTTCAGTTGCTCATTTATAAATTGCTTCCCATATTCAGAACAAAAGATAAGAGGATACCATGTCATTTATTGTACATTATAACAAAAACCAAAATGCTCAAACAGGATGCTTTTGCATTAAATCCAAAGACAATAAAATTATTATGGCATGTTAAAGAATGTTTGGCAAGGCCTTATGGTAGGTTTATTGTTCTCATTTTATGACTTACAGTAAAGTGGGTGGAGGCCAAATAATTGCCATTTTTTCTGCTTCTAAAGATCACATCTTATTCAAATTTTCATTAGGGCCTCACTTAACAGCAACATAATATTCCACTCAATGTATGTTGAATTATTTCTGTCACAATTAGTTCCTTAGTTTTATCCATTTAATTTTGCAGGGAAATATTATTTCCAATGCATCACAAAGCACTGTAACCTGGCCACCATTTTTATGGCATACATTTTTCTGAGGTCATACCAGTGAACGGTTATTGAACGTGTGCAGATCACTTTACAATAGAAGACTTAAAAGGGTCTATAAGGCATACGTGCACCCGATCTCGTTTCCACATCGATTGTGAAAATTACTGGTAATGAGGCAGTTTGTGGTGTAAATACAAGATAGACCAAACGTTATTAGAACTGATAATGAAACGTGTTTGTGTTGGCCAACAATACACCTATTACGACATATTGTAATAAATAAGATATTTAGTATGGATAGAATCCATAATAGCCCAAGACATAAACTTTTGTCAATCTCAGCCAAGTCTTAAACCAACACTTTTCAAACTGGGACTTAACTCGGGGACTGTCATACTATAGACCATAGTCTTTTCTAACATATTTTATGTATATTTCAAAGACATTAAATAAGATTTATTGGAGGTCTTTACCTTGCACAAAACTTAAATCCTTATGAAACTAGGCTGAAATTGTAGTTTTGACAGCAAAAACTTCCCTTGTAAACCCATTTATTTGTGCACTGTGTACATCACTGTACACTCTCTGCAAAGAACGACTTGGATAACTAAATAGACAGCAACTGCACACCCAAGCTTCTGTGTCTTTCTGGGTAGAAGCACATTGGGGATGATGCTGTGTTATTGAAGATGCGATCCAAACCTCAGCACCATACACAACATCCCCAGTGTCACCATGTACTGTGTAAACTACACAGAATTGTAAACAAAACACACAATGGGTTTGTTTACCTTCACAGACGCCTCAGTGGTTTGAACGGTCAGTAAGTTCGGTGTCTAATTCCTTGACACTCACCTGGATGGTCGTGGGTTCAAACCGGGCTGATGGGAACATGTGGGATTGACTGTGGACTTGTCCACCTACGACCTCAGCTGATGAAAAGGGCGTAAAGTTGCAACTTTGACCATTGACTTTTACTCACCTTGGTAAATGCATCACTGAGTAAGGAGGGATCCAGGAGAGTCTTATGTTTGCGTGCGTGTTCCACCACTTTGCTGAGGTGGTTTGCCCAGAACTCCTGATTACACTGACACACATCCACAATGTTACTGAACACTTCCTCCGTCTTCACTTCATTCAGCAGACCTTCGTTCTGAAGGTCCATCAGGCAGCAGTAAAACAACTGGCAACAGATAAAGAATTAGTCTTGTAGAACTAGACCTAAAGGGATTAACAACTGCAGCTTTGGTCAACAGACTCTGATCTACTGGTCTATGAAACTTCATTCAACAGACCCATGTTGCAGACCAGTTAGCCAGAAAACTGATAAAACAACTGTAAAGTCAGAAAACATGTCCACTACCAATACAGAGCCTTTTTCCTTTCTTTATAAATACCATGTGTGATCTAGCTTATGCCTTGAGTTTAAGAAAAGAGCAATGACATCAACTCAATAGCCTGGGTAAGATTATTGTATAACCTTACATTTGCATCTCGGCTTTTGCATCTTTTGCATTGGGCTCGATGGCGCCAACAAATAGCTACTGTCAGGAAATGGTAAGGGTATTTTGCTATAAAAGTGAAAACATAATGGTTTCAATAAATTTGGCAGAAATTCTAAACCATAACCTGACAATTGCTATTCACTGGAGGCATCCAACTCAAATTCCCAACATAGATACAAAACTACCTTAACCAAACCAGGGAGTTTCAGCAGTTTGTCTTTCCTCCAATAGATTACATGACCAAACTTGTTTACTTGTTAGTGAATTATTTTGTCAGCCATCTTAATGGTGGTTGGTTTTCAATTTTGGTTTGAAATTAGTCTTACTGTCAGAGAGTTCAACAAATGATGCACATATTATTACTTGCAATAAAGGTAAACATGTTTCCTAACAAACTGGTACTTTCAAGTAGAACTTTCATAATTCTGTACTTATTACAGTTACACAATTGTTAACAGTAATCACACCTATGATAACATTACTTAACACAGATTTATGTTATATTTACTCACATCTATCACCACATTGAGCTTCCTGACGTGCTCCAGTTCAGTACACAATAGCTCCCAGATAGACATCTGCTGATCCCTCTGCTTCTTACTGAGTTCTTCAGGGTTCACGCCGCACAGCTTACTCCAGTGTTCCTCCATGGTGAAGGTTGCCTCATCGTACTGAGGCTTTCCGAAGGTCAGCAAGCTCGGCATACTGGGAAGGCCTTCCCGACTGTAGTTCTCTAGCTGCTGAAGAAGGAAGTCGTGTTTTTCCGGACTCTGCAATAAACACCATTTATACATAATATAGAGCTTTAATAATAACAGACATTTGAAAATTTGTATTCTTCCAGAATCATACAAAGCTAAGATGCCATTCAAATCACATGTAGTTCTTTCTTGCTCTATTGTAAACATGAAAAATACATAGAGCCCACTGGACACTCTTGCTAACAGAAATTGATTTTGTCCATAAGTAGGTTCCATTCCAGTCACAGATGAACAGGGAGAGTAGCTGTGGGAAAAATAGATTGGGGTTTTCCACATCCTGTATTATAATGCATATTTACTGCCAATAGGTGGCTAAACTTTATCATTTTTAGGGAAAAGCCTTTTCAAAGCTACTTTTCAAAGGTATACTTATCATAAGCAGTAAATATGTTAAAATTTAAAACACTAATGGATGGTGCTTATTAATTGGAATCACAATCTTGATGATTGAGTTAGCATTATTATCAACAAGTAGCTTTAAGAACAGTAATTAACTGGACTTGTAGCCCTCACTACATTCATCACTAGACTTTGACCAAGTTGTTTGCATTCATTCTTGAATGTTATTCTGAAATTTTAAAATCTAAATTGACAAGTGGCAAGTTTAGCAACCACTGGAGACATTTGTGAGATGCTATAGTGGAATAATTTATTTTCCTGGTGCTCATTTGTTAGCTTACATTATTCAATGTGTTAGTTTGGCATTTAATGATTAACCAGACTGGTAATTATTTGTATGTAAATTCATTTGGACAAACTATTGTATTTATACTGATGATGAACTGTGCTGGTAGGTATGCTACACATTTATTAGCAGGAGTTATTTTTGGTATTTAATGGTACAATGCAGACCCTGGATTGCAGGGACTTGTGGCAGCAGAGACTGAGGTAAATGTCAAGGAAGCGCTGCAACTGGCTTTTGATCCAGACAGATTAAGGTTATATGATGTTCCCAAGGTTTACTGGAACTGGCAAATTAATGCAGCCCTTCTCAGGCGTCATGTGTCATTGGTATATGTACACAGTAGTTGTATCCTTCTTCATAATAGTCACCCACTATAAGCTTTCTTCAAAAATTCTTTGATTTTCAAAAACCCTATATTATTTTAAAGTTTTAAAAAATCATCTTTCCTACAAATTCTATAAAGATACAAGTACAAGAATATCATAAAAAAAGGGGGGGGGGGGGGAGGGGGGGGGGGGAGTTGTCAACATTAATACTGTCTCTGCACGGAACATGTGCTGCCATCTACAATGATGAATTTCTCGTCACTTTTTTGCTGTAGTTATCTTATGGTGAGACTGTAGGGGCAGAATATTATAGGCCACTGAATATCCAGGCAGCACAGAAACCCATCACTTTCAACTACATCACTTCTCTGTGTGGACAATTTTCAGTGATTTTTTTATGTGCCATTAAAAATCAATGGTTATAGGCCATTGCACCCTATGTACATGTCAACAGTGATTACTGAAGATACATGGGCTTGTTCTGGGACAGGTTACGCAGTTCAATGCAAAAACATGTGTATTGTGAAATATGAGATGATGTGATTCAATAATCTAGTTGGAACTGATACATCATGTCTCTACTCACCAAAACCCACAGGATATGAGCCGAAACAAAACAAGTTTAAATTTTTGCAGAATTCTTCAACTTTTATGAGATTGGCAGGGATCATTAGCACATAGCACAGATCTTCCGCTAAAGTGACAAAAACTTCTTCATTTCTGGTCCGTCACCATTTTAAAAAGGCCTCACATCTGAATACCTTGTATCAGACCGTATTAGGTAGTGCTGGGACGATGTTTGCAAAGTTCAGTATTATTGCTCGCTGACTCATTGCCCATCAGTGATCGGTAACATTTAAGTACAACCGATATTTGATAAACTCATCTTTTGTAGCCTTTTGATCACAATAAAACACTAACAGGAATAATATTTTGTAAAAATCTGACACATTCATAAGTTAAAATCACAAAACTAGCCGTAAATGCAAAAAATTAAAGTAAACAGAAAACACCTGTGGGTTTTCCCACTGTTGTCATGGTGATTATAAAATCAGCCAATCATAAGTGAGGATACAGAAAACAATGGCATGGAGTGAGGTGATAATTTGTGTCCATTTTCCTGGTTTTTATTCAATATTTGATTTTTTGGTCTGATTCACACTTCTGACTCCATGATCAGCAATATTCGATCTTTGTTCACACTATACCAATTCGAATATCGACAAGTGAAATCACAGCAATCTCCCAGCACTAGTATTAGGTCAGTGTTTTGGTTCTTTAACTCCATGCTACTGTCATAATGCAGCAGTCCCCAGTAATGCAAGGAGTACTGATGGCAGCATCATTCATGATATTGTGACATTATTACAAGGCACTTGAAATCAAGGTAGTATTGTGATTACAATTTCAAATCCTGATATCAGTGATATACTAAATACTCAATTTTATCTCTGTAAAAATGTTGTGCACAATAATTAGAAGGATATTTAAACCTGTGGGAAAAAGTGCCAAGTCCTAACAATATCTATGTACATATCTCAGTAAAAAGAAACTTGTGGGTCATTTTCTAGTCAAGAATGGCAACAATATACTGAAGCCATGAATATTTCACACAAGTACCATGAGTTCATAAGTCTTATAACTGAGAAGCTATTGGGGCACCAATGTGACTATGTTGTGATGGTATGTGTATATGACTACGCTTTCTGTAGCTGCCTCTCCAATAACATCCACCCACGTACCTTTGCAAATGGGCTGAAGAGCATGCCGAGCTTGGTGGGGGGTTTGAGGGTCTTGGATCGCTGGCTGTCGGCACTTGGCAGACTGTTGGTGCTGTGAAAGCTGACATCGCTCACACTGCTCACACTACCAGCGTCATCCACTGTACCCAACGACCTCTTGCCCTTCTGAGTCTGTCAAATCAAAATAAAAACATTCACACACATAAACTAACTTCACTCGATTTCAACTGAAAATTGGGAGTTTGCACAAGCAATTGTATGATCCTGTGAACAAAATGAACTGTGTAAGGTTTATACAATTACACAAAGTTATTTCATGTGCTGCATAGATAACTAATTATATGTATCTTCAGATGCACTGAGTACACTGATGGATTAGATGCAGGGTAATGGATCAATATACAATACTACCATCAACATATTTACCTCTTTAGACAATAACCATCCACAGCAAGAAAATTCCTCACGAATTTACACACACACAAAAAAATTTATAATCTATTCAAAATCACTGACCACAAACTACACACTATAAACACAATACATGTGATATTAGTTACATAACAACTTGCATTTATGACAGTTTTCTTCCGCTATCGCCTGATGTATACATATATATATAATAGTAATATCAATCATGGCTAAGTCAAGCCGCAAAGGCAGCCAGATATGACAGACTACAGTTTCATTACTTACATACAGTCAACCCCCTTTAATTAAAACTCTGTAAGTTTCCTGTCAATTATGTCTTCGGAAGAGCTTTTTAATTGACATTTACCATTTTGCTGCCTCCTGGTTCTGTAGTTGTGCTTTCAAGTCCACAGATATTAAACTTAATTGGATAAAACTATCAGCAATTAACTGTGCATGTCTAATTTCCCTAGAGCAAAGAACTAACAAAATAAATAATTCCTAATAATACCTAACAGGACTTAACTATCACTGTTTAACTGTAGTGTTATTGTTTGGAGTATAAAACTGTGAATAACTAATTCCTAATTACATAACTGGTATACCTGTGCTATTAATGACCATCTTATTCAGAATACACTACCTGTCTCACCATATTATGCTTGCATCCCCTCAGTGCACAGGGTGTTGGCTTTGCAATGGAATATCTAATTTCTGTGATACCTGTCAAAGACGATTGCATATCCAGGGAAACCCACTTTTAAAATTACAGTAGCCACATAAACAAAGAACTCGCTCCTCTGATTGCCTTCAACGAGGTGTCGATAATTGCTCTTCAACGAGTACTAGCAACCAGACACTGGATGCCAGTCACTGACAAACAATCGGCATTGATGAACAATTGACAATAAGTTTCTTGATATTAAAGACAGATGTTTAAACCTTATATAGCAATTACTTATTTGTCTTAAAAATCAGTGTCTTCTTAATTGCCTTATATTTAAGGTCACTGTTTTCAAACCAACAAGAATTTTCACCTGTGCTACAGTTTTTCAGAAATCACAAGAATAACTATTTACAAATATTTGGTGGTGATTGCTGAACATAACACCTGTATATATAAGTGATCACTGACTTGACCATCTAATGTAATGAGCTGGTATCTCATTGTCTATTGTAACAGCACCTATGTCCATCATTTTGGTTTGGTAGTTTCCACAAAATCAAGTGCCATAAGAATCATATGCTACACAATCTCTGTACACTGAGAGAATAAGAAAACTGATAAGGGAAATGTCATATACGATTAAACACCATCGTAAAACTCTCATAGAGGAGTTGTAAATACTTTATCCTTGTAAATGTTCGGCTTCTATCAGGTATGTATGATGTAAAAACATGAAATAAAATGTTGTTATCTTAAAATCCATTGTTGAAAATAATCATACCTTTCCATTTCATATTTTGATATTTTCTTCTCATTTCTCACTCAAATATATTTGGCTATAATTTCATAATCACTTGTCATTTTAAGCTACACCGTCTTCTCTTTAAATATCATTTATTATTTTCAATGGTCATACACATATAATGCAGTTACAAAAACAAATATTACACAAAATGCATAGTCAATATGACATATATCTGACAACTGAAATATTGATATTTTGTAAATTTGTACACTACAAATCATGGTATAACAGCGTCAAGAGTCACAGGTGTGTTACTGTATGTGGCCAGTGCTGTTGAATAGCCAGAAAAACTCCACCAATACATGTAAATACACACATTTACATCAAAAACATGAATATTCCATACAAGCTGTCCACTGGGCTGACCACATCTGAGTATTATACATAAGCAATACATTCCGAGAGGCTTGTGACTGAAGAGACTGGCTCACTGATGCAGAATTGGCAGACTAGATTTAATAACCCATACAATGGTCATGCATGATTAATGCAGAAATCAATAGAGCAAATCATTGAGCCAAATCAGGGTCTGCTATCATTATAGAGGACATAAAGTCCCTCTTGAGAAGTATTTCATCTCTTCCCCTGTGCACTAAAACTGTACTTAAATACCACAGATCTCATCGACTGCAGTCAGATCAATAGATATTCATCCATAGATAAATTAACATGCAACTTCACTTTACGTTGCACATTTCTTCCTTATTCAGGAATAGGACGTTAAGCAGAATATTTGCCATGTAGGTGCTGAATCCAAACCCTAACTGCAGAAGCTATCACAGATTTTAAAAGCCATTTTTGTATATCACACAATATGATCCATCTTGCCATAAATGGTCTGTATTCTGTTATCATGTAAAAGAGCTGTAATTACAAGAAAGAGAGGAGGGGCAACTGGAGTAAGAACACATGCTACCACACACAAAATATATCTACTACAATACTCTCCTGCTTTTTTTAATGGCTGAATAGAACACTGTCCATATTTCACATTTAAGTTTCGGACACTGAAATACGAACTCACAAAATTCCAACACAAACTATGTCCAATCAAGAAAGAGAAAAACTAGAACTATTGTAGGTCCTGAGTGAGCAATTTGATCAGGAGTTGGTGTGGTGTGGTGTGTGTGTGTGTGTGTGTGGGGGGGGGGGGGTTTCTACAAAACTTGGCAGTCGTTATCACCATGATATGTGCAGAGCAGACGTAAACCTGTTGTAACAGCTGTGACCACCATCACACTGCTGGTGACTTCTTCACATTTGCATTCCACAGTTTGTATATTATATATCTTTCAGTGAAAACCTGTACAGAACCATAGTACCTGCAGAAACTGGCCACAGTAAAAATAAGGAGCTCTACATGAAAGTTTATAGATTTATACCTGGTATGAGGTCAGTGTTGATGATATGGCCCACTTACAAGGCGAAGAATTTCAAAGAACTTCACCTGGGTGAAAAGTTTGAATACACAAGACAAATTTCTGTCTTTTAAGGATTTTGGAATAGAAAAGAGTTCAAGGGATAAGTGAAACACCTTTGAAAATGTTTAAAAATCAGAATTTTGTTATCACATTTGCTGCTGAAATAAAAGGTAGCACAAATTTGGACATAATTGAGCTGTTGTCCTTTTGATTTTCATTTTTGGTAGCAATGTAAGGAAAATTAATCCTCATAACAGACAAATGGTGTCATCAGTAACCTGGTCATTCCACTTTCTTTTATTTTTTCTTCAACATATTCTCAAGTACTAGTCTCTAAAGAAAAGATACGTTTTCTATGTTTCTACGTGTTTCTATGCCAAAGAGACAACTACAGAGGCCCCATTTTTGGCTTTAAAATTGAAGGATGTTTTTTTTTTAAATTTTTCAGAATTAAATAAAGGACATTTTAGTTTTTACAAGAATCAAGTCTAATTTTTTTTCTCTGTTTAGTGGTAAAATCTCACATTTGAAAAAGTCTACTTTACAAATTGCAACATTTTTTGTTATAAGGGATGATTGAAGACTGAAAACCAAAAACATACAATTTCATACTTGCAAAGAAATGACAATCCTTGTGACTGCATTTAACATGGTAAACTTTTCTACATTTTCAATTGCTCATTCTAAAAAAACGAATGAATCTTTAAAATATATACATG
This sequence comes from Sabellastarte sp. h YS-2021, assembly GCA_964017235.1. Taxonomy (NCBI): domain Eukaryota; kingdom Metazoa; phylum Annelida; class Polychaeta; order Sabellida; family Sabellidae; genus Sabellastarte; species Sabellastarte sp. h YS-2021. The sequence continues at coordinate 172,870,853 of OZ024929.1, read as the reverse complement.
AATCTTTTGAAACAAATGACAAATTCTGTTTAAACGTGAAGCGTCTTTGTATCTTCAACCCCCGCTTTTATTCTTTCGGAAGACATTCAAACCCTTCACTTGACCCTACAATTGTACCAGAAAGTTCTATAAAATGCAAAGGTCCTACTCATGACCAATTCATTACTGGTCTTCTTGCATGATAATTAGTTCAGTCCCTGGAATTATGTAAGGACACACTGGAAGAGTTGTAGAACACATGATACTGATTCCACAGCTGTGTCACCGTCAGGCTAACATTGTGGCATTGTTACTTTGTGTATAACTAAATAAAACCTTACTCACATGAGCAGGCATGTGTTTTCAAAATAGCTTTTTGTTTCAAAAGAAACTGCTTTATTTAAAGATATCTGGGACAGAATTAGAAGGGTCATTCTTTGATATAAAAAGTTGATTTAATAATCACAGGGGAAAAGCTTTAAAGCATTTCCTATAAAGTAGCAGGCCTGTATCATGAAAAATATCAAACACAATATTGCAATCCCTATAACTTAGGGTTTAATCTCTACATCTGAGATTAAAGCTTCAATTCAAATTGGATTTTCAAAGCATGTACATGTAGGATATCACTTTATAATGAAAATATGAGTTTGTCAAAACAATTGCATATTATTTATAAAAAATCTCAATCTTAAACACCAGCTTGCTCTCAGCCTTATACTAAAACGCAGTTCTGCATACATATTAACTAAAATATAGCATTGCTGTGAAAACTCCTACCTGAAAATATAGATGAAAAAAAGAGTTTTAACTCTATTATGAGGGTTGAACCCTACATCACAGAGGCTGATATTTGAGTCTTAGTTTTATCTTTTTAACAATTTACCAGTTCTCGATTTGAACCTACTTTCAGTCACGTGAAAGTCAACACAGCACTTAGTACACTTTATAACCAGTCACCACTGGGTTACTGAGGCCTGAAAGGAACTGACTTTGTTTACAAGCTTTTCAAATGTTGTTTGCTTGGACCAGTAATAACAATGTATAGAAAGAATCTCACATCACAAACAAGACTATAACAGCAGTTTTCTTTCCAAAATTTAAATTTAATGTGCAAAATAATGTCTATCAACTTTACTTAAGAAGGCTCATTTTTGGACACAATCCACAATAGACCAGGAACAATGACACCCTGGGCGTGCTGGATGTCTGACCTGTACCAGCACATTATGGGCTCTACAGTGACATGATCATCAAAAGTAAATGTACTAAAGACTCACATTGTCCTTAAACATTAACTGCTGGAAATATGTTAATAATTAGGTGACATAATGCATCAAATTACCTTTATAAAATGTCATTAAACTAACTGCTTGAATTCAAAGCACCATTTTTTAAAAGGACTAAAAAGGCAGAAATATTTCCCGCTTCAAAGAAATTTTGTCAAATATTATTTTGAGCAGCTAAATTTTAAAATAAAACTTTTTGTGTTAAATGTGAATCGAGTTACAAAATTGCAATATTTACTGAGAAAGACTACTTCAAAACTTCCTCTATACCATAACATACAATTACTGGATGAGTATAATAATTAAAATGGCTCTAATTAATGAGTGTCACCATCCAACCTGAACATCCTACTCAGTCAAGGGAACATTAGTTTAAAACCAAAGTTCCTGATACTGGCCAGTTGATTTCACTTGGTGATTAACTTATTACAACCAGAAATCCTCCAAATGCACAACATAATCCTAATATATCTACTGGAGAGTAAAAATCAAATGGGAGAAGCATAAAGTCTCAAGACTTACCACCTTAGATTTCATTCTGGATTTCACAGGCTTCTTGGATGGACCAAGTCTGAACTCAAAAATTGTCATCGTCTTTAAATGTTGAAAACAATCATGTCAACTAAAGGTTGTTGTGTAAGATTTGTCACTGAATAGCAGATCATCATTATCCTGTTGACACAAAGCTGATCCTTCAGGTAATAACTACACATTTTACCATCATTCATATATTTCCATTTGCTGCTGTCAAATTTCACCAATGGCCTCTTACTGGTCACAGAGCTGTAAACCAATAATTTGCCTTTCCATAATTTTCCCTTTTTTTCAGGTGATGTTAATGCAGAACCTTATCACTTCTTCGAAACTGTCACACACACATTTGTGCCAGCATGTTAATGTCAACAATTGTCACTTCCTATCTTCAACAGCATCGTTACATTCACCTATAATTTCGTAATTCTTCCACCTGAGTATCGTCCATGGTCTGATTTGTATAACTGCACAATTCTGTCACATGTTTTCCTTTAGTTTGCTGTTCTACAGAAGGCCGTCACATTATCAGTCTTCAGATAATTACATGAACATCTATCTACAGAGAAGGCAGAATCATCTACACATATATCACGGAATATATGTTTCTCTCCAGGAATTTTTTCCCACACTACAAATACCAGAGACATATAGCTCTAAGACCAGGAGTAGAAATGATGCTGACATTTTCAGGCATCCCGCAAGACTTACCCTTTGCATATGCTGAAATTCCCACCACAAGCAAATACAAAAGTAAAGAACGGCTTCAGTTAGTATAATAATATTTTTATATCCTCTTATCCTCTTTATCTCCCTGCTTTATTATATAATTCTTGGTATTATTTGATCAGGTGACATGTCTCTTGTTGTAAAAGACCACCCTGGTTTGTTTGGTTTTTTTGCGTACAATCCATTTTTCTCCTATCCGACTGTGATTTGACAGGCTACAGGAGAAAGCAGTGCAGAGCCGAGTTGTTCACACATGCTGAACCCAGGCTCACGTTTTAAAGGACATGTGCCCCATGTTTACTGAAGGTGAGACACGGGCAGCACACCACAGAACACCAGTGAGGATGGGGGCTTTAATTAATCAATGGAAAAGATGTGTATTTCTACAGAACCTTCAACTGTTATTGGCCCTGTACATTGCCTCTTTGAAAGACTCAAGCTATTAGGGACTGCACTAAATAGAAACAAATATATCTCTGGGAAAAAGACATTAATGAGAACTTAATAGACTGGTCTGGGATGTGACAAAGTCGTAAGTCACTCAAGTAGGCATCACAGCTGCTGTTTGAAACTACACTATGGGTATGGGGTCTAACTCAACCCCGATTCAAACCACTTTCTGCAGCTTCAACAGAACTTGTATCTGATTGTATTGCATTAATTTGGTACAAATCGACCTGGCACAATGAGATACAGCAGAAACTCTATTAACCAACCTTTTATTGTCCACTCATTTTATGACCTTTGTTTTCATCTCTCCATTACACATTTCCTTAATGTTTTTAACCTCCCTCTTCTATTTTATGGTTTTACCACTCTTATCAGAATCTTGTTCTTCTTACACGTTCAGATAACAGAGCTTCTACTGGGTGTAAGGATGGAGGACAGAAGTGCACACAACAGTAAACCTCCAGGTGCTGGCAAACATCCACCAACCTTCCTACTTCATGTCACTGGTGATATACTAACCGACCAACGCACAGTATTTGGTCAAACAGGGAAAAAACAGAGAATACCTGGTATGATGAACACAGTCCAAGCCATCGTGTGTCAGGCATTCTGGTGGTTTAAAAGACTAACATGAGCAGTAGATGGTCTGTACTGAGGCTGATAAAGAATAGCAAAATTCCTATTTGATTATTTGGTTATGGAATCTGGCAAATATTCAAACATTTTATGCCTGCTTTAAAGTTAATGTATGCTGTGGCAATTTTGCTGATATGCCTTGTACAAAGCCATATATTTTCTTCCAGTAATCCTATAAATCAGAAAATTCATCATAAAATTTTCATATTGACATGAGCAACAGCTCAGTTCCACTGCCACAGCAAATTTCTCATACATGCAAAGTAATGAAAGTATGCAGCTTAACTATAAAAACTTGATAATGTCCACTATTTTATCTGGAGAAAAGTATTTAAACAGTACATACTGATGAAAGTATCTGGTCTTTACCGGAACAACACAGCAAAAAGGTTTAATTTCTCCAAATACACCCCCACTTCATATTAATTCACAAAACCTTTTGTTACCTTTCAAGACAGAGTTTTTAAAATGGTTGAAAAACAACAAATTTGTTTGCAAGTTAACACTGTTATTTTTTTTTCCTTTCTAAGTTCTTCATAAGATCTGGGTCTGATGTTTCTCAAATACATGTACAAAACAATCATTGGACATGTCCAGAAAAATCACATTATTTGTTTCTAGTGTTCCCTGAAACCTTAAAATAGATCTGCCAGTAACAGTGATGTCTACATTATTATAGCAGAAGGGTTCTAAGAGAAACAAAACACTTCATTCAGGTGGTATAAAAAACTCCAAGTTTCAATGTCAAGTTGTCCCTTAACCACAACATGTCAGTGACTTTTATTAATTCTTTAAACATCTTTACAACTGATGAAATCAAGTTATTTATAGTAAATAATAATAAGTTCCACAGAGCACATCCATGAGGGAAAACTGCACGTGTTAAGATATGTGGGTGGGTGGGGGCTGACTCTTGCCACCTATTCACCTTAACCATCATTGTCTAATTTGATTCACAAAGAAAAACTTTATTTTAAATTAAAATTGTTTGGTAGAACTGCATACACTACTGCATAGTAAGCCGAGTATCTCTACAGCGTCTGATGAGGATCTTTGGCATTCCAACAATAGAATTGTCTTGCAGCAGATAAAACCATGGATCCCTATTCATAGAGATCACCATGTGAATTCATACAACAGCTAGCCTTACATTATAGGCTCAGTGTCTAAAGTGAAATTATTGTTTGTATGTCATTTTTATTTGCTTGGGTCGCATTGGATCCACTATCATCACCTTCAGGATCAGGATATCATGAGCAAGATGCGAAAACATAACTACAAAGGCCAGAAGATAAACAGAATTTTAATAGGTGAGTTATAAGCACTTTTAAGTTTGGCTATCCTCATTTGACCTTGAAGGAGGGGCCCAAGGTCAAATCTGACAACATCAGAAGATTTCTAGCCATGATTTCCTATAGGTTGGTTTCACATTACAAACCTCTAGGACCAATAATAACGGAGATATAAGCACTTTTCATGACTGACAAAGAAACGCCCATGGCGGCCATCTTTTTTTCAAAATGAGGCCAAAAATATTCCCAGTCAAGATTTTGTAATGATGAACATATCCTGCAAATATGATATCTCTACCTATAATACCCTTTGCTCTAGAGGGCCAACAAAACTCCTTCCTGAAAGTCGAAAAACGTCTGTGGCGGCCATCTTGTTTTTCAAAATGAAGCCAAAAATATTCCAGGCAAGATTTTATGGTTATGAATATGTCCTGCAAATTTCAGAAGTCTAGCTGTAATACTTTTTTCATTAGAGCGGTAACGGTGAAATCTCTCTGCACACTGCAGTGGTAGTGTTGTAACGAAGCCAAATCCATAGCTATCCTGTGGATACAATAATATGGTTTCATAATTTCTTACTTGTAATGTACGTAATACTTAAAATCTAAGTTGGGCATGGTCTAAGTATTGCTCGTGAATATGGCCCCAGATCCAATTGTTGACACAAGTGTAGACTTGAATCCACCCATAAAAGTGTGAACATTTGACTAGAACATTCCATCCTATCATACTTTGAATCTTGTTAAATACACAGATTTTGTGGGTCTGTAAATAAAATCTTCACGACTGTTTTTCAAGGCACAAAGGTGGGATTTGCATCCCTTTCAAAAGCTCAGGGGATATCCAGACAAGACCAAGCCCTGACCAGGTTTTACCCCAGTGTGTGTGAAACGTGACCTAATAAGTCTTCTTCACTGACTCTTACCTCTAATGAAGTGCTTTCCTGATTATTAGATTACTTTGTGTTAAACCTATTGTATAGGTCATAATGGGGTGAGCATCTACATCCCTGTGTGAATCTATGTTTTTCTGAAGAAACACATTTACGGAAACATGAGGAACTCTAGGAATCAACCAAGAACTGTACATCACAATATGTAACATTTATTATCATAAACAATTAAACCATTTATTGTAAAATACATGCAGGTTAAAGTGTTAAGTTGTGCCCAGGTATATAATGGCTCATGGTTTTCTATTTTAATAACACAATGAGACAAATAAAAGGGCGAGCTAAAGCTGGGCATACTACTCAGTGAAGATTCTGCACTTCAAGTTACTGGACTATGGCAAACAATTACCAACTTTCCCGCTAAACCTGTTAGGGACCAGATCTAAACCCATATCTTAAAAATAGCATCAGAGATGCCCGTACCCCACAGCCTGGGGAAATATTTTCAACACCATGAGATATAGAATCAGTATAACAGTACAACGTTCAAGATACTTTCAGAGCAGTGTCAGTTATATTAAGGTCCAAATAATGCTTAAGTAGAGAAAATAATATCTAGGGAAATGAAATGTATGTAAAGATGAAATATTAAAAGAAAACAATTCAATAATAAAATGACAGCACTTATCAGTAAATCAAAAATGGCCAAATTATGGTTTGGATGTTTTGAATATTACCCATGCATACAGAAGTGGCAATACATTCAATGAATGCTTATGTGTGGTGTTGGAGAAAAGCCTGTGGCTCACTTGATGAAATTCCATCTGTTACAATGGGAACTTGCAAAAGGAAATTCTTAATGAATTCTAATATGACTTTAACAGTGCTTAATCTGCATCAACAGAAAGACCCAAAGGTGCAACAAGATTTTAAAGGTCAATACAGCAAGGTCAAAGGTCAATCAGTGTCACACCATGACGTGGCACACCTAAAACCCTCAACCAATGTCCCTACCAAGTATAAACTTCCTACACCTTACAGTCTCTGAGATATAGCCTGGACAAGATTTTATAGGTCAAGGTCACTACAGCAAGGTCAAAGGTCAAATCAAGGTCACACTATGACGTAGCACACCTACACCCCCTAACCAATGTCCCTACCAAGTAGTGATAAAGACGGCAAACCGGATAGTTGGTTTCTATTCGATTTATAAAAGAGTAAACGAAATCCGGTGACAAATTCCAAGAACCGGTTCCCGAAATGTCACATATTTCACATCAAAACGTATAAAATATTGCACAGAAACGTTTAAAAATATTAACTTCTGTAATATTTTGCCAATATACACTGAATTAATATCCAAAACGTCTGTTTTATCATCAAATAAACCACATTTTAGTTGAAATTATTGTTCATGTACACGCACAGAAAGTTTTACAGCTTGACTACAGCTTGGTATGTACTAATTCGAACGAATCCGGTTTCCGCCAAATTTTTGTTTTCGGGATCCGGGTTCCATATTTACATTCGATCGTAACACTACTACCAAGTATCAACTTCCTACACCTTATGGTTGCTGAGATATAGCCCGGACAAGATTTCAAACTCAAGGTCACTACGGCAAGGTCAAAGGTCAAATCAAGGTCAGACCATGACGTTGCACACCTACACCCCCTAACCAATGTCCCTGCCAAGTATGAACTTCCTACACCTTACAGTTTCTGAGATACAGCCCGGACAAACTATTTCCCGCCGCCCGCCCACCCGCCGACCCATCCGGACACCATAGGTGAAAACAATACCCCGACAGCCCTTAAGGGCTGTGGGGTAAAAAGTGAGAATCAAGTCACAAGTAGGCTTTCTGCAAGTCCTCTTGTCTAACATATTATATGAGGACTGAATGACTCTTTCACCAGAATGTGGGGCTAACTGTACTTCAAGAGACAGTAGCTTCCCACTCATCACTTGGATTTATAATGTTTCCATGTATGTCAGATTTGGTGGAATGAGAAATACAAAGACTTGCAGCAAGTCTAAGTCACAATGTAAATTTTTATGAGGAATTTAGATTCTTATGAAGGTGTGATGTCTGTCCATTCTGATCCAAAATCAAGAAGTAAATTGTAATAAGTACTGAAATCCAGTTCAAGATTCTAGTGATGAACAATCCAGAGTGAAAATTATAACTATGAAAAATAAAATGTAAAATATACCATAAAAAACCTCCAACAACACCATACATCATTATTTCTTTCAAAAGATCAATCAATTGTCTCTTCTGATATTTTCTTTTTCTCTATGGGTACAACTACACTACGTATTCTCAGTGGCTGTAAACTGAAGAACTGTAAAAGCACTGGCCAATTACCCAGTAAGTCTATCAATACTCCTTCAGCAATTTGTTAAATGAAGTCACGTGGCTATCCTTATTGTAGAAACATTTTCAGTTTTTTCTTTTCCCGGCAATGATCTAATGAGATCATCACAAGTGTTTTTACTCACCCCAAATATCAGGTATATCGTTAGTGAAGGACTTTGAGTAATTATTGTGAAAAGTAGACCAAAATCAATTGAGAAATGTTTGTAATTATTTACTGGTCTCTACAACGGTGCCACAAGTTCCCACATTCATTTGATCCAGAAAACCAATCTTACCAAAACTTGGTGGTCGACACATTGTGAGAAATCAAAACTGGTTGTTGGGGTTCCAAACAAACAAAATCCATGTTAAAATGCAGATCTTTGTCCACACGAGTCTTTATTTAAAAAAATATAGGCAAGATAATGCACTCCACTTTTGCCCCATATAAAGTCAAAATGTTGGAGATTTCACCAAATAGACAGACATTTTGCCCATTTTTATTCCATGAAATATGACATTAAAAAAACTGAAAATATTGAAATTTCTTTGTGGGTTTTGCCATTTATATCACAAACAAATATGGAATAGTAATTTACCATTCGTAGCACTGCCAGAACTGGCGGAATGCAACCATGTCTTTTAACTTGATATTTTAGGAATATTGATTTCAAAGAATGAGAAAAACCCAAGGGATTTCCCACAGAACTAGATTTAATTGAAAGGAAAATGTCTGAATTACTGAGAGAATTCAGTTACAAATAAGATGTACTTTAGTGATTTCCTAATCAGTAATTTCTACAGACATTAAAAACATCTTATAACTTCAAACCAAGATATGGAAAGCAATTTTTCTCAGTGCGAGACAAGACTCTCAGGATGTGAATATTATAGATGTCCTATTATTAATTATTTATACTCTACTTTACAAAATATTCAGAAGCAGAAAAATATATATATTCAGGGAAAAGAAAAAACATTTGGTTAACATGTGAATCCTAGTTAGATTTTTTACCTCTGTAGAGAGTACTAGAGACTATATGAAATTTAATATGATAGTGTGAAGTAACTTTGTGGGGTTTTTTGTCTTCTACTTTCCTTTATTAAAGAATATAATTCTATGTGTAAAACAATTATGAATCAGTAGGGTTTAGAAATGACATCATTGATGGTGATAAAAATTATGGTCCCTAAACCTTGCTGGCTGCTTTTACTGTGATAATTTCTTCAAATTTCCTTTAATGAAATTTTAAAATCATGTTTAGTAATCTAGAATCTTTTCATAAAACAGGTAAACATGACAATGAGAATGATTTGTAATTTAATTACCAAAATAGTTTGATTTTGCCTAATTTCAGCTTTGGTAATCTTTTGGTTCGCAGTTGGAAAAACAGAGAAATAACTTGGCTTCTGTGACAGAAAAACACTGAAAACTTACACAATACATTAGTAGCTTTCAACAGATAGCTGATAAAACCAGAAGTTCTGGGGAAAAAGCTGTTTTCACATTTAACTCAAGTATTATACTTCATTTTCCAAAGATAATGGCACATGTTATACCTCACATCAGTTGTAAAACTATCACAAAATGGTTAGTCTGGCTGGAAAGTGTATAGAACAAAAGGAGTGCTGAAAAATATCTCTACTACAATTACATGTTCATTCTATGCTATAATTCATGTATTGCAGTGAAAACAAGAGAGTCTGAGTAGTTTATTCTAATTCTAAAATAACTTGTACTATGTCTAGTGCATAATCTCTACAAAATAGAGATTTTATGGTGCAACAAATCCACGAGCGCAAGTCCAAACACATCAGATATCAGGGACATGGATAGGGTCAGCAACCATGGAAACACTGAGAAACAGGGACATGGATAGGGTCAGCAACCATGGAAACACTGAGAAACAGGGACATGGATAGGGTCAGCAACCATGGAAACACTGAGAAAGAACAGAAAGTTACAGTGGATAAGCCTTGGTGAATGGGTACGGCTAGCACTGCACTGTTATACATTGAAATCCCTCAAATTTGAAAGAATGAAATTGTTAATCACAGGCCATATTTACAAAAATTATACATTGAGAATAAAGAGATTCTTTTCTATTTTAAAATATATTTCCAACAAAGGAAATATTTAATTCTGAAGTTAGGAGCTATTGAATGCTCAACTTCTTAAGACAGACTCAGCACTGTGCACTCTGACAAGGCATCAACATATTTCTTTTGCAATCTATATCACAAGCAAATGCTTGAAATAAACACCACAGTGTCCGCATGTCTTACTGTGTACATTTGCAACATGTACACTTACATCCCACCCTTACCAACTGACACAAAACCACAATAATAACATCAGAAATGACACATCTTGCCTAAGCACACTGCGGATTATATTAGGCCATGCAATACCATCCAATAACTGAGTTACAAGTGAAATGAAAAAAATTTATCTGAATGCCATGAAAGTGATATCAAACAAAACAGTGTACATCACAGAGCACAAGTAAAAATGACCCAAACTCTGTCATTTTTTACTGATCTGAGAAAAAATTTTCACTACTTTGTTCAGTTTAAAGAATATTGGTATCTATGATGTACACAGTCTCTTACATGTAATACATCAGAAGTAATCTACACCACTCTCTCACCAATACTTTCCACTCACAAGTTCTTACATGTATCTAATCAGATACTTACACTGTATAATTTCTGCAGGAGCAGATTTAGAGGCACACAAAACAAAACCATTCTTCCCAAACCATGCAAACATCATATAACCACATACAATCTTCATGTAAGCTTCATATAAAAACCAAGTTTTGAATAAAAATATTTGAGCAATCAATTTAAAGACACTTGGTTACCTTAATACATGTCTGCAAGTTACGTTATTATGAAACTTGTCTGTGTACATCCAACCAAATAGACACCTCATAGACTAACCACTTACAGGTTACTTCCAACAATCAATGCTGCCAAAACACCAAACTTTCTAAAAGTTAAATGATTAAACATCATTTGGTTTTAACGGGTCTACTTTGCTGGGAACATACTAGAACCCAATTTGTTATCATTAACTCCACCTCACTCCCTTCCCTTGCACTTGCCTCTTGCTTCTGTATATTTTCTGCTTTTCCATCTTCACTGTCCTCACTGTCTGCTTCATTCTCCTGCTCATCTTCTTTCCCAGAGTCCTCCTCCTCATCCTCTGAGTCCACCCCAGACCTGGACACCTGTCCTTTATGTAGGCCACCTACAAGAGGGTGGGGCTCGGTCTTGTATGGACCATATATGGCAGATCGTGGACGCAGTGAGGTGCGACGATGGTGTACCACAGGGGGGTCCAGGGCATGGGGAGGGGGTAAGGAGGACCGTGATTGTTGATCTCTACGGATGTAGATCTGATAAAAACATGGGCTGCTGTTTTACAGTAATATCTCAACAGAGTTGGAGACAGGCCCAAATATATGAAATCCCTTGATTCTCATCAATAAGTAAAAGTGAGGGTACACAAGGCAACTTAAAGAAAATTTAAAATACACTAGTATTCCGATTTTATTTAACATTTGCCCTGAGACAGGTAATTATTCCAGAATTATTACATTCAGCCTGAATAATGCCAATAGAATTTAGTAAATATTTCTTTCAAAAGAATATTTCCATATTGCTCAAGTGTAAAAAGGAGTTTTATTATTCTAAAACACTAATTATCTTTACAATATTAAGCACCAAATCAATGTAAGATATAAGCAGTTAAATTGTCTAATGAGTGAGTTATATTTCTCAAAATATGCGAATAATTACTTTGGAGATATTATTACTTGACAAAGTGCCAAAAACTTCACTGTCTAATAAGTATTGAAGGATTTGTAAACACTGGAAAGGTAATTTAGGGAAAACTATATGTGCCATCTTTTAAGGTACATACACTGAACCAGAAGGTCACGGTGCATATTGCTGGACAAACTACCTAATTTATGTAATTTGTATGTGGTTACCTACTTTTAGAAACACTCAAGGCTGAAATAATTTACTAAGTGGAAGGGTTCGCACAAAAACTCATTGAACTATAAATGACAGTACAATGTGTTGAAATGTCACCGTTAACTCACATTCATATCTCTATAAATCTCATTGTACATTTTCCCTTTACTTACTAGTTCAGAATAAGATGAAATTTCCTGTAATAATGTCATAAACAATTTACAATTGGCATGTTCATACTTAATATTTTGGGAAGATTTTTTAACTTAAAAGGTTTATAATTAAGATCCAACATTTTATCTGTACTTAATTTTTTATTATGTATTTAACGTCTAACATTTAACTGAGTATATTTCCTCATTCATTCTTCTTTATATTTTACATTTTAGATTCCAACATACATAACTTTACTTAATAATTCGGGATAATCTTAATTTAGATACAAGAAAAAGTACATTCACGAGGAAGATTTTACTTTATAAGAGTGTTTAGATTTAGATACTATAAAAATTATATTCACTAAGAAGATTCTACTTATATATTAAGAGTATGACATACGTGTGACATGTGTTTGACACGTTTATCCTGGCTGCTTTTCTCGCCTTCCAGTATCATTTCAATAGTTCCTATGCTGCTTATCCATATAATTAAATAACCATGGTAGTGTTAGAAATCCAGGCGCAAACACTGAAAATTTTATCAGCTAGTGTTCCAAAGCGGCAGGTAAATTATTAGTGGTTAAAATAAAGTTATAACAATATCACCACATCATGAAACTTGTCCTTTATAATAGCCAGATGTACAGAGTGCATGTCTGATATGATGGGAAATGTATTATTCTATTTTACATTTCTACAGAAACTGAAGAGAAATTGGAGTCTGCACTTCAAATGATCTCAATCTTTTTTCACACCATATCATTATATCACTATTGTCATTCCTCTTTTGTCCCAAACAATAACTATTTTTTGCCACACACAAAAGTTTCTGTTGAATTCTTGTGAAGCACAATTTGTTTGCAGTAAGTATTCTTAAACACCAAGTAAAAACTACAGAGCCCATACACTAAATATTTTGTACAAATTAGTTCTTCACACACATAGATTTCACTGTTGTGTACTTGATATCATTCCCACAGTTATCCACTTTATTCAAGTTGATCTTCCACAAATATAATTGCCTCCGGTTATTGGTATGTTTCAGCAGATTTTTGTGTACTTTAAACTGTCTATTGATTATCTGAACTACTCAGTAAACAAACAGGTGTTAAAACAGTAGAGCTCCATCCCACAAACTGGTCATCCTCCTTTGTGAAAAACTGTCTGTCCTTTATGTCCTTAACTGATGTCACAAGACTTCTTACAATGACAAATACATCCTTGAAATATTTACAAACTCCAAACCCCAAACATTACTATGTCATTTCTAATTCAGTGTAAAATAACTCTTGACATGTCGTTAAAGTCTCCAATTACAATGAGCTCACTCTCAGTGTAAATATATCTAAACGGTATATAATTTTTTTTTCAAATATCAATTTATTCTTTAATTCCATCAACAGCAGGATCTTATAGTCTCTCTTGTTTTTTTTCTTTTGTACAAAACTGTCCACTCTATAAATTTGTGTATTTATCCATTTTCCCACAAACACAACAACTAAACATCCACTCGGCTATTCCAAACCAATTAACCCATGTATACACAGAGAGAGATATAGATCCAACTAGTACATACCAATAGACTTCAAACATTTCTCAAGATGCACACATACGTGAAATGTCTGCAATTTCCACGATGATAATTTGCTGATTTCGGCAACAATGGGTTGGTGACACTTTCACCTGTGTGTCAAAGGCTTAGCCCGAGTCACAGGTCTCCTTATGTTGACGGCACACATTAGTACTTCACACAAACATACATATATATATACCTACATGACTGTATGTAGGATACACTGGCTTTCCCACATACACATTTACTTGATAAACTCCTTGCGCTAACCGTTGGCTACAACTTTACACAAGCATTATCGAGCATCCTATATGTTATTTAAATACGGACCAGTATTCACATAATAACATTTCAGGATCCTGTGATACATTTTAAAACTTTTATGTCAAACATTTTATTTCAAGTTAAACATGAAAATTATAAGATATGTATTCACTTTGAATCTATGAATTTAATCCACTGCATAAAAAAGGAAATACCAAAATGTGAATATTTTAAATGCTCTTTTGTATAAATAATTTAATTGTAATAGTACACAATGTGCAGCAAATCTTAGTGATCAAGAAGAATTTCTAAATGACCACTTTATGTTTCCTTTAATCGACTTTCAAATCAGATTTCTATTTTCTTTGTTTGGCAAAAACAGAAATCAGTGACTAATGAGTCCAATATTAGAAATACAATTAAAATATTAAAACTTAAAATCTTTAGACAATTTACACTTTTCAACTGCCATAAAAAATGGAGGTGCTGAAAGTACTGGTGTGAGTATGGAGTGTGATAAGGTGATAGAGCCTGGACCAGCATGTACATATTAACACACACAGCTGTGAACTACTCAAATACTGCAAACACACTGTGTACAACCTGATGTATGTCTAGCCTTAAGTTAATACCCACTCGTAAACTCTCATAAAAATCACTGGATCTATTGCGCAATGTGATCTCGGAAATCAGAATACTGAGTCAGTTTTCTGCATTAGTTTTCTTTTACACATATTCAGAAACTGAAGCAATAGAAAAAGAAGAAACAAAAGCTGAAACACAAGAATCCTTCTGTACGAGTGTTCATGTTAAGTTTGTGCTTGAGTTTCCATACTGCCATAGATTTGCTCACCCATCATGTCAACCTGTTTCTCAATGACCAGTATAATGAATACAAGCAGTGCACATAAATGGCCAATCACACAGGTGTTTCTGTGGATCTATGCTGCTAGGTCACGCTCACTGGTTAGTCTTGATATTAGCTTACAAGTAAAACATCCAATATGCACATCATTAGTTTGTAATTATGCCTTGCTTTTATTTGCTCTTGTTGAGACTTGTATTTATATCTGAGTTAGACCAGTTATACATTAAAACTGAAATGGTTGACTGAAGTACTTGATTTTAAGATTTATAAGCACAAAATTGAGGTTTATTTGTTCTGAGGAAAATTATACTGCTTGTAAACTGTGAGTAAATCATTAAAAGTGAGTTAACAGTTAATGGTCCAGTCATACTGCAGGCAGTACTGGTTACACTTAATAAGGGTTTTGTATGAATGCCTCAATCCTCCCAACACTGCCTGACTTTTCTCTCAGTAAACTTCCTATACTGTGGTCACACACACTGAAGTTTTAAACCATTCAAAATTTCCGCCTGTAATAGATAGTTTCAATTTCACCCCCCATACCCAGTCAAAACTGAAGGGTGTGCTATCATTTTGTAGTTGACTGTTGCCTGTTGGGCTAATGCTATGTTATTCTGTATTTATGTCTCCACTAAAGCTGAATGTTTGCCATGACGTTGCTTTATCATTGCAGTATCTTTTCTGCATATTTCCTGTGTCCAACCGGGGCTTTTTTCTCCACAATTCTGATTCTCTTCTGTGGCAAAACTGTAGCTAGGGGTGTGTGGCTGGGTGTCACAGGGTGTACAGCATTCTGTCTCTGATTGTCCTGCTGTCTATTAAACTGCCTGAAACACTGCCTGTATCATGACCATTTCATCCTAATTTAATGCAACAGCCCACTGTAAAATGAAAGCGCATGATACTCAATTCAAAACTGTGTTTTTAAACACATCAACATCTCAGATAATTTTGGATAGGTTTTTAGTTTACTGCAATGTTGGATTTGACCCATAACCACAGAGGTCAAGCGGTCATGTGCCAAATTTGATGAACCACCTGTCCACTGAAACCTAGAACATGACACCTGAAGGTTGAGGAAGATGCCAAGATGGGATCTTGTGCCAGTTAATATTGGCCATAAACATCCAAAGTCATTATAAAACAGATAATGCTAATCACTGGCAAAACCATGATGTGCGTTATAATTTACCCCTGCCTAGCAACCTCTATATTGGTAACTGTTCAATGAAATACACATACCACATCATCCTCAGTGGGAACAGACAAGGTATATTATATAAGTTACAACTAAATTATTACAGCGGATCACTGTGGGTGTGCACAATTAGCCAAAACTAGAACCAAATCTTGTGCATATTGGAGGTTTTACCTAGACGCAGTCTCTTGTATATAGTGGAAGTTAGCCATTACTAGGACCAGATCCTGTGGACATTGGAGGTTCCAGTCGCACAGAGTCTACTGTATATAGTGGAAGTTAGCCAAAACTAGAACCAAATCCTATTCATATTGGAAGTTTTATGTAGACACAGTCTACTGTATACAGTGGAAGTTAGCCTTAACTAGAACCAAATCCAATAGATATTGGAGGTTTTACTAACACCAAGTCTACAATATATTTTCATGAAGTTTACTGTTTTGTTTAAATTTGAGCCTCTGGTGTTGGTACATTTTATATGAGCTTTGGTTTGTCAAACATGCAAAGACATTGCAACAGTTGATAACAACGAACTCCAAAAGGTCAGCAATGTATATACTTGTATACTCTCACTTCCAAGTGTAATGCTCTAAAATTAATGTAAAAAATAAAATATGTAATGCATGTTACAACAGATGGTTGCCAATCTGTTATAACAATTTGTATTCAAAATTCTGTTCACTCAGATGCCACCGAATCACTGCAAGTGGCAGATGTTATCTCTTTTCAGCTAACAAATTGATTCTTCCATATCTGAACTCAAAGTAAGAATAGTTGATTTAAAGTAATGATCAAATATAAAGAATCTGATGGGCTATAGGAAACCTTTCATAGAAACTGTGTGTAGTAAACCATTTTACCTTGGATTTCAAGCTATGTACATCACAACTATATTGTAACAGGAAATTAAGATACAAATGTTTTTGTTAATAAGTTAATATATGAAACATTAAAAATAACATTTAATATCTTATTTCTTTATATGATTAAAATTTAAAGATGCATTCCTTACAATGATAATTAATTGATGTCTGTAACCAATGTGTATCTTAACATGTAACAACAAACAGTAAATCATTACTGCAGGTAGAAAAACTGGTTTTTGCAAAAAGGAATTCTCCAAACCACCCCCCACCCCCCCACCCCCGGTCCTCATGAAAGAAAAAAAATAATATTATTTTGAAATTGAAGACAAAATGTCCTGAAAGTTTAGCATGGTTTGCCAAGTATAAAATGGGAGTTTGGCGACTGGTGCATGGTCGCCATATTTACTGCGGTCCCACTTCATGATCAATTTCACCGTAATAAAGTTGTGTACTTGTTTTTCTTCCAAGTGCTAATGCATCAGAATAGCACAAGTAACCCAGCTATGTTTAATCAATTTCACAGTTCCTTCAAGTGTTGGTACACAAAAACATTCTTACTTCAAGGGGACAACAGACACCGTGGAGGGTTTCTAATCTACTATAGGTTTAATCAGGCTGTCTCAGACCATATATCAGCAATCATTACAACAAACAGAACAATTACTCTCCTTATATTGCTGTCAGCCTTTGTTTGAACTTAGCATTCTGGTTGTCAATTTCGTTTTTAGTAACAAAGGAATATGTCTAGAATGATATCAAAAATGTAGAAGTTTCAAATCTATGACACAGTATTTACAGTGTGTCAAAGTTGGTAAATACAGATCCAATTCCATAAATGAAAAAAAAAAGTTATTACAAAATGTTGCATTATCTCTTCATAGTTTCTATGCTGGATTTTGTGTAGCAAATTTCCTATAAATATGCCTATATGTCAGATCTAGTCCAGCTGATTTCCAATTAATTGATGTGTACATGCTGAATCCTGTGTAGCAAATGTCTTATTTATAGATTCATATTTGTCAAATCTAGTCCACCTGATTTCCTATTATTAGATGCGTATATATGGGATCTAGTCCCACTGAGTTCCTATTACTAAGATGTCTATATGTTGGATATTGTGCCGCAAATTTCCTATTTATAGATACCTACATACTGGATCTCGTACAGTAGATTTCCTATTAACAGATACCTATCAACATTTAACTGACACAACAACACAGGCAATATATCACATCATTTCACTCAGCACATACACATAAACAATATCACATGTTTATGCATTGATAAAGATTATGTGAATAATTATCAACAATATATCAACTGAAATCAATTATTAATTTGTCACATTGACTCCTATGCAGGCTGTGAGAAAATTTATAAAAGAACTGCTAAAATGTGATTTTTTTCACATTAATTAACCTAAACAAATCACTTGTGTGAAGACTCATATAACATTTATTACATAAGTACATTCTTCTAAGGCAAATTATCATACATTTTTCTTTGGCAAATTATCATATCTTATTGAAGTATAGAATGAACTGTGTCAGATTGCCCCACTTGAAAATGAACAAAAAAGCTAACCAAAGTTTTGAAATACAGTAGGATAAAAAAATTACACAAAGGCTGAGACAAAAAGGTGTCTTTTCTCAGAAAAGATAAAAATTTACATTATTTGGATCAAACCAAGCAAACATTCTTCATCTCCTTTCAACAATTCATCCATTTTTACAAAATTTGCTTTTCTCCTTTGAATCAATCAAGGAATTGTATCAATGCACAAAAATACAATGGTTTTCCTCTGTCTATGCTTTTTATATTGATTTTCTCTACAACCAAAAAAACATATACCCTCGGTATGTAGTTTAATTACAGCAGAATTAGAACCTGCAATATGTACTGGTCTAGTTAGAGCTAACTTGTCTACGTGCTCCTACAAAAATCCTACATTTTTGTGAAGGTTGGACCACAAACCTGAGTCTAATTCTTAGTATATTAAACCTGTTCTGATTCTGTTCATACACAGTCTACTGTTCTAAGTTAATTGAGTAAACCATTGCTTTTGTAGGGGCTAGTTGGCTGCACAAAACAACCACAAGTCTTCAGGGTACAAGTCCAGGTGAACTGTTCTTTACAGTTTTCTTTTAGGCTGCGCGCTCGTCCGTTATTCGCCGGAAATTTGTGAATTATCTGGGGTTATAAATCACAAAACCTCGGACTTTATTTCTACAATCTCAAGTTTGAAACCAAATCTGAGACTAAATTTGGTCTCAACTATTTTGTGAATAGCTAACAAGTCTGAGACCAAAAACAGTCTCAGATTTGAGACCAAAACTTGAGACTTGAGAGAAAATTTGGTCTCAACAAGTTTTATGAATACTGGCCCAGTAGATTTGTATACCGATAAGGACTTTAATCTTATTTTTTGAAAAGAAATTTGTTTTCAACACCATCCATTGCTTTATTGTCAACTGCTTTACTATTGAACCCCACATTTCTTATTCAATATTGTTCATGCATATCACAGATATACATATACATGTATTACACATTTATTGAGTTGGTTTCTTGCTACACATTTCTCACATCGAGAAATATATATACATATATGCTGATGACCCTGTTACATGCGAAAACACTGTTAAGGAAGCTTATTGCAGACAGATATGGCAGTATCCACAGTGCAAAGGTGAGCGGCTACATGGAAGCTAGAGCTAAGGAGACTGACAGTCATTTTGCCCACTTCACTGAATGAGAAGGGAACAATTATAAGCTGGTAATTTAGCACTGGAAAATATAATGGTGTAGTATGTCACATGATATAGTATCACTGTGAGACTTTGCCACACTCAGGCCAAAATGGTTGGCCTGCTGGATATCACCACATCTGAAATATGATGAGGCAGCATAACACAGTCACATCACACATCCTGGTACACGCAGTGTACCAAAATCAGGTCCAGTAGATATCTCTGTCTAAATGTGTTTTAATATCAGATTCACACAGTTTCTTGTATCAAAACACAATATGTAAACACAATGTTTTGGGGAAGGAATAAGTACTACACAATATTTTACAGCACTTTTTTAAGGTATGGGATATAGGTTCAGACTTACCCTTTCTCACATTTGCAGGGATCTTGTCTGTTGGATAAGTGTGAGATATCTGTGCAGGTATCACATGGCATCCTGTATGCTAAGTCTACACAATACTCACATTTGCAGGCAGCTTGGTCTGTTTGATAGCTGCTGATATGTTTGTAACTTTCCATGGAAAATGACTATTGAGTTTGTCCTTTTGCTTGTGGATGTTGCTCCTTAGAATCACTAGTATGGAGATTAAGTAAGGAGACATCGCATTATACCCTGACATGTAACACTATATACTACTCACCACTGCCGGCTTGCTTGATTTTGGTGGTTGAGACAGGCGGCTATATTTAGTAGAGTTGAGGCTTACTGTGGATGTTGAACGTTTGAACTGAGACAAATTCTCATTCTCTCGGGCTGAAAAATAACAAACAAAATGTGGAATAAGGTTAAAGGTGAAACTTTTGTCCCTTTCCACAGCTACTGTGTCATAAGGTATACGTCTCATGACAATAGACACAACATTTTTTTGATTTGGAATTTAGAAAACATTCCGGAATATAAAGCATGTTAAGGAGGAGAAAGAATAACCAGGTATTATAATCATGAAGTCTGTCATTGTAGGTGAAAGGAGAGTGTGTTTCCATCCCAATATTACTGACTGGATATTGTATTGAACATTTTACTTCTAATAATTAAAAACAAGAGCACACAGAGAGCACATACCTCTGCCAAGGCATGTAATTAAATGGTAAAAAAACATAGTCTTTGAAAAATTTAAAGAGATCTAAGTTGGAACAAGACCATGTTTTGATTTCTTTTTAGCAAGAACCAAGCAGTAGTATTTGCGTAATCCTACCGACAAATGGACAAATGGTCATGAAAATAATATCTCCTTGGCAGAGTTAATACATACATATAACAAACACCAGGGATGCATTAATACCTCTCAAATAATACATCCACTTTATTTGTACTTTGAACAAATCTGCCTTGTATATTTTATGCAATCATCCCATTTTGTAATCTGAGCATTAATAGACTGAATAGATGAGATAGCAATGCCATTAATTAGCTAAATCTTCAGCTGATGAGACCACAACACATATGTAACGGTGACATTTTTATCAGCATGTTTTTCCAGATGATGCTAATTATTTACAGCTATTCAGCACACAACAGAAAGGTGTTTTTTCACTACCATCCTTTTCTAATGTATGGCCACGCCATTTATTACTTTCATACACCAGAAGGCCAAGTCATTCACACGTGACCTGAAACGTCAACTTGAAACATAAAAATAAGAGTCCTTAAAGCCTAAAGTTGAAGGGTCAAAGGGCATTCAAAACAACTCAATTCTCCATCAAATGTGATGGTAAAATAAACATCCTTATATATATGACAAGTGTGACAAAATTAATACATATCAAAGTAATAACACTGTTATGTATACATAGGTGTATACTTTATAGAAAACTTTACTGCAAAGTACAGAATATGAAATACCTCAGCAGACCTCAAAAGATCATTTATACAAGATATTTCACTAGCATCTACTTGGTAATTAATTTGAACCTAGGTTGAATGCAAGCAATGTAACTTACCAAAAGTATTACGTTGCTGTAAACCAGTAGATAGAAATTCCTTTGCAAAGATATCGTAGAAAGTGGGCAGTTTTGGGGTGCCATTTTTATTGTTATCCAGTTCATACGAGGCATTCATTTCTGAATGCATTTGTCTCATTATTTCTTCTGTTTAGCAGTTCTGATCACTGACTCTCCATTTAAATATTATTAACATAAAACTTTGTTATTCTAAGTTCCATGAACCTGCTTTTAGATACAAGTTAAAGTTATAAAAACAAAATATTAACCTTCTTGTTCCATGTTTTCTGACCTACACAAACACATAAACAAATGAGTATGTTTATTTACACATGAGAATGTATTAGATTATGCCGTATTGCTTTGATATTTACAAACTGTATTACTTTGTATACCACTTAAAAATCCAATGAACCCAAGGTCTAAGAAGGTCATTGTCATAATACTATCCTGTGAGTTCCTGACCACACCAATACTGTAAAAAACTGCTTATTGGAACTTGTGTTCATTTGTTTCAACTAATCTTCAAATCTCTTTACAATTTATATAAATAATAACTTAACAGTGAATGAAGCTAACCTGTGTATAATTACTCTCTTTGTCGATGGTTAGTATTTTCATATATTTTTTTACACTAGTGTTAAGTATTTTATAATTTTGTCTGAAGAAAATATTGGTTACAAGATACATTTTGTTCTTATTTACAATTGGTTTGCATTCTATTGGGTATATAAAGTGGGTGTAGTTTAAATCAGAAATTCTACTTTTGGGTCCTTTGGTTTATGAAAGGTCTCCGTAATAATCCTACTTAAATATAACATTCTAACTCTGACAAGAATAGAACTTAATATAAAGGTGAATCCTATAAATACATTACAAATTACTTTAATTCTGCAATGTTTCTTTAAGAATCACACATTGTTTCTCAGGATTTATATACTCCTCTCCCACATTTTAACCACATGTAGCATATTGCCATGCAGGAATGCATAATTCCAGCTGACTGTTTTCTTTTTTAAACCATATATAAATAAGTATCACTATCCAATTGTCTTTACTCGAAAATAATAAAAAGTATCCAATTATCTTCACACCTGCGAAATGACCAAAAAGCACTTTATAGTGAAGATTTCACAAACACGGCAGAGATTCGGAAGTCTATCGTCTAGTACTAGGCTATAAGGCACTTTTTGAACACACATTAACGAACATTAACCAATCTTTAATCTTAATGGTTTCATTTGTGTCTCTTTTCATCAATAAATAAATTTCATCAAAGAACTGGCAACTATCATTAAAATTCTATTTGCTTCACCTGTTTTAGGTCTTGTATGTACTCAGAAGCATTTGTATTTCACTTGACAGAAAATTCAATAATCTACAATAAGTTTTTGCCTGAGACTCTTTCCTTAGAGCTCACTTTAATGTCTTATATGTTGAAAAACTTTCTTTCGGGCTGTCTTTTTTTAATTTTTTTTTTCCATACCTTTTCCGGCCCAGTAGTTCATAACATATTTTTGGCCTCGCTTGATAACACCAACCTATAAAACAATTGCTAATCACTGATAACCAGCGCAAAAGAAAGCAAGGTCTGTTAAAAACCCAATCCATTTCACAGACATTTCCCAAGATACCTTGCCATTGTGAACTAGCAGCAGGTTGTACTTCAGCAAAGTGGTTTCACATAAAACATTTCAACAGACTTTGTATGAATTACACTTTCCTCTGTATCAGACATTAACTCACTGTAAATGTATCCAAGAACCGTATGAATTTGTACATTTAAAACAGCAATCATTTAAAAACCACAAGGTAATGTTTACAACAGTTTTAAATAGAAGACATTTTACCTTCCCTATTAAGTTAATATTTTGTCAACAAATATTTTATACAAACATAACAACTGAAAAAATATCCCTCTTTTTCCTGTAAACTGCGTAAAATATATATACTAGTAATTATAATGTCTACCATTAATATAAATCTCACTGCTTCAGTTTAACTTATCTCTTTTAATACAGGTAACATATTCAAGAATTTCAGTAAAATATGTCTCTCCTATTTTATACCTTTAGTAAATATGTTCCTCCCGTACCCTAAAAGCTTATACTCTATGTGTTTATTATATGAAACAGTTTATATGGACTAAGTCTTCATTCAATGGAGCATATTAACACAGAGGGAGTACATTTTATAAGAGCCCTATACTGGCTATTCAAGTCTCCAACTAGGGCTCTTCACAATTATAGAAGATGTATTCTGGCACTTGCAGGCACTTGTAACAAACTATAACTTATACCTATAATATACTAACAAAAAGCCCTGGTTCACCCAGCAATGTCTGATGCACCTTTAGTTAGCTGCAGCTGACAGATAACTGATATAGGAAAGCCCTAAATCTAGCAGATTATACTTTCTAAGTTTTCTTCATTTGCAGAGATTTTATAGAGTTTTGATCAGGGTTATAATTTTATTGTCACATTTGTATATACTGAACTTTTACTGGCAAATGTTTGACACCTGAACTGTTGATAAGTAACACCTGAAATGCCTGAACAATGAAATATTTGACTATTGTATTTGTATTTATAGTCAGGGCAATATCTCCATGTACTACAGGACTCAAATGACCTATGACTCTATGACCCATCCAACTGTAAAACTACAGTCTGTCAAATTACTGACATTCCCCTAACTGAAAGACAGGGGCTCAAAATGACCATTTATCAATGTCCTTGAGGTTCTTTAACCTGCCACTGGGAGTAGGACCCAATGACAGAGGACCACCATTTTAAGTGGTCATCCGAGCCAGCCACTATGTATCTGCCTGTACTTGGGATTGAACGCACGTCCTCTGTTTTCCTAGGCGAGTGTGTTACCCACTAGGCCACAGTGGCAGACAATGTATTCAACCTCAGAATTCACATAGGTATTTTTGTAGTTCCCATGGTTTCATAGTAATATCCATCACAGGAGGCAGTCATATTTATTTTTTACAATGGTTTTCCTTTTGAGCAACTAACTTTGGTTAATTTTTGTCAACTGAAACATTTAAGTAGCCCATTAAAAAGAAGCACTTGTCAATACAATTCATGAACTCAATACAAACCAATAGGCCAAAATATCCACAAACAGTATCAAACAATCAGAAAACTTTCTTACAATTTGATAAAACATTGACACATAGATACATGTAACACTAAAATAACTATTCATTGGGTTGTTTTCGAAACTCAGTTCCTGTTGAGATTTGTTTGCAAATCTCTCAGCATTGTATGAGACATGGCCTGAGGTTTAGGTGGACCATGTTTTGATGAGAGGAATTCACTATGACCCAGTGTCTAATTCCTACACTAAGCTGGTCAGGATTACCTTATCAAGGGATGAGCTTCTTATGACAACCAAACACTGAAACAAAGAAGGTGACCATACCATTCTCATTAAAGCTTCTAAAGACAAAGCCAACACCGGAACAATGGGGATCATACACTCCTCATAAACTGACAACTTTTTTTATATATATTTTACTTGTTTTTATGTTACAGGGCAAAAGAATAAAAAATAAATAATAATTAGAAATATAAAATAGGGTATTCTGAAAGTAAAAGAGAAATATAAAAAGAACCATTAACTAGAGGAATGCCTTTGCTAACAAAAGCGAAGCATCCCTGAAAGTTTAAAATGCTTTGTGGTTTTAATAAGCATGCTGTAAAGCTAAGAATGCACAAAGCTGTGCCGTATGCTTTCCCAATGCCTCTTAATACCCTCTGAAGGTCTAAAAGCAACGATAAAGGAGATATAAGGCAAAAACTCCAAAGCAGCTATTTATGACCCAGTTTGGCCCATACGGGGGTGGGGGTGTGTGTGTGTGTGTGTGTGTGTGTGTGTGTGTGTGTGGGGGGGGGGGGGGGGGGGGGGTAAAACTGACCAGCCATTTAGACTCTCCACATATGCTTTCCCAATACCTCTTAATACATTCTGAAGGTATAAAAGCAACAATAAAGAAGATATAAGGCAAAACTCCAAAGCAACTATTTTATGACCCCAGTTTGACCCATAAGGGGGGTCGGGGGATAAAACTGACTGGCTATTTAGATTCTCCAAATATGCTTTCCTAATACCTCTTAATACATTCTGAAGCTATAAAAGCAATAATAAAGGAGATATAAGGCAAAAACTCAAAATCAGCTATTTTATGACCCCAGTTTGACCCATAAGGGGGGACCGTGGGGTAAAACTGACCGGCTATTTAGACTCTCCACATATGGTTTCCTATTACCTCCCAGTACATTTTATGGCTCTAAATGCAATACTTAAGAAGATAATAGGGGGGATTGACCTAAATTTAAGGCTTTCAGATTGGAAGGTGTCAGAAAATCACTCATAAATGAGACATTTTTCAAGGGATTGCTCCCAAAATCTAATCAGCTCACGTTTTCGATAGTATGAACAGGTGTGTCAAATTATAAGGCAAGTAGTTTTTCCTGAACTGCGATGACGGGGGGAGGGGGGGGAGGGGTACTTTTCAAAAAAATTGTTTTTGATCATGTGACCTTCATAAAGGTCAAATTTAAGCATGCAGAAAAATTTTCCCATGCCTAAGGTATATAACTGCCAAATATGGTTTGAAACCTTCTAATAATAAGGGAGATATTCAAGGGAGACCATAATGCGGCGGCGGCGGTGGCAAGGAAATTGAGGCGAAAAGAAATAAGTGCCCTTTCAGGGACTCTTAATTACAATATGGAGTAACATATTCCAGCACAAAATCACTAATCCCTGTAGATTACATCACTAATCATATCCACACGCCATGGGGAATACAATACTTGTACAGACTTTATTAAAGGCTCGGAGGTAATAGAACTGGATCAAGATTTGTATCTAAAAGTATAACATAACCTTGTTAAACTTCTGGTATCAAATTAGGCTGGGAACAAATTCTATTTGTTCTGAATTCTTATAGAAATAATTTCTCTTGGTGCAAAGGAGTGATCTTTACATCTATAGTTTTTTTTGTTTTGTTTTTTGTCTGAGTAGGATAAACATTATGTATTTTATTCTATTGTAAAGCAATCTTTAAATAATTATAAAGTTTGAGAAGAGTTCCTGCAGGTGTGATAACCATGAATAACCATGGTAACCATGTCTTGAGTTTATGCAGCTTAAATCTGTCATTATAGTTAGCCTACATACAAAAGGCAAAACAGCCAAAAGCAAACCTGTCCGGGTATCTATGTTATGTGATTACATTTTGTTTTAAAGAATATCTTTTAACAGAAAGGTACACAATTTAACTTTGTTAAAGTAATTCACTAAATGAAACTATTTCTATGAAAAATATATAAGTTTTTGAATGACTGCATGAAACCTTCATTCAGTTTTAAAATCACCGAAAATCTATTTTCATATTGACAGCAACAATCTTTCAAGTAACACCAACAATTCATTATTTAGGAAGTTTGAAATGGATTGGATACACAATTTTCTGAGTTGCAAAATGACGTAAGTACCAAATGTTTAACATATTTTGGCTAACAATTGTTTTGACATGAACTATTACAACCATAAGTTCTGCTTTATAGACTGAAATCAATGGGAGACATTTGTTAAGTACAGCAGCAGGTTTGAGAGTGTGTGTGAATGAATCATCATGCTGAAAATGGCCCTGTGATAAACACTTAACCTTTACAACACTCTGTTACAGCAATAATCAATTGTATAACATGTGCAGTGCTCATGATATCATGATATACAGCAGAGAAGCCACACCTTCACCGCTAAACATACTAGCCTTACACTGACCAATCATTTACAAGTATCAAATGAAGGCTTTCATATCCCTTTCACCCACTCAAGTTATATATTGAACCAGGAAGTCAGTAGATGTCACACAGAGGCATGAACTGGACTAGAACCCAAAACTACAGTGACAAAAGCCAAGTGAAGTTAAAACTGGTAACCATTTGCCCACTGAAAAATATTATTTGATATTAACTAATTCAATTCTTTTTCATTTACAGACAGACTTGATCTTAATTAATTCAATTCTTTTAACTAATTCAATTCTTTTTCATTTACAGACAGACTTGATCTTAATTAATTCAATTATACAGACTTGATCTTAACTAATTCAATTCTATTTCATTTATAGACAGACTTGATCTTAACTAATTCAATTCTATTTCATTTACAGACAGACTTGATCTTAACTAATTCAATTCTTTTTCAACTAAGACTTCACTTTTAAAAGGACAGGCATATTTATTTCACATGCAGTATGAGCTGAAATTTTATTTGAGAAAGTCTTGTTTTAACAACACACTTGCTGCTAACATTTAAAAATTAAACATTTTTTATATTCTAATTTTGAAACTTCATTTCTGATTACTGCAGTTGTTTTCATTATATAGTTTATATAAAATGTCACTTATTCTACAAAATTGCTTGATGCTTGCATACAAGAATTTATAGTCTACTCAACAAAGCAGATGAATTGGGATCCTGGTCAGGAGGCATACCTGGCATAAATTGGAGAATTTAGCCTGAATTTCAATCATTGATGACTTTGCACACTGTAAATATCAGCTGTACCTGCTATCAAAATATTTGAATTATTTAATAGAAGAATTACACTTTGTTGTATCAAAATTTTTTGTAAATTGAACGTCCTGAAAAAGGCTATTCTTTGGCACCAGATGTCTTTGAGAAGACTGAATACTACTCAATCCCTGATTCCTCATATTCTGTTGCTAATTATGTTATAAAAGTCTTCATCAAAAATACAATCCAGTTTATTCTAATTTTTATGACAGATACAGTATACTTATGAACTTTATATTCTTATAACATAACACAAACGCTTGTAATTTGTCATTTGAAGAAATGAAAACTTTGTATTTTTATGAAGTTTGATTCAACATACTAGAGAAGCCTGAGTCTGAGTCATGGTCTGTGTTATCAACTGAACTACAACCACTGCACTCTCTCTCATAAATAGGACAAGCTGATGTGATAACACATCCCTCACTTCAACTAATTAGGTCTGAAAAGTAGGGTATTGTTCTAGGATTTATCTCAGCTATATAGATTGTGGCTTAGGTAGCTCTTCCACTATGGCAATCCACCTCCCTAATTGGCTTACGATCCCGAAATTTTATCATTTCAGAGTATTTGGATCAACAATCTTTTTAAAAGGGAGGTTTGTAAACCACTATCTTTGGCAATGGCTCTGGCAGTTAAACTTTGAAAGTCATTCGGAGTCAACTTCATGTATTAGAAATGAATTCAAACCGTTCAGATTTTTCATAATCTTTCTGTAATCAACTATGACCCATATCAGATCTAGCAGTCAGGAACTCAATCCTACAGCTATCGTAATCTTTGTAAAGCAATATTTCTGATCTTATATCCTGAACATATAGACTTTTGTATGATTCATCACCAAGTCTACTGATCAGTTGTCCAAAATATTACACTTTGTATGAGCTTGCCTTTAATGCAATATGGTTGGCCACCAATGTTATTATTTAGTTCTAATATGGTGATACTAAATAGCAGATGGCTATGACCAGTTTTCAGCTGACAAATATGTTTATATTTAACTCATCAGTATGAATGGGTGCCAGGATGCTGTGACAGTCAGTCTGATGAGTAGCAGTACTGGTAAATCATTTAAAATTTCATGTTTAATGTTTGGTATCTCAACAAGCTTGCAAAATTCAATCTAGTTTGATCATCAAACCAATATTTTAAAAACCGTATAAATCATATTACTTTGTTGAAAATATGGCAAAAGATATATGGTGGGAAACTTTCACCATATTCTCAATAAAATAGCATCAGAGATGCCCGTACCCCACAGCCTAGGGAAATATTTTCAACACCATGAGATACAGAAGTACTGTATCAGTATAAACTTTAGGATACTTTCAGAGCACTGTCAGTTATATAAAGGTTCAAATAATGTTTAAAAGAAAGATCATGCATATAAACATGAAGTATTAAAACAAGATAATTCAATAACAAGATGACAGCATTAATCAGCAAACTAAAATTCAACCCTCTTTATCTACATCTGCATGGCCAAATTATGGTTTAGATGGTTTGAATATTACCATGCATATAGAAGTGGTAATACATTTAATGAATGCTTATGTGTGGTGTTGGAGCAAAATCTATGGCTCACTTGATGAAATTCTATCTCTTACAATGGGAAGTTATGAAAGTAAAATTCTTAATAAATTCTAATATGACTTTAACAGTGCTTAATCTGCATCAAAAGAGAGACCCAAAGGTGCAACAAGATTTTATAGGTCAAGGTCACTAGGACAAGGTCAAAGGTCAAATTAAGGTGACACCATGATAATACACACCTACAGCCCCTAACCAATGTCCCTACCAAGTATCAACTTCCTCAACCCTACGGTTTCCAAGATATAGCCCGGACAAGATTTTATAGGTCAAGGTCACTACGCCAAGGTCAAAGGTCAAATCAAGGTCAGACCATGACGTTGCACAACTATATCCCCTAACCAATGTCCCTACCAAGTATCAACTTCCTACACCTTACGGTTTCCGAGATATAGCCCAGACAAGATTTTTAAACTCAAGGTCACTATGGCAAGCTCAAAGGTCAAATCCTGGTCAGACCATGACGTTACACACCTACACACCCTAACCAATGTCCCTACCAAGTACCAACTTCCTACACCTTACGGTTTCCGAGATATAGCCCGGACAACATTTTATAGGTCAAGGTCACTATGGCAAGGTCAAAGGTCAAATCAAGGTCAGACCATGACATTGCACACCTACACCCCCTAACCAATATCCCTACCATGTATCAACTTCCTACACCTTACGGTTTCTGAGATATAGCCCGGACAAGATTTTATAGGTCAAGGCCACTACGGCAAGGTCAAAGGTCAAATCAAGGTCAGACCATGATACTGCACACCTACACCCCCTAGCAAATGTCCCTACCAAATATCAACTTCCTACACCTTACGGTTTCCGAGATATAGCCCGAACAAGATTTTATAGGTCAAGGCCACTATGGCAAGGTCAAAGGTCAAATCAAGGTCAGACCATGACATTGCACACCTACACCCCCTAACCAATATCCCTACCAAGTATTAACTTCCTGCACCTTACGGTTTCTGAGATATAGCCTGGACAAGATTTTATAGGTCAAGGTCACTACGGCAAGGTCAAAGGTCAAATCAAGGTCAGACCATGACGTTGCACACCTACACCCCCTAACCAATGTCCCTACCAAGTATCAACTTCCTACACCTTATGGTTTCTGAGATACAGCCCGGACAAACTATTTCCCGCCACCCGCCCACCCGCCCGCCCGCCCGGACGCCCGACCACCCGCCCATCCGGACTCCATGGGTGAAAACAATACCCCGACAGCCCTTAAGGGCTGTGGGGTAAAAATGCAACTTCTGTAGATGGGTGAAAATAACATCATGTGTGATGTTGGTGATTTTTAAACATTAGATGAAGCTCTAATTTCAGACTTGCACAGAACTTTGTTTTCGGGATGAAATATGGAACTTCTACAACACTGTCCCGGCACGTTTAATGATAATCAAATTGCTCACTTTCACTTATGATCAGATGCCTACCTTTTACCAGCAGCAGATGCCTACCTTTTACAAGCAGCAGATGCCTACCTTTTACCAGCAGCAGATGCCTACCTTTTACCAGCAGCAGATGCCTACCTTTTACAAGCAGCAGATGCCTACCTTTTACCAGCAGCAGATGCCTACCTTTTACCAGCAGCAGATGCCTACCTTTTACCAGCAGCAGATGCCTACCTTTTACCAGCAGCAGATGCCTACCCTTTACCAGCAGCAGATGCCTACCCTTTACCAGCAGCAGATGCCTACCTTTTACCAGCAGCAGATGCCTACCTTTTACCAGCAGCAGATGCCTACCGTTTACCAGTTGTTATGCTTGCCTACTCCTTCAGTTGTAGGTCTAAACTGTTGGCAATCGTTAAACATGCAGATGTTGTAATAAGCAAGTCCTTGACCTTCACACATACACAGGTACTTACCTTTAACATGTAAATGGTTGCCACCTAGGGGGAAGCAGTCCACCTGGAGAGGTAGTGCAGTATTGGAAGACGCCAAGAATATGTCTACTTGGTTAATGTCAATGTTACGCCTTTCTAAAGAACTGCACACTGCATCTCTACAAGGACAAGAAAATAAACCATTCATAAATTTTAGAAAGAATTCTAAACATTCACTTACATGTAGATAGAAAACGTCATATTTTGTAGTGAAAACATAATATATGTTACATCTGCCTGAGTACTGTGTACCAGAAACTTCTTCTGTGAAAAGAGCAGTGAGTTTTCCAATTCCAATACAGAGTAATACAATTAGAGAACTTATTTTTTTATTTAAATATTAACCCTCGTCAAAAACTTTTAAAACAGGAAAGTAGAAATTTTTTATTTTTGCAAAAAAAAAAAAAAAAAAAAAAAAAAAATCAGATGTTATTTACACATAATAACACCATGTATAAAAGTTGTTTTATGTTAAAATTATTTTCACTTTCGTTTTTCATCATTAAGTGAAGAGGTCAAAAGGTCAAAGAGTATTTAAAATCCTCATTCCTCTGTCAAATGTGAGTCCAATAGGAAAACCTCCCGAATGACATGTACACAAAAATTATATCATGAATGAAGGTAACAATATTATACGAGTGTTAGTGGTCGGACCGTTTATAGAAATCAAAACCGGTTACCGGGGGCTGTGAAACGAATGAAATCTGGTATGTCGTATGTGTGTTAGTGTGCAGTAAAATTATTCGCACGGCGTACATGAGGCAGAACTTGAAACTGGAAATGGCTTTCGCGAGAAATTATAAAGTATGTAAACATGATTTTTGCTCAATATTAAGTAAAAATGTGACATATTTCAAAAAATATGTATATTTTTTGTTGTTTTGATGAATTATCAGCCATTAGGTGGCCTAAAATGATAACGTTTTCAATTACCGGTTCCCAAATATTCTTTGCGAATTTTGTTACTTTTGCCAGAAACGAACAAAAAACTGCATACCGGTTTATCCTTCACAACACTAACGAGTGTGTAGCACAAGTATTATAGTATTAATCTTCATGAGTGATATACTTTTTCTGTATATGTCTAATGAGGGATGTTTTACTTTATGATCCATTATGTGGTATCATTAACCAGTGAAAAATAACCATATTTAAACAGAAAATGTGAAAAGGGCTGTTACATATACAGGGGCACTAGTGGATATGAGAACTCAATATTTAACTTGCAATTTGCAACCATTTCTGCGTGGATTTTTATGCAACAAAAGCAAGGAAATGAGCTGTGAAAAGACTTTTCTAATGATATATAATACATATTTTTTATGTTACATAGTTTCTGAGATACTCATGAAAAACTGGAAGTTATTGACACTGATTATCCATGGTAAGGGGCCCCACTGTATACAAAAACAAAGATATCCCGCTCTGTGTATCTCCCTGTACAGATTAAATACAGCTTGCAGTAGATAATACAAAGCCCATATCCTAATATATACATGGCAAGTGCCACATAATGACTGAGGCATATCACAGCTGTAATACTGCTGTCAAAACAATGTTATACAGAGAATTCACTGTCACACATATGATATGTAACACCTCAGCAGTCAACTGGAAAAGTTTGTTCTACAAATGTGCCAAGAGTGAAATTTACTGGGACTTTTTTGTTTCTAACTGAAACATTTGCCCTTTACTATGAGATGAAAAGGCACACTAATAAACAATGCTCATTTCAGTAAAATCGAAACTGTTCAAAATGTGAACTCCACCTGAATTTTGACAAGCCTTTTTAAATCTTATAATGTACTCATACAATACACAGAATACTTGTATGAGGACATATTTGACTGTAGAACACATGTTCACGATGCACTCACTTCAAACTGACTCCTTTCACTGCAGCTACAATCTCATACACATTAGGATCTTCCAGAAGGTCAAACTTCAAAGTGAAAAATTCCATACCCATGTTCTATAAAATATAGAGAACACAAACATTCTTCTGTAAATGCACAAGTTGATCGTTCAGGCCCACTGGGCGGCGAATGTAACATTGTTTAGTTGTAATTTCAGTGCAAAGAACACTCACTGTAGTAGTAACATCAAACTGCATTTATAACTCAAACAAGTGCAAAAAAATATAAGAATGAGAAAAATAAAATCTCCAAAAAGTTCTAGTACCACCACATACTTCTAGAATCAGACTTCTATTAAATGAACGAGGTCTTCTCAAAAACCTAAAGTACTCAATCACTTAAACTTGTGCAAAGTATCTACCAAAGTACCTCACACAGTAGGATCTCTAGTATTCACAAATGTTCACAGGCAAAAGTCAATCTTACTCACATCACTAAAAACACATATCTCAATGGGTTATTTCAGTGTGAAATAAACAGAAAATTGGAGAAAAACATTTTGGAGGATAGAAGTTTAATCGTAATGCTCACTGGACATTTTCTGATACACACATATGACAGTTGAACCAATTTTTGTGGAATTCTGCTGAATTGAAAGCCCTTTTGAGTAGAATTAAGCAACGGTTGTCTTTTCTGAAAAACATTATGTGTAATGCTTGATTAAGTACAACGGGATTCAAACTCATTTTTACAGGACAAAATTCCCCAACTACTTCCTTACTTTTGTGAAAAACATTTTATAATTTCCTGACTTAAAATCAAATTCCCTGACTTCACTGATTTTTCCCTGACCAGTAAGATCCCTGTACAACTTGTTTTCCTGGTCTCTCTACACAACACCAAACAGGCCTGATGTGTTGTACAGTGAGGTTTGAACATTTGGACCACAGAGAGATTCCACTGCATTAAGACTAGGGGTGTTGTACTAAGCATGCACTACCTTTTTGGAGCCATCCTCTTTGTTAGTCTTTCTATGTGGAGTTTTGGGCTGATTGGTTCTGGGCGGTGGTGTTTTCTGTACCGGTGCATCCGGTGTGTCTTTCTTTCCAGTTGAAGAGGTCTGAGATTGTTGAAAGCCTTTCCCTTGAGAACGTGATTCGGGCAGGCCACGATACACGGGCTCATTGTCTCCGATGTTGATGTCTTTAAATTCTGTGGCTTTAGTGCTCCGTGTGGTATGTGCAGGACTATAGTTTAGAATACTGGAACACTCCTCATCATCTTCATAGTCAATATCCTGGGAGGATTCAGAGGACTTGTTGTGTAAGCTTTCTGCTGATTGGCTAAAAAGTACCTTCTCAGATTCATGTCTGTACACATCTGATCCTTCTTCTGATGCATCTTGGGATAGCTGATCCTTTGGACCAATCCCATCACCTGTACCAATCTGTCTCTGTTTGTCATTGGATGCTTTTCTTTCTATACTTGGCTCTGATTGGCTGGTTTCTTTTGTTTGTAGAATGACCCCTGCTGAGTGGGACTTTTGTAAATGCCCGTGTAAACCTTCTTGCAAGCTAGCACTACGCATGTGTAACATCTCCTGATGAGGGTAACATTCCTAAGTGTTCAAACACGAAATGTAAGTTTAACTCCTTAGCAAAAACATTATCAGAAAAAAACTAATTTCTTTCTAAAGCTATAAAATATTAAAAAATAACAAAAAAATAACAAAACAGTGTCACAATTTAAAGGATTAATGTAAACCCCAAATAGAACAACAGATGTTAAATCAGGTGCAGTGCAGAAATACTGTAACAACACAACTGGATTAGTGCCACGTCAAAAATATTCAAAAATATTCAAATAGACAAGACTCTCGAATCAAGGTGGCGTGACTGAAACTATGTAAATGAACCTTTGTACATAGGTCAAATTTACAGTGGCAGTAATTGTAATGAGGGACCACTGACCACATTGAAACTTAGTCTATTATTTCTTTGCCTCATTTTTCAAAAAAAAAAAAAAAAAAAAAAAAAAAAAAATAAATACCATTCAGGAGTATATAGCTCCTCATTCACAATGGCTGAATATATATAAAAAGTTTTGTTATTGGTCCTGGACAAGGTGTGATTCTTGCTTACATATATTGCTTAGATGAGGGTTTATATAAAGAGATTCAGGCTAAGTTGGTATTAAAACTAATGGGGGGGGGGGGGGGGGGGGGGGGCAAAATACTATGGTTATGACAGGTAATTATGAAGCAGGGTACTTGTGAAACTATTAAATTATTGATTTCTATAACTTTCATGGATGAAACCAAATGTTTGATCAGATTTATCCACGTTATGTTTGTTTTTAATACAATTTTCCTTATTTTTTAAGATATCTGACATTTTTATATTCTAAGAATTTATTCGGCCCCCAAGTCACAATCCTACTGAACAGAAATGAGACTTGAAACATTCTAATAAGACAAAATTACTATAAATATATTCCACAAGCTTTGGTAATGCTGGGCGTGTGCCTCCCAGTTGTTAGAGTGAACACAGGTCCTACTCACATCAGTGTGATATCTATTCTTCATGGCTTTCTTTCTCTTCAATTTACTGTTGTTCTGCTTCAAGTCACTGAAACACACACAAATATACACATAGCACTTAATTACAAATGTTTTTTTTCCAACTGTTTTAATCAAGTTGTGGTAGTTTTTATTATTTTGCAAAAAAAGTCAAAAGATCGCAATAATAGATCTTACTTGGTCTGATCACCTGAGGCAGAATTCGGTTACATAGAATGCCCCTTTACAGATGAAAATGAAAGGGTAAAATGACACTGAGAATCTCCCATCCCTCTGTCATTTGCAATGCTGAAGTGAACTAACGGGTACATGCTAAGCACCAAAATACACCTACTGTAACACTGCTATAAACATGGCGTAGTTCACCGTACATACACCCTCTACTATTAAATGACCACATCCACCCTCCACCCACCATATCCCACCACATCCACCCACCATACCCCACCACATCCACCCTCCACCCACCATATCCCACCACATCCACCCACCATACGCCACCACATCCACCCACCATACCCCACCACATCCACCCACCATACCCCACCACATCCACCCACCATACCCCACCACATCCACCTACCATACCCCACCACATCCATCCTCCACCCACCATACCCCACCACATCCACCTACCATACCCCACCACATCTACCCACCATACCCCACCACATCCACCCTCCATACCCCACCACATCCACCCGCCATACCACATCCACCCTCCATACCCCACCACATCCACCCTCCACCCACCATACCCCAGCACATCCACCCATCATACCCCACCACATCCACCTACCATACCCCACCACATCCACCCTCCACCCACCATACCCCACCACATCCACCCACCATACCCCACCACATCTACCCACCATATCCCACAACATCCACCCACCATACCCCACCACATCCACCTACCATACCCCACCACATCCATCCTCCACCCACCATACCCCACCACATCCACCCACCATACCCCACCACATCCACCCTCCACCCACCACATCCACCCACCATATCCCACCACCTCCACCCACCATACCCCACCACTGCAAAAACTGCTCTGATTCTGGGATTCCAAAAAAACATGTTTTAGTACATCCTAAATCGAATAGGCCTACTGACAAGGAATGAAAATCGTGAAACCAAAACATGGCCGGTATGTAATGAAATTGCTATAAGAATAGTAAAATACACAAAATAGGATAAAAGATTATAATTTCTCCAGATTTAAGGTTTTGAAAAATGTGATAATACTGGGACTAAAATGTATTCAATGAATTAAAGTAAGGGATTTGTGGGGATTTCACTGTCAGATAATATGACTGTAATATATAGAAGTCCTGATTAAGTGAACTTGTCATTCTGGTCCTCTGACATGTCACTTTAAGTGGTTCAACTGGTGATGATTATGTATGTCTGAAATGTACTGCATAACACCAGTCTTATATTTGTTTAGACTGAAGAAATCTGATTGCGGCATTTTACATTAAGAAGAAGCATGGGTATGAATATAGTTTGTTTACACTTACTTACAACACAGCTATTTGGCATGAACAAGTTATGATTTTTACAGAAAAAAAAGAAACCTAATGCAGCCATAGGTTTTTCAAACAGTGATATTTATTTCATTTTTTTAAAAATATACAAAGAAAAACATGATATCAAATTTAAAAGCAACTCTATATAAACACTCAAAATTTATCAACTAATACATGAATGCTTGAAAGCACTTTTCAAATTGAAAAACGAAACAAAAACATCCATTCACTTCAAATTGTACTTATTAGAATGATCCAATTGAACCTGATTTTCCCAGGACTTGCAAGTTAACATTAGAGGGTGTATTCCCGAACATTAGAGGGTGTATTCCCGAGTTACTAAATTGCAATAAGATCTGACCAAGCTTCAATAAAATGATACTGATGAAAAACTTGGTTTCACAGATGAATGAATTAACCAAACACTTTGTATATAAACAACTAAACCTACATGCAGAAAAGAAGTTCTTTATTCCTACGAATTTAGTACATCGTATTTAAATTGCGCAATAATGAAATTTTAAAAAAATTAAAGCTTGTGAAACACTTAAAATTACAGACAACGCCATAGCCTAATAAATGCAAGGTGTACCAGCATAATACATAGGTTACTAAAGTACAGAGGTACACAAAACCAAATAATTAAACATTTAATTAGATGCCCACAGTTCTTATCTCTGTATCCATACTTGCCAGAAGAACCCCTTAGAACAAAATATTCTTAAGTACAGGTCCCTTATAAGTAGAATATCACATACTCAAGATTGCCTTTTCTAACAAAATTTACTTCATTGTCCCAAATTCCTCATTAGGAAGTACAACAAATTTGCACTTGTCAAACTTTGCCCAGAATGGAACCGTGCAGATTATGTTTTTTTGGATAAAAAAAACTCCCAAATTTTCAAAGGTTCAATTTTCAATACATTTTCAATGACTTTGGCTTTCTGGTTGACATTATTCCAAAAATAAAACGTGAATCTTCATGATATTATTTATTTGGCCACAGACTTGCCAAAAGGAGAACTGACTACATTCTGGGAAAGATACAGATCATACTTTGGATACAAAAAAAACTTTACATGTGCTTTCGAGTATGTAGTATTTTTTGAGCCACTGACATTTGAATCAACAGAGTTCCAAGGAATCTACATTATTATGTGTCAGTCTATTAAAAATTTAACACACAGAAAGACTCTGCAGCTCTGTTAATATAGAATATACCAGTAATTAAATAAAGTAGTTCATCTCTCCAATAAATTATGCAACCTACACCTCTAGTAGCCCATTACTTGCCATTATTTTGACATAAATGATGCAACACAAATGTGATATAATGGATGGATGTCCATAACAATTACGTCCACACTCTCTATATAAAGTGTCCACACATCTATTTTCTATGTACACCAGATAAACAACACCTATTTAGAGCTAATGGTCTCATTGTAAATTGCCATTTACAAAACCTCTGTAAATCATAGGTATTTAGCAAGACTCCATCGATCTCCATCTTTACAGAAAGTGAAAGAAAAGAAATACTTTTTAGACAAGCTCAAAGACTTTGACAAAGTTACCTGACAGCCATGGCTAGAAGAATATTAACTTGATTGAGTATCTTCAGCTTCTTTTCTACGTGTAAGTAATCCATTTTTTGACAAGCTAACATTTAAACTCTAACATTTTATCACAAGAGTTCCACTGATTTCTGCCTTTGAAAAGTTCACAGAGCCACTTACAATAATCTGTTACGCAATCCAGTGTCTAAAGAAGTGAAATACTAAGATTTACTGGAACGTCTTTCTGTCAAAAAAAAAGCCACTGAACGCTAAACTTTTTCCCCTATTCTTATTAATCGTGTTACGAAGATGTCACTGAATTGTTTGGGTATTTTATAATCTAGGTAGAATCCTTGTTCCAGAAATCCTAATTTTTCTAACTGGTAAACACCAAACTTTGTCCAATCGCCTTTTGATCTCAGTCAAAAGGAATCTGTTACAATGTCTTATCTTATCTGACTTTCAATTAGATAGAAGTGGCAGAAGCAGAAGTTCATTCACTTCACCCTTGTTTTTCTCATTAGTTATGCAGTAAACAAGATCTTCCAAATATTTCATATAGAGGACAGACGAATGGGGGGGGGGGGGACTTTGTGTCACATACAAAGAGACCTCCACAGAACTAGTTGACTTGGATAACCTACTGCACACACATACTGGTATTCAATGCTGGTGACACATTCTGCTGCTACCCTAGACAGTCCTTACAGTTGACAAAACTTTAATTTATGAACCATAGCACTGAAGTGGTTTGAAACATAGAAGTTTGTGGTCTACAAATTAAACATTGAACTTGTCTCCTGCAGATGAGGTCAGGCACTGCAAGGCCAGGACAAAGTGTGATCTGAAAACACGGGATCAAAACAAATCCATAAAATCCAGGCAAGGGGAGGTGTATATTGGCTCCCATAAGGTCCGGTATGCATGAGATATATCTACTCAACCCAATAAGTGGATAAGTAAACTGGAAGGTTTTCAAACAAGGAAAACAACATCAGTAGGTTTGGCAAATGTTTTTCTGATTACTGTTAAGTGTTGTTTGCAGACTTTTGTGAAGATGCAGTAAACTGTGCAATAAGGACACACAACACTGTAAACCTATAAATTTTGCCCCACTTGAATTTTACAAAAGGATAAATTAAAAAATTTTAATAACACCAAAACTTATATAGTTTTGCAAAGTCTTCAAAATATACCTTTGTGCAAATATTTTTAAGAAAATTTCAAATGTATTTACAAATGCAGTGACAGTCTTACAAGAGCCAGCAGAGTTGTCCTTGTAGGTTATGTTTTGGATGCTTGCTGCACAATGAACCAGGGATCTTTATATTAAGGACAAAGACACCAGGTCACTGTGTTTGCAGGTATCTGTTGACTTCTAGTGCCTTTCAGCCCAGGATGTTTGTCAAAGGCATAATCTGACAAAGTTGTCCCAAATAAAGCAATAGACATCTGATTCAAAGTTCAAACTTTTACACATAATTATAGCCAAGAGGGTAGCTGGGTGGTCCTGTGTTGACTTTGATGTGTATGTAAATTTTATGCAAAATGGGCTATGTCTATAGCTATTAATCTGCCATGTTTTCTGGTCAGTGGGTACTTTATTGTGGTGGGTATGAAAACATTATCAATTGGTAAGTGGTTACTTTAGGTCAAGGCATGCTGTAGATGATGGACCTTTTCCCAGAGGTCTGACAGTGTGTACACTGTAATGAATAGATACAATACAGGAGTGTCACTGATCATACTTTACATTAACAAAGAGCTTTGACAAGTAAAAATTTACTTATCAAGTAAGAGACTCTAAAAAGTAAACATGGGATTGAT
The DNA here is from genome assembly GCA_964017235.1 of Sabellastarte sp. h YS-2021. NCBI lineage: Eukaryota > Metazoa > Annelida > Polychaeta > Sabellida > Sabellidae > Sabellastarte > Sabellastarte sp. h YS-2021. Next base: position 172,829,640 of record OZ024929.1, on the reverse strand, counting down.
GGTAAATCTTAAACAAGATGTACTTATACAGATCTCTAGCATAATTAAGCCCTAATTAAATAATGACAAATTTTATTGAATAACAAAGTAAAAAATAGTGAAATAGTCTACAGTAGCACCCATGGACCCTTCACAGGAAAGATAAGAAAAGCTAAGGATGGGCATTAATGCAAGCATGGGGGTATAGCTGAATGTAATCAAACATAAATATAACAAAACCCACCAGGAAAAATGGATCAGACAGCATACCTCACAATATTATATATCAAAATATTGTATTCAATTCAACACTCCATGTCTGAAATCCCAATATTTGTCTTTATGAAATAGATATACTAGCTCATGTATGGACAACCAATCTAAAGGACTGTACCTGCCACATTTGTGGCCAGCCAATGAAAACCCTTGAAACCTCCCTTTATGGGAAATTCCCACCTTTATCACATGGTTATATTTACATCTTTGCAATGATTAAAATTATGCACTTTTTGTGAAGTTAAGCAGACGACAATTCAGTGAAGATGTGTATAAAAAGTCCTTAATCTGGACTTGGCACATGTTGTTGGAAAGGGTGGGGGTTTACACTTATTTCACACATTTTGGGTGATGGACAATAATGTGAGCATGATATATGGTTTATGCTTGTTTACAGCAAATGATAACCTTCAGTAAAGCAATATTCTGTGCTCATTAAATTTGGATCCAAAAAATACATTTGTAGATTCTTTGACACTGTAAGATATACTTGCTGTGTTATTTTCTGGATATAAACAGTTTATGTACTTTTAATACATGGATTTCTTTTATATCAGTCCTTCAATATCATGATTTTAGGATTTAGCCTTAAATAATTGCAAAGCGTTTGTCGACATCTGCTTCTCAATGTAGCTCCTGTAATGAGGTCAAAACCCAGACAGCTGAGTATTTTGAACCATTTCAGCACTAATATACTGGGGGAATGTGAATATTTATCCCACTCTGACACATCCGTACCAGTCCATCTCATTATTATATTGCTTTATCCCATTACTATTTGACATTAGACATTCAACTGCTTGATTCTCACCCCTATGGTCATGGGTTCAAAGCAGGTCATGCCAACATGTAGGATGCACTGATCAACAGGCCCGATATAACTCTTGCCCGTTGAAAGGGACATCAAACCCAACTTAGACCATGTCTAAAGCTGCACTCTGACATGGTGAAATATACTGTTGGTCTTATTTTTTCATTGACTTTAACTGGACCAAATTTAACATGAGAGCATTTGTTTACTATATCTTAATTTATTGCATTCAGTGTCTTCAAAAGTATTTTGTTGACAGCCATAAAATCTACATAATCATACTGAATTCCTTTTCATAACCTGCATACTGATGTATGTGCCTTATTCCTTGAAACCAACCCTACTTGCCCTTCAGGATGACAAATGAAAGAATTAAACTACAAGGATCTTGCTCTGCATGAAATTCACCTGCACTTCAGTATCTATGAATGGCATAGCTCAATAACTGATTCATTAAGCTGTGTTCACACTTGTTAGGTTGAACAGCTCTGATCTTAGAATGTCTCCAGTTGAATGGGAGACAACGAATGAAGCTGGAAAGTTGGCAAAAGTATCCATATATTTTTTGTATTTCTAATTTGCGATGTCACTACCGAGAGAGGGTTACTGAGAAAGTTCTTCTTTCTGATCAAGCTGAGAAACCTTCAGCTGACCACTTTGTGACTTTTTTTAAGCCAAGAATTCCAGGATAGGTGACATGTTTTCCAGTGTAGATTCTTTTCACCCTGCTGCTCCTGATTGCAGACATATTTGTTGGGATTAAATTTGAACAGATTGAAACATCAGGGGTCACTTTTGTCATGGATCCAAAAAGCAAACAGATCATAAACGTCATTTTAAAATGTTTGGCTGCTGAACGTGGGGATATCTTTTGGCGCAGTCCTCAAATCATGAATATAAAACAAAAATAAAGAGTGCTGTTGAATAACATTTAGTTTGACACTTGTCATAGAAATGTATACTAAATTTTGACTTTTATCATATTTTCAGATTTTAGTTATTACGGTATATACGTTTTCATGAGTAACTGGTTTCTTGTTACTTCTTTCATTTTCATTTGAATAGCACCAGTACTTTATCTTGTAAACAAAATATCCCTACAAATGATTGAACAGCCAACATGACTTTGGATTTGTTCTGACTTTCAGGTAAGACCTTATTTGACCTAGATATGACTGAAACCATTTCGGAATAGGGATAAATGGCAAATTCTCATGATGATGGTTTTAAAGTTTTATAAATGTGTCATTTATCCATATACTAAAAAATGCAACATTGTACAAGACTTTAAACGCCCCTTCAGAAAGGTGTGAAACGGGTACTAATAATTTCAGAAAAGTTATAGTAGGTTTTCAAGATCATATCAGCTCTAAACACAAGAATTGCACTGATGTCTTGCCTGTATTATTCCTCTACAAGGTATCTGCTTTCATTTTACATTTGTGTGTGAGACATGTAAATAACAGAGTAAATTATCTAAGTAATAAACAAAACATTAACCTGGTTATATACATACATATATGGAATAGTTTTACATTATTATTATTCATTAAAATAACTAATATGTCAAAATTACATCTTGGCAAAGAATTTAAATTAGGGGGAAGGGGGCAGTTTGTCACTGAATGCACTTGAATAGTTGATTTCAGTTTCAAATATAAAACATGGTATTTGGTAACAGAGACTTTTTGGTTCTTTAAAACAAGAATTCTGTCCTGATTTATGAAAATGGGACAATTATGTTTCAACTTTCAAGTAAATTCTCAGCATTGTGATGGTTACATTTTTGCTAAATATGATCATTATAAATCAAAATTATACAAATGTGACCCCAATTTTTAAGTGTAAGCAACATAAAATGCCATAAAATTTTGTGACAGCAGATGATTCCCACAAAGGGTACTAAATTCTTGTGGCTATTATCAGGCCTCTGTAAAGTACTTTCAGTTACTTTAAACACCATAGCTATAAAATAAGCTTGATATAAAATTATCAAGGCAATAACCAATCATATCCAGGCTTCATTTTGTTATGTAGCAGGCCCTCTGTTATCTGAACTTCTGTTATGTGAACTTTCCATTTCCATTCATATTTTCTCTCCGCCAAATTCATGAAGTGTTATTTAATCTTTGAAGAAAGCTCTTGACTCTGTGAGGATGATACATTTGCTAAAGCTTCCATAGAATGAGAATGGAAAAGTAATGCAACTCACCTAAAATGCTTAACATTAAAAATTTGGGGATGATAATATTTCAGTGAAGGAGTAAGTTCCAATCAGTAACGGTCCACAGCAAAGACATACAATCCCTGCATCACATTTATATCATTATGACACAGGGTTAGCGAAGTACCTCTAAAATATGGAGTCCAATGGACTACATGTCCTCCGAAAAATGGAGTCCCAATCATTTTTTCCTGAGTCCAGTGTTTGCGTTAGTGTTATGAAATGTCGGGTACCTTGTACCTTATGGCTCATCAAAAAGGGGTACCACTGTATGAAAATTGAGTGCAAGTAATAATTTTTCTCCTGTAATTCGGGTACATTTAAATATATAGAAGCACCATCCAATTTCCTTTATATTGATAAATAATATGCATCTATACAAAAATAAATGTTAAAAATATTTTTAAAAGCTGAACCCCAGTCAACAAACTTCATTTTAGTCTAATTAGATTGAAATTTATTTTGTATGATTATTTTATTTAAGCTACAAATATGGCATTGATACTGTTTGAAAGATAAAAATTTGTAGTTTTCCTTGTTTTTTGTCTGACAAAAATTCATTGGGTAGTCCCAGAGATATAGTTTTATTCATAATTTGTTACATCCCCTGTAAATATTTTCGAATTTTACAGCTTTTATTTTCCGGGCAACTTTCCGGGGTTAAATAACAGGAGTTTCCGAGATTTGTTAGAATAGTTTGTCTCCCACGAAATTCACCGTTCTGGCTTGTTGTTTCGACTGTTTCCGTGCAGAGATCAGGCTTTCTTTCGATATATAACGTTTTGAGTAGATATGCTAGTGTACGAAATATCTCGCTTTACAATGGTGGACGTAAACAACTTGCCAGGAAATCGCTCAAAACCATTTAATTTTAAAATATAAAGCTTATTTTCAGTGTTATATATATTGCTTGCATATCTACGCTTCCTGCCACCGAAATTCGCTTCTAAAGCAGAAATATTTCCTTCATAAAAATCGCGTCCCGATGGATGCACTGACAACCGAAATTTGCGTCCAAATCTGAAATACCGCGTATTTAATATACTCGGATGGCGTAATCGCGAACCCTGTGACAACACAAGTATGTTTATTACTGGACAAATGATTAAGTAAAAATATGTATCCGAGAAGATAGGATCTCAGGGAATCCACTTCATCTGGTTTTCTTCTGCTAGGAAAGTCGATATAAAGTTAGTCCAATCAGCTGTCCAGCTCTGTGTGGTATCTAGTAAGAATGTGTACTGTATCCTCGTAAATATATCCGAGCAGTAGCTCTTGCAAACTATAGTCAACCAGGCTTTTTGACAATGCGGTAAAGCAGGCATCTATCGGGAATGTGACGTTAATTTTAATGATACAGTACATCCCTAGCATATGTAATATTTTCAGTGGGACCCTGCTCAGTTAAATCTAAAGGAACATGGAAAGAACTTCTTAATCATGCATTTTAAATATAGAGGTAAATATTAATGTAAATTTCCACCTCAATATAGTAGTTTACCAGCACTAATTTGCACGATACTGTAGGCTGTCACATCAGAAACTTCATTATCCACACTAGAACCTCTGTTATTAGACTGTGAATGATTTTATGCATTAACTAATAGAATTTTTAACTTTTTTGGTCTTTTAGATGCTGGAACCTCATACATAATTCTATATGATATAGTACTAATGATTATTTAATTTCACTGTTAACACCAAGCCAAATCACTAAAATTGTTAAGATTAATGTCTGGTGAAGATTTCAAGCTGTACAGCATTTGAAGTAGGAGCTAGTTTGATCCTGGACAATATTTAACATATTTACTGTAATACTGACCTTTCTCCATTGATATCGGCTCCTCTTCCTCCTCCCTCATCATCAGACTGCGTCAGCCCCCCAGGCAGACTCCTGGTGGATACGTTACGCTGTAGGTTACCTGCAAAATACCGTGAAAGCCTCTTATTTTTCACTGACTTGTGGGAATTTCTCAAATTTAAGATTTTGGTAACTTAATTTTAGGCAAAAAAAGTGTATTAAAAAATTGTTGTTTCTATTTACTTAAGCTCATATGTGCAAGGGGCTTTACATAAAAGGTATACAGAAACCATCAAAAGAAACCAAGTTGTCACTTTTAAAACTAACAATAAACATTTTTTCAGAGATTTGTCAGGTCAGCTCTCAGTGACCAAGTATCTGAGGAAATAAAGAACACTTGTTTCTGCCTCACACCACCTTTTATATACAAAACATATTAAGTGGGATAAAATAATGAAAAGCACCATGACATGTCTCTATGTTGAACATCACAAGCTTGTCCATTAGCTGTATAGTTTTGGCATCTCAGAATCTGACAGCACAGATTTACGGGCTACATAGTTGGATCAGACAGGATCAGAATAGAAATGATTAAAACTACACCCAACTAGAGGATCGCTCGCAAAAAAAAAAGATAATGTTTTTGCATAGCAAAAACAAAGCGTCCCGAAAAGGATATAAAGGTGAGTGCTAAAGTATTAAGAAAATGCTTCGTTTCTAGCCTTATACTGTTGTGGCAACCAAAGTCAGCGCAGTCTGCTCTATCTAGCACGGTTTTCAAGATATAAGCATTTTTGTGTTTTGCAAAAAATAAAAAAATTAAAAATGTCCGCTATATTTGGCGAGACAAAAATATTTTGAAAATTGGCATGGCTACTCTGCAGAGATACCCAGCAGGTCTAAAATTTTGTTGAGTTCGATCCATATAGCACGGTTCTCGAGATATAAGCATTTTTGTGTTTTGCAAAAACTTTGAAAATTCAAAATGGCCACCAATTTTGGGGAGACAAAAATTTTTGTCAAAACCACTGCCGCGGTATGTATCTCCCGCCGAGCATTAAAGCAAAAGAAATAGCTTTTCAGAGATATTCACAATTTTTCATTTTCGTGTGTGAAAGCTCTGCCAAAAGTAGGTGAATGAGTTATTTGAGAAAAATTGGCTATCTGCAATACTATTAAGAGATAATTCACATTTACTCATTTTGAGGTGAATAATTAGCTATGGGTCTGAAACTTCAACAAGTGAAAGCTCTCCCAAAAGTAGGTGAATGAGTTATTTGAGAAAAATTGGGTATCTGCAATACTTTTAGAGATAATTCGCATTTACTCATTTTGAGTAGGTGAGTAATTAGCTATGGGTCTGAAACTTCACCAAGTGAAAGCTCTCCCAAAAGTAGGTGAATGAGTTATTTGAGAAAAATTGGCTATCTGCAATACTTTTAGAGATAATTCGCATTTACTCATTTTCAGTAGGTGAGTAATTAGCTATGGGTCTGAAACTTCACCAAGTGAAAGCTCTCCCAAAAGTAGGTAAATGATTAATTTGAGAAAAATTGGCTATCTGCAATACTTTTAGCGATAATTCGCATTTACTCATTTTGAGCAGGTGAGTAATTAGCTATGGGTCTGAAACTTCACCAAGTGAAAGCTCTCCCAAAAGTAGGTGAATGAGTTATTTGAGAAAAATTGGCTATCTGCAATACTTTTAGAGATAATTCGCATTTACTCATTTTGAGTAGGTGAGTAATTAGCTATGGGTCTGAAACTTCACCAAGTGAAAGCTCTCCCAAAAGTAGATGAATGAGTTATTTGAGAAAAATTGGCTATCTGCAATACTTTTAGAGATAATTCACATTTACTCATTTTCAGTAGGTGAGTAATTAGCTATGGGTCTGAAACTTCAACAAGTGAAAGCTCTCCCAAAAGTAGGTGAATGAGTTATTTGAGAAAAATTGGCTATCTGCAATACTTTTAGAGATAATTCGCATTTACTCATTTTGAGTAGGTGAGTAATTAGCTATGGGTCTGAAACTTCACAGAGTGAAAGCTCTCCCAAAAGTAGGTGAATGAGTTATTTGAGAAAAATTGGCTATCTGCAATACTTTTAGAGATAATTCGCATTTACTCATTTTGAGTAGGTGAGTAATTAGCTATGGGTCTGAAACTTCACCAAGTGAAAGCTCTCCCAAAAGTAGGTGAATGATTAATTTGAGAAAAATTGGCTATCTGCAATACTTTTAGAGATAATTCGCATTTACTCATTTTGAGTAGGTGAGTAATTAGCTATGGGTCTGAAACTTCACCAAGTGAAAGCTCTCACAAAAGTAGGTGAATGAGTTATTTGAGAAAAATTGGCTATCTGCAATACTTTTAGAGATAATTCGCATTTACTCATTTTGAGTAGGTGAGTAATTAGCTATGGGTCTGAAACTTCACAGAGTGAAAGCTCTCCCAAAAGTAGGTGAATGAGTTATTTGAGAAAAATTGGCTATCTGCAATACTTTTAGAGATAATTCGCATTTACTCATTTTCAGTAGGTGAGTAATTAGCTATGGGTCTGAAACTTCACCAAGTGAAAGCTCTCCCAAAAGTAGGTGAATGATTAATTTGAGAAAAATTGGCTATCTGCAATACTTTTAGAGATAATTCGCATTTACTCATTTTGAGTAGGTGAGTAATTAGCTATGGGTCTGAAACTTCACCAAGTGAAAGCTCTCCCAAAAGTAGGTGAATGAGTTATTTGAGAAAAATTGGCTATCTGCAATACTTTTAGAGATAATTCGCATTTACTCATTTTCAGTAGGTGAGTAATTAGCTATGGGTCTGAAACTTCACCAAGTGAAAGCTCTCCCAAAAGTAGGTGAATGATTAATTTGACAAAAATTGGCTATCTGCAATACTTTTAGAGATAATTCGCATTTACTCATTTTGAGTAGGTGAGTAATTAGCTATGGGTCTGAAACTTCACAGAGTGAAAGCTCTCCCAAAAGTAGGTGAATGAGTTATTTGAGAAAAATTGGCTATCTGCAATACTTTTAGAGATAATTCGCATTTACTCATTTTCAGTAGGTGAGTAATTAGCTATGGGTCTGAAACTTCACCAAGTGAAAGCTCTGCCAAAAGTAGGTGAATGAGTTATTTGAGAAAAATTGGCTATCTGCAATACTTTTAGAGATAATTCGCATTTACTCATTTTGAGTAGGTGAGTAATTAGCTATGGGTCTGAAACTTCACAGAGTGAAAGCTCTCCCAAAAGTAGGTGAATGAGTTATTTGAGAAAAATTGGCTATCTGCAATACTTTTAGAGATAATTCGCATTTACTCATTTTGAGTAGGTGAGTAATTAGCTATGGGTCTGAAACTTCACCAAGTGAAAGCTCTTTGGGATAGCTGCTCTGCAGAGATACCCTGAAGATAAAAAATTTCGTGGAAATCGCTCTATGTAGCATGGTTTTCGAAATATTAGCATTTTTGTGTTTTGCAATTTTTGCGCAAAAATTCGAAAATTCAAAATGGCCGCCATTTTTGGCGAGACAAAATTTTTTTGAAAATTGGCATGGCTACTCTGCAGAGATACCCTGTGGGTCAAAAATTTCGTCGAAATCGCTCTATCTAGCACGGTTTTCGAGATATAAGCATTTTTATGTTTTGCAATTTTTGCGAAAAATTCGAAAATTCAAAATGGCCGCCATTTTTGGCGAGACAAAATTTTTTTCAAAATTGGGATAACTACTCTGCAGAGATACCCTGCGGGTCAAAAATTTTGTCGAAATTGCTCTATCTAGCACGGTTTTTGAGATATAAGCATTTTTGTGTTTTGCAATTTTTGCGAAAATTTCGAAAATTCAAAATGGCCGCCATTTTGGGCGAGACAAAAATTTTTTGAAAATTGGGAAAACTACTCCGCAGAGATACCCTGCGGGTCAAAAATTTCGCCGAAATCGCTCTATCTAGCACGGTTTTCGAGATATAAACATTTTTGTGTTTTCCTTATTTGGAAAATTCGTAATGATTAATTAATCATTAATTACTCGGCCATTTCTTGACCAATCAATGCCAAAATCTAATGATTTCCAGATTTTAATAGAATGAATGTATTTGCCAAGTTTCAGGTGAATTGATAAAATTCCTTTCAAGTTATCATCCGGACAAGCTTCCCCACCGAAAAAAGACATTTTTGGTCATGTGACCTCTCTGATTGGTTGAAATGTCACTGCAGCATATTCAAAAAAATTCCCCAAGGCTACTGCCTAAACCTGCCAAATTTGAAAAGAATCCGCCTAACGGTTACAGAGTTATAAGGAAAACAAAATGCGGAGCCGGCGGAGCCGGCGGAGCCTGAAGCTCTCCCATACACAAACAAGCGTCCCTTGCGGGACGCTTAATTACATACAGTCTGAATTACATCAAGACAGACTTGACTGTTGTTAGTACAAAGGTTAAACACTATATAAGTCTGATCATACTCTATCAGATCACATCGGATCCATTAGATTACCTAGATAAGATTAGATTTTATCAAATATGAGAACAATTCCTTTCTCAAAGGCAACAAAGCAGACCTGATGGCTGTCTACACAAAGATTAAGCAGTATAAAAGTCAGATTAGATTGTACAAGATCAAATCAGATCAGATTAGATTAGATCACCTTAGATCAGACTAGAATTGATTACACTAGATTAGATGATCTCCATTTGTTGAAGATATTAAAGTCACCTTATGATTACTAGCAGAGAGTTAAAGTGCTACATAAGTCAAATGAGATCAGATCAAATTAGATCATATCACATGAGATTACCTGCTTTCTTAAAGACATCAAAGCGGAGGTGGTTGTTGGACTCTGAGTGGACCTGTTTGTCACATGCATGGCACAGTAAGAGGGGATGTTGGTCATTCAGATCCTGGCAGTCTGAATGATGGCAGATCTACAAAAGACAATATTTTACATTTACTTATGTAATATTTTAGTCACAATTGTGATCCAGTCATAAAAATACAACTTTATTATCTACTTTTGCATTGATTGCTTGGAGAGAACCAATTATTGAATGCAATTGATCTGCCTCCAGGACACAAAATGGTAGACAGCCTCTTACTTTGTGCATTCCCTAGTCACTGTGAGTCATATTTCACAACTTTTAAAAATCGTAATGCTCAAAGTCGCAGCAACTATATATTGGCTCTGACAGGAACTGAAAAAGAAGTGTTTTAATCTCAAGACCCATTCCCTGCTGACAAGTTCACAAAGCAACAATAAAGAAATCATTTTCATCTGCGTGTTTCTATCCAGATAAATCTAATTAGTATGACTTTGGACAAAACTGTTCAACACTTGGCTATCAGGGTGCAGCGTATGTAGAAGCCAGTATGCCCAGGAGTACCATTTTGTCAGTAGAATCATTAATGACACATATATTACCCAGTCCCCTCACAAATATTGATTATAACCACAACTTTCTGAAAAATCAGGCCATATCACATCAAAAATCCTAGCTTTTCCTCTAGCTATTCCTGCTGATATACAGACATCCAGACAAATGCTGTTACCTACATCTGCTTGAAAGAAATTCTCTTTTGAGCAAACATATGTCAAACACCATCACATATACACAGAGACCTGATTAAGTATGAAATACAGTAGAACCTCGATTATCCGAACCCCATGGGAGATATACAATCCGGTCGGATAATCAAGGGGTTCGGATAGATGAAGGAAGCCGAAATTCACCGTCTATGGGTTACCGAGTGGGCGATAATTGAAGAAATGTCGTTTTTATGCAATAAACATAGACGTTGGGGGTCATTCATGAAATAATGTAATATATTTGTGTCATATAATATAAGTGACCCTTCAGTTGTTGTTTATTTGCTCCATATCCATGGATATTATTATTTTTATTTGGAATATTACGCGGACTTGAGCTGGCTGTGTTCGGTTGGTACTTGCATTGTTGACATTTTAATTTTAGATTAACATCGTCCCGCATTTTGTCAATTGAAAAACTCTGGGAGATTATTTATTGTAAAACCCCAAGCCAACACGCCTTCAGTGATACGTGTGTTTGGTTGGTAATGCATTGTTGACGTCTTTTCTTTTATACACGTTGTCAGTCTGTGAACCTACTCCGGGAGATTATAAATTGTGAAACCCAATCGAACATGCTGTCATTGATTGGTGCATTATCAAAGAAGTTGTGTAGTGGGGTCGTGTAATTGAATTCATCCCTCCCCTATTGTAACAATGGTGATAAAGATCAAAGAAGTTAGGCGTTTCTGTGAATGGTATGTTTTATTAAGCACTAGAATTAATCGTTTCCGAGACTGTATAAAATCCTGTATTATCACTCACGCTACATGGTGCATTATATGTACTGCCAGTAGGGAGACATAATTTCGGTTCGGTTAATCCGAAGATTCGGATAATAGAAGGCCGGATAATCGAGGTTCTACTGTATGTGAAAGTCTTAAAACACAAGCACCGAGGTACAGTGTGACTTTAAAAACCAAGCATTTTATATTTTATTTTTTTACAGACTGCCACAGAGCTTTTGTTAGTATTTTTTTAACACACTTTTCCCCAAATATTTGTCTTCCAATTAATATATGAGAAATTGGTTACCATAGTTCATAAATACAATTCAGTGACATTAATAATATTATGGATAAGAGATTGAAATATAACAGACATACTTTAGAAATTCAGAAAATGACAAAAACCATTCCCCTTGAGAGTGAACCATTTCTTTACAGTATTGTGGGTTGCATGCTGTCAACTAAATATACATTGAAAATCCAAAAACACTTTCGTGTTTTAATGATTCATTTATACTCTACCTTCCACTCGGGTTATTTAAAATAGGACATTGTGTGGTTTATATGCATATGTTGTTGGACTCTAAAGCCAGACTTATTCACAATTGTTTAAAAATACCAACAAATTGTTAAACAGAGCAATTAGTTTATTAAAGGCAAGCATTGACTAATATTTCCATGATTCGTACCGCCGAATAAGTTTAAATACCCGGTATATCATTTTTTCAAACAAAATCAACATTTTACAACAGTTTTAATCAACAGTCAAACTTTTACTATGTATCCTTAAAACTAGGATGAAGCTGTTGATAAACATATTCAACAACCAGTTTTGCTCAATGACACACAGTGCCTTTTAATGAATGAACCTTGACTGAGTATTTTCCACTGCTTCCTTCCATTCTTACACCTGTGACTCCATGCTTTCAAGGCCACACACTAAACCCACACAAATAAACAAATTAAAGACAAATTAATACATCATGGAGATTAAATTATCACATAAAAACTTTGAGGGAACAGTTACCTGTTGTCCACAACAGATAATTAAGTTGATTTAAATGTCTGAGTTTATGCAACAAGTAAAAAGAATCAATAAAGTCTTGAAAGCACTCATCGGACCTGTCAAACTATAAAGTTGAATATCACTTTTAAGAAATATTTCTCTATAAACTCAAGATATGAAATGCCTGACAGTTTTACAATTGTTCCTTGGTCTTGATATAAAGAGGTTCAGTATGGCACACTGACTTATAATTGCCATACATTCCTGCACATATTGAATATGTACTAAGTATCAGAGATACCTACCCAGTAATTATATTAAAGCCTCCATTACACATTCTCCGGAGATAAAAGTGAAATAAGAATTCATTAGACCTTTTCAATCTTCCATAGGTATCTTTACCTAGGAAGTAGGGAGTAAAAGGTGTTGCATTGTACATGTTTACCTAGTAAGTAGGGAGTAAAAGGTGTTGTATTGTACATGTTTACCTAGTAAGTAGGGAGTAAAAGGTGTTGTATTGTACATGTTTACCTAGTAAGTAGGGAGTAAAAGGTGTTGCATTGTACATGTTTACCTGGGAAGTAGGGAGTAAAAGGTGTTGCATTGTACATGTTACCTAGTAAGTAGGGAGTAAAAGGTGTTGCATTGTACATGTTACCTAGTAAGTAGGGAGTAAAAGGTGTTGCATTGTACATGTTTACCTAGTAAGTAGGGAGTAAAAGGTGTTGCATTGTACATGTTTACCTAGTAAGTAGGGAGTAAAAGGTGTTGCATTGTACATGTTTACCTAGTAAGTAGGGAGTAAAAGGTGTTGCATTGTACATGTTTACCTAGTAAGTAGGGAGTAAAAGGTGTTGTATTGTACATGTTTACCTAGTAAGTAGGGAGTAAAAGGTGTTGTATTGTACATGTTTACCTAGTAAGTAGGGAGTAAAAGGTGTTGCATTGTACATGTTTACCTGGGAAGTAGGGAGTAAAAGGTGTTGCACTGTACATGTTACCTAGTAAGTAGGGAGTAAAAGGTGTTGCATTGTACATGTTACCTAGTAAGTAGGGAGTAAAAGGTGTTGCATTGTACATGTTTACCTAGTAAGTAGGGAGTAAAAGGTGTTGCATTGTACATGTTTACCTAGTAAGTAGGGAGTAAAAGGTGTTGCATTGTACATGTTTACCTAGTAAGTAGGGAGTAAAAGGTGTTGCATTGTACATGTTTACCTAGTAAGTAGGGAGTAAAAGGTGTTGCATTGTACATGTTTACCTGGGAAGTAGGGAGTAAAAGGTGTTGCATTGTACATGTTTACCTAGGAAGTAGGGAGTAAAAGGTGTTGCATTGTACATATTTACCTAGTAAGTAGGGAGTAAAAGGTGTTGCATTGTACATGTTTACCTAGTAAGTAGGGAGTAAAAGGTGTTGCATTGTACATGTTTACCTAGTAAGTAGGGAGTAAAAGGTGTTGCATTGTACATGTTTACCTAGGAAGTAGGGAGTAAAAGGTGTTGCATTGTACATGTTTACCTAGTAAGTAGGGAGTAAAAGGTGTTGCATTGTACATGTTTACCTAGTAAGTAGGGAGTAAAAGGTGTTGCATTGTACATGTTTACCTGGGAAGTAGGGAGTAAAAGGTGTTGCATTGTACATGTTTACCTAGGAAGTAGGGAGTAAAAGGTGTTGCATTGTACATATTTACCTAGTAAGTAGGGAGTAAAAGGTGTTGCATTGTACATGTTTACCTAGTAAGTAGGGAGTAAAAGGTGTTGCATTGTACATGTTTACCTAGTAAGTAGGGAGTAAAAGGTGTTGCATTGTACATGTTTACCTAGGAAGTAGGGAGTAAAAGGTGTTGCATTGTACATGTTTACCTAGTAAGTAGGGAGTAAAAGGTGTTGCATTGTACATGTTTACCTAGTAAGTAGGGAGTAAAAGGTGTTGCATTGTACATGTTTACCTAGGAAGTAGGGAGTAAAAGGTGTTGCATTGTACATGTTTACCTAGTAAGTAGGGAGTAAAAGGTGTTGCATTGTACATGTTTACCTAGTAAGTAGGGAGTAAAAGGTGTTGCATTGTACATGTTACCTAGTAAGTAGGGAGTAAAAGGTGTTGCATTGTACATGTTTACCTAGTAAGTAGGGAGTAAAAGGTGTTGCATTGTACATGTTTACCTAGTAAGTAGGGAGTAAAAGGTGTTGCATTGTACATGTTACAAGCTTCAAGCCTTTTGATCACATGTCACAAGCTGCGTAACCTCTTTACAGACAATGATGGATTGGTCTGGGTCAAAAAGAGCAGGATTACTTTTGGCATTTAAAGACATTCAACCTATTTCCAGAATGATAGTTTATATTTTTATCAAAAACTGACAAGTTCCTTAGGCACTATCCAACATCGCATTGAATAAAGGAACATCTATTGTAAACAGCTACACTGTACACGACTGTGTAATTTTGCTTACATATGCCTGTACAAGTGTTTTGCTTGTTTGAAAAGTGGAATAACTTTTACTTTGCAGATATAGAAAACGAAATAAGTTCCTTTGACAATATGTAATGCCATAAAAAGTGTCTCTTTGATCACCTTTGGCAGAACAAGGTCAAAGGGCAATCCAGAATCTGATTCTAGGTTCACATAGAAAATCTTAGCAGCTTATGTTCAAATGATGGTACTTTTAAGCCAGAATTGTGGTATCACACTTACTTAAGGTACTGCCTTGCTATCAATTATCGCTGGGTACCAATTATCACCAGAAAGAATTCAAACAGACATAAGTTGACAAAACATACATCCCAAGCAGGTCAGGCAAATAGGGTAAAGCTGTTTCCAAAGTGAATAAAACAAATACACAACAAATAGCTTTCAAAATATGTGGCCATTACTGAAATATCAACATTTTATATATTGGTGATGATAATTGGTAGCAAGGCAGTAACTATTTAATTATCTGACATCTACAAACATCTACAACTCAAACTGCTCACTAAAACTTTACCTCTGAACACACTTCCTATTGAAAAGTAACCTTTCGCCATCAGTAAGTTTAGCAATAAACTATATACCTCTTTTGTGTCTTTTTCTTGACATTCTTCAGCAGGAGGTCTTACGCTCAAATCTGGCTCTGACGTTGAGTTTTGGACGGTTTCTTTGATTTCATCAAAGTTAAATTTGAGATCTAGATCGAGATGCATGCTGGGTAATTCCTCCATATCCTGGTCAATGTCCATGCTTGTGTCTTGGACAGTTGCTTCCTCAGAGATGGAGGAATGAGTAATGACAATAGCAGGTGTAGCTAAGTGAGGTACATCATTAGTCACAGTGGGAGTGCTGGCATTGTCAATGTTCACTTGTTGGTTGAATCTGTTTGATATTTGCTCATCATTGTTCACGTCAGAACTGCTGCGCCTAGCACTATCTGTTAATACAATGCTGCTGTCCTGGTCTTCGAATACACTTCCATTAGCCAGATCCTTATCATCTATGTCCAGGGTATCTGCAATATCACTAACATTGATATCAGAGGCTATGCTATACTCCCTCATTGCTCCAGTATCAGCTTCACACCGGTCCAGCATCTTCATGAAATCCTCCGTGCTTTTATTCACACTGCTATCCTTGTGCATGCCATTCTTGCCATGAAAGGATCGAAACAAGTGCTTCTTGTTGCTGGCACTTTGCTGTTGGCTGTTCCTGTCTTCAGTCTGGCTGAGATCTGATGTGCTACTAATGGGATGGACAGCCATGGAGTGCCTGCTGAAACTGTTGCCCATACTGTGGTGTCTCTTGCAGTGGATATTATCCATGGATACATGTCTCGTCATGGGCTTGGTCTCTTTCAGGGAGTTCTTGCTCTTACGACGCTTGAATTCCAGCAAGCCTATGGAAAACTGCTTGAAGCCTTGGAAGCTGATCTTTCTACGTTTTGTCTTGCTATCCTTTCTTGGTGAGAACTCTTCCCCTTCCTCTCCATCCCTCCTTTTGTTGCTACTGTCTTGCTGACCAGCTGTTATAGTTTGACCACTACTTTTTCCATTGCTGGAAGTCCCTCCATATGTCTTATTTAAGGCCTCAGATTGCTTCAAATCTGACTGATTTTCATCTGACATTGAATGTTTATCCTGAAAACTACGGTATAAAACAGCTTCTCCACTTGCCATGGTTGAAACATGTGCTCGTTCACAACACACTGAAGATGAGGTTTAAATTGGCTTACTCTGGATATTCCAAGAGAAAATTGTATAATACATAACAAATCTGTAACCACCCATTATCATGTCTTCATTGATTTAAGATATCCATAGTTATAATACTACTCAGGTATATCCATTTTATCGCACATTTTCTAGGCACCATCATTGCGAGCTGTTGAGTCAATATAATTAGTGTGTCACATTCTCTCCCAATATATTATACACTACATATTGTCATACACATACTAGTGCAGTTTTTAAATCATTTCTGATCACCAAGTATACTTGCATTTCAGTTTCTGAAATGAGGTAGTACTGAACATACTTTTTGCCCATTAAGCACGCACACAGTACAGTGCTCTGTTCAGATGAACTTTATGGGTTACTCCCCCCAGGTACACAGAAATGCTATCCATCTTTCAGAGATTGAAGGCATGTCACATTAGACTTGCAAGCCCCACATGATTGTGTAAATTCATATGTCAACTCAGGTCCCCCCCCAACAAAAAATAAATTGCTTATATTTAAGGGAACGCTCTTTTGATGAAATGTCTCTGTAAACAAATGACCATATTAGGAGCTAAAGTTCATCATATGACAAGAGAAATCAAATTATATAGTCATTACAGCATTATTCACTTCATTTGCATTTCCACTGCTTTGGATTTCATTACATACACACATTTACATTATGAAACTCTTTCCACAGACATGGTAAAAACAGAATTTTCCTGCTTGTCAAACTCTTAAGTCTTCATATTACACCCATATTCCAAAACATATGTCAGGGCAATACTTGGTTCACTATATAGCATACCTTATTACATACAACCCAACACGAGTCTTAATACTCTGATAAAATGTTTTAAACCAGATATTAAAACCAATAAAGACCCACATAAGCTGTTTTTATCATTCCCGGCCTGAACTTTTTCAATACCCCAATGAAGATCTATCCTTAGTGTGCACCAAATAGATCATGGCAGAGAGATTTTTTTTTTGCTAATGCTGTAACCAAGTTTTTAATGTCTTCTATTTACATTATATATTAAGCCAATTTGAAGAACACCTTTCCTTGAGATCACAAAAACCCTTGATTTGTGAAGAAAGAAGCCTGTCCCCTGCATTTCACCTCAGTGTAAAACCTTAACCTAGACACACAGTCACACACTGATCTTTTTAACAGAGGCAAATCCTTCGTAAATTGGAGCCCGTGTCTAATATTGAGGGCCATAACAAGTTCTACCTTGTTTACCAAATACCATGCCCTGAATAACAGCATTCAGCCCTCTTATTATCACTGTATCTTTATCAATAACACGTCTCAAGAAAATTATTTATAACAGAAGAAGGTTTATTAATTGGTCTTGCTGACTATTTTTATTCTCTGTTGGTTAATTAAACAGTAACATATTTTAGAAAGGATTTTGCCCAACTACGATTGCAAAAATGAGATGTCTTTTTTGGCCTACCTTTCACTCTATGATTAGGTGACACAAGACAGAAAGAACTCAACACATATCTTTAATTAATTTGTAATTTGGACTTTGTGTTAACAATACACATTTTTTTAAAAGTTGTCAAGCTCATAATTTAATTGGGGATACCCTAGAAATTACATTGATTTTTCATTGTGCTCTTATCATAATATTTTTCATGAACAATTTTAACGATTATTGTCCATATAACAAAACCCTAAATCCAAAATCTATTCCACAACATTTCCTGTTCAAATATTTCACTTCCAATCATTTTAAATAATCCTGCAAGCTGTGTTGATTTTGTTGTTTTAAAGTTAAATCAATAAATGTCAACTACAATAAAGCAACAAATTCTAGGTCTCCAATTCTGACCCAGAACTTGGCATTTACTTATCACTGCAAAATCAACAAATTCCATCGTGGTGCACTGAATGTGCTTCTATAATACACGTTTCTATCCAAAATGGAACATACTGCAAAAAGAATCTTTTTTTTCATTTAATGAATACTGTTTAACTGACATAAAATGAAGTAAGCTTGCAAATCCTAAGAAACTCTTGCAAATGAAGAGAATTTATTCCATCAATGACTCAATGTAGGTGTTTTCAATTGATTTTCTTCAATTATGAACCCCATCAACTCTGAGAGTTTCTTTTAAATCAATTTTAGAACCTTCTGAAAAGTAATAAATTGCATCAATGAAGAGTCTACATATCACATTAAGCAAAACTAACACTCAATTATATACATTGCTTTCAAATTCTCTTTGTCCTTTGATATTTTTTGCAGATAACATAATATGTCTGTCCTTTTTTTCTTAAAGCTATTTACCCTGAATACTTCAGCCAATTTAGTTCAATCACCAGAAAAATATATAATAATAGCACCAATTTATGGATGTATTGAAATCAAGACTTAAAAAAGATCCCTTCTAGCTTAACTTCTTTGAGAGAAGCAGAGTGAATTCTTTTTATCAGCGAGCATCTGTATACATCTCATTATATGATGTTTAAATTTTTACAATCAACAGAAACCTCTGGGGATTGGTCCAATGATGATGACCACTCAGGTCACTTCTGACTTGTGCGTTTTAAAAACAGTATAATACCATAAAGTTTTGACTTGTATACTAGTCTTTCCCATAAGCTCACTAATTCTTACTGTTACATCAAAGTCAGATGTAGGTACCCAAAGGTTGGGCTCATTGTCCCTGTCAAGAGTAAAGGTGTATGTGAACCCTAAATGTTGTGATGGACCGGGTTCAAACCCACGACCAGAGGTTGAAAGTCAAGTGCTGAAATGTCAACCTTGTTATTCACTAGGTCAATACCTCTCATTGCTTTTCCATCACAAACCTTTGTGGAACAAAGCTAAGGAAAAACCTGCAGGGGCTAACTGAATGTTTGAAATATTTTGTACTCAAAACATCCTTTGTCTAAAAGTAGTAAAAATGTTAGTATTTTTAAAGTTTTATGTATTTTTATAATCTACTGTGAATTTAACTCGAATGGACCTAATGCAGTCAAAAATTATTAATTAACAGCCTCCACATCCCACAAATGTAAACCTTTGACAAGGCTACTTAAAGTTGATTATAAGGATTATGAACCATCAGAAATAAGTAATGTGGACTTTATTCACCTGCTCTGGTGTCAAAAAAGGCAGATGGTCACCCCAAAGGTGTTGTTTGTGCTCAGTCCATAGATGTACACAGACAATGATAAAACTGATTTTTTTTTTCTATTTGGCTGAGATTGGGTCAAAATAACAAACAAGCATTAACAGCCACAATAAAGCCTTTGATGGAACAGATATATGCATATAATGTCAATCACTGACAGACAATGCATATATATTCATCTGCCTGGCATAGTGTGTTTATTTTTCCTCTTCCCCACAAAGCCTGAAACCTTAATATTTGATCCCATAATTGCATATTCATAAAAGAGATTACCTGGATCTCAATACAGGATACCAGGAGTTCAGTAATCTCTCTTTACTTGGGACTTTTCAAGGTAGTGCCCACTAAAAACAACCCGCAGCCATTGAGGTATTGGTAAATAATTGCTGAACCCCCTATGTCTTGAATGAGCCTCACCATGCTTCAAAATCACAAAATATATTAATTACTAGCAAATATGCTAAACATATTATTAAATTCTTGAAATTGCACAATATATCCCCAACTTGGCCTTTTAATCAATGCACACCTAATGCACCATATGGGTAGATCAGTTTGAAATAACTGTCAAACATCAAAATTATAACATCAGTTTAGAGTTTCAAACGCTTCACACAAAGTCTAAACTGAAAATTTTGTCTTTGATTCTAATGTTAATGTACACACTTTGTGGTAGTTTTGTTTGACTTAAACATCCATGGCTGTATCCAATTTATGTGATTTTAACAAATATATCATCAATTAATGTATTACTTCTTCTCCAATTTCACTGTATCCAAGCTGTTTTCAAAGAATGATATCCTCAAGGGTGTTTGACAATTGCTCTTTTGAACATATATTCTTGTAGTTCCAGTTTTCTTAAAGTGTGATATCTGTAACCACATTTGAACAGTAAACAAGTGAACTATCCTAAAGATACAAAATGATAAACCAGAACAAAACTGCTGCAATTTTCACTGATAATCCAAACAGGTAAGGGTGTTAACAACACAGATATTGCTGTAAACTGAACAATTGAATTGATTGTAGAATTCATTCATTCAAACCTCCTTATCAATCTACATACTGTCACATAGTGATGCAGGTTTTCCATCACATGTAGTGATGACACAGGCAGGCAGTTTACCGTGCACTATAGTACTAAGCCTGACAGCTATCTCCGTGCACTATAGTACTAAGCCTGACAGCTATCTCCGCAGTATATCTCATACCTTGAGCTCTCTGCACATTTTCCAAGAAAGCTTCCTGGTACTATACAACAGATAATCCTTCTGCCAGATTTCTGTGTGCTGAAAGTGGAACCAGCTTTTCTCCTGGCCAAATCATTTTTTATCAGCTTCACAGTAGATCATCAGCTCATCATACTAACAGCACATACACCCCTCATAACATAAGCAGCACATAGATCTTCACTTGTTTATCTCCTCAAGTGAACTTTCACTCTACAAAACAACTAGCCTGAACATCTACACTGTATTATTCTAATTCTAATAGTACTTTCATAGCGCTTAATCTCCATCTATTGACATCTAATCTAAGGCACATAATACCAGAAAGCAGAGATACATAATCATTAAGCCAGAAACATCACAAGGGTCAGCACCACAGAAAAAGACTGAGACAAGACCGAAAAACTAGGATGGGTATGCCTTTGCAAAGAGATAGGTTTTCATTTTCTTCCTGAATGAAGAGAGAGATTTGGCAGAGGGTACATTATCAGACAGATCATTCCAAATCCTGGGGGCATCATGTGCAAAGCTGAGGCCAAACTGCTTTTTAGATTTATATATTGATTCAAAGTGTGGGACCTCAAGCAGCATGCCATCTGATGATTAGTGGGTGGACGATTAGACCAATGTTCAATCAATCGTCAGTGTCATGGTACAATCACGTTCGGTCACTGACAACTCCTACAAATCGATTAAGTTTTACCCTTCTTTATGTGTCTCAATATCCACATATTTTTTACATTTTAAGCAGTTTCCTAAACTTTCCTTTAATAAATCAATAGATTTCTCACAAATTTTGGGTTTGTTTATAAGTATTATTATTATTATGTATTTATACTCAGCGCAATATCTCCATATACTACAGGACTCAAAGCGCTATTTAACCAATCCGACTGTACAGGTACAGCCCCAACTCACAAGTAACTGACATTCCCCTAACTGGAAGATAGAGGCTCAAGGATGACCATTTATCAACATCCTTGAGGTTCTTTAACCTGCCACTGGGGAAAGGACCCAATGACAGAGGACCGCCATTTTAAGTGGTCATCCGTGCCACTATGTATCTGCCTGTACCTGGGATTGAACCCACGTCCTCTGAGTTCCTAGACAAGTGTGTTACCCGCTAGGCCACAGTGGCAGATAGTACCGCCATATTTACTGGAAGTGGGTGCTTTTGGTAGATTCTAAATGTCAGAAACACCATTATTCTTACCAGAGTAAAATATAATTCATCCCGGAAAGTGTTTCATGATATATTGGCCAACAGTGGAGTAAAAATAATCGACCATGAAAATTGAGGTGATTCCTGGTATCTGGTTGTTTCAATGGCAATGGTTTACCCCGCAGGCTATGGATATAGCATTGGACACCATCTGATATACCAGTGAAAAAGTGCAAACATAAGGAGTCATGGTCACTACGGCATGATCAAAGGTCACATCAATGCTAGACCATGACACTGCACACCTGAACCCCCAAACCAATATCCCTCCTAAGTATCAACTTCCTATACCTTACAGTTCTCAAGATATAGTCTGGAAAATATTTTAAAGGTAAAGGGCACTATAGCAATGTCAAAGGGCATATCAAGGTCAAACCATGATGATGCACACCTACACCCCCAACCAATGACCCTACCAAGTATCAACTTTGTACACCTCATGATTCCGAGATATAGCCCAGACAAGCTTATAAAGGTCAAGATCATGATGGAAAGGTCAAAGTTGCACAGTAATGTTGTACACCTATACCCCCATCCAATATGCCCACCAAGTATGAAGTTCCTATACGACATATTTTCCGAGATACAGCCTAGACAAGATATGTTCCCTGGTGCCCGACCAATCAACCAACCAAATCACCCACTCAGCCGGATGCCATGGGTGAAAACAATACCAGTACAGTCTTTATTGGTCAACGCTTACAAAAATATAAATCAGTTCTCTCATTCGCTAGGTTTTTCTTTGGACTTAATCTCTGTAAGATGTAACAAACAAATGGTTGCCAAAGTAAATGCAAGATATTTAACTGCATACAATACACTCTTAATTGTCTACAGTTACTATGAAAAGGCGATCTCTAAATGAGCAATTCACTTCTAAATACTGTGTGCTTTATTTTCTGGTCCTCGTTCACTGAAAATTACCATTAAAATGCTGGGGACCATAATTACAAAGGGTATTATTACAAACAAAAAAACAATACATTTTGAATGGCATATGTGGAAGCACACCTAAAGATTGATTCACACAGACCGTATCCAGATTCATATCCCAATATTGGATCTTTTAGACACAAAAGTACCAGTTTAAACATTCATACAGAGATGGAGGAACTGTATACAGATTCAGAAATCTGTTCCATATAAGACTTACACAGATTATTTTTCTAATTTTGGCTGGTATTTTAGAGGTGGACAACAGCAGAAAATAAACAACTTGTGAGTTCCAACACAAAACCAGTTACCAGGTGCCTTCAATTTTCAACATCTGCACATACTATCTGCGCATCATTCTGACAGATTTTCAAATCTGTGTGAATCTGTAACAAGTTCTATCCCTTGGCAGATTTTTATCATGCTCTAGATATGGCAAGTCTGAATAAAGCCTCAATTGGTCAAAACCATTCTGAATCTGCAAACACAGGGCAAATCCAAAGCCAGAAGAAGACAAGGGATGGTCTCTCTATGACAGATAGGCAGGATACTACTACCTCCTAGAAAGAAAAGTGCTGCCTATCAGGGCTTTTCACTTCTTCTGTGTAAAGTTATGCCAAAGCCTCCTACATCTGGCACTTGCATTTTTGCATAAGAACTAAATGTTTGCAAAAAGAAATGTTTCTGTTTTCATTGCACCATGAAATAAATTACACTTATCATTTAGTGGAAAAAAGTTTGTAGGGAAGCTTATAACTCTTTCATTGATAATACTTATTTTCCTTTTTTGAATAAGATTTAGTCCATATAGCTAGAATCTTCCATATCTTTAGGATTTTGGTTCTCGATTGAGTTATATATAATTTTAACTTTTAGATTGCTGGAGGAATATGATATTTTGTGACAGTCTGAGCTTAAAAACTTGCTTTCACTTATACACAACACTCCAACTTACATTGGTTCTACTTGTACACAGTTTTACAAAGGCTCTATGCCTTCTAATTCCTACTACTACACAGACATTTGTGTTTTTTTAATATTTCAGAGACTCTCTGGATTAATAGGATTGTTTTATGATATATAAATTAAAATTCTACAGTATTTGCAAAAGCAGCTGACACAAATGTATCAAACATTATACTTATCAATCAGCACAACCTGAGATTGACAATAATAATGCACTCTCTAAATGTGCTATCAGCCATGCATGAGTGCATAACACAAAGGGGAGGGGGACATTTCTGAGCTTATTATTGAAAATTTGTATCTGCAACTGAAGTGTTCATGTTGATTTAAGTTAATGTTGTTGTCAACACACCGTACACTGTCAACATACTGGATGAGTTAAATTATTGCAAACACAACTGTGAACCACCAGACTTAAAGAGCTTAAAAAACTAAGAAATCATAAGACACCTAGAAGGTGCAGACCCTGTAGCTCTAGAACAAGAACTTGGCTTTTTTGGTTAATGCATTTGGACCCAATAAAATGGAAAGGAAGGAATCCATACTTCATTATTACTTTCAATAAGAAATGTATCCAAAGAACAGGTTACCTATTCTCACTATCCATAGGATTTGGTCACACACAATACAATTCTAACTTGGTGGTGGTAGATGCACTCGCACACTTGAAGCTTATTAGATTATAATTGATGGAGATCACTCATAGGATGTAACAAGCTATATCTGGAAGGTGTATGCCCTCCACCTTTAGAGTTACGGCAATTTTTTCTTTCTTTCTTATTTTTATTTTATTTATATATTTATTTTGAGGCAATACATTTGAAACAGGGCCTTAGGCTTAAAGTTGAGACTTTCGTCTCAAGTTTCTGCCCAAAAACTGCTAAAACTTCTGCCTTAGGCTTATTGGTATTCATTCAGAATTTAACACCGGTCTTAGGCTTAGCCAAGGACTCAACTTTAAGACTGGTTGGTAGTGGGCTTAAATTTTGTAAAGAGGACTTAAATATGTCCGCCATAAACTTTTTTCCACTTCAAAATTTTAAATAGTTGTAAATAAAGTATAATTATACAGAACACCCCACTGAAGCAGTCTTTCGTAATTTTATATGTGGTAACAAGGTTTGCCATTTCAAAACAGCACTTTTCCTTAGATAAAATGCATTAAATGAAGGATATATGTCACCAATAGTATAGTTTGAATAGAAAAGAAAGGTCACATGACCCAGAAAACCACTGTGGTTATTTGATAATCTTGGACTTAGCTAAGTCACCCTTTGTGACCTTTTTAAGACAAAACTTAGCTGAGACAAAAGTCTCAACTTTAAGACCACATTTAAGCCTAAGACATGGCTAAGTCTAAGACCCTTCGTTAATACTGGCCCAGGGCTTCCAGATATAACATGTTTAATTTCAGTAATCATTCCATTCTGAGGGACTTGATACCTATTCTCTCGCTCAATGGGATTTTACCCAACATAATTCTACTTGGAGTTTTATTGTTACAGAAACCAAGCAAACAAGTGTGTACACCCCCATCCCTTTCAGAATGGCATACTCCCTTTCAGGTCAAGATTTATAATCCACGCCCACACTTCAAGACAATTCTAGATCATGTGCACTTGTGCATATACACATATTACATGACATCATCGAAGACTTCAGACACGTCATCAAAAAACTCTTCCTCAAAGTTGCATTCTCATTCCTTCTACATTGTGACCTTCCTGTTCAGAACTGTGACTAACTATGTAGAATCTTACAATAAGAACAGCTGATAATGACTTCACTGCACAATCTGTCATTTGTGAAATTATTTTGAATAAATGACAATACAGGGACTGTTGTATATTGTACAAACACTTGGATGACTTACATTATTTTCAATATTGTCACACATGCTTCTGTTGGTAATAATTATTCATATGTCATCAGAAATGTAATCACCCCAAACGTATCCCATCCAATTGCAAATCCCACAGAATTGCATTGAATTTGTCCTAATCAAACACAAGGCGGACTGATCCACAACTATTGGTGGACAAACCATTCAGTTGTAGCTTGTCACCCCGACACAGAAAGGTATGACCTAGATATAAGCATCAGCCTACACCAGAAAGAAGTATAAGTTGCAAGATTTGTACTGTACACTAAAAGGAAAATTTTAGCTACAAAACTTCACCAATTTTTAAAATTTAATTTGAAGAAATTTATTAAAACATTTTACATTGTTTTGATAAGTTTTTACTTTTACCACAGATTTCAGCTTTCACTTGAAATGATTTTACACCATATTACAAGTTCATTTCTTACAGAAGCTGAGATCAACGGAAATTGCTTCTAATACAATACATGCAAAAAATAGAAGTGTATATACTGCATTCTCCTACATGTCATCTGTTTATTTCTGCTACTGACAATGAATGACCAATAGAACCACATTATCAACAGGAATGTAGGAACCATAAAATACCTTAAACATGTTAATTGCAGAAACATAAAAAGTGTTGGTATTCATGTCTGAAACAGGTATTTTTCTCAACAGAACTCTACCTATTATTGCTTGTTTAATAAGACAAATAATCACAGGCCAAAGTACTTTCTAATCACAATAGATTTCCAAGAAAAATCACTTTTAGTCATGCAACCAGACCGTACATGTATTTTCTGATTGTGTAGATTTTGTATTTAACTTAAATAAAATAAACATTTTCATTAAAAGTACATACAGGCTACTCCAATGAGCCTGAGCTCACAGTATCTTAACTCCGTTTTGTTTTTGGTGTTACAGCAGACCCTCTACTGTGTGAACTTCTATTATCTGAACATTCTATTTTAAGAATACTTTATCTTATTCTCCCAAATGTACTCATAATAACCATACATCAGATCCGGGTCATATTCTCACACAAGGTGGGGTCTAACCACAGGGGTGGATCCAGCTTTAAATATGAGGGGTTCACGTGTTTGCTGCACCTGCGCATCTAGTGCAGGAGGTTCAACTTTTAACTCTGCGTCTGTTGCTTTGGGTTCATAGTTAAAGCCTAACATTTTCAAGGGGGCGGGAACCCCCCCCCCGTCTGGATCCGCTAGTGAACCCACTGAACTGTGGCTCAGTGCTCCTCAGATATGATCCAGATCTTCATTACGACTCCAGTATTTGGGGGATACTTTTTTTTGCTACTATCTGTCTTGTGAACCCTGGGAAAGGGATGTGCTCCCTCCGGCCCTGCATGTTTCCATTAGATTACCAGAACAATTCTCATATGTTTTCTACATTCTGCTGTTAGTTTTTTATTCATAATTATTTTCTGCAGAATCAGCCTAAGTCAACTTTTCAGCAAATTAAAGTACAGCCAATTGTACATGGTCAACAACAATTGCCCAACTATTGCAAGTATTGTGTCAAATTTCAATACTACATGCGAGTAGCTCAATAAAATAATAATATGTACATAATTTTCATTGCATCCTACATCAGCAAAAATGTGTACCGTAAAGGACCTACTTAGCACATCCGCCCTTGTAACCGCACCCTATCTCTTTTTCCCGATGACAGTCCACAATATCCACATATTTTTTATATATTGTACGTATTTTTACTTAATAAATTGACATTTTTGCCATGGATTTCGTGTTTGTTTATATCTACCGCCATATTTACAGGAAGTGGGTATCTTTAGTAGATTCTAAATGTCGGAACACTGTTATTCTTACTGGATTGACCTATACTTCATCCCGGAAAGTGTTTCATGATGGGATTTTTTTCTCAACAAATATTGAATAAAAATAATCTTTCCTTCTTTCTTTAAAAAAAACATTTATTACCATATTTCAATTATGACAGGTTATATTATACTCTGCACATGAAAATTAAATTAATGCAATAATAATGAAATATTGAAATTAAATATTGTACAAGAACATCTATTTTCTTATTCAGAAATTGAGAACTGAAAAAAACAAGGACTGTTCTGAAGGTCAATCTACACATTTTTCATAATCCATGTCCACACAAACAGAAAACAGGAAAAATACAGCTCAAATACACTGATATATTCACCTCAATATAAGGATACAGTGCATTATGAGATTATGAGTTAACCTTAAACGATACTACAAAACCTGCTGGAATTTGACTTTTTTTTCTGCATTATCGATTTATCACGCAAACTGGTACAGTAGATAAACACACTAGGACATCTAGCTTGTTTACACACCCCTCTTACCTGTTGTGGTTTTATCCTTTGATAAGTGGGTAATCCTGTTAATCTAGTGGTTTTTATATGCCCTTTCTTCATCACTCCACTGTTCTGGCTCATATCCATGCTGTCCCCATTTGGTCTGTGTTTACAGCAATGGTCACAGAGACCGTTTTTTATGGACAGTTTCTTGTCCACATCGTTATTATCCTGCTGGTCAGCTTGTTGCTGCTGGACTTTTCGCATAGAACACAAGTGCAATACGGAGGAATGGTCCTTAGTCTGCTGTTTCCCTTTTCTTTTGCCTATCAGTTCTGTAATTACAGCTTTATGTTGAGAGCTGTTTGAAAGTTGCTTGATGTCCATGTCACAACAGTAATCATCCAGTTTATCTGGCTCCTTGTTGTTACTGCAATAACATTCTTTCCCTGTCCTTGAAAGCTGGCGAGAAGGTATCTGGGATGTAGCAACCTTGTCAGGTGAAGGACTAGTACTCCTATCACTGTTATTATGAGGATTACCTGTTCTCATATTCTCTAATCTCTGTTTTTCTCTATTATCCAGATAGCCATGCCACCGGTCAAGTGATCTGTACAAGCCCTCGCAGTTCTCATCAAGCAGCTGGCTTTCTAAGGGCACAGATAATCTCTTGCCGTAATGGGGTTTTATTTTCACTGCAATACTACCTTCTGAACAGAGAGAGAGGCGCTTTTCAGATTCTTTCGGGACATCATAGATAACGTAATTATCGGCTCTCCTTGTGAAGAAATTCTGAACTGACTCATATTTGAGTAGTTTCACTCTTTGATTTGAATCCTTATCATAACCCACGACAGCCATGATGATCCAATACAAATAAGCACAAACTTATTCAAGGAATCATCAGCCCACTATAGAAACCATTCTTCAAATTTATCACAAGTACCACATTCAATCTTATAACAATTGGAATTATTTCTATATATTTATTTAAAAATTGTAAAAGCCATAGAGAGAAATCCTTGTGTACATAAAAACTCTAGTTACTCCACCAATTATTGTACATATTTCTGGGTTTATCCATAAACTTCATCCAAGAATGATTTTTTATCGTTCAAGATAAGGTAACTATGTTTCCTTCTTTTGATTGCAGGGGTTCTATCACTAATACTGCCAAAAACACCTTCAATTGAATTCTTCTTAGTTGCAATTAGTCAAAACTACTTGTATTTTTACACCATTTCTATTGTATCCAAACCACATAGCGACGTCACAGAAAATATGTAGGTGAAGTACATACACACATAGATATGTGTCCACAACCAATGTGTCAAAAACAGAATACTGCACACTCATTTTTCATTTTGAGACATTTGGTTCTCTATTTCTGTTACATTTTGTGCCACAGGACAAAACATTCCATTTCTGTGAGTCACTGAAGTTTTTCAACCTTTTTTTATCAAAGAAAACTATAATAAACATATGCCCATCTGTAAATATGAGAGATATTGCTAGAAAGTCAAGGATAAATGCTTTTAAGGCCACAGAAACCTGTCATAAATTATCAGCGTAAAAACTTTACAATGACAGAAGCCTATTTGTTAAGATCTATCAATATCTTTGTTACTTTTACCTTTCATTATTTTCCTTTAAAAAAAGCACTTTCACTGAAATTCTGTAGACTTATTAAATTCAGAGTGCCTTCCACAGGTCACTAGCAATATTATATCATCATTCTTCTCAATATAAATTTTTATGGTTGGTCATACTGACAAGACTACCCATTGCATTGACATCACTTATAATCGAAAAATAACTCCAAATATTAGAACTCTTCCATGCAATGGCAACACTTTGTGTGTTATTTTTGGTATTTTTCACTGTATATTGCTGTGGGATCTATCTAAGTCTCCTTGTTTCTATGTATAAAACCATTTTTCTAGGCAAGCAGAGTGTAACTGCTGCTGAGAATGAACAAACAGAAGTCAACTCCAATCAATATACCCTTATCATTAGCTTCTTACAAATAGATAACTCCAGTATGTAGCAGCCCACACAGTAAAGCGCTCAATTAAAATCAGCCAACTGTGACTAAAAAATCAATAAAACAGATACACTTATGTCAGAATAAAAAACCAACAGCATGCTACAAGCGCAGACTAACCTTTAAATTTCACACTCTTTAAATTTGTACATATTTCTCAATAATTTATAGATATATTCTCTGTGTTTGATCATACACTTTGTATTAATTTCATTCAACAGCCATTTCGAAAGCACATTTTCACAACTCGTAGTGAGAATAGCATATATTTTCCCAGTGTGAGCTATTTTTTAATACCACAGCAATACAAACACCACTGTTATTATACTATATAAATCACCAACTAGGAGATGCATCTGATGCATCACATCCCATATATACACACAAACTATTCTCAATTAGTCAGATTGATAAAAACTCTCCCCCATCATGCCTGTCAGGCCCCATCTTGGTCTTTTATTTTGTATTTTGATTCTACCATCAACACTGGCTGTTTCTCTGTCATGACACTGTCAATTGCAACAACTGCATCACATAAAAGCTAAATGTATCTCATGTCAGAAGTTTTTCCCCTTTATTTGTTAAGTAAGAAGTTTGAAAATTTACCACAGCAAACAAAGTTTCACCGCAATAAGGCCATCTCTTCAAATGAAGCAAATAAAAAAAAAGCAAAATTACACAAATTTCTGCAAAATGAGAAAACAATTTCTGAAACTGTCATAAAAAACTAAATGTGAAAAAAAAACCTGTCTCCAAGAGGGGATTACTTCCTCTGGCCGATTCAGAAACTGTGGCAAATTTTATAGTTCTTACTACATGCTATAAAATTCCTCCATCTCCCCCTTTTTGTCCCTCATTTTTCCATCGTAGAGTGATTTTCTCTAGTTTTCACTCCCAAAATGAAATTTGATCAGTGTACATTGTACTCCTCTGATGTTTAAAGTGAAGACCCCAAAAATTACAACTACACACATGTGTGAAAAAACCTTGGAAGTAATTTTAAACTGGCAGACATAAAACAATAACAGACAACAGCAGAACAAATGTCAGACACACCCATAAATACAGGCATATCTGCTCAGAGAAACTGGGATCTGGATATATTTAATAATGTATCATAACTGTATAAAGTTAGTAATACATCTCTGAAATAAAGTTAAATTACAAAGGACTAAATTAACCACACTGAAAAGACTGAAACATTTGAAATTAATAAAAAGTACCATGCAATAGAGTTATGCAATAAATTTACTACACAGGAATTAAACTGTAAAATTTATATTGAAAGAAAATAGGCTATTCTTAATTATATGCCGATGATGTAATCATTATGCACAACCAAATACTCCAATGTATCCAGACTTTATACTCCAGCTACTCAAACTTATGTTCTCAATTAGACATATTTTCTTTATTACAAAAAAGAGCCATAAACCTATCCTTTGTGCTACAAGTGTTTTTGAGAAATTATGCACAACTGCTGAATTAATAAATCGCGTTTTATCTGTATTTTCTTGTAAAAACAATGCATAATTGATAGGGATAATAATGAAAGAGGCTGCTTTGTAAAACTGCATTAGATGGGGGCATATTTACATTATCTGCAAATGTATATGATTAATTCCTGGTGTTTCAGACTGTTTCCTCATTAGACTGTTACTACTTGAAGATGAGAACCTAATCATGGCATACCATATATTTACAAAGTATCACCCTCGGTCCATTATTCACTGACATTCTTATGGTTACAATATTTTTAATTTGAAAAAAATAAGAAAAATTTAAAAATTGCTACAAAAGCATATTTCCTAGATACAGTTTTTCCAAAAATAATATGTTCAAGCTTGACAACGGCTTAAGTATTCATGCTATCAGTTTTCCTCACAGGTAACTGTTTCCTGTCACTAACATGTTTAGAAGTCCAAATATCCTGAGAAATTTGTGACTTATTACTCTAAGAATATTTATGATGATGGACCAACAATTCAAATAAATGCCAAGTGTAAAATGCTGAATTAATTCTGAGCATAACTTTTGTCACTTCTCCATTAGATCCAACATAAAGATGAGCATGCAGCACCCACCAGTCTCTAAAACACGCAGGAGTAATATGAGTTGGTCTTGTTGGTTGCTAATGTTTTTTGGAGGGTTGGTTGCATTGCTTACAGAGTTGGTAAGGATCAGTTATGGTTTCCCGGCTTGACTTGGTGGGTCGGCCAAATATCAAGCATGTTTGATATTTCAACAACCCTCCACGACTCTTGATACTAACCATGGCTACACCCACTGGCTTGTCCTAGTCACTTCCAGTCTTGTCCTTATCACTTCCAGTCTTGTCCTTATCACTACCAGTCTTATCCTTATCACTTCCAGTCTCGTCCTGTCATGAAACTGGCTTATCCTTGTCACTTAAATCTCATCCTGCTCATTTACAGTCCATTTCCAGTATGATGTCAACATAGCATTGGAACCCGTCATGTGACCAGAACTGCAGCATGTTTTACCCTTACATCCAGAACTGGGTCTTTCCCAGAGGTCAGGATTTCTTTGGTATAAATGTGCAGAGAAATTGCTAACAGTTTCCCAGAAGTCTGAATTTGGAGTATAAAAGCTAGGAACAAGCAAGACTAGAAGAGGGGTTTTCATTGTCACAAGATATTCTCAGAAGCACATCTCCCTCTGCATGTTTGAATAGGATGCAATACTGTTAAAGAAATTTTCTATTTTAAGTGGCTTTTTTCAGAATCAGAAATAGGTTGATTTATTTCTTATATAATATTTAAGTCCAAACCTGAAAACCATAATTACAGAAAAAAAATATATCAGTGCTGTATTTTGGTCATGTGATTCGATCCAAAATATATAGCAATGGCCAAGTTTTTGATTTGTTGATTGGTTGATAGTTTTAATCCTTCTTTTTCACAGAAATTCATCAAAACTGGACTGGCAATAGTGACTGCAAGTTTGGTTGTGGTAAGTCGGTAAACTTCTCCAGTCTTGTCAGTTTGTCACTACGACCTGTCGCAATGATCTAAGACTTGTCTATTGTACCTCTACGGCTTGTCGCCATAGCTTCACGTCTGATCATGGAAAAAAAAAGGGCCAACCTAAAGTCAAGTCGGAATCTGGATCAAGACAAGTCGGGATGTATGTTTTCTTGATTTTTGTCCAAAATCCCTGACTCAGCTAACCAACCCTGAGTCGGTAAGGGTTGTTAAGGGTCAACCCCATAAACAATTGCGTATGTCGAGTATACCAAAAAAATGGCACAAATATCTAGTTACCAAAATCTTAGGTTACACTAATTATAAATAAAACACACTTGATGCAAACCTGTGGGACACAAAATAATGATATACTACAATAATACTAGTAGTACTAAAATAAGGAAAAGAATTTAATGAAGTTTATTTATCTTGGAACAATACATCAGCAATTTTTGGACAGCAATGGTTTATTTCTCACATATTAAGTTCTGATAAAATAACTTAGTCCTCAGTGGCCTAGTGGGTTAGCACATATGACATCTAACCACAGACAGTCATCTCTGTGCGGGTTCGACTCCCACAAGTGGCAATACTGAGGACCTGTCCCCATATGACCCTGGGTGTTGTATGGGATGTAAAACCCCAACTTTGAAATAACGTTAAGTACATGTACTTGTGTGGGTTATAGCGTAAACTAGTTGGTCAACATTCTGCATTGAAAACCACTGGAGACCAATAGTGGAGCTACCAAATTTCTTCCTTTGGGTTGGTCCAGGAATCAAACGCAGGATGTACAAGATGGGAGACAAGTGCTTTACCCATTACATCAATGCTTGATCCAGTTCGATCAAAGTATTACCCCCCACAGTTCAGGCACTGAAAGTGCACCATTGATATGCGACTATGTGAGTTAAACATAATAAAACATATCTTGCCTTAATCATGTCACATTTGGGGTAAAAAAATTCTAAAGATTTCAAAACATTCATATTTCCATTGAAAATGTATATTGAAATTTATCACCTTAACTTCCATAGGGGTATGACTAGGAACAAACTGACATGACCACAGTTCAAAAGGTGTCATACCATAGCCCTTGAATGTGTAGATCAGAAAGGTCACAAATACCTCTACATTCATAAGTGATTCACTTCACTAAATACCAAGAGCTATATACTAGGAAAATATGGTAAACATACCATCAAAAGCCTCTGAGTGGATGCAATTTTTACCCACTCTTAATTTCTATCCACTGCAGTGTGCCTCAGTTTTTACTCAAAACATTGAGAAAGTGATTGTTATTGCTTTGCTTGGGTCTTGTAACAACACATCTCCTTCATAAAAGGAGGGTCTCATTTTACTTCTGTACCTTAAACTACCTTTTTAGTCAATCACAAAAATATATTTACAATATATTTAATTTTAGGTTTTGGTGTCCTCACTGGGTAAGTATTTATGATTGGTAAACACAAGTTCCTTAATTATCCTTTTATTCTTTAAAATAATTATCAAAAAAAAAAAACAAAACAGGAAAACATCCAATTTTCTTAATATTTTTTCCCTTCTAATACTTCTATCAATTATCACCAAAGAAATAATTAAAAAGACATCGATTTAAAATACACAGACCTGCTCATTACTTTTTTTGCCAGTTTTATTCATTCTACTGTCTACTTAATAAAACTACTATTTTTGTCAATTTTCACAAAACCTCAAAAATGTGTATCCTTTTCTATCAATTAAAAAACTTAACAAAAAATTGTACATATTTATATAAACTAGAAATAGGACACCCTGTTGATAGTATCTGCGACATATGAATAGAAACAGGATAGCATAGAAGAACACACATTATCATGTGTAATGTCCACCCCATGAACCTTTTGCAAAAATTGTACAGTAGTCTTACAAGACCCTGTTTCATTGGTAAAATATATCAATGATGCTTAAATATTTATTAGTGTACATGTAAATTATTTCAGCTTCATGTCTTTTTGCATTGGTTGGGTCGAAAATTTTGACGAAGTCACTCTATCTCGCACAGTTAAGGAGATAGAAGCAATTTTGTGTTTTGCCATTTTTGGCAAAAATTCGAAAATTCAAAATGGCCGCCATTTTTGGGGAGGGGAAATTTTTTTTTGAAAATTGCCAAGAGTACATTGCTCAGATACCCTGTGGGTTGAAAATTTCGACGAAATCGCTCTATCTCGCACGGTTAAGGAGATAGAAGCAAATTTGTGTTTTGCCATTATTGGCAAAAATTCGAAAATTCAAAATGGCCGCCATTTTTGAGGAGGGGAAAATTTTTTGAAAATTGCAAAGATTACATTCCTTAGATACCCTGTGGGTCGAAAATTTCGACGAAATCGCTCTATCTCGCACGGTTTAGGAGATATGAGCACATTTGCCTTTTTCAGTACTCAAAATAGCCAATTACTCATTTATTTAATTAATTACTCACTCATCTATGAAGCAATTCCCGCCAAAAGCAATCCCATACAAGCTATTAACCCAATGAACCTCCATACCAAATTTCAGAAAGATAGGCTTAATAGCATTCCTTAAAATGTCTGGAAACCAAAGAGATACTCAAAAGTAGCAAAGTAGCTATTACTCAGTTAGCTATAGAGCTATCATCACCAAAAGCAATCCCATAGAAGCTATTAACCCAATAAACCTGCATGCCAAATTTGGTAAAGATAGGATAAGAACTGTTGCCTAAAATGTCTGGAAACCAAGTGTGACGCCGGACGGCAGGCGCCGGACGGCAGAAAAAGCAAAAATAATATGTCCACCCCCCCAGTGGGTGGACATAATTATAAAATTGCCATGTTTATCCAGTGTCAGTGATAAACACAGTACATTTTAGCATGCTTTGTGGCAAAGAGAAAGATTAAGTTCAAGACAAAAATGTCTTCACACATATATTCAAAAGCAATGGCTCAACATTGGTCCAAAACATTTCTTGGGCATCTAAATCACTGTTGTTTATCAGGGGCCAAAAAATAAGGCGATTTCAAAACATTTACTTACATGAAAGGATTTGCTATAACTGGGTTGGTCTCTGAAATCTGCCCAGAACTGGTTAAACTCACAAAGGCCACAAAGGTTTTCTTTACAATTTGGTTTTACCACACACACTAAATTGCAAATTTAATAGGTAAATTAAATTTTTATAAGTTAATACCCTATCCAATGGACAATAGCTTATCCGGTCGGCGCAGACCGGCCCGCCAAACGTCAGAAAAAGACGTCCTGTGTTTCCACCGGCCAGGCCGGTCCAATGCTGTGCACTCGCCAGGTGGCGTGTGGTACTTCCTTCCTGTCTAGACAGCATGACGTCATAGCATCTTTTTTGTTGTCTAAACCATTAGACCCCTAGTAAGCTGATAGCGGGGTCGGTGGGAGGGTCTTGTGTGTCCATTGGATAGGGTATTAACTTATAAAAATTTAATTTACCTATTAAATTTGCAATTTTATTGCGTTAATACATCCTATCCAATGGACAATAGCTGAATAACTACCGCTTGGTCGGCGGGTAAGCTACTAGGGACTTGTGTGAACTCCTGATAGAGATAAGAAGAAACTCCGTCCTGAAGCCTGGGTAGACCTTGCAGTCAAAAAACCCTTAAGGCTCTGGTCGAATATCATCATCCGGTTAACCGGACTGGAACCGTCAGAATCGACCATGCCCCCCCCCCTTTTTTAACAGACCTGCTCTGAGGTAGGGGAAGAGAGGGGTGAGTTCCGTCCCATAGAAGTAAGACTCCCTGAGGAAGTACCTGAGAAGATTTTTTTTTTTTTTTTTATAATATTTCTTAACTAAAGGTGCAATATATACAGATATGTGTCACTCTCCTCTAAGTATCAGTCCGTTGGTGGATCTGTTGAGCAGCCACGACCGGACCGAGATGATAGAGCTCTGAGTCAGCCCAGGCCACATCCTTCAGATAGAATTGGGTGAAGGTGTTGTGAGATTTCCAGTGGCAGGCTGATAAGATCTGCTCCAAGGAGACTCCGGATTGGAAGGCCTTGGAAGCAGCAAAGGCCCTGACATCATGGGCTTTTACTTGATGTAGGGTGTGGGCCTGGTGATCAGAAAGCTCATAGCACAAGATCAGTCTGTTTGATCCAAGAGGAGATGGTGGCAGGTGAAATGTCTTTGTCGAAACCTTTCTTGAAGGAGACAAAAACCAGTTGTTTGTCCTGCCTTATGTTTGAAGTCCTGTCCAGATAGTAGCGCAGGGCTCTAACTGGACAAAGAGATCTATCCGACTTGAGTGATCTATCTAGAGTAGGAGCCAGGGCTGGTATGACCACTGGGGCTACACTTCCCGGGCCCTCTTTGGCCAGCTGGTTCTTAGAAAGAAAGCTGGGAGATGGAAAGAGAGACACCTTGGACCAGTCGGACTGGTGTCGGATGTTCTTATGCTGCTATGCATGAATCTCACTCCTTCTTTTGCCCGAGCCCAAGGCTAACAAGAAGACAGTTTTGAAGGTCAAATGCTTCAATGATGCCTCCTTCAGAGGTTCAAAGGGGGGTCTGGTCAGCTGGTGTAGTACCAGGGAGAGGTTCCAGGAGGGTATTCCCCTGCGCTCTTTGGGTCTATCTCTGTGGAAACTTTCCAAGAGACGAGTGAGATTACCATCTTTACTGATATTGACCGTTGTGTCACCTAGTTTATCAGAGATGGCAGATCTGTAACCATCAATGGTACTGGGCTGTAGCTTCTTGTCCTCAAAGAGGTACATAAGGAAGTCAGCCACCGACTTTATAGGTGGTGACCTGAAGTCCACCTGATTAGAGAGACACCACTTCTTAAAAATGGTCCACTTTGCCTCATAGACTGATCTGGTTGATCTTCTCTGAGGAGCCTCAATTCTTGCTGCCACCGCCTCAGAGAAGCCCTGCTCCTTGATCTTTGTGGCTCTAGGAGCCAGGCATGGAGATTTAGGTTGGTCAGATTTCTGTGAGGGATCTGATTGAATGGTTGTGTTAACAGATTGGGCAGGTTGGGCAGGCTGAGAGGGACCTGGCTGGACATGGTCACCAAGTCCCAAAACCAAGGCATGTTGGGCCACCCCGGGGCAATGAGAATGAGTCTCTTGCACGGGGAGTCCAGAAGCTTCTCCACCACTTTGCCCAAGATGGCGGTCGGTGGGAAGGCGTATGCATCCAGGTCCTCCCAAGGCAGAGAAAGTGCATCTACTGCTGCTGCCAGGGAGTCCGGAACCGGGGAGACAAACTGAGGTAATTTGTGGTTGAACCTCGTGGCAAAGAGGTCTATTTGAGGCCGGTGCCACCGGATGCATATCTGGTGGAAGACTTCCGGAAGGAGGGACCACTCTGTCTGGATGGTTTGACCCAGCCTGGACAGTTTGTCGGCTATCACATTTAAGTGGCCTGGAATATGTCGAGCTTTGAGAGTTACTTGTCGCTGGGAGCACCAGGTCAAGATTCTCCACAGTAGGGCACACAGTGGGCCCGACCTCATTCCTCCTTCCTTGTTTATGTAAGCTACTACTGTAGTATTGTCGGTTGCTACTAGAACTACTTTTCCTACACAGAGATCTTGGAACTCTTTCAAGGCTAAGAAAACTGCTTTCAGTTCTAGGAGGTTTATGTGCAACTTGCTTTCCGGTATCGACCAGGAACCCCTTGTGGTGAACTCGTTTAAGTGAGCGCCCCACCCTTCTTTTGATGCGTCTGTAAAGATTTGCAGCGCATGTCTTCCTGGGTGTAAAGGTTGGCCTTGAAGCACGTTGTCTTCTTGTAGCCACCATTGTAAATGAGGGTGCAGGGACCTCGGTAGAGGGATAATCTTCTCCAGAGATTCTGGTACCCTCCAATTGTTTTTGAGATGCCACTGTATGGGTCTCATGTGTAGTCGGCCGAGGTGAACCTGTTTTTCTGTGGCTGTGAGTAGGCCTATCAAAGACATGAACTGCCGGACCGGACAGGTCGGTAGTGATAGAAGTGCTTGTATCTTGTCTTGAAGGCTTTGCCACCGGTCCAGGGTCGGTCTGACCCGGCCGGACCTGAGGTCGAACTGGTAACCGACGAAGTCGAATACTTGTTTGGGTTCCAGTTCTGATTTCTCTAGATTCACCAGCCAACCTAGGTCCTGGCACATTTTGACCAGGATTTGGGTGTGTTGGAGACAAAGGTGTTGAGATCTGGCTCTCACCAACCAGTCGTCTAGGTACTGGTGGATTCTTATACCCTTGTGTATGGCCATCAGTTTCACCTCCTTGGCTAATACAGTGAACTCCATGGGCGCTGTGGACAGACCGAAAGGCAATGCTTTGAACTGGTAAGTCCGGCCCTGGACATGAAAACGTAGATATTTTCTGGATTGTTCTTGTATCGGTATGTGGAAGTAGGCATCTTTGAAGTCTACTGAGGTGACCCACTCTCCTTGTTGGAGCGATGTTCTGATGGTTTCCGGTGTCTCCATCTTGAACTTTTCCACTTTGAGGAAAACGTTTAAGTTGCTTAGGTCCAGTATTGGCCTCCATTTGTTGTGGGGTTTTGGGACTAAGAATAGTCGGTTGAAGAATCCTAGTGATCTTGGATTTTGAACTCTTTCGACCGCTTTTTTGTCTATAAGCTGATGTAATGCCTCCAACAGGTAGCTGTTCCTGTGGGGATTGACATACCGGCTCATGACTGTAGGGAATCGTGTGAGTTGGGGGCGGATCCGGAAGGGGAGGGGGTAACCCTCTCGAAGGATTTGAACTACCTTCGGACCGGCCCCTAGATTTAGCCAAGTTTTCCAAAAATTTTGAAGTCTGGCCCCTACAGGTAGATTTTGTGCAACATTGTGGGCATTTGCTACAGGTTGGACAGGACACAATTGAGTGACACAAGAAACACTGTTCACATATTTTAATTTGTAATTTCTTGATGTCTGACAAGCTGCTGCCCCGGGACTTAACTCTCTCTTTTGGGAGTGCCCGGGCGCAGAAGGTACACTTTTTACAACATGAAAATTTGCAAAATTTAAAGTCTTTTTTCGTGTCAATGTCTGGCTCCCGGTCAGCAGTCCCTCCTGTAACCTGTTTACAAAGTGATTGTCATTTAAAGGACTGCTGACCCTTGGCTGGTCGCGAGGTGTAGTAGGAGGCCTTGCCTCTGCCTCTCTTACTCTGTCCTCTGTTGCCAATATTCTTCCAGGAAGGACGGTCGGACTTTCTGTAATCAGGCCGCTTATCTTGTCTTTCGTAAGGATGATAACGACCCTTCTTTCCTGAATGGATCTGTCCCTTACTCTCAAAGTTAGCGATGTCCTGTTCGGCCTGTTTCAAAACAGAGTCCGGAAATAAAGTGGCAATATGCAGGGGTCCAGTACGTAGTGCAGACAGGGTATCTGGCTTGATGCCCATCTTAAGATGAGAGAGGTAAGCGTCACGCCTTATCAGAGTTGTATTGGCCACTGTAACAAAGACAAAGTCTGTTAAGTGTTCAAGAGTCTTGGCCGTGGCCTGAGTGATGCTGGAGTTGAAATTGAGTAGAAATTGTAGTTCACTAGCGGACTGTGAAACTCTCTCAGACGACTTCCCCTTACTAAGCTCCGACTTCACTATTTTCAACTGGGCCTGCATGTTTTCTTGAACTTTATAGACACACCTGTTAAAAGCGGCAGCTTGATTGCAAGTGATGGACGCCTCGCGTGCTGACTTCTCCCAGCGTCTTAAGTTGTCCTGAGATATCTGCCTTGAAGGTGGGGCTGTTGTGGCGAGCCCGGCAGCCTTGGCTATACGGCTGTAAGTGCTATTGACTTTTGAAGAGTCCGTATTCCAAGAGTGTACAGTTTTTGGGTCCTGTTCCTCAGAGGGTCGGTTGGGTACAAAGCTGTACCACTTTGCCTGAGATCTTGGTGGGCGGACGAATTGATCTTTAAACAGTCCACCGGCCTCTGAGCTACGCGACGGGTATCCCTCTGTAAGGGTGAGGTTCATTTTTCCCATCTTGCTGCAGAGCCATTCGTCCGTGGGCATGGAGACTGAGATTTTTCCTGTCGGTTGTGCCTTAGGACCCGCAAAGGGGTTATCCTCCGACCTGGATGCTGTTGTATCCATCTCTGGGATATGACTCCACCCCATAAAAGACCTGATGCCGCTCATGGTCTCCCTATAGTTCTGTTCTTCAGATAGGGTTAAATCCGGGTCAGCAGTAGAAGCCTCCAGGTCTGGGTCTGACAACTCCCCTTCTTCAACAAAGATATCTACTGGGGGACGGTCGGAGGTGTCTGAGTCAGAGTCCGTATCCATGGAGGATGTGCTCTGCCTCCTAGTAGGGGCTGATGACGACCTGCTTGGTGCCTGACGAGGTAAGGGTGAATCAGCACCAGCCAGATCTGAAGGTTGGTCGGTGAGCACTTTTCCTGTGGTCGATTTGCTGGTCGACTTGAAAGCAGTCTGAACACTACCAGGCAAATCTGAAGACATGACCGGTGGTCGGTCGGTGGTCGGTGTAGGTTTGATGAAAGGCTTGGAAGAAGTGACTGTTTTAGGTGGTGAGTGTGTAGGGGTAACCTTCACAGTCGTAAAAGCCGGTGTTGGTTGTTCCAATGATTTTGATAATAACAAGGCCTCAAGTCTGTTAAAGCGTTCGGACCATTTCTGGTCCAACTGATCAAATCTAGAGTCCTGAGACGACTTTGTAGATTTAAGTGACTTGGACGGCTTGTCAGATTTGGCAACTTTAGAAGTGTGAGGTTCTGGTTTATCTGAGCTAGGCTTTTTCTTCTTTTCAGAACTAGAACCAGGAGACTTCACAATCCCCTGGTCGTCCACTGCTCCCACTACCGTAACTACAGACGGGTCTATGAGAGAGGAACTGGAGTCCTGTTTTGGAGTGTCTGAAACCTTCTTTAATTCCCGCTTCTCTTTTTTAATTCTATAAGAGGGTGTTGACAACTGGGTGCGTTGTTCTTCAGTAAGAGAGTTGCAAGCGTTACAGTCTAGATGGGAGATACAGGGGTCAGAGCCCTTACCTTTCTCCCTGCACCTGGCACAGAAACAATGGCTGTCGAAACTAGCCATGATATGTCCGCAGCTCCCGTGTTTCTGGCTTGGAGAAGACATGTTAACTGATAAAAGGCGAAAAAGGGTCCAGAAAGGTCTATACACACTCCGTAACACAATGGTAATAAAAACTTAACACACTCTGAAGAAATAAAGTCTAAAGACTAAAATTAAGATTCCTGACGAAAATTCCCTTGTACACAGCATGTGCGCCAAACGAAAAAGATGCTATGACGTCATGCTGTCTAGACAGGAAGGAAGTACCACACGCCACCTGGCGAGTGCACAGCATTGGACCGGCCTGGCCGGTGGAGACACAGGACGTCTTTTTCTGACGTTTGGCGGGCCGGTCTGCACCGACCGGATAAGCTATTGTCCATTGGATAGGATGTATTAACGCAATAAAATGGAAATGTTTTTCTTTCATAACTTGCACCCAATTTCTAAACAAATCTGTTTGGATTTCTTTTCAGATATATATCAATATGTCATGAAATATTAATCTTTCATTTAGACCAATTAGATCAAGAGACAATAGAAAATAAATTATTGCATTTATTTGCTTATTTAGTGTTTTATATCGTACCTAGT
The DNA here is from genome assembly GCA_964017235.1 of Sabellastarte sp. h YS-2021. NCBI lineage: Eukaryota > Metazoa > Annelida > Polychaeta > Sabellida > Sabellidae > Sabellastarte > Sabellastarte sp. h YS-2021. The sequence continues at coordinate 172,786,709 of OZ024929.1, read as the reverse complement.
ACCTTACTGGTTATATTGTGACGGGTAGTAGGAAGAGCTGAGGAAACCAGTACATAAGGTTGGTCAAGGTTCTGGACTGTAAACTGCCGACCAACGGCAAGCAACTGCCAGCTTTCTCATATGAGGTCAGGCCGGGATTCAAACTCTGATCTCAGAGGTGGGAGGTCAGTGTGTGACAACTATGCTACCGTGACTCCCAAAATATAAATTTTCGTAAGCCAATTTTCAAGGGGCCACATGTAGTAGTCAACCCGAGAAGTCTTTCTGAAAACTAACAAGGACAGAGATGTCTAAAAAATGTTCATCAAACACTATTATGCTTGGTTTAACTACAATTTATTGTGCAGAACTCCAGTTGCCCAGTAATACTCTCATAACACTAAATAGATTTATGACATTCTTATTTTACATGGCCATGCCCTAGTATCTAAATATTAACATGGATTTTCTTATACTTTTTCATGTGACTGATGTCCCTTGAGGCCTGTGCACACTGAGGACCTTACCAATCAATTCCGAATCATCCAATCATCAAATGTTAACTCAAATCACATGTTACAACAAGAGCCATTTTAAAACTAATTCAATTTTAAGAATTCTCATCACAAGCTCTCATGAGTATGCTCCATAGTGCTCAATTAAACTGACTAGAACTCTCATATTTCTGGACAGGTGTTTTCAAAAACTGTGTTCGGTATAAGTGGCTCCTGTATTGGAGTTTATCAGATGGGCTCAGAGTATACAGGCCTTTACACGGTAGAGATATTGCTCACAATATGGCACAAAATAGCTCTTCCCTCCTCCCCTGGTGAGGCACTTTGAAGCATATTTTTTACACTTTTAATGCCCAGAGCTTTTTTCAGGTAGAATGCTTACTATGTATTTTTGAGCACACTTAGCATATTAACCTGAAGCAAATCCTAAATTTGCAACATATTACTGATAAGTGACAAAAATGTTTTTGGTGCCAACACAGTCCACCTAGTTGTTATAGGCCTGAAGGACCATTGTGACAGGTACATCTACAAGACCGCCAGATGTTACCGAAGTTACAGAGGAAGCATCAGGTTACAACAATTACTTCTACACAGTGTAATAACTGGCAAACTAATGTCACCGGCCTTCAATGCATCGCTTATTTATGCCAAACCAGAAAAATTACACATTCAGATTCCCATTTAATTACTGGGTATTATAAGGATCAGAATGCACTGTTATCTAACTTCTCTAGTGTTTTAACATGATTGTAAAACCTTGGGGATGAAAACTGTTAACTCGATAGGTTGAAATCAAACTTTACACTGTAATTACTAGCTTTTTATAACCTGCATTGTACTTGCAACCAGTACGAGAAAAGCTAACACAGCAAATCTTCCCAGTAAAACTCTTTTAGGTAGAAATTCCCTGAAACTAGAAGTAAACAGCAGGTCCTAACGTGCAGTTTTCATGAAAATTTACCGTTATTTAGAAATCCTCAAATAAAACTTTCTAATGTCCCAGGAGATTTGACTTACTTCTTATTTATCAATTTTAACAAAATTAATATAATTGTCTTCTGTAGAGAGTCTCTTGCATAACAATTTCACAGAAATGCAATACACTGTTAAGTGTCATCCACTTTTTGTGATTAATAAGAGCGGTCAACATTATTACAGCAGTAATTTTCTCCACCTTTAAAAGTAACCAAGTGGCTATAACCAGCAGTTCACCTTTAGACTACTGCTTCATTCCATATTCTGTGACTCCACATTACAGTTGAACCATGTTTTATATCAGGTCTCTAAGCCTAGCTGAAATAAGATCTGGAGCCGTATTCTAAAACAATACTTAGATAAGGTGACCTTAGATCTAAGTAAGGGAAGCTTTTTCAAGTTTCTCTTGCAATTTGTATCCACAAAACAAAGTTAGGAATGTTGAGTTTCAAAATTTCTTATTTGATATCTTAGAAATACTTGAAATCTAAGTTAGAACTGATGTAAGTATTGTCGTAGAATATGGCCCCTGATATGTATGAACACAATATTCAGAGGCATGCCCTATTAGACCTAATATGCAATCATGTTAACTTCATTAAGTATATGACTTCAGTCACCATTGTTCTTACTTTAAACTTCCCAATGACATTTGGGCTTTGACGACTGTATCACTGTCCCTCAAGAAAGATTACAATTGCAATTAATTTCTGCACATAGATACATTCAAGAAATAAAGACAGATTTATAAACACAACTAGACTATGGCTTCACAAGAGAAAAAAGAATTTGTTTTTGCACAGCAAAAAAAAAATATCCCAATGAGCATGAAAGATTTTTTCTGAAATGACTATCTTGGTTTGTTTGATATGGTTTTTTTTTCCATTTACACAAAAATTTAACCTCCCTACAAAAAAAAATTGCAGTGAAATCCTTTCTTGAAAAATTGTCAGACGACTCTCTGTTTTGCGTTTTATGCAGGAATTCAAGATAGCGCGAAAAATGGCGGGAAAACTATTTTTGGCAAAAAGGGCCAGATTACTCTACGTATACCCTGGAGTAAAAAAATTCGTCGGAATTGTTCTACCTCACACCATTTCCAAGAGAAATGCATTTTTGCGTTTTACACAGAAATTCGCGATGGCAGTCATGGCGGGGAAAACAATTTTTGGCAAAAGAAAAAATGTGGTGTTTAGTTATTAATAATAAGTCAGCCATTTTGTACAATATAACTTCCAAAAGTTAATGATTTTCAGACATCTATATAACCTACCTACTTGCCAAATTTCATGTGTATTGATGAAGCACTTTTTAAGTTATCATACAGACAAGCACACCCATTTTAGAAACATGTTTCTGGGTATGTGATTTGTCTGATTGATCAAAATGCCATGACACCATATTCAAAACATTTTCCCAGGTCTGCTGCATACATGTGTCAAATTTGAAGAGAATCCGTCCAGTGGTTGCTGAGCTATAAGCAATATAAAATGTGGGAGCCGGCAGAGCAGGTGACCCCTTCCATGTGAATTTTTCCTGTATACAAACAAGCGACTCTTATAGGATGCTTAATTAAGGTCTTTACATCTACAACTTTACATTATTTGACTTGAATAACAGAACGTTTATCACAAACTCATACAATCAGTATGAGAAATATCAAATATCAGCTCAAAATATAGTTAACTACACTTGTATCAACTAGGAACACAAAGCACCTTCTTAACATGCACTTCAGTCATACTTGGAGCATAAAATCTCTGGAACAATAATAAGTGAGACACTCCAATTTAAAATCTGGCCACTCCATCTGACCTTGGAGGAGGCCCAAAGTTCAATTGTCACCATATCAAAAGTCTCTCAGCAACTCAATTCCTGCAGATTGGTTTCACAGCCCAAAAGTCTTGGACTAATGATAAGCGAGTTATTAGTAATTTGAAGTTAGGCTGACCTCATTTGACCTTGAAGAAATAGCCCATGGTCAAATCCGAACAAATCCAAAGAATCCAATCCCATGGCTTTGCTTCAGTTCTTTTCACATCCCAGTTGATTATTTTGTCTCACTTTTACAGGATTCCCCATAGTAGCAAAATTCACATTTCCTACTAAGCAACTTCTGAAGGAGTACAATAAGGATCTGCCACAAACAGATATCAAAACTTGCCTACTGGTAGAACATTGAATGAAAAGTTCTTGATTGCAGATCCTGGCATATTACGTAATCATATTTTTATCTTAGATAAAACAAGTAACTTTGAAAGCATGATATAAATTTTATGTTAAACTTATATATACACCTATTTCAGCCTTTTATATTCATATTTTACAAGTAAACATCACACTGAGACATGTTCATGGCAAGTTTCTAGTTTTCTTGAGCACTAAAATGTTTTAATTCTATAGTTTGATCCTATATACAGCACACAAGTAACTTCAGCAAGAATTTACATAGTTTATACCACAATATACAGCTTTTCACACCTTTTTCATAAGATTACTGGCGCACTTAAAACCCGAATATTTACGACCCTTGATTCCTTTCTCTGACAAGCTGGTTTTATGACATGATAAAATGGTTTACAATAATCCAGACAGATACAATAGTCTTTGCTACTGGGATGGTAAATAAGGCTTTTGTGTGTCTAAATACTCAAAACAATAGCAAAAATAGCATGTTGATTAATTGCTTGTACTGAGGGAACAAGAAAATGTTGTTTTTTAAAAAAAGTTCCTGGTCTCTAAATGACATTGGCTAAACAAATTTATCTTTTGTGCTCAAATCAAAGGGTTTAGCCACATGATGTTTCATTGATAATGAAATCAGTAGTTGTTTCAATATCATCACAGTAATTTGTACATGTATTTTCTGTGGGGTTTCCATATTCACTACCTACAGACTGATTTAGGTCTGTGGCCTTTGTTAAGTGTTATTCCCTGGTCCAACAGTGGAGAGGGTCCTATGATCAGCTCAGTGAATATAGAAGAATAGAGGCAACTTCAAAGTCACCAGAATTCACTGATAAAAGGCGGGAAAAGTGGTAATGTGATAAAAAATCTTCATAGTTCTGCGACCCTTCTACGACGTTCCACGATGCTCTTCAACTGTCTTCAGATTAACCCTCAACATAACAAAGGTCAAAGGTCAAAGTTGGGGTTTTACGTCCCGTTCAACAGCCAGTCAACATAACAAGAATACATGGAGAATACCCTATGAACTGGTGAAGATATCAGGTGATTTGACTACAATTACCCAAGAATTAGCTACAGGTAGGGGAGAATAAACGTAAAGAAGATTCTGTGAAGAATCTTCCACCACAATGGAAGAACCAGTTGAGAACAAGCATTCTGACGCATGCAATTATCTCCCGCTGTATAAATTAGATGTACTAAAGATAGTGTAATATAGCTTTTCTTGTGAGATGGAGGCACATGTAGAAGTAACAATAAGCAAGAGGCACTTTAATGTTTGACTGCAATACTTTCATAAATAACAGGCATTTACTCATTTTAGTAGCTATTACTCTGCCACCCAAAGAGCTAGAGTTCTGCAACTTCACTATGTGGTAGATCACCCAAAAGTAGGTGAAGGACTTATTAGATGAAATTGCCTGTATGCAATACTAAAAGATAACATACATTTACTCATTTTAGTAGCTATTACTCAGCTATGCAAAGAGCTATAGACCTGAAACTATGTGGTAGATCATCCAAAAGTAGGTGAACTCCAAACTATATTTCACCTTATAGTTAAGGACAAAGTAACTGAACAACATATTTTAGGAAAATACTGTAACTGCAATAGTTTTGGAGTTACAATGGATTTACTCAACAGTCAGAATTTCAAAGTAGCTATTACTCAGCTATCCAAGGTGCAACAGGTCTAAAACTTTACTATGTGATAGCTTACCAAAAAGTAGATGGATAACGTATTTGAAAAGATTTCCCTAAATTTAATACTGTTAAAGATATTTGACATTTACTTCTTCCATTATTTTGCTACAAATGAGAAAACAGCTATTACTCACTTATAGCCACGCAATACAACCCCAAACTATGTACCATCTTATAGCTGAGGACAAAGTAGCTGAACAACATATTTCAAGAAAATACTCTAACTGCAATACTTTTTGAGTTATAAGTCCTTTACTCTAAGTAGCTAAAATTGCTATTACTCACTTATCTTAAAGCCAAGGTCCACAAAACCAAAAAAATTTTCAAGGGTGTGAAAATTCATTAGGACAATTAATTGACAAAAAATCTGTAACTGTAGTAGTTTTGGAGAAATCTATGTGACACACTAACAAACACATGCACATGCATCCATGCATGCATGCACAAGCAGGATGCATTTAATAATCTCCCTCCCGGGCTTAAGCCCAGCGGGAGAAAACAAGGAAGAATATCCGACAAATTTACTGAGAACAAAAGGTGGTACAAATCATCAGCGATTGCCCTACTACAGAGCTACGACATAGAAGAATATGTTACCTATAGTGGCAAATTCTCATGGCAAATTTAAAAATCGCTAAAAATCAGCAAGTACCAGAGACAATTTTGCACACCAGGGTGGTGTTGCCGTGAAGTGGTGAATAGTGAAGAGGACTATGAACAAAGAATATTGAGGTATCCACCACGTACATTGAAGAATTTGCTATTGACCGATATTCAGTATTATTCACCATTAAAATTTGCCACTTTGGGACCTGGATTTTACTTAACATATTGCTGAAAATCAAATTGTAGCACTGTTTTCAAAACCACAAAAGAAGGTATATAGAATTACACCAGTCAGAAATGAGAACCTTTTTGCAAACTTACCATTCACTTAATTCAAATCAACAGTTTTAACCTGACTGTGTATGTTGCAAATTAAACATTTGTAGACCAGATTTTCAGGATGACTCAAAAACTGAAATCTGAAACTGTAACTGATAAACCTGCTACACACATACATTACTAATGAATAACTAAAAATTCTCTGAACGTCTTCGTTTACAAAAAACCCTCAATCAACAAATTAATTTTTTGTTTGAAATTAGATCAGAATAAGTTGAAATTTACAATGAAATTGCTTTTTTCATAGTGTTCTGAAACATTCTTCATTTTTTTTTTAAATAATAAAAATATTGATCATTTGTTTACTGAGTCCCAAAACTGATCATTGGTTTAAAATGGCCTTAAAATCACTCTACGAGTGACTCTTTCTCAGGTAAACAACATTTCTTGAAAAAGCAATAAAATTGTTACAATTCATGATGGCCACATAGTATTTTGGAAAGTCAGATATTTAATTTCAAAACATTACAGTATCTTCTTAGGTTGGATCATGTATGTCCAAATCACTCTGTCCATCAATCTTTCACATGTAACCAGTATACTGAATTTTTTTAACAAAATTGCAATAATCAAAAATAGCATCAGAGATGCCCGTACCCCACAGCCTAGGGAAATATTTTTACCATGAGATATAGAAATACTGTATCAGTACAAAGTTCAGGATACTTTCAGAGCACTGTCAGATATATAAAGACCCAAACAATGTTTAAATAGAGAAAATAATGTCTAAGAGAAAGATAATGTATGTAAAGATGAAGTATTAAAACAAGACAATTCAATAACAAGATGACAGCATCAATCAGTAAACAAAACATTATGACACTTTATCTATATCTGGCCTGGCCGAATTATGGTTTCGATGTTTTCAATATTACCATGCATACAGAAGTGGCAATACATTCAACGAATGCCTGTGTGTGGTGTTGGAGCAAACACTTGATGTGGCTCACTTGATGAAATTCCATCTGTTACTATGGGAAGTTGTAAAAAGCAAATTCTTAATGAATTCTAATATGACTTTAACAGTGCTTAACCTGCATCAAAAGACAGACCCAAAGGTGCAACAAGATTTTTAAGGTCAAAGTCACTACGACAAGGTTAAATGTCAAATCAAGGTCACACCATGATGCTGCACACCTACAACCCCTAACCAATGTCCCTACCAAGCATCAACTTCCTACACCTTACGGTTTCTGAGATATAGGCCGGACAAGATTTTATAGGTCAAGGTCACTACAGCAAGGTCAAAGGTCAAATCAAGGTTAGACCATGACGTTGCACAACTACACCCCCTAACCAATGTCCCTACCAAGTATCAACTTCCTACACCTTATGGTTTCCGAGATATAGCCCAGACAAGATGTTATAGGACAAGGTCACTATGGCAAGGTTAAAGGTCAAATCAAGGTCAGACCATGACATTGCACACCTACACCCCCTAACCAATGTCCCTACCTAGTATCAACTTCCTACACCTTACGGTTTCCGAGATATAGCCCGGACAAGATTTTCAAACTCAAGGTCACTACGGCAAGGTTAAAGGTCAAATCAAGGTCAGACCATGACGTTGCACACCTACACATCCTAACCAATGTCCCTACCAAGTATGAACTTCCTACACCTTACGGTTTCTGAGATACAGCCCGGACAAACTTTTTTCCCCCACCTGCCCACCCATCCGGACACCATGGGTGAAAACAATACCCCGACAGCCCTTAAGGGCTGTGGGGTAAAAATGGCTGCCAAATTTTTAAAATTTCAGGCTCAGAAGTCCTGAGGACCTAGAAAGTATTCAAGTACAATGTGTGTAAAAAATACTGTACCTGTCTTATGCCCCTTTCACACTACAGGCGGTCGTTCCGCGGTTAGAAGCTTTTCTTGGTGCCCACAGGTCACCCCATTTCGTCGGAGTTCACACTACAGGCAGACGGCAACTGGTTTTTTAATCATCAATAATACCTTCGGTTACCGTCTGAGCATGCCCACCATACCAAAATCAGAGGCGGAAATTTTAAACAGTCTAAAACTTCCGTAGGACTCGCAAGGTAATGGATGATTCCCCACTGACTCACAAGGTCGTCTACGGACGTCAGACGGCGATCCACAGACAGGGACGTTTCCCCAAACGCGGCCTATCGCGGGTGATACCACCTGCAGTGTGAAAGGGGTATTAGGAAGTAAAAGATCTGCATTGATTCACTGTTACACACATTCATTTAAGCCCCACTCCAAAGTAAGAATCTGACCCCTGTGGACACAGGTTCAAACCCTGCCTAAGACAACATGCAGTATACAGGGAAAGTCTGTTCTCATAGGACTTAAACTGATGAAAATGACTCGAAACCCCAACAATAAATCATCCCTTACCTCATCATCCAAACTATCAAAATCCAGTTCTGGCTGTAAGCTGATGTCATCAAAGTCAGATTCTTGGTATTCTCGGAATGTTCTCTTGCCGTGACTCTCGTATTCCTCAAAGGACCTCTGGCCATAGTCCAGCAGTCGGTACTCCTCAAACAACTGACCTCTGTTGTCCTCTACACCCTCGGCAACCAGTTGATTGTGCCTACCAACAGCCTCTGAACTGCCGTGGAAGTCGTGTTTGAGGTTGTAGTTACTTCTCCTCCAGGGCATGTGTTTCAGGAAGCTGGGTGACCGACGAGGCACTCCTGTCCGCTTGTGCACCAGTTTCCTCTGAAATTCTTTCTTGAGGGTGAAGATAGCCATGCAGCTCAGGTCAATGCTTGTGTTGACGAATGACTTGGAGTGTTGTAGCCGACTGACTGGCTTTCTCTTCTTGGATTTGGTTCGCAGATGGGACATAATTACTTACTTAGGTGTAGATTTCTTAATGCACTATGTCACCAATCTCGCCATCAGTTATACACTTCACACAACACCTTTATATATTACAAATCTGTTGAAAGTAGTAGTTTTTTTCCATCTGATTTCTTAAATGTATACATTATCCAAGCTGACCACTTGAAGAAGGTGACATTGTCATTTAGAATCACCTATAACGCTCAGAGATGGTAATTTTTGCACATTTTATCTCAACATTCTCTCTTTATGTAGTTAATATCCTGATAAAAAAATGTATACCTTTATCCAAAAGTATAAGTGCCAGTTATCATAAAACACAAAAGTTACATTAAATGTTTGCACAGTTTTGTTTTTATATTGTAACACTTCAATAGCCTAACACCCACAGAAAAATCCCAATAGATGCAGTGATTGATTTTATATTAATAATAACAAGTTAACAAAGGTGTGGATTGTCCTTATCAGGAGGTACATCACTAAACTTTTATATGTGCAATACTTTTTCCTCAATTTAAAACTTCCAAATTCTTTGTAAATTAAATATTCATCTTTGTGGTTTTCTACAGCTTCCTTTGCGGTTAACTTTCTTCTTCCCAAAATTTAGCACACATGCAATGAAATAATGCCAATTTGCTATTCTTATTTTAATGACTGTATTAAAATTAATATCTCTACAGACATTCCAATATTCACAGTGGACATAGTTTGATAAATGATAAGTAAAAATATTTATTTTTACAAGTACACTTGTTCAAGTTATTAGACTTTGTTGATTATTTGATTAAATCATCAAATAAACACTCATATACCACGTATTACGGATATACATAACAACTTAAGATAACAAACAAAAGATTATCAAGTTCAAATTCAGTATTACAACAGCTCACTCTAAATATGTAAGCTTATAAATCAGAAACAGAGAAATCACTTGCTATTTTATAAGAGAGAAAACTAGAACATTATAAATATACACAGTTGGATAAACTCGATGCTGTTATGATTTATCAGAAACACTAAATGATTCCCCAAGATCCTATAAATGTGTACATAAGATGAAAAATATTAATCTCCATAAAAATAACATCAGCCAAAGTATGAGCATACTTTCATCCTCAGCTAAAATACTGACTTAATGAATACAATTGGCCTTTGTTTATTGTAATCATTAACTGATTAGTCATATTCTGTATTGTGCTATGTATGTATTTTGAAAAAATATGCTGCGGTTTGTTCTTTACTAAATAAAGTTATACAACAAATATATAATCTTAATTGTTCTGTTAACCTAATCCTTTGTGGGGCCTAATTTTCATACCCTCGGAGTCTAAGGCAGATTCTATAACAACATCATATGATAATATGCTATTATTGACATCTAAATAATCATTTTTTAAACATCCCATCATCTCAATATTAAGTTATAACTGCTCCATTGTTGACAATGCAGGTTTTACAAGGAAACACAAAAAGCTTTATTGTCTTTGTGATATTTTCTCCCATAATACAGGCGAGAAAATCAAATTAATTAGGTTTGATTATTACAGGTACAAATTTCTCCATCTGCACAGGATAAGTTTGATTATTTTAATCGATATCCATTATCAGTTTCACCAACTGACTAATTCAAGTCCTTATCAAATCCATGTTCCAGAACAACTGACCGGTTTTCTCATGTTTACAACAGCAAGCTCTTAACTAAATGGTTAGCTATGCATATCTGTCTTTTCTGAATAGAAGATCACTGTAGCATCAGCATTTCGTCATATATAATCTCTAATAATGGTATATATTATACCAATCAATTATACATTCTTCATGCATCTTACAGGAAATCATTGAAAACATAATACCTTTCTGTCACAGATGTCAGCACATAACATTTATATTGTTCATTTGTACAAAGACAATAAAATACTACATTGCTTTCATATTGAATAATATAAATTCAATAATAGCAAGAAATTGCTCTGATCAATACATGTACAAATCTGAGTGTCAGTTAAAACATGGAGTGTTTAATGAAGAGGTACTTGAACAATCAGGACATGGGCTGAGAGGCATGCCTCCATGTTAGCAAACATCAAAAAGTTTCAGATCTAGTATTTATTTGAATTTCATTCTCCTATTTTATTGCAAAAACTTCAATCTCATTTGATATCACTCATATCTCATATAACAGTGGTGACACGGCAATTTAATCATGATATCACTGAAACTTTGATTTCATATGACTATTTAATGTTACAGACGTGAGATCAGAACTGCATTTATATTTTGTGTTTAAACAGATTCCTCAATATGGCCACATCTAGATATTATCAGCTCTCAATGAGGAAGTTCTACTAAATGTTGAAGCTTTAATATCACATGAAGAATCAACAATATTTCTTATAACAAACATACTTTTCACGTTTGATTGACTCATAACTCCACTTCTCTATCATCTTACAGAGATTCATGCAAAATACCATCACTAATCTCTGAAAGTTCCATGTCTTGGTAAGCACCCCCTCCTTCAGGGGTCAATTCACTCCAGTAAAACCTAACATTTGGTCAAATTTGATTACCTTGTATTCATTTTCAAAATGACTTTCCTTGTTTAAGCCAATACTTCCCGTTTTATTTTGAAAGATTTGTTTACATCAACTGCACGTTACTTCCAAAATGTAACTAGAATAAGATCAATGTTTTCTGAATACCCAGCCGGTTTCTATCCTCATAACCACCCATCTCAAAGTTTTGTAAATATTCAGTCATATCGCCCATGGGCAGAGAGAGTAAGCAACTGATCTGGGATGTAAAAACAGAATAGTCTGCAATCATGCTGTAATACCTGACATAATACCCATCAACCAGAAATTAACAGAATGCCCATTTTCCAGAAACCTCAAAAAGACATACATTCTATTTATAGAATTGTATCTTTTTCTTAATGTTCTGAATAATTACTGGCTGCCTTTTACTAAGTTATTGTTCGATGTCAGTTAGGGAGAGGCCATCACCATTTCCGTAACTGCTGACATGAGCTGGTTAGACACTCTGAGGTGGCAGTCAGGTGACCATTTGTCACACTTGGTTATTTGTAGGCCATGAGGCCCTTACTGTCTGCGGGCCTTACTGTCTACCTACATAGAAAATTTGGTCAATCTAACTAGATTTAGTTTAATAGTTTTATACAAATGTCTGTAGGATTGATTTTCATCATGCTGGTATATTACAAACTGATTTTATAGATGTCAGGATACTGGCAGAAAACAAATACTACTGGTATTACTTCAACTGCCCTTTACATACCAGGGAATCTACACATCACAGACTCATGTATTCACAAGGAATGATCAAGTAGAGTCAAAACTAACATTAAAGGTCATAGAAAATGGTTCAGCTAATCACTGACTTAAATTTTTGTTCACAGATTTCACAAAATACAGAAGAATGAACCATATGTGATCCAAAATTTAAACAACTGTGTCTACATTCACAAAGATTCTTACAATTCTTCCTAGAAATACACCCAATTCTAGGAAAAATTCTATGCTAAGAATTTTCTTATTCTTAGAATAAAATCCTATTTACAGAACAATTCTTAGCTAAGAATAATTCTAAGAATTGCACTAAAAAGAAATGTATACAATTCTTAGAATTTTTCTTAGACTAAGTATAATTCTAAAATAAATTCTAAGGAGCTTTGAGAATACACATCATGGCATATGAAACAGAAAGTGAGAAATTTTTGAAATAATATAAAGAGGCTGCATTTCACCACAGTGAACTTTTGATAATCCTTTTCGTGAAAGCAGCCCCTGAACAGACCTGTGGTAAAACCCAACATCAACCCTGTAAAAGAGTGCAGATACACAAGGTTTCACAGTCTCACCTTCACTGCCTGCATGTGTCCACTGGCACACTCCGAGTATTGACAGTCTATTGCATCATCTTTACCTGCAACAGACAAAAAAACATTAAAAAATCCTAGCTTTGCGTTAAACATGTACAAATAGTGGTAATGAGTAACTGATATCATGCTTATATTATACTAATCACACAACAATACCAGCACAAATAGTGCTCGACTATAACCACCATGAACATGTAAGCTTATAAATAATTTGTCATTGGGCAAATTTGTATCACATAAATGGTACAAATAAGGAAAAAATTCACCAAAGGTCAAAATGAAGGATTTCCATCCTGTCCACAAATAGGGTCATAATTAAACTGGCCTCAGCATTGTTAATTATAGGAGTTGAACTCACACAGGGGTAACAGCCTGTGATTTGAAAATTTGTTAACCAGTAGAACACTAAAAAAAATATCTAAAAAATAGCCAGCCTCGGCAGGCAAGGACCCCAGCCCACAGTTACAACTAAATGGGTAACAACATTGACATATTTGGAGACCATGACTTCCTATAACAAATTTCATCATTCCAAATCCCTAGAACCAATGATAAGAGAGATATTAGGCCTTTTTCATATGGCCCCACCTCCCCCATTTGACATTAAAGATGTCATACGGCAGCCATTTAGTTTTCAAAACAAGGCAAAAATTCCTCTCAGGCAAGCTTTCCTAGCCATTTACATTTTATGCAAATCTGATACAGCTAGCTGCAATATTTTAAGCTTAAAAACATATCAATGACTTTTGAACAAACGGCTATGGCGGCCATGTTGTTTTTTAATGAGGACATATTTTCACAATCATTAATATTCACTGGAAATTTGGTGAAGATATCTTCATAAATGAATGAGATATAAAGGTTGATGTAAAAGTGACAAATGCACACATGCACGCACGCTGGAAGGCGCTTCATATCCCAACGCCAGCCTTTAGCCGGCGGGAGATAAAAATCCAACTGTAGTAACCGGTTTAATAGCAACCCTTTTTCAATTAAGGAGTTTAAGACTGAAAATTATTTGAAGCGTTGCCATGGCCGGGGAAGACTATAACACCAGCCTTTATATTCTGGGGTTAATAACCAACCCATCCCATCACACACGAAGGGGGCACTCATTTCAAGTAGAAATTATATTAATTGCTTAAAAAGCACATTAAAGGATTAATTGATTTGATTTTTTTGCAGTTCAAGTCTACTTTTTTGCTTGCACTTATGTCAATGCCTATTTTAATCACAAGATATCCAGAGTATTATACATAAAAAAGCAAACTGCTTTTGTGGTGAGATTGTGCCAAGTTATGATGGGGAGTAGTACGTCTCTGAAGTCTGAAATTGACAATGTTTTAACTATTCACATAAATAGAATATAAATATGTGTTAATGGGTATTACAACATACCTATGGTGAGCATGGCAAATCCATGTATCCTTAAAACAATGTCATTCATTAACCTTGAATAATAGACTAGCTCAGCTAAAATATCTTACAGTATACTTTTTCTTTTAACTAAAATTGAGTCCCCATCAAAAGCCTTATGTATGTCACTGATACCTGTGTCATTCATTGACAAATATGTACAAAGGAGGTCACATGATTTCAACTCAATATAATATTCAGTACACCCAAACATTGAATTCATATTTACAAAGCACCAACCCACATCAGAAGGACCCCATAAAGGGACAATGAATACACATGGTCACAATAAAAACATCACCCAAGGCAACTAGTCTCTCTACTTCTGCAAATAATTCACATTTCCATCTACCTCCCAGTGACACTTTCTTTTATCTTGCAAAAAGATGAAACAAAGGACAATTATGCCTAACATAAATCACATTCAATTCTGTAAAAATACGGTCCAATATTTTACAGAAAGATATATATAAATATTTATTTACAAAACTGGTTTCTGAGACAGTGAGACTCTGATATTCATAAATTATGATAATTTCTCTGCTCTGATCCAGAATAAATGTCACCTGACACTGAAAATCTCAAGTATGGATAATTAAACAAACATTCAGGGATCCACTCTCATCACAGAAACATGGGACTAGCTGGATAGTATTCTGTCAATATACATGTCAAAAGAATCATAAATTTACATTCTGACATTCATATTTCTGGTGCATTTTTAGGGGGCTTTTTAAGAGCTTCAATAAACATATGGTAATTAAAATACAATACATACAGTTTGTTTGACTAAAATATTGACTTTTTAAAACAGGACACCAATATAATTGTCATTATCAACTAAAGAGTACTTGAGTAACTTTTTTCATTTAAAGAGAGCTAAATGCTTACACACACAAGAAGTCTCTTAGAACAGACCATGTAAATTGTATAAAGGTGCATGATATATCACACTTAAGTAAACAAAAATGTATGCATAGACAAAGGTTCACAACAAGACAATTTTACAGCAAGATCATAACAGCATTAATTTGTACACTGACACTTTTGAAGCTGTAAAATTTATTAGCTGAGCTTTTTATTAACTGAAATATAGCTGTCAATGGAAATAGCACAATTAGATAAAAAATGAATAAATAATCAGCTATAGGAATCTGTACAGCTTTAGGAGAAATTATCTCAAATATGGCAGCAGAAAACAGCTTGGCAGAACCAAGGTCAAAGGTCACACCAATGTCATGCCATGACATTGCACACCTGTAACCTCCAAGCAATATGCCTAACAATTAACAACTGCCTGCACATTATATGGTTTCTGAGATATAGGCCAGACAAGATTTTAAAGGTCTACATTACTATAACAAGGTCAAAGGTCACATCAAGGTCCTACCGTGGTCTGCACCTACACACTCCCCCCACCAATAATCCTTGTATCATTTTTCTACAGCTTACAGTTTCTCAGGTTATCCCAGATAAGATTCATCTTATTTGCAACAATGCCACTAAGGCTTCCGCCATTCAATGTCACCACCATTTACCCTTACAACACAGAACGTCAGACTTGCCTTCTTACAAGCTGGGACAGATATTCAAAATATTTTGAGTAAGAGAGTCCGGAATATCAAGACTTTTTGTTCTGGGAAATTTTTACCTCATTTTTTTATATTATGTTTTTTTTATTCATGCATGAAATTTGACCAAACATAACTGCAAAAGAGTCTTACTTTTACAATTTTTAACCAGTGAGGAACTTTTATGTACTGTTTGAAAAGCAATAATACACATGGTTTCCAAGTACTTGGTTCTTCCAGAAAAGCACTGAATGGACCACACTTTCCCTTCAAGCAGCAGTTCTTTCCGGGTTTAGCCACACACCTCGCTCCCAATAGACTTGAAAATTTTAATTACTTAAATGTAGCTTTTATAAGCTACAAGCTTACCATGTGGGACTTAATGCTGTTCTCGGGTTGCCACACCCGGGGCCAACGTCTTAGAAAAAAAGATCGTTCTTGTTAGCCACCGGATATACTGGTAGTTGTCGTCACGTGATAACTTCTGACCAATTGCCCTACTTTCTCGTTGAAATTTTTTATTAAACCTACCCCTCAGCTGTAAACAGCGGGGAGGCAGGGTGGGACTCTCCTAAGTCCCACATGGTAAGCTTGTAGCTTATAAAAGCTACATTTAAGTAATTAAAATTTTCAATTTTATTACGCTACAATAGCTTACCATGTGGGACTTAATGCTGAATTCAACCGCCCGGTGGCGGGATTACAGCTGAGACTGGAAGATATGTAATTTTTTTCTAAGATTTGAATTAATATATACAGAATAGTGCCAGAAATGCCAGTCTGAGTCCCTTTTACAGAGCCCCGATCCCGAAGATCGGGCCTGTAACGAGCCAAAAACCTAAGTAAAAAGGGACAGTGCTAAAACTGTCCAGATGTTTGGTAGTAGGACGGAAGTGCAGCGGTGCTCACTTCGAGGTCTAAGGGTCCCTATTAGACCTTCACGTGTGACTGACCAACCCAGTGGTTGGGCATCTCATGAAATTTTTAACCTGAAATATGAGATTAACGACAACTGACTAAGTCCTTAATAGAATTACCTGATAATTAAAAAATAAAATGACCTTACCCGTAACATCTTGAAGGTAAAGGAAAACCTAGATCCTGAGAGAGACTCCTGAAGACTTGGTTGTAGCGGATGTGCCCCCCCCCCCCCCCACCCCTTTTTTCTTTCCGAGGACAACTGGTCTGAGGGGAAGGATCTAGGACTTGTTGTGCCGCCACCACGGGTCCCAGATACATATTGTTGTCGGTGTCCGACCAAGTAAGGTCTTTTAGGTAAAAATTTGTGAATGTGTTGTGAGCTTTCCAGTGACAGGCTTGCATGATTTGGTCCACTGATACTCCACCGTAAAAGGCCTTAGAGGCCGCGAAGGCCCGGATGTCATGCGCTTTGACTTGGACCAAGTCCAAGGCTTGTTGATCTGCTTGTTTGTAACAAAGTAGAATGGTTTGTTTCAACCATGAGGAGAGTGTAGCGGGTCTGATGTCTGAGGTATGTCCTTTCTTAAAGGAGATGAAAAGGAGAGAACGAGACCCTCTCAGGTCTTTAGTTCGGTCCAAATAGAACCTCAGGGCCCGCACGGGACACAGGGTCCTGTCTTCCTTAAACTGTCTATCTACAATGGTAGTCAAAGCAGGGATAGTCACTGGTGACACACTTTGAGAACCTTCTCTTGCTAGTTGGTTTTTGGCTATGAAATCAGAAGAAGGGAACAAGGCTACCTTTTCCCATTGGCCTAAATTAGCTACTTTGTTAGCGACCCAGGCATGGATTTCGCTGCGGCGCTTGCCGGAGGCCAAGGCTAGCAAGAAAGCAGTTTTGAGAGTAAGATGTTTGAGGTCTGAGTCTTTCATGGGCTCAAATGGTGCTTGGTGAGCTCGTTAAGGACAACAGAAAGGTTCCACTTGGGTAAATTTCTGGAACTTTTAGGACGATCCCTGTGAAAACTGGAGAGTAACCTATGAAGGTCTGCATTGTGCGCAATGTGTTGGGCCGTTGGGCCCAAAGTGTCAACGATAGCAGTCCTGTAACCATCAATGGTCGAGGGGCGCCTGTTTAAGTCTTGGTACAGGTACATGAAAAAATCTTAGATTTGTTTCACAGATGGAGTGGAGAAATCCACCAAATTTTCTCTGCACCATTTTTCAAATAGGGCCCACTTTGACCTGTAGATGGTCCTTGTTGATGACCGCTGAGGGGCAGCAATTCTCTCTGCCACCTCCACAGAGAAGCCTTGTTCTTGGAGTTGTCCGCTCCTAGACACCAGGCGTGGAGGTTCAGCTGTTGTGGATTGTTGTGGAACACATAGTTGTGGGACTGTTTGAGTAGGGTCGTTGACACTAGGAGTTGTAGTGGGATCTCTGTTGAGAGCTGCACTAGGTCCCAAAACCAGGGCATCCCTGGCCAGCCTGGGGCTATCACGATGATCAGACAATGGCATTGCTTGATCTTTTGGATCACCTTGTGAAGGAGAGCCGTAGGAGGGTAGGCGTAGGCCGTGAGGTTGGTCCAGTTTATGTTCAGAGCATCTATGTTCCAGGCCCTTGGGTCTGGGATAGGAGACACATATAGAGGGAGTTTGTGATTCAGGTGAGTGGCGAATAAGTCTACATGAGGGGTGAACCACTTTCGGCAGATTTGCTTGAAGACCTGAGGGTGCAGAGACCATTCTGTTGACTGCACTTGGTTGGACCTGGATAGGAGGTCGGCCATCACATTCAGACACCCTGCAATGTGCCTGGCTTTCAATGTTATATGGTAGTGATGGCACCAGGTCATGATTTTCCACAGGAGAGCGCACATCTCTGCTGAGTGAGTTCCCCCCTGCTTGTTGATGTAGGCTACCACTGTTGAGTTGTCCGTCGCAACTAACACTGTTTGATTCTGGCACTGGTCCTTGAAGTCTCGAAGGGCCAGGGAGACCGCCTTCAATTCTAGGACATTTATGTGTAGCCTTTTTTCCCGCTCTGACCACAGCCCTTTTGTAGAATTTTGATCTAAGTGAGCGCCCCAACCTTCGTTTGAGGCGTCGGTAAAGAGTTGGATACTGTGGTCCTTGGGATGAAGGTCTGTGCCTTTCATCACATTTGAGGGGTTTTGCCACCAATTTAGGTGGGCTACAATGGCTTCTGTCCAAGGAAGGAGGTTGTCCAGCGACTGAGGATATCTCCAGTGCTCCTTGAGATGAAACTGAAAGGGCCTCATGTGAAGGCGTCCCTCCGGGACCATTTTCTCCGTTGAGGCTAGCAACCCAATTAGAGACATCAAACATCTTGCAGTCAAAACACGTTTTGACTTGAGTCGTAGGATCAAATCCTGAAGTTTGAGCCATCTCTCGTGAGTGGGTCTTACAAGGGCTGAATCTAGGTGGTATTCGTAGCCCACGAACGAAAACACCTGAGTAGGTTTCAGTTCTGATTTTTCCTGGTTGATTATCCAACCCAAGGATTGGGTTAGGTCTACCACTGCCTGTGTGTCCCTTTGAGATTCCTCCTGGGACTGGGACCTGATCAGCCAGTCGTCCAGGTATTGGTGAATTCTGAGTCCTCTTGAGAGGGCCATTAGTTTCACTTCCTTTACGATCATCGTAAAGACCTGGGGGGCTGTGGCCAGTCCGAAAGGTAGGGAGGTGAACTGGAACACCTGGGCCTTGTAGCAAAACCTTAGGTACTTCCTTGAGTTTGGATGGATGGGGATGTGAAGGTATGCGTCCGACAGGTCTATCGACGATACCCACTCCCCTGGGACCAGGGAAGTCCGGATGGACTCCGGGGTTTCCATTTTGAACTTTTCTACATGTAGAAAAGTGTTGAGCCTGCTTAAGTCTATGACTGGCCTCCACCTTTGGTGAGGCTTGGGTACTAGGAACAGGCGACTGTAAAACCCGAGAGATTTTACGTTTTCCACCCTTTCGATGGCGTTCTTTGACAAGAGAGACTGGATACAAGTGGCCAAGGCTTGGTCTTTTTGTTGGGCCTTGTACTCTGATAGAATCAGAGGAAATCTGATCAAGTTTGGCTTTGAACGGAATGGCAGAACGTAGCCATTGGTGATAATGTTTAACACGTTTTGAGAACATTTGTTTGTTAGCCAGTCTCTCTTGAAAGAACGGAGGCGACTTCCTACTGGTGGACTGAGCGAGGCTTTGGAGGAGTCATTGGGAAGGGGGGTTTCCACGTCCCCTTCCCCTATTGTGGGGTCGAAAACGACCCCTAGAGCCTCTGAAGTTGGATTTTCCTCTTCCCGAGGGAAAGGATTGGTTACTGCTTTGAGAGGTATTGCCCCCATAGGGGCGTTTCCTGTAGGAGCCTCTTTTCTTGTGGGGGCCTCGAAAGGGCTTATTCTGGTAGGGTGCAAAACCCTGAGAATCTTTTGAGGTGCCTTTTTTGAGAAGGAAGTCCTCACCTTCCTTTACAAGTTGAGACTCGAACAAGGAGGAGTCCCAGAAGGACGAGTTCCTAAGTTCTTGGCGTCTCGTTTCCCCTAGCTGGGGATGTAATAGAGTCATTTCGGCTTCGCGCCTGAGCAAGCCGGTATTAGCCATGGAATATAATTCCCTCTGAAGAATATGGGCTAGCGATTTGCTGAGACAGGTAAGAGCTCTATGTTGAACAAGAACCGTCTTGTTCCAAAAATCCAAGTACTCAGCAACTTCCTCATATCCGCGCTTTGCTGCTTTCTCAGGACTGGCACCTTTCTGGATCTGAGACTTTATCTTCTTGACAGTCGACTTGATGCTATGTTGGCACTTTTCCAAGGAAGCATTGCAAGAAGAAGAGGTTTTGGCAAAGGCAGCGGTGAAATTGAGGGTTGAAATATTTTGTCTATCCTGATGTTCCAGCTCCTTGAGGACTGGCAGAGGGACTTTGGCTACTGGTGCCCCAGGAGGTCTAGGAGTAATACAGATCTTGGCAAAGTCCGTATTCAACTCCTGGATTTTGTCTTGAAAAGTGGGCTGTCCAACCTTATACCACTTAGAAGTGGATGGAGGAGGCTTGACATATTTTCCCTCAGATAAATTGGCAGCTTTGAAATCATGTTGAAATTTATCAAAGGCGTCCTTGATAACTGAGCTAAGTGCTAGGATAGAGGAAGGACCTCTAGGTCTGAGCTCTTGACGGCCTTTTTCGTCATCCAGACCCAACACTGAAGTTGAAGACCTAGGCATAGAGTCCCTGGGGTCAGGGAGAGAAAGAATGCGCCTGAAGGTGTCTACCTCTTCAGAGTATTGGGAGGGAATGTCAGACAGGGCTACTTCCCTATAATAAGGGGGGTCTGGATCATGTTGTGGGAGGTCTTGATCAGAAGCTGCGCCTGAGGGCTGAGCCCTAGAGGGCTTAGAAGACCTGTGTCTGGCCACAGGGGAGTGATCTTCCTCTGAAGATGACACATATCTGGACCTAGATTTATGCTTGCTTTTGTCAGAGTGTTTCTTAGGTCTAGGATGGATCCGAGGTTCGTCGGAATCCTCATCCAGATGATCCGAGGCAGAGCTCGGTGCTACTGTTTGCCTGTGGCTTTGTTTTTTGTGTGAGTACGAGGAATCCTTCGGTATAGCTTCAGAAGGGACAACGTACTGATTCGAGGAAGTTTGGTTAAGTACTAGTCGAGGAGGGAGTGCTGGACCAACGTCCACATCAACCTCGGCAGGCTTTTTAACTGCCAACTCCTCTCGGAGTGATTGAAATGCTTCTAACATGGATGCCTGGAAGGAACCCATTTGCTGCTGGATATGTATATTTAAGGAATCACCCAGGGATTTCTCTAGATTTCTTTGAATTTTGTTTTGTAAAACAGTACCTGGGGTGGGTGGGACAGCTTTGGCTGGGGTCTTTGGTGATAAAGAACTGAAGGCGAGAGGTTGAGGACGGGGGGGGTGAGGTAAAGAGGTTATCGGCAGCACTCTCAAGGTCTGCATTAGAACCAGCAAAAGAGTCCCCATCGCCTTCACCCAAGAGATCTAGTTCATCTTTGGAACTAGTTTGAGGTGGCTAACAAGAACGATCTTTTTTTCTAAGACGTTGGCCCCGGGTGTGGCAACCCGAGAACAGCATTAAGTCCCACATGGTAAGCTATTGTAGCGTAATAAAATTTATATTTTAGGTTTGGTCAGGAAATTTAGAAAGAAAATTACTGTAATTTTTAGACTTACCAAAAATATTGCTCAGTTAAAATCACATAGTTGACAAGACAATAGTGATTTCAATCTGTATTAATAAACTAGAAATAGGACGCCCTGTCGATAGTAGATGCGAATAGAAACAGGATAGCATAGAAGAACACACATTATCATGTGTAATGTCCACCCCATGAACCTTGCCCAAATTGTACAGTAGTCTTACAAGACCCTGTTTCATTTGTAAAATATATCAATGATGCTTAAATATTTATTAGTGTAGATGTAAATTATTTCAGCTTCATGCCTTTTTGCATTGGTTGGGTTGAAAATTTTGACGAAATCACTCTATCTTGCACGGTTAAGAAGATAGAAGCAAATTCCTGTTTTTCTATTTTTGGTAAAAATTTGAAAATTCAAAATGGCCGCCATTTTTGGGAAAAGGAAATTTTTTTGAAAATTGCCAAGAGTACATTTCTTAGATACCCTATGGGTCGAAAATTTCAACGAAATAACTCTATTTTGCACGGTTAAGGCCAGTTTGTGTTTTTCCATTTTGGGTAAAAATTCGAAAATTCAAAATGGCTGCCATTTTTGGGGAGGGGAAAATTTTTTGAAAATTGCAAAGATTATATTCCTTAGATACCCTGTGGGTCAAAAATTTCGACGAAATCGCTCTATCTCGCATGGTTAAGGAGATAGAAGCAAATTTGTGTTTTGCCATTTTTGGCAAAAATTCGAAAATTCAAAATGGCCGCCATTTTTGGGGAGGGGAAAATTTTTGGAAAATTGCAAAGATTACATTCCCTAGATACCCTGTGGGTTGAAAATTTCGATGAAATCGCTCTATCTCGCATGGTTAAGGAGATAGAAGCAAATTTGTGTTTTGCCATTTTTGGCAAAAATTTGAAAATTCAAAATGGCCGCCATTTTAGGGGAGGGGAAATTTTTTTTAAAATTGCCAAGAATACAATGCTCAAATACCTGTGGGTCGAAAATTTTGACGAAATCGCTCTATCTAGCATGGTTAAGGAGATAGAAGGAAATTTGTGTTTTGCCATTTTTGGCAAAAATTCGAAAATTCAAAATGGCCGCCATTTTTGGGGAGGGGAAAATTTTTTAAAAATTGGCAAGAGTAAAATTCTCAGATACCCTGCGGGTCGAAAATTTCGCCGAAATCGCTCTATCTCGCACGGTTAAGGAGATAGAAGCAAATTTGTGTTTTGCCATTTTTGGGGAGGGGAAAATTTTTGGAAAATTGCAAATATTACATTCCTTAGATACCCTGTGGGTTGAAAATTTCGACGAAATCGCTCTATCTCGCACGGTTAAGGAGATAGAAGTAAATTTGTGTTTTGCCATTTTTGGCAAAAATTCGAAAATTCGAGATGGTCGCCATTTTTACGGGAGGGGAAAATTTTTAGAAAATTGCAAAGAGTACACTCCTTAGATACCCTGTGGGTTGAAAATTTCGACGAAATCGCTCTATCTCACACAGTTAAGGAGATAGAAGCAAATTTGTGTTTTGCCATTTTTGGCAAAAATTCGAAAATTCAAAATGGCGGCCATTTTTGGGGAGGGGAAAATTTTTTGAAAATTGCAAAGATTGCATGCCTTAGATACCCTGTGGGTTGAAAATTTCGACGAAATCGCTCTATCTCGCACGGTTAAGGAGATAGAAGCAAATTAGTGTTTTGCCATTTTTGGCAAAAATTCAAAAATTCAAAATGGCCGCCATTTTTGGGGAGGGGAAAATTTTTGGAAAATTGCAAAGATTGCATTCCTTAGATACCCTGTGGGTCGAAAATTTCGACGAAATCACTCTATCTCGCACGGTTAAGGAGATAGAAGCAAATTTGTGTTTTGCCATTTTTGGCAAAAATTCAAAATGGCCGCCATTTTTGGGGAGGGGAAAATTTTTTGAAAATTGCAAAGATTGCATTCCTTAGATACCCTGTGGGTCGAAAATTTCGACGAAATCGCTCTATCTCGCACGGTTAAGGAGATAGAAGCACATTTGCCTTTTTCAGTATTCAAAATAGCTAATTACTCATTTATTTAATTAATTACTCACTCATCTATGAAGCAATTCCCCCCAAAAGCAATCCCATACAAGCTATTAACCCAATGAACCTCCATACCAAATTTCAGAAAGCTAGGCTTAATAGCATTCCTTAAAATGTCTGGAAACCAAAGAGCTACTCAAAAGTAGCAAAGTAGCTATTACTCAGTTAGCTATACAGCTATCATCACCAAAAGCAATCCCATACAAGCTATTAACCCAATAAACCTGCATGCCAAATTTGGTAAAGATAGGATAAGAACTGTTGCCTAAAATGTCTGGAAACCAAGTGGGACGCCGGACGGCGGACGGTGGAAAAAGCAAAAATAATATGTCCACCCCCCAGTGGGGTGGACATAATTCAGTGACATATTTCTAAAACTGTAAAGTTTATATATCTTAGTGTTACATTGATATGACTCGAGCAATAAGCACTTGAAGTCTTCCTCTCAGACCCCCTACACAGTTATAGTAAGAGGTTACAGCTGATATTATTATGCCAACACTCAAATTTTTCAATTTTAAAGGGTCATACACACCAAATTGATATGATATGATTCAGTATATTCACATACAAGCTTCTTAAAACTAAATGGTGAAATAGTGGTGAAATGTTTTTCTGAATTAATACAAAATAAGGGAGTTCTGTTCATTTTAAAAGTGGTCCTCTGTTGAATGCTGATGATACTTACTGACCCAAGTTGGAGAAGAATTCTTCAAAATACAAATTATTTTGTGTAAGCTGGTAGTGTATTGTGTAAATAAACAAGGCATGTGATATGAATTCTAACTTAATTATGAGATTGTAATATACATTGTCTTGTATTGTCATTGGAACATACAAGCCCTTCGCCTGACATCCAATACAGATTTCAATATGCGCAAGGAGAATAACATTATATCCCTTTGTTAAGCCATCTAAATAATAAATTGGTTGAAGTTTTTGTGGAAAATCTCTTCATAAGTTGAATTAATTTGTTATATAAATATGAAAATTTTACTTGCTTAAATGCAGCTTTTAGAAACTGTAAACTTA
Organism: Sabellastarte sp. h YS-2021; assembly: GCA_964017235.1. Taxonomy (NCBI): domain Eukaryota; kingdom Metazoa; phylum Annelida; class Polychaeta; order Sabellida; family Sabellidae; genus Sabellastarte; species Sabellastarte sp. h YS-2021. The sequence continues at coordinate 172,761,476 of OZ024929.1, read as the reverse complement.
CCATCTGGGACTTAAGTGTTGTTCTCGGGAGGCAACTTGCGGCCCAGCCAACTCTAGAAAAAAGAGCTCTGATAGTCGAAGCACCTGCAAGGTGACCTAGATAGTGACATATAACAATGCTTCCTTCTTCAAGTTGGAATTTTGCCCATACCCCTCAGCTGTAATACAGCAGTGAGGCAGAGTGGGACACTCCTTAACCCAGATGGTTAGCTTGTAGCTTATAAATACTACGTGTAGGTTAATGCTCAAGTAAGTGCCCAATATTGGAAATAATGGACTGTTTATGTGGGTCCGAAGTCAACAGTCCATTACTTTCCAACATTGGACACTTACGAGGCTATCAACCTATTTAAATTACACCTATTCCTTAATTTATAATTTTTAAGATATTGTTTAACATCATTACTTTTCATGTCTGTATTCCTGGCATGTATTTTTGCGGTTTTTATGATTATTTTATTATCTATTTCCCATGCTTGTTGGTCTGGAACTGAGGATATGTACAGTGGGACCTTAAGTGGTTCAGAAGAGTGGCAAATAAGTCTATGTGAGGAGTGAACCACTTTGACAGATCAGTTTGAACACCTGAGGGTGTAGTAACCATTGTATAGGCTGGATTTGAGTCAACCTGGACAAGGAGTTGGCAATTACATTTAGCCACCCTGGGATATGCCTGGCATGTAATGATATTTCGCAACAATAACAATTGTTTGAGAGTTGGCCGATAACTTCACATCTCAGCTTTGAGACTTATGCTGTTTCTTGACTTTTAGGTCTATTCTAATTCTAATTCTAATAGCACTTTTATAGCGCTTAATCTCTGTCAAAAGACAGATTCTAAGGCGCATCACACAAAAACATTGTTCAATATTCAAAAACCAGAGACATTGCAGGGGTCAGCACCGCGGAGAAAGCAGAAGGAGATTGGAAATTTAGGATGGGTATGCTTTTCCAAAGAGGTATGACTTCAACTTTGACCTGAAAGAGGCAAGTGAGTTTCCAGAGCGGACCTCATCAGGAAGGTCATTCCAAATCATAGGTGTGTCATACGCAAAACTGAGTCCAAAATGTTTTCCAGACTTGAAAACTGAAGCAAAGTGGGGAACCTCAAGAAATATGCCATCAGATTGACTTCGACGTGTGTTATATGCACTATGTCTGGGAATCAGGAAGGGTTCAAAGTATTTGGGGTTACCACTGTGTAGGAACTTATATACCAGCATGGCAGTCTTAAAGATAGAACGGTACTTAATCGGCAACCAATGTAGTGATTTTCTAACTGGAGCGATGTGTGAGTACTTGGTGGTGTTGGCAACAATTCTGGCAAGGCTATTCTGAACACATTGAAGTTTGCTCAGATCTAGAACTGAGAGACCTCTGAACAGAGAGTTACAGTTATCAAGTCGACATCCGACCAGAGCTTGGCAGCCATAAGAGCCGCTTCATGTGTCAGATGTCCTCGGAGTCGCTCAAGATCCCGGACATGAGCAAAACAAGCCTTGCAGACCTTCATAACATGGCAAGAGAATGAGAAATCTGAATCAAACCAGACACCAAGGTTCCTAACTGCATCTATTGGTGATATAAGATTACCAAGTATGTTGACCGGGAAGGACTGATTAAGTTTTTCGCGCTGAGACTTTGAGCCAAACACAATGAATTCGGTCTTATCAGGATTTAGCTTGAGCTTATTTATACAGAGCCATCTCTTAACATCTTCAAGGCAGTGTAACAGCTTATCAAGGGCCGAGGCAACATTTTTATGTGTGAGATGTACATACAATTGTGTGTCATCAGCGTAGAACTGGAAACTAATACCAGGATGATTTTGTATGACTTTACTCAGTGGAGTAGTATAGAGTGAAAAAAGGATTGGCCCCAGGACAGAGCCTTGAGGCACACCATACAACAACTTTTTGGCATCAGATAAAATTGACCCAATCTTAATGCACTGAACACGGTCAGAGAGATAAGACTTAAACCAATTGAGGACAACCCCGCTCACATCAAACCAGGAGATAAGAGAATTAAGTAGCGTATCATGATCAATAGTATCAAACGCTGCTGATTGATCCAAGAGAACGACAGCAGTAGCCTCACCTTTAGCAAAAGCCAAATGAACATCATTCTTAATTGAGAGCAATGCAGATTCAGTTGAGTGACCCAGTTTATGGGCAGATTGCCTGACATTCTCTAGTCCATTCAAACTGACATGGTCATTCAATTAAGAAGCAACAACACGTTTAACAAGTTTGGATATGAAGCCCAACCCAGAAACAGGTCTGTAGGTTTTTAAGTCATTGGGTGGTAGTGATGACTTTTTAATCAATGGGGTTACAATAGCCTTCTTGAACTCATCAGGTACAACACCTTCTGACAATGAGCAGTTAACAAGCCTGGTGATAGAGGGCAGTAAAATATCAATACATTCCTTAACAAGAAATGTAGGCCATGGATCTAACAAACAAGATTTAGTGGGTGACTTCATGATAATTTTTCTAATTTCCTCTTGAGAAACTTGTTTAAAGCAGCTGAAATTGGGTACATCAGGTGGAGGAGGCAGAGTGAGAGAGTCACTAGAGGAAAATGAGTTTCTGATTTTAGCTATTTTGTCACTGAAGAAAGTGACAAACCGGTCAGCAAGACCTTTCTTAGATTCATGAGAAGGGAGTACTGCTTCAGGACTAGAGTGCAGTGCAGAACGCAAGACCTGCCATAGCTTCTTGGAGTCGTTAGCATTTTCTCTGACCAGGTTTCTGAAGTAATTTGCCTTATCTTTGTTGACCAGTGAATTGCACCGGGCAATCTGTCTTCGAAGTCTAGCTCGATTATAGGCAGATTTATCTTTACGCCAGATTCGTTCCAGCTGTCGCTTGATGGTTTTTGCCAGCCGGTAGGTGTCAGATAGCCAACCAGTAGCTTGCTTAGTAAAAGTACGAGTAACCAATGGTGCATGATTGTCGAGCAATTTGCTCAAATCATCTAAGTATTGTTCACACAAACCACTGACTGTATCACCAGGGCATTTTACGAATGCACTATTTCCCAAATCCTTACGGAAACTATCCATGTCAATTTTATGATACCTCCTAAAGGTGACAACTTTTGCCTTATGTGAAGGAGGATTAACTGAATCAAGCTGAGCAAGGACAAGAGCATGAACAGAAATAAATTCAGCAACTCGTACATTGGAGATAACACTGGCATCAGTAGGAGTGAGAACAAGGTCTAGGATATGACCATGAAGATGGGTAGCCGTTTGAACATTTTGTGTTATATTGCATGATTCTAAACAGTTCTGGAATTTGATACTATCATCTGAAGAAGTATCCACATGAATATTGAAATCCCCACAAATAAGGAATGAGGGAGAAACTGAGGATATGTATTCTAAAAGATTGAGAAATTGGTCCAGGAAACTTTCAGAGCATGAGCCAGGCGGACGATAAACACAAGTCAACACAAGTCTATGATGCTCGGGCACTGAATCAGATGTGGCCTCCAAGGTTTTCATAACTTCTTAGGCCCATGATGCTTGGATTCTGTGTCTGAGGCAGCCTCCAATGTCTACGATGCTTGATTCTGAGTCTGAGGCAACCTCCAAGTAGTGTGCCCATGGCCCTGGGATGGACAAGAGGTAAAAAAATCAACCTCCACAGCCTCTTAGCTCAGGTGATCGAGGTTATAATGTCTCGGAGAATAGCTGGGCTTTACTAGTGTCAGCTTTGGGATGGAAGGCAATGCCTTGACCTGCTTCAGTAAAAGGCCGATCTTTAATACAGTATATGTTGGTACAGTTTGAATGCTGAGGTCTTTCTTTTGCGATATCAGTCTTTCTTATGCTATATCAGAGAATATTCTTCTATGCCCTACTGCTCCACATGGACAGTAGTGAAGGCAAACTGTTTCGCAATACCCTTCATTTGCTTGATTTTGCAAGTGTGCATAACATATTGTGCAAAAATAATATTTTGATATACTGTCATGTACATCAAATATCTGCTTTAAGCTTCCAAAAGTATACAAAAAGGACGACTCTTACTGTTTCACAATACCAAGGGCGTTGCCATGGTTAACAGTCACATCCTTGTGACATGACAGTGACGTCACCCAAGGATTTCCCCTTGCTTTCTCAGCTTCACCCAAGGACTCTGTTATCAATGCTTTCTTCAATATTTTTTACCTTCTGAAAGGTCAAAGAATATAGCACATAGGCATCAAACCCTGAAAATTTCTTTATTTCGACAGGTACAGGTCTTGTGTTATAAAAGCTACATACATCACCGAGTCTGTGTTCGTAGCAAAGTGATCCTGAGGCAACAGTGACATCACTAAAGAAGGGGGATTCCCGGGTTCACCTTTAGAAAAATCAAACAAAGTAGCACATAGGGGTTAAACCCCTAAAATTTATTTTGACAGATACAGTCGCTGTATATATACTACATACATCAAGTCCTGGTTATCTATCCTTTACGACGTAAACCCGAGACAGATTTTAAAATATGTAAAAAATCGATGAAGCTTTTCTGTGAATTATCAGAGAATTAAGATTATATTTTGCTTTATAAGCAAACTGATGTGGTTTCACTTTCCAACGATATGCATATCCACATTAAAAAATGAATTTCTTTGCTTGCATAAAATGTGTGCACTTCAATAAAGTCGCCAATGAGAAAAAGGAAGCATTGTTATATGTTACTATCTAGGTTACCTCAGACTTCTAGTGCCACCTAGTAGGCGGGTCACCCGTCACAGGTCTTTTTTCTATTGAGTTGGCCATGCTGCAAGTGGCCTCCCAGATGGTAAGATATTGTAGCACAATAAAATGATGACTTCTCGCCAATGAACCATAACCATTGTACACTGTACTCCTATTATCATCACTCTTACACCTTAGTAAATTCATACAGAATCCTACACTTGAGACCTGTACAGATCAATGATGACTGGATACAAGATGATACAATACGATAAGATTTTTAGCTGGATATCATACAATATACCTTGGCTATTCGCAGACACTGATATGCACACACCAAAAAGACTACTGCCACAGTATTTATTTCCCTCTGGGTATTAAGTAGAAAGGCAGGTAATCTGACCACAAAAAAAGGGTTCAAAGCCCACAGAGCAACAATAAGGGAAATAAAAGGCCTTTTCAATAAGATGACCCAACTAAACCTTGAAGCAGGCGTCAACGATGAAATTTAACACTTGTAAAAGATTCACAGGACATGATCATTTCCTACAAATTGTTTTCACATGTAATGTTCTAGAAGTAACTAGAATTGTGTCCATTTGATGCAGTGCCTCCCCGGATGGGACATGGTATAATGTAACATATACTAGAGAATTCAGCCATTCTGAAATTTTTGTTCTCCGCCAAACTTCAAAGGGGCGGCCAAAATTCAGAAAATTAAAAAAATTTTCATAGGCATTATTATCCAGGGTCTATAGTATCCAAAGGGTCCAATATTTTCTTAAAATCGCTCTATGCAAAATTCAAGATTGGCTGGAATTCTGAATATAAAATATTCTTCAGAGACTGTATATGGAGGGTGTATAGTACCCAAAGGTCCAAAATCGCTCTATCTCTAGCAGTTTTTGAGATTATCAAAATTTTCAATTTCCAGCAAAAATTCAAGATGGCGGCTGGAATTCAGAAAATAAAAATTTTTCATGGGAATTATATATATACAGGATCTATAGTACCCAAACGGTCTAAAATGTGCTCAAAATAGCTTTATTTCTAGCAATTTTTGCAATAATCAACATTTTCCATTTCCGGCAAAATGCATGATGGCAGCCGGAAATCGGAAAAATTAAACTTCTTCATAGGCATTTATATACACACAGGGTCTATAGTACCCAATGGTCCAAAATTTGCTCAAAATTGTTCTACCTTTACAGTTTTCAAGATAATCGACATTTTCCATTTCTGGCAAAATTCAAGATGGCAGTTGGAATTCATTAAAATAAAACTTTTTCAGGGGTATTCGATCCAGGGTCATGGTAACGAAAGGGTCCAAAATTATGAAATCATTTTTGATTTTTAAAAAGTTTTTCAACTTTTGTTGGATAAGTACGTCTTGTTAACATTCAACATAAGAACTCCACTTAAAATGCACAAAACTTCTCAGTTTATCTGATCTGGGGCCGGGATTTACAAAAGGTCTTAAATCTTAGACAAAATTTTTGCTAAGACCAGTCTTAACTTTAAGACTTTTATCTTTGTTGACATTTTATCTTAAGTTGGGATTCACCGAACATGCTTAACATGCGAACTTTGCTGACAGCGATCAGCAAATTTATATGTACCTCATTTAAAACTAACATCTATGTTGATACTGAAGGAGCCTTATAGCATAGAAAAGTGTGCACCATGTCTTGATACTTTTCTAAGATTTTAGAACTGACAGCATGCAGGATTATAAAGATGAATAAAAAAGTTTATATGTCAGTGAGAAATATGCCTAACAAACTGCATCTGACTGATGCAAAGAGTTGTATGTTCTCTAAATTGTGTCTGGGGTCAATATAAATACTATTTATAACTTTATCATATGCTAGAATACAATGAGAAGAATCAGTATTTAGCTTTAATTATTGTTTCCGAAGTGTTCAACAGTCTTTGTAGCTTTTTTGGGAACAGCATAAAATAATCGGCGAAATACTTTCCACTTTCCAACAGCAATAATCTTATTGCCATGGGGCAATTTCTATGGGTGTATTTGTACTTATTACAAAATATACTTTAGGATGCTACTATTATTGTACAGTTTGAGGAACCTCTTTTCATTCTGATAACTTTTATAAAACCACACTGCAAATTTGTTCTCAAGAAACTGCATTTTGGTGTTTTTATGGGCGAATCGCTGTCCCCCCTGTATACATAAACACTAACACACTGTCCTTCACTGAGTTTGGATAGTGTTATAATGAGTAAACTTTATGTATTTTACTTAGTCAGCTGTCATTAGTGGATTTTACATATAACATAGTTCATGTGTATTATTAGCATATATTGTATAATGTTCTGTGTATTGGTACATACAAACTTAGGACTGCATCATATTTCTTGTTTCTAATTTACAGACTTGTAAAGGCTGATAGAGCATAATCTTACTTTTATTATTATTGTATCTTAAGCCCTATGAAATCAAACAGGGTGTCTATAAACTTGGCACTTTGTAATGATTCTTGTGAAGTCACACATGGTGTACAAAGACTGTTTGTTTTAACAGCCATTCTTTCAACAGAAACAGGGATCAATCTGTATAGTGTGGTAGCTTGTCAGTATATCTTAGATAATTTTGTAATTACCATGAACACTTCAAAAGCTTAAGCACAAGGGACTTATTCATTACTCTCCTCTGAACTGGTTACACCAATGCTGTTAATAGCTCATCAGATCTTGTATGTGGGAAGCAGGTTATAAAGATATATATGGTCAGGAAGTTATAAAAGAATATATAACTGCCACACTTAATGACAACCAAACAGCAATAGCAGCTTGTATCAAAGCTTGTCTGGATAACCAGATAATTACTTGTATGTATTCCACATCAAAGCCTATACCTTCTCTGTTAAGTAACCCTAACTTAGGTACAATGACTAACTTGTTGCCCTTAATGTCACTCAGCATTTATCTTGTGTGGTTGTCAGTTCCTGTTCCTACCCAAACTTCTACATGTAACTGGCTGATAGGCTGCAACTACCTTATTGGATTATGGTCACCTGACTTACCTAGACTGTTTCTCTTTTTGAAAAGGGTCAGTATATATGTGGCTTGGTAGTATCAGAAAAAGAATATAAAACATCATGTGTTTAGAGATTGAAAGGAGATCATCATGAGTGTTACTGGAAACTATGATACTGGTTAACTTAACAAGAAACTGTTATTATGAACATTATGAAGATACAGAAACACTTCATGGAATATGTTAATTATTAAGAATATGTTTAACATTCTTGTTGTGAACTTATATAAATATTAAAGGGAATAAAGTGTAAAAAATTGCAATGTGTATGTGAATGGATATTAGGCAGAAACCAGCTACATTCACAACAACAACACAGCCTTTATCACATCACTGATACATATCCTTGATACTGAGCAGAGATTTGAAATAGAGAATTTAAGGAGAACTATAGCAGTGACATTGGATTATAATTATGTGCATTGTTTAATAACTGTTGATTAATAAATTGCTGAATAAATGAATAAGAACATCAACAAGAACTCTTTTACACCCCCAACCATAAAACTCCCATTATCACAATAGTGTGATTGGTTTATGCCAGGGAATGTAAACAAAAGTGAGCTGTTGGTTTGACTTTGATAATAAACTAAAAATAAAATTTAAAAAAAAATGAAAAAGTACTGAGCAAATCATGTCACAGCAGTGCTTCCTGATGTCAAGGTCAGTAAACAAACAACTGTAATTATTTATATGTTTAAGTCAGTCACATGACCTATAGAGAGTAATGCAGTTAATTATTTATATGTTTAAGTCAGTTACATGACCTATAGAGAGTAATGCAGTTAATTATTTTTGTAAAAGTATGTTTTTCAAATCTTGTTTTATATTTTAAGTTATATATATATTTTGAATTATAAAGTCATATAAATAGTGAACCAAATGGATAAAAAATTTGATGAAGTGATATATAAAACTTTCACAGTGGGATACTGTGCAAATATGTACTGTACATTAATCAGTGTGTTAATTGGGAATATTTTCAATAGATATGAATTAAGCATTTGTTAGGTACAGTAAACTTGTGGTGTTGAGGATAATTTATGTATTTCTCTTAATATGTGTTGATGTACCCTGTGAAACCTGTTCACTTACTATTAATAAATGGATCAGAAAAGAGTAAGTTTTGCAGATGAAAACATTCAAACCACTTCAAAACATAAAGTAAGGTACTTTACAAAGATGTGTTAAGTATTTAAAACTTAATTTTAGCCATTTGAAGTTTTGCAGTGGGGAAAACATGACACGGCGGCCATATTTGAGACTTTTTCCATAACTTGAAGACTGCTCCCGCCCCTGGAAATTTTTTGACTATTTTCTTTAATTTGATGAAAGATTGTATTTGACCCTATTGTAGTGTATCGGATCTTTTTCGCTTATACAGGCCTCGATTCACTGGTAAACTGGGTGACACAATGAAAGTTCACTTTTTGAATACTCAGAAGCAATTTACCAGAATTACCCAACATAATGACACAACTGTCTATTTTGCCCTGCAGGGCAATAACCCTGTGTTTCAAAAAGTCAGTGTAATACATATAAAATTATATATATAGCAATTTCATACAACATATCCATCTTGAAATAGCATTGGAACATGACATAAAGTGTTTCTTCATGTACTTGACAATGCCAAGATTTATTACAAGGCACATGTATGCTTCACATGACACCAGTAAGTATGAAGATGTCACTGTACTATTTGTACAAGTCATTTGCTGATGTATAAGAAACCAATCCATATTCTACATTTTTCAGAAACACTTTCTAACTGGGTAACTGGGTATTTTAACTTTCCACAAAACAAAAATGAAATTTGGCTCAAAAAGGATTAGTTTTTTGCAAGATGTGTATTCACAAGATGTGTAATTTTAAAACAAGCAATCCGCCAGGGCTGAAACTCTTGGGATACCTGTAGTTAATGACAAATATTGTTGTCCATTAATGGTGAAAGCAGGCCAGATTTTGAGTGAGTTCTCTCTTGTTCTTGTTGCTACTTGTCAAATTTGCTTAGCTGAATTGTATTGTACTTGTGTCTGTGCTCAAAAAGAGTCTGTTCACATACCTTTCTAATGCTATATATTTTATATATGTTGATACATTGGCTTTATAATATTTGTAAAATGTATGCAGTTGATGACACCCTCTATCTAATGCTATGATTGTACAACTTGTGTTTCAAGTGCCAATTCCAGTGGGTGGTAATTGGTAGGGTGGTGGTTGTAGAAGCAAAGAAAAATGAAGAATCACCCATACAAAGCAAGGGGTTTTAATTCTGATAAATTAAAAAACTTGCTCAAAAATAAACTATAGTGATGACGATTGCTATAACTACGTTACTATAGTTTATGTTTGAAGTTCCAATTATTATGGGTGATATTAGGTGAAGTAAAAGCAAGTAAATATACAAAAATAAATTACGTACATGTTATATCCCACATTTTGCATCAACAGAAGCCATGATAATGCCCCAATACCACATATCTTTATAAGTTGCAAATATATTTTTACCAGGTTCTGAGACAATAAAAGAATACATCACAGGGCATTAAATAACATGGGCACACTACACATTAAATCTTGGCAAGTACATTAACCGAGAAATTTATGTAACTGTAATTTGTGTAACTGCACAAGAGTGGTAGGGATTTAGTGTGACGAGTGATCTTTATAAATGGTAGTAGACAGGATAGAGTTGTAAGGCCACTCTTTTCAATCACATGACCAAGGTTTTTTCTCTTGGGACAAAACACTTGGTTTACCCTTTTATAATAAAACCAACTGTAGCCATAGCCTCAAGTTGAAATAGGCTAGGCCTTACAAATCGTCAGGACAGTAAAACAGCAGTAAATGAGACACAAATTTCAAGAGGTTTGACCATATAATCTAATATTAATCTATGTGCACATGACCAATACATAGGATATCAGTATTTACTGCTGTTGTAAATGAATACAAAATTAATCTACATCAGTGCTTGCTCTTGTGAAATAACTACAGCGGGATGGCAATAAAATTATGCCTCAAGTGAGTCAAGTCTATAATGCCCCCTTATAACAATGTGATTGAATGAGTGCATTATAGATATTTGACTCGGATGTATAATGCATCATGTAAAATTTTAATGTTTATTTTATATCGATCTCATTGAAAAAAATAGCCAGCCTCGGCAGGCAAGAACCCCAGCCTGTAGGTACAGCTAAATGGCAAACAACATTGAGATTTGGGAAAATCTTAGGAACAACTTCTTTGGAAGAAGTACAGAGAACCCACGAGATGTTGTACAAAAGATTCATAGGCCATGATTTCTTACAAGTAGTTTTCATATTTTGTAGCCCTAGAAGCAATTATAAGGGAGATATAAGGCTCTTTTGATATGATGACCCTCCTATTTGGTATTAAAGATATGATATGGCTGTCATTTTGTTTCCAAAACACAATTACTCTCAGGCAAGCTTTCATATCCATTTACATTTTGTGCAAATCTGATGAAGCTAGCTTCAATATTTTAGTTACAGAAAATATCAAAGATTTTAGAAGAAACTTTAAGAGCCCGAAAAAAAAGTGTTGCCATGGCAACAGTTGCCACCAGATACCCCCAAAACATAGTCAGCTCTAGATCCTCTTGGGACAAACATATCCTGAAAATTTAGTGAAAATCTGTGCAGGGGTTTAGTCTGTGGAACACCCACAAACTTTAAGACCCGGAAATCTTAAAAGCGTTGCCATGGCAACAGTTGTTACCGGATACCCCCCAAAACCTAATCAGCTCTAGATCCTCTTGGGGCAAACATCCTCTCAAAATTTGGTGAAAATCTGTGCAGGGGTTTAGTCTGTGGAACACCCACAAACTTTAAGACACGAAAATCTTAAAAGTGTTGCCATGGCAACAGTTGTTACCGGATACCCCCCAAAACCTAATCAGCTCTAGATCCTCTTGGAGTAAACATTCCCTGAAATTTAGTAAAAATCCATGCAGGGGTTTAGTCTGTGGAACACCCACAAGCTTTATGCCTGCCGCCGCCGGCCGGACGGTGCAGGGGACAACTATAAATTAAAAATATTAAAAATGGCTAATTGTTACCTAATTGTGAATAAAATATGTTTAAACTGTTTTCACAGTTTTCTTAGTGGGTATTTTTTGTGAATCATTTGATGAAAAAATATTTGACAGAGCATTATTAATCCTTTTATAAATTCTTATATAAACCCCATTCAAACTTTTCTTTAAAATTGAACCAGGGCTTTAAGAATTTTATTTATCAAATCTACATTTCATGTTTTTAATAAAACATTTTAATTTTACTTAAAATTATTCCAAAAAATTTTCATCACATTACTGCTGTCATGGTACATTTGTTCTCTTGATAATTGAAAATGAATTAGGTCATGACTCAAATTAATAACCAGCATATAAGCAGTTTGTACAGAGTTCAAATGCCTATTATAAAATACACCATAGTCATTCATGTTAAGTCAATATTTCATGTTTCAGAAACTGTGATAAAAATCAGTGAGTGGGTGTCCAATATATACATTGTCCTTAAAAAGACAAATAGAGAGTGCAACTTTATGCATACAGTGAATTATTAGAAATCAAAATACTACAGTATAAAATGCTCAAAAACTAGTATCAAACCCTGGACTCAAAAATTTAGATTTTTACTGGATGTAATGCCATTAATTCAAGATTTATCATAATCAAAATGCATTTATCTTAATTTATATAACAAATACCTGGGGGATTATATAACACAAAAAAATTGGCATCACATTTTCATGTAAATTAACAACTACCTTTAACTGTTTTAATTATTTTTATCTCTCTCTGGTAAATTTTATACTGACTTCATGTACTTGTAACAGGAAACAAATGTGACATTAAAAAACTTTATGATAACGTATATTTTAATGTACACTCAGTGTACAGCCACTGTATATGACTGATGTAGTATTATTGTTTATGAGGTTTTTACTACATTTGTATAAAGTGTTTATTTACAAATTTATATATATTTATAAATTATTTATTTACATATATTAATAATATTATATATAATTTTTATACTTTATTTTCAGCCAGTTCAAATTTTGAAGTGAAGAAAAATTTATTGCAGCCATATTCAATTCTTTGTGTACAAAATTTAAGACCACTCACAGGCGGACTTAACTGTCAGCCCATAACTTAGCCAAAGCTTAGAGTTTGCTACTTTCTGAAATCCAATAAGTCTACGACCACAGGCTGACTTTAAGTTTAAAACAAAAGTCTTAACTTTCAGCCTGACTTTGGCTAGGTCCTTTTGTGAAACTGGTGCAATGTCTCTAACTGGGCGTTCAGACTAGTGATTCAACCTGGGTTGACGCATATTGAAGCAGATTGGGACTAGGTGTGAACACTCACAATCCAGGTTGATAAGGGTAAATCTCAACCCCACTCAAGAGGTGGATTGAAGCAGATTGAAGAAAACTGGTTCAACCCCTATGTGGTGTGAACCCTCTCAATCCTGGTTGACAAGGGTTGAATGTGTTGGTACTGTAATTAATTGACTTACTGCCTTGAATCAACAGCTTAACTTAATATTGTATATATGTAGCTTAATCCTTTGCAAGAATATTGTGTGATTTCTGTATGATTGCAATTTGGTATAAAATGTATGAATATTTGTAATTGTAGTAGAATGATCTCATAAGCAGAAGTATATCAAAGGATTGCAATTAGTCTGTTGCTGAAAAAGTGGCACAAATATAACATTCTCTTTGATTAATAATGAAAACTTGAAAACTTATTTATCTGACTAGTATGTGTAATACAAAATTGGGATCTTTGTAGTTTTAGCAATGTGGAAAAATAACTGTAATTTAAACATTTTACATGCATTGCATTCAGCTAAATGTACCAGTTTCTTCACGTTCCAGGTTCAAATGGTAAGTCACCTGCTGGTTTATGGCATAATGATATATATATTAAATGTGTTCAACTGGCTGTTCATTTAGGTCACATAATTGGTGTGAATACAAAAATGAAGGTGATTGATCAAGCAATCAATACATTCAATGTTGCTTTGTACAGTATACTTAATACATTTCAACATGCTAATGTCACTGTAAAATACAAATTATTTAAAAGTTTTTGCATGCCTCTTTATGGGAGTGTGTTATGGGATTTTGAATCTAGAGAAATATTACAATTTTACACAGAATGGAGAAAAGCCATAAGAAGGTTATTTAACATGTCTAATAGAACTCATAGTAGATACCTCCATCTTATATGTGATGATTCCCCCATCAATGTACAATTGTACAAGAGGTTTAATAAATTCATCGAGACAGTACTAAATAGTGATATTAAAATATTAAATTTATTGCGAAGGAGTTAAACTGCACTCAGGAACTTATTTCTGAAATACCTGTAAGATTCAAAAACAGAAGTGATATCTATGAACATTCTCAGACTAATGTTAATGATAAAGTCGTATGTGGCAATATTAAAGACCTTACTTGTTTCAAAGAGAGTAATCATACCAAATTCAGCTATGAAGAAATTACTCATATGATAGAATACTTGTGTACCTGTTAGGTGATGTTTGTGTGATTAAATCTTATGTATTTCTGTATTTCTAAACTGCATAATGTATATATGTATGTATGCATTTATTATCAGTGTATATCTTGTAATGTTTATTTTCCACCTCCTATGTTTGTATACTACGTGTATGATGTAATAAATAAATAAATAAATAAATTTGGAGGTTTTACTGTACACAGTTTTTGAGACTTTTCAATCCATATTAAACTCTGTAGTGTGGAAACACAACCGGGATTGAGATGGATCTCCTTCAATCTGCTTCATCCTCAATCCTTGTCAACATAGATTGTAGTGTGAACAGGGTATATGTGGGCTTTTCACCACTGAGTAAAGTCTGCATTAATTAATTTGGTCACTCAAAATTGTAATTGCTTGGGGCAGGGGGGAGGGGAAAGGGTAGTAATTACAAATTCCAGTACTATTCTAATATTATACACGGGTGGTCACAATTGTGTCCAGTTCATAATTGTGTCCTTTAATTTTTTATTGAACGTGAATGTACTCAGTTTGGCTGTTTGGTTCAATTTTTAAAATTTTCATGAAATAAAATCAATCTCAACGGGAATAATTTGAAGAAAAAAAATATTCAAAGTTCTGGTAACAACATTTTAAAAATAAACTCCAATAAAAATCGGACATTATTATGAAACGGACACAATTATGACCACCCATGTAAGATACTGAAAACCATGGCTTTGGTTGTAATCTAGTTGCAAAATATCAGTCAATTACTTCTATTTTATTATAATTCTAATTGTACAAACTTTGAAAAAAATATTAAGCCCTGGGAATATCAGGCCATTATAGGGAGAAGTTTAAGCCTGTTTCACAGGTATACTGCAGAAGTATTTGGATGTTCTGTTTATACCCTACTTCTATTAGGAAGTTATACCTGGTGCATCAAATTAAGTGGCATCAAATATTGTTGTGGCTATACCTTTGTGTCAACCAAAGATTTTGTCTAAAGCAACTATTGATAGCTAACGGCTAAGGTTTACCCAAATGATGCAGCAATCTCATTCATAAGGTAAGCTCAGATATAAGCCCCTTAAAACTGAAGATACAGGTTGCTGAGAATAACTTATGTATATTATACAAGTTCCAACTTTATCACTGGATCCTATTGCATTATCTGGCTTGAGCTTTTTGAAGATACTTCTACTTGTGGCAACATTCAACTTAAGATAGTTCTAGTTATACAAAATTTACTGTATACTTTGTACCCTGCTCAGAACCTGTCATAAAACAAGAGCAAAGAGTGCATACCTCCGCCAAGGCACATTATAATAAGTAAATGGGAAAATCCGGATTTTCTTGTATCGAGACGGTGATCCAGATCACTCTTCCGATTCAAGAAGATCAAACCAGTAGTATTTACATAATTCTGCTGACAAACAAACAAAAAACAGACAAACGGTCATGAAAATAATACCTCCTTGTCAGAGGTTAAAAAGTGTTATCTATGGCATGCTAACTTTGTTGTACACCCAGTATATTTAGTTTACATAAGTTGGTTTGATTTATAATGTAAGGGTTCAGAACAATACAAACCAAAGTGACACTTTCACTCCTTGTACAAGCACAGTAAATTGTTTAGGTGCAACATTTTGCATGCTGTAAATCACAAGAACCATACACTCTGAACTCTGGCAGACATTTATTGCTATCCTACAAGCTTAGGGTCTTTTTGTATCTTAATTTCCTTTGTTAAACTCACTTGTTTAATATATCATATACACAACATGTTTTATTGTACTCAAAATGAAATGTCCTGGAGTTACAAGGGATTATTTAAACACTAAAACAAAACATGCTGATTTGTTCTCACACTAATCACATTGCAATAATGTGACCTTTTGAAATAGTCCAACGATAAACCAATCACCTGTTTGGTATGACAAAAAAGTTACTTACATTCAATTCTGTTCTTTTATTCAACATGGGATAAAAACTAAGTTTGAGAGGAAATGAAACAAATTTTTTTATGCTTTAATAAAACACTGATTCAATAAAATCAATAGATCCCAGTAATATTTTAAATCACAAAGAACTTGAAGATGTTTTTCATGGATTGTCACCAAAGAAACAAGGATCCAAAATCTATATATATCCAGCTAAAATATATACAGAAATACACTTTGCAGTCTACCTTGGGGAAACACAACTTTGAAACTATACATACCCAGTATTTTGACCAAAATGGGCGTGCCCCTATTCCTGGGAGTAGTGGGAAGTTTTCTGCGAGTACCTTGTACTTGGTCTATGTGCACTTGACCGACATCCTCTAAAGCTTCCTTACTGGTTTTATCCATTTGTTCATAGATGTCACCCATGCTCTTGCTGGCCCGTTTTGCCGGGGCTTTATGCTGGCTACCTCTGTACCTATTCACATCGAAGCCCCCGCCTTTATTTTTCTCTTCACAGTGATGACAAGGCACTTGACCACTGTTGCTATCGAAATCGATATGGAAGAGTTTTTCTTCTGTGGAACTCTTCCTGATAGAGAGAAGTTTAATCCCCTGTTCCTGGCCAGGTATATCACTCGGGCCTGTAGTAATGAGTCTGCCTGCACCTACTGATTTCTTACCATTACCACTTGGTTCATGAGGTGACAGTGCCTTCTCCACTTTATCCTTTGGTGATCCTGGACGTACACGTAATATTTTTTTCACTGTATCCTTCAAATCCTTGGCCACAGCTGTTGGACTCATTGTCCTTCTTCTTGCTCTTTCCTCTAAAAGATCTTCATCAGAAGAAAACTTGCATGTTTCAGCCATAACTCTATTTGGAGAGAAAGACTGAGCTCGCTTTTTATTCTTCTTCTTTTCTTTCTTCTTACTCTTTGAAGTTTTGGTGGAAGTGATTTGAGTTTCTTTTACAGGTATATTAGAAACTGGGTACCTTACAGTCTCACCTTGGCTCACACTGGATTGGTTGTCTGTTTTAACTGAATCTGAGATAGAAGAGGGTTTATTGTTATTATGCACATCTAACATATGTGGTCTTCTCTTTGCCACAAAGTTATCTAGCGTTTCATAACCTGGATCATACCTTTCGTAATTGTCATCTAAAATATCCTCTGAACTGGAGTAATCAGTATGATTATTATTCTGTCCTTCTGCGGGATAAGTATCCTCAGATTCTTCATGACTATCAGTCAAACTATGTGATTTACTTCTGACATAATTTTCTTCATTTCCATTGATATCTTGCTTTGTGAAATTCAGGCTGGTTGACTTTTTAAGTCTAGGTGGAGGGACGGGTTTTGACTCTTCTTCCTGTATCTTCTTTTTGGCTTTATCCACCACGGCATAGACTTCCGAACCCTCTGTCTCTGTCAGACTATCAGAAAACCCATGTGGTGCTGGTATAATACACTTTTCTAAGGAGTCGTTTGCCTTAGAATGCCCAGTTGTTACTGCTGGGCCATCAGCTTGCACTTTTCCAATTTCCTCATAATCGCAGCTACTGTCCATTGTTACTCCAACAAGGTTCAGTTTCTGAAGTGTTTCCTCACTAAAATTGCCTGTTATATCTGACACATCATCATCTCCAGTGTCTGATGGCTGAGAATTGCCAGGCAAAAAGATAAAGGTATCATCATTGTTTCTGATGGTTTCCTTTACGATACCCACAGCCTCTTCAAATTCCATCTGTCTTTCAAGAGGAGGGGACTTTTTCTCTGGAGACACTGGTGGTGGAGGTGCTGGACCTTTTGAATGTCTATGAAAACTGCTGATACCCATTGTTGGGCCTCTCTTCCTGAAAGGCATCACTTGAACATATGGGGTTTTTGCAGTATTTCTTTCTGATTTCTCTGACTTTACGGTAACTGGAGATCCTTCAGACATTTGTGAAGGTCTCTTCACTCCTCTGCTTGGTCGTACAGGGACACTGCTACCTGACATCATAGTTTTATCGTGGCCATCATCTCCACTGCTCAAGGTGCTTGAAAATGAAGAGACTGACGATGAAGATCCATGCACGATGTTCAAGTCATATGTCTCTTTTACATTCTCAGTTCTATTTTTCTTCAATTTGCTATTTCTTCTTGGAGCTGGCTTTGGATATTCACTATCTGGATCACCATTCTGTCTGCCACCACTGTTGGCCTTATCAGGGTCGAACTTTCCTGAAGGCAGTTTCTGAACATCAATACTTCTGGGGGAATTGGCAGGCGATTTTGACGGAATCATAGTCTGAAGAATATTTATTGCATCTTGTTTTGATGATGGACCAGATTTACTCATTCCAAACATGTCAGTGGACCTGGAACCTAGGGTATTTGTTGTGAAGAACATGCTACTTCTTACATGTGCATGAGGAGGTGAGAGTGTCCTGTACATAGGTGAATTTGCACCTGTTGGGGAACTGAACCTTGGTGAAGTAATTCTTGTCATGGATGTGGGACTTCTCACTTGTTCTTCCCTTTTTCGCTTTTCCTCTTCATCAACCCTTTTCTGTATCTCTGAGATTTTTTGCTTGGCTATTCCCTTTGGAATATTATCAAAATTATTTCCAAATGTCAGGTTACCAAGGCTATTTGAACGACTCACTGGAGTGGACTTGATGACTAAATGACTTACAGATCTAGGTCTATCTGCTGACTTTGAGAAATACTTTCTTTCCTTGACCTTGTCACCGCTTGACTGAGGAGTTGAAACTGCAGATGGCTGATAAAATAATTGCTGTGCATATTCCGGTACGGAAGAGGATCGATTATGTTTCTTTCTTCGCTTCAAACTCTCTCTGTATCTATCAATTTTTCGCAGTGCTGGACCCGTTGTAACATAAAGACTCTTTTTACCAAGGGTTCTATTATCCTCCTCCTCTGTACCAGAATGAACACTATTCTCATCTGGGTGGTCCTTGAAATGAGACTCTACATTGTCACTATCACTATTTACAAGATCTTCAACTGAAGGAAAAGAAGTATCATGTTCTATGGCATTGTCACTTATGCTACCCAGGTTTGAATTAGATTCCACATGATAGCTATCATTATCATCAGTTTTGCTTGTTTGACACAGTGATTTATCAGAAGAACCTTCAACTGTTTCCATATTAAGTTGACTCGACTTTTCTCTTTCAAAATGTTTCTTTATAAAATCCTCAGAGCTGGTTCCCTTGTCACCATCTAACATCCTCTGTGTACTTTTGTTTTTCATGATTGGCAGTGACCTATATTTCATGTCTGTGCTAACATTTTCAGCATAATTTGTACCCTGCACTTCCAGTGCATCTAGGGATTCATTAAAGACTAACATTTCTCCATTTCTCATAGAGATATGAACACTATTTGAGGTATCCACTGACGTTTTGTCTCTGTTTGGACCCAAACAACTAGCATCATCAAGAGAGTAGTATGACCTGGTCTTCCTAGCATACTTTCTCCCGGAAGACAAGGCACTATTATCGGAGATTCCCCTCAGCACGAGTGGGTGTTTTTCATCCGTGGGCTTCTTCTTTGACTGGGACACAGAGTCTTTATGATAAAGCCTCTCAATTCTCCGTGCTATTGGTGTGCTAACCTGCAGATTTCCTCCCGAATCAGTCTCACTGATATCCACTTTAGGACAGCGAGGGGGATCTGACAGTGCCAAGGTAGGTTTGGAGTACTTCTTCATTTTCACTGGTCTTTCAGACATCTTTGAAAAGATCCAGATGTTTATCCTTGAATTATGACACAACTAAATTCATCCAATAGGCATTGTGTTGAACACTCTTAGTGACTTCTACCATGGACTTGTTATTACCCTGCCACTCTTCCTGCAAATGATAAAAAGGCAAAAACATAAAACAACTCATCATCTTTACACACAGCTTGCTTCCTATTAAATCATATTCAATACAATGTATGTATACATACAAAACTCACATAAATTATCAACACTATAATCTGTATGTCTCACAGAGAAAGACAGCACATACCATTTTAAAGTTCTCAGGTACAAATGGTTTAAGTGACTCTGTTATCCACAAAAGGCCATTGTGTGACTGTAAGAAATGCACCCATAACCTTGCATCAACAATGGTTACAAATTATTTTTAGAATAAAAGATTTTCAAACTTAATATCCCCATCTAAACATTTGCGGTAACACTCTTGAGGTCAGAACAAAAAAGTTCTGACAAAGAGTAAAATTTTCCTCAAAAATATTATGAGAAATGGTTTATAAAAGTCACGACTGCATGGACATTATATGTACTTTGGAACAATGACTTCAAGCAGCAGCAATAGAGTACAGTAGAACCTCTATGCTGACCCTCTTGGGGGAGTAACAATTTGGTCAGTTAATAGAATGCCTAAAATAATGGGTTGAAGTAGAGTTGGGAGAGTGGGTTTGAAGTCGAATAATTGAAAATTAGGATAATAGAGGGTCGGATAAGAAAGGTTTCACTGTGTATTAGCTTTGAATGATAGCAGATATTAGCTAAGTATTCACCAGCAGTACCACTGGAAGGGAATACCATTTGAAAAATGAGAGATGCTCGTACCCCACAGCTCGGGGAATAGTTTTAGAAACCATGAGATATAGAAGAAATGAAACAGAACAAAGATCAGGAGACTTTCACAGAAAATGATGTCAGTTATATAAGGATCCAAATAACATAGGTAGAGAAAATAACATTTAAGAGAGAAAATGTCTATAAATTATGAAGCTGTAAACTTTATTAAAGTATAGCTACCAACAGAAATAGCACAATTAAGTAAAAGTATATAAAATAAATTAATAATCAGTTACAGCAATCCATATATCTTTATCATAAGAGAAATTTTTCTCAATTATGGCAGGTGAAACACTTTGGCACAGCATGACACTCCATACCCAAACCCCTACCTAATGTCCTTGCAACATATTAATCTTTTACACCTTACAGATTCAGAGCTATAGTCTGGACAAGATTTTAATGGCCAAGATCACTACAGCAAGCTCAAAGGTAAAATCAGGGTCACATCATGAAGTCACACACCTACACTCCCTACCTTCCTGCACTTTACAGTTTCTGAAATATAGCCCAGACAAGATTTTAAAGGTCAAGGTCACTACAGCAAGGTCAAAATGTCAAATAACGGTCACACCATGGCATTGCACACCTACGTCGCCCAACCAATGTCCCTACCAAGTTTCAACTGCCTACACCTTTTGGTTTTTATGATACAGTCTGAACAAACGTTTTACCCTGTCCCGCCCGACCAACTACCTGCCCGTTCATTCGGATGCCATGGGTGTGGGGTAACAACAACAAATATCTTATTATTTTACGCCTGTAAAATTCATCCATACAAGGTGCCTCCCTTCAAATTTTTATACAAAAGGAAAAACAAAAAAGAAACTTGGTTTTCATAAAACTTTCTTGGGTAGCATGTTTCCTTACTTTCACTTGACAGATGAAAAGATTAACTGCAGGTTGAAGCTGAGCTCTCATTCAGGTAGATGATAAGTTATACATCAAATTTTATGTGTCATGATGAATATTCTGATTTACATAAGAAGTGGAGGAAAACATATAGCTTTATATAAATGAAACCAATGAAATTACATTAACTTCAAAATAAATACAAAATATTCAAGAAACAAAAAAAAATTCAAACAGTTATTTTACTACTGCGTTGCAGCCTTATAGTAAATACTGGTGGTATATTTTATCTTAAATGTGTAGTGTTTAATCCTATTTCCAAATGTTTCAGTCCCAGGCTTTCTGCCCATTAAAACAGGAGTTTTAATACCGGATATAGGGTCAAAAGAAAATGAAATTATCCATGTTATAGGCTTATTTTTATAAATCTATCCTGAATTTGTTTTTTTGCTTGAGGCCCACTTTTCTATCATAGACAAAACTAGATTTACACTCCTGTTAATTGTTCTGATTTCAGTGGGGTTATTTAACTTACATGTATTTTTGGCAAATAACTGAAGTAGCAAGATTTTGGAGTGTTGGGTCCTGTTTTTTGACAGGAGTATATTTTCTCTCTTCAAAAAATAGATGTAAAGAAAATATGGTATATAAATAAAGACAGAAGTAGCAAATAGACTCGAATGCTCTTACAAACAAATCACTGAATACAAAGTTATGGGATAAATTCACTGAGAAAACAAACTGTTGTCTAACATATCAAATTTCATTTTACTTTTCATACATCACAATGGATTAAGTACTTTCTCTCAGGCACTCCTTTGCACAATGTCTCGACTGAAGTAAAATAATATTTACTATAATAAAATATTAGTGAACAGATCTGGACGGACACCAGTCACAAACTCCAAGAGAAAACGTTCATTCTCATTAGACAATAAAATACTTCTACAAAACCAGGTATTCTTGATAACAGGATAAAATTCAATGAAAAGTGCCCTGTAAGGATCTGAAAGTTATAGCTTCTTACCAAGAAATTCCACTGAACACAGTTTTCTGGAAGAGGCTTTGGCTGTATTCAGGAATATGGTGTAAGAACATGGCACATTTTATGTCAATTTTCTGGTAAATATTTAGAAGAATGACAATGTTTGAGTGGAAAAAAGTATTCTTTCTAAATATTGTCATCCAAATGATTCATTACTCTGCTTTAAGGAGTTCTCAAGTCATCTTTAACAGACCAATGAAAACAATAAAGTAAATCTCACACACCCAACAAACAAGATGCATCCAATCAGAAGTGACACACATTGGGATGTGATGCCTAGAACATACTTTATACCTACTTTAAAATTCTCAGTATAAAAGGTGATTTGATAGCACAGGCAAAGAGTGACAAACTTGACAAACAGGATAGTTAGATCATTACATCTGAACTTAACATTCTTTCCAATTGGTTAAATCCAAATTCCAAGAAATGCACAGAAAACTTTCACAGACCAATTAAGTAAACTGAGACACATGTGCATAGACAAGTAAAGTATGCCATATTCCTATTAGTGATAATTCAAAATTTTGGCTTCAATTTTTTTCAATATGCACGTTAAATGCTTAAAGCATCTAATTGGTTTGGATTAGATAACTTAAGAACATATTTGCTAATGGGAGACATTGTATAGACTCTTGAAACTTTGACCAAAAATATGCTATCAACAAATTGAACTATATACATCCCATGACAGAGTTAGATTTTTGCAAACATATTCATACAGAAAAGTCCCAACTTAATATTTTTTTGTGAAGGGACAGCTTGAACTCATCCAAAGTTCAAGACATTTACAACTACTGAAATAAGAGTCTAAGAAGTATACATGGATTAACGTAAAGAAGTCAATATATCAAACTATGTTGAATATAGAGAAATGAGAGGGTTATATTTTGATAATATACTTTTTTACAAATTTTGAAGACTTTGTATGCACCAGACAATATAAATTCAAGAGTATGGATACTACATGTTTTCAAATGATATTTCTAAACTCATCTGCCAAACAACTTTCATGACAGAGGTTCATTTGAACTCAAGCGAGGGCATATTTAAGAAAAGATAATTCCAGTTGAACGAAAAAAATGTCAGTGTTTCAATTGTCATCCCCTTCCACTTGACAAACTTAAGATTCATGTTTCATTTCATAAGCATTATAGCTGGTTCTGTCATAAATAGGAGGAAATACAAGCCACGAATACAACAACAACCACATGGTGTAAGAGCTTTATTGGAGGCTGCCATTTCAAAAGTCCAATTCAAAATTAATTCAGCAAATCAGAGCTAGTTCCGCAGCCTTTTGTAATTCTTTACAAACTGAATAAATAAATCAGGTTTATGAACTCTTAGTGCTACTTAACTGAAGCATGGAAAGCGGAGAGCTGGAATTTTGTGAAACCACAGAAAGTTATAGGATTTGAGACATGCATTGTTCATTGCATGCAGGAGTTATTCTCTCTTTTTTAAATTTCAGGTTTGTGTGACAATAGAGAAGACTTCACAATTTACCTGACAATGTAGTGCACACTAAACACATGTAAATCTGACTTCTGATGGTAAAAAGTATATTTGTCTCACTTGTATCACGCATGATATAATATCATAATACAATGCCATGGCTCCAATGTTATGTTAAGATATATTGTGCAACTTCAGTTTTTCACTGAATAACTGATTTTAAATACATTGTGGACATTTTTTGACATAGTGTAATTATCCCCACAAATATATCATTTAAGATAAATGTGTGATCTTGATTAATTTATTAAGTATGAAATGTTCATTTTCATTCTCTGTTAAATTGAGAGCTTGCAAGATAAACTGGAAAGATATTGATATTGGAGAGTCATACTGCAATTTACCACAAACTGGAGAGGAAGAAGAAATGAACATAATCCAGCAATCACAGATCACATGCTTGACCTAGCTTGCCCCATCCAATTGTAAAGTATATAAATATTTAACCTCCACCAAAATAATGGCATCCTGACAAATAGCCTACATGTCACAGAAAATCTTGGTTGAGTGATAAGATTCAGTTATAAGATAGGGAAATCACTGAACCCTAATAATAATATTCATAAAGCATGTGTAGAAATGTTAAATTTGGATTTCAAAATTGATCATGTTACTACACTAGTGATATTGTGACTCAATTACCAGATCAAGATTGATAATGCCACCAAAGTGGTCATGTTGTGATGCAATCACTAGATGGTCAGAACCTGAACATGAATGAATATACTTAAAACAACATTTGTTTTTAACCAAATGATTTGATCTTGCCTTTCTGTACTAAATTTTGATGATTTTTGATTGAACTTTGCAATAAAATATGTGAAATTGCATCTCAGAGTTCTGCATGGTATACATATAGAATAGTGATATTGTTCTTGTCCGTTATGTCATTCAGTATACGGCTTTAGAAGAATTTGACAAAGGGTATCACATCATCACCCACATGAAAGTTTCTTGGACAAATTTAGTAGAGAACTGCATTGTGACCAAATTGAATGGTACTCTTATTCAATGAATATATTGGGGCCACGGTGGCAGAGTGGTAACACTCTCGCCTCCCACCTCTGCGGCCGGGGTTCGATCCCCGTCATGGCCGTAAGTGGGAAAGCTGGTAGTTGCTTGCCGTTGGTCGGCAGTTTACAGTACAGAACCCTAGCGAACTATATGTACTGGTTTCCTCTGCCCTTCCAACTACCCGTCGTGATATGACCTGTACAGTGTTGAAAGCGACGTAAAACCCTAAATAAACAATCAATGAATATATTCCACATACAGTATATGTTTCTGCTGTAAAAGAATAGTATAAAACATTATAGTATGGTGACATATTGCAGAACTGTCTGAAAAAGTAGTAACAGACAGACAACCCCCATTACTTCTCATTTGCACCTGAGAACTGCAAAATGCTGATACTAGAAAAGTACTGTCATTGTTTTTTTCATGATGTTGTGTCAAAGTAATAAAATCAATTAAGTTTGATATTTTAATATTCACTATTCATATAACTGCACAAAATTTGCATTAATAATAAAATTAACATATAAAGTTTGAAAATAGAAATCAATTATACTTACCTTTAACACCGTCTGTCTATCCTTGTGTAACAGTTTTGGCTATTACTGAGGCCTGATCTATAAGATATCCACACTGAACTTGTCAGTTATATTACATACTGTACAATATTTACACTCTCAATCAGGACCACCCACTGTTATGTGATTATGACACAATCCCAAACAAGCCATACTTTAATGTCTAGTATTTACGCTGTTAAAATATCCACGTGCTTCAGATAACTACGGCACTTCCTTCCAAATAATACACAGAAACTGCCACTCCTGAACTCCTGACTTCATATTTGGTTTGAGACAGTGTCAAAGTCATCCGGTTGATGCAATCATGCATGAACTAAAGGCAGACCCTCAGGAGACGGTCCAAGTTGTCTCATTTGAGTCATTTGGGATTTCTGAATTCAACACCGCCGAGCTATGTACTGGGTTTCCTTTTAACCATTCAGAGGACGCCTTAGACCAAAAACTCCCGACATAATCATATCCTCTTTACAGCAGTGTATATTATTGTTATAAATGAAGTAAGTAAGAGACTCCCCCTCTCCGTTTTATGATCACTTCACAATGTATATAGTGTGGTCTTATCTGTAGTGTCTGCACAAACACAATGGCTATAATAAAAATCCCTTCAAATGTGTGCCTTTCTGCTTTAAATATGACACTAGTTTTTGTGGCATTCACATTTTGCTTCAGTGCTCCTCTGTTCCTATTCACTGGATTTTCTCAATGAGTGCACTCGGAAATATTTTCTTTGTAATTTATTGCGGTAAAAATGCAATGAAAACTAACGCTCAGCATTTTTATAAAAAAATAATGTAATATCTTGGGGAAAATATATTAATATAATATATTTATAATATTTAATATTTATTTCACAATTCTACCCCTCTGGTAAAGTTTTAAATATGTAGTAAACTTAAACTGTACTACAAATTCTACAGTCCTTACTTGTGCGTGACACAATTATAAAACTCAGCATTTCCACCAAGTTTTTCTGAGTACGACAATCTTTGCAGTTGCCTTATGATTTGTCTTCTGTGATTCATTTCTAGTTGTGTCTAAAAAATAATAATATTTATACAACCTATAGCACAGTTATAAGCCAGTCTTATAAAATAAACATAACAAGTAATCAGTTCTGGCCTGTTTTACTTTATAACAAGTAATCAGTTCTGGCCTGTTTTACTTTATAACAAGTAATCAGTTCTGGCCTGTTTTACTTTATAACAAGTAATCAGTTCTGGCCTGTTTTACTTTATAACAAGTAATCAGTTCTGGCCTGTTTTACTTTATAACAAGTAATCAGTTCTGGCCTGTTTATCACAGATGCAGGATATAAGCAAAGATGGATGTGATTGTGTTTGACTGGGTAGTATGCATGTTTGAAATGTTCTATTTTCACCCATTAAGTTACACTGTAGGAAGAGTTCAATTCACCAGTAACCCCCAGGCATATGATATCTTGTACATTTCTTGTTTTTATCTTATATCCATGTCATTTCTTTGCACTACATGCACTTGTTACAAGAATCCTATTGACAGGACATTTCTGTAACTTTAATGGCTCAGGATGTCTTGAGTTTTCACCAGTTCCCACATGTGTAAATTGAAATATAATTAAATACACATGTATGAAACAATCAGTTCTAATTAAGTTATACATCTACAAATCTATACTCTGTGATGTAATGTAAAGCAAACCATCAAGATTCACAAACAACGGGTTTCATTTAAATGAAACAGCTACAAAGAAGGCTGAAGCCAGAACAGCCTTGAAATCCCTGTGTTCTTGACAGAAAATCTCTTCATAGTGCCTGCCAATATCCAAGATAAAAGGAAACAAGGTATGACTGTGTTCATAGTTACAGTTACTGATAACAGTTGCCAGGAGCAGGAATTACATGATACTTTTATATATCCAAGGCTATAAGGAGACAACTAGCATAAAATCACAGGAACAAATTCTTAAGGAATATACACTTTCTTAAGTTTCTTTATTTTGAAGTTTTAAAATTGTCCAAGAGTAATGTCCTTGTAAAATATCTTTCAAGTTGTTGACATTCATTATTTAATTGTCACATTGTTATCTAACGTCTAAAGTTTACAGCACATTAAACATTCTGTGATCTGTGACACATATCATTACGTTATTAACAATAAACATCTCAACTCTAAAAGGATATCACTTTAGTATACATTACATTCAAACAAGCTCCCAACATGCATTCCTTAGCTTTATACTTAGTTTTCAAACAGTGGATGCTAGTTACACAAAGCCAAAAGAACCAAATAGGTAGAGAGATTCTTAATAAGATGTCAAACTAAATAAAAAGAATGTTTTCAGTGTCATTTTTGTCATTTTCACCTAACAGTACAAGACTTGGTGTCTTTTCTTTTCATCTATATTTCATATAAAGTAAAGACCTATAATTTGCACACAGAGACAAAATGAAATGACAGGTTTGAAATATCTGTCACACTTTACTGACATATTTCTGGAAATGACATACTTTGACCAGATAATTATCTGTTAAAATTGATACCTCTCTGAATATAAAATCTGGTCAATTAATGTAAGGAGTATTCAAGTCTTAGTATAAGACTGTCCATTTCAGAGCTGAAGCATGTTTGAGGTTGATTACTTAAAATATAAATATACGCAACAGAAACACGAGAAATGACAGTAAAACAGACCATGGACAAATTAAGAGTTTTGAAGATCCAATGACAAAATAAACAAGTGACCCACCTACTGAAGGGTAGTGTATTCACCAGAAAGGACCAAATAATGAACAGCATCCCTTACAAAAACTCTACACTGAACAAGTTTGCAGTGTAATATTGGAGGACTTGAGTACCAAACACGATCTTTAATGCAGATAAAGAGGACATAAGTTGATGTTTTCAAAGATCACATTTCTTTGTCTCTTATTACATACATCCACTTAAGTCTGACTGCCTACCAGAAATCAATTAAGTGGCTGAACCATCAAAACCTTGTTAGATATTATTAGCACCTACATAATATGATTATGTATTTCCCTCACTGCTGATAGCAGATTGGAATGTTTATATAGATACTGAATGGGTGATAAGGCAAGTTACTTAAACCCAGATATTATAAATATTTACTTGGGAGGCATTTCACTCTATTATACATATATCTTAGAACAAGTTTATTTTTGTTTCCTCCGTTTTACAAAATTCATGTGCTATATACCTTTCATGCCATGATAAAGCTTTTGAATATTGTATTTATATGTAAGCCTTATGTTTACACTGCATAGAAACAAACAAAATGAGACACTCTCCGAATCCTACACTGCATGCAATAATCCCAACAAAAAATTCCAAATCAGTACATTTTTGTTCTCTTCACACAACATTTTATTAAGTACAAAACAGTAACAAATATTCAGCTGACAGCACACACATGAATACATTAATTGATTTCCCTTCTAAAGTTACCAGCTTCAATTAAAAAACACAACTTAAAATATAATTTAATACGGTTTTAATAAATTTACAAATTAAAACACAATTTCACCTGTTTACACCCACTTTAACTGATGATCTCTTCAATTCATCAGTAAAACAGTATTTATAAGAGGGCTGTTTCATACTGGCAACAACCTCCCTGATAGTGTTATGATCCTGAAAATTTGCTCTTCAAAATTTTGTTCTTGCTGTTCAATCTTTTCACTTGGAAAGTTTGTTAAACATGATCTTGGCATTCGGGAAGTGCTGAGGTCTGGCGGTTAAACTTCAGAAGCATTCGGGAGTAAATCCCATGAAAACTTTTTTTACACTTTCTGAAATCATCTTGGACCATTATCAGTTCTTGTATTTGTGAACTCAAACCTAAAGCTATCTTAACATTCATGAAGCCTTCTTTTAGATCTTCAGTTGGTCATAGAGATCATATGGACCTCTGTAAGGTTCATAATCCATTTGCAATGTTTCTGGAAGACACCAGAAGATTCCGGAACCAATCAAGATGTTTTCGGAAACCATCAGAAGGTTTCAGAACCAGAAAAAGCTATTGTTTTTAACCATACAAACCACCCCTTTTTTCAGTGGATCGTGACCAATCCCAATTTTTTCCAATCAGGAGCAAGTTATACAATCTAATCACCACTACAGCACAGTCCTCTAAGAATTATTAAACTGAGGGGACAGTTATAATTAACAGAGTTTATGAGATATTAGACAAGGTCTAAATGAGATTTTGTGATATCTCGAACTCTCCACCTAATTATTCAGACAGGGATTAAAATTTGAAATCTGAAGCTTTTGTTTCAAAGTGAAACACTCATAGGAGAAGTATCCACTGACCAGAGAGTCACAACCCTTCATGTTTTCATTTACTGAAGATCCGGGGATAAAGAACAAGAACAAATGTTGGTGCTTACATTTATAAATGGAGGTTCACTGCCATTTCCAGTTTGTACATGTATATAACTTGAGCAATATTACAGCATATCTGCAAAAAAAGAATAATGCTTTCAGACGTTTCAGTGAAATATTATGATTTTGTGTATAACTTGGGCAATATTACAGCATATTTGTAAAAAAAATAATGCTTTCAGACATTTCAGTGAAATATTATGATTTCAATACTGATGGTCACAAATAGCATTTGCTAATCTGATTTAATGAAACATGGCAAGATTGTAAATATAAATTTAAAAAAGTACATGAACCACGACTTGTGAGTTCACTTTAAGGATATAACAAAATAACTAAGACTCAATACTTTGGATAACTTTTTGACAACTTATGAATTTACATTTGACGTCATTCGTGCAATTAGGATTGCATGTCACCATATCCTTAATATCATTTTTTTAAATTGTATTTTTATGTAACACCCACACAAAAAAAATTAGGAATATGTTTATATAATATTTTTCTAAAATTTTTATTCAACATGTGAAGTGTACAAGTTGCAAATATCATGGTCCATATAAATACATTTAGAACATATTCAGAAAACTAGAACCATTGAATAAACACATTTAAAGCAGTAACATATACATCTCATTAAGGAAGATATATTTTAAACTTGTCTTTGAGGTTGACAGTTTTCCTGTGTTTGACATTAATTCAAAATGAACACATAACTGGTGTTTGCTTAATTGATGATCTTCACTCTGTCAATGTTTCTATTTAATATTTAGAATTTTACATTATGTGTTTTGGATCTCTTCCAGACTTAATGAAATGAGTTCCTTTAACAAACAAGTTACCTTTCATATGCAATGAATAAAGTTTGCACAGGCAAGGTGTTTACAATAGAAGCAGTATATGATTGTATAAAACCCCATGAAAAGCTCAACAATCAGAAATTCTAAAGATATTTGAAAACCTTTATGAACAGAATGGGGGAGTGCATGTTATGGATGAGAAATCTTCAGATGGATAAGAAACTCGGCCTTAACACTGAACAAATGGTTACAAGGTTGTGTTAAAATGGCTGTCAAAATAGTGCCAACTTCTGAAAAAATACTGACACAAATAACCAAGAACTTGTAACCCCTGATCCCTAGATTTGTTAGATTTAATCTTTATTATGATTACTTAACATTAACGGTCATGGTAATTGAGACAATAAACAGAAAAACCCACATAATGCTTGTAGAGATAAATATATGGACACTTTTCATTTGAAGAATTAGCATTTTTATATCATGTTAATTGAAACACTAGAATACGAGACATCTTCAAAAAACTGCCATTTTGAGATAACAAGGTGATTATATATTAAGAGCCATTATTTTAATAAAACTATAACCAATATACAATGCAAAATTAAAGCTTACCACCAATACCCTAGTTACACACCACAACTACAATTATGCATTGTCGGCAGTAAAACTCCTTGCTTATGTAACCTTCCATGGGTTTAATTATCAAACATGGTTTACATTATGCACTATCTTTAAACTTTCTGCCTTTCCTACTTTCTAAGTAGCTTCACGCCATGAAAGGACAGACTGATATTATTCCATATTCCCCAAAAAAGTTTTCTGAAATTTGCTAAATATCATTGTGATTGTATTTTTTGCAAGTAAAGTAAAGTGGGTGACATTCAACTTCTGAAATCCAGACTAGTGCACCATCAACAATTGTTGAAACAGATGCTGTCTGTAAACATGTGCAATAAATTAATCCCATAATTCCCACTAACTCACAAAGGATTTTGGAATGAATTACCTAGTAATATCCACTCAGCAAAACCATGTCCACCTGAAGTGTTTTGTATGTTACAGGCAATCTGTGTAACCAGGCATTATGCATGATGACTGGTCATTTCAGTCATTACGTGAAATGCCTTTACAGTTTAGGAAATGACTGAAAATGACTGAAAATGAGCTCTAGGCATTACGCCTAATGCCTGAACATAGTTTTTTAATCATGTTTGATGATTATTATGAGTTATTTTGATATTATAAAGTTTTTTTTCAATTTTATTGAAACTGTTTTGTTATCACTATCCATACAAAGTATAGAGAAAACATAATACATACAAATACAAAATAATGTTAACACAATGTTTCGAAAAAGGGGCATAATTGACCAAGACATATTTCAGCTCCTCAATCATTCTATACTGCTTTTTGGTTCCAGAACTTTCTTATCAGCTTAACATTCCTTGAATAGCTCAGTTTTAAATTTCTCTTCAAAAGTTTTTCTGAGTAATGTATTAGTAAGCTGCCTTGTCAAGAAATGATATCAGTTATTTAAAGCTAAAATACTGCTCTCAAGTGAGTTGTTACTCATTAAAATCCTTCTTCAGGTTCTTGCACTTTTGATGTTTTGACATAAAATATATCATTGTCATATATCAAAGCTGCTAGTACCTTTCATTGGAGGGGGGGGGGGCATTAGTGCAAAATACTCCCTTATGGGGGTGTTCCACTGGAACAGACCTTGTAACCGACTCCATGACTCTAGGGTCGGTAGCAAAAGTTGTGGAATCGGGACAATAGTCACAAAAAAACATGTAAAAACGGTTACATCTCCCCGACAGGTCGTAGCACATCCCGGCTTTTCTGAATCCAGATCCCGATCTAACTTGGAGTTGGGATCATTTTCTACACGACAAGATGGGAAACTACCGCGACAAGCCGTAAACCCCTAACAGACAAGCCATAGCAACCCCCGACAAGCCGTACTGACAAACAGACAGGACTAGAGTATTTTCCAGACTCACCATGACTAGACTGATTAAATCCTGGAGTCGGGATCAAACCAAAACTATATAAACCCCCTCTGGCTGACAAAAAACATCATTTATCACTGCAAAGATGCCAGCTACACATTTCCTACATCAGCTTAGGGTACCTTTGGTTTTCCTTGAGTTTAATATTTTGATTTGCATCTTGATGGAAAGACAGAGAAGGACACATTTGAACCCAGCACCATCACCTGCCCTACAGCCACCACCACAGCAACAGCTGCAGTCAGCCCCCAGGAGAAAAAGAAAGCAACAAAACCCCTAGGTCATGCCCTGGATATGGAAGACAAGAAAAGGGATGCTGTAGCAACCTCCTGGCTGACGTCATACACACTGACATCCCAGGATATCATAATTTTGTGAGGCTACCACCTTCCTTTTATGACCTCATCGAAGAACGCATACACCACTGCATCAAGAAGTCACCAATTTCAGGAAGCCATTGAAAGTGGGACTGAAACTGGCCATAACCCTGAGACACCTGGCCACAGGAGAGACCTACACGGCTACACCTCCTTGCAGTATCAGTGGTTGGATGGCCGAACCACCATATGCAAATTCATCCCCCACGTCTGCCGAGTAATCCTTGCTGAATTCCAGGACGAATATTTTCACTGCCCTGATAGCCCTGATGAATGGAAAGGGTGTTGGAGATGTTCAGAACAAGGTGGATGGGCAGTAGACAGGAAACATATCACCATGATGAAGCCAAAGAAAACAGGCAATGACTATTACAACTATAATGGTTCTCCTGACCCTGGCCGACGCAGAATACAGATTCCTGTGGATAGACTGTGGGTCAAGTGGTTCATGCTTAGATGCACAACATTTTCAACAGAAGCCTTTTGAGGGAGAAGATTAAGGATGGCAGCTTGGGGCTCCCAGCACCTGAACCACTGGGGGGGGGGGGGGGGGGGGGAGGGCCAGACAATACTTTTGCCCTGATGCCATGGATGGTGAAATTCTACAGTAGAAGACGACTCACAAGGGAAGAAAGAATTGCAAACTACAGGATCTCCAGAGGCAGGAGGGTGGTGGAAAACACCTGTGGAATCTTAGTGAGCCGGTTTAGGGTACTACTGGGCACCATGGAGCTAAGACCGAAGGTTGTCAGAGACATTGTGTTTATGTGTGTGGTGTTGCACAACATGCTGAGGACACACCAGGGTGGGGCAGACAGGGAACCAAACCCAGGAAATCATGTGTCCTCTGCGACTCAAACCAGGTCTTGCACACCTTGACAGACAGCTTGCGACTGTTGGCGAACTGCTCCCAGAGACACTCCTTCCTCACTTTGTCTTTGAAATGTTCATTAGTTTTTTACAACTCCTCATGGTCCTTCACAAAGTCCACAATAGCCTCCTCGTCCAAGTCTGTGAGATAGAAGTTAGTCATGTGCCCCTCCTTGTATTGTGACTGTGATATTCCTGCCTCTCCTCCAGCCTCTGTTTCTGTGTCACTTCTCTTGGTTTGGGGCCTTTTTTCTACAACTCCCTCCTCTTGTGTTTCCTACGCTCTTGCCTCCTCTTCCCTCTTGGCCTCCTGCTCCCTCTGTTGCTGGTGTTGTGTCTCCTCCCTCTCTCTAGCCTCTCTCTCCTGCCTCCTCTACTGGATATCTGCCGCTGTGTCCCCCTGCTCAGATTCCGGAACACTGTCAATGGGAACGTCTATCACTCTTCTGCCCTTCTTTGGACCATTGTCAAATAATAAGCAGCGTTTTTGTAAAAAACAAATCCTAAAGTATAAAGTCAGCCAACTTTAACTCAACACTGCAGTAGAATAATTGTAAAAAAACAAACTCCTATTCTTGAAACTCTGCCAGATGTAATCCATCAGATCCCAGATTCCAAATGATGTACTGCGCAAACCGACTCGTCTTATATAGTAACAGATTTTATCAGCAGACAACCCGAGCATCGTAAAAATGAAGCCAGCTTGTCCTACACAGTTCTCGGCTTGTCTGTTGTGCAACCGTCTGGTTGGTTATGGGTTTATGGCTTGTCTGTATGTGTTCCCGGCTTGTCCTGCCGATATGCTACCAACTCTATGGTGGAAGACTGGGAGACTTCCCATCTCGATGGAAAGTGTCCAAGTTAGGTCAGTAATGTTCACAACAGGCCTGTTTACTTTCAAGTATGGTCGGTTGTGTTGAAGCCTGTCTGGAGGTACTTAACCAGGACAGGACAGGAAATTTTTCAAGACAAGATGGTAACATTACAGGACAAGACGGGAAGTGAAACCGACAAGCCATACAGATCCAGGACAGAGAATTTCAAGGTGGGCGGAGCCACAGTCCGGATACAGAGACGAGGAGGGTCTGTAAAATATCAAATATGTTTGATATTTTGCCAATCCACGACAAGCTGGGAATCTACAACTGATCCTAACCAACTCTGTAAACATTGCTCCATACCCTCGAAAAATACCTAGTTACCGAAAGGTCGGCTCCAGCGGAACACCCCCATTAAGTAAACAAGCCCAGGCTGAGTGTTTGGTAATGCTGGGACAATGTTTGCAAACTTCGGTATTATCGCTCGCTGGCTCATTGCCGATCAATGACCGGTAAAATTTAAGTACATCCGATGTTTGCTAAATTCATTTCTTCATAGCCTTTTAGTCACAATGAAACACCAACCGTATTAATATTTTGTAAAAATCTGAAATATTCATCAGCCAAAATGACAAAACTAGCCGTGAATGCAATAAATATAATAATGTAAATAGAAACACCTTGGGGTTTTCCCACTGTTGTCAAGGTAATCATAAAATTAGCCAATCACAAGTGAAGATACATCAAGCATGTTCTGTTGGTGAGGTAGACGTCTGTAAATGGCTTTTAGATTATATTTTGGTTATATTTGTGGTAATTTGTGTGTATTTTACGTGTTATTATTTAAAATTTGATTTTTTTTGTCTGGTTTACAATTTCAACTCCATGATCGGAAATGTTCAAAGTTTGCTCACAAATTTCCGATACGAACATCGACAGGTAAAGTCATGGCGATCTCCCAGCACTAGTGTTTGGAAACTAAAAAGGTTGGGGAGCCCTAATTGCAGTTATGCTTGTTTCATGTAACAGGATCAACATAAAAGTTTTCAGTATTTGGCTCATATAATTAAAAAGCCCCATATAACAAGACTAGAAAACACACTCTTTTGAAAAAAAAATAAAAAAATAAGGCAAGATCCCCAAGCCCATAGGTACAACTCAGTGGGCAACAACATTGAGATTTGGGAAAATCTTAGGAACAACTTCAGTTGTAAGAAGTATACAGAATCCACAAATTGTTGTCCAATGTAAGATTCACAGGCCATGATTTGTTGTTTCCATATTTTAAAGGTCTAGAACCAACTACAGGAATGCTTTTGCTAACAAAAGCGAATCAACCCTGAAAGTTTAAAATGCTTTGTGGTTTTAATAAGCATGCTGTAAAGCTAAGAATGCACAAAGCTACGCCGTATGCTTTCCCAATACCTCTTAATACATTCTGAAGCTATAAAAGCAACGATAAAGGAGATATAAGGCAAAAACTCCAAAGCATCTATTTATGACCCCAGTTTGGCCCATAAGGGAGGGGGGGTCGGGGGGTAAAACTGACCGGCTATTAAGACTCTCCACATATGCTTTCCCAATACCTCTTAATACATTCTGAAGGTATAAAAGCAACAATAAAGGAGATATAAGGCAAAACTCCAAAGCAACTATTTTATGACCCCAGTTTGACCCATAAGGGGGTGTCGGGGGATAAAAGTGACTGGCTATTTAGATTCTCCACATATGCTTTCCTAATACCTCTTAATACAATCTGAAGCTATAAAAGCAATGATAAAGGAGATACAAGGCAAAAACTCCAAAGCAGCTATTTTATTACACCAGTTTGACCCATAACGGGGGGCCGGGGGTTAAACTGACCGGCTATTTAGACTCTCCACATATGCTTTCCCAATACCTCTTAATACATTCTGAAGGTATAAAAGCAATGATGAAGGAGGTATAAGGCAAAAACTCAAAAGTAGCTATTTATGACCCCAGTTTGGCCCATATGGGGGGGGTCGGGGGGTAAAACTGACCGGCTATTTGGACTCTCCACATATGCTTTCCCAATACCTCTTAATACATTCTGAAGCTATAAAAGCAATAATAAAGGAGATATAAGGCAAAAACTCAAAATCAACTATTTTATGACCCCAGTTTGACCCATAAGGGGGGGCCGTGGGGTAAAACTGACCGGCTATTTAGACTCTCCACATATGGTTTCCTATTACCTCCCAGTACATTTTATGGCTCTAAATGCAATACTTAAGAAGATAATACGGGGACTTACCTAAATTTAAGGCTTTCAGATTGAAGGTGTCAGAAAATCACTCATAAATGAGACATTTTTCAAGCGATTGCTCCCCAAATCTAATTAGCTTGCCTTTTCGATAGTATGAACGTGTGTTGCCAATTATAAGGCTGTGTAGAAAGTAGTTTTTCCTGAACTGTGATGACGGGGGTGGGGGGGGGGGTGGGGGTTGGGGGTGTACTTAAAAAAAAAATTGTTTTTGATCATGTGACCTTCATAAAGGTCAAATTTAAGCATGCAGAAACATTTTCCCACGCCTAAGGTATATAACTGCCAAATATGGTTTGAAACCTTCTAATAATAAGGGAGATATTCAAGGGAGACCATAATGCGGCGTTGGCAGAGGCCCTTTTGCCATGATGCTCCTACATGACCTTGAAGCAGGAGTCAAAGGTCAAATTTGAAATTGCAAAAGATTTGCAGACCGTGATTTCCAGTAAGTTATTTTGTCATTCCAAACCAATGATAAGGGAGATATTGGGGCTTTTTGTTATGGCCCCTTCATTGACATTAAATATGTGAAATGGCAACCATTTTGTTTTCAAAACCAGGCCAAAATTACTCTCAGGTAAGCTTTCCTAGCCATTTACATTTTATGCGAATCTGACACATATAGCTGCAATATTTTAAATTTTAGAACATATCAATGATTTTCGAGCAATCAACAATGGCAACCATGTTGTTACAGTTTTACAGACATGTTTCCACTGCCATAAACATTCTCTGCAAATTTAGTGGAAAAAAAATCCTGAAAATTTGGTTAAAATCCATGTATTGGTTCAAGCTGTGGAAACATACCACTTGGGGTAAACATACCAAAGAACATTCAAAGCATTGTCATGGCAACAGTTGTTGCCAGATACTCCCCAACTCCCCAATTAGATGCCCTTCTTACAACTACGAAAGAGGTATGAAAGATATGACTATTATTGATATCATTGCAAAAGTGCTCATTCATTTATTCAATTATGCAAAAAAAAGCATAAGAGATATCAAAATGTACCTTAATTGTAAGTCATACAGATAACACTACAAGTTGAATTGCTTCTATCAGCAACGAATAACACATCATATCAATAAATATTTAAAAAAAGGTTACACAGATTGCTTGAAATCTCAAACCAAAGTTTAAGTATTTGATATAATTAAAGAAGTCACAACCCATATAAAAACATCAGAGGATGTACCAAGAACTAAAAAAATAAAAATGAGAATGTATCATTATTAATGATAATGTAGTAAAATTGTTTAGTTACTCACTTATACAAAAATACACGGCAGTATATCAAAATATAGCTTCATTAATTGTAATCTAGTTAAAACTACATCTTGAATTGCATATAGCAAGAAATAATCATATTGTATCAAAAAGATACTTTAAAAAGATCATTACACAGATTGCCTGAAATCCCAAATACTTGTTTAGGCAATCTGTGTAACAATGAACCTTACATTTCAGTCATTACGTGAAATGCCTAGGCGTACACGTAATGCCTAGGCTTACACGTAATGCCTGGTTACACAGATTGCCTGTAACATAATATATCGGTGTCCTCTGGTTCTGACCCCTTTTTAATGGTTCGGGATGTTTAGATGTGATCTCTGTTTTTGCTGCCTAAAGTTCCATCAAGTCTGTCTTTTGATGGAGATTTAGCACAATTAAAGTACTATTAGAATCCGAAAGGACTAAGAATTGAGCCTTGTACTTTAATTCATGTTGTACTTTACTTACTAACAGCAGCTCATTACACTTAGATACTATATTCATTCTAACTTTATTAATCGTTATCATAAATATAATAATTCTTTAAAAATACTTCACTTTAATGGTGTACATGTGATTTTTGTCATTTTACACACTAAAATTTTCAGGGCAGTTTCCTGCACCCACATCCTAATGCAATCTGCATACAAAACAAAAAGGTACAAAAACAGTGGAAAACTTTTTTCTAAACAGGGTCTGTGTATTATCAAAATGTTAGGAGGCTGTTCAACTTCTGTGAGTGTTTAAGATAGGTTTACGATTTGAATAAAAAAGTCCCAGATCCAGGGTATAGTTTATGATGTGGTTTAAGAAGTGTTACTGATGCACAAGATGTTTTCCCAATAGCATACCAATTGGCGTTGCCATTGTCTCAGAAAAATCATCTGATAGGTTTGCGACTGTCTCCTGATCCATCCAATTGGTATCCAATTGGTTTACGATGGACTTAAGATCAAACAGACAGGTTTGTGATCACTATAAGATGAAAAAGATTTCCGTACAAGTATAAGATAGGTTAAAGATCGCTGTAAGATTAAAAAGATG
Source organism: Sabellastarte sp. h YS-2021 (assembly GCA_964017235.1). Classification (NCBI taxonomy): domain Eukaryota; kingdom Metazoa; phylum Annelida; class Polychaeta; order Sabellida; family Sabellidae; genus Sabellastarte; species Sabellastarte sp. h YS-2021. Next base: position 172,721,744 of record OZ024929.1, on the reverse strand, counting down.
ACAATACGATGGGTTTACAATGTCATAAATCTGATAAGAAACAGGAAAGGTTTGTGACAATTTCAAACAGTTTGAAATTATTGTAAATTATTCCCAATGGACTCCCCAGTGCTGTACTTGTAAACCTACAGGGAAGTCCCGTATTTTCTGTGCAGGTTGTCTGTACAAAAGTTTTAAGATGTATAAGATTCAGTTTCCAATTCCTGAAAATTGACAATCGGGAGCAAGGTTTACGATTTATTGCAGAAATGAAACAGCCCTCTGAGAGTGTCAATATCAGATCATGCACTTTCAAGTTATTATATTTGCTAGGAGTTTCAAAGAATTGTTTTTGTCTATTAGATAACTCATGAATTGGTTGTGTCACTATTAACTGGAACACAGGCAGGTAGTAATATTCTTATTTTATTATTTTTCTTTTGAAACACTGTGTGATTTCTACATATCCGAATAGAGGTTTTCCTGTTATCTTTCAGACACAAACTGAATAATATATACCGCTTCAGTAAAGCTTACCATCCATCGCCTCCAATCTCCCTGGTATCTGGGGTCTGCCTGCTTGGTCTGTAGATGCTATTTTTTTCTTCTCCCATCGTGGCTCTAGCACCTTTGAGTCTGTCATATGATGGAGGTTAAGTGCTATGAAAGTACTGATTACATTACATTCAACAAGACATTGCATCTCGATGCAGTGTATCCCGGACAGGACACGGTTGAAGCATGAATGTGTCGGGCTTGAGCCTTTTTCAGGATTCTCCATAGTAGGGCACAAAGAGGGCCCAACTTACTACCCCCCCCCCCCCCCCCCCCCCCATTAAACAGGCAACCACCATGGTGTTGTCCGTAGCTATGGTAGCAATAAGGTTCAATAAGGTCTTGGAACTCCTTTAGGGCCAAAAGACTGCCTTGGTTCTAGATACTTTATGTGTAACTTGCTTCTGGAAGGGACCAGGTACGTTCCCCTTGCAGTGTGTTCCCCTAAGTGAGCACTCGCCCTTCTTGATGCATCTGTAAGGATTTGCACAGCATATTTAAGTGGGTGTAATTTTGACCTTGAAGCACATTGTCATCCTACAACCACCATTTTAGATGGGGTGGAGTGAACTGGGATCACCTTTTCCAGTGAGTCTGGTACCCTTCAGCAGTGAGTGTTCATCAAGTGCCACTGTATCAGCCTCATGTGGAGATGACCTAGGTGGACAACACCACTGTGGAAAACACTAACACCCATTTATGAGAACTGTGACCCCTGGTCTGATTAACAGATAATTTTACCATTGCCTGAGTTGTGAAAACCGGCAAATGGGTTATAATCTTGAGGGGACGGCTGAGTTTGGCAACTCAGGCCCTGGTGTCAGCTGACGCTGCTCACAGGCTGGGTAAATGGCAAGCTGGGTGGCCAGTCTTGGAGGGTGGATCACTGTATCTCACAGGAACCCGTACGAAAAACTTGATGAACCTCCACAGTAACTGATACAGTAGATTTGTTGCTGGTGGTAGGCTGACCAGCCTGGTTGAGTTTGGCATCTCACCGGGACCCATAACTGGCTGGTGTGTCGTCTGATAAGGCTGACAGGTAGTTGGACAAATCTTGTTGGGAAAGTCTTCTTATCTTTAGTCACTTTCGACCAGCTAGGAGGTCCTGACAGTAGGCTGGCTGACTGGTGTGGTAGGTTCAGACAAGTCATCTCACCAAGACCAATGACTGGTATAAGAATTTCTCTGTAACCAATTTCCTCGGGCAGTAACTGGTTGATCTGAGATGGCCACTTGGACACTTAAAAGGCTACTGCTGGTCTGTTAGCCAGTCATGTGGACCTGCCCAGTACCAGGGCCTAACCGACTATAGTTGAAGCAATGCTCTGTTACAGTAACCAGTTCCTGTTGGCTCCACAGTTCTGCAAAAACTCATAGGAGCTGGCAGAACTTGGCAAATTAGACTACATCTCAGCAGGGTTAGGCTTATGTGAAACAACTGCCTTCTTCCTGTCCATAACTGTGGAATCAGCAGATTTTCTCTGTAACTAACAATCCTCTGTAACCAGTAACTCTGGATACTGGTACTCCATCACGTACTCAAATTCCAAAGCTATTTTCAATAGTTCCCATGCAATATAGTCAGCATTAAGTGTGACAATGTCTCCCAAAAGGCCCAAAATGGTCTCAGTCAGGTACTTTGGATGACCGGTGGATGACCTTCAATGAAGAGCTTCAAGGTCAAATTTCTGCATGTTTATAGAGGACATATATATGTATTATATGTACCAGTCAAAGGATGATCTAACTTTCTTTATATGAGAACTGGGCCAAAATGTGAAAATATTGCCAAAATCTGACCTTTAAGAGGCCACCAGTGACTGTGAAATTGAAGGTCAAGGTCACAAAACAATAGTGTTCGTGGCATTGCCCATATATACCCACATACCAAATTTGAAAGGTCTAACTAAAATATTTTTTAAATTACTGCGTGCAAAAGGAAATCTCTGCGGCAGTGGCATTACCGTACTGAATCCTAAGTATCCCCGACTTTCGTCCAGGGATACAATTACACTTGTGGTTTTTAACATTTTCAGCACACCGTGGCTGTTAATTAAACCAGCACTAGCCCACTGAAATATATAGTAATCCCTATATGTAAATTATACATATCTCAGAATGATGCTTCACTCAAACACAGCATTCTGTAGGGTTTTATCTGTAGCCGGTTATTTGAATTATTATAATAATATAGTTCTAACCATGTGCTCTTTAAGTAGTTAAATGCTCATAACTGTTTTCATGCAGACCTTGTCTCAACCATAATGGATATTTCCAGTATTACATGGGATGACCCATGCCACAAGGTCCACATTAACGCAGTATTAGAAAGGAGGTTCAGGGTATTCATAAAGAACATTCAGGATATGTCTCATATCTTTTGAGTTTCACAACTCAATGTACTCCAGATAATGGAAAAATTTGCCAGTTGACAAAAAAGTGATCATTGCCCAGAATGGCCTGGTTTTTTTATGTGCTCAAGGTGAAAGTTCATGTCATGACTTTGACCACCCTTGATGTTAGAGTTGCAGCGATACGCTGAACACAATTTCTTACACACTTGATTCATAATGTACTGAATAAAATATGAGTACATTATGAATTCATGTTAAACAATGTTTAGGATGTTTAACTAATCTTGTTTGTCTAGCGCAAAGATAACAATATTTTCAAAACAGTGTCAAACATTATATATTACCTGTTTAGTAACGTTAAAGCAAAAACATTGCAAAGAATCTTTATTATTCAACAAAAATCACTGAGACTCACTAAGTAAATTGCTTTGATGAAAAGAAAACACTGAAACATGAGTAGGTATCTAAATCCTATCAAGGGTGCTGGATACTAAAAAAAAACTGAAGGCACGATAGGTTAACTGCCATAATTGGCTAGACTTAAAGAAAAGAGTAGGTAAACTTAATATAGATCTAAGTGAAAATGAAAAATATATTTCTTCAAAGTAGCCTAAAATCTAGACCAAACCAGAATCCCCCATTGCTAGGATTTGGAGTTGTGATATCAGAACTCCAATTCTTTTTTTTTTTTTTTTTTTTTTGATGGATTTTTCTGTCACAACTGAGTATACTGCATATTGCTACAATAAACAACATTTGTCCACAATCATTATTAACTACAATAGTCATTCAGGACTTAAAAATTGTGACAAACTTAGACATAAGAAAATTATAATTTGAGTTTTTGGCATTACAACTTCCAACTGATGTATGAGAATTTGAAAAGGAGACGCGTGAGATTTTCATCCTTGCTGATGTTAAGGGGTGAATTGCACAAATTGTCAGCAATGACAGACCTGTAACCATCAATGGTGCTGGGCTGCAACTTCCTGTCCTGAAATAGGTACATAAGGAAGTCAGCTATTGATTTTACAGGGGGTGCCCTGAAGTCCACCTTATTAGTGAGACACCACTATATAAAAATTGTCCACTTTGCCTCATAGACTGATCTGGTTGATCCCCTTTGAGGAGCCTCAATTCTTGCTGCCACTGCCTCAGAGAAGCCCTGCTCCTTGATTGCTGAGGCTCTAATAGCCAAGCATGGAGATTTAGGTTTGTCAGATTTCTGTGAGGGATCTGATTGAAGGGTTGTGTCAACAGGTTGGGCAGATTTGGCAGGCTCAGTGGGATTTGATTTGACATGGCAACCAGATCCCAAAACCAAGGCATGTTGGGCCACCCCGGGGCAATCACAATGATTCTCTTGCATTGGGTGTCCTGCAACTTCACCACTTTCCCCAAGATGGCTGCTGGTGGTAAAGTATACGCGTCCAGATCCTCCCATGACAGATTGAGTGCATCCACTGCTGTAGCTAGGGGATCCAGAACCGGAATGTGTCGGGCTTTGAGCGTTACTTGTTTCCTGGTACACCAGGTCAAGATTCTCCATAGCAGGGCACAAAGTGGCCCCGACATCATGCCTCCTTCCTTGTTTATGTAGGACACTACTGTAGTGTTGTCGGTTGCCACAAGTGCTATCTTGCCGGCACAGAGGTCTTGGAACTCTTTCAAGGCTATAAACACTGCTTTTAGTTCCAGATAGTTTGTATGCAGCTTGCTTTCTGGTAGTGACCAGGACCCTCTTGCAGTGCGTTCGTTTAAGTGAGCGCCCCACCCTTCTTTTAATGCATCTCATTCTGCCAACGGTCCGGTGTAGGCCGGACCCAATCAGTCCTGAGGTCGAACTGGTAGCCTACAAAATCGAAAATCTGCTTGGGCTCCAGTTCTGACTCTTCCAAGTTCACAAGCCAGCCCATTCTTGGCATATTTTCACTAGATCCTGAGTATGCTGGAGACAAACCTGGTGGGATCTGGCTCTCACCAACCAGTCGTCTAGGTATTGGTGGATCCTTATACCCTTGTGTATGGCCATCAGTTTCACCTCCTTTGCTACTACAGTGAACTCCAAGGGTGCTGTGGACAGACCAAAAGGTAAAGCTTTGAATTGGTATGTCTGACCCTGGACATGAAATCTCAGATATTTCTTGGACTGTTCCTGTGTTGGAATATGGAAGTAGGCATCCTTGAAACCTACTGAGGTAACCCACTCCTCTTGTTGGAGGGACGTCCTGATGGTTTCCGGAGTCTCCATTTTAAATTTCTCTGCCTTGCGGAAAAGATTCAGTTTGCTCAGATCTAATATAGGACTCCACTTGTTGTTGGGCTTTGGGACCAAAAAAAGTCGGTTGAAAAACCCCAAAGATGTTTGGTTTTGTACTAGTTCCACTGCATTTTTGTCTATAAGCTGATGTAATGCCTCCAGCAGGTAGCTGTTACTGAGGGGTTTGACAAAACGACTGTGGGAGACCTTGCAAGATTTGGCCGGGTCCAAAAGGGGAGGGTGTAACCCTCCTTCAGGATTTGAACAACTTTCGGACCAGCCCCCAGATCCAGCCAAGTTTGCCAAAAGTTTTGAAGACTGGCCCCTACAGGCAGACTTAAGGCAGCATTTCTGACATTTGTTACAGGATTTACACAAGACAATTGAGTGACAGAAGAAACACTTTTCACAAATTTTAATTTGCTTTCTTTGCAATAACAAACTGCTGGCCCGGGACTTAAATTTTTCTTTTACGAATGTCCGGGCACAGTAGTGGCAACTTGAACAACAGGAAAGTTTACATTTAAAGTGTTTATTGTCTGTTCTTGTGAGATGCTCCCGACCAGCAGTCATGCCTGTAACTTGGTTACACAGAAATTGTCATTTATACGACTGCTGGCCCTTGGCTGGTCGTGATGAGTAAGAGACAGTGCGACCTTTCCCTCTCCTGGACTGTTTCCTTCCAATAGTTTTCCAGGCCGGCTTATCCAACCTTGAATCTTTGGTGACCGACCTTTTGTGCTGACACTCATATGGGTGGTAGCGACCCTTGTTATGTGTAGATCCAGTGTGTCCTTTTGCTTCAAACTGAGCAATGTCTTCCTCTGCTCTTTTGATGTGAGTGTATCCGGCTTGATACCAGTTCTGAGATGGCTTAAGTATGCGTCCCGGCGGACTAGGGTGAGGTTACCCATTGATATAAAAATAAACTCTGATAAATGTTCCATGGATTTAACAGCTGCCTGTGTGATGCTCGAATTGAAGTCCATCAGGTAATGTAACTCATCAATAGCCGTAGACCCCTTTGTAGAACCTTTTCCATGGTTTTCAGCTTTCAAGACTTTCAGTTGGTCCTTCATATTCTGTTGAACTTTCAATAAACAACGATTGAAGCTGGCTGCTTGATTGCAAATGCTTAAAGCTTCTCTAGCCGACCTCTCCCATCTGCGCTGTTTCCTGTGATATTCTGTGAGATGCTGGTGGAGTAGAAGACAGTCCAGTGTACCTAGCAATCCGACTATAGCTGCTATTAAGTTTTGAAGCATCAGTACTCCATGTTGAAACATTTGAAGGGTCAGCTTTAGGGTCGGTGTGAAGTCCATACCATTTAGACTGTGATCTTGCCAGTCTAAGGAAAACATCTTTTGCCAGGCCACCAGTCTATGAGCCACGGGAGGGATAGCCCTCAACCAAAGTCAATTTTAATTTCCCAAGCTTTCTACATAACCACTCCTCAGTATGCATTTTCACCGACACCTTGCCTGGAGTTACAGTTTTGGGTCCGGCACAGGGGTTGTCTTCTGAAGTGGTCGCTGCACTATCTACCTCTGGTATATGGGACCAACAACCCATATAAGAGCGGATGCCTTGCATAGTTTCTCTATAGTTCTGCTCTTCAGAAACTGGCTGGTCCTGGTCGGCTACAGTCTAATCTGGATCATCAGATAACTCCCCTTCCTCAGTGTACAAATCCAAGGGAGGTCGGTCAGACAAATCGCTACCGGCATCTGAGGAGAGGCTAGAGATGCTATTTCTTCTTGACCTGTGTACAGCAGGGGAGCCGGTGACAGCAGGCTCAGATGACAGAGGTCGGTCGGTAGCAGAAGGTCGGTCAAAATGAGGTCGGTGAGCCTCATGCTTTCCTGTGGATTGTATTTGGGTTGAAGGGTCGGTACTAGTGTCCACTGCCGGTGTAGGTCGGTTGGCTTTAGTTTGGCAGGTCCAGTAAACTTTGTAGTTGAGGTCTGTTGGCTGGTTTTAGTTTGACTGGCCGGCTGATGCTTACCAGCAGAGGGGCTGGTACCAGGAAACTTAGTTGTAGAAGTCTGTCGGCTGGTCACTACTTTACTGGTCATCGGATGCTTTTCAGCAGAGAAGCCAGATCCAGGAAGCGTTGATGAAGTAGAAGGTCGGATGAACGGTTCAGATACATTCTCAACAGTTGATGGAGTTGAGTGGGTGTGACCTTCACATTTGCAGAAAAAGTCAGTTCAAAACTCTTGGCCATTATCAAAGCTTCTAAGCAATTGAAATGTTCCGACCACTTGCTGTCCAGTTCTGCAATCTTAACATCAGTACTAGCTTGACTCTGAGACTTAGAAGCTTTCGTAGGGGGAGACTTTTCTTTCTTAGTGTATTTCTTAGGCTTATCAGGTTGAGGGGCAGAAACAGGCGATTTAACAGATCCCTGGTTGTCCACAGCCCCAATAACAGACACGCTGGAGGGGTCGACTAACTCTTCACTATCTTGGGGAGGGGGTGCCTCAGGTTTCTTTGCCTCCCACTTTTCCTTTTTTAATCTATAAGAATGGGTAGCCAGTTGTTGATGTTGATCAGTAGTGAGGCATTACAAATCTGGCAGTCAGACGACGGAGGGGTTTCAACACAAAAATCTGTACCCTTACCCTTCTCTCTGGACTCTGCAGCGTGCACAATGAGAATGAGTGTCGAAACTAGCCATAGCGTCTCCGCAGCTCCCTCTTCATTGGCCAGGTGAAGACTTGATGTGTCTGATATATGTTGAAAGTAAAATACTGAAGTAAAAAACAAAATGGCAGATAAAATCTGAAGAAAACTTCTCAGAAAATATATTCATGTGCACTAGTTCGCGCCAAACAAAAAAGATCCTATGATGTCACGCTGTCTAGACAGGAAGGAAGTACGACACGCCATCTGGCAAGTGCACTAGGACTAGGGACCGGCCGGCCGGTGGAAACACAGGACGTCTTTTTCTGACTTTTGGCGGGACGGTCTGCGCCGACCGGATTAGCAATTGTCCATTGCATACGATGTATTAATGCAATAAAATATATAAATTAAGACAATTGATGCAGGCCAGTAATGTACATCAGCTAGCTATAAAATATCTTTCTTTTTTCAACACTGTGACTAATTTGTAGATAAAAGTGTGATATAAAAGAGACTACTGTATTGATAATGGTATTTAAAGTATATATGAAACTTCTCAAAAAAAACAATTTTACTTATATATTCTTAACATAATGAAGATAGCAGTACATTTCAGAGGATTTTCTTCATTTAAAGATGCAGAAGAAACAAAGTATACAACCTTACCTAATACTCTTATGGTATTACTCAGGTGAACAGCTTTCAACATGCTTCAAACACAAAACAAAGAGACAGATATACATTATGGTAAAGGTAAATTCAAAACTAATATATAATATGTCACAATCAATATAAAACACAAATATAATCGTAAACAGGTATGGGTGTATGAACTCAGCAATAACTTTAGTCAATGGACATAGCATAATTATGTAAAAGTGCATAAAATAAGCAGTTGCAGCAATACATATATCCTTGTCATAAGAGAAAGATGTCTCAAATATGGCAGCTGAACACACTTTGGCAGAGCAAAAAGGTCACACCATGATGCACACATGCATTTACATACACCCCCTAACCAATGTCCCTACCTTCTACACCTTATGGAATCCAAGAAATAGCCCAGACAGGATCAAGGTCAAGGTCACTACGGCAAGGTCAAAGGTCAAATCAAGGTCACACCATGACGATGCACACCTACACCTCCTAACCAATGTGCCTAAGTATCAACTTGCTACACCTTACTGTTTCCAAGATATAGCCTGGACAAAATTTTAAAGGTCAAGGTCACTATAACAAGGTCAAAGGTCAAATCAAGGTCACACCAGGAGTTGTACACCTACAATCCAACACCAATGTCCCTGTCAAGTATCAACTTTCTGCACCTTACAGTTTCTGAGATATCGCCAGGACAAGATTTTATAGGTCAAGGTCACTACAGCAAGGTCAAAGGTCAAATCAAGGTTACACTATGACGAGGCACACCTACACCTCCTAACCAATGTCCCTACCAAGTATCAACTTCCTACAAATTACGGTTTCTGAGATATAGCCAGGACAAGATTTTATAGGTCAAGGTCACTATGGCAAGGTCAAAGGTTAAATCAAGGTTACAGCATGACGTTGCACACCAATGTCCCTACCAAGTATCAACTTCCTGTACCTTATGGTTTCCAAGATATAGCCCGGATTTTATAAGTAAAGTCACTACGGAAAGGTCAAACCAAGGTCACACCATGACGTTGCACACCTCCTAACCAATGTCCCTACCAAGTATCAACTTCCTACACCTTACAATTTCGCCCAGCCAACCGCCCACCCGCCCACCCGCCCATCCGGACACCATGGGTGAAAACAATACCTGAGACCCCTTAAGGGCTGTGGGGTAAAAATTGTAATTTAACCAAAATTCTTTAGGCAAATTCTACACATGTTACAACTTGTACAGCCAATCTTATACAACTTGCAACTTGTATAAACTGCTTGTACAAGTTGCAACTTGTAAAAAGTCTCAAGTTGTACATAACATATATAATACAATAGTTGTGCATATACATGGGTGTACACAACTGAAACATATGAAAGTTTATAGTTAGTTCCTCAAAGCTGCACAAAGGTGACGTTAATCTTAATTACAAGGAAGTGAAGAGGGGAAGTTGGCAAGTAGCAATGGTCCAAGGCAAGCAGCAATGGCAGTAATAGGGGGAGGGGGGGTGAGGAGGGGACTTGGCCAGTTACACAATGGAGGGGGGGAAATTCCACAAAATTTTGTGACCTCATATTTGCTCTTTAATGAGTTGGGTGTGATGTTAACAAATCCACAATATTAAAAGTATTTTATCCTGCAGTCAAGCAGTCATGAGATGCCTTAATGTTTTTAAATAATGCAAGGAAACCCCACAAAGTTCTGTGACCTCATCATTCCTAATTACTATGAAAGAATTTCATGTGATATTTGAAATATCTGATCAACATGAAACCTTCATTATTCACCACACAATATGCTTTCAGCAATCTTTTTTGTGAGGTTTCCTAAAATAAGTTTTTAAAAAATTAATATAAATGCTAATGTTGCTAATGAGGAAATATAAGATCACAAAATTCCATTGGGGGGCTTGCAATCTTTTATGAATAGAAATACAACATATCGCTGCTTAAGTTTGACCATAGCCATGGCCAACTCCGCTTCTTATCACTGCTCAAGATCCTCCCAACCCCACTTTCAAATCCCTCGAAACTGGTTCAATAAACACTCCATTAGACAAAGCACTGTTGTAAACTGCAAAGGATATGAATTTTAAATTTAATGTAATACTATTAACTTTATTTGTTAGTTTTCTTTCTACTGGGTAAAACTGGTGTTGATTAGAAAGAAAGTTAAAATATTATATATGTTATGTACAAGTTGAGATTTTGTACAAGTTGCAACTTGTACAAGTTGACTTGTACAAGTTGTAACATGTACAAATTTTGGACCTGTACAAGTTGCAACTTGTACAAGCTCCATATTTTTCAGTTGAACAATGTATTTTAATTAATTTATTCATTTAAATTCATAAAATCAACAGATCTGATCTTCATGAATGACAAATCCACTGCAAATTATACTTCTCACATGAGAAAGCAAAATATTGACCTGTATATTTTCATAATTTTTTTGACAATTAAGAAAATTTTTAATGCATATCAACAATTCTCCTAAATTTATTTGATCCAAAACAGGGGGTAAATAAAATTAATTATTTTATGATGATAAAACCACATCTGAATTTTAAGGCTATACAAGGATTTTATTTATGAAAATCATGTGTTAACTAGAGATTGCGTCTCGACGCAGTGTATCCCCGGACGGGACATAGTTAAGGCGTGAATATGTCGGTCTTGAGCCTGTTTCCTGGAGCACCAGGTCAGGATTCTCCATAGTACCAGATTACTCCCAAAAGCTAATCACTAGTTCTTTCACTTATATCTGTCTTTAAAAATTACATTTCATGGATCCAGAAGATCCATATAGTGATCCGGATCACTTCCAAAATTCAATCATTTCGTCCTTTTACCTTTTCAGACATATTCTAAAAACTTCATCAAAATCCGTCCATAAGTTTTTTAGTTATCTTGTACACAAACACATCTGGCAGCCTGGATCCACATGATCCAAACAGTGATCCAGATTACTCCCAAAAACTAATCACTTGTTCTTTGTCCCATTTAAGACATTTCCTGAAAATTTCATAAAAATCCATCCATGACTTTTTGAGCTATTTGTCTTTAAAAATTACATTTCTTGGATCCAGAAGATCCAGATAGTGGTCCAGATCACTCGCAAAATTGAATCATTTCTTCCTTTTACCACTTCTTCCTTTTACCATTTGTAACATATCCTAAAAATATCAAAGTCCATCCCAAGATTATGTGGCAGCCTGGATCCAGATGATCCAGACAGTGATCCAGATCACTCCAAAAATTTAATCATTTGTTCCTTGTACCATTTAGGCCATTTGTTGAAACAATCCATCCATAACTTTTTGCGGCATCTGTCTTTAAAAATTACATTTCATGGATCCAGAAGATCCATATAGTGATCCGGATCACTCCCAAAATTTAATCATATCTTCCTTTTACCATTTTGGACATATCCTGAAAATTTTATCAAAATCCATCTGTCAGTTTTTGAGTTATCTTGTTCACAAACAAACAAACAAATAGAGGGCCAAAAATGACCCTCGGTCAGGTACTTTGGCGGTCAGTGGATGACCTTAAATGAAGATCTGTAACCAGTAAGCGTGGATGCTGGTACTCCATCATGTACTCAACCTCCAAAGCCATTTTCAATAGTTTACATGCAATGTAGTCAGCATTAAGTGTGAAAATATCTCCAAATTTGCCAAAAATGACCCTTGGTCAGGTACTTTGGCGGTCAGTGGATGACCTTAAATGAAGATCTGTAACCAGTAAGCCTGGATGGTAGAAGTCCATCATGTACTCAACCTCCAAAGCCATTTTCAATAGTTTCCATGCAATATAGTCAGCATTAAGTGTGAAAATATCTCTAAAAAGGCCAAAAATGACCCTCGGTCAGGTACTTTGGCGGTCAGTGGATGATCTTCAATGAAGAGCTTCAAGGTCAAATTTCTTACACAGGACATATTTATGTATTATATATACCAGCCATAGGATGATCTGACTTTCTGTATAGGAGAACTGGGCCAAAAAGTGAAAAAATGGCCAAAATCTGACCTTTAAGAGGCCACCAGTGACCTTGAGATTGAAGGTCAAGGTCACAAAACAATAGCGTTCGTGCCATTGCCCATATATACCCACATACCAAATTTGAAAGTTCTAACTAAAATATTTTTGTTATCGCGTCCAAAAGGAAATCTCTGCGGCGGCGGCGTGACCGTACTGAATCCTAAGTATCCCCGACTTTCGTCTGGGGATACAATTACAATGATGGGTATGCTATCATCTATCCTTTGATGCTTTCCCTTACCCACTTGTGATCCTAGTTTATTTCCTAGAGGCAAACACAAAACAGCACTGTTGCTATAGGAAGCCACACCAACACAGTTGATTGCAATTAGAAGAATTCTATTTCTTACTTATTACTTTCATCAACTTAACAACTTTCATCTTTGATGTCTGATTGTTATTATTGAAACTTTTCTGTCTAAGTATTTTTATAACAGAAAAAGGACCCTAGTCCACAGTTCCACAACTCCAATGAGAACGAAGCTGGAGTCTTACAAGCATCAATAATGAAGAGCTCACATTCATGCTGAATTTGGTATTTAACTCACAAAATTACTTTTTCCTGCATGACAAAGAATGTAAATAACTTGACCTTTGGGTGATAAAGTACCAACTTAGTATATTAATATGCATATATTCATAACTTTTTTCTATTTTAAGTGTTACTGGCAAGATTTTTCAAGGTTTTTCTGTAAATTCAGTGTTAATTTTTCATGAAAATATCACATGTATATGACACTCTCACATTAATTTGGATATTTATACACATAAAATAAGAAATATTTTCAATAAAATTGTCTAACCAAAATACAACAGTATTGTACAAGTTGGGATTATTTGATGGTGAAATTCTGTACAAGTTACAACTTGTACAGCCAATCTTTTACGAGTTGCAACTTGTACAAACTGCTTGTTCAAGTTGCAACTTGTACAGGCTCTTTGTACAAGTTGCAACTTGTATAAAATCTCAACTTGTACATAACATGTACACTTGTCATTGGTCATTCTCATTAATTACCATAAAATATGAATAATCCATTGCCTTTGTAAAATAAAATAAGTCTTATTGGAGTTCCAAGTGCATGTGCCTCAAATATGTTTATAATCACAATGTGGAAAAACAAACTAAATGTGCGAACATTATGAAAGCACCACAAACTACAATAACTTTTTTTAAAAAGGGGTACATCATTTTTTAAAGAAATAAAAAAATAAAGTCCAAGTAGCTTGATGTAGCTCCAATAATCCCTATTTTTGCCCACCTTAGAAGAGTTAAAACAATATTTTTATATATATTTTCCCATTGAGAAACCACAGGTTTGCACATCTATATGTCAAGCATGATGGGTGTTATGCAATAAAATGTGCGTTATTTTGTATTTTTTCATTTCATAAAATCACTTCCTGGTTTAGATCTATGAAGTTTGTTTAGCCACCTACATTTTCCACGAACAGAACTCCAATAAGGCTTACTGCTTCTAGGCATAACTTGGCTGCTGGCATAATTGCCTGCCACTCATGTGAATGTGTTAAATAGACAAATGTGTGGTTGAACAGGGTTTAAAAGTGGTACTTATCATAAATCTTATTATAATAGACCATTCAAGAATGATACAGGCCTTTAGATTTATAGAAATTTCAAAATATGATGGTGGCCAAGTTATGCCTAGAAGCAATATACTTAAAGTGAAAATTAAAAAAAAATATCTGTTATTCTATTCTATTCTATACTTCTATATAGTGCTTAATCTCTGCCAAGGCAGACTCTAGGGTGCGACACCAAGTCCAAATTCAACTAGAGATTGCGTCTCGACACAGTGTATCCCCGGACGGGACATAGTTAAGGCGTGAACATGTCGGTCTTGAGCCTGTTTCCTGGAGCACCAGGTCAGGATTCTCCATAGTGCCAGATTACTCCCAAAAGCTAATCACTAGTTCTTTCACTTATATCTGTCTTTAAAAATTACATTTCATGGATCCAGAAGATCCATATAGTGATCCGGATCACTTCCAAAATTCATCATTTCATCCTTTTACCTTTTCAGACATATTCTAAAAATTTCAACAAAATCCGTCCATAAGTTTTTTAGTTATCTTGTACACAAACACATCTGGCAGCCTGGATCCACATGATCCAGACAGTGATCCAGATTACTCCCAAAAACTAATCACTTGTTCTTTGTCCCATTTAAGACATTTCCTGAAAATTTCATAAAAATCCACCAATGACTTTTTGAGCTATTTGTCTTTAAAAATAACATTTCTTGGATCCAGAAGATCCAGATAGTGGTCCAGATCACTCGCAAAATTGAATCATTTCTTCCTTTTACCACTTCTTCCTTTTACCATTTGTAACATATCCTAAAAATATCAAAGTCCATCCCAAGATTATGTGGTAGCCTGGATCCAGATAATCCAGACAGTGATCCAGATCACTCCAAAAATTTAATCACTTGTTCCTTGTACCATTTAGGCCATTTGCTGAAACAATCCATCCATAACTTTTTGCAGTATCTGTCTTTAAAAATTACATTTCACGGATCCAGAAGATCCATATAGTGATCCGGATCACTTCCAAAATTCAATCATTTCATCCTTTTACCTTTTCAGACATATCCTGAAAATTTCATCAAAATCCGTCCATAAGTTTTTCATTTATCTTGTACATAAACACATCTGGCAGCCTGGATCCAGATGATCCAGATCACTCCCAAAATCTAATCACTTGTTCCTTGTCCCATTTAGGACATTTCCTGAAAATTTCATCAAAATCCACCCATGACTTTTTGAGCTATTTGTCTTTAAAATTATATTTCATGGATCCAGAAGATCCAGATAGTGGTCCATATCACTCGCAAAATTGAATCATTTCTTCCTTTTACCACTTCTTCCTTTTACCATTTCTAACATATCCTAAAAATATCATCAAAATTTATCCTAAAATTCTGTTGCAGCCTGGATCCAGATGATCCAGATCACTACAAAAATGTAATCACTTGTTCCTTGTACCATTTAGGTCATTTGTTGAAAATGTCATCACAATCCATCCATAACTTTTTGAGGTATCTGTCTTTAAAAATTACATTTCATGGATCCAGAAGATCCATACAGTGATCCGGATCACTTCCAAAATTCAGCCATTTCATCCTTTTACCTTTTCAGACATATCCCGAAAATTTCATCAAAATCCGTCCATAAGTTTTTCAGCTACATTGTACACAAACACATCTGGCAGCCTGGATCCAGATGATCCAGACAGTGATCCAGATCACTCCCAAAAATCTAATCACTTGTTCCTCGCACCATTTAGGTCATTTGCTGAAAATGTCATCACAATCCATCCATAACTTGTTGAGGTATCTGTCTTTAAAGATTACATTTCATGGATCCATAAGATCCATATAGTGATCCGGATCACTTCCAAAATTCAATCATTTCATCCTTTTACCTTTTCAGACATATCCTGAAAATTTCATCAAAATCCGTCCATAAGTTTTTCATTTATCTTGTACACAAACACATCTGGCAGCCTGGATCCAGATGATCCAGATCCCTCCCAAAATCTAATCACTTGTTCCTTGTCCCATTTAGGACATTTCCTGAAAATTTCATCAAAATCCACCCATGACTTTTTGAGCTATTTGTCTTTAAAAATTATATTTCATGGATCCAGAAGATCCAGATAGTGGTCCAGATCACTCGCAAAATTGAACCATTTCTTCCTTTTACCACTTCTTCCTTTTACCATTTGTAACATATCCTAAAAATATCATCAAAATTCATCCTAAAATTACGTTGCAGCCTGGATCCAGATGATCCAGATCACCCCAAAAATGTAATCACTTGTTCCTTGTACCATTTAGGTCATTTGCTGAAAATGTCATCACAATCCATCCATAACTTTTTGAGGTATCTGTTTTTAAAAATTACATTTCATGGATCCAGAAGATCCATATAGTGATCCGGATCACTTCCAAAATTCAATCATTTCATCCTTTTATCTTTTCAGACATATCCTGAAAATTTCATCAAAATCCGTCCATAAGTTTTTGAGCTATATTGTACACATCTGGCAGCCTGGATCCGGATGATCCAGACAGTGATCCAGATCACTCCCAAAATCTAATCACTTGTTCCTCGTCCCATGAAGGACATTTCCTGAAAATTTCATCAAAATGCACCCAAGTTTTTGAGTTATCTGTCTTTAAACATTAAATTTCATGGATCCAGTAGATCCAGGCAGTGATCCGGATCACTCCCAAAATTTAATCATATCTTCCTTTTACCATTTTGGACATATCCTGAAAATTTTATGAAAATCCATCTGTCAGTTTTTGAGTTATCTTGTTCACAAACAAACAAACAATTAGAGGGCCAAAAATGACCCTCGGTCAGGTACTTTGGCGGTCAGTGGATGACCTTAAATGAAGATCTGTAACCGGTAAGCCTGGATGGTAGAAGTCCATCATGTACTCAACCTCCAAAGCCATTTTCAATAGTTTCCATGCAATATAGTCAGCATTAAGTGTGAAAATATCTCCAAAAAGGCAAAAAATGACCCTCGGTCAGGTACTTTGGCGGTCAGTGGATGACCTTCAATGAAGAGCCTCAAGGTCAAATTTCTGCATGCTTACAGAGGACATATATATGTATTATATATACCAGCCATAGGATGATCTGACTTTCTGTATAGGAGAACTGGGCCAAAAAGTGAAAAAATGGACAAAATCTGACCTTTAAGAGGCCACCAGTGACCTTGAGATTGAAGGTCACGGTCACAAAACAATAGCGTTCGTGGCATTGCCCATATATACCCACATACCAAATTTGAAAGTTCTAACTGAAATATTTTTTAAGTTATCGCGTCCAAAAGGAAATCTCTGCGGCGGCGGCGTGACCGTACTAAATCCTAAGTATCCCCGACTTTCGTCCGGGGATACAATAATCATCATTCCAGAGACATAGCCAGGTTGACACCACGCCGGGAAAGTTAAATACTAAGGTGGGAATGCTTTATCAAAGAGATAGGATTTTTTTCCTGACAGAGGCATGAGTTGGAGCAGAAAGTACATCATCAGGCAAATCATTTCACAGTGTGGGGCCATCAAAAGCAAAACTGTGACCAAAATGTTATTTTTTTGTGTACAGATGGGTAGAATTGAGGAACCTCCAGCAACCTCATATCTGGGTGGTTGTATCTTGTACCATACCTTCCCCTACTAATAGGCAGATGAGGGCTGAAATAGTTTGGGTGACCACTGTGAAGAAACTTATAAACCAAAGTGAGCTGTTTTGAAAATGCACCAAAATTCGACTGACAACCAATGGAGTTTTTTGAGAATAGGACTAGCCCGTGAGTATCTTTTGCAACTTGTGACAATCCTACCAAGTGTAATTTGAATACACTGCAGTTTGTGCATGTGGAAACTGGATAGACTTCTGAAAAGAGAGTTGCAGTAGTCGAGACGACTGCTCACCAGGGCATTTGCCGCTAGGACAGCAGCATCATCCATCAGGTACTGCTTGACCCGCCTGAGATCACGCATTTGAATGAAGCAAGTCTTACAAATATTACGGACATGATCAGCAAAGGGAAAATTAGCATTAAACCAGACACCCAGATTCTTTACAACAGCTGATGGATGCAAAAGTTTACTAAATATGCTGACAGGGAGGTGAGAATCTAATTTCTTTAGCTGAACATGAGATCCAAATATGATGAACTGTTTTTTTTCGGGGTTTAAGCATGCTTGATGACATCCATTCTTGTACATCCTAAAGACAAGAATTTAATTTATCAAAGGCAAAGGTGGCATTTTTGTAGAACAAATGAACGAACAACTGAGTGTCATTAGCATAAAAATGGAATTTGATATTGGAGTGCCTTCGGATAACCTTACTCAAAGGAGTGGTGTATTGGGAGAAAAGCAGAGGGCCGAGGACAGAGCCTTGGTGTACTCCAAACAACAGCTCATGCAATTCTGGGAGGGTTGACCCAATTTTAATTGCCTGGAATCGGTGATTATAAGATAGAAGGAGAACCACTTTAGGGCCGTGCTGCACACACAAAACCATGACTTAAGACATTTCAGAAGAGTATCATGGTCGATCATATCAAAGGCAGCTGATAAATTAAGTAGGAAAAGTGCTGTAGGCTCACCATGCGACAGCGAGGTATGGATCTCATTTTTCTGGATCTCATTTCGGTCATGTCACTAAAATAGAAATTATTTCCATACTTTTACAGTTTTTTGACAAGGAAAGGTAAGACATTATATACTCGGGCCAAAAGGGAAAACAATGTGACAGAATATGCAGTATGGTGACACCACTGACACGAAAATACCACAGATGACCATATAGACCGAGTTTCTGTCCCGTCGTGTATTGCTGTTGATATTTCTGATGGTACGCAATGGCGAGGGACAGAGTTCACATGTACCTCTTTTCTGTGTAAATTTTGAACGACCTATTTGTACACATATTAGCACAAGTATAAAGTGTTACTTGGTTTCTTTAAGGTATGTACATGTGCCGTTCACTTATATTTCATGCCAATCAAACTGGCATGTATATATTTCAACCTATTTTCAAAATGTAAACAAACCTTCAACATTACATAGTTCTCTACAAAACAAATTCCTGGCTTCTAAAAGTAGTTTAATTTAACAACATATGTATTGGAAACTGGATACAGCTATAATAGACATAACAGTAACTTTTTAAAGTGAATGCAATAATTCCCCACAGTTCAAGGTTTACACAGAAAACCGGTACACGTGAGCTCTGTCCCTCGCCATTGTGTCCATCAGCATATCAATAGCAATTGGCGACGGGACAGAAACTCGGTCTAATAAGCCAAATCACGGTTTCGTCTGCGCATGCTCCAGCATACGACCTTGAAAGGTTAAGTGGGTAATAACAAATGTAGGAAACAAAACCAGGAAGTGATTTTTAAATGATGATAAATGACAATAATATATGTTTCCTTGCATAACACACATTAAAGTAAATTTTTATTACAAATATACATATGGATCTACGAAACGGTGTTTTACCACCAAGAAAAGATATTTTAAAATATTGTTTTAGGCCATCTAAGTTGGGTGAAAATAGGGGTCAACAGAATTACAAATCCAATAAACAAGTGCTAGTTATTGGTTTAATACCTTGGAAACTCTGTAAGCTATAGATATTTTTTGCATCACTAGAAAATAGTTAAAAAGAACTTCTGCTTGTTTTTTCTTGCATTTGAATCCATCCAAATATGGCAAGTAAAAAAAATTTTTTAAAAAAGTTTAAAAAAATTTTAAAAAGTAAATTAAAAAGCAAGGAAAAAAATTAAATATTTAAAGATTTCTTGGCGCCCCTATATAATTCAATCTTTAAATTTTAAATATGGACTTCACTATCATTAAATACAAAAAAATTATGTAAATCCCTGGGTATTCTCTCAAGTGTGTTTACAGGGAAAAAATAATATTGCATTTGTTTTATGATAAAATACACAAAACCTCGATTTTTGAAGGTACTTTTACTCCATTAGTATATCAGTATGGTCACGTTATGTGGCAGAAAAAATTATTTTATAATCGCCAGGAATCATTTATATGAGGAAGAAATCTGGAAGATTGTGAATACTTATTCCTTGTGTACCTGGATACTTCAAAATAAGGGCCCCTTTAGCTTTGCATACCAGTACAATAAGTAAAAAAATACCTACTGTATCAGACAGATTGCTGAAGCCAAAGTGCATCAATAATTTTTCATAAAAGAATTTTTTTTCACATTAAAAAATATTGTGACAGGACCATCTGACTCCCTATGTATCGGTCCATACCTGCCCATATCGGAATCACAATGTATTGGCCCATACCTGGCCCAGAACTCAGTCGCAATTAGGTAGGAGTAGTGCAACCTTGGACCAATATTGGCCCAATAGAGGTCAAATGTAGAGATATGCATCCTAAACAGTGGTTAGAAAGCCACAGAAGACCCAATATGTTGGCCTAAGGGTGCAAATAACTGACCATGTGAGAGTACTCAGAGTGCACATACCTCCACCAAGGCCCAACACCTCTAATATTACTTGTGAGAAAAATTACAAGATATCCTTCAAAAATTAATAACTTCAATGGCATCATTATGATTAAAAATGAAAGAATACAGTTAAAACCATGAGCAAACTAAAACCTTTTCCCTGGGAATTAAACCCTGCTGACATATACCTGTATGTTAGTGAACTAATAAAAATTGCTATTATTTTTAAATATATAGAAAATAGTAAATATCCAACAATTTATATACTCATCAAATCATATATATCATATATATAAAAATATTAAATATTATATCTCAAACATATTCTGATTCAAATATAAGCCATGTATTATTATAGATCCACAGGTTCATAATATTATATATGGGGTCTCCAGAGGTTGTTATTATTTGATATTGTTCATCTTTTGACTGGACATTAAGTGCTATACAAGATTATTTTGGCATAAGGCATGTTTTGCTTTTCTTATCCACCATTATGTTTGAATAATAAGTAAAATATTTCAGTTTAGAAAAATAACACCAAAAAATATATCATATGGGGTGCAAATGAATGTAAACAGAGGAGTATTCTTAAGTTATGGTTTTTCATCCATTTCTCTATGGATTTTAATGCAAAAGAAATGAGAAAGAATCCCTGAAATAATGCCTTTCTGAAAAAAAATGTATACAACATATTATAGATGTAACAGCTTCAGAACTACCAATGAAAAATCAACTCTTATTGGCGAATTTTTAAAGCTAATTTAACATTACAACTGGGCGAAAATAAGTGATTCTTATAAAAACTGCTTCAAACATTTAAGATAAATTCCATTTTGTAAATAGAACTAATTTATATAATTTATCGGAGTGGTTATTTACCCAACAGCTGTGTATGCTAGTTGTGATATTGGTCTAGCGTACCCAACGGCTATGTACACAAGATCAGTGCTAGTGTACCCAAATTTTAATCACTTCTTCCTTAAATTAACTTTGTCAAAATGTAACAATAACCAAGTTATTCTGCTGTTTCACAGTGCAAACCCACGCTAAGCTGAATAAGTTTAATTCAGAGAGTGGTCCTTGGCCCATTTCTGACTACTCGAAAAATTTCCTTAAAAACTAATTGCTTCACAATGCCTTGATACAGACCTGTTGAGTATGCTATGAAGGGTACTGATATAGAGTGCACAACCATCGAGTGCATACTACCTTGGGTAATGAGAAATTGGGCAGGCTGTAATAAATTTGGAGTTGTTGGCTATAGATCTTCTTGTGTACACAGCCACTGGGTATGCCAGCAATGATATTGATCTTGGATCTTGGGTGCAAAACCATTGGGAACACAGAGTTCACTGCCTTGGGTACAGGGTAGTTGGGTATGCCAAGTACCTTACACAGCTTTTGGTTACACTAACAAAAGAAAAAATCAATGACGTTAATCTAGGGTACGTAACCATTGGGAAAACAGAACTTAGTGCTTTAACTGGATGCAGCAGAATTGCATATGCCCTTAGTGTACATACACAGCCGTTGGGTATGCTAGCAGTGATATAGATCTTGTGTACACAACCGTTGGGTACGCTAGACCGAAATCACTGTTAGAGTACACAACCGTTGGGTACACTAGCAGTAAAATACATCTTGTGTAAACAACGGTTGGGCACACTAACAATGCTAGTGAAGTAGGGTGCACAACCATTGGGAACAAAGGGTTCACTGCTTTGATTGCAGGATAGTTGGGTATGCTGTTAGTGTACATACACAGCTGTTGGGTATGCTAGCAGTGATATGGGTCTTCCATACACAGCCGTTGGGTATGCTAAGAAAGCTATTGACCTAGGGTGCACAACCATTGGGAACATATGGTTCACAGCCTTGAGTGCAGGGTAGTTGGGTATGCCAGTACTGTATGTACACAGCCGTTGGGCACACTAGCACTGATATAAATCATGGGTACACAGCCGTTGGGTACGCTAGACTGATATCTCTGTTAGCGTACCCAACCGTTGGGTACGCTAGCAGTGAACTAAATCATGCGTACCCAACCGTTGGGTACGCTAGCAGTCAAATAGATCTTGCACAAATCTAAATCATGCGTACACAACCGTTGGGTACACCAGCAGTGAAACTGATCTAGCGTACACAGCCGTTGGGTAAATATCCTCTACCATAATTTAATACACTATCTCCATTATAATTTTTATGATAAACATGCGTGTATATATACAGCATTCACATAAATTATATTTTCGCCACTTCCTGGTTCTTCTGTTTGTTTTTACCCACTTCACCTTTCAAGGTCGTTTGCGAAAACGAGGCATCTGAAACTGTGAATTCGCGTATGACCATAAGCCTATTCGTAGTTCCGATCTTCCGGTGTAAACAAACGTCGGAGAGCACATAAACAAATGCACATGGTGGGCGAAAATAGGTGAATTTTTGTCCTCCTCTTCATAATAAAAGGGCTGTATCTCTGGAAATACTTAATCGATTTTTACGAAATAAAAAGCAGAAGAAAATGTAATAAATTGTCTTTGAAATGGTGTGAATATTATATTTTTATATACATATTTTATATTTGTTTTATATTTATCAATCTTCAACCAAATTCCTGCAAGATGGGAAGGCATCAGCATCTAACTAAATAATTTATAATAGAAACTATTTTAACCAGACATACACATCAGCATCATGGCAAAGGTATATTTCAAAAAGGTTTGTGCTTAATTTTATTGCATTAAAATCAATCCACTATTCGCTATATATATATATATATATATATATATATATATATATATATATATATATATATATTTACACTGTGCTTTATATTTTTCTATTATTGTTCATTTCTCATCCTATGGTCTATATAGCAATTTTATTATATCTTTGCTAACAAACAACAAAACTTCCTCAAATAAAAATCCATATACCCTGCAATAATTTGCCTTTAAATTGGTATAAATATTATATGCTGCTAGCTTCAATAAAACAACCACATCAATAATTTTAACCAAATTGGAGGAATTACCATTTACCATTAAAATACTTTACATGCAAAAAATAATAATATCATTAGAAAGGTATATGAACAACACTTGTGGTGGTCATTATTGCATTAAAATCTTGAGAAAAAATTATTTAAAGTCAAATTCGGGTTTACAAATACTTCCTGACCTCAGCTGTACTTAACAGTTCCTCCAATATCTTATGAGCAAACATACAACCAAACTTATTAGAATAAAAAGCAGTATAACCTACAATAAAGCCTCTTTTAAAATGACATGAATGCCATCATAGAAATCGTATAAAAAGCCATATTTGTAGCTTCAATATTTATTTAGATATCCATGTTTAATTTATATACTTTCTTTGGCAAAAAATCGTTTTTTAACATCTAATTTCTGGTGTAGCCCACACATTTTCAAATTTCTTCACCAATTTTCCACTGATTCCCTTAAAAATATCAGAAACCAAATTAATTTCTCTTCAAATGGTAAAAATAAGTCAAATAATAAAACCAATAGTATACAACAATTTTCACCCAAATCCCAGCAAGATTGAGGGTCTCAACAAATGCCCATATTCCAAAATACTTGATTTTCTTACATATATATAATATATTACTGGAAACATATTTGAACAGAGCTTCCATTTCTTTTATGGTATTAAAGTCCATGCAAAGAAGAAATAATAAAATATTTAAGTTATTTTATTTTTTGTAATTATTCTTTTATACTTATTTTTGTGCTGTTTGTGATAAAATGTTGAAGTACTGCCATCGTAGATGCTTTCTATGTGTCATAAGCTTTAAAATGGTGTATTATTTATCAAAATCAAGCAAGAAATGACAATTTCACGAATTTTAACCCCAATTTTTAGTCTATTTCATTCAACCGCGTGGTACTTGTTTATGTGCCTTTCGCAACATAAACAATCGACTCGAGCATGCGCACTCGAAACTACGAACTGGCTTATACTGTCAAAACATGGGCGATATTATGAAGATCTACTTTTTAAGTGAATATCTACCTAAATATAAATAGTTTAAGATTACTTATCCAGTCAGTTACAGTCAATTACCTCTAGTTAATCAACAAGGAAAACTTTATATGCTGTCAAAAGAAAACGGCGATTTCCAGTGAGAATGTTAAAAAACCATAAAAATGACAGAAAGTTTAAAAGTATATCTAAAACAACATATCTTATTATATTTTAACCGGGTTGGTGTTTTTGATTTATTCCAGTAAGCACATAAAAGAATTTCATTCCATACATTTGAGGAATTGTATAACAGCAACAAAGAACTGCCTCTAACTTCCAAAAATACATCAAAATAAACATAATAAATAAGAAAAACGATTTTACCAGTTTAATTGGAAAGTTGAAAGATTAAATCGATTCCACCAAGACATTTGAAAACATCCATAGAGATATCTTAATTATTCAGCTAGCTTGTGCATGATGTATAACTTATCTTAACCTTTTGACAGATTTTATCCATCACAAATTTAAAATTTGTTTTATTACTCTGGCTTTAAAGCCCGCATCACTTATGAAGGAGATATTTTGAAGATTTATTTTATTTATTTATTTGGAGTTTTACGTCGCTTTCAACACTGTACAGGTCATATCATGACGGGTAGTTAGAAGGGCAGAGGAAACCAGTACATACAGTTTGTCAGGGTTCTGTACTGTAAACTGCCGACCAACGGCAAGCAACTACCAGCTTTCCCACTTGAGGCCATGCCGGGAATCGAACCCCGGCCTCAGAGGTGGGAGGCGAGAGTGTTACCACTCTGCCACCATGGCCCCGATATTTGGAAGAATGAATGATGCACAGGTAGACTGTACATTTCATTACCCCACTGGCACTATGTCATTATCCACAGTACGGTGTCTATTTCCAGAAATTATTTCTTTAAACATTATATGTTATGCATTAACAAATTATAGCTGATTCCCAGCGGTATAAGCCTATAAGGTTGAATCTCTTTGTGGATTATTGAGAACAGATATATATTTCCTATATAAGCATGTGGGTATTTGACTTTATGACTCTTTACCAAAGTACTGCACATAGGTGATTGTGGCCAAACTTAAAAGCCTGATATTTGCTTTATCACTGGAACATGGCAAGACGTTGCATTGCAAATCTCAACCATATAATTTTGACTGTAAGACTTAAACAAAAATTCCTTATACAAAGCCCCCACCTCTGAGGCCGGGGTTCGATTCTCGGCACGGCCTCAAGTGGGAAAGCTGGTAGTTGCTTGCCGTTGGTCGGCAGTTTACAGTACAAAACCCTAACGAACTGTATGTGCTGGTTTCCTCTGCCCTTCCAACTACCCGTTGTGATATGACCTGTACAGTGTTGAAAGCGATGTAAAACCCCAAATAAATAAATAAATAACTTATACAAAGCCATAGGCTGTTTTGGGAATTAAATTTATCCATATTAAATTAAATTAGTTCTTTTGTTATATATAAGGTAAACATTATTTAAAACAGATTTTATTCCTGTCAGCAACTGAAACAATTAAAAGAATTTATTCAGGAAGATATGTTTTATACAAAATATATTTAGTTTTAAAAATAAAAATCATAGAATTTATATGCAGACACACACTTTAATCATACTTTTATGTAAAAATAAAGTCAATGTATACTTTCTTATATTATAATAAAGATCAATCCCAAACACATTGTGAAATATACATGACTCTGCATAAGATGAAGCAATCAGTTAACACTTTATACCAAGATACCAGGACAAGTTAAAATATATATATATTTGCTTGAATAATTTGTTGTACTGATTCCACACGGCAACATAAAACAACTGGCCATAAATCAATGAAATGTGTGTAACTAGTATATAACCCTCTAGGGAATTGTTACAAATATTATAAAATTTTAAGTTTAGATCAGTTTATTCTTAATAAATTATACAATATATACATAAAAATTGATAAAGTATAGTATATATCTTATAGAAGAAGCAACTTAACTTACATGATGCCAAAAGTTTTTTTAAAAAGTAACCAAAGGTTATCCCACTGATATAGTAGCTGGAGAAAAAAAAATGCCATATCAAGTGCACTGCATCGGCATAGTCATTTCCATAGGTTTCTTTATTGGATTTTTAAATTGAAATTACTTGGTAAAATTCCTTGCTTTCATACGTTAAATCATCACACCATTTGCACAAATTTCTAACAAAGATTCATATTTTGCTGGTGAAATACATAAAGTATTTCCGGGATTAAGTTATCGAACAAAGGCTGAAGATATTTAAATTTTACAGGTTGCTTGGCAGGTGAAAGTTTCCAAAGGGGTGCTTTTTGGCAATAACTATGTTTAAACATAGATGTATAGTTTATCATATATAGATAATAGTTATTTTTCATGGATTGTAAATATCAGGAAAAATACATAAATGCAGGAATCTCATACCCAGTAAGTATCGTGAACTCTTAAATATCGCCCAGTGCCCAGCTCACTGACAAGGGAAGTCGCTGACACTAACTCGCTGACACAGCTCGCTGACAATATGCAAATTAGATATGGCAGGTTATACAGACGTTATACTAGTTTCCTAACAATATTTTATAAAATGGAAGCATAGACGAAGACTTTAAACCACAGAAATCACGGCAACAGCACCCGAGTCATTAATATTCATACATACATACATACATATATACATTTATATAGCGCTAATTTCAGAGAACCTGTTCATTAGCGCTTTGGCAGTGATTTTAACAGAACTGATTTTTATCTATGTACAAAGAATGTGATAAAGTTCCTAGTTGACAGATTGTATTGAGTAAGCTTGTTTGAAGAGATAAGTCTTTAGTTGTTTCTTGAATGAGCTGACTGATGAACTGGTACGGATATAAATTGGTAGGTGATTCCAGAGTTCAGATGCTGCCTTTTCGAATGCTTTATCACCGTAGTTTTTTAGTCGCGTCCTTGGAACACGCAGCAAGAAGCTGTCAGCTGATCTGAGAGCACGTGTTGAGGTATAAGGAGTGAGCAGTTCAGAGAGGTATTCTGGACCTTGTCCATTTATGCATTTGAAGGTAATCAGTAGAATTTTGAATTCTATCCTTTGTTGGATTGGGAGCCAATGAAGCTTTTTTAAGAGTGGTGTGACAGAGTCGAATTTCCTTTTGTGAAAGATGAGCTTGGCAGCGCAATTGAGAACTCTTTGGAGCTTATTTTTGAGACCCGAGGGACAATTGTAGAGCAGGCAGTTATAAAGGTCAAGGCGAGAGGTGACAAAGGCATGTACCAAAGTGACACATGCACTTTTGGTGAGAAATTTCCTGATCTTGAACAAGTTTCTGAGATGAAACCAGGCTGTTGATGTTATTTGATTGACATGCTGTTTCATTGTCAGTTCTGAGTCGATGTATACACCAATGTTTTTGACACAGTCTTTTACTTCAATATTTGTGTTGCCAACAAGTATGGTATGGATGTTCGATTTATGTAACTGTGATTTGGTTCCAACCATTAAAACTTCTGTCTTGTCATCATTTAATTTTAAATAGTTGGTGGTCATCCATGATTTGATTTCTTTGCAGCAGTCTTCAATTTTATGAATAGCAGATTGAACTGAGTTTTGGTCCTTTGGATTGCAATGGACATACAATTGTGAATCATCTGCATAAAAATGAGGAGATACTGATTTCGACCTAATCACTCGACCCACTGGCTCGGTGAAATCGGAGTATTCACTAGGGCCCAAAATGGAACCCTGCGGGACATTCAGTGTTAGTCTAACTTCATTTGAGACAAAGTGTTCTACCATGACCTTTTGACACCTGTTGTGGAGATAGGACTTGATCCATTTGTGTACCTTTCCAACTATTCCAAACTGGTTTTGAAGCCTTTCAAGGAGAATTTGATGGTTTACAGTGTCGAATGCTGCTGAGAGATCTAGCAGGACTAGAATACTGCATTCCCCTCTGTCAGCAGCCATGAGCAAATCATTCATGATCTTCAGAGTGGCAGTTTCTGTGCTATGATTCCGTCTGTATGCAGATTGGAACTTTTCTCTCAAACAGTTTGAATCTTTATAATTGTTCAGTCTGTGTGCAACCACCCGTTCTAGAAGTTTTGAGGCAAAGGACAAATTCGATACTGGGCGGTAGTTTTTAAGTATTTCTGGATTCAAAGAGTTCTTTTTCAATAGTGGAGTGACAATAGATTTTTTGAAACTGGAAGGCACTATTCCTGAGTGTAGTGATGCATTGATTATCTTGGAGAAGATAGGAGCAAAGGTTTTGCTGCATTGGTCCCTTTCAAAGCTATCAAGGTTGATAGCTTTTAGTTTTCTATACTGTACCTTCTTTTTCCTATACTTAACTAACTCAGTATGTAATCTGAAAGAGACCAGATAGTGATCTGATAGTTGTGGATCAGTAACATGGACTTCAGTGATATGCTCTTCTGATCTGGTCATCACCAGGTCAAGAGTATGTGACTTATTATGAGTGGCACATCCTACGTGTTGCTTAATTCCCAAAGAAGTGAGGGTATCTTGTAGAAAGGATGCTAAGCTGTCATTTGTATCTTCAACATGAATATTGAAGTCACCCATAATCAGCAACTGTTCGTTTTGGATGACGAGTGACTCTAACAGTGTAGGGAATTCTTCTTTGAACTGTGATATTTTCGGGTTATTGGATTGGGAAGGAGGTGGTCTGTAAATGACAATAATCCTGAAGGTTTTTGAATTGGAAACAAGAGTAGCTTCAACCAGCTCAAAGCTATGGAAATTATCCCTGGTGTTACACTGAGTGATATGCAGGTGTTCATTGTGAACTAGTGCCACCCCTCCACCCTTTCCAGCTTGCCTGGGTGTGTGAATGATGTCATACTTTAAAGGGCACATTTCACCGGGAGTGATGTAATCCTCATCTGTAAGCCAAGTCTCTGTGACAGCTATTAGGTCTAATGAGTTATCTAAAATCATTTCCTGGAAGTCAATGACTTTGTTTCTTATAGATCTTGTGTTGATCACACCAACTTTGATTCCTTCATTTGTCACATCAGGTTTGCTACTAGCCACAGAGGGTTGATGAACTGTGACATTAGAGTTTCTTGCACATTTCCTTTTGCCAGCCCTACACCCTCTCCTTTGTCCCTGGAGATTTAAATCTTTAATCAGCAGATGAACATTTTCATGTAATAATAGTTTGTTTGGACCTTTGGGTCTATTGGCATTTATAGTAATTAGTTCTATCCTTGTGTACGTGAAAGTCATTGTTGAAGAAAACAATATCCAAGAAAAGACCAACAATAGTATACAATTAATCTGAGAATGACACTTCTGAACTGTTTGCTTTAGCATTGTGTGAAAATGGCACTTGCACAGAACTCTGGAATTTTATATTCAAAATTTAAATTATCATCCTGAATTCATATTCGAATTGTATCCAAAGCATTTAACCAAAAGCACTAAAATTGTAGTCCATATAGTCTCTGATATATCTTAAAGCCCATGTATGTTTTGCACTGTGAAAACTTTTCTAGAAACCACACAAAATAACACTTTTATGAGAGCCAAAAAAACTGCTGCCAGCCAGGCGCATGTTGTCTGTGTATAATATCTTCATGAGAAGATATGAGGTCACAGATTTCCCCTGGCGTTTCCTAACAATATTTTATAACATGGATGTCTCAACGAAGATTAAATACTTTAAACGGCAGAATTCACGGCCATAGCACCCAAGTCATTAATATTCATGAGAAGATATGAGGTCACGGATTTCCCCTGGCGTTTCCTAACAATATTTTATAACATGGATGTCTCAACGAAGATTAAATACTTTAAACGACAGAATTCACGGCCATAGCACCCAAATCATTAATATTCATGAGAAGATATGAGGTCACAGATTTCCCCTGGCGTTTCCTAAAAATATTTTATAAAATGGACTTCTCGACGAATTTCAAATACTTTAAACTACAGAACTCACGGCCATATGCAAATAAGATAACATGTATATATACGCACGTACATATTTCTTGTCAGCGAGTTGTGTCAGCGAGTTTCTGTTAGCGACTTCCTATGACAGCGAGTTGCACGTAAATCCTGTATACGGGTGGTCGTAATTGTGTCTGGTTCATAATAATGTCCGATTTTTGTTGGAGTTTATTTTTAAAATGTTACATCCAGAACTTTGAATATTTTTTTCAAATTATACTTATTGAGATTAATTTTATTTCATGAAAATGTTAAAAATTGAACTAAATCCGTAGTGCACTAGTACTAAACTGAGTAATAAATAAATAAATAATAGTTTATTTCAAAGCCAATTACATCACATTACGAAAGTTGATAACATTATCTAAGAACATGTAAATAAAATTAAAGTTACAAATATTATGATTTTACAAAATTATTATACATGTATATTTTTATTTCAACAATTAGCTTTAGTATGAAAAGGAGGAGGCTGAAGCAAAAGCTTGTGTATTCGCCACCCCCCAACTTCCAGTTATTTAATAATTCTAAAATTTTATTTCCACCACTACATATTTTTTAATAAATTAGATTATATTATTATGATAAACATTTATTTTACAGTACAAACAAACAAGCTCACATTATGGAATTAAAAATATTATAGGAAACAATATATGACATTGATCTTGGTTTATCAGATTGTAAATTTAATTAGTTAACCATAATATTAGATAAAGAAGAAACTGCATGTAATTTAATAGTTGTTCACATATGTAAGTTTTAACATTTTTTAAAATTTTATCAATGAACCACTGGTTTTCATTTTCTCATCAAGTTTGTTCCATAATCTTACTCCAATACTTGACAAACAGTTGTACTTAATTTTTGATTTAGAGAAATTGACTTTAAAATTATACAATCGTCTGGTATTATATACATTGTCAGTTTTACTCTGAAATAGACATTGCAAGCTTTTAGGCAAATTAACATTCCAGGCTTTAAACATTAAAATTAGTATTTTAAACTCCACTAAGTCCATAAACTTGAGAATGTTGAGTTCTTTAAAGAAGGAACTTGTATGATCTCTACTTCCTAAATTACAAATTACTCTTACTGCATGTTTTTGAGCCTTTATAATTGGCAAAAGATATGTTTTACTACAATTACCCCATAATTCAACACAATAATACAGGTGTGACTGAAAAATACTACAATATAATTTAAGCAACGCTTCTTTATGCAATAATGGTTTAACTTTTTTAAGAACTGCCAAATTTCTATATAATTTATTTTTTATATTTACTGTTTGTGGTTTCCAAGACAATTCTGAATCAATTAACACTCCTAAAAATTTTGTTACATATACTCTTTCTATTTTAAAATCATTAATGTATATATTACAATCAGTTTTCAAATGTTTCTTACCAAATACCATAAAGTTGGTTTTACTAATATTCAAAGACAATTTGTTGATTGCAAACCAAGTGTGAAACTTATTTAATTCAAGTGAAACTGTTTTACATAAATCTTTTATATTATCCGCAGTACAAAAAATATTGGTATCATCTGCAAATATAATCAGATCCATTACTTTTGTAATATTACACATATCATTAATATACAGGATAAATAACTTTGGGCCCAGTATTGAGCCTTGCGGTACACCACATATAACATCTTGTAATTCTGATTTTATACCATTAAAGTTAACAAACTGCTTACGGTTTAATAAGTATGATTTTAACCAATTACTTGCTATACCTCTTACACCATAATGACCAAGTTTCTTTATTAATAATGAGTGATCTATAGTATCAAACGCCTTTTTTAAATCTATGAATACACCTAAGGTAATATTTTTGTTATCTGTTGCACTTCCTACTCGTTCCATAAAATCCAACAAAGCCATAGCTGTTGATCTATTACCCCTGAAACCATATTGTGAATTGCTTAAAATGTTATGTGTTTCTACAAAGTCTGTTAATCTTTTATCAAATAATTTTTCTAGAATTTTAGAGAGCTGAGGTAATAAAGACACAGGTCTATAATTAGAAAATATTGATTCATCACCAGATTTAAATAATGGAACAATCTTAGCAATTTTCATGTCATTAGGGAATACACCATTACTGAATGATAAATTACAAATATGCATAAATGGCTTAATAATAGCATTAAATGTACATTTCACAATGTTCATACTGAGATCATTGAAATCACATGAATAGTTATATTTACATGAGTTAATTGTATAAACAAGTTCTTTTTCTGTTACAGGATGTAAAAACATGGAATTCACATTACTAGGACCCATAGTGTTAAATATACATTGGTTATCATTTGGGGCTGTAATTTTACTGGCTAATGATGGCCCCACATTTGTAAAAAAGTTATTAAACCCATTGGCTATAGCTTTACAATCTGTAATACAATTGCCATTATCATTAAACTTTTCCGGGTAGCTATTACCGCTACTGTTACCTTTAATCATGCTGTTTAGAATTTTCCATGTACCTTTTATGTCACTTTGTTTACTGTTCAACAATTTATCATAATAATCTTTCTCAGCATTTCTCAATATTGTTGTTAATTTATTTTTATATACTTTATATTTATTTAAACTGTGTTTTGTTCTACTTTTCAGAAAACATTTATACAAATTATTTTTCTTGTTACAGGCATTATTCAATCCTTTGGTAAACCACGGTTTATTTTTATGTCGTCACTCTCCGGCGTACGCATCCGCGTCCGCGTGAACAACTTCTTCTCCAAAACTACAAGGCCTAGAGACATGCTGTTTTTTTTAAAAGATACCTTATCTATCGAGGATGAAAAATTGTTCAAGGCATGCAAATCTGTCTGTCCGTCTGTTTGCTAGAGACATTACAAGGGAGGTACCCCCACCAAAAGTGTGAAAATTTCAACACTTTATCACAATTTTCTCAGTGACTATTGCAGGGATTTCTCTCATATCTTGCATATATGTACTAGGCCAGAGATAGATTCTCTTGTGTGAGTATGAGACCTGGATCTGTCTTAGTTTTTTTTTAATAAATTTGTTTAATAATTTTTAATGCATTAAAATTCATGAAATCATGCACTAAATCACTTATAACTTGAAAAGTGTTGCATTTAGAGCATTTTGTTAAAATATGTTATTCAGCTACTTTTTTCATAGCTACAACATGGTGAGTAACTTGGGTGTCTGTCTCAATAGCTAAGTGAGTAATAGCTACTTTTGGGCTTTTCAGTAACTACCATCTTGAGTAAAATCACTTGTAACTTGAAAACTATTATTCAGCTACTTTTGGGTCAGCTATAACATAGTCAAATTTCAGACCTGTAGCTCATGGCATAGCTGAGTAATAGCTACTTTTAGGTTATCACTGTTGAGTAAATCACTGATAACTTGAAAACTATTGCATTTGGAGTATTTTGTTTCAATATGTTATTCACCTATTTTGGGGTCAGCTATAACATAGTAAAATTTCAGATCTGTGGCTCATGGCATAGCTGAGTAATAGCTACTTTGAGGTTATCACTGTTGAGTAAATCACTTATAACTTGAAAACTATTGCATTTACAGAAATTTGTGTAAATATGTTATTCAGCTACTTTTGGGTCAGCTATAACATAGTGAAATTACAGACCTGTAGCTCATGGCACAACTGAGCAATAGCTATTTTCAGGTACTGACTGTTGAGTAAATCAGTTGTAACTTGAAAAATATTGCATTTGGAGTATTTTGTTAAAATATGTTGTTCACCTGCTTTTGGCTCAGCTATAACATAGTGAAATTACAGACCTATAGCTCATGGCATAGCTGAGCAATAGCTATTTTCAGGTTCTCACTACCGAGTAAATCAGTTGTAACTTGAAAACTATTGCATTTACAGTATTTTGCTTAAATATGTTGTTCACCTACTTTTGGGTCAGCTATAACATAGTAAAATTTCAGACATGTAGCTCATGGCATAGCTGAGTAATAGCTACTTTTAGGTTATCACTGTTGAGTAAATCACTTATAACTTGAAAACAATTGCATTTACAGAAATTTGTGTAAATACGTTATTCAGCTACTTTTGGGTCAGCTATAACATAGTGAAATTACAGACCTGTAGCTCATGGCACAGCTGAGCAATAGCTATTTTCAGGTACTGTATGTTGAGTAAATCAATTGTGAGTTGAAAAATATTGCATTTGGAGTATTTTGTTAAAATATGTTGTTCACCTACTTTTGGGTCAGCTATAACATAGTGAAATTACAGACCTATAGCTCATGGCATAGCTGAGTAATAGCTACTTTTAGGTTATCACTGTTGAGTAAATCACTTATAACTTGAAAAGTATTGCATTTAGAGTATTTTGTTTCATATGTTATTCACCTATTTTGGGGTCAGCTATAACATAGTAAAATTCCAGACCTGTGGCTCATTGCATAGCTGAGTAATAGCTACTTTGAGGTCATCACTGTTGAGTAAATCACTTATAACTTGAAAACTATTGCATTGACAGAAATTTGTGTAAATACGTTATTCAGCTACTTTTGGGTCAGCTATAACATAGTAAAATTTCAGACCTGTAGCTCATGGCATAGCTGAGTAATAGCTACTTTGAGGTTATCACTGTTGAGTAAATCATTTATAACTTGAAAACTATTGCATTTACAGAAATTTGTGTAAGTATGTTATTCAGCTACTTTTGGGTCAGCTATAATATAGTGAAATTACAGACCTGTAGCTCATGGCACAACTGAGCAATAGCTATTTTCAGGTACTGACTGTTGAGTAAATCAATTGTAACTTGAAAAATATTGCATTTGGAGTATTTTGTTAAAATATGTTGTTCACCTACTTTTGGGTCAGCTATAACAGAGTGAAATTACAGACCTATAGCTCATGGCATAGCTGAGCAATAGCTATTTTCAGGTTCTCACTATTGAGTAAATCAGTTGTAACTTGAAAACTATTGCATTTACAGTATTTTGCTTAAATATGTTGTTCACCTACTTTTGGGTCAGCTATAATATAGTAAAAATTCAGACATGTAGCTCATTGCATAGCTGAGTAATAGCTACTTTGCTTATAACTCACTTATTATTGGTCCTAGAGGTTTGGAATGGTAAACAGACATATAGGAAATCATGGGCTGGGAATCTGTTGATGTGGTCCGATTTGACCTTGGACCTCTTCTTCAAGGTCAAACGAGGATAGCCAAACTTAAAAGTGCTTATAACTCGCTTATTATTGGTCTTAGAGGTTTGGGATGGTAAAACAACATATAGGAAATCATGGGCTGGGATTCTTTTGGTGTGGTCAGATTTGACCTTGGACCCCTCCTTCGAGGTCAGTTGAGGATAGCCAAACTTAAAATTGCTTATAACTCGCTTGTTATTGGTCCTACAGGTTTGGGATGGTAAACCAACCTACAGGAAATCATGGGCTGGGAATCATTTGGTGTGGTCGGATTTGACCTTGGACCCCTCCTTCAAGGTCAAACAAAGATAGCAAAACTTAAAAGTGCCTATAAATCGCTTATTATTGGTTCTAGAGGTTTGGGATGGTAAACCATCCTATAGGAAATCATGGGCTGGGAATCTTTTGGTGTGGTTGGATTTGACCGTGGACCCGTTCTTCAAGGTCGTACGAGGATACTGCATTTGCAGTATTTCTTTAAATATGTTTTAACCTACTCTTTACACTTAAACAGTTACCTTGTTACTTTCCTTCATAATACCATTTGCAGGGAACAACTTTTTTGTCCTTTTCTTCTGTCAGGTTCAGAATTTCTTTTGAACATGCTGTTCAATTACCATTTACTGTACTTCTGTACAGCACTTTCCCTGATAATTATGCTTTCCTCTCATTATTACCTTCACAAATCAAAAACACTCAGTCAGCTGACACAGTGCCCGTTCACGGGCACTCTCCTCTTGTTACTAACATGTTTTACTCTTGATTTTTTTACAGGACAACACTCATTGAAATCAGTTTTAAACAATTCAATAAAAGTTGAGTAAGCCTCGTTAACATCTGTACAGTTTTGCACCTCAAACCAGTCCCTCTTTTGTAACGATGTATACAATTCTGCAATACTGTCTTTGTTTATAGTTCTGTTATACTGATATACACTGGCTTTTTTGCGTTCAATTCTTTCTTCACTACATACAAAGACTGGCAAATGATCACTTACATCGCTAATTAACAAACCAGCCCTATTTAACCTTTTTATATCATTGGTCAATATATTATCAATTAGAGTGGCACTTGACTCAGTAATACGAGAAGGTTTTGTAATTAAAGGATAAAAACCTCCACCAAACAAAATATCTACAAATTTCTGTGTATTCTGGTGTGTTTCACAGTGCAACAGATCTAGATTGAAATCCCCACATATATATGTTAATTTACCCTTTTCAGTTATGGCATTTATTAGCTCTTCAAATTTATTATTGACGTTCAATAAAAAATGAAAGAACACAATTATGAACCGGACACAATTGTGACCACCCGTGTACTGCTACTGCCACCCGCCATAACTTGGCACAACTTGGACACAAAAACCTTATTTTTGCTTGTTTTAAGTGTAGTTTCGTGGATTTCTTTTTATTAAAATATGAATTGACACAAGTGCAAGTTATTAAACTATTTTATTAACATCAAATATAAACAATAAACCTGTTAGAATAGTTTTTAAGGGGCGATAATATAATTTCTACATGAAATCAGCGCCTCAAATTGGCATAATTTGCATATGGAAATTGCCGAAGATATTTAAATTATTTTTGTCGTCACTTCCACTTCCTTATTTGTTAGCAGAAATACGCGAGTGTGGGCGAACCATTGTTATTAAATATTTTAACTTCCGTTTTGTGCCAATTTGAGGTGTGTGCCATTATATTGCGCCAGGCAGTACCCTGCATAAGTTGGCCGCGGCTCATCTACAGGCTCCAGAAAGACAAATAGGTTATTGTAAACCAATGAAAACTGTTGCATATAATAAGTTTAACAATAATACATGGTTTCAGAGTGTACGTAGTAGGCCACTCATGTTAAAGCCCTGTGAAGCTGTGGTGAGGGCGGCCAACTTATGCAGGGAAGCAGTACATGGGTGGACACAAAGATAAATGGACACAAAGATAAACGTAGTCTAAGCAACAAAATTGCATGAACTAAGTAACAACATTGTTAAAGATTCAAAACGATATAGCTTTCTCAGTGGACTCAGGAAAGGCAGTGGCCCTAACATTATTGGATATGTCAGCGGCATTTGACACTATTGATCATTCCCTTTTATATGACTGCTTGCATGACTGGTTTGGTCTAGATAGTACTGTCTTGTTGTGGATCAAATCGTACCTTTCAAACCGAAAACAAAAAATTAAAATAGGTGATAGTTTCTCTGAGGCGGTAATTCTCC
Source organism: Sabellastarte sp. h YS-2021 (assembly GCA_964017235.1). Classification (NCBI taxonomy): domain Eukaryota; kingdom Metazoa; phylum Annelida; class Polychaeta; order Sabellida; family Sabellidae; genus Sabellastarte; species Sabellastarte sp. h YS-2021. The sequence goes on along the minus strand of OZ024929.1, from coordinate 172,683,832 downwards.
CGTGCGGAGTCCCCCAAGGCTCCGTATTGGGTCCTCTCCTTTTTAGGCGGGTTGCGTGTAACCAACCCGCCTATTAGATTGATGTGTCCGACGTCCATCTGTCTGTCTGTCCGTCTGTCCGTCCACATTTTTCGTTTCCGGACTCTAACTTTAAAACGGTTTGACCAATCAAATTCAAACTTCACAGAGAGATAGATCACCATCATAGCTAGGTTCCTTTCGAAATTGGTGAAATTCCGTGTGTTCGTTTGTCCGTTTTTCGTCCGTTTGTCTGTCCATCCATCTGTTTGTCCACATTTTCGTTTCCGGACTCTAACTTTAAAACGGTTTGACCAATCAAATTCAAACTTCACAGGGAGATAGATCACCATCATAGCTAGGTTCCTTTCGAAATTGGTGAAATTCCGTGTGTTCGTTTGTCCGTTTTTCGTCCGTTTGTCTGTCCATCCATCTGTTTGTCCACATTTTCATTTCCGGACTCTAACTTTAAAACGGTTTGACCAATCAAATTCAAACTTCACAGGGAGATAGATCACCATCATAGCTAGGTTCCTTTCGAAATTGGTGAAATTCCGTCTGTTTGTTTGTCCGTTTTTCCGTCCGTTTCTTCGTTTTTGTCCGTTTTTCTGTCCATTCATCTGTCCGTCCACATTTTTGTTTCCGGACTCTAACTCGAAAACGGTTACTCCAATCTAATTCAAACTTCACAGGGACATACATCACCATCATAGCTAGGTTCCTTTCGAAATTGGTGTAAATCCGTCCGTTCATTTGTCTTGTTGAATTTTTGCCTAAAATGGAAAAACACAAGATTACAGGCAAAATGTGTTCTTTTTTTATTTTACATTTATTGTTGTATAAAACATATATTAATTGCTGTACATTTATAGCATGAAAAAAGTATTTGGGTGGCACAACCACAACATGCGGGTCGCCAGTAAGCAGCAGGCCTTGGCCTATTTTTTGTTTCCGGACTCTAACTCGAAAACGATTTGTCCGATCGAATTCAAACGTGACAGGGAGATAGATCAACATCATAGCTAGGTTCCTTTCGAAATTGGTGAAATTCCGTCTGTTCGTTTTTTGTCCGTTTGTCCATCTGTCTGTCCACATTTTCGTTTCCGGACTCTAACTTGAAAACGGTTTGTCCAATCGAATTCAAACTTGACAGGGACATAGATCACCATCATAGCTAGGTTCCTTTCGAAATTGGTGTAATTCCGTCTGTTCGTTTGTCCATCCATCTGTCCACATTTTCGTTTCCGGACTCTAACTCGAAAACGGTTTGTCCAATCGAATTCAAACTTGACAGGGAGATAGATCACCATCATAGCTAGGTTCCTTTCGAAATTGGTGTAATTCCGTCTGTTCGTTTGTCCGTTTTTTGTCCATTTGTCTGTCCATCCATCTGTCCGTCCACATTTTCGTTTCCGGACTCTAACTCGAAAACGGTATGTCCAATCAAATTCATACTTGACAGGGACATATATCACCATCATAGCTAGGTTCCTTTCGAAATTGGTGTAATTCCGTCCTTTCATTTGTCCGTTTGTCTGTCCATCCGTCTGTTTGTCCACATTTTCGTTTTCGGACTCTAACTCAAAAACAGTTTGTCCAATCGAATTCATACTTGACAGAGAGATAGATCCCAATCATAGCTAGGTTCCTTTCGAAATTGGTGTAATTCTGTCTGTTCGTTTGTCCCTTTGTCCGTTTTTTGTCCATTTTTCTGTCCATCTGTCTGTCCGTCCACATTTTCGTTTCTGGATTCTAACTCGAAAATGGTTTGTGCAATTGAATTCAAACTTGACAGGGACATAGATCACCATCATAGCTAGGTTCCTTTCGAAATTGGTGTAATTCTGTTTGTTTGTTTGTCCGTTTGTATGTCCATCTGTCTGTCCGTCCACATTTTCGTTTCCGGACTCTAACTCGAAAATGGTTTGTCCAATCGAATTCAGGCTTGACAGGGACATAGATCACCATCATAGCTAGGTTCCTTTCGAAATTGGTGTAATTCTGTTTGTTTGTTTGTCCGTTTGTATGTCCATCTGTCTGTCAGTCCACATTTTCGTTTCCGGACTCTAACTCGAAAACGGTTTGTCCAATCAAATTCAAACTGGACGGGGAGATGCATCACCATCATAGCTAAGTTGATTTCGAAATTGGTGTAATTCCATCCTTTCGTTTGTTTATAGCATAGATACAATTATGTAACCTAGATTGCAAGTTTTAGGTTTCTTAGCATGTCTAACACATTCACCTTAACTGGGTAACCTAACATTTCTTTCCTTGTTTCTAAATGTAATTACAGCAGTTGCTAACCTTATTGCTGTCTGTGCAACCCGCCTTTTGGGGCATCTGTGACCCTCTTGTTACCCTTTACACTAGTCCCCTCAGTCAAGTTATTTCTGAATTCAATGTTACTCATCACCTATATGCTGATGATACCCAGATCTACTTAGCAGTTGACTCCAGGAACTTTGATTCTAGCATAGAAGATCTGACCGAGTGTCTCAAGTCGGTACAGGAGTGGATGGTTGGTGTTAAGCTAAAAATAAACCCAGAAAAAAACGAATTTATCATTATAGGTCAAAAAGCCATCAGAGAGTCGCTTGCACCAAATTTCCCTGTCCCACTCCTCCAAAACAATATCTCTCCGTCGGTGGAAGTAAAGAATCTGGGTGTTATCTTTGACTCAGACAACTCCTTTGACAATCATGTTGCCAAGATTTGCCGAGCATGTTACTATCATCTTCACGATTTGCGCCAAATTCGCAAATTCCTTAGTGATGAAACTGCAATACTTCTGGCTAATGCTATGGTCAGTAGTCATCTGGACTACTGTAACTCTTTACTTTATGGGGTAAGCAAGTCCAACATAGCTAAACTACAGAGAGTCCAGAATGCTCTTTGCCGCATCATCTTCAGACTTGACAAAATGAGTCATGTTACACCCTTTTTGAAAAAACTCCACTGGCTTCCAATTCAACATCGTATCCTTTTTAAGTATAATCTTCTGGTATTCAAGGCTATCAATCTGTCACAGCCCCCATATCTCTCAGCTTTAATAAGATCGAGCAGTCTACTACGATTAAGATATGCATTGACATAAGCGCAGGTTATAAAATATTTAACATAAAGTCAAAACAATAAACATTCTAGAATCGTTTTTAATGGGCAATAATATAATTTACGGCAAGGTTATGTCCCGGGATGTCCCGATATACAACATATTGGCTAGATGCCGGGAAGTGCTAATTAAATCGTCAGAACCGGGAAGTGCTGTATATCACGGGAAGCTTCAATGAAGATCAAATACCTTAAACTCGAGAACTCATGGCATCTGGTGGATACTATAGCGTTCAGTAGGCCGCCACTACGCGTAGAGAGATTTTCGGTGTTAACACTCTCAGAGGAAAACTACACGAGCTAGGTTCACCAAATTTGCAGGGGGGTAAGCTTCGCTGGGACTGAAATTAGCCTCATTCTGAAAAACAAGATAGCCGCCGCATGCATTTCTTTGAAAATTATCTACATTTTTTCTACTGGCTGTAGAAGGTTGACTCTCTTCATAGTTGATATGTATAACAGATATACATGTCCTCTACAACCTTGCAGACATTTGACCTTGAAGCTCTTAATTCAAGGTCATCCACGGAGTGCCTAATTAACCCACATAGTGAACTTTAAAAGTGCCTATATCTCCCTTATTATTGGTCCTAGAGGTTTGCAATGTGAAACTAACCTATAGGAAATCATGTGCTGCAAATCCTCTGATGTGGTCAGATTTGACCTTTAACGCCTCCTTCAAGGTCAAACAAGGATAGCTAAACTTAAAAGTGCTTATAACTCGCTTATTACTGGTCCTAGAGGTTTGGGATGGTAAACCAACACATAGGAAATCATGGGCTGGTAATCTTCTGGTGTGGTCCGATTTGACCTTGGGCCACTCCTTCAAGGTCAAACTAGGGCTGCAATGATTCTTTGGTTACTCGGAAACGAAACAATTCAGTTCAATACTCGAGGCAAGAAAAGTGAATTGAGCCTTCGAAAACAAACATAGACGTAAAATCTAATACAAAATTCATTTTTTTTCTTTAAATATATGGATGTATTTATATATTTTACTAATATAAGGGGTTTCCATTTCAGTATTTTATATTTGAATTATTTGCAAACTTTCATTCTTTGTGTAACAATGTTTTATAAGACAGCATTTTATTATCTCCCGCCGGCCGATAGGCCCGGTATGGGAGATTATAAAATGCCCTCTGTCCGTGCGTCCGTCCGTCCGTGCGTGCGAGCGTCCGTTCGTCACGTTTTTACAAAAGCCTTTCTATCTCTTATCTCTTAAAATATTATAGCTAGAGCTTCCAAATTTGCAGGATAAATTCATCATTGGAAAAACTTGCCTGGGAATCTTTTTTGGCTGATTCGGAAAAACAAGATGGCCGCCACGGGTGTTAACAAGATGGCTGCCATGGTTTTTACCCCACAGCCCTTAAGGGCTATCGGGGTATTGTTTTCACCCATGGTGTCCGGATGGGCGGGCGGGCGGGTGGGCGGGCGGCGTAGGTTAGGGGGGTGTAGGTGTGCAATGTCATGGTCTGACCTTGATTTGACCTTTGACCTTGCCGTAGTGACCTTGAGTTTGAAAATCTTGTCCGGGCTATATCTCGGGAAACTGTGAGGTGTAGGAAGTTGATACTTGGTAGGGACATTGGTTAGGGGGTGTAGTTGTGCAACGTCATAGTCTAACCTTGATTTGACCTTTGACCTTGCCGTAGTGACCTTGACCTATAAAATCTTGTCCGGGCTATATCTCGGAAACCGTAAGGTGTAGGAAGTTGATACTTGGTGGGGATATTGGTTAGGGGGTGTAGGTGTGCAATGTCATGGTCTGACCTTGATTTGACCTTTGACCTTGCTGTAGTGACTTTGACCTATAAAATGTCCGGGCTATATCTCGGAAACTGTAAGGTGTGGGAAGTTGATATTTGGTAGGGACATTGGTTAGGGGGTGTAGGTGTGCAACGTCATGGTGTGACCTTGATTTGACCTTTGAGCTTGCCGTAGTGACCTTGACCTATAAAATCTTGTCCGGGCTATATCTCAGAAACCGTAAGGTGTAGGAAGTTGATATTTGGTAGGGCATTGGTTAGGGGGTGTAGGTGTGCAACGTCATGGTGTGACCTTGATTTGACCTTTGACCTTGCCGTAGTGACCTTGACCTATAAAATCTTGTCCGGGCTATATCTCGGAAACCGTAAGGTGTAGGAAATTGATATTTGGTAGGGACATTGGTTAGGGGGTGTAGGTGTGCAACGTCATGGTCTGACCTTGATTTGACCTTGCCATAGTGACCTTGACCTATAAAATCTTCTCCGGGCTATATCTCGGAAACCGTAAGGTGTAGGAAGTTGATATTTGGTAGGGACATTGGTTAGGCTGTGTAGGTGTGCAACGTCATGGTCTGACCAGGATTTGACCTTGCCGTAGTGACCTTGACCTATAAAATCTTGTCCGGGCTATATCTCGGAAACCGTAGGTGTAGAAAGTTGATACTTGGTAGGGACATTGGTTAGGGGGTGTAGTTGTGCAACGTCATGATCTGATCTGACCTTGATTTGACCTTTGACCTTGCCGTAGTGACCTTGACCTATAAAATCTTGTCCGGGCTATATCTCGGAAACTGTGAGGTGTAGGAAGTTGATATTTGGTAGAGACATTGGTTAGGGGGTGTAGGTGTGCAGCATCATGGTATGACCTTGATTTGACCTTTGACCTTGCCATAGTGACCTTGACCTATAAAATCTTGTCAGGGCTATATCTCAGAAACCGTAAGGCTTGGGAAGTTGATATTTGGTAGGGACATTTGTTAGGGGGTGTAGGTGTGCAGCATCATGGTCTGACCTTGATTTGACCTTTGACCTTGCCGTAGTGGCCTTGACCTATAAAATCTTGTCCGGGCTATATCTCGGAAACCGTAAGGTGTAGGAAGTTGATACTTGGTAGGGATATTGGTTAGGGGGTGTAGGTGTGCAACGTCATGGTCTGACCTTGATTTGACCTTGCCATAGTGACCTTGACCTATAAAATCTTGTCAGGGCTATATCTCGGAAACCGTAAGGTGTAGGAAGTTGATACTTGGTAGGGACATTGGTTAGGGGCTATAGGTGTGTATTATCATGGTGTGACCTTAATTTGACCTTTTACCTTGTCATAGTGACCTTGACCTTTAAAATCTTCATGGACCTTTGGGTCTGTCTTTTGATGCAGATTAAGCACTGTTGATTCATATTAGAATTTATTAAGAATTTTACTTTCATAACTTCCCATTGTAAGAGATAGAATTTCATCAAGTGAGCCACAGATTTTGCTCCAACACCACAATAAGCATTCATTAAATGTATTACCACTTCTGTATGCATGGTAATATTCAAACCATCTAAACCATAATTCGACCATGCAGATGTAGATAAAGAGTGTTGAATTTTAGTTTACTGATTAATGCTGTCATCTTGTTATTGAATTATCTTGTTTTAATACTTCATCTTTATACGCATTATCTTTCTTTTAAACATTATTTCTCCATTTAAACATTGTTTGGACCTTTATATAACTGACAGTGCTCTGAAAGTATCCTGAAGTTTGTAGTGGTACAGTACTTCTATATCTCATGGTGTTGAAAATATTTCCCTAGGCTGTGGGGTACAGGCATCTCTGATGCTATATTTTTTTTCAGGTGTTCTGCCATGGGTTTTTTTTTTTTTTTGTTGATTTAGATGGCTGCCATAAGTGTGTAGTTGCACTTTTATACAGCCTAAAAATAGCCTGCTTGGTATTGATTTTGAGCCTATTTTGAAAAACAACATGGCCGCCTGAGCCTTGCCAACTCTGCAAATAGCAGAATGTAAGGCCTAAAGGTCTGTCAAAGAAAAGTGTTGCAGGTATCCTCACCAGTTTCTCCTTGGCCTTTTCAATGTTTTATGACCTTATTGCTTATGTCTTTTCATTTGATGCTGTTTTTTTCAGACCTAGGTCCATAACTAAGTGAGTAATAGCAATGGTGGCTACTTTCAGTAAAGTGCTCATAACTCCAAAACGACTGCATTAAGAGCATTTCTGTAAAATATGTTGTTCGGCTACTTTCTCCATGCCTACAAGATGGTACCATTTTTAGGAGTCTATCTTGATAGCTAAGTGAGTAATAGCTATTTTCTGTTTTTAACAATGACCAAAATGAGTAAGTTGCTTTTATCTTTGTAACTGTTACTTACAATATTGGTCTCAAATATGTTGTTGAACAACTCCTTCATGTACTATATCATGGTGAGGTTTCCAAGGTGTAGCACCATAGCTAGCGGAGTAATAGCTACACTAACTTTAACATTTGACCATTCAGCAAGTCACTTATAACTCAAAAACTATTGAATATAGAGGATTTTTGTCAAATATGTTGTTTATCTACTTTTTGATGTACTGTGTTGTGGTGAATTTTCAGAGCTGTACGTCCATAGCTAACTGAGTAATAGCTACTTTGAAATTTCTTAATTTCAACATTGAATAAATCACTTATACCTCCAAAACTATTGAATTTAGGGAATTATTGTCAAATAAGTTAATCAGTTACTTTTTACCCCACAGCCCTTAAGGGCTGTCGGGGTATTGTTTTCACCCATGGTGTCCGGATGGGCGGGCGGGTGAGCAGTTGGGCGGGCGGCGGGAAATAGTTTGTCCGGGCTGTATCTCAGAAACCGTAAGGTGTAGGAAGTTCATACTTGGCAGGGACATTGGTTGGGGGGTGTAGGTGTGCAACATCATGGTCTGACCTTGATTTGACCTTTGACCTTGCCATAGTGACCTTGACCTATAAAACCTTGTCCGGGCTATATCTCCGTGACCTTGACCTATAAAATCTTGCCCGGGCTATATCTCGGAAACCGTGAGGTGTAGCAAGTTGATACTTGGTAGGAACATTGGTTAGGAGTTGTAGGTGTGCAACATCATGGTCTGACCTTGATTTGACCTTTGACCTTGCCATAGTGACCTTGACCTATAAAACCTTGTCCGGGCTATATCTCAGCAACTGTAAGGTGTAGGAAGTTGATACTTGGTAGGGACATTGGTTAGGTGGTGTAGATGTGCAACGTCATAGTGTGACCTTGATTTGACCTTTGCTGTAGTGACCTTGACCTATAAAATCTTGTCCGGGCTATATTTCAGAAACTGTAAGGTGTAGGAAGCTGATACTTGGTGAGGACATTGGTTGGGGGTAGTAGGTGTGCAACATCATGGTGTGACCCTGATTTGACCTTTGACCTTGCTGTAGTGAACTTGACCTATAAAACCTGGTCCGGGCTATATCTTGGAAAGCGTAAGGTGTAGGAAGTTGATACTTGGTAGGGACATTGGTTGAGGGTTTTAGGTGTGCCATGTCATGGTGGGACACTGATTGACCTTTGACCTTGCTGTATTGACCTTTAAAATCTTGTTGCACCTTTGGGTCTGTCTGTTGATGCAGATTAAGCACTGTTAAAGTCATATTAGAATTCATTAAGAATTTCCTTTTGCAAGTTCCCATTGTAACAGATGGAATTTCATCAAGTGAGCCACAGGCTTTTCTCCGACACCACACATAAGCATTCATTGAATGTATTGCCACTTCTGTATGCATGGGTAATATTCAAAACATCCAAACCATAATTCAGCCATTTTTGGTTTACTGATAAGTGCTGTCATTTTATTATTGAATTGTTTTGTTTTAATGCTTCATCTTTACATACATTTCTTTTCCTTAAGCATTATTTGGACCTTGATATAACGGACACTGCTCTTGTACTGCTATGCTACTTCTATATCTCATGGTGTTGAAAAATATTTCCCCAGGCTGTGGGGCACGGGCATCTCTGATGCTATTTTTATAAAATATGTTAACAAATTCTAGTAATCTTGTGCAGTCTGCAAAAGTATACAAACAAAATACAATTGTTGCTTTACGTGTAATATTATCTTTGTAGTTTACAGTGAGTAGGACATGAGGAAAGGGAGTACAGTTGAAAGAAGCCTCAGTACTTTGATGAAATAGCACTTAGCTTTCATAAACTTAATAAACATAAATAAACTTAAACAGGATAGAAATCCACATTGAGCAGCAATTGGAGCATAGTTGAAAGAGGCTTTGGAAATGCAATTAACTTGTCTGTTTGTGTATAAAAGATGCCTCATTTCTTTTAATCCCATTCATTCCAAAAACACATTGACATCCCCCAGGGTGTGAATGGGAATTTCAAAGCCAAGTGCAAACATTGCACAGTTATTATTTCTGCTTTAACAAAAGCCTCTTCAAACCTGCTATTGGTGTGTACATTCTGCTTTTGTCTAAAGAAAGTGAAACATAACAGAGTTATATAAGTCACTTCAGTTCTGCTTGTTTTCTAGAATAAGCCTACTGTTATACATGCTTGTGGTCAGTAATATGACTTTTGATAAATACATTTGTTTTGAAATTTGAACAAATATAAACAGGAACATTGCGACACAAAATTTTAATTAGTTTAACATTTCATTTAATTTCAAATTATTTACAGTATTTGTTACTAATTAATTTGTTACTTCTGTTATAGTACAGTAGATATTATAGTACACATCCATCATAGTTTATTCAAGTATGTTTTTCAAAAGGATTTTAATTCCTTTTTCAAAAAGGATTTGGATTTAAATCCTTTTGAAAAAGAAAGGATTTGGATTTGATTTGGATTTGAAAAAATTCAAAGGATTTGGATTTGGATTTAAATCCTTTTTCAAGGATTTGACCCCAACCCTGGGATGTTGATACTTTGTAGGGACATTGGTTAGAGGTTGTAGGTGTACAGTGTCATGCTATGAGCCTGCTTAGTGACCTTGACCAGTAAAATCTTGTCCAGACTATATCTCGGACTCTATAAGGTTGATATATGCTATGGACATTAGTTAAGGGTTTGAGTATGCAGTAGTGCTAGGAGATTGCCATGGTTTTTGATGAACATTTCCGATCATGAAATCGAAATTGTAAACCAGACAGAAAAATCAAATATTAAATGATAAGTAAAATACACACAAGATACCACAAATGTAACCAAAATATAACCTAAAAGCCATTTACAGATATCTCTCTCACTAACAAACCATGCTTGATGTATCTTCATTTGTCATTGGCTGATTACCTTGACAACAGTCGGAAAAAGCCCAAGGTTTTACCCCACAGTCCTTAAGGGCTGTCGGGGTATTGTTTTTACCCATGTTGTCTGGATAGGTGGGTGGGTGGGCGGCAGGAAAAAGTTTGTCCGTGCTGTATCTCAGAAACCGTAAGGTGTAGGAAGTTAATACTTGGTAGGGACATTGGTTAGGATGTGTAGGTGTGCAACATCATGGCTTGACCTTGATTTGACCTTTGACCTTGCCGTAGTGACCTTGAGTTTGAAAATCTTGTCCGGGCTATATCTCGGAAACCGTAAGATGTAGGAAGTTGATACTGTGTAGGGACATTGGTTAGGGAGTGTAGGTGTGCAACGTCATGGTCTGACCTTGATTTGACCTTGCCGTAGTGACCTTGACCTAAAAAATCTTTTTTTCTTTTTTTTTTCACTTTTTATTTCTTCAATCTATATGGTACAATTGACATATATTTTGACATAAATATACAGTCATACATATATTTATCTGTAATAAAAGGTTTTAAAATACAAGAAAGACAAAAAAAAATACTAGTCACCAGTTGTACATGTACCAAAATATGACTTAACAGTTACAATTCCACATGAATGTTTTCATTCAAATAATTTTGAGAATTTCTTCCAAGTATTTTTAAAATCTTCCTCTTGTTCTTTCTCCTTATATATAAAGTATTCATATTCATACACTGATTTGATCTTTATCTTTAAATGTGCCAAGTTCAATGATCGTTCCATAAAAGCACAAGAAAATATATATGATTTTGTGATCAATATAATGACATTGATTGGAAGGAAAAGATCTGTTTTCAATAAATATCCAAGAATAATATCTTTTGCTGCAAAGTTTAAGTTAATACCTGTGACATCATTTAACCAATGTTTTAAATCATTCCACAACTTTTTAACATGTTTACAAGAGATCTATAAAATCTTTTCAGGGCTATATCTCGGAAACTATAAGGTGTAGGAAGTTGATACTTTGTAGGGACGTTAGTTAGGGGGTGTAGGTGTGCAACGTCATGGTCTAACTTTGATTTGACCTTTGACCTTGCTGTAGTGACCTTGACCTATAAAATCTTGTCCGGGCTATATCTCAGAAACTGTAAGGTGTAGGAAGTTGATAATTAAGCGTCCCTGAAAGGGTGCTTATTTGTTTTCACCTCAGTTTCCTCGCCGCCGCCGCCGCCACATTATGGTCTCCCTTGAATATCTCCCTTATTATTACAAGGTTTCAAACCATATTTGGCAGTTATATACCTTAGGCGTGGGAAAATTTTTCTGCATGCTTAAATTTGACCTTTATGAAGGTCACATGATTAAAAACAATTTTTTGAAGTACACCCCCCCGTCATCGCAGTTCAGGAAAAACTACTTGCTACACAGCCTTATAATTTGACACACCTGTTCATACTATCGAAAACGCGAGCTGATTAGATTTTGGGAGCAATCTCTTGAAAAATGTCTCATTTATGAGTGATTTTCTGACACCTTCCAATCTGAAATCCTTAAATTTAGGCCAACCCCCCTATTATCTTCTTAAGTATTGCATTTAGAACTATAAAATGTACTGGGAGGTAATAGAAAACCATATGTGGAGAGTCTAAATAGCCGGTCAGTTTTACCCCACGGCCCCCCCTTATGGGTCAAACTGGGGTCATAAAATAGCTGATTTTGAGATTTTGCCTTATATCTCCTTTATTGTTGCTTTTATAGCTTCAGAATGTATTAAGAGGTATTGGGAAAGTATATGTGGAGAGTCTAAATAGCCGGTCAGTTTTATCCCCCAACCCCCCCCTTATGGGTCAAACTGGGGTCATAAAATAGTTGCTTTGGAGTTTTGCCTTATATCTCCTTTATTGTTGCTTTTATACCTTCAGAATGTATTAAGAGGTATTGGGAAAGCATATATGGAGAGTCTAAATAGCTGGTCAGTTTTACCCCCCGACCCCCCCTTATGGGTCAAACTGGGGTCATAAAATAGCCGATTTTGAGTTTCTGCCTTATATCTCCTTTATTGTTGCTTTTATAGCTTCAGAATATATTAAGAGGTATTGGGAAAGCATATGTGGAGAGTCTAAATAGCCGGTCAGTTTTACCCCCGACCCCCCCTTATGGGCCAAACTGGGGTCATAAATAGCTGCTTTGGAGTTTTTGCCTTATATCTCCTTTATCGTTGCTTTTATAGCTTCAGAATGTATTAAGAGGTATTGGGAAAGCATACAGTGCAGCTGTGTGCATTCTTAGCTTTACAGCATGCTTATTAAAACCACAAAGCATTTTAAACTTTAAGGGACGCTTCGCCTTTGTTAGCAAAAGCATTCCTCTAATTGGTAGGGACATTGGTTAGGGCGTGTAGGTGTGCGACGTCATGGTCTGACCTTGATTTGACCTTTGACCTTGCTGTAGTGACCTTGACCTATAAAATCTTGTCTGGGCTATATCTCAGAAACCGTAAGGTGTAGGAAGTTGATACTTGGTAGGGACATTGGTTAGGGGTTGTAGGTGTGCAACGTCATGGTCTGACCAGGATATGACCTTTGACCTTGCCATAGTGACCTTGACCTATAAAATCTTGTCCGGGCTATATCTCGGAAACCGTGAGGTGTAGGAAGTTGATACTTACTAGGGACATTGGTTACTGGGTGTAGGTGTGCAACGTCATGGTCTGACCTTGATTTGACCTTTGACCTTGCCGTAGTGACCTTGACCTATGAAATCTTGTCTGGGCTATATCTCGGAAACCGTAAGGTGTAGGAAGCTGATGCTTGGTAGGGACATTGGTTAGGAGTTGTAGGTGTGCAACATCATGGTGTGACCTTGATTTGACCTTTGACCTTGTCGTAGTGACCTTGACCTATAAAATCTTGTTGCACCTTTGGGTCTTTCTTTTGGTGCAGATTAAACACTGTTAAAGTCATATAAGAATTCATTAAGAATTTTACTTTTACAACTTCCCATTGTAACAGATGAAATTTCATTAAGTGAGCCACAGATTTTGCTCCAACACCGCACATAAGCATTCATTGAATGTATTACCACTTCTGTATGCATGGTAATATTCAACACATCTAAACCATAATTTGGCCATGCCAGATGTAGATAAAGAGTACATGCATTATCTTTCTCTTAGACATTATTTTCTCTATTTAAACATGTTTGGACCTTTATATAACCGACAATGCTCTGAAAGTGTCCTGAACTTTTTACTAATATAGTACTTCTATATCTCATGGTGTTAAAAATATTTCCCTAGGCTGTGGGGTACGGGCATCTCTGATGTTATTTTTCTTGTTACATTGTTTTTATTGCATTCACGGCTAGCTTTGTCATTTTAACTCATAAATATTTCAGATTTTTACAAATAATATTCTGGTTTGTTTTTTATTGTACCAAAAGGCTACAAAGAAATAAGTTTAGCAAATATTGGTTATACTTGAATTTTACTGATCATTGATCGACAATGAGCCAGTGAGTGATAATAACGAAGTTTGCAAACATCGTCCCAGCATTAGTGTGCAGGGTCATGGTATGACCTTTATTTGACCATTGACCTTTGCCGCAGTGACCTTGATCTTAAAAATCTTGTCTGGGCTATATCTTGAAAACCATAAGGTGTAGAAGTTGATATTTGTTAGGGACATTGGTTGGAAGGTTAGGTGATTAATGATCTTGATTTAATCTTGTTGTAGTGACCTTGACTTTTAAGATCTTGCCTGGGCCATATCTCTGAAATGTAAAAAGATAAAGTTGTAGAAATGTGTAAAAAGTTTATTCTTGGGTGGGTCATTGGTATGGGTTGCAGGTATACTAAGTCGTGGTGTCATCTTTAACCTTGACTCTTCCAAAGTGTGTTAAAGTGCCATAATTGAGACTTTTTTCTGTTATGACAAAGATATATGGATTGCTGTAACTGATTATTATGTGTATTTTTACTTAATTCTGTTTTTATTACAAGCATTGCAATGTTGGTAGTTGAAAGTTCATTGGGAAGATTAAAATAGCTTGATCCTAAATTTTAAATGCCTATAAATAGTAAATACATAATCTGGTGTATATTGGTACTACCACTTTTAAAGCTGTAAATGTGTGCATATCAAAAGGGTGTGTTTAAAGATGCCTCGTTTTCAAGCCAAATGAGTTAAGGTATAATAATGTAGTCGTATAAGACCTGAGGACAGACTTTCAATCATAGATCAGAATATCCTCGTGTATATTGATCCTACGAGCATATGAAATTTTGTTGATATTTCTTTGTAAATCCTTATGACATAGGCTTGTCTCCTTGCAGAACCTCATTTCTCCACAATAACCAAAGTCTTGAAACCATGTTTTTCATTCCAAAGTTAAAATTGGTTATCTTCAACACTGACACTGTTCATTCAGAGGTTCCTGAAGTACAGATAAAAAGTTATTAACCAAAACATATGTTTTATCAACTTATCAAGGTTGTTTATCTTTTGTAGTTAACTCCCACTTGCCTGTCATCTTGGAAATTATTACTCCAAAACTTTTAAGTGGATTTCAATTATATTTTATATGTGGATGCACTTAGGAAGAAATCCATTTTGTGGTAACCTTAAAGTTCCCGAGATAACTCATTATAGTGACTTTAAGTCTACTGTTTTAACAGCTAATATTCCAAAACTGCATGATAGATTTTAAAAAGTTAATTTGTAGGAGTTTTAAGACCCCAGGAAGATGTCTACTTTATTGTAGAGTTAAAATAATTAATATAACTTAATTATAGACACTTTATTGTTACCCTAATGGCTTATATTCCAAAATTACGTGCTTATACTGCTTCTGGCAAGTATCTGTACACAAGAAATGTGGAGCTTTTATATGAATTTCTGCAGGTATTGTGAAAAAAGTCCCAAATTAAAGTTCTGGAAGACTTCTGTAAATCAGATTGCACATATATTTGTACTTATGGATTTTTTTCCCAGAGATATCTGAGTAAGTTGTGATTCACTGAAATTAAGACCTGTTTTCTTGCAATTCTCTGCCAGTGAGGTCTTTGATTCACAGAATATTGTTGATTTCATACCACAATACAACATGGGCCTAAAGCATAATCTGTGTGTAGGTTTATCCATTACAGGACCTCTGTATTCCATGCTCAAAGACACCAAAGGTTTTTATACATAATATATCCAGATTTAATCAATGCTCTATTGATATTTGCAATTTCTGCAATAAATAAGGTGTGGGTTCTTGTGTGGTACTACCATTGAATTAAGAATCACCAGAATGTATTAGTCTGTCATTAATATTATGATTAGAAATAGAAATATTCTGATATGGGATAATTGTGTATTTATAAAATGTCAGACCATACACACATGTAAACTTTTTTACTGTTTTGGTTTCACTAGATTGACATGATTAACTTGTCTGTATGTTTAAGTTAATGTGAAAGTTTTTGTGTAGTGCTTATCGAGACACTCCACGCTCTTTAAGCCCAGTGTAAACATATATTATTGATCATGGACATATTTATGTTTGATGAATATTTTAAAGGAAATATTTTCACTGTCAGAGGACATGATTGTTTTTGTGTTTTGTATGAAATTTGATGCTGAATTTAGTTGGAACAAATCTGCCACAGAAAAGTCACTGTATGATTGACTTAATTTAAAATAAACTGTGTGTAAGTGGATCATAAAGAGTATATTATGAGTATGTGTGACTGGCAGTTGTGTTTTCACTGAATGTTCTGGTACTATAAGTGCATTCATTCCAGTTTATTTCCTGGGGAAAAAAATTTGGCATTGGCAGCTTGGCATCTGTGTTAACTGTTACAGGAACTTAAAAAAAATCAATGGTTTGTCTTGCTGCACTAACCACAGACGTTTTCAAAATCATTTTGTACACAAAGGATATGAATGTGGTTTTACAAGTAATGATTTCAAAAACAAAAACAAAGGAATAAGTCAGAATATTGAAGAATTGCAACAAATTTACATGTTTAGCAATCCCTTCTGAAGGATATACAAGTCAGAAAAGATACAGTATATTTCTGTTTGAACTGAAAGGATACTAGTTAGTGAAGTATTTGAGATAACAGAAGCCAGGGCACAATTAAGTAGGCACTGTACAGAAAGATAAATGTACTGTTTATGCTGGAGATGTTACTGCTACAATAAATTTGTACAAGTATGGTAGGTGTTTTCCCCCTTTGCACCATTTTTTTTTTAATTGTAGCTCTGATGTTAATTGTTTAAAACTCTGGTAGACTATAGACACTAGGCAGTAATTGAAACATTTTAGTAAAAATTTAAAGTCAGTACTAAAATTGGAATTAAAGTTTCCATGAAATAGTCAGTTGGACCTCAAAAGTTTATTTTTGTTTCAGTGTACTTCTGAAAAAAATTATGGCTTTACAATAATATCACAGTTTCCATTAAAAATTGCACCATTTTTAAACTTTTGTTTAATTTTGAATTTGCCAGCTATAAATACTGGCAGAAGTGTGAATTATGGGCTGCATCAGTGGGATGGGTTGCACTTTAATAGTTCCAAATAGCACATCGTATAAAAGCTGTATTGAGGTGAATATGTCATGTCAAATGCAAGGTTTGGAGTATTGTCAGAAACATCAATGCTCCAGCTGTTGTATCAGTCTTGTAAAACTCATTTTAATGGATCGTTTGGAACAGCCTCCCACTTGCTGTACGATCTGCCCCCCACACTGGTATCTTCCAGCATATACTCCTTAGCACCCTCACCTCTGGTTGGGCAAATACTTTCTGATGCTGACTTTTTTCTGCCCATGGACTTCATAAATAATATGATATTTCCTCTACCCCTTATGTTTTATTGCACCTTGGAATTTGATACATATCCAAATTAAGCACTTTAAAAGTTTGTAAATAACAATAATAATATAATAATGATAATCATTAATATGGTGCAAATGTTAAGGTGGGTTTGTAAAACTGAAGTTGACAAAGTACTGGAAACCTGCCCAAACAGTATTATGTGCATTATTTGGAAGTTTATTTCTTCTATGATATAGCTCATTGTGTACAGGATTTGAGACATTATTTTGTCCATTAAAAGAGCTTTGGAGCAGTTCAAAAACCTGCTGAAACTTTGCAGTGTAATGTATAGGTGGATGGGCTAACATGTGTAAAGAAAGCAGGGGTCAGGTAAATCAAGGCCTTTTTCTGCTAGGTACCAATTAGTAAGCTCTTAGTTAACTCTTGGCAAACTCTTGTGCAAATCAAAACCTTAGTTTACTAATGGTTAAATTTTGTTGTAAGAACTCCTCAAATTTGAAGATAACTTAGACCCCATCGTTAAATATCAGTAAACCTTCACTTTTTCATATCCAAATAAGTATAAAGTTAGCATTATTGTTTAAATCAAAGTTATTGAAGTGTTGTGCAGTAATTTGATGTGTAATTTACCAAAGTTTTATGGTAATTGAAACATTTCAATTAACATTTATTATTTGGAGGAAATTTCTTAAGACAATGAAACAACTACTGGCAGTGTAATGAATACTGTAGAAATGCTTCCATCTACTACCTGAATTCTTTAGTAAAAGTGTCATAAAGTATTAGTTAGTCCGCCATTTTACAAATGCTTCTATTTAAGATTCCCAGGTCTTTGGAAAGGCATGCTTTGAGAAATGAGGATATACTGTTTATAAAGACTGTGCTATGTGAAATACTCAATTTAGGTATTAGCGGAAATAGTCTGATGTAATTAGCATCAGTAAGTGATGCTACATTAATGTAGATGTAACTGGAACTTAGCCATAAGGATAATCAAATCCTCGGGCAATAGAGGCTCTAGTTGTTCATCTAGTGTAGATTCTATTTGTGTATTGCATTAAAGGGGAATGATTCTTAGTTAAGACTGAAGTGTCTCCACTATTAAGACTTAAAGTCAAGAAGTTTTGATGTAAAATAATGCCTAACATGATTGAACAAATGTGTAACACTGTAATTATTGTATACAGTTAAAAGCTTAGTAGAACCTATTGCTTATTTGACAGAATGGCGGACTGGAATAGTTTAACAGCCAGCCCAGAGAGAAATGGTGATTTTATGTCACTCTTCACAACAAAAACATCATCACCATTATACAGGTAGGTGCAGCCACAAATTATCAATAATAAGTTATGGTAAATTGTCTGTACCTCATATTTACCTTACTACATTTTAAGTTGTTTCTTAACCTTTTCCGATTTGGTACACATATTATGCACATAATCACTCATAGAACTCAAATTTAATGAATTTTGCATTAAATACACTATGATGAAAGTGTCACATTACCCATTCTTTACAGATTTGTGGAGTAACACATCTCCTACTTGTTAGCCCAGAACAGTTAATTAAAAACTGGTCTTGTAAAGTGTAAGTGACATTGCTTTCAAATAAATATAAATAATTGATACCAATTTAGTTTTTATCAGAGATTTTACCATTCATAGCTCATTAGAATCAGTCAGGCTTTGCCTTCGTGATCCTAATATCAATTTTCGTTGTAAAATATCTGTTATAACCCCTCATCCGTCATCGATTCTTTGTTTTATACATTTAATAAATTGTTCATGTGAACCAGGATTGGGTTCATTTACTTCAATTGTGAGTAAAACATTTAAAGTGTAAATGAGACTGTGATAGCTCCATTATATCTGAAACCATCTTTGTCATTAGGCACGGCTTTGCAGTGACTGTGATGATTCTCATCCCTAGTACATAATTCGTAGTTTGTAGTTATTGCATTTGCTCGCAGAAGTAACCTCTGCATGGTGGCATAATAACTAGCATTTCAACCACCTCATTAATTTATGATGACTATCTTGATATATGTGTATTTTTGCTGTCTTATATTTAACCAAAGGACAGAAAAAATTGGTAAAAACAGTGTGGCCATCTGTACAAGTTGAGTGTGTTGGCATGAGGGAAATGACACAAATACAAGGTTAATGATACGTTATAAGCTGTTGGTCGTGTTTATCTCAGTTACTCTGTGTTAGTAAATTATTTAATTTGTTTTCACAGAATGAATGGCCATTTGTCAGAGCTTCAGTTCTCCCCTTCCCCACACAGAAACCCAGGGCAGAATGGGACTGAATTGTTCTGCAACAAAGACAACATTGACCACTGTGTGTCCCTCATTAACCAGGTACTGTATACATACAAGTCTGGTTATGGAGTCTACCTGGTATCTTATATAATAATTACTCATACGTGGAAGCAGAAATAGCATGTCCATGGTGTCAAGTTGAAGCAAGTTTCAAATATTGTTCAGATTTTAATGGCTGGAATAATTTCCAACCATAGCTATACATTTCAGCCCTCTCACCAACACTAGAAACTGATATGTAGCAGCACCAGATCTGTTTCCACTACTTGCACCTTAAAAATCAAGGAATATCCCTTCAGATAAACAGACCATTGTTCGCCTCCCATTGTTCTGTACAAAACTTGACATTGATGTTATGTAAAACTTTATCTCACTTATTGGGACCAGCAGTAGCATTGAAAATACGTTTAAACCCTTTGCCCATGAAACATTGGTTGACCAGATTTTCTGCATGTACTGCCTGAATGTTTGGCATTGAATCTCTTTACTCACACTTCTGTGTTCACTGCTATGACTCCAGCTCATTGTAATTTGTGGAATTCATTGTCCCGACATGACCTTAGCTATTGAAACTATTTCAAAAATATAAAAAAAAAACATGTTTGAACTTCCAAGTGCAGGAATTTGAAACAGATAGTTCAAAGTTTTTTTGAATTCCTCCTTGCTTAGAAATGTGGCATATTTTAAGATGGCTGCCTTGGCAGGTCACACAGATGATTTACAGTCTGTTTTCATGTTGGAGCAATATCCATCATTTAAATGGTAAAACAGGTTATACAAAGGAAATTTAGTGAAAAACTTTACATTTCTGATATAACTGCCAACTTAAAAGGACAGCCCAAATACTTAAAATAGTTGCCCTTGAAGATAGCTTGTTGATTTAACTGAAAAAGGGTCCATGCACTGTATGGATATTAACTTAGCAATCATAATTGTAGTTGAGATCTTCAAGCAAACATTGACACAGGACTTACCTTGGAGAGAAAGTGGACACATCGTTGATGCAAAATCTCCCCCATTTATTCAGGTCCTGATTTAGGGATGTAAGAGTTATGAACTCCATTGAGTGACAATAGAGTTGTTACGCAAGTGTTATTCAGTGTTTTCATGAAGATGATTGTAAGTACTGTATCAGGAGAAATTTTAGCTAGAAGAGAATTTCACAAATTCTTTATTTGTAAGAAAGTCACTAGAATTAATTTTCACTAATGGCTAGTTTCTACTTGACATATTGTATTAGATATTTAAAATTTCACTATCCAAGCTCATTAGTTAGTTGGACATTTCTCAAAAATAAAAGCTTTTTCTTGCTTTGAGTATTGACTGTCAACCATTAAAAAGCCTAAACTTTTAACATTTCCTATTCCCAAATATTCTTTGTGGATTTTGTGGTTTCTACAATAATGAAAAGAGGGATAGATTATAGGGGTTTATTTGTGTGGCCAATAGCAGTTTATACTTTATAGGGTGTGATACACGTGTATTTTGTCAGGAGGTGACCACTCTGGGCATGGAGTCTCTGTATGAGAAGAACAGCGAGGTGTTTGACACTGTTCGGCTTGTCAACTGCTCCCATGAGTTACTGCAGAGACACCAGAGGTCCAGTCGTATCAGGGAGGAGCTTGAGAACAGGTAGATAGATTAATGAGCCTCCATTGAGCATAAGTCTGTTAAGTGGAAAGCACATGGAAGTAGATATAACTGTGAGTTACTTAAGGAACCATTGTAGTGGCGAGTCGCCCCATTATGTGGAAAAATCTCGAGAGTCAGCATCATGCACTTCAACTGTAGTAATTGCTCTCAGCAATACCCAGGCTTCTTAATGTAAGTAAGTTAAATAAATGGTTAGTAAAGCCAGTTTGGAGATCCCATCATCAGACAAGGTTTTGTATGGAGATTGTATATACCCATGAGTAGAAACAAATGCAGCAGTTTTGTATGCATGGATGGTACTAAGCCATAAGTAGAACCAAATTCTGTACTTTTACACAGTCATACCCTGAATCCAACACGTCACATTTATTGTTCTTAAACACTTAGACAAACTTGTATGGTTAAAAGAACTGTTATTTTCAGTGATGTTTATTGTTCTGAAAAATTTCATTATTGTTTTGTGAGTTATTCTTTATGTTTAGAAATAAAATGTTAAGAGATTTGGGCTGTACTTTACATTAGAATAGCTTGTCAGTGGCTCTTTTCCAAATCCCATTCAAATTAACACAATATAATCAACGGGATCTATCACACTTAATTACTAATTGGTTCCATAAATTTGAAGAAGCAAATTTTCCATTGCCTGTGGTTAAAATACTGTGTACTGATTAAGACGAGATTTGTTTACAGGAGGCAGTGGATTGCCAAAAATAAATCTGAGCTTATTGGAAAGATTATTGGAGCATTTGTAACAATTAAGGTGTTTATTTTGACTGGGGGCTAAAGGCTTCTAAGTGTATTCCTCCCAGAAAGGAATAGAGCATAAAATAACTGTTAAGAGATTTCTAGTGTCAGCTAATATATTTACGCAATATTGTGTGACGATATCTGTGCCCTCTGTGCAAGTACAGGTGTTTGTGTTTTCTGTGTCACTGAATCATGTGCGTTACTAAAGTTCTGCTTCAACACTATTTACCTCCAGGCATCCTTTGGAATCTCAATATATAAGGTCATATAATTTCCAAGTGTTGGATGTTAAATCAAGCTAAAAAGGTGATTCTAAAAGGATTGAAAGCAAGTTAACTTGCTGATTAATGGTAAATTGAATAATGTATGCATTAAAGAATTGGAGGTTAGGTATCGAAACTTGAGCCAAGGTAAGACTTGTGCGAGAACTCTGGCAATTAAAACAGATTAAAATCAAGGCTCTTCTAAAAATAAGCTTTGTTTGATTTAGGCTTAAAGTGTATTGGTTGTAGTTTCAAGGGATTCTCATTAAAACATTAGAACACAAGTACAGTTACTGTTTTTTGAATTGCAACCTATAATAAAACTTTTCCACATACAAGAATAAGGAATTATGAATGAATAATAAATAAAAATTAATTTAATGAACAATTTAATGAATTTATATGACCATCTTTAATTCAGTGCATGATCAGCTTATGTGACTTCTATTGATTGATTAAGTTAGCTGAGACAGAACCCATTTGGCAACTTATAGGTTGTTTTAATGTCTTGATATTTACAAATAATTTTCTCAGAAAATATTGAATATGACATTCGGTATATCCAGTTTACAGGTTTAAGTTAAATGATCATATTATCTGAGAACTAGCCCATTGTCCTTTAGAACAGTACATATAGTGAGGGCTATTGATGAGTACTCATAAAACAGTAATTCAATGGATTATTAGAGAATTGACAAACAAGTACTATGTTTTCACTTGAAATCCCACTTTTATTACATGGCAATACATGTTTTTTGCAGTATGGCTAAATATATACATTTTAGTACAGTATTGTCTTGAAAATTAGCTAAAATATGTATAAATATTTCTTTAATAGTCTGGACTTCGGTGATAATAGTTTACATTACATATTTACACATTGGCCATAATTGGTGAAACAGAAGGAGAAGACATGGGTTTTATTCATTTTGAGTATCAGTGGATATTGACAACTACAATTAGACTGAATCTGAATGCTTGTCTCTTTGAGACATCTTTGCTTTCTTGGAATCCGAGATGTCCATACGATGTTGGGTCCTCAACACTGGTTCCGTATCCACCTAAAGTTGATTTGAGCTGTTGTATTTGTGACGATACATGTATACTTCCACAGAAAACACAGAACAGAGGTGGACATTCAGAACTTGCAGCTGTCACACAGTAAACTCAAGGCCATGTTAGAACAGAATGAACGGAACCTTCGCCAGCAACAGGAGAAGGAAAGACAGCTCATCAACAAGAACAAACTACTGGTCAGCAGGCTGAAGATGGAAAAGGAGGAGGTATGGTTTAAACAGTGAAGAAAACCCTTCAAAACAGTAGCATTTTATGTGAGAAAAGAAAGTCATCAATAAGAATGAATTCTGTGTCAGTGACTCAGCATATTGTAAATAAAAATAAAGGTAGATGCAAATTAAATGTTTATAACTGAAAGAAAATGTGCAAATATTAAGACAAAGATAAAACTGTGGGCTTGGTTATAAAATATTGTGAGTTGATGTAAATCATAGAACAAGGAAATATGGGTAACTTACAAAGATAGATGAGAAAAAAGAAAAGATAATCCTAGTGAACTGAAAATAAAAAATATAAATGGAAAGAACATCTCAGTTCACAGAAAATTTCATGGAGAACATTCTTTTTCTGAGCATATTGTAGACCAACAGTTAATATATGAAGTCGTTTCCACTCCCACCCCAAAATCCACATTTCCCTGTTTTTATGCCAAAATATCTTTTCTATTTTGTCAACTTTCTATTGTCTGAACAAAATCTTCCCCCGCCCCCCGCTTATTCAGATAATAGAAGTGTTGTGTATTATGAATTTGTTTCTTTGAGGTTTAATGAAATTGAATAGTATTTCTATAAAATGGTACACAATTGATCACCAGTGTACAATCAGTTTTCAGAGTGAGCTTGGTTGGTGGGTGGTTTACTGCACCAGATTTTGTGCTTGGGAGTTTTCAGGGATCCCAAAAGTTAAGTATCTATAATAATTGGGAGAAAATGACAAAGAATTTCATCCTTCACAAGAACCTCAGTGTCTTTCACATTTTGTTTTATAACACACTGGTCAATAAGCTTTCAGAGATTGTATATAAAAACTCAAGATATAAAAGAGAATAGCTTGTGAGTGGTTTGACTAATTTCACTTGCTAATCCTGTGCCCATGTTTGTTGTGCTTTTATTCAGGGGAGGAAGCTTCAGTCCATCATCCAACACAGGGACGCCCAGTTCAAACACGAGATTAAGAAGAAAGAGAGAGAACTAATCAAACTCAAAGACAGAATACACCTGCTGCTAACGGATAAGACTGAGAAGAGAATAGGTATTAGTGCATGTCTTCTTCATTTACACAGTTAACAGGGTTTGTGATTTGGATCAATATATAATCCAACCAGTGTGGATCAAAACATCACAAATCATGTGTTTTAGTGTGACCTTTTCATTCAGAGAGTGCAAATTGCATCCGGATACATCAAAACTATTTTTGCAATAAGGCTTCTATACCTTGAGTAAATATTAGTGGTGGGATCGGTAGTTAAAATAGCAGATCGAGCATCAACTGTTAGAAGCGAGTTGAACTCGAGTTAAATTCGAGTAATTTTCGGGATAAAGTATTTCGTTTATTAGCCTTTAATATATGGTAAATATTTTACATACCGTACATTAGCCAAAACTTTCACCTGGAAATGGTTTTCGCGATATAATTTATGTTAAATCTTCATTGATTTAAGTCAGAATTAAGTAAAAATGCAATATATTTTTGAAAATATTGGATATTTCTGTTGTGTTGGTGAAGTATCAGCTTTAAATATTGACGTTTTCGAAAACTCGAGTTTCACTTGCGCAGATCGATGTGACCCCTAATTATCGCCCATCGAGTTGCGACTCGAGTTTCAGCCAACTCGTCCCAGCACTAGTAAATATGCCCAAATTAATTGTGAATTTAGAGTTTTAATGTTTAAAATTACAAATATACCGAAATACATTTTTGATTAAATTCTTTGAAATAATCTTGAAATTGACACTTTAATATGAATAGTGAAACGCACAGCTATTACTGATCGAAATTTGAAAATTGACAACACAAGTGGAAATAGCTAGTACCATTGTAGAAAGAACAAAAACTAATATCACAGGTCTGAAATATCTGATATGGAAAACATACAGAAACTCCATTAACTTCTTATTTTGCAGCCAAACTATTTCAAAGAACTCTTTCTTCCTGGCATATGACCTTTGATTTACCTGGATATATTTGCAGAAAGTGTCCATATCAAAATGCAATAAAACTCATGAAAATGGCCTTTTTCTTTACAGCATTAATATGTTCCTTGGCCCCATAAGTGAATTCTGTCTTTGATCTAATGTTCAGGTAGTCTGGAGTACTCTCTTTGTGCATAGAACAAATTAACATGCATGTCTGTAATGTTCAGTTCCACATCTATTCATATAAAATGTCATTCTTCCCCGTCAGAATGTCAATGGCTGGGTTTGATCAAATATATTCATTGCTTTCACAAAGATATTCTTGCCTCCTTATAAATTACCTCCATTTCAAGGTGTCTGGAACTTTTGTATGTGTACAGAACAAATTGACATTCATATATATTGTTTACCGTATTTATTGATGAAAAATATCTGGTTTTCAATAAAATGTATACAAGGCTTTGATGTGGATGTTCTTGCTCTGTTGTGAATGAACTCTTTTCACTGGGAGCAGTAAGATTGTTGCACGCTATTTGATTTAGTGTCATTCAAGGCTGTCCTTGAGTCAGCAGATTTACATAGTCTTTACAGATTTGAAGTTCAAGAGTTGACACTTATTGAGATCTCTGTAAATCTTCTCCATTTATGACATCCATACATAGGATGTATGTCTTTCAATTCTAATATACATTACATTCAAAGATAAGATTCACCGATAGCCTTCTCTGGTTTATCATAAATTACACTACTAATGGAAAAAGCCTGTCAAGGTGCTTTACACTAAATGATCTTATAAATCGTCCTCTATGCTTCTTGGTAAATTCATTTAGATAAGTATTGGATTGTATTAACATCACAGTAACTTTACATGTTTAATGATAATCTTTGTGTTTAGAAAATGGCTCATTTTTCATAATGATTGCAAAGCTAATTAATGTAATTTTATTGTTCAATAACTTCCACTTATGAGTAATCACATCTGTCTCTCCTTGGTACGACCCGGCTATGTCCCTTGATTAACGCTAACTGCCTTGCTTTATGTTTAGATGCGCCTTAGAGTTCATCAGTGATGGAGATTAAGCGCTATAAAAGTCCACATTAGATTAAATTAGTGAAAGGGAAAACCCAGCGTTTTATGGTGGAGGCATCTGTGATCCAGTGGTTTATGCAGTGTAATAAATACTCATTTCATCAAGTGTGTAGACATGGGTTCAGTCTGTCCCATGGCAACATGCTGAGAAAAAAAACAAATTACCTACAGTAGTTTTTACTTTACCGGTACAAGATTTGGACGATGATATAAATTCTATATTTTAACAATTTAATCTTTCTATTTTATTTCAAATACACATCGATATTATTTATGGGGGTTGGAGGCTTGCCCCCAATTATAACTCTGTTTATTTAATTAAGCGTCCCGCAAGGGACGCTTGTTTGTGTATGGGAGAGCTTCCGGCTCCGCCGGCTCCGCATTTTGTTTTCCTTATAACTCTGTAACCGTTAGGCGGATTCTTTTCAAATTTGGCAGGTTTAGGCAGTAGCCTTGGGGAATTTTTTTGAATATGCTGCAGTGACATTTCAACCAATCAGAGAGGTCACATGACCAAAAATGTCTTTTTTCGATGGGGAAGCTTGTCCGGATGATAACTTGAAAGGAATTTTATCAATTCACCTGAAACTTGGCAAATACATTCATTCTATTAAAATCTGGAAATCATTAGATTTTGGCATTGATTGGTCAAGAAATGGCCGAGTAATTAATGATTAATTAATCATTACGAATTTTCCAAATAAGGAAAACACAAAAATGCTTATATCTCGAAAACCGTGCTAGATAGAGCGATTTCGACGAAATTTTTGACCCGCAGGGTATCTGCGGAGTAGTTAACCCAATTTTCAAAAAATTTTTGTCTCGCCCAAAATGGCGGCCATTTTGAATTTTCGAAATTTTCGCAAAAATTGCAAAACACAAAAATGCTTATATCTCAAAAACCGTGCTAGATAGAGCAATTTCGACGAAATTTTTGACCCACAGGGTATCTCTGCAGAGTAGTTATCCCAATTTTGAAAAAAAATTTTCTCTCGCCAAAAATGGCGGCCATTTTGAATTTTCGAATTTTTCGCAAAAATTGCAAAACATAAAAATGCTTATATCTCGAAAACCCTGCTAGATAGAGCGATTTCGACGAACTTTTTGACCCACAGGGTATATCTGCAGAGTAGCCATGCCAATTTTCAAAAAAATTTTGTCTCGCCAAAAATGACGGCCATTTTGAATTTTCGAATTTTTTGCAAAAATTGCAAAACATAAAAATGCTTATATCTCAAAAACCCTGCTAGATAGAGCGATTTCGACGAAATTTTTGACCCGCAGGGTATCTCTGCAGAGTAGCCATGCCAATTTTCAAACAAAAAATTTCTCGCAAAAAATGGCGGCCATTTTGAATTTTCGAATTTTTCGCAAAATTGCAAAACACAAAAATGCTTATATCTCGAAAACCGTGCTAGATAGAGCGATTTCGACGAAATTTTTGACCCACTGGGTATCTCTGCAGAGTAGCCATGCCAATTTTCAAAAAAATTTTATCTTGCCAAAAATGGCGGCCATTTTGAATTTTCGAATTTTTGCGCAAAAATTGCAAAACACAAAAATGCTAATATTTCGAAAACCGTGCTACATAAAGCGATTTCGACGAAATTTTTTATCTTCAGGGTATCTCTGCAGAGCGGCTATCCCAAAGAGCTTTCACTTGGTGAAGTTTCAGACCCCTAGCTAATTGCTCACCTACTCAAAAAGAGTAAATGCGAATTACCTCTAAAAGTATTGCAGATGGCCAATTTTTCTCAAATAACTCATTCACCTACTTTTGCAAGAGCTTTCACATGGTGAAGTTTCAGACCCATAGCCAATTACTCACCTACTCAAAATGAGTAAATGCGAATTATCTCTAAAAATATTGCAGATAGCCAATTTTTCTCAAATAACTCATTCACCTACTTTTGGGAGAGCTTTCACATGGTGAAGTTTCAGACCCATAGCTAATTATTTACCTACTCAAAATGAGTAAATGCTAATTATCTGTAAAAGTATTGCGGATACCCAATTTTTATCAAATAACTCATTCATCTACTTGTGGGAGAGCTTTCACATGGTGAAGTTTCAGACCCATAGCTAATTACTCACCTACTCAAAATGAGTAAATGCGAATTATCTCTAAAAGTATTGCAGATAGCCAATTTTTCTCAAATAACTCATTCACCTACTTTTGGGAGAGCTTTCACTTGGTGAAGTTTCAGACCCATAGCTAATTACTCACCTACTCAAAATGAGTAAATGCGAATTATCTCTAAAAGTATTGCAGATAGCCAATTTTTCTCAAATAACTCATTCACCTACTTTTGGGAGAGCTTTCACTTGGTGAAGTTTCAGACCCATAGCTAATTACTCACCTACTCAAAATGAGTAAATGCGAATTATCTCTAAAAGTATTGCAGATAGCCAGTTTTGCTCAAATTAATCATTCACCTACTTTTGGGAGAGCTTTCACTTGGTGAAGTTTCAGACCCATAGCTAATTACTCACCTACTCAAAATGAGTAAATGCGAATTATCTCTAAAAGTATTGCAGATAGCCAATTTTTCTCAAATAACTCATTCACCTACTTTTGGGAGAGCTTTCACTTGGTGAAGTTTCAGACCCATAGCTAATTACTCACCTACTCAAAATGAGTAAATGCGAATTATCTCTAAAAGTATTGCAGATAGCCAATTTTTCTCAAATTAATCATTCACCTACTTTTGGGAGAGCTTTCACTTGGTGAAGTTTCAGACCCATAGCTAATTACTCACCTACTCAAAATGAGTAAATGCGAATTATCTCTAAAAGTATTGCAGATAGCCATTTTTTCTCAAATTAATCATTCACCTACTTTTGGGAGAGCTTTCACTTGGTGAAGTTTCAGACCCATAGCTAATTACTCGTCTACTCAAAATGAGTAAATGCGAATTATCTCTAAAAGTATTGCAGATAGCCAATTTTTCTCAAATAACTCATTCACCTACTTTTGGGAGAGCTTTCACTTGGTGAAGTTTCAGACCCATAGCAAATTACTCACCTACTCAAAATGAATAAATGCGAATTATCTCTAAAAGTATTGCAGATAGCCAATTTTTCTCAAATAACTCATTCACCTACTTTTGGCAGAGCTTTCACTTGGTGAAGTTTCAGACCCATAGCTAATTATTCACCTACTCAAAATGAGTAAATGTGAATTATCTCTAAAAGTATTGCAGATAGCCAATTTTTCTCAAATAACTCATTCACCTACTTTCGGGAGAGCTTTCGCTCTGTGAAGTTTCAGACCCATAGCTATTTATTCACCTACTCAAAATGAGTAAATGCTAATTATCTGTAAAAGTATTGCGGATACCCAATTTTTATCAAATACTCATTCATCTACTTGTGGGAGAGCTTTCACATGGTGAAGTTTCAGACCCATAGCTAATTACTCGCCTACTCAAAATGAGTAAATGCGAATTATCTCTAAAAGTATTCCAGATAGCCAATTTTTCTCAAATAACTCATTCACCTACTTTTGGGAGAGCTTTCACTTGGTGAAGTTTCAGACCCATAGACAATTATTCACCTACTCAAAATGAGTAAATGTGAATTATCTCTTAATAGTATTGCAGATAGCCAATTTTTCTCAAATAACTCATTCACCTACTTTTGGAAGACCTTTCACACACGAAAATGAAAAATTGTGAATATCTCGGAAAAGCTATTTCTTCTGCTTTAATGCTCGGCGGGAGATACACACCACGGCAGTGGTCTTGACAAAAATTTTTGTCTCCCCACAAATGGTGGCCATTTTGAATTTTCAAAGTTTTTGCAAAACACAAAAATGCTTATATCTCGAAAACCGTGCTATATGGAGTGAACTCAACAAAATTTTGGACCTGCTGGGTATCTCTGCAGAGTAGCCATGCCAATTTTCAAAATATTTTTGTCTCACCAAATATAGCGGACATTTTTAATTTTTTTATTTTTTGCAAAACACAAAAATGCTTATATCTTGAAAACCGTGCTAGATAGAGCAGACTGCGCTGACTTTGGTTGCCACAACAGTATAAGGCTAGAAACAAAGCATTTTCTTAATACTTTAGCACTCACCTTTATATCCTTTTCGGGACGCTTTGTTTTTGCTATGCAAAAACAGTATCTTTTTTTTTTTACGAGCGATCCTCTAGTTTTAAATTTCCTTGAAAGTTTTTTGTAATCATCCAATATGGTGGATCTCGTACCGGTAAAGTAAAATTGCTCCATTACCTATCCCAGTGAAAAATATCCTGGCGGTTATGTTGTTAAAAGGGGTGAAAAAAATCCATCTCTTTTCAACATTTCACAGTTGTATGTTCTTTGTAGGTCTTGAAATTGCTAACCCGCTTCCAAGGTTAGATGGCAAACGAGGAACTTGGAACACAGGAAACAAGTATGTGATTGAATCAGTTTAGTGAAAATATTCAACTCTTAAAATGAATACAAGATGTACTCAGAGAGAGCAAAATGCTCGACTCAATGTGACCAGACTCGGAAGTGTTAAAAAGTATTGTATTGTCTCCCACCCATTGTCATTCATATTTGAAACTATGTAGGGAGACAGTAGCCAGCTGTACTTCGAAAAAAAAAAAAATATATATATATATAGGGTAGATTTTTGCGTAGATAGCAAATATATTTGCAAAAGGTTTGTGAAAGCAATGCCGGTTCTTAAATATAAGCAGTCGCGAACCAACTGTTGCAAACTGTAAGGGGGAGTTCCAAAGACTCTTCATAACTCGTAACTTGTGAGTTCTCCACCCATTTTTCTCCATGAATTTTTCTGTAACAAAATGAGCAAAAGTACTGTAATAGTACTTTTCTAATGATACAGTTAAAGTAATATTTGTAGGTTACATGGTTTTTCGAAATATTAATGAAAATTGGCACTCATGCTACATCCTTTTGACAAATATCGCCACCAAGCAATAAATGAAGTAAGTGACATAATCAGAGTACCATATATTGCCTACACAATTAGCCATCAATTCTGATTTCAATGAAAATTTGTGAAGAAGAAATCCTGACTCGATGTGGATTTAGGTACCTGACAAAGGGAAGCAGATTTCACTGTATATGCCTAATTGAAAATAACATAAACTGTCTCCTGAGTTAAGTTTTCCCTCAAATTGACCAAATATGGAGGAAGCCTTGTGTACCCCATGAAGTATTTACTCGCCAAATATGAACCTGGTTGTTGGTGTAGTTTTGGAGTTATATGGGAAAAAACGTGTTTTCTGCCATTTTATATATTCTTGTTAAGATAACTCTTATTTTGTGATCAGATTTTTTAGACAGTCGGCTGAGAGGTTTGGTAGCCTGCAAGTGATACATGTTATCTCTAGGCTCCTTTGTACTAACATCACATTGAATGCTGTTCAAAACAAACTGTGATGCTAGAGAACTGTTCCACCATGACCCTAAGGGATTTGTAAGATAAAGATAGAAAACTCATTAAACTAGTGAATATTTCTGAAATTAGGTTATGAACATATTCTAGTTCTGTAAAATAATTCCACATGATTGATTGTAGTGTTTCACTTACTAATGATGCTCAGATTAACATTGGTAATATTACAGAATGGTTTTAACCCCTGTATTCTTTACCCATGTATGTAGACAAGAGGAAGAGATGTATAGGTCAGTGATCAGTAACTATGAGGACAAGCAGAAGGAGCTTATGGTGGAGAATGCGGACCTGAGGCAGTGTCTGCGTGACATGCAGAGAGAGCTGGTGGGATTGCTTAACACACCTGATAGTAGTATAGGTGTCAGCATCTCCAACAGCAGCCCAGAGGTGTGTATTGAAGTGTCTTGCCGTGTATTTGTAAATTCCTCTGTATCCATACTCTAGTGCAATGGCAAACTATTGGGTCAACATAGCCAGGATTACTATACTTCATAAGTTTAGACCACTCTCTGTTGCATTGTTTACTGGCTGGATAGAATGATGTATGTCACACTTTACCTTGAAAAATTCTACCGACTTCCCATTTCATATCATATCCTGTTTAAATATAATTGTCTTACTTTTAAGATCATAAATTTATCATAAACCTCCTATTTGTCATCCTTGGTCAAGTCTAACTCAAGGAAACAATCAGTTTCCTCAGTTCGTCCTAAAAAGGCAATTGGTAGGTGTGGTTGTGCGATGACTGTACCAGTCAAATGGAACAAGTTGCCATTAAATTACAGATTGCAGCAAACCATCTCAAGTTTTAGGTGCCAGCTGAAGACCTACATGTCCAGACTGCCATATCCACCACCATAGTCCCCAATCCCTGGCGGGCACTTGCTTAAAAGTCGACCTCTGCTTGATTTTCAAATTTCCTTTCAGACTGTAGCACATAATAGGATTTTCATCAATTTTGCAATCTTTCTGTCACAAAAAATGTATGATTTTAGGAACTTTCCAGGGTTTTGATTGGCCATGCACAAAAGTGGCTGGTACAATGTATCTGCATTACTTATCGCCCATAGTCATGTTATCACCCATGCTCAGATTGTCGCCCATACCCTCTTTTTCACCCATACTCAGACAAACGCCCATCCTGTACTTTATATTTTTCTTGACTTATTACCCAAGGGACACTACTGCAGATGATTGGAGTAAATGCTTCTATTCCATTCCATCTCACCAATTGACATTGTCTTCCAGTATTCTGACTTAGCCATAAGAAGGAACAAGCACTGTTAAAAACTGACTTCAGTATGTGTCAGTGTATAAAACTGTGAGAAATACTGTGTGAAAGCACATTACCAAAGGGTGAAGTTTGCAGATAGAGGACATATCTTAAAGTAATACACTGATTGCCTAAAATGTTGAATTTAGAAAAGGTTGATACTCTACGTTTCTTGCAGATGAGGGATTTATCAGAAACTACAGAAGATGAAGACATATCCGAAACTGATGCCTTGTCAGAAGGTAATTGGTTGTGTGGCTTTTTATGCCAAGTGTGTTGTATAAATTTATATGGTCATCTATTCTTACATAATATACTCTGCATAATTGTAAATATCAATGTGAAGGTCCAGATCTTCTTGTAGCCACACTGCCATCTCAGAATGTCATCACACCCAGTTCAGTGGTCTGTCTGGCCCTATCAGTATTGTATTTAATTACACCGTTCATAGAGTTTCAAGAAAACAATAGTACAAAATTAACTAATTTGTAATGGATTTTATAAGTATAGGATTTTTTTTTTCGAGGCGGGGTTGGGGGTGGGGGGGGGTGGGGGTGGGGGGGTCAGTTACTTGTGTTCAGGTATTGTATCAATGTTTAACACTTTTAAAGAGTTTTATATTGTATAACATTACTTTAATGTGTGTGTAATATATTTTACTTAGTTCCCCTCTAGTTGCGTTTGTTATTACAGTTGTTAAATTGCATTAACATTGTCTGTAACCTGTAGTCATTGTAATGAGTGGAACTTTAAAACTATTTCAAAAGCAGGACTCATTTTGCATTTTAACAGCTTTTCTAAATATTATTGATAGCTTTGAAAACATCTACAATAATAAATTTGAATGAATCTCTTAGAAATACTTAAGGTTTATTAATAATTTACAAAACTTGTACTTCTGACAAACTTCTTTTTATTAAAATTTTTAAATTAGAATTTCTCATTGAATATATAAATTATAAAGTTTTAAACTGCTCTGTTTTGTACACTCATTTATTTCTTTATTATCTTTAAACATTGGTCATGGATGGTCATCTGGTTTTGCTCAAGTGTTTAGCATGTTATTCTCAAAGCATGCTTTTTCCAATGTTTTTCTGTTATGGATACTTGCCTTTACTGTGTACTTCATAAAAGTAGAAATCTTGGACTGCGTTAAAGTTCTAATTCATTTCAAATTCCACCTATTGTTTCTGTCAATTCTGATTATTTTTATTTTTTTTTACTGGAGGCTGTTCCCAACTATAGCCACGTAACAATTATGTCATTTCTGATTAAATAGAAGATGTGGGTACGAGTAGTCGAAGCTTGTTAATCGAGTCAAATTTCATCAGAATTTGATCCAGTTTTAATTGTAGAGTGCTCACATAAATATAAAACACCACAAATCTGGTTATGTTGTTACATATTGAAAACATTAAAACAAACCTTACCTGCGATAAATTGCACTATTTTATATGGTGACATC
Organism: Sabellastarte sp. h YS-2021; assembly: GCA_964017235.1. Classification (NCBI taxonomy): domain Eukaryota; kingdom Metazoa; phylum Annelida; class Polychaeta; order Sabellida; family Sabellidae; genus Sabellastarte; species Sabellastarte sp. h YS-2021. Next base: position 172,649,388 of record OZ024929.1, on the reverse strand, counting down.
GGCTAATTCCAATGATGCAAAACTTTTATCTTACATACTAAACCTTGCTAGGGCTCAATGTCGAGTTTAAATCTTCTCAGCCAGCAATCAACTCCAATTTTAAAATTATTAAGAATATTATCCCATGTTGTAATACCTGTGCACCACAGTTTACCAAAATATTGCCTTGAATTCAAGGTAAAACCTAAAGCCAAGTGCAACACCTTGGTTACCAATTGGGTACTAATTGTGTATTTCAAATTTTACTAAAAATCTTATCAATGCTGTGCCTCTTGATGTTTGAAAATAATGACTGGCCAGCCAGTGATTTGGAAAATGATGGAATGTTGTGATCACCAGTGCTTTGTGCATGCACCTCCTGCTTTACATTGGGAATGGGTTGGCAGCGACAGTATTCTGGTGTCAAAGTTATTTTACTGAGGTTCAGTAATGACACATTATAAATGGTATCTCAGTTTGAAGGACATAGCCCATACATATTTAGGCTTTAATAGTGATTTCTATGAGCAGAAATTGTTTATTTTGTTTTCACAACACTTCCTGTACACTGGCTTATCCTGTTACTTATCTCACAATCAGAACAGTTTCACACAAGCATAATCTACTGAGAGAGAACAGTCGTTGCCGACTCATCCTTGTTTTATATTATAGTGCTTGTTTTATTACAGCGTAGATAAATTAGTCTAATTAGCACTAACATCTTGTTACACAATTAGTGACTCTGTGAAACTTGTAAACGTCTCTGGCATTTCAGCGCACTTCGAGATGCCATACGAGTTTATCAGGGGAGACATAGAGAAGAGCTTAAAAGAGAAATATAAGCAGCTCAAAGATTATATAAGAAAAGTTGAAACTAAAAAGGGTAAATGTTTTAATTATTTTCTGTAGTTATATCTTTATCAAAAAGTAATTTAATTGAATTTCTATTGATGAAATTCATCGGCTCAAACTGGTGTAAATAGTCTGTAAACGTTAACCATTTATGTTGTAAAATGTTTGTTGACACATAAAAACAATTACTTCTTTGATGTTTTGAAGTCTGGTTTAGGGATCTTATTGCTCGGGCGTTCATTTTTCTGTTATGTTACTCGGTATTAAATATAGACAAGTGAACATAAAGAACAGTTAGTACTTGTTCACCGTGACTTATTCTCAGTATAAGTTTTCAGTGCATTTAGTTTTGTGTTTGTTTTTATGCATTGTCTTTTACTATATACTGTTTTACAAAAACTTATAATCTCCTTGCACAGAATCATTTCTCTTTGCATGATGTGAGATGTATGAAAAAAAAAAAAAAAATCACTGCATTATACATTGTATAATATATATATCTAGCTATGTACTAGGCACTACTTTGGTTCTCTGCGCCAACATTCCCCTTCAAACTTAGCAGCCAGGCATAAAGTTAGAAACTTCCTGTTCTAATTTCTGATACTATTATAGCGAAAGCATATTATTGCTGATGTAGATGGTATTTTGGATGATAGGATTGTCCCTTTGTTCAGTTATTGAGGATGTAGTGTTAATGTAAATGTTTTAAGTAAACTAGCAAAAACTGGTGTCACATGTAAACTAAGCATCTCATTGGTTATAAAAACCATCACTTTCATGTCATGTACGTGCTTCAGATCAGTCTAATGCACTGGTCACTGATGTAAACACATACTTCAACCTTGGTTGCATATATATCTATTGCTTATGCTGCTCTACAACCTTGGTCATGCAAAACTCTGTTTTATCAACATTCCTCTTTTTTTTTTTTTTTTTTTTTTTTTTTGCTCTTTCTATTTTTACTCTTTGCTAATATTTTAGCTCAAAACATAAATACTTTTGTCTATCAAACATCACCATCATATTCTGTGGTGAAGACTCAGTCCAAATTAAATGAGTCCCCAGAACAGGTCTTACTAGAACTCCAATGGGGTGAATTAATATTATAAAGACCGGAAGTGCGCAGTGAACGAAAACCTTAATAATGCCAGAGCACTCTCGCATTATTTGGAATTTTTGCCGGGCGTATATCCTGTAACAAAATGCTCTCACAATCGGTATTTATTACTACATGAATACACAGGGTTGAGAAAATTTAAATAAACTTGCTTTTTATGTAAACAATGCAAAATACCGAGTACATAGTACTGGTGACATACTGACAAGCTTTAATAGCGGTCACTGTTGTGGTTGATGATTCATCTGATTCAGTGTCAGCTTTTTACCATGTGTCTTTTTTCATTGGCCAAGATATTGTAAGTGAAGGTATCTGATGTCATTGAGCCTCAGTGCCCTAGTGAAAATTAGTTTTGATAAAATGTACATTTGGCTCTAACTTTTGTTGGTCACGGTTTCAAATCCAACCTATAGCAACAAAAAATTTTCTCATATAACTATGGCAGTTAAAAGGGAAACTTAACGATGACTTTCTACGTGACTGTTCTTACCAAATGTGCAGGTCCAGATGCTGGTGTGTGTGTCTGTTAAATGTTGACCATGTTTTTGTACATTCAGGTGTACTTGTGTCTGCAGAAAGCCTAGGCCAGCCTATAGACATGGCTCTGCCTAAGGCTCCCTCCACCCCTGCTGCAGTGAAGGAAGAGAAGTACAAGCGAGAGGTGGAGAAACTCAACAAGCAGATAGGCAGATACAGGGACATCATTGAACAGCAGGAGAAACTACTACAGGTGAGAACTAGCCATCATCCATGGCTGAAGTCCCACCGTATCTAGTAACATCCAGTATTAGTGAAAGCAAGCAGAGGCTGAAAAGTCTTATATTATCACCCAAGGAGATAAATTTAAAATGAATTAAGTGAAATTTTGAAGACAGGATAACTTTGGTAGTTTATATGATTTATCCAGTGCTTCACAGTAAGATGATGCCATGAACCTTTGTCAGTTGTATAAATGTATGTACTTGTAAAACATCTGTTGCTTACAGAACCAGCTGGACATGAATGGACAGGGAGACCCCAAGGTCCTGTCCATACTGCAGACTTCTGAGCTGTATATTATTGTATTGTACTATTTTATACTGTATTATACTGTATTGTACTGCATCACCTTACAGAATCAGCTGGACATGAATGAACAGAGAGACCCCAAGGACCTGTCCATACTGCAGGCTTCTGAGCTGTATATTATTGTATTGTACTATTTTGTACTGTATTGTACTGCATCACCTTACAGAATCAGCTGGACATGAATGGACAGGAAGACCCCCAAGGACCTGTCCATACTGCAGACTTCTGAGCTTTATATTATTGTGTTGTACTAGATTGTACTGTATTGCACTGTATTTTGCTGTCTCACAGAATCAGCTAGATATGAATGAGCAGGAAGATCCCAAGGATTTGTCCATACTGCAGACTTCTGAGCTGTATGAAGAGAAGGAGAGACTTGAGACAGAGAGGAAGTTCTTTCTGGAACAGAAGAATAACTTTGAGGAAGAAAGGAAGAAGTTTACTGAAGCTGCTATAAGACTGGCTCAAGAAGTAAATAAGATCCTATAATGCTGCAAAAGGGGAGGGGCAGATATAGATGGTCAGATATAATAGAAGGAAATGTAATGCAGCCAGGAAGCCTGACTTATATGACATATACATATGATGTTATTTACAATTGAAGCTGATGTTGCTTAAAATTGTTAAAAGGGTGGGGGGTGGGGAAGTAGGGGTGGGGGTTGTAGAGACAAAAAGACAAAAAGTTATTTTTAACTTTCTATATTTTTTTTACCAGATTTAATTGTTAACTTCAAAACTATCTCACTAAACTTAATAGTAAAAGCATAATTTGTTTTAGTTGTATCACAGATAACACAATACAACTTTCTAAACCTATTGCTGTTGATTTTAGAGGAAAGAATTTGAAGATGAGAGGACCACCTTTCTACAGAACCAGTTCCTACAGATCACACCATTCCGAGAGGCAAATAAGGCCTCAGATTCCAAGATAGCCCCTGCAGAAGATCCTATCCCTTATCCTGATGCTGACTCAGTCACAAAATCAGAGCCCACTATGGATGGAGCTATGGAGAGGGAAAAGACGGACAACCAGGCTGAGAAAGTGACCAAAGATACACAGACTGGGGAAAGCCTGAGTCCCATACATAGCAACGATGCAGGACAGTCGCCTGTATTAACGAGTATCAGCAAGGGAACCAGTCTAGAGGATATCGGGGAAATCCCCAGTCCAGGACAGAGTTTCACTAGAAAGCCAAGGTCTAAAAGTAAGTATCATTGCAGATGGTCCGTTTGTTATATTTATGCTACTATCTAGTGTGAAATATTTTGACAATTGTGGAATTATTAATATAAATTTTATGATTCAGACATTTCAACATTATTTTTGTCTTTTAGCACTCAGCGTTTAACTATTCTGTTTTTTGTACACTTTTGATAGAGGTGTATATCTATTTTGAGATATTTTCTTGATTTGTACATTTATGACTTGAGGAAGATTCTGAGTGTGGGCAATATTAGTGTTTTCTGGTTAAGTATGCTTACTTCCTTAATCTCACTATCTTTCAGTACTCTTGTATGACACCAGACGTTTTGTCATTTCAACTGATGACCATTGTGCTTGATCAGCTGTGCAGATTGTGTTTCACAAGTTTTGCAGATTTAGCAAATAATTGCAGTTTTTTTCAAGAGAGTTTAAAACATGTAATGCCTTTATAACACTGGCTTGTCACTATGTTTTAATATTTTGGAAATTTTGTGTGGCTTTCATGTAATATAACACATCTATCCAGAATCAAGTGTACACTCCAAACACACACAGCCCCACAGCAAAGCGGAAGACTCAATCATGACATTCAAATTTGAGTTTGAGGACTTTCTTGGGTAATCGAGCCGTTTCGCTACGATTGGAAGATCTCCCTCTAATTTTTCGTCACAATTTTTGAACAAGGCGGTATGAACGGTAACTAGTAAATGAAGAGAGAACCTTCTGGTCACAATATTCCCATAACCTCTCCCTGCCTTCTCCCCAAAAGTAGAGACTTCTGTGTACAGCGTAAAAACACTTTCATTTTTCCCACCAATAATCAGCAGCAACGAAGCCGGTGAGAAATCTATCTCATTAGGTTTTGGTTAAATATGCACTTATTATCAGTTTAACCCCTCTCCCTCCTTACTCTCACAGGTGCAGTGCCTTTCAGACTACTCCCCTGCCCCCCTGTCACCCCCACCCATCAGTCTTTTCACACCGTCACCTGTGTATCTCCCGTCATCTCCTGCCTGTCCCCAGTCAGGCATCTCCCCTACCCCCAAAGTCCCCACCATAACCCCGCGACCTTGACCTGTCTGACCCCTTCCTCCTCCCAAACAGACCTGTACACGCAGCTGGGACTGCTCTCACTAGAGCTGGACTGGGACAAGTATGTGTGTTCATGGAATATTTAGCTTGTTACATTGAATACAGGGGAACCCAGTGAAGTGGACTGACAGGGGTGTGAAATTACTCCTAGTCAAAGGGAATTCCAGATAGAAAGGCTCATTAGTAGCAATCAGGCCATAATATGTGGAGTTCTCAGAACTCTGTAAGTGTATAATATAGTAAACCCTGAAAGACACACTTCTGAGTCTCTGCCGTTTGAAGGAAGTTTTGACATAAACTTGCTTCCAGTGAAAGTAATGGATTGCTATTCTTGTTACCAACACAAAATATGACAATCGATCTCCCTATGGGTAAATCTCAATCACAAAGTACCCTAGGTTTTTTTATGCTCAAAAGATATTTGACTGAAAAGAGTTCTACTTTAGGGGTTCAACTGTACTGTGAATATCCTGAATATGGCTGGATGGCTTACCCAATATCCTGATCTACAAAAATAAATATACATATATTTATATAATGTTGGAACAGATGACACAAATATTTTATCAAAAACACAACAAAGTACGGATAACAAAATTGTTTTTAGAAAAATCGGCCATTGATTTGAAATATAATGATAATGTTAATTCTAGTAAGATTTCAAAAGCACTTTTTACCACTGGAACAGATGGTAAAAATGATTACCAAAATGGAGTGTTAGTTTAAAATATGAATATGTTGGCGATGATTGCACTCATTTTATTACGCTACAATAGCTTACCATGTGGGACTTAATGCTGTTCTCGGGTTGCCACACCCGGGGCCAACGTCTTAGAAAAAAAGATCGTTCTTGTTAGCCACCGGATATACTGGTAGTTGTCGTCACGTGATAACTTCTGACCAATCGCCCTACTTTCTCGTTGGCCACGATGACTGGTAGCAGTTTGTAAATATACAGACATTTTCATTTATTTCTCAGTATTCACGTATTGTTGGAGGCTAATATTTGGATATTTCTTTAAATATATTTCATAGATTATCCTGTAAAATTATTAATTTCACAACTTAAGTATTTTCCTTTCAATCCGCGTGTTTTGAGTTTTCTCGGTTCAGGCAATTTCAATTGTACGTCTTTTTATTGCGTTAAAATGTCTCTCCATCAAGCAAACAAAGACAAACCGAGAGCTCAGAAATGCCGCCATTTTTGCTTCAGTTTTGATACTCATAATTTCTGCCCTACCTGTAGGGAGGCTGGCAAGGGAGATGACCCCTGTGTCACTTTTGAAACACCCTGCCATATTTGCACGTCTCTCACTGATGAACAATTGCAAAAAATTCAAAACAGGAAGCGGTACTTAAAAAAGCAAAAAGCGGAAACTAGTTCCAAAGATGAACTAGATCTCTTGGGTGAAGGCGATGGGGACTCTTTTACTGGTTCTAATGCAGACCTTGAGAGTGCTGCCGATAACCTCTTTACCTCACCCCCCCCGTCCTCAACCTCTCGCCTTCAGTTGTTTATCACTAAAGACCCCAGCAAAAGCTGTTCCTCCTACCCCAGGTACTGTTTTACAAAACAAAATTCAAAGAAATCTAGAGAAATCCCTGGGTGATTCCTTAAATATACATATCCAGCAGCAAATGGGTTCCTTCCAGGCATCCATGTTAGAAGCATTTCAATCACTCCGAGAGGAGTTGGCAGTTAAAAAGCCTGATGAGGTTGATCCCTCGCCTCATGCTTCAAAAGCTGGTCCATCCAGCAAGTCTTCTGCTAATCTGGACCTACCCCCTCCGAGGTCAAGTACTAATGCACAGTCCGAGGCAATGGATGTGGACGTTGGTCCAGCACTCCCTCCTCGACTAGTACTTAACCAAACTTCCTCGGATCAGTACGTTGCCCCTTCTGAAGCTATACCGAAGGATTCCTCGTACTCACACAAAAAACAAAGCCACAGGCAAACAGTAGCACCGAGCTCTGCCTCGGATCAACTGGATGAGGATTCCGACGAACCTCGGATCCATCCTAGACCTAAGAAACACTCTGACAAGAGCAAGCATAAATCTAGGTCCAGATATGTGTCATCTTCAGAGGAAGATCACTCCCCTGTGGCCAGACACAGGTCTTCTAAGCCCTCTAGGGCTCAGCCCTCAGGCGCAGCTTCTGATCAAGACCTCCCACAACATGATCCAGAGCCCCCTTATTATAGGGAAGTAGCCCTGTCTGACATTCCCTCCCAATACTCTGAAGAGGTAGACACCTTCAGGCGCATTCTTTCTCTCCCTGACCCCAGGGACTCTATGCCTAGGTCGTCAACTTCAGTGTTGGGTCTGGATGACGAAAAAGGCCGTCAAGAGCTCAGACCTAGAGGTCCTTCCTCTATCTTACCACTTAGCTCAGTTATCAAGGACGCCTTTGATAAATTTCAACATAATTTCAAAGCTGCCAATTTATCTGAGGGTAAATATGTCAAGCCTCCTCCATCCACTTCTAAGTGGTATAAGGTTGGACAGCCCACTTTTCAAGACAAAATCCAGGAGTTGAATACGGACTTTGCCAAGATCTGTATTACTCCTAGACCTCCTGGGGCACCAGTAGCCAAAGTCCCTATCCCAGTCCTTAAGGAGCTGGAACATCAGGCTAGACAAAATATTTCAACCCTCAATTTCACCGCTGCCTTTGCCAAAACCTCTTCTTCTTGCAATGCTTCCTTGGAAAAGTGCCAACATAGCATCAAGTCAACTGTCAAGAAGATAAAGTCTCAGATCCAGAAAGGTGCCAATCCTGAGAAAGCAGCAAAGCGCGGATATGAGGAAGTTGCTGAGTACTTGGATTTTTGGAACAAGACGGTTCTTGTTCAACATAGAGCTCTTACCTGTCTCAGCAAATCGCTAGCCCATATTCTCCAGAGGGAATTATATTCTATGGCTAATACCGGCTTGCTTAGGCGCGAAGCCGAAATGACTCTACTGCATCCCCAGCTAGGGGAAACGAGACGCCAAGAACTTAGGAACTCGTCCTTCTGGGACTCCTCCTTGTTCGAGTCTCAACTTGTTAAGGAAGGTGAGGACTTCCTTCTCAAAAAAGGCACCTCAAAAGATTCTCAGGGTTTTTCACCCTACCAGAATAAGCCCTTTCGTGGCCCCCACAAGAAAAGAGGCTCCTACAGGAAACGCCCCTATGGGGGCAATACCTCTCAAAGCAGTAACCAATCCTTTCCCTCGGGAAGAGGAAAATCCAACTTCAGAGGCTCCAGGGGTCGTTTTTGACCCCACAATAGGGGAAGGGGGCATGGAAACCCCCCTTCACAATGACTCCTCCAAAGCCTCATTCAGTCCACCAGTAGGAAGTTGCCTCCGTTCTTTCAAGAGAGACTGGCTAACAAACAAATGTTCTCAAAACGTGTTAAACATTATCACCAATGAGTTTAAAACATGTAGTGCCTTCATAACACTGGCTTGTCACTATTTTTTAATATTTTGGAAATTTTGTGTGTGGCTTTCATGTAATATAACACATCTATCCAGAATCAAGTGTACACTCCAAACACACACAGCCCCACAGCAAAGCGGAAGACTCAATCATGACATTCAAATTTGAGTTTGAGGACTTTCTTGGGTAATCGAGCCGTTTCGCTACGATTGGAAGATCTCCCTCTAATTTTTCGTCACAATTTTTGAACAAGGCGGTGTGAACGGTAACTAGTAAATGAAGAGAGAACCTTCTGGTCACAATATTCCCATAACCTCTCCCTGCCTTCTCCCCACAAGTAGAGACTTCTGTGTACAGCGTAAAAACACTTTCATTTTTCCCACCAATAATCAGCAGCAACGAAGCCAGTGAGAAATCTAGCTCATTAGGTTTTGGTTAAATATGCACTTATTATCAGTTTAACCCCTCTCCCTCCTTACTCTCACAGGTGCAGTGCCTTTCAGACTACTCCCCTGCCCCCCTGTCACCCCCACCCATCAGTCTTTTCATGCAGTCACCTGTGTATCTCCCGTCATCTCCTGCCTGTCCCCAGTCAGGCATCTCCCCTACCCCCAAAGTCCCCACCATAACCCCGCGACTTTGACCTGTCTGACCCCTTCCTCCTCCCAAACAGACCTGTACACGCAGCTGGGACTGCTCTCACTAGAGCTGGACTGGGACAAGTATGTGTGTTCACAGCATGGAATATTTAGCTTGTTGCATTGAATACAGGGGAACCCAGTGAAGTGGACTGACAGGGGTGTGAAATTACTCCTAGTCAAAGGGAATTCCAGATAGAAAGGCTCATTAGTAGCAATCAGGCCATAATATGTGGAGTTCTCAGAACTCTGTAAGTGTATAATATAGTAAACCCTGAAAGACACACTTCTGAGTCTCTGCTGTTTGAAGGAAGATTTGACATAAACTTGCTTCCAGTGAAAGTAATGGATTGTTATTCTTGTTACCAACACAAAACATGACAATCGATCTCCCTATGGGTAAATCACAATCAAAAAGTACCCAAGGTTTTTTTATGCTCAAAAAATATTTGACTGAAAAGAGTTCTACTTCAGGGATTCAACTGTACTGTGAATATCCTGAATATGGCTGGGTGGCTTACCCAATATCCTGATCTACTAAAATAAATATACATATATTTATATAATGTTGGAACAGATGACACAAATATTTTATCAAAAACACAACAAAGTACGGATAACAAAATCGTTTTTAGAAAAATCGGCCATTGATTTGAAATGTAATGATTATGTTAATTCTAGTAACATTTCAAAAGCACTTTTTATCACTGGAACAGATGGCAAAAATGATTATCAAAATGGAGTGTTAGTTTAAAATATGAATATGTTGGCGATGATTGCACTCAATTTATATCTGTTTGATTTGATCCAGATATTGATTGGAACCCCACCAATATTTAGGATATTTACATCAGATATATGCAGCCATACTCTGACATACTGCCAAAAGGAGACTGAAAGACTTATGGTTTTAATGGAAATTACTCTTGTGCTGGCCTTGTGGTTTGTGCATGTATAATCAACTAAAATCAATCTCTGATGATTTCTTTTTGACATAAACTTGTAATTGATAGGTCTCCTTTTAGAGGTGATATGTGGTTCAAGCTTGACTGTGTGTAACTGTTTATGAACTAATGTTAAGTGTGCCTGTTATTGAATGAATACAGGTGAAAAGGGGAAAGTTATGACTTGAGTGAAAAGTACATACCATCTCTTGGGTGAATTGAGTGGAAGAACTTGTTTTTCCATTTTTTCCTGGGATTTTCAAGATAATAGATACAAATATGAAGACATTATAACTGGCAAGTAAGATAGGGTCATTTTGATGTGACGTTGATTTGAAATTTTCGTACGAATTTGTTTGATCTTGCTTGACTTGATTCACTCAGGTATGCTACCCCATTTTGTTGACAGTAGTTATTTTCTGGGCTTTGTTTAATTACTGAAGATAACTTTCCTCAATGGTTAACCATAGTATTAGTTGCTGCTTCCTTTTCTTCTAGTTTTCCTTAAATTTAACATTTTTTGTGAGTTGTTAAATTTACTTATGTTGAATGCAATGGCTGCATATGTCCATTTCAAAATTTCTTCTGCAGAAGATGTGTACTCAGTGACAAAGCCTAGTTATAGCTACTGTCTTTACTCTTGATATATTTCTGTTAAACCTGACAGTTGTTTTGTTTATGGTTTTGTTAACATTACAGGTGATGCGGGTTTTTCTGTTAACAGGTGTGCATGGTGTGGTAACATATAACCAAACCAGCAACCCTAGATGTGATTTGTCCAGGAGTTTCTTACACTCAATATTGGGCTATAACTATTCAGTTCACCTTTCACAAAAGGCTTTCAAATCTTTGTAGTTTTTGAGAATTGGTATTGTATTATTTTGTCCTTTGCAAATGTTTAAAAATCAGTTATCAAGTTATTGGCTAGATCTTCAAGTTCTGAATGTCAGGATTTGATAGCAAACATAGTCTGGGGACTTGAATTGTTTCATTAGCCTTGTTTATTAAAATGTTTCTAACAGTGAATTGTTGCTGGTTTATGAATAAATTGCATGCTTTATAACTGATTAATAATCAGTTAGCTTTGGTCCTAAATTGTTTTTACCTTGAAAAGGTTTCATCTGAAGTTATTATTTCTTTTTCAGAATTTTTTAGTTTGGGTGAATTATTGTTGTGAAACTGAAAACATTTATTTGATAAATAATCCATGTTGTCAAATTTACCCCAAATCAAAGGTGTTTTTATGTCTTAAATCTGAATATTGTGGTTGAGTATTATTATGCGCAATATCTGAATTTCATTTGAATGCTGCATGTATAATATTGTCATAATATTATAAAATTGGTTTCTTTTATAATATTATGTAATTACTTCTTTCATTTTATGTATCAAATTAAAGTCAATATTTAGGTGAAGCAACACTTTGAAATATTGACATACATCTCAAAGTTAAAAAGTAATAACCTTCAATTTGATGTTTTCTCTGAAAAATGTTACATGGGAAATTAATTTGCATATTTAACGTGGAGCCTGATCTTCCTTACATAAATGTTTAAAAAAACCCAAAATGTATTATTATGTAGATCAAATAATCCTGTTTCTTGGTTAAAAAATTTTGAGAGCCACCTTGTTGTCATAAAATTGATGAAGTAATCTTCTTATTTATTCAGGACTTCTCCCTGCCACTCCTGCAGCAACACCTGCACCTAATAACTCCAATCCAACCAGTGGTGCTCATAGCTCCGCCCACCACCCGCCAATCACTGTTCCCAGGGTGATGGCTAGGCCTCACTCTAGTATTGCTATAGCTGATGGTCAAGGTTCTGATAGCTCTACTGGTATACCTGTCAGTCATCCGCCCTCCTCTACTGCTGCTACATTTGCTCCCAGGACCTTACGTCCCCGCTCTAGTGCCCCTTCTACAGCAGAGCTGTACAAGAAACTAGGACTAGAGCCGCCAAAGTAAGAGTAACACATTGAGTGCGTGTGTGTGTGCGTGTGTGTTTACACATTCAGACCGTGGACATTGGACATTTGCACTTCTAACTGTGAACCAAGTTCCTGCCGTTACAGTAGCTTCTTCTGCACTGCAAAGTGAGCTCATTTGTACTCGTAAATCTTTTCAGATATGTAACAGTATAATATACAGAGTGAAGGAGTAAAAAAGACTGCATAAAACATATTTGTACATGATATTCCCATTTACCAACATTTTGTCAAAATATGCTTGGATAAGGGATATCATGGAAATATTTATTTACCATTTGGCACTTTTTCAAGACATTTACAATAACGAAATGTATAAGTTAATTGCTTTCCACACTTGTATTGACTTTGTTTCCTATTTGTCACAAAATATGACCTGTGTAATTATATCCCCAGCCGAAAGTCGGGGATATACTGTTTTCATGTCTATGCCGCCGCCGTACGTTTTAACTTGTGTGCGAAATACAGCTTTCGAACTATGTCCCTCATGCAATTAATATCTTATTTGATAATATATTAATAAGTTCTTTTTCTGTATGCCATAAATCAGGGCTTAAAGTCAACATTTGACCTGTGTATGCCCATGATATATGATGCCCATAAAGATCGCACTCAGAGGACTTTTTCTGCTTTTTTCATAAATTCTTTGGAATTTGGAAAGTAGAGTCTCACCAGGCTCAAACTGTACTAAATATAACTTGTGTATAATCTTTGTGGAAAAGTTTAGCTGTAGTTTAAATTTTAATGTCACCTTACGGTCTAAAAGAATGTCCACACACGGACCAATTGTGTGCACTTTTTGTCAGTTTAAGCCCTGTACCTTGCAAACTGTATTGATTCACCCACCTCATATTTTACCTTGAGAATACATTAATATGTTATTTTTACGTGCCAAAAAATCAAGGCTTTAAATTAAGTGTACACATTAACTGTGTATGAGGTACATAAAAACCCCATCCAAGGACATTTTTCACATGTTTTTCATTGTAAATTCAAATGAAAACTAACATCAGGCTGTACTAGATATAACTTATGCTTTGATTCCCTTAAGATTTAATCAGAGTATTTTATGATATTTCATCTCCACCAATATATTAATAGTATATAACCCTTGTAAAACTTTTGTTCCACTATATTAGAATGTATAGTAAATGATTTAAATACTTTGGAAAAGGATTAATCTAATCATTACAGGAATATACACTGGGGATATGGTGATGTTAAGTCATTACAATCTAGTTTCTTATCACTTCAGCATCTTTATAATTAACCAGCAACAAATAAAAACAGATTAAAAGATTTTAAACTTTTTTATGGTTCTTAGGTACTGTTTTCTCATTCAGAAGTTATATTTTATGCTGTTACATATTTGCAAAATGGAACACTATAGATGAGCTCTTGTGCTATCAGCTACATGCCAGTACCTAAGAAGCTGTAGTAGTGATGGGAACTTGGTCTAACATGAGGACATATTTAGTTGGAATCTTGTCAGAAATACATTAAACATGCACTCTGTGTGTGCGTGTGTTTATTATCAGACATGACCAGACTGCCTGTTTTGCCTCACTGACTAGAGCGAGTTGCTGTATTATCTGTTTGATTCTTTTCCACATGTACACACGCTTTTCTCATACTTTTGTGTATTCAATCACTTGTATATATAAAACATTTGAACATGTATGTTACAGGGAGTTTGTGTTATCAGGATATGTTACAAAAATCACACTAGTTTTTGAAAGTGATAATGTTTTTATAGTGATAAGATTGTAGCCTGAACAGAAGTTCAGTGGTCACATCACAACTTCACAGATGGCTTCACTGGATCTACAGTTGAACCTTGTCAAAGCAACACTAATAGGACTAGAAACAGGCTTCTGAATTTTGTTGATTTTGTGGTAAATACACTGTTCAGTGGGTCAAGTTCAATGAATAAAAACTTCTTATTACAAGTCATTTATTGCTGCCTAAAAGGGGATCTTTTTTGACAGAGTTCCAGTTATAGGTATTTTACCTTATTACTTGCAGGTGGGAGTAGGGACCAAAAACACCCCTAAGTATCTGTGTTGTGAAAGCCATCCTGAATCCAGGTTTAGTGTGCACCAACTGGAAGTACCTGTAAAGCAAATATAGCGATTGATTTAAACAAATTTGTCGATAATTAAATGTAAAATGTCAGAAAATGAGAGGAATTGTGTCAAAAACAAATATTAAACAGACAAAACTGGTTGAATATTTCATCCATTTTATACATTAAAATTAATGGTATTCATATAGTTGTACTGGTATCAGGGAGAGTTGTTTGCACTCAGTTTGACTAGTACTAGGCCTGTTGGTGAAAACGTAGTTTAAAAAAGCCCCAGTATGTACAAGTAATGTAAACAAAACAATATGTGTGGTGCTAAATTCTTGATTGCACAAAAGACTCGCTGTAACATATATTTGTAGTATAAATGTTAAATCATAAACATGGACTATGACACATTTGACAATCTGTGTTAATAGTGCACTAATTTTACAACATGTACTCACACTGCAGTATCTTGGTATCATATTTGTGACTTTTACAGTGTACTCTCGCTAATTTTATTTCAATACTGAAAATGTCTGAAAAACAGTTTCCTCAAACTTTTCTGTTCACTTTTTGTACATGTTGTGTGATACCATTGACTAATGTGTATATATTGTGCTTTTTAGTCGAATCTTTGATTCGAGTTATGTACTGAGTTGCGGCCGCGATTTTAAATTCGCCGTTTAAGCCCTTAAATATCAAATTCTGCATAATATTTGTTCACATATTGGTACATTAAGGTGTATATTATACACTCTGCCATTTTGAAGATTTTTAATGCTTTTATTCAGTTATATTTTATAAAGTAAAAAGCTTGTCTAGCACTAAGTCTGGCTTTCTATAAAGTCCCGGATGTCCTAGAAACTATTGTGTTTGCTATTGTGATGGCCTACTCGAACGAGTCTTTTTTAACCGTTTCGTCTGCTGGTTTCTAGACGTTGAAACCCCAATTAATTTATTTGTCTGCTGGTTTATCACGCAGTCACTGTTAATGTAAAATTGTTGTCTGCGCATCTACCCATTTGTCAAACAAATAAACCGCAAAGAAATTAATGAATGAAGTAATGTCACGGTAGTACTACACCTTTGTCGTTCAGCCAATCAGAATCGACAATCAAAATATTCAAACTCCGTAGTTCTACATTCAACCACTCGAAGGCGCTTTTGTCCTAGAAGTTATCACGTGATTTAATTTTTCTGTCAAAATACTTCATCGGTAAAATACAGCATAACCTCTGATCCCCGATTATCGCTCATTATGGCTATCGTAATACTGTAGAAATAACACACAAATATTTTATTTAAATATTTACAATTTGCTTCTGGAAATATCCATATACAGTACTATATATCCACGCTTCAAGATTGAAAAATGTCTTCTCATTTCAAAATCAAATTTCAAACTGCAAGTCCGTGAACAGGAAATATGGTGGTAGTTTTCATCTTAAACCAGCCTTGTAAAATATTGTCACGAAACTCCCACAAAGAACTGCCGTGACTGCACATATTTGCTCATTAATATTAATGAGGCAAGTCCGTGAACAGGAAATATGCTGGTAGTTTTCATCTTAAACCAGCCTTGTAAAATATTGTCGGAAAACCCCCTCAAAGAACTGCCGTGACTGCACATATTTGCTCATTAATATTAATGAGGCAAGTCCATGAACAGGAAGTGCACTGGTAGTTCTCATCTTAAACCAGCCTTGTAAAACTTCGCATCTACAGACCCTTTATATTTGTATTTCACTACAAATACTAGTACCCATATCGCTACACAAATCTGAAAACAACTCTGGAAGCGGTTTGCAAATGCGGGCGATAATACCGAGTTTAAAGATTTCAACACCCAGTGCTGTCCTAAGATTCGACTGTGTGGTTGGCAGAAGGCCAAACACTTCACCCTTGTTAATGTTTTAAAATTAGATGTTTTATCTTTTTAGCTGCAGTGAAATAAAAAGCACAAACCGATGAATTTAATTTTGTAGCAGATTAGAATTTCAATGTATTATATGAAATGTTTAGTCTTTATTGAAAATCACTTGTTAGATCAGTGTGTCTCTCATCATTGTGCTATTGCATATTCTTAATAACATTCTATATGACAAAATAACTACACCCTACTCTTAAATCTTCCTTGTCATGATTTATAAATTCATGTTCATTAAAAAAGAATGCTGATCAAACATACTGTTTGTTCTTAGAGTTAGTGTATCTACTGATTTGCATTCATTTGTATACAACTATTCGAATCCCTTGAACTTTTTGTTCTACAGATGACATAGATGTATGCTAATTTGAATGAGCAAAACATCGTATGCAGTTCAAATGATTACTTTTGTGTTTCTGTTGTTTTTATTGTTTTGCACAAGATAAAGCTGTATGCACTGTATATATGCTACATTTCATAATTAATCCACGTCTGTTTCAGGTGATTATCCTTCAATTTTGTTCTTACTGTTATACCACAGCTTTAGTAATAATGACTTCAATTTAGCTTTTTTCAGTTTCTTCACTTTTTATCACTGTTTCACTTTCCCAGTGTTGTGATCTAACCATTGACAAAAGAATCTGTTTTTGATTTTCCAACTAACAATCAAAAATGCACCTGATTTTGATGTTAATTGTACATTCAATAGATGTTACTTTGCAGTCAGCATATTAGTTAATTTGGCAGTCATTTGTTTGAAAGCATAAGATCAATATTGTTATATGCTGGATATATTCATTCTCAATTACATTTTAAATTTGTAAACAAATTCCATTACCATGGGATTTCTGTGAGATAATGTTTTATGATTAAACCATTAACTTTTGTATTGGTTTTAATAATAAATGTACAGCTAATATTTCTATTTAGTTTCTTATCTGTTGCCAATTTATTTGAAGAACTGCAGATTAATTTAGAATTGTTAATTATGTGTCACATATGTTATTCATGGTATATTGAACAGTTTATCAAATCAGCATGTCTTCTAATGCTATATACTTAACTAAATATAAAATGATAGCACCATAAAGCAACCATAAAGCTACAGCACTATCTGTTTTTCTAAGTGTAATATATTTTACAAATGGCTTTACAGGTAAAATTTATTTCAATGAATATTCTGTAACTTTCTAACAATAATTCAGTATAAAACCAATCAGTTGAATTTCCTTATGCCTTTGCAGGGCATGTTCAGTGTAATTTTAGAACTCTGCAGTAAGAAGTATTCTTCCAGTTCTTTGCTACTTGACAGAATCCACATGTAAGAGTAATTGAATCTCATTCCAAAGCCCGACTTGTTATTTTTTCAGGGACAGAGGCAGCAGGGAACGCCCTAAGACCAGCAGGCATTCAGAAGCCGCATATCACACGGCCTCACGAGATAGCAAGAATGTCCCCCATGACAACAGCGACCAAGTAGAATACCATGAGAGTAAGGAGAAGTATCGGGACAGATCGTACACGGAAAACTCTGCCAGTAGCGGTCACTCTCGCGACAGATCAGAGCTGACCTCTTCCTCTCAGGAGTATGTAGTGGACAAGGAGAACCAGAGAGAGAGGTCCAGAGACTCACGGATTGGTGTGAAGGAAACATCTAGGGAAAGGTTTGACAGGGACAGATATTACGACGTACACCCAAGATCCTCACACGATAGATCTGTGGATGAAGGGGAGAGGTCAAGATCTGGTGGTCAGAGGGAGAGGCCACGAGACCGATCGTGGGAGAGAAAGAGGGATAGAAGTTACGAGGAAGATTGGCAGCAAACATCCAGACCAAATACAGGCAGAGACAGAAGTAAGGGAGCCTCGTTAGAGAGGTCTCGCAGCTTCAGAGAACGGCCCAGAAGCAACCAACGAGATGAGAATTCTGTAGACTCAAGCTCACGACGCAAGTCTCTGAGTTCCAAAGATCTGGACAGACAGGACAGAAGTAGTCAACCCAGGTATTCGTTGGGGAATCGGGAGGCGTCGTTTGACTACGGTAGTTATTCTAGGGACAGGTATAGCGATAACAAGAGGGAGGAGAGGGAACACTCTAGAGAACGTAGGAAGGAATCTCCCTCAAGGGAGGTGAAAAGGTCACACAGCTCCACTGGATATCCATGGAGACGGTCTTCAGGAAGCTATGTAGCATCCCCACTCGTACTGAGAAATCCAGAACAAACACACGGCAGGTCAAGTTCTCGAAAATAACGGCAGTTTGAGGTGTTTAATGTGGAGTACTCATAAACAAAGAGAGAATCAGGAAGTATTTGGAGAACTTTTGCAAGAAGGAGTATGTGTAATTCATTTCGAATGCCAGTAGTTGTATAAGAATTTGCTTGAAATTGAAGTACATGTACAAGTATTCAGTTTTTACCAAGTATTGAATGAAGAAAAATGGGCCTACATTAGGCTATCTAACTACAAAATAAGCACATCTTAAAGAGTCAACTGGGGTGAAAATGTCATCTTAGCACAGTCTCCGTAATCTGGGAAGATTTAGGTTGAAGTTATGATTGTATATTTTAATAATGGCAGACCTAGTTTTCAATGTAGAGTTTTATTGGCCAAGTTATAAATGTAGATTCTTATAATTAGGCCTAGTTATAATGTAGATTCCTGTTATTAATTCTGACTGTAGAATCTTATAATGAAGCTAGAATGGTACAAATGCAGTAAGTAGCAATATATTAGAAACATCAGCAAAAATGTCTGGTAATGATACTGGTATTCCTTGTCCATGTGGTTTAGACATGAGAATGGGAAAAAATATCTCTTTGATGAAAGAAAAAACTAATTTTTATGGGGCCTGGCTACTAAGTAAGAAAATTCACCTCTGTTAAACCTTTTTAGCGAGGGTCTGTGAGAGTGAATATTGGTGTGGGAAGATCACAGTGCAGTCGAATATTGCCTGAACAGTTTCAAAGGGAAAGAGTTATTCCATGTAGGCAGTTTCATAACTAGGTATGCATGATAAATAAAGTTAGGAGAGTCACAATAACCAATGAGTCAATAGAGTGAGGGGTTTTTGAAAATAGAATGTAGTGCTCGTGTACATAACATGGCAATTAAGTTCAAAGGAAATTGAACTTTATCGTTTTATTAATTTATTTCATATTTGTATGTTTTGAAGACAATTGTAAGTAAAAATTGATTTGTTAGATGTGTTGTTGCTTTTGGTGTTCCGTCACTGTATAGAGAGGTGGATCTTTTGAAATGACTAGTAACTGCATTTATTTCTCTGAAGTATTATTATGAAAAGGTACAAAGGGCGGGCCAGATTCCTGGGTTCCTGTGTGATGTACTATTTATAACTAGTTTACTTGGTGTGTGTATTTCAGTGGTTCTAGTTTTCCGTTAGTATTTATAGTAGTCTCTACAGTTTGCTCATGTGATGGCTTCAGAACACTGTTTCTGGAGTGAAGCCCCCGGGTTCCAATTGATGCTTGGTGCATCAGTTTGTTATTGTTTACACTGTCTTTGTACAGTAGAAGCCATATTATCTGAACAGGTTTGGAAAGTATGGTTTAGTTTGGATAGGGAGGATTATAAATTGAAGTGGTATTAATTGAAAAAACCAATGGGGAATATTGATGTAGAGAGTCAAAATGAGTACATAAAATCAAATATATAGAGTGTCAGATAATGGGGCTTTTTACTATATTTTAAAGAACTACTGTGATAGGGTAACCAGTAAGGCTGAAAGCGATTTGAATTTTAACTATCCGATTAATTGTTCTGTAAAATCTACAATTTTCCGATTAATCAGTTATAGTGTATACTCACCTGCAATGCCCGAAATCAGACTAATACAGCATCCAATATGTACAAATAAATAATATCTTGTCATTTTTATTGACCCTTTTGTTAAATAAGGGATAAATTGGGCACAATATAGAGTCAGAGATCTTTTACAGTGACAAAAATGATCAAAATAGGAATTATTTAGGCATAATAATGCTAATCAATGATGGTTTCTTTCTTTTGGTAGTTTTTATCAATTAATTGAATTGTCATTTTACTATTCTTATTCTATGGCCATTCTAAGGATAATGATTATCTGGTATTTGTGTTTCAGCCTTAGTAACCAGACCCCTAAACTTTGGGGGGAACCCAACAGAATCTAGCAATCTGGGTGCTGGTAAAACTATTAAAGTATTGTTTAAATCCACTTATTATTTGAGTAAAACCTGATTTTCAGTCTGATTTAACTGGTTAATATGTATTTTTTTACGTAAGAGAATTAATTCATCCATACACCTCTTCCAGAAACACGGCAAAGCACCCCCAAACTTGAGTTCCTTCATACCCCCACTTTTGACCGTAGAGTTTATAAATCAATCAAACACTTTTCTAACTTTTTCAATCACTATGCCCCAGTTCTTTAAACTCTTTCCCCTTCCAAATAAGAAATAGCCCCTCTGTCACGTCATTCAGGAAGCACCTCAAAACCCACCTCTTCAACTCCAGTTTACCAACTTAGTCTCCTTCCCTTTGGTCACACCCACAACTCTGGATCACTGACCTTGACCACCCCTTGCTGCCCTTCTGACACATGAATTTTGTTAACCAGTGCACTGAGTTCCCCTATGTGGGGAAGATATTGCGCCTGCAAAGCAGTAGCTTAGATTTTCACTAAATTTCCCTTGTTTTCACAGGTGTTTCACTTCAGGGAATTCGTTTACCACCATATTTGTTTACAGGTATATGCTGTTAGTTCGATCAAACTCCAGGGTGCCCAGATTCAGTTTGGTATTTTGAGAGTGAAAGCCCAGACGTAAAATATGAATCTATCCCCTGTGGATATTGTAGGTTGTACATAAACAGTGAAATCAATATACAATTGTTTATGGTTCTGAGGGTCCAACTAAATACACTGTACTGTTAGATATATTCAGACATTTTATCAGCTAGGGGTGATTCTGTTGAGATTAAAGTAAACATATCATACACAACAATCAGATTCCCAATTTGCAATTGTGTTCAGGAAGTCGTTTTTCCAAGGCAGTTGTTTGTCCATGGAACAAAGGAATTGTCAGTGTTTTCTGTTGCTTTTTTGATATTTCTGTTACACAATAATATGTGTTGTCAGTAACTAAGAACAGACACACTATTCTAACTAAGAAAAGATTCTAGTTTCTCAACTCAATATGTTTTTGAAGTATGAAGGAATATTAATTTATTGATTTCTTTTTGTCTTGTACTGTAAATGTGTTGGTATGGGTCAGATGAATGCAGTTTATGAATGAGAGTTACCGTTCTTTTGTTTACAAAATGTACTTCCATGTGTATGCCTTTTGACAAGGAAGGAACATTAATTTCTTCTTGTCTTGTACTGTAAATGTGTAGGTACTGGTCACATGAATGCAATTTATGAATTACTTTACTATTGTTAGCACAACTTGTTACTTCTGTGTGTATACCTAATAGCAAATGGTTAGATCAGTAGATCCAGTTTTGCCTTGTGCTTTTGAAAGTTTGTACAGTAAAACCTAATTTTTTCTAAATATGAAATGTTATTAAGTAATAGTCACTCTTCCTCAAAATAACAATTATACAGGTAATGTGGCTGCATGCATACATAATACTATGTTGAAAGACTTCAATATTTGATGCAAGTTCTTACTTCCCAGTAAACACATGTAATACATCAGTATGCACGCAAGATTGTGTGTGAGCAGGAATAATTGCTCCAATAGAGAAAAATGAAAATGCACTCTTGCAGAGTACCTCAGAGCTGTGCACATTCATCACAAGCGTAAATTTTTACATAATGTACTCATACATTGTAGGACATAGACCAGTACAAATAGAGCTGTGCTTACTGAACATTCTACTCTAATTTTCAGAGTGTTGACTGCAAGGCAGCACTTCATTGTGATACTGTATTTTACAGGCTAACATTGTATATTGCAAGTGTATTTATTCAGACTTGTCATCTGTGGCCTGTGATGTTTTTATATCATTTTAATTTATTGTGTTAATACCTAATGGACAATTAGCTAAATTGCTGACCAGTGAGAAGACGTCCTGCGTCTCCACCAGCGAGACCGGCTAGGTTTCCACCATTCACTAGGTGGTCTGCAGTACTTCTGGCCTGGCTAAAGAACATGATGTCATACAAATTTTTTTTTCATTTGGCACATGAGCAGTGCAGACACATTTTGTAAAGCTCTATAAAGTTGAAGGAAAGTTACTAATTTCTTTAAAAATACAAGTACTGTTAATACATCATGGCATGACCAGGCCAAAAATAGGGGCATGTGGCCACCTTACGCCAGGATTTGACCAGCACTCCCATTGTACACGCTGTCCTGATAAGGGACAAGAGTCTGATCCCTGTGTGATGAAGGAAGATCGTACACTATGTAACACTTTGACCTCTGGCCAGAAACGCAGCTTGCCAGAAATACTCTGGTAATGAGAGTTCCTCCTTTATAGATCCAGGCTTCGTGTCTGTTTTAGGGGCTGTGAACACAAAGTTTCCAGAAGATAAAGTGATCAAAGCGAAGCAGAAATCTAAGAAAAGTACACTATCCAAGTCTTCTATTGACAAGGACTTGAAACCTTTAGATGCCAAGTGGTCAGGAAGGTTGTCACGACTGGAAGCTATGTTTGTGGTGAAAACGTTGGAGAAGCTTGCAGAGCAGCCTACCTTCCAGACTGTGAAAGTTACACCAACCAAGTCTTCACCAGCCAGTGCAGTGGACAGAACCAGAACCTTTATTCCACTGACCAAGCCAACTGACCTGCCACTTACCAAGCTGATCATCCAAGCTTCCACCAACCAGGTCCCAGCCAAGGAGAGACAAGAAAGCAGAAGGACTTCCTTGCAGACAGGTGAATGGGTAATGTCCATAGATTTTAAGGACACTTACTTTGATATCCCAATAAACCCACAGTCCAGGAAATACCCGTGTTTTCACATTCAAGGACAATCCTACCAATTCAAACGCTCTACCTTTTGGCCTGTCTACTGCTCTAATGGAATTCATGACGGTAGTCAAGGAAGTCAAATGGATGGCTCAAAACAAGGGTATAAAAATCCACCAGTTCCTAGACATACCATCAAACATGTCTCCATCATACACAGACTCTTGTAGCCATATGCTGTATATTTGTAGGTTACCCGTTCGATCAGTTTGATCAATAGCAGACTTCCTTCTGTAGCTTTTCAAGGACAGGAAGTTACAACAAAGTATTATTGATGGCTATAAATCAGCCATTGCAGTCAAACTCGGAAATTTGCCCATTAATCTCTACAAAAAGAAAAATCTCAATCATTTCCTGAATAGTTTTCATAGAGACAGACCTGAGGGTTGCAGGGGCATACCCTCTTAGAACCTTTCCCTGGTGCTTTACCATTTCAAAAAGGCTCCCTTTGAACCCCTTAAAGAGGCCTCTTTGAAGCATCTGATCTTTAAGACTGCCTTCCCTCTTAACTTTGGGTTCTGGGAAATGCAAGAGTGAGATCCATTCTTGGCTAAACAAAAACAGACATCAGACTAGTAGTCCAAGGTGACTCTTTACTCCTCACCCAGCTTTCTATCTAAGAATTAGCTGGCCAGAGAGGGTCCAGACAGTGTGGCCCCAGTAGTTATTCCTGCCCTGGCCCCAACTCTAGATAAATCACTCAAGGCTGAGAGGTCTGTATGCCCAGTTAGAGCCCTGCGCTACTATTTGCATAGGACCTCCGGCAGAACAAGGAGCTGGTCTTTGTCTCTTTCAAGAAAGGATTCAACTAGGATATCTCCCCTTACACTGTTTCATCCTGGATCAAGCAAACTGTGATCCTATGCTATGAGCTCTCTGATCAAGAGTCCCTCACCCTACATCAGGTCAAAGCCCATGGTGTGAGGGCCTTTGCTGCTTCAAAGGCCTTCTAGATGGGAATTTCCTTAGAACAGTTATTATCAGCCTGTTATTGGAAATCCCACACCTTCACATAGTTTTACTTAAAGGATGTGGCTTGGGCTGATTCAGAGCTCTTTCATCTAGGCCCTGTTGTGGCTGCCCAGCAAATACACCACTAACCCAGACATGTATATACAGCCTGTCACCTTCCCCAGCAGGGATTCCAAGGTGGCAGGGCCTGTTCAGTAGCTGCCAGCTGGATTCCTCTTCCTTCCTAACGGGACCCCTCCAGGGACTGAACTCACACCTCTCTTCCTCTACCTCTGAGCAGGTCTGTACAAAAAGGTGGGGGGAGTAAAGCCGGTAACTGCCGGCAATCAGGACACCGACAACCGAGCAATGGGACAGTTCAATCTAGACTACCTAGTAAGCTACCTACCATCCAGGCAGTAGTTATTCTAATTGTCCATTAGGTAAGATATATTAGCACAATAAAATTGCAAATTTAATAAGTAAATTAAATTTATATAATACCTTACCTAATGGACAGGAGAAGCTGTCCCAACCAACCCTGCATTTATCTTACTGGGGTCACCTAAGGTTAGAAGAATGAAAAGGATTTAGGATGTCACGTTCTCTAGCCAGGAAGTACTGCATGCCACCTAGCAAATGTTGGTAACCAAGCTGGAGACACAGGAAGTCTTTTTCTGACGTTTGGTGAGGCCGGTTGGCACTGGCAATATAGCTGATTGTCAATTAGGTAAGGTATTAACTTATAAAGATTTAATTTACTTATTAAATTTGCAATTTGCTATATTTGGATTACTTATTAAGCTGTTGTGGTATGGAGTTTGTGGCTATTTATTTTAAATACAGTTTGTACATGTTCATCTTCTTTCCTGACAATAGAATTGTAAGAAAGTGCTATTTTTAGTACACTGGACACTGAATTGCAGACAAAATTAAAACTGGCAAAATGAATTTTTTTTTCTAAGTACAATTTTCTAAAATAAATTAGATTTAACTTTCAAGATTTATAATATTTCAAGGTAATGAAAGAAGAGTGATTTATTTTATATAAATACTGGTAGTTGCTCAGAATTGTTTCTAATGTTACCTAAACATTTGAAACAATGAATCATTCATGAAATCTCTTGCCTTATCTACAGATTTTGCTTAGTCAGCACTTAGGAATAGAATGTAAGTATGTAATAGAGTATATGAATTTATTGGTGGATATAGTTGTCCATACAACACGTGATAGGTATCTGTTTTGTTAAATAATTACTTTGTTCTGCATTTTCTTCTTGTGTTAAAGGGACCAAACCATTACACCAAAAGTAAAGAGCCTTTTTTTCCCACATAATTTCATCATTGTTTACTTTTGAATATGGTTCTAAGGTAAAATAAAACCTTTCCCAAGAAACATGTTTCTTTTATTATTTCCCAATGGCTTAAAAGACATATAAAATGAATCCCATGCGTGTCAAGGTATTGTGATTCTCAGTTTTCATCATACTATTAACTGGTACTCGTCTTTTTATCTCCCGCCGGGCTTTAGCCCGGGAGGGAGATTATGAAATGATGTCTGTGTGTGCGTGCGTGAGTGAGTGCGTGCGTGTTTGCGTGAGTTAGTCACGCAGATTTCTCCAAAACTGCTACAGCTACAGATTTTTTGTAAATTAATTGTCCCAATGAATTTTCATGCCCTTGAAAATTTTTTTGGTTTTATTGACTTAGGCCTAAAGATAAGTGAGTAATAGCAATCTTAGCTACTTTGAGTAAAGGGCTCATAACTCAAAAACTATTGCAGTAACAAGTTTTTCTTCAAATATGTTGTTCAGCTACTTCGTCCTTAGCCATAAGATGGTACATAGTTTGGGGTCTCATTGCATGCCATAAGTAATAGCTATTTTCTCATTTGTAGCTAAATAACAGAAGAAGTAAATGTCAAATATCTTCAAAAGTATTGAAGTTAGGGAAATCGTTTCAAATATGTTGTCCATCTTCCTTTTTGGTAAGCTATCACATACTAAAGTTTCAGACCTGTTGCACCTTGGATAGCTGAGTAATAGCTACTTTGAAATTCTGACTGTTGAGTAAAGCCATTGTAACTCCAAAACTATTGCAGTTAGAGTATTTTCCTAAAATATGTTGTTCAGCTACTTTGTCCTTAGCTTATACTATAAGATGGTACATAGTTTGGGGTTCTATTGCATGCCATAAGTGAGTAATAGCTACTTTCTCATTTGTAGCTAAATAACAGAAGAAGTAAATGTCAAATATCTTCAAAAGTATTAAAGTTGGAAATCTTGTCAAATATGTTGACCATCTACTTTTTGGTAAGCTATGACATAGTAAAGTTTCAGACCTGTTGCACCTTGGATAGCTGAGTAATAGCTACTTTGAAATTCTGACTGTTGAGTAAAGCTATTGTAACTAAAAAAGTATTGCAGTTAGATTGTTTTCCTAAAATATGTTGTTCAGCTTCTTAGCTATAAGATGGTACATAGTTTGGGGTTCTATTGCTTGCCATAAGTGAGTAATAGCTATTTCCTCATTTGTACCTAAATAACAGAAGAAGTAAATGTCAAATATCTTCAAAAGTATTAAAGTTAGGGAAATCTTTTCAAATATGTTGTCCATCTACTTTTTGGTAAGCTATGACATAGTAAAGTTTCAGACCTGTTGCACCTTGGATAGCTGAGTAATAGCTACTTTGAAATTCTGACTGTTGAGTAAAGCCATTGTAACTCCAAAACTATTGCAGTTAGAGTATTTTCCTAAAATATGTTGTTCAGCTACTGTGTCCTTAGCTTATACTATAAGATGGTACATAGTTTGGGGTTCTATTGCATGCCATAAGTGAGTAATAGCTACTTTCTCATTTGTAGCTAAATAACAGAAGAAGTAAATGTCAAATATCTTCAAAAGTATTAAAGTTGGAAATCTTGTCAAATATGTTGCCCATCTACTTTTTGGTAAGCTATAACATAGTAAAGTTTCAGACCTGTTGCATCTTGGATAGCTGAGTAATAGCTACTTTGAAATTCTGACTGTTGAGTAAAGCTATTGTAACTAAAAAAAGTATTGCAGTTAGATTGTTTTCCTAAAATATGTTGTTCAGCTTCTTAGCTATAAGATGGTACATAGTTTGGGGTTCTATTGCTTGCCATAAGTGAGTAATAGCTATTTCCTCATTTGTACCTAAATAACAGAAGAAGTAAATGTCAAATATCTTCAAAAGTATTAAAGTTAGGGAAATCTTTTCAAATATGTTGTCCATCTACTTTTTGGTAAGCTATGACATAGTAAAGTTTCAGACCTGTTGCACCTTGGATAGCTGAGTAATAGCTACTTTGAAATTCTGACTGTTGAGTAAAGCCATTGTAACTCCAAAACTATTGCAGTTAGAGTATTTTCCTAAAATATGTTGTTCAGCTACTTTGTTCTTAGCTATAAGATGGTACATAGTTTGGGGTTCTATTGCTTGCCATAAGTGAGTAATAGCTATTTTCTCATTTGTAGCTAAATAACAGAAGAAGTAAATGTCAAATATCTTCAAAAGTATTGAAGTTAGGGAAATCTTTTCAAATATGTTGCCCATCTACTTTTTGGTAAGCTATAACATAGTAAAGTTTCAGACCTGTTGCATCTTGGATAGCGGAGTTATAGCTACTTTGAAATTCTGACTGTTGAGTAAAGCCATTGTAACTCCAAAACTATTGCAGTTAGAGTATTTTCCTAAAATATGTTGTTCAGCTACTTTGTCCTTAGCTTATACTATAAGATGGTACATAGTTTGGGGTTCTATTGCATGCCATAAGTGAGTAATAGCTACTTTCTCATTTGTAGCTAAATAACAGAAGAAGTAAATGTCAAATATCTTCAAAAGTATTAAAGTTGGAAATCTTGTCAAATATGTTGACCATCTACTTTTTGGTAAGCTATGACATAGTAAAGTTTCAGACCTGTTGCACCTTGGATAGCTGAGTTATAGCTACTTTGAAATTCTGACTGTTGAGTAAAGCCATTGTAACTCCAAAACTATTGCAATTAGAGTATTTTCCTAAAATATGTTGTTCAGCTACTTTGTCCTTGGCTATAAGATGGTACATAGTTTGGGGTTCTATTGCATGCCATAAGTGAGTAATAGCTATTTTGTTATTTGTAGCAAAATCATGACATAAGTAGATGTCAAATATCTTCAAAAGTATTAAAGTTAGGGAATTCTTTTCAAATATGTTATCCATCTACTTTTTCACAGGCTATCACATAGTAAAGTTTCGGATCTGTTGCACATTGGATAGCTGAGTAATAGCTACTTTGAAATTCTATAGTTGAGTAAATCCATTGTAACTCCAAAACTATTGCAGTTACAATATTTTCGTAAAATATGTTGTTCACCTACTTTGTCTTTAGCTATAAGCTGGCATGTAGTTTGGGGTTCTATTGCATGCCATAAGTGAGTAATAGCTATCTTCTTATTAGTAGCAAAATAATGACATAAGTAAATGTCAAATATCTTCAGAAGTATTAAAGTTACGGAATTCTTTTCAAATATGTCATTCATCTACTTTTTTGTAAGCTATCGCATAGTAAAGTTTCAGACCTGTTGCACATTGGATAGCTGAGTAATAGCTACTTTGAAATTGTTACTGTTGAGTAAATCCATTGTAACTCCAAAACTATTGCAGTTACAGCTTTTTCTTCAAATATGTTGTTCAGCTACTTTGTCTTTAGCTATAAGCTGGCATGTAGTTTGGGGTTCTATTGCGTGCCATAAGTGAGTAATAGCTTTTTTCTTATTAGTAGCAAAATAATGACATAAGTAAATGTCAAATATCTTCAGAAGTATTAAAGTTACGGAATTCTTTTCAAATATGTCATTCATCTACTTTTTTGTAAGCTATCACATAGTAAAGTTTCAGACCTGTTGCACATTGCATAGCTAAGTAATAGCTACTTTGAAATTGTGACTGTTGAGTAAATCAATTGTAACTCCAAAACTATTGCAGTTACAGCTTTTTCTTCAAATATGTTGTTCAGCTACTTTGTCCTTAACTATAAGATGGTATATATTTTGGGGTTGTATTGCTTGCCATAAGTGAGTAATAGCTATTTTCTTATTTGTAGCAAAATAACAACATAAGTAAATGTCAAATATCTTCAAAAGTATTAAAGTTAGGGAAATCTTTTCAAATATGTTATTCATCTAGTTTTTGATAACCTATCACATAGTAAAGTTTCCGACCTGTTGCACATTGGATAGCCGAGTAATACCTACTTTGAAATTGTGACTGTAGGGTAAATGCATATAGTTTGGGCTTCTATTGCATGCCATAAGTGAGTAATAGCTATTTTCGTATTTGTGGCAAAATAATGACATAATTTTTCTCAAATAACTGCTTCATCTACTTTTGGGAGAGCTTTCACATGGTGAAGTTCCAGACCCGTAGCTAATTACTCACCTACTCAAAATGAGTAAATGTGAATTATCCCTAAAAGTATTGGGGATATCCAATTTTTCTTAAATAACTCATTCATCTACTTTTGGAAGAGCTTTCACTTGGTGAAGTTTCAGACCTGTAGCTAATTATTCACCTACTCAAAATGAGTAAATGCTAATTATCTCTAAAAGTATTGTGGCTATCCAATTTTTATCAAATTACTCGTTCATCTACTTTTGGGAGAGCTTTCACATGGTGAAGTTCCAGACCTGTAGCTAATTACCTACTCAAAATGAGTAAATGTGAATTATCTGTAAAAGTATTGCAGATATCCAATTTTTCTCAAATAACTCATTCACCTACTTTTGGGAGAGCTTCTACTTGGTGAGGTTTCAGACCCGTAGCCAATTATTCACCTACTCAAAATGAGTAAATGTGAATTATCTCTAAAAGTATTGCGGATATCCAATTTTTATCAAATAACTCATTCATCTACTTTTGGGAGAGCTTTCACATGGTGAAGTTCCAGACCTGTAGCTAATTACTCAACTAATCAAAATGAGTAAATGTGAATTATCTGTAAAAGTATTGCAGATAGCCAATTTTTCTCAGATAACTCATTCACCTACTTTTGGGAGAGCTTTCACTTGGTGAAGTTTCACACCCGTAGTTAATAATTCACCTACTCAAAATGAGTAAATGTGAATTATCTCTACAAGTATTGCAGATAGCCAGTATTTCTGAAATAACTCATTCACATACATTTTGGAGAGCTTTCAATTAGTGAATTTTCAGATCCGTAGCTAATTACTCACCTACTCAAAATGAGTAACTGCCTATTATCACTAAAAGTATTGCAGATAGCCAATATTTCTCAAATAACTCATTCACCTACATTTTGGAGAGCTTTCACATGCTAAATTTTTTTAATGAATTTTTTAAATAGTTTTTAATGCATTAAAATTCATGAAATCATGCACTAAATCAATTATAACTTGACAAGTATTACATTTAGAGCACCTTGTTAAAATATGTTATCTTTAGTACATCTAATTTATATGGCGGGAGATAAATGCATGCGTCAGAATGCTTGTTGTAAGTATTTTTAAAACTATTACAGAGATCTGTGCATGCATCAATCATCAAATCATCCTTGGCTAGCTGAGATCCTGGTTTGGTCTAAGTGGTACTGCCTTTAAGTGGTTTGTTTTGTACTTGACTGATTGTCATCAGGCTGGTAAGATATGTGTGACACTCTCTCCGACTTACTCATCTATGGAGTCCCCGAGGGATCAGTGCTCGGTCCATTATTGTTGTCACTTTGTACAACTTTGTTGAGCATGATTATTTTGGCTCCAATCCTGACATTCATTTTAGGCTGACAGCACTCAGTTAATTGTTCACTTATCCCCTAAGAATGCTTCCTGTGCTCTGGCTAAAGTGATTGCATGCCTTCAAGATGTCCAAAGACAGATGTTTTTCAGTAAATTAAAACTAAGCCCTGACAAAACAGAATTCATTGCTTTTTGATTGAAAGGCTAAATGTGAAAAATTGTCTCCCTGTCAGTAACCTGGAAAACCTCCAACCTGCTGATATTGTTAAAAACCTAGATGTGTGGTTTGGTGCAGACTTTTCTGCTAAATGTCCGTAAGATTTGTAAAGCCTGTTACTGCTTTTATAGAATTCACTAGCATCTTGCTGATGAAGTGGTTGTAAATTCCACTGTATTTCGAACATTCTGGCATGTATAGTCACAAATACTAGAAAGTTTACTCGTGCAACACCAGTCCTAAAAAACGTCACTGGCTGCCTGTTGAGTACTGTTATGCTCAAAACCTTATCTTTTTCTACAAATTTCTTCATCCAGGCTGTCCGAGCTATTTTGGACCTTCCTTGGGTCTGAGCAATCGCTCCTAAAACACCAAATGTCAGCTGGACGGGCAGTACTAAGCAGTTCCACTTTTCCAAGTTCACAAATCAATCACTTGGGTTATAGTTTTGCTCCTAAGATTTAGAATAACCTAAATGACAACACACAATTCCAGCTCTATTGCCTCCTGCAGGAAAAGCTCAAAAGTGTCCCGCTTTTAAAAGCCTATATGCACATTTTACTTAAAAGCTTGAGAAAAACCAAAATTATTGAACTGTATTATACATTACTACTTACATTACCTCCTAAACTTACGATTGAAACAAGAACATCTCTGGGGACGTGGACGATGACTGTGCATGATACATAGTATCCCCACTTTTGGGGGATACAATTAGAAGCCAGACTGCAGAGATGTGAGACCATAGTTTTATAAAATGTGAGTTGGCTTTCATCTCTCTTTAGAGCTAGGTTCTCTTTGGGCTAGTAGTTAACAAGTTTGGCATGTTACTGGGTTCGACTCCCACAAGTGATACTGCTGAGGACCTGTCCCAATATGACCCTGGCTGTTAAACAAGATAGAAAGGCAACTGTTGATCTTGCAAGAACTGTGGCCAAATTGAGGTACACTATCAGGATTCTCACATGTCAAGAGGTTGAACATTGATTTCAACGTCTGTATACATGATGTGCTATGCCAACTATAACCTGTGTAGAGTAGTTCACTAGGTTACTGCCCTGTAAGCAATTTGGTCTACTGCTGATACAATGACATAAACTTGAGTGAAGAAACTACTACTCTGATTCCAGAATGAGTGTAAAGCTGGTTTTCACAGCTTATTGGGAGAAGACAACAGTGTGTCAGTGTATTGCCATGAGCTCAATACACACATGACACAAAGCCCAACAGATACCACTAGAATGGTGAATCAATCAATACTACCATGCACATAATGAGAAAACAAAACCACTTAGCTGTATAGTATGGTTATATTTACAGATATATACATTACAGTACAAGAAATATGAAACAGACTTTGACATATGAACACTGAACTACTCACTCTTGAGCAACATTTACTCCCATTCCGACTTTTTCTATTTCCCAAATGAGTTGAGTTTCACCATCAGAAATTCCTTAATATTTGACTGAACATAGTAGAAAGCACTAAGATGGTCACAGTCTCGTATTATAATTTTGGTTTTAGCCAGATTAAAAATTACATGTACTTCATCGAACACTTTAATTATAATTTACATTATTTTTATAATTTACAACCTGTTTTAGTTTGTGGCTGGTTCTGATTAATATTATTTTACTTGTATCTTTACATAACTACAGGTTCATATGTGCAAAACATGTTAAGTTTTGTTGTTACAGTCTGTAGGTTTTGAATAACTGATGACTACGGGTCCAGTCACTGTTCCAAGTATTAGCCAATACCAGGCATGATATAAGCAATATTATCCAATGTCTTGTCATGGATCTGACTAGGTACACTGTTCAGTTCTGGGACCTGATTTGTCAGACACATCAAGGGTCCCAAAGCACATATTAATGAATCCAACAGCACTGATAGACTTCCCTGAACTGCAATGTGGCCCTGAAAAACAACATCAAGTCGTCAGAAATCCTGATTACACATCACTGTAATATATATATATACCCACATACCAAATTTGAAGGCTTTAGGTGAAATACTTTTTGATTTATCATGTCTGACAGAGTCTCTGGTAGCTGTCTCATGGGCTTAAAACTAATATACTGCTAATGTTTATCCAGTGGTATAACTAGCTTTGTATGTTTTCTTACCCTGTGTTCCTGTAATCTTGCTCCTATAGTACCAAGAGATTCTCCCAATAACTTCAAATGTGCGGCCACATCGATGGGTGCATTTCCCGTCACCTACATACAAACAACACCACCTCGATAACATTCAAGTAATGAGACAACTTGCATACTGTGATTCACCTTAAAGTAAAATACAATTGCCAGGGACCATATACTGAACTAATTACAATGAAGCCTTGAATTTGGTAAGTGCAATGTATTGTTGGATACAGTTACCTCATTGTAGTCTTACAAGTATTGACCACTATACAGACCAGTGGGTCTTGGGGAGGACCGTATATGTGGACTGGGTTTTAGATCTTACAGACAAGTGACTTTGTAAATCACTGAAGGGCACAGAGAGTTTGTCACTGACTCTCTCTTAAGTTACACTCCACCATTTCAAGCAGCCCTTTGCTCAGTGGAAACTCTTACAGGCTAAAATACATAAAAGGCCTTGAATATTACTCTGGGAACAATTTTACCTTACTGGTAGATCTGCCATTACAAGAAATTGCCAAGGAAATTTGAAATTAAATCTATTAAAAAAGTGTACAGTTTTTTTCATCTGTAACATTTGAAACATTTTCGTGCATTTTTCTTGTCCTACAAAATCGTATAACAAACAACACTTCTACTTAAGAATATACAGCTTCCATTAATATTTTCCACAAAAGCAGGCTTAAGTATGACATTAAAAAATGTTTAGACCGGAATGTGGGATGGACTAGATTCTAGTCCCAACCCCCATAAATAGTATGCGTGTGTATTTCAATAAAAGAACTGAATTGCCAAAAACATAAAATTTATGTTGTTGCCAGAATCTTGTGACGGTAAAGTATACACTAGTCTGACTGTATTATCTAGGGATTTCCTGGGTAAATATTAGTATTATTCCAGTCATTTGACTTAAACTGATCAAACTGCATGTCTCTGGCCAAAGAACTGTTCAGTGTGAGTTGTAAAGCTTATTGGATCACATGCGCTGGTCACTTTGTGACTAACCTTGAAGTTATAAGCCACAGGCAGAGCAGTGTAGTTAGGCTGGTCAGTCTGAACTGTGACCTTTCTGATGACCTGGGTCTGACCTGACCTCATGTGAGTGGAGGCAGGCACTCCTTTCAAACTCACATCTTCACCATTGTTCCGCTTCTTCTGAATCTTCCTCGCCTTCTTCCTTAAAGTCTGAAAACACACAGTATTATGATGGTAGATGGGGCTATAATCTGCAATGTCAACTAATGAGCTTTTGTATCAAATCTAATCTACTGCTTTGCAGGCACAATATCTTCCCCACATGGGGGAACTTACTGCTATAATGTCCATCAAAATGTATCTAATAATGTTACAATCTAAACATTCTAATTCGACTTTTATAGTGCTTAATCTCCACTGAGCAGTGGACTCTAAGGTGCAACAACACAATAGCAATATCCAAATTCAAAGTCCAGGGACAGAAATAGGTCAGCACCACGGAGAAGCCATAAGAGAAAATGAGCAAAGGAGGATATGCCTTTGCGTAGAGATAGGTTTTGAGCTTCTTTTTAAAAGAGGCAATAGTGGGTGATGCACGAATATCTTCAGGAAGTGAATTCAACACAGTGGGAGTATCAAAGGCAAAACTGAAGCCAAACTGCTTAGTAGACTTGTGAATTGTAAGTTGAAATTTTGGTACATTGAGGAAATTGGCAACACTCTGACTACGTCTAGTATTGTAAGTAGTGCAGTGTGTGGATAGGTGTGAAGCAAAATATTTAGGGAAACCAATATGAATAAACTTATACACCAGAGTAGCCACTTTGAACTCTGAGCGAAACTGAATAGGGAGTCAATGGAGTTTCCACGAGTACCAGAGTTTTCCGAGTGTATTTACTCAAATTTGATCTATCCAATCTTAGTGTTTGCATTCATTTATTTGGAGCTGACATTGCTTTGAGGATATTACTGTTTATTATGGCACAGATGTGCCTGAACAAAATCTGTCCTTGATGACAAGGGGAGCCACTTTAGATAGCCACTTTTGCAAACAAAAGCATACTACATTTATAAGACATTTTCATGGATGTAAGTAGTGCATACAACAGCTAACATGGTTAAATCAAATCTTCAAGAACCAGGACAACGCTTCTATCTCACCATGCAATTCAGATTACAGGGCAACCTTTGAAGAAGAATTACTAAGAAGCTGATTTTGATTTCTACTTTAACAAGACTGCCACTAACTACGAGTTCTACTTGAAATGGTTTGTTCAGATTCTGCACAGTACAATACTGGGCTGAAATCTGAAGCATGTCCTCAGGAACAGAAGACAAGTGACTAATATACCACCAAAGCCCTGCTATCAAGTGTTAAAGTCAAAGTAGAGGGTTTACATCCTTTCTAACAAATGTCACTAAGATCTATTTGATGACCACACAGTAACTTTATCCAATCTGAAAAGTCACTTTCATTCTATTCAATTTAGTTGATCATGAAGGACCCCCCCCCCCCAATAAAAGGTCAGTCTACTGAACCCTGTGAGGTCAAATCATGTAAATAATTTATTTCCTGAGTGAAAAATCATAAAGGATTTTGTAATATTTGGTGGAAGTCAATAGAAGTCAATAGAAGTTCATGTCAAGTAAGGTCAAAACCTAGTTGGTTTTAAACTCACCACCTTTACATTTGAATGTAACACAAAGGTACACTGGACTTGAGATCACTAAATTTACACTACATGAAAATATCCTCACATTCTTCTGGGCAACAGAGACTGTTTGCCAGAGTTCTGCCAGCTTCTTGCTGATCTGAGCAAAATCTGAAATGAAACACAACAGAGACAAATTAAAGCAATAGTTTTAAGATATTATTCTTAGAGGTTTCTTAGAAACGGACATTTTCTCACTTATCCTCTTGAAATAAAGAAATTTTTAACTAGCGCAAATTATATGAATTGTCTATATTCATAAATATGAAGTCTGTCTGTCCACCTCAAACCAATCATTTGTCTTAGTTGACCAAAACTTCCTTATTGCTGGTCCAATTTTGACAATTTTTGCATCACAGTGTTCAGTTCAATGAGCTACATTTCACATTCAATGAAACTACCATTATCAATCACTTGATTTTAATTAAGCACTTTAAAGGGGGGAAAGACTCGAGCCCCCTGGCCAATCTAATACATACAATTTTGATGTGACGCGAGACTTTAACTCAGTCAACTAATAAAGACAAATTCACTGCAACTGTTATAAAAATACTTTCAATGCTGACATTAAAAAAAAACAAAAAAAAACAAAAACAAAAACAAAACAAAAACAGAACAATTTTCAAACAAAAACTTCCCTTCAGTATAGACAAGTATTCTGACATATGCAATTATCTCCCGCCGTATAAATTAGATGTACTAAAGAGAGTGGAATAAAGATTTTCTTGTGAGATGGAAGCACATGTAGAAGTGACAACAAGCAAGAGGCCCTTTAATGTTTGATTGCAATACTTTTAAAGACAAAAGGCATTTACTCATTTTAGTAGCTATTACTCTGCCATCCAAAGAGCTACAGTTCTGCAACTTTACTATGTAGATCAACCCAAAGTAGGTGAAAGACATATTTCGAAGAAATTGCCTATCTGTAACACTTTTAGAGATAAAAGATATTTACTCATTTTAGTGGCTATTACTCTGCCATCCAAAGAGCTACAGTTCTGCAACTTTACTATGTAGATCAACCCAAAGTAGGTGAAAGACATATTTCGAAGAAATTGCCTATCTGTAACACTTTTAGAGATAAAAGATATTTACTCATTTTAGTGGCTATTACTCTGCCATCCAAAGAGCTACAGTTCTGCAACTTTACTATGTAGATCAACCCAAAGTAGGTGAAAGACATATTTCGAAGAAATTGCCTATCTGTAACACTTTTAGAGATAAAAGATATTTACTCATTTTAGTGGCTGTTACTCTGCTATCCAAAGAGCTACAGTTCTGCAACTTCACTATGTGGTAAAAGTAGGTGAAGGACTATGGCATGCAATGGAACCTCAAACCATATGCCATCTTATAGTTAAGGACAAAGTAGTTGAACAATATATTTCAAGAAAATACTCTAACTACAATAGTTTTGGAGTCACAATGGATTTACTCAACAGTCAGAATTTCAAAGTAGCTATTACTCAGCTATGCAATGTGCAACAGGTCTGAAACTTTACTATGTGATAGCTTTGTCACAGAGTTCAAATTTGTAAAACTCTTAAAGATAACTTTTCTGCTGCTTTGATCTCATGTAAACAACTAGTTCTATTAATAGCCTGTGACTAGATGCAGCTCTGTTCACTCATGCATCCCTATTCTCTGGATTCTCATCATCACACAGTTGTTATGGCTACTCACTACTCTCCACTAGCAGATTTGCTCCAGCCTAGCTTATATCACAGATTTATTTGGTATGGCTAGCAGTTATTATAGCTGACCATTACCCACAATTCCAAACTTATTTGTTAGACAGAGTTTGCTCGAGTAACTTCAGAAGGTATATTGTAGCAGAGAAATAAACATCCATCCTCTGGACAATGAGAAGGAAACTAGCTCTTGATGGGATAAAATCACCTTCTCCCCATCTAAGATCTGGAGCTAGTACACATATATGTGATGTTATTAGAATGTTATATTTTAACCATGGATAATAAATTATCAATAACTTTACTTGATTAACTAAAATATCCTGCACACATCTCAGTGAAGAAGAAACCTTATAATAATCATCTGGAGAAGAAACTAAACTTGCAATATTAAAGAACAAGAGGCCTTTTGTTAACTTTATAAACTACACCCCTTTGTTATAGCTTAACAAAATCTAGATGAACAACATACTGAAAAGATTTCCCTAACTTTAATACTTTTGAAGATATTTGACATTTACTTATGTCATTATTTTGCTACAAAAAGAAAATAGCTATTACTCACTTATGGCATGCAATGGGACCCCAAACTATGTACCATCTTATAGCTAAGGAGAAAGTAGCTGAACAACATATTTGAAGAAAAACCTGTAATTGCAATAGTTTTTGAGTTATGAGTCCTTTACTCAAAGTAGCTAAGATTGCTATTACTCACTTATCTTCAAGCCTAAGTCCATAAAACCAAAAAAAAATTTCAAGGGCATGAAAATTCATTGGGACAATTAATTTACAAAAAATCTGTAGCTGTAGTAGTTTTGGAGAAATCTACGTGACACACTAACGCACGCATGCATGCACGCACACACAGGCATCATTTCATAATCTCCCCGGCGGGAGATAATAATTCTTCATGAGACAGATAATTTTTAGCAACTCTTTCCCCTTTTTCTTAGAAAATGTCTGTAAGTAGTTTCACTGCAGAAAGTCAAAACCGGCCTATTTTGTTGGTGAAAGAATACACCAGTAAACTTACCCAGAGCTGGGTACTGCACCATGAGTTCTTTTCTTGTATTATTACACCAAAGTGTGTAAGCTGTGGTACGTCTCTGAAATCACAGTACAATCTGTCAAACTGAATAACCCCAAAATTATTTAAAACATTGCCATGGTAACACCCATTGCTAGATGTTCCCCAAAACCTAATCAGCCCTAGATCCTCTGGGAAAAACATATCCTGAAAATTTTTTAAACATCCATGCATGGTTTAGGCTTGGGAACACCCACAAATTTAAATACCTGAAATATTAAAAGCATTGCATTGGCTACAGCAGTTGGCAGATACTTGCCAAAAATTAATCAACATATTCTAAAAATTTGGTGAAAATCTATTGATGGGTTCAGGCTGTGGAACACCCACAAACATTATGGCCACCAACCACAGCCACCCAGAAGTCACAGGGGACAACTGTAAACCCAACCTTTATACCCCTGTTCCACTGTGATGAGGTTGCTTCCTGAACATGCTGATAAAGTAGTCTCAAGCATACTCTTATTGTATGTATGGCATATCTTCTTAGTTCAGTCAGGAGGTCAGTGATTTTATTAAGGTGATCACAGATACACATAAAAAACCTTTGCAAGTAAGCATTTACTGAGTACTCACAACAAAATGTTACGAGTTATCTTCAGGGTTATCTTATTACCATTAGATTGTCACAACCATATCTTTTAGGTGCTATTACCTATTTTAGTACATGTTTCTATAACAAGCAATCAGTGCCCTTGATTGGGCTCTGTGTCAGCTGTGTGTTTTGAGTGACAGAGTAGAAGGGAAAGAAGCAAATGACACAAAAGTTGTGCCCTGCAAATGGTATTCAGAAGTAAAGTACCAAGTTAACTGTTTAGTAAATTGTAGGTGGAAAACATATTTAAACAAAATACTGTCAAAGCAATAGTTTTTCAGTTACAACTAAGATACTCAACAGTGAGTATCTCAAAGTAGGTTTTGCTCAGCTATGCAATGAGTTAAGGGGCTGCAATTTTACTATTTTATAGGTGACTAAAAAGTAGGTGAATAACATATTTAATGAAAATACTCTAAATGCAATACATTTCATGTTATAACTGATTTACACAACAATGAGAACCTGAAAGTAACTATTGCTCAGCTATGTCATGAGCTACAGGCCTGCAATTTCATAATGTTATAACTGACCCAAAAGTGGGTGAACAACATATTTAAACAAAATACTGTAAGTCCAATAGTTTTCGAGTTATAACTGATTTCTTCAACAGTGAGAACCTAAAATAGCTATTGCTCAGCTACGCAATGAGCTATAGATCTGCAATTTTACTATGCTATAGTGGATTCAAAAGTAGATAAATAACATATTTAAAGAAAATTCTCTAAATGCAATAGTTTTCAAGTTACAGCTGATTTACTTAAAAGTGCAAACATCAAAGTAGCTATTGCTCAGCTATGTAATGAGCTACAGGTCTGCAATTTTACTATGTTATAGCGAACATGAAATTAGGTGACTGAAATATTTAAACAAAATACTCCAAATGCAATAGTTTCCAGCTACAAATGATTTTACTCGTTATGGTAGGTACTAAAAAGTCAGAAAGTAGCTGTTACTCACTGAGCTATTGGGATAGAAACCCAAGTTACTTCCCATGTTGTAGTTATGAAAAAAGTAGCTGAGTAACATATTTTTAAAAAAATGCTCTAAATGTAACACTTTTCAAGTTGTAAGTGTTTTTAATTCATGATTTCATGAATTTTAATGCTTTAAAATGTTTTTAAAATTCGTAAAAAAATAATAAAGGAAGATCCAGGAATGATACTCACACAAGGGAATATGCTAGTGGCCTAGTACATATATACAACCTGATAGAGCAACCCCTGCAATAGTGAATGAGAAAATTGTGACAAAGTGTTGAAATTTTCACACTTTGTGTGGGGGTGCCTCACTTGTAATGGCTCTGGGAAACAGATGAATGAATAGATCTGCATGCCTTGAACAATTTTCATCCTCGATCAACTTCCTACAACTTATGGTTTCTGAGATATAGCCCAGACAAGATTTTCAAGTTCAGCTGTACTACAGCAAGGGTAAAGGTACAATCAAGGTCACACCATGATGTGGCACACCTACACCCCCTAACCAATGTTCCTACCAAGTATCACCTTCCTACACCTTATGGTTTCCAAGATAGAGCATGGACAAGATTTTATAGGTTAAGGTCACTACAGCAAGATCAAAGGTCAGATCAAGGTCACACCATGATGTTGCACCCTACACCCCCTAACCAATGTCCCTAACAAGTATTAACTTCCTACACCTTACAGTTTCTGAGATACAGCCTCGGCTAACTTTTCTGGCCACCCACCAGCCTGCCCATCAGGACACCATGGGTGAAAAGAATACTCCGACATCCCTTAATGGCTGTGGGGTAAAAAAAAAATCTAAAATCCATTTTTTCTGAAAATGTGGATAAAAATAGTGAACCAACAATTGCAAATTTAATTTCAATGTTTTTCATACATATATCCTTCCCACATGTCATTTCTTTGTATTGTCTTCCTGATATATAGTAAGTACATGGATATGCAATCTTCTTCTGGTTCTGTGGTCAATAATTTTTCCGTTATAAATCTATCACTGATTTTTTTTTTCAAAAGCAGCAAGTCAAGAAATGAACAAATAAATAATATTTTAGACATCTGTTTAAATACATTGACTAACTAGACTAAGGACGCATCTGTGGCCAGATGCTGGATGTATCCACCGACAAAGGCCAACTAACATAGTTTAGAAGATAAACAGCATTTTTCGTTAATAAGCAAGCTGAAAGCACTTTTAAGTTTGGTTACCCTTATTTGACCCTGTAGCAGGGGCCCAAGGTGAAGTCTGACCTGATCAAAAGATTCGCAGCCCATGATTTCCTATAAGTCGTTTTCACATTGCAAACCTCTAGGACTAATAATAAGCAGGAGGGGCCCAAGGTCAAATCTGACCACATGAAAAGATTTGCAGCCCATGACTTCCTATAAGTTGTTTTTATATTAATGAGTTATTTGAGAAATACTGGCTATCTGCAATACTTCTAGAGATAATTCGCATTTACTCATTTTGAGTAGGTGAATAATTAGCTACGGGTCTGAAACTTCACCAAGTGAAAGCTCTCTGAAAAGTAGGCGAATGAGTTATTTGAGAAAAATTGGCTACCTACAATACTTTTAGAGATAATTCGAATTTACTCATTTTCAGTAGGTGAGTAATTACCTACGGGTCTGGAACTTCACCATGTGAAAGCTGTCCCAAAAGTAGATGAATGAGTTATTTGATAAAAATTGGATATCTGCAATACTTTTAGAGATAATAAGTATTTACTCATTTTGAGTAGGTGAATAATTAGCTACAGGTCTGAAACTTCACCAAGTGAAAGGTCTCCCAAAAGTAGGTGAAGGAGTTATTTGACAAAAATTGGCTATCTGGAATACTTTTAGAGATAATTTGCATTTACTCATTTTCAGTAGGTGAGTAATTACCTACGGGTCTGAAACTTCACCAAGTGAAAGCTCTCCCAAAAGTAGGTGAATGAGTTATTTGACAAAAATTGGCTATCTGCAATACTTTTAGAGATAATTCGCATTTACTCATTTTGAGTAGGTGAATAATTAGCTACAGGTCTGAAACTTCACCAAGTGAAAGGTCTCCCCAAAGTAGGTGAAGGAGTTATTTGACAAAAATTGGCTATCTGGAATACTTTTAGAGATAATTTGCATTTACTCATTTTGAGTAGGTGAATAATTAGCTATGGGTCTGAAACTTCACCATGTGAAAGCTCTCCCAAAAGTAGATGAATGAGTTATTTGATAAAAATTGGATATCTGCAATACTTTTAGAGATAATTCGCATTTACTCATTTTGAGTAGGTGAGTAATTACCTACAGGTCTGGAACTTCAGCATGTGAAAGCTCTCCCAAAAGTAGGTGAATGAGTTATTTAAGAAAAATTTGCTATCTGCAATACTTTTAGAGAAAATGCAGAATTACTCATTTTTAGTAGGCAAGTAATTTAGCCACAGGCCTAATTTAGACATAAAGCCTACCAATAGAATACTGTGGTGCACCCTCTAATATACCTTGCAAACTTGAGAAGGCTAGCTATAATATTTTTTTCGTTAGAGCGGTAATGGTGAAATCTCTCTACACACTGCGGCTATCCAGTGGATACAATGATTTACTCAACAGTGAGAACCTGAAAGTAGATATTGGTAAGCTATGCCATGACATAGAGGTCTGCAATTTCACTCTGTTATAGCTGACCAAAAATTATGTGAATAACATATTTAAACAAAATACTGTAAATGTAATAGTTTTCACGTTATAACTGATTTACTCAACAGTGATAACCTCAAAGTAGCTATTACTCAGCTATGCAATGAGCTACATGTCTGAATTTTTTCTATGTTATAGCTGACCCAAAATTAGGTGAACAACATATTTAAGCAAAATACTGTAAATGCAATTGTTTTCAAGTTACA
Source organism: Sabellastarte sp. h YS-2021 (assembly GCA_964017235.1). Classification (NCBI taxonomy): domain Eukaryota; kingdom Metazoa; phylum Annelida; class Polychaeta; order Sabellida; family Sabellidae; genus Sabellastarte; species Sabellastarte sp. h YS-2021. The sequence goes on along the minus strand of OZ024929.1, from coordinate 172,606,107 downwards.
ACTGATTTACTCAATAGTGAGAACCTGAAAATAGCTATTGCTCAGCTATGCCATGAGCTATAAGTCTGTAATTTCACGACGTTATAGCTGACCCAAAAGTAGGTGAACAACATATTTTAACAAAATACTCCAAATGCAATATTTTTCAAGTTATAAGTCATTTACTCAACAGTCAGTACCTGAAAATAGCTATTGCTCAGTTGTGCCATGAGCTACAGGTCTGTAATTTCACTATGTTATAGCTGACCCAAAAGTAGCTGAATAACATATTTACACAAATTTCTGTAAATGCAATAGTTTTCCAATTACAACTGATTTACTCAACAGTGTGAACTTCAAAGTAGCTATTACTCAGCTATGCAATGAGCCACAGGTCTGGAACTTCACTATGTTATAGCTGACTCCGAAATAGGTGAATAACATATTGAAACAAAATACTCTAAATGTAATACTTTTGAAGTTATAAGCAATTTACTCAACAGTGATAACCTAAAAGTAGCTATTACTCAGCTATGCCATGAGCTACAGGTCTGAAATTTTACTATGTTAGAGCTGACCCAAAAGTAGCTGAATAACATATTTACACAAATTTCTGTAAATGCAATAGTTTTCCAATTACAACTGATTTACTCAACAGTGTGAACTTCAAAGTAGCTATTACTCAGCTATGCAATGAGCCACAGGTCTGGAACTTCACTATGTTATAGCTGACTCCGAAATAGGTGAATAACATATTGAAACAAAATACTCTAAATGTAATACTTTTGAAGTTATAAGGCTAGCAATTTACTCAACAGTGATAACCTAAAAGTAGCTATTACTCAGCTATGCCATGAGCTACAGGTCTGAAATTTTACTATGTTATAGCTGACCCAAAAATAGCTGAATAACATATTTACACAAATTTCTGTAAATGCAATAGTTTTCCAATTACAACTGATTTACTCAACAGTGTGAACTTCAAAGTAGCTATTACTCAGCTATGCAATGAGCCACAGGTCTGGAACTTCACTATGTTATAGCTGACTCTGAAATAGGTGAATAACATATTGAAACAAAATACTCTAAATGTAATACTTTTGAAGTTATAAGCAATTTACTCAACAGTGATAACCTAAAAGTAGCTATTACTCAGCTATGCCATGAGCTACAGGTCTGAAATTTTACTATGTTATAGCTGACCCAAAAATAGCTGAATAACATATTGAAACAAAATACTCTAAATGCAATAGTTTTCAAGTTACAAGTGATTTTACTCACGATGGAAGTTACTGAAAAGCCCAAAAGTAGCTATTACTCACTTAGCTATTGAGACAGACACCCAAGTTACTCACCATGTTGTAGCTATGAAAAAAGTATCTGAATAACATATTTTAACAAAATGCTCTAAATGCAACACTTTTCAAGTTACAAGTGATTTAGTGCATGATTTCATGAATTTTAATGCATTTTAGACATTTTTGTCTACCAGAGGCCTAATTTAGACATAAAGCCTACCAAAAAGATAGGGTGGCAAATCCTCTAGCATACCAAGCCACCTGCCAAATATGAAAGAAATCTGGAAAGAAATGTGGACTGTAGGTCGCTAACAAGCAATATTCCACATTTTAGACATTTTTGTCTACCACAGGCCTAATTTAGACATAAAGCCTACCAAAAAGATAGGGTGGCGAGTCCTCTACCATATCAAGCCACCTGCCAAATATGAAAGAAATCCGGAAAGAAATGTGGACTGTAGGTCGCTAACAAGAAATCTCTGCGGACGCGGACGAGGGCGCGGACGATGATGAATCCATAGTATCCCCGCTTCGCGTCGGGGATACAATAATAGGCAAGTAGTCTATGCAGAGTGAATTTTTGTATTTAATGATGATTTATAATGGATTCTTTATAAAAAATCAAGCGCTTTTCTTGGTTGAACAGAAGTTTTATTAGTAAATAATGCAATATACATTGTATAGTGATTCCTCAAAAGAAATCAAGGATCACATAAATCACTATAAACATGGAAAACTAATTACTCCTTGGTGATTTCTATGGTGCTGCCTGTAAACTCTAGTATGATAACTTCTATATATACTGGGTCCTACCTTTCGGTGAGACAAGACATATTATCAAAGAAATCCCAGTGAGTGGTATCTGCAAGATATAGCACTGTGAAGAGACTAATACTTTGGTTTAATTCAGCAATTCCAATAATTTCTAGTCAAGCTTTAAAACTTTCTCAAGACACAAGATGGCAACAGAGAGGCCAAACGATGCTTGGGAGTCAGAATCTGACTTGACAGCTCAAGATCCCAACGATTTGGATGACCATCTGAAGAACAACTTTGAAGAGGGACCATTAGAGAGCCAGACCACACCCACTCCATCGGCTGTGTGTGGAAATACTCCTACAAATGTTTCAACTTCTGGAAGACCCTGTGTTAACTCATCTGTACAACCCTCTGTGGAATTCAAATAGCTTCCTCAGGGGATGTTACTTTGCCTGTGTGGCCTTCTGTCGTATCTGGGATATCACACCATCATTGGCAAAATTAATACAGATGTTTGACTTTTTGTATTTGCAGTTCTTGGTAATTTATAAATACATTCAGGCTAACTTTTGTTATTTATACTGTATGTCTTCCATTGGATGGAATTAAATAAAGCTTTGGTCAAAAATATTATATTCTATGTATCTTTTCTCATGTTACTCTGGCATTTCGTATCCATTGTGGCTTGAATTTTACCTCAAACTAGAAAACTGCCTTTTTTCTGAGACATAAAAGCATCCACAAGAAAGGAGATCTACAGCTGTTAAACCTTGATGTGGAAAATAAACCATGCGAATTGATAGGACAGTACATGTACATGATTTGAGTAGTCAGGTTTTCATGTAACCTTTTTAACCCAGTCCAACCCTGGAGAAGGAGTCAAAGTCAAATTTGATGCAGTTAAAAGTATGTCAGATTGTGACTTTCCAAAGTTGTTTTCACACAGCAAATATCCTGATGAAATAACAAGGAAAATTTAACTGGTTATACATGATGCACTTCATTTGGCTAAATCTGATCCCATCAGAAATAGCCCTTGATTATTTCCTATAAATAGGCTAGACACACCACATGCCTTGGACCAATAACAGAGATGAAAAGACTTTTACAATGTACACAGTGGAGGGAATCTCTCAATCAATCACTAAATAATGGAAGGTGATAGGAAAGATTATTATAATGAACAGTGTATGGGGCACCAGATAACAGAAGGTATGTGAAAAAGAATACACATCTTAACATAGGGGTATAGTATAAGAAAGCTTGCTATGAACAATTTTTAAATGGTTAAATTTAACTAGAGATTGCGTCTCGCCGCAGTGTATCCCCAGACGGGACATAGTTAAGGCGTGAATATGTCGGTCTTGAGCCTGTTTCCTGGAGCACCAGGTCAGGATTCTCCATAGTACCAGATTACTCCCAAAAGCTAATCACTAGTTCTTTCACTTATATCTGTCTTTAAAAATTACATTTGATGGATCCAGAAGATCCATATAGTGATCCGGGTCACTTCCAAAATTCAATCATTTAATCCTTTTACCTTTTCAGACATATTCTAAAAATTTCATCAAAATCCGTCCGTAAGTTTTTTAGTTATCTTGTATACAAACACATCTGGCAGCCTGGATCCACATGATCCAGACAGTGATCCAGATCACTCCAAAAATTTAATCACTTGTTCCTTGTACCATTTAGGCCATTTGCTGAAACAATCCATCCATAATTTTTTGCGGTATCTGTCTTTAAAAATTACATTTCATGGATCCAGAAGATCCATGCAGTGATCCGGATCACTTCCAAAATTCAATCATTTCATCCTTTTACCTTTTCAGACATATCCTGAAAATTTCATCAAAATCCGTCCATAAGTTTTTGATTTATCTTGTACACAAACACATCTGGCAGCCTGGATCCAGATGATCCAGATCGCTCCCAAAATCTAATCACTTGTTCCTTGTCGCATTTAGGACATTTCCTGAAAATTTCATCAAAATCCACTGATGACTTTTTGAGCTATTTGTCTTTAAAATTATATTTCATGGATCCGGAAGATCCAAATAGTGGTCCAGATCACTCGCAAAATTGAATCATTTCTTCCTTTTACCATTTGTAACATATCCTAAAAATATCATCAAAATTCATCCTAAAATTTTGTTGCAGCCTGGATCCAGATGATCCAGATCACTCCAAAAATGTAATCACTTGTTCCTTGTCCCATTTAGGTCATTAGTTGAAAATGTCGTCACAATCCATCCATAACTTTTTGAGGTATCTGTCTTTAAAAATTACATTTCATGGATCCAGAAGATCCATATAGTGATCCGGATCACTTCCAAAATTCAGCCATTTCATCCTTTTACCTTTTAAGACATATCCTGAAAATTTCATCAAAATCTGTCCATAAGTTTTTCAGCTACATTGTACACAAACACATCTGGCAGCCTGGATCCAGATGATCCAGACAGTAATCCAGATCACTCCCAAAATCTAATCACTTGTTCCTTGCACCATTTAGGTCATTTGCTGAAAATGTCATCACAATCCATCCATAACTTTTTGCGGTATCTGTCTTTAAAAATTACATTTCATGGATCCAGAAGATCCATATAGTGATCCGGATCACTTCCAAAATTCAATCATTTCATCCTTTTACCTTTTCTGACATATCCTGAAAATTTCATCAAAATCCGTCCATAAGTTTTTGATTTATCTTGTACACAAACACATCTGGCAGCCTGGATCCAGATGATCCAGATCACTCCCAAAATCTAATCACTTGTTCCTTGTCCCATTTAGGACATTTCCTGAAAATTTCATCAAAATCCACCCATGACTTTTTGAGCTATTTGTCTTTAAAAATTATATTTCATGGATCCAGAAGATCCAGATAGTGGTCCAGATCACTCGCAAAATTGAACCATTTCTTCCTTTTACCACTTCTTTCTTTTACCATTTGTAACATATCCTAAAAATATCATCAAAATTCATCCTAAAATTACTCATTTTGAGTAGGTGAATAATTAGCTACGGGTTTGAAACTTCACCAAGTGAAAGCTCTCCCAAAAGTAGGTGAAGGAGTTATTTGACAAAAAATGGCTATCTGCAATACTTTTAGAGATAATTTGCATTTACTTATTTTGAGTAGGTGAGTAATTAGCTATGGGTCTGAAACTTCACCAAGTGAAAGCTCTCCCAAAAGTAGCTGAAGGAGTTATTTGACAAAAATTGGCTATCTGCAATACTTTTAGAGATAATTTGTATATACTCATTTTGAGTAGGTGAGTAATTACCTACGGGTCTGAAACTTCACCAAGTGAAAGCTCTCCCAAAAGTAGGTGAATGAGTTATTTGAGAAAAATTGGCTATCTGCAATACTTTTACAGATAATTCGCATTTACTCATTTTGAGTAGGTGAGTAATTACCTACAGGTCTGAACTTCAGCATGTGAAAGCTCTCCAAAAAGTAGGTGAATGAGTTATTTAAGAAAAATTTGCTATCTGCAATACTTTTAGAGAAAATGCAAAATTACTCATTTTAGTGGGCAAATAATTTAGCCACAGGCCTAATTTAGACATAAAGCCTACCAATAGAATACTGTGGTGCACCCTCTAATATACCTTGCATACTTGAGAAGGCTAGCTATAATAGTTTTTCTGTTAGAGCGGTAATGGTGAAATCTCTCTACACACTGCGGCTATCCAGTGGATACAATGATTTAGTCACCAGTGAGAACCTGAAAGTAGACATTGGTAAGCTATGCCATGACATAGAGGTCTGCAATTTCACTCTGTTATGGCTGACCAAAAATTATGTGAATAACATATTTAATTTATTTATTTATTTGGGGTTTTACGTCGCTTTCAACACTGTACAGGTCATATCACGACGGGTAGTTGGAAGGGCAGAGGAAACCAGTACATAGAGTTCGCTAGGGTTGTGTACTGTAAACTGCCGACCAATGGCAAGCAACTACCAGCTTTCCCACTTAAGGCCATCACGGGGATCGAACCCCGGCCTCAGAGGTGGGAGGCGAGAGTGTTACCACTCTGCCACCGTGGCCCCCATAACATATTTAAACAAAATACTCTAAATGTAATAGTTTTCACATTATAACTGATTTACTCAACAGTGATAACCTCAAAGTAGCTATTACTCAGCTATGCAATGAGCTACATGTCTGAATTTTTTCTATGTTATAGGCTTATAGCTGACCCAAAATTAGGTGAACAACATATTTAAGCAAAATACTGTAAATACAACAGTTTTCAAGTTACAACTGATTTACTCAATAGTGAGAACCTGAAAATAGCTATTGCTCAGCTATGCCATAAGCTATAGGTCTGTAATTTCACGATGTTACAGCTGACCCAAAATTAGGTGAACAACATATTTAAGCAAAATACTGTAAATACAACAGTTTTCAAGTTACAACTGATTTACTCAATAGTAAGAACCTGAAAATAGCTATTGCTCAGCTATGCCATAAGCTATAGGTCTGTAATTTCACGATGTTATAGCTGACCCAAAAGTAGGTGAACAACATATTTTAACAAAATACTCCAAATGCAATATTTTTCAAGTTACAAGTAATTTACTCAACAGTCAGTACCTGAAAATAGCTATTGCTCAGTTGTGCCATGAGCTACAGGTCTGTAATTTCACTATGTTATAGCTGAACCAAAAGTAGCTGAATAACATATTTACACAAATTTCTGTAAATGCAATAGTTTTCCAATTACAACTGATTTACTCAACATTGTGAACTTCAAAGTAGCTATTACTCAGCTATACAATGAGCCACAGGTCTGGAACTTCCCTATGTTATAGCTGACTCCGAAATAGGTGAATAACATATTGAATACAAAATACTCTAAATGCAATACTTTTGAAGTTATAACTAATTTACTCAACAGTGATAACCTAAAAGTAGCTATTACTCAGCTATGCCATGAGCTACAGGTCTGAAATTTTACTATGTTATAGCTGACCCAAAAGTAGCTGAATAACATATTTATACGAAATTCTGTAAATGCAATAGTTTTCAAGTTACAAGTGATTTTACTCATGATGGAAGTTACTGAAAAGCCCAAAAGTAGCTATTACTCACTTAGCTATTGAGACAGACACCCAAGTTACTCACCACGTTGTAGCTATGAAAAAAGTATCTGAATAACATATTTTAACAAGACCACTGCCGTGGTATGATCTTCCGCCGCACTACATCAAAAAGTAGGTGAACAACATATTTGACAAAACTCCTATATGGTTATCATTAAAAATTGATAAAGTAGCTATCACCCACTTAGCTATGGAGATACACTTCCAAACTAGTGACCATGTTGTAGCTGTGGAGATAGTAGCTGAACAACATATTGGAACAAAATTGTGTAGCTGCAATACTTTTGAAGATATAAGCCATTTACTCATTATGGTTATCATCAAAGTAGCTATTACTCAGTTAGCTATGGAGTTACAGCTGTGAAAATTCACAATACAGTATATCCAAAAGATAGGTGAACAACATATTCGACAAAAATCCTCTATATTCAATAGTTTTTGAGTTATAAGTGACTTGCTCAATGGTCAAATGTTAAACTTGGTATAGCTATTACTCAGTTAGCTATGGTGCTATACCTTGTACACCTCACCATGATATAGTACATGAAGGAGTTGTTGAACAACATATTTCAGGCCAATATTGTAAGTAACAGTTACAAAGACAAAATCAATTTACTCATTTTGCTCACTGTTAATAACAGAAAATAGCTATTACTCACTTAGCTATGAAGATAGAACCCTAAAAATGGTACCATCTTGTAGGCATGGAGAAAGTAGCTGAACAACATATTTTACAGAAACACTCTAAATGCAGTCGTTTTGGAGTTATGAGCACTTTACTCAAAGTAGCCACCATTGCTATTACTCACTTAGCTATGGTCCTAGGTGTGAAATAACAGCATCAAATGAAAGGACATAAGCAATAAGGTCATAAAAAACATTGAAAAGGCCAAGGAGAAACAACCAGTGTGATGTACAGCCCTTTATAAAAGCGTGACACACACTCAATAACACACGAACACATGCACGGAATGCGTTTTATAATCTCCCGCCCGGCCGGTGGGAGATAACAAAATGCTCTAAATGCAACACTTTTCAAATTATACGGGATTTAGTGCATGATTTCATGAATTTTAATGCATTTTAGACCACAGGCCTAATTTAGACATAAAGCCTACCAAAAAGATAGGGTGGCGATTCCTCTGGCATACCAAGCCACTTGCCAAATATGAAAGAAATCTGGCAAGAAATGTGGACTGTAGGTCGCTAACAACCAATATTCCACATTTTAGACATTTTTGTCTACCACAGGCCTAATTTAGACATAAAGCCTACCAAAAAGATAGGGTGATGAGTCCTCTAGCATACCAAGCCACCTGCCAAATATGAAAGAAATGTGGAAAGAAATGTGGACTGTAGGTCGCTAACAAGAAATCTCCGCAGACGCGGGCATGGACAACAACGATGATGAATCCATAATATCCCCGCTTCGCGACAGGGATACAATTATAATACCTTGGCCGGACTTTTGAAAACTCAAACTTTAAAATCCAACATAAAGCAGTCCATGTTCTGAAGATATTTGTCAATGTTTGTTTCAGTGGAAGATGAGTTATCATGTGCAATGGCAATAAGTTCGGAGGGAATTTATGATTCCTCATGAATATAAGGTTCATGCTTTTGTGCTGACCTTGCCACCACCTCAAACCCTACACCAGTCAAATGTAATAGTGGTATCAACATTCACACTGCCATATTTGTACTTTCTCTTTGGACTCAGAAGACTTGTATCTATTCAGCACTGAAAAAAAATATTGATGTATAATTCGGTGTGAAAAAAAGAAGGCAAACCAAGAACATGATGAAAACCAGGAACAATATGTCAACCAGACTGTTTTATGTTACTTAAAAATGGCCAAGTAAATACAGCATACAGTTATATACAAGAACCTCTATTATTCAACCTACTGTCATCGTCAAACTCAATTTTACATCAATCATTTGCATTCTCCCAAAATTTGTATATATAATAGCCCCAGCACACCCTTTCCATAGTCAGATCTCTACCTGTTTGCTTTGTGCTTCAAAGGTGGTTTCGAATACAGAACACGTTTTGAGTTGTATTGAATGCTAACAGAGACATCCTACTCAGATCTCAATCCCAACAACTGTGGCCTAGTGGGTAACACACTCCCCTAGGAATAGAGAGCAGGAGGGTTCAAATTCAGGTTAAGGCAGATACAAATTGGCTTGGATGACCACTTAAAACAGTGGTGCCCTGTTGTGGGTCCTATCCACTGTGACATGCCAATGAACCCCAGGGATGTTGATAAATGATCATCCCTGCGCCTGTTGTCTTTCAGTTAAGGGATTGTCAGGAACTCGGGTTGTACTTTTGCAGTTGGGATGGGTCAATAGTGCTTGAGTCCTGTTAGTAGAACAAGGAGATATTGTGCGGAGTATAAATATACAATACACGCAAGCAATCAGTGCCAGTGAATGGGCTCTATGTCAGCTGAGTGTGAGTTTTCAGTTTTAGAGTAAAAATGAAAAAAATGACACAAACATTGTGCCCTGCAAATGGTATTCACAAGTACCAAGTTAACTGTTGAGATGCAAAAACATAGGTGGAAAACATATTTATACAAAATACTGCAAATTTGAAAAATTTAATAGTAATTTAAATTTTTATTAGAAATACTTACCATTTCCTAACAGTAGCTATTTGTTGGAGCCATCCAACCCAATGGCCAACGCAGAAATGCAATTTTAAGGTTTACTAACAACCTTAACCAAGCCATTGGGTTACAGTAGTCCGTCCTCCCGCCAAAGAGGTCACATGACTACATTGTTTACCTCATTATTTTTGTTGCAAGTAAAAGAATGACTTGCGGGGAGGCGGGAGGGAAATTTAAGTGTTAGGAAATGGTAAGTATTTCTAATAAAAATTTAAATTACTATTAAATTTTTCAATTTTATAGCGAAATACCCTTACCATTTCCTAACAGTAGCTGAATTCAGCCTTGTAGGATGGAGGGAATTCTTTTTAAGAAAACCACTACCTAACCTACAACTAGACATCATGAGAACTTCATAATGGAATTACATGCATTAATGAACATATAACTTCCAAACATTCACAACATACAACTCCAAAAAATGGCAGTATGTAGCTGTAGTTCTCACAACTGCTGACAATGTTGGTGTTGCAAAAAGATGTCATAAATAGATATCCCATCTACATTGTAACATCCGACCCCAAAACAAGGTCAAACCAACCTGTAAGTGTCATCAGCATAATGCCAAATCCTTCCCAAGTCAGATTTAGGCAAATATTGATATCTAACTACAAATACATCCAGCATTGCAGACATACCAGCCACAAAACTGCAAATGTACCAAATATAAGTATGAAACACATACTTATAAATTAAGAAACTGTAACTGCAACTGTAGGAACCAATTTCAAAACTGACCCTATGACAACAGAGGTTTTTCAGGCAGAAAATTGGTATACATACGATGCAATTTCCAATAACATGTATCAAGAACTCATGTAAGGAAAACATCTATAAAAACTAAAGATGCAATCAAAAACATACATCAATAGTTTCCGTGACTCAATCTTGACTCAATCAAGATGAAATAGATGCCAAAAAATAAGTCTTATTAAGAAACTTTCTTAATGGCAGTAAAAACAAAAGACTTGTTCTATCTCAAACCTTTTGATTACCAACCCCTAACAGGACAGACAGACCCACATTGAGTCAAACTGTTGTCCAAAGAGGCTAAGAGCTAGCATGACCACAGGCTTAATTGCAGTAGGCCCATCCAAAGCAAACTGGATCTGGCAATTGTGACCAATTCTCCTTATAACTAAAGGAAGAATATGTCCAAGCATTAATGTCACTCCTTTACCATGACTCTGCAATCCACAGAGACACAGATCACTGGCTCAGTTGCAGTAATTGCAGTAGGCCCATCTGAAGCCAACTGGTTCATGGCCAAAAAGGCAGTCAATGGGCCAAAGTACTTGTGACCCATTCTCCCTATGACTAAGGGAAGGGTCCAAACATGACTGTCACTACTTTACCTGAAGCCAAGACCAAAGACTGTCTTGAAAGGAAAAAACTTCAAGAAAGCCTTCCTTACAAGATCAAAGGTTGTCTGATAAGAGCATGTAGGACCAATGACAAATTCCAAACATTGGTTTGTCTCTTACTAAAAGTTGTTAATGTCTTATTTGTCTCAACTTTTAGATACTTCTTGAACCTTTTGGGCCCAAACCATCCGCAATTATAGCCCACAATAATGGATGGTATTAGGATGTTGCCTTAAACTAGTATTTCAGGAAATTTGCTCCATGTGGAATGGTACCTGGCTCTCTTCACACCACTTCCCAAAAAAGAACAATTGATTCTCAGATTCACCACTTCCTCTGGGAATTTTCCATAATATTCATGCCTGACTTCCAGATGCCAAACATGAAGATTCAAGTAAACTAGACTGTTGTAAAGTCTGTTGCTGAATGGTTGAGTCAACAGATTTACCCCCAAGGGAAGTCTTAGAAGAAGATTTGTGGACAGATTCATCAGATCCCAAAACTACAAAATCCCTGGCCACCCAATCATGATGATTCTGCACCCGTAGGTGGTCATCTGTTGAATCACCTGAGGGATGAGGGCCACTGGACATAACTGACCAGACCCTCCCCCATGACATTCAATGCATCTGTTCCCCAATCCCAACTATCTGGGACATGAGACATATACATGTTACAACACCTGCAGGACCAAGACCCTGGGCAAAAACACCTGTCTGTCCAGACCCTCACAAGAGATGTTCAAGCACCTGTTTTCAGAGCAGAGCTACATAGGAATCTTGTGATTCATCTTGTTGCAAACACATCAACCACTGATTGATGGCAGCAATGTGTAATATGATTAAAAAACCTGACGATTCATAGCCCCTTTAGTCTGAAATAACTTATCTTCCTAGTCAAGGAATCTGCCAGAACATGTAGATTCCCTGGGATGTACTTCCCTGATTCTGAATCATTCTGGCATTGGACTGAACCATGATTCTACAGGTCAAGGTACATATTCCCCGAGTGGAAGCCTCCCTGGCTGTTCACATAGGCAACCACTAAAGAATTGTCAACTGATTTCAACTCATAAGCTGATTTCTGAATCATATTAAGGTTACAACATAGCTTCCGGCTGTATAATGTTATGTTATGAGGAGTCTTGACTCTTCCTGATTCCACAGACCAATGGCTGTGGATGCTTCAAGAGAGCACCCCAACCCTTAGGGAAGCTTCTGTGAAAGGAGAGAGACTGAGCGCCTTCCAAAGGAGTGGTGAGTTCTCCTTCAAAATTGAACTATTGGTCCACCAGTGAAGATGATCCCTGAACCAAAGACCCAAGAAATGGGATATCCAGAGATATCAGCAGTGTTTCCAGATACCATTGGAATGACTTCCTGTACAGACAACCCAATGGTATAATCTTCTCCATTGAAACCATGCTTTCCAAAGTGACATGAGCTCCCCTGGAGATAAGTGAGAAGCTTAACATGTTAACTGTTTTTCCAAGAAAACAATAGATTTCCTTTGAGTTTGGAAGACTAGACCTACCCTGAGGTCGAATTGTAACCATAACTTCGATTAATGGAGTTGGCTCTCGACAAGATGCACCCCCAGTGGCATTGCTGTTTTGAATTTGTTGTCATTAGCCAACTGTCTATATACTGGCGAATACTGATGCCTTCTGCTAGAGCCATCAGCTTCAACACTTTTGCTACCTTGGTGAACTTGAGACAAAAACTGTAGCAATACTGAAGGGTAAGGCAGTGAACTGATAGAATATGTAGCCTCCAATGAAGCGAAGATACTTGCTAGCTGAGTCTACCGGTGACGAGTGTGTACCCATAAGGTCGAGTGATGTCATCCACTCGCCTTTGAGACGAATTCCAAATATTAAACATTCTATATTAAGTAAGGTACATGTAAGCTCATTTACCTGGCCTTAACAACTACTGGTTGCCATTTCTTCCTTGCTTGTCACAAGAAATAAACTGTAAAACTCAAGCGATGTGACACTGGTGACTGGTGTTATCACCCTTTTGTCGATCAATCCATAAACAGCTTCTATCAAAACTGCTGTTTCTCTCGGTTTTTTTTTTTTTTTACTTCTGCCAACCTCACTTCTGAAAGGTCTGGCTGAATATTATCCTGTTACCAAGACTTGTATACTACCAAAACTTCCATAGGGCCTGTAAAAGTAAGATCCTCTCCCCTTTTAACTAACTGAGGAGTAGGAAACACTTGTAACTCTATTCCAGGGTAACTGTCATGATAGAGACAAAAAGAATCTGCCCTGAGGCCTGGTGTCCCTTTATTAGTCTAGACTAGCAGCATGCTCACTTCTAGACTTACTAATCATCCTTATTTACATGAAAACACTAAATGAAAATCCTCTGAACATCTGATATGTCCAGCAAGAGAACCTCATTAGGAGTGAAAAATGCATTGTAGGTTTGCTAAAGGCATTGTAAGTTACATCCCTCCTGTTGAGTCACATGTTCTTAGACATGGTCAAACTGCAGCAAGAAGATTTGAACACAAACTAGTTGACTGGACTGGAAATGCAACCATCATCGCACCCAGTCCAAGGCATATTGAAGTCTATAACATAGCATAGTGATCCCTAGGATCCTCTAAATTGACCTGAACTGAAGAAGTGAGACAATACACGCTTCCTCTCTCTTACAGTCCCCTACCAGGGACCTTATTTCCAAAGAGTCTGAAAGGTCATGTTCCTCCTGCAGACCTCCTGCAACTAAAGAGCTGTCCAGGAAGGTGATGTATGTAAGGAAGTCCAAGCAAAACTTCTTCCTGTATAGCTGCTCTTTAAAAACATCAGAGGCTTCAAACTCCTTGAAACCCAACATAAAAGCCACATTCAAGCTGGCTGTTCACCCAAGGAATGTGGGAATTCCAAAAGTAGGTAAATGTGACCAAACAAGGGAGCATTCACAGAAACTGTGCCTGTTAAATCAATCCCTAGCCACTCAATAACAGTCAGCCAAATCTAAAATAAGGAATAGATTCCTTGTATTCTTGAGATGAATCACAATCCCCATCACCTGACAACCTGAATCTAACCTTCTGAGAGGTATAGAAACCCGATTGTACTCAATTCTTGTCTAAAAACTATTGAAATAAAAGCCTTTCCTTGTAGATATGAATGGCACTCCCGGGCATCTGACAACCCGAATCTAAACCTTTTGGAAGGAATAGAATACTCGATTGTCTTTTGAATGACGTCATGCAGGTATTTTCTCCACTGAATGTTCTGACTGGACCTCGAACGGAAGAGTTTTCCGAAGAGGTAGTCTTTCCTGCATTCAAAACTTCTGCACGATGCAGTGTCCACGGCAACGAAAATGGCCGCCTCCAAGGGAGATTCCTTCTACTGACTCGTCGACAATCTATTCGACTGGGATGAATAATATGATCAAAAATTGCTTTCAACGCCTGGCTATTAGAACCCAACGTGAACAGCAATAACGGCCACTCGAATTGTCATTCTCATCCAAGATGGCGTCGTCCAGCTCGCTTCTGTTATTGAAGAGTAAATTCTTTGTATATATGTATGCTGCAAAATTATAGCTTCCATCATCCAGCAAACTGAACCAAATGACTGGCAAGCTGTATAATAATGTTATTGTTACATCAGGACCTTCTTTATGAAGATTTATTTCCTCAAGGTTGAAGACGATTGAACTTTCGATGTCGCCATCCAAAAGTCCTTTATTGCATAATATAATGCATACCTTCGAAGATCTAATAAATGTATAAGTACTGTATCATATACATATAAACTATGAAGTGAGATTAACAGTAAATCTCAAAAATAAATAAAACCTTGACAAAAACTTCTATTAATTTCCAAAGACGTCCATACTGATGATGGCCAACAAAAACTAGAAAAAGGTTTTTGCTGACAAAAACGAAGCGGCCCTGATGAAAAAGTGTGAAGTAAGCCGTAAAAGATATCAAGATATGCATCACAAGGAATAGAAAATGTAAAGTTTAGTGCATTGTGTATGTTACAATATTTAACAAATGAAAGAACGACCACAGCTTGACGGAAGAGAAATTGTAGGTGTGAAATTTACTTCTCAAAAGAACGTATGTCCGATGCGTAGGAAAAATGCCTCCTAGGAAATGTACCTCCTAGAAAGAATGCCTCCTGAATATTTTGTGACCAGGAAAAATACCTCCTAAGAAAAAAAGTTCTTTCAAGTATTATAACACTACAGGTTCACATTACAACTTCAGAGGCATCTTCATTTTTCCACTTGAGTCTTATAGTCGCCAATGCCTGTCAAAAACTCACAGTCTTTTACCCATTTTGCTTAGCTGTACAAAGGTACGTAAGTTTCTCTTGTAAGGTTTTGCTGGTGCTTCTCACTGTTTTGGCTGGCTGCTCATCCCTGGCTTCCATTAACATGTTTTTGATATTATACGTTATAGGTTCATA
This sequence comes from Sabellastarte sp. h YS-2021, assembly GCA_964017235.1. NCBI lineage: Eukaryota > Metazoa > Annelida > Polychaeta > Sabellida > Sabellidae > Sabellastarte > Sabellastarte sp. h YS-2021. The sequence goes on along the minus strand of OZ024929.1, from coordinate 172,590,466 downwards.
TGTAACATATTTACAGGTTGAAATAACTTTTTTTCCTCAGGAGGCATTTTTTCCTAGTCACAAAATATCCAGGAGGCATTCTTTCTAGGAGGCATTTTTTCCAGGAGGCATTTTTTCTGTGAGGCATTTTGTCCACGAGGCATTTTTTTCCCAGATTCTGTATGTCCTACATTCTTTGGTAATGTTCTCGGAGAAGAGGTCTTGAGTGAAAGGGTACATTGACCACAGACATTTCTGTTCAAAATGTCATTAGTATCAGACTTAAGTATAAAACACTAATTGAATGCAGTGAACTTGTGCTTCAACTAAAAACTTAACAAAACCACTAATAAAATCCAGTGAACCAAAGTGCCTTAGACTTTTTGTTCAAAAGTTAATGATTTTGCTTCAGAGTTATTGCTTACAAGAAAAATCAAGTTACAAACAAGTCAAGCTATAGCTCTAGAAAAATGTTACTGGATTTATTGGGAAAGAAAAGTATGAGTTTATATATTGCAATATTTATGAATGATTTAGCAAGTGAAATTAAAAATCTAGGCTTAGGAATAAGAGTAGGAGATCATGATCCATTCCACACTTCAATAATGCACAAAATTAAGACCAAACAAGTTACTGGAGTTGTTGTAGCTGTGGAAAAAGTAGCCTAATAACATGTTTTAACAAAATACTGTGAACGCAATACTTTTCAAGTTATAAGTGATTTAGTGCATGACTGCAGGAATTTGAATGCATTAAAGTTTCAAAAATTCATTTCCCACTTGAGCTAAAATTAATTAAATGTAGAAGTCTAAGTGAAATGGAAGAAAGAAAACAATATACATTCAAAACAACAGCATAAATATTCCACTTTTTTTTGTTCCACTTTTGCTTCACACACACATATATATCTCTATCTATCATCTCCCTCCATCAACTCCCCCACCTCCCCCACTGAGGCCATTCTTTTTTTTTTTCCACTTGCTTTTTATGTGCACTAAAGGGGAGTTGGGGGGGGGGGTTCTTTCTGCATAGAAATACTTTCCATGATATCACAGAAAAGAATTGGGGAGAAGAAGAAAGGGACAAGTCATTCATTTCCACTCAGCTGGAGATACATAAAATGCTGTACAAGAGAAACTGTTTATGAGAAAGTGTTTTTTTGTTTCAGGCATCTTATATTGTGAAAGAAGTCAGGTGTATACATTTGACCAATTTACATAGTCTATGTGAGCAAGTAGGTAGATCATCAACTCCTTCTACAAAACAAAAGTTGAATCAATTGAAGCTTTTTTTTCCAAAAAGGAAAAGTTATATCCCCACAATTCCAAAAGAATGGAATCAGAAGAATGTGTTTTTTTTAATCTTCCTAAAATTGGGAATTTATATTATGTGAACACTGATCAGTTGCAATATGTTAATAACCACATCAGTGCATCATAAATTCGAAAATGTCATAACTTCATAAACTTCATAACTTCAGTGCTTCATAAATTCGAAAATGTCATAACTTCATAAACACTAAGAGATTAGGTTTGCCAGACAGCACAAATATTTTTAAGTATACATATGCCAGGTGTGGTTTCAAAAAGTGTTAAAATAAATGAGGAGGGAGCAAGAAGTATATATTTATCATGTTAACATGGCCAAAGCCTCTTAAGTACAGGAATTTTAAGTGAAATATTATACAAAATCTTACTTTACTATAATCAATGTCAAGTTAAACAGATGTTACTGAACAGTAAATCAGTTAGGGGCTCAAAATCCTCATTTTCACGTCAAGATGGCCATGACTGTACTTGTATTGGAACTTCAAGGTGGAAAGAAAATAAGAATGTCCCTAATGTCATCTTTAAAAGTGTACAAAATTTAACTGAGCTCTGCTGAAGAATACGATAGCTGGAGATTAAAAACTCCATAATTTCACTGCAAGGTGACCATAACTTCATGCATATTGCGACTTTAAAGTGACCATAAAATGAGAATGTCCCTTTTGTCATCCTTTATAAGTGCATAAAGTTTAGCTCAGGTCAGTTGAACAATAAGATAGCTGGAGGCTGAAACTTCATTTTTCACTGTAAGGTGACCATAACTTCATTCATATTGTGACTTTAAGGTGACCATAATATGATAATGTCCCTTCAATATCAATATATGTTAGATATGGAAAAAGAAAAGAGCCAGACGGCTTTATTCAAATGTTATGACTTTAGGGAGGCCAAAATTATATTAACAGTTTAAGGTCACCATAAAGTCAGGATAACCCTTTGGTTTGCTATCCTTTATAGATGTGCAATGGTTAACTGAGGTCAGCCGAACAATAAGATACTTGGAGGCTGAAAACCCCCTTATTTCACTTTAAGGTGGCTACAACTCCATTCATACTGAGAGTTTAAGGTGACCATAAGTATTATTTTTATGTACTTTAATACCAGTGATAATTTCAACATAAAAAAAATGAAAAAGAAAGGAGCCAGAGGATTTTATTCCAATTTGATGACTTTAAGCAGGCCATATGTCCATTAACATTTTCAGTTTAAGGTCACCATAAAGCCAGAATATTCCTTTGGCGAATCTTGATATATGTGCCAAGTTTGGTTGAAAAAAGTGAAAAACTAAGTGAACTGGAGGGCTAAAACCCCCTTTTTGGACATTAAGGTGACCTTAAGATCGCAGATACAGGGCTAAAACTTCGGCATGTGAAAGATTATCAAAAAGTAGCTGAATAAGTTATTCCAACAAAACGCCGAAATCCTAACCATTTTTGAGATACAGACCAAGTACCCATTTTTAAAAAATTTACGAAAATAAAACGCCTGCCATTCAGGCATCTATGGTCCGATTGATAAGAAAATCCTTTCCGACCTTGGAAATTTGGTCTAGAATGTACCTGATGAATTTTACAGCACAGGTGTGTGTGGTTTTTTCCGAAACGCGATGACGGGGTGTTTTGGACTTATGCTTAAGGTTACCTTAAGTAAAGCTTAAGGTCTGCGCAAAGTATCCCAAAAATTTTTCCCGCCCCTATAGTTTTAAAGAAAGATAAGAAGGAAAGAAAAATTTGAAAGGCTAAGAAGTTATTCAAGGGAGACCATAATCCTGCGGCGGCGGCGGTGATCAGTCGAACTTCAGTGAAAACAAATAAGCGTCCCTGACGGGCTGCTTAATAATGAGGTAAACAATGTAGTCATGTGACCTCTTTGGCGGGAGGACGGACTACTGTAACCCAATGGCTTGGTTAAGGTTGTTAGTAAACCTTAAAATCGCATCTCTGCGTTGGCCATTGGGTTGGATGGCTGGGTAGTAATAATGGATATTTGTTTGAGGTTTACTTGTAAGCAATTTTCACAGGATTTCCCACTTGAGTTAAAACTTATTAAATATAAAAGTCTAACTGAAATGGGAAAAGTGAAAGAAAACAACATACATTTGAAAGAAAGCATACACAGCTAGACTTGATGAAGCTCAGTGAAAGCGAACCTTCCACATTAACTTTAATTTTCTTATATTTGTTCCCTTCTTTGTTTGAATGAAGTGCCCACACACACACTCACACAGAGGCAATTCTTTTTTCACCTACATTTTATGTGCACTAAAGGGGAGTTGAGGGGGAAGGGTCTTTCTGCATAGATCCGCATTTTACGGATTGTTTTTATGCACATCATGTATAGTTTGTGTTGCTATTTCTCATTTATGCAATGTGCTACAGGTCTGAAATTTTAATATGTTATAACTGAAACAAAAATAGGTGAAAACATATTTAACAAAATTCTCTAAATGCAATACTTTTCAAGTTATAAGTGATTTACTACATGAATTCATGAATTGTAAAGCATTAAAAAAATGCAAGAAAGAAAGATGCAGGTCTGATACTCACACAAGGGACTATACTTGTGGCCCAGTACATATGTGCAAGATATGAGAGAAATCCCTTCAATAAGCAATGAGAAAATTGTGATCAAGTGTTGACATTTTCACACTTTGGGTAGGGGTACCTCTGTTCTAATGGCTCTGGGGAACAAATGAACAAACAGATCTGCATGCATTTTATGCTTTATCATCCTCGATAGATAAGGTATCTTTTAAAAAAAACAGCATGTCTCTGGGCCTTGTACTTTTGAAGGAGAAGTTGTTCACACGTACGCAGATGCCGCAGAATGATGGCATAAAAATGAAGCCGACTGATCTTCCCAAGAAGGTGATTAGGCATAGAAGATTACTGCATAAGAGGGAGATGTTCGTGAACTGCAGCACTCAGCAGGTATTAAGGTAATTCTTTTCATTCATAAGCCTGATCTTGAACTTCTCACTCTGATGAATTCAAGTGGTATGCCAGATTTCACCGAGTTTTTGACAGGATCAGCTGTAGCAGCAATCCGAGTTTAAACTTGACTAAGCCTTACAAATGTTATAATTAGTCCCCGAAGTGGAATAGTGCTATCACAAGCAACTACTTCAAGCAAATGGAAAGTTTTAGAGGTAAAATTATATTTTTGTGTGTAGGTTTGTTAATATTTGTTAAGGTTTGAAAATATTTGTAACTTCTAAAAATTTTACAAAATCTATCATTTTTGTCCAACTTTGCAATAACACTCACTGCAGCGGCATGTTTTCCCAACATGTTTATGTCTCAAACACGTTTGGGTTGAATACTGTTGTATTTAAATATATTTTATGCTAATACAAATATTAAAAGAGGTCTGTACCTTTGGAGTTTTATCTTCTTTATCCTCTTTCTTTTTACTTTTTCCTTTCAGTGTTTTGCCTTTCACACCTGAAAAATATAAAGTTACACTCACCATAGAGATAGTGTACTACAGTCTCTCAGCTGTGTCCAAACTACCATGCTTTGTATTTCAGTAATGTGGGTTTCATTTAATTTGATTCTATGAGCTGTACAAATTGCTACTGAAGTATCATGAATAACAATATCTAAGCTAAAATAAGAGATTTCAATGCTGTTTTAAAACATTAACAAAAAGATACCTCTATGTGGTTTTCAATAATACTGGACAAGAAGTGTAGGTGTTCTCTTGAAGTTTGTGAAGCTTATTTCTAAAATAAACATTGAAAGCACAGGTGTTCTTTGTCAAACACTGATGTAATATAGTCCCTACAACAAGCTTATTTCCTGCTCTTAAATGTTTTTTTTTAACCCGCAAGCTCTAGCGAGGAGAAATTCTAATGCACTACTCGTGTTTCTGATGGGTTTGCAGCTCAAACGCGTAGACTGAAAGATTTTTCGCCTTGTTTATTTTTCCCACAATTAAAATGCACACATGTTTGAATTCAAACTTTGCCTATATTAAATCAATAGTTTCATTTATAAACATCTTGGTTGGTTGTGTTGGTCGCATGTAAAAGGGATTTTTAAAGGAGTTTTATATTAACCTGTTGGTGAAGACTTTAGACACAACTGACTGGCAACTGGCTTGCAGGTGAGAAGCCAAGGCAAATATTTAAAGTCAATGTCTCAACTGAAGAATATGAATTTAATTAAATATATATTCAAAATTATAGTCAATAAACTATTGTAACAAATGAATATTGTGCATTAGTTTCAATCCTAAATTCCTTTTGCAAACTATTACACTTTATTACAACTAATATATTACAGTTTTCCTTCAATTACATCTGTTGATAATTGAGATCCTATTCTTAAATCAGATCCAATTGAGATTCAAGCCTAAATTTGTGTTGCAAACTATTACATTTTATTTCAACTAATATATTAAGTTTTCCTTCAATTACATATGTTGATAACTGAGATGGCAGTTGTAAAATGTTGTTATGGTATTTCAATAAAAGGTTCTTGATACTAAGATCCTATGGCCACTGACCTATCCATACTTACTTTATTCTTTTACCAGTTACCAGTATTTTGAATAACTATTTGCTCTGACTTCAGTGTACTTCTTTACCTGTATTCAGTGTAACTGTTTACCTGTATTCAGTAAACTGTTTATCTGTATTCAGTGTAACTCTACCTGTATTCAGTAAACTGTTTATCTGTATTCAGTGTAACTCTACCTGTATTCAGTAAACTGTTTATCTGTATTCAGTGTAACTGTTTACCTGGATACAGTTTAACTGTTTACCTGGATACAGTTTAACTGTTTACCTGGATACAGTGTAACTGTTTACCTTTATTCATTTTAACTGTTTACTCGTATTCAGTTTAACTGATTCCTTGTATTCAGTGTAACTGTTTCTCTGAATTCAGTTTAACTTTTTACCTGTATTCAGTGTCTGTTTACCTGTATTCTGTTTAACTTTTTACCTGTATTCAGTGTAACTATTTACCTGTATTCATTGCTTTCTTCTTACTTTTAACTTTACTCTGTAAAGTGGTCTCCCCCCTCACATCTCTGTCTTCCTCCACCTCTTTATCCTCTTCCTCAACCTCTTGAAGTAATTGCTCCACGTCCTGCTCCTCTGACACTTCCTCTTCCTTTACATTCACTTCCTGTTTGATGTCTTTGTCTTCCCCTTCCATGGTTTGCACAAAGGCCTCGTAGTCCATAGTTTCTACTTTGGAATCTGGTTCAAAGTTCAGCAGAGCTGGCTGCATGGCTCGTGCTTGCTTTTGCTAGATCACAAAAAAAAGGAAGGACAGATGGAGTGGAAAGCCCCTTATTTTACACTGAACTATGGGGACATGTGTCTCAAGGTAGTGCTATCTGTGATAATTGTAGGTTAATCCCCTGGAGAATTTCACTGAATTATAGATTTGCTAGTTAATTTTGAGATAAAGGGTGAAACCTTTAACCAATCTTGTATTTTTCCTTACCACAAAGTTCCAAAAACGTTTTTTATTCTATGTTGAAACTCAAGAAATTGAAATTATTAATTGCCAAACTGGTTTATCATTGAAATGCTGTATTCTAAGTCATATTTACTTGAAGATTTATGACTGAAAATATCTAAGCACCTTGTGTTGGGCTCACCCTTTTGTAACTGTCTTAGGCCAAACAAGAAGAGTTATTCAGTTATTCTAAATACATCCACTCACCTTGTCTTGCTTCTTAGTTTTGGTAGTTGCTTTCTTTTTCTTCACTTTTTCTGCAACAACCTAAGATTCAAAATTAATACAGCAAGTATTGCTAAATATTTACTGAAATATGTGAATAAAGCATCACCTATGAATGTTCAAAGAAGTTTCTTCATAAAGCTATCAAAAGTAAAACTGAACTAGAAATAGGACGCCCCGTTGATAGTAGCTGCGACATATGCATAGAAACAGGATAGCATAGAAGAACACACATTATCATGTGTAATGTCCACCCCATGAACCTTTTGTAAAAATTGTACAGTAGTCTTACAAGACCCTGTTTCATTTGTAAAATATATCAATGATCTTAAATATTTATTAGTGTACATGTAAATTATTTCAGCTTCATGCATTTTTGCATTGGTTGGGTCAAAAATTTCGACAAAATCACTCTATCTTGCACAGTTAAGGAGATAGAAGCAAATTTCCGGTTTTTCAATTTTTGGCAAAAATTCGAAAATTCAAAATGGCTGCCATTTTTGGGAAGAGGAAATTTTTTTTTAAATTGCCAAGAGTACATTACTCAAGATACCCTGTGGATCAAAAATTTCGACAAAATTGCTCTATCTTGCATGGTTAAGGAGATAGTAGCAAATTTGTGTTTTGCCATTTTTGGCAAAAATTCGAAAATTCAAAATGGCCGCCATTTTTGGGGAGGGGAAAATTTTTGAAAATTACCAAGAGTACATTTCACAGATACCCTGTGGGTCGAAAATGTCGATGAAATCGCTCTATCTCGCACGGTTAAGGAGATAGAAGCAAATTTGTGTTTTCCATTTTTGGCAAAGTAGCTATTACTCAGTCAGTTATATAGATATTATCACTAAAAGCAATCCCAAGCAAGCTATCGACCTAAGTAATGCTCATACTAAAATTGGTAAAGATATGTCAAATATTTTTCCTTAAAATGCCCGGAAACAAAAGAAGTACACAAAAGTAGCTAAGTAGCTATTACTCAGTTAGCTATACGCCTATCTTCACCAAAAGCAATCCCATGCAAGCTATTAACCCAATAAACACCCATACCAAATTTGGTAAAGATAGGATAAATACTTTTCCTTCAAATGAGCGGAAACCAAGTGTCCGGATGCCGGACGGCGGCGCCGGAAAAAGCAAAAATAATATGTCCACCCCCCACTGGGGTGGACATAACTACATTTGAGGCTCCCTGCAGTTATTGGTATAAACAAATCCAAGTAAACATTAAAAATTTCTTTAACTACAGTATGTACCATTTTCTGTGTTATGTCTTTCCCAAAGAGTCGAGCTATCTTCCCTGATGTCTTTTTCTTCTGTTGGAATAGAATGTTACATTGACTGTAAAGAAGTACTGTATGCACCAGAGACAGGGATAAAATTACAAACAGACCAACAAACTTAAAATGCACATAAAAACAGAGGAAAATTCAACACAGTGAGACACATGTTACAAAAATTGATTCAAATTACATTGAAAATATTGAGGCTTACAATCCAGGTATTTCACATTAAAAACCCCCTTTAAATTTAAAATATTTGCACAAGAATGTTCTGTACCAATTATAGGAAGTCGAACCTTACAAATTAAAAATATATGAAAAATTAGGGCTGCAAGCGAGCCCGAAAATGCGCCTCGATTCCTCGTTTTATAAGAATCGGCTCGGACTCGGTTAATCGCTTGATTATCGCCTACGAAATAAACTGCTTCATATTTTGACATACCACGCCTTATTAAATGGTTACAAACCACACAACAGGAAAGAATTTTGATAATTTATTGAATTTTTGGGAAAAGACGCATTTATAATGCAAAATATTAGGAACTGTAACCATCTTTATATTGCGAGATTTGAGGCGTCTTCGAAATACGTTAGAATAAAATGCCTTCTTATAAAACGTTCTTACACAAAGAATTAAAGTTTGCAAATAGTTAAAATATAAAATACTGAAACGGAAACGCCTTATAATAGTAAAATATATAAATATATTAATATATTTAAAGAAAAAATTTGAATTTTGTAGTAGATTTTACTTCTATGTTTAGTTGTTTTCGAAGACCCGGTTCACTTTTCTTGCCTCGAGTATTGAACTGAATCGTTTCGTTTCCGAGTAACCAAAGAATCGTTGCAGCCTTATGAAAAATGTTTTTCTAGGCCTCAAACACAATTGTAATCTTAAAGTATTGACTCATGGCATTTGTAAGAAGAATATATTAATGTGTTTCTGGGTAAAATTTGAGCCAGTTGAACTACATAGTTTTTGACCTAGAGGGCATTAAGTGGCCAGAGGTCAAATTTCTGACCTTAAGGTAGACATATCTTCTTTATTATTGGCATTTTAATGTCACCTCCTAACAGGTTTTCTCTCCTGACTCAAATACATGTGTGTGCCAAGTTTGAATGAAATTTGTGCATGAGTTTTTGAGTTATCAGACACACAAGTCAAAACCTAGGATGGTGGCCGCCTCTTTGTCTTGGGATATAATGATGGGGAAGTTTTTACTTTACCGGTATGAGATTTCGTTGAGTGATATTACGTTTTCTGCCGTATCAGCTTTTCCTTTTATTTTTATGGTTTATTTCACCATAAATTGGGGTCATACTGCAGGTATGACTTATTCTGCTCTAATTTTAACTATTTAAGTTCTATATCCCTATAATAATTTTGTCCAATCATAAAATTTATTCTCTCGCAAAGTTTATCTGCAGGCTGCCATTGTTGCTATGGAGATTACTAAAACTGTTCTCTCCCGTAGATTTAAAATGTCGGATAAATCATGTCTCTTTCAAGACTTGTGTATGATGATATATATGAAATTTGTAGGAATCATAATAATTTAATTAATTGGCTACAAGAAAAAAACATTTTGGCAGACTTTCAGAATATATTATGTGATAAGTGTTGTCCAGGATACTTACATTTAGTGAAAGATAAATCTTATCCAAGTGACCAAGTGGTATATAGATGTACTGATAGGAAGTGCAATTGCAAAAAATCTATAAGAACCAATAGTTGGTTTGCTGGATCTCATTTAAGTTTAAAACAGATTGTTAAATTAACATATTACTGGGTATACAAACTTCCACAGAGTTTTGTGGAAGAAGAACTGAGAATTGGAAGTTGCACAACTCTTGTAGATTGGTTTAGTTTTGCAAGGGAAGTTTGTTTACAGATTGCTATCAGTGACAATGAACAGATTGGTGGTGATGGAGTGGTAGTTGAAATTGACAAAAGTAAATTTGGAAAAAGAAAGTACAATAGAGGACGTAGAGTAGATGGTTGTTGGGTTTTTGGAGGTATTGAAAGAGTTGCTAAAAAGTGTTTTTTTTTTCAAATTGTTGACGATAGGTCCGCAGAAACCCTTATTCCTATTATGAGGAAATTCATAAAGAAAGGATCTATTATTCATAGTGACTGTTGGAAGTCTTATTCTTGTCTTGAGGCTGAGGGATATTCACATTTTACTGTTAATCACAGTAAAGAATTTGTAGACACTGAAACTGGGGCTCACACACAAACCATTGAATCAACATGGCATGCCCTTAAGTCAAGCCTTCCAAAATCTGGAACACAAAAATAGCATCAGAGATGCCCGTACCCCTCAGCCTAGGGAAATATTTTCAACACCATGAGATACAGAAGCACTGTACCAGTACAAAGTTCAGGATACTTTCAGAGCACTGTCAGTTATATAAAGTTCCAAAAAATGTTTAAATGCAGAAAATAATATTTAAAAGAAAGATAATGCATGTAAAGATGAAGTATTAAAACAAGTCAATTCAATAACAAGATGACAGCATTAATCAGTAAACTAAAATTCAACATTCTTTATCTGCATCTGCATGGCCGAATTATGGTTTAGATGTTTTGAATATTACCATGCATACAGAAGTGGTAAAACATTTAATGAACGCTTATGTGTGGTGTTGGAGCAAAATCTGTGGCTCACTTGATGAAATTCTATCTCTTACAATGGGAAGTTATGAAAGTAAAATTCTTAATAAATTCTAATATGAATTAACAGTGCTTAATCTGCATCAAAAGACAGACCCAAAGGTGCAACAAAATTTTAAAGGTCAAGGTCACTACGACAAGGTCAAAGGTCAAATTAAGGTCACACCATGATAATACACACCTATGGCCCCTGACCAATGTCCCTACCAAGGACGCCCGCCCGCCCGCCCATCCGGACACCATGGGTGAAAACAATACCCCGACAGCCCTTAAGGGCTGTGGGGTAAAAACAACTGTATGACGGATATTTTTGGGGAGTACGTGATCAGAAAAAAATATCTAAATAGTGCCAGTGACAAATTTTTAGAATTTTTCGATCTTATCAAGAAGGTGTATAACCCAAACTCTTCATTGGAAAACAAAGAAAATAGCTTCTTTGACACCAGCTGTGATCTCTTTGATTAAGGTATTACATTAGTTAGAATATGCTAGGTTGATTTTGGGGGGTTTGGGGGGTGTCCCCCCAACATATCACACCCGAAATTTTTAAATTTGAAATAGAATTATTAACGGTTAACTTTTACGGTTCTTTAATAAAATAAATATCGAATGAAAATTTCTGCAAATCTTTGAAAACAATATGGCGGATCTCGTACCGGTAAAGTAAAATCGCTCCTAATGATGGTAAATAGGTAGAAACTTATCATCCTTACATTTAGTTTTGTATCATGTTAGAAGTTTATTGTACAAATTCTTAAGGTGTCATAACTATTTATACGATTTACAAAAGGGCCACACAGTATGCAAATTTATCAATTCATAAACCCCACTGATATTGTTGAATTATGCGAAATTCTTATATGTATATACTTTAAATGACTGTTTTAGGACAGATGTTAGATCTGGTATGAAATTTCATGGCTTTCATTTTTCTTTTGATATATTTTCATAGCTCAATATTTGTAGTTTTCATCCCTACAACTGTTACTGTGCATTCCAGTGACATAACTCTTCACACATGCTATCTTACCAGTGGAGGTTCCTCATCTGGGAAGTCTTCTTCTTTCACAGCCAAATCCAACTGCTTCAACTCATCTGAGCTGGAGAAGCCCACATCTGCACCTGGAGAGTGCTGTAACTGTTTCGGAGCTTTCTTGCCTTTTTTGCTGGTACTTTTCCCCTTTGATTTACCTTGTTGGGCTAAAATAAGTTTGTCTATATGACTGAAAAACTTTCAGACGAAGAGTGCCACAGTAAATCCAACCCACGAACTATTCCCACTGAACATATTATTTATTCAATACCCCAGGTAATCTGCATGCGAAATCCATGCTATATATGCCAGGGGTAATAATTTATTAACTTTGGAGATGTCATGTGTAAGTTACATCCAATATACATTAAGGCTGTGGTTATCCAGTTACCCAAAATGGTCCAAATTTCTTGAGAACCCATTACAAAGTAGCAAACTAGGTAATTAAGAAACAGATCCATAAAATTACTAAAGGAAACCTTAGTACTCAGTCACATTGATCCACCTAATATCAACTTTTCATATAATTTTCCTTCTTTTCGCAGTTATTACCATGGTCTATGGCATCTCTGGTTTTGCGGTCAGTTTGTTTGACCTCAGAGTGCAAGGACTGGGGTTTGATGCTTGACTGGGTCATGAAGATTGTACGTTTGGACAAAGTACTTTGCACATGTGTCCCAAATGGGTATCGGGACTAGCCAGGGAGGTAAATCTCTGACAGCCTTGCATCAGGTTATGGGGAGCAGAAATACCCCGAGTTGCTTAATACCGAGAAACCAGATATAAGCCCCAGTCATATCAATGACCAGGCCTGAGAATTACTTCACCTTTACCTTTAAACATTTATTATTTCACATTTTACATTGTGTAACTTTGGTTAGATCAATCACTACATCTGATTCACTGGTAGTTCCAGTTATAAGTTATGAAGCTAAAAAACTGACTAATTAATCTGTTTATTAATTGAGGTATAGCTGGCAATGGAGATTGCTCAATTAATGAACATTTAACAATCAGCTGCAGCAATCTATATATCTTGGTGATAAGAGAAATATAGCAGTAGAAAATATTCTAGCTGAGCCAAGATCAAAGGTCACACCAAGGTCAAACTAGATTGGGCCAACTCGGCGCCAACATATCCCCAGACAGGTCATCACTCACGCCACAGGTTTTGATCGGAAATTTTTTAAAACATAATTACCCATTATTATATGAACTTCAGCACATCAATCTACTCTGTTTATATCTCCCCAAGGAAGATGGTGTATCCCCAGACGCCGAATACATAACTCAAATTATATTTTCAATCTTCCTGCAATGATAACTCTAAACCTATTTTCAAAGTATTTAAATGATTGATGATTGAATGTCCATTCTAAAATAATAATCCCAAAAGAGCATATCTGTTTCTATATTTGTTGACAAATAAAATATTATTTTTAACTCAACTCATCATACTTTTCAATCTTCCTTCAAAGTATTTAAATGATTGATGATTCAATGTCCATTCTAAAATTCATAATCCCAAAAGCGCATATCTGTTTCTATATTTGTTCACAAATAAAATATTATTTAAAAAAAAATTATTTATATTATTATTTTATTATATTATTTTTAGAATTTGCAAATTGTTTTCAGTTATTCATTTCCTCTATACCTATATATGTGGTCCATATATATGCAACCTAAATATGTGACACAATCTCAGTTCTGACTCCCCTTTGTGTTATATGTAATGAAGCCCACCACCTCCCACCCCCACCCCTCTCCCCTTCTCCACACCTCTCTCACTATTACACAAGATCTGCAACCCCATTGAGTTCTTTGTTTCTCATCCGATATCATTAAATACCTTTGTTTATTTAGTGTCACTCAATATAGCTGGAGGTCCCAGAGGTGGGTGGGGGGAATCCGGGTGGGGGATGTGGGTTGAGCATAAATGGTAAACAAACAATCTATATAAAAGGGGTACTCAAATACAAAAAGAATTGAGAATTTTAAGTATGTGATTATCAACTGAAATGAGTTCATAACTGTAGGAGCTGTGCCAAAATTAACTGAGGCAAGTTGAATAAAACTGGGCTAGTTGAGGGTTAAAAATCCCCTAGTTTTACTACATAAGGATATAATTTCATTAATATTGGGACTTAAAGCTCACTTAAAGTGTCCATTTTGTCTACTTGAATATGTTTAACCAGTTTCATTTTAAAAAGTGAAAAACTCAGCAAGCAGAGGTATAACACACAAAAATAAGTTCTTAAAAGACTAAGATAGCCATAACATTATTAATATTCAAAATTTAAATAGACAGGCATTTCCTTTTAAAAATTCAAAGATTTCAGCTCTATAACCCACATAGTTTGACAGTTACTGGGCTTTAAAGTGGCATAATATCCATAAATTGGGTTTCTGTGGGCATTTTACAATTGTTAAAGAGACCTTAGCAATTAAACTACAGATCTGAAACTTTTTGGGGGACATACATAACAAACAAAATTGCAAATTTTAATTAGTAAATTAAATTTTTATTAGTTAATACCTTACCTACCAGACGATAGCTATAGCCCGGCGCCAGCCGGTCCCGCCAAACGAAAGAAAAAGACGTCCCGGGTTTCACCCCCGGCAGGACCGGCACACTACAATCCACTCGCCAGGTGGCCTAGTTCCTGCCTCACTCGCCAGAGGGACGTGACGTCATAGCATCTTTTTCGTCCCTAAGATTGAATGATGAAGGCTGGAAGCGGGGAAGGCCGGGTGGGAATTTCCCGTCTGGTAGGTAAGGTATTAACTAATAAAAATTTAATTTACTAATTAAAATTTGCAATTTCATTGCGTTAATACATCTTACCTACCAGACGATAGCTAGAATAACTACCCAGTGGAAGGAGGGCAGCCTTCTGAGGATTGGAGAAACTCTTATATTATACCTAAGTGTGAGGTTCTAGTCCTTGGAGGAGACATGTTAGTCTCAAGGGTAACTAGACCCACCTGCCCCCCCCCCCCCCCCCCTTTTGACTGCTCTGAGGGGAGGAAGAGAGTAAGAGTTCAAGTCAATGATTCCCACGGTTAACCTGGAAGAGAGGGAAAATCCTATACCCAGAGGATTACTCTGAAGTAAAAGACTTTGAGAAGCCAAGGCCTAGGCTAAAAGTGAGCCTACACCTAAAACTAACTAGTCTGTACACTATATATAATTATATACACAGAAGCTTAGGGGACTAGTGGTGGATTTGCTGGGCAGCCACCACAGGACCCAAGTGAAAAAGCTCCTTATCTGCCCAGGCAACATCCTTAAGGTAAAACTGTGTAAAGGTGTTGTGGGACTTCCAGTGGCATGCTGCTAGAATCTGGTCCAGAGATATGCCACCTTGAAAGGCTTTGGAGGCCGCAAAGGCCCTAACATCATGGGCCTTAACCTGATGTAAGGTCAAGGAATCTTGGTCAGAGAGATCATAACACAACACTACTGTTTGTTTGATCCAGGACGAGATAGTGGCAGGAGAGATGTCCTTGTTAAACCCTTGTTTGAATGAAACAAAAACTAACTCCTTTCCCGTTCTTAGGTCCTGCGTTTTGTCCAGGTAGTAGCGAAGAGCCCGAACGGGGCAAAGGGATCTGTCTTCCTTTAAAGACTTATCCAGAGTGGGGGCTAAGGCTGGAATGACCACAGGGGCCACGCACTCTGGTCCCTCTTTTGCCAAGTGATTTTTCGCCAAGAAGCTTGGTGAAGGGTAGAGGGAAACTTTGGCCCAGTCAGCTTGGTGTCTGATATTTTTGTTTAACCAAGCGTGAATCTCACTCCTGCGTTTTCCTGAAGCCAGGGCTAGGAGAAAAACAGTTTTGAAAGTAAGGTGCTTCAGAGAAGCCTTTCTGAGTGGTTCAAAAGGCGCTTTTGTAAGCTGGTGTAAAACCAGGGAGAGGTTCCAAGCAGGAACCCCCCGGCGCCCTTTGGGCCTATCTCTGTGAAAACTGTCTAACAGTCTAGTCAAATTATCATCCTTGCCGACATTAACCGAGGTATTTCCCAGTTTGTCTGCAATGGCTGACCTGTAACCATCAATAGTGCTGGGCTGGAGATTCTTCTCCTGGAAAAGGTGCAGGAGGAAATCTGCTATTTGTTTTATAGATGGGTTCCTGAAGTCCACCTGACTTGTTTCACACCATCTGACAAAAACGGCCCACTTCGCTTCGTAGACTGTTCTGGTTGAACGTCTTTGAGGCGCCTCAATTCTTGACGCCACTGGGCTAGAGAACCCCTGCTCCTTGATTGTCTGGGCTCTAGGAGCCAGGCATGGAGATTTAGGTTTGTCAGATCCCTGTGACGTGCCTTGTTGAAAGGTTGGGTCACTAGATCTGGGTGGTGTGGAAGACAAAGAGGAACCCTCGCAGATAGTTCCACTAGGTCCCAAAACCAAGGCATGTTGGGCCATCCCGGGGCAATCAGGATTGCTCTGCGATACCAGTGATCTGACAGCTTGCTGACCACCTTCCCCATCAGAGACACTGGGGGGAAGAGGTACATGTCCAGGTCCTCCCAGGATAATGTCAGAGCATCCACTGACCAGGCCTTTGGGTCTGGAATTGGGGACACAAATTGAACTAGCTTGCAGTTGTACCTTGTTGCAAACATGTCCACTCGGGGATAATGCCAGGTTTGACAAAGGAGGTCGAAGGTCTCTTGATGGAGGGACCACTCCGTCTGAATGACCTGCCTTTGGCGAGACAATTTGTCTGCAATTACATTCAGACGGCCTGGAATGTGTCTGGCCTTCAGTACTATTTGATTGAGGCTGCACCAACATAGGAGCCGCCAAAGAAGGGCACAGAGTGAGCCTGACCTCATACCTCCTTCCTTGTTGATGTATGCCACAACCGTGGTGTTGTCTGTGGCAATCAGGACGACCTTTCCTTGCACTAAATGTTGGAATCTTTTTAGTGCTAACAACACGGCTTTTAGTTCTAAGAAGTTTATGTGCAGCTTGCTTTCGGGCACTGACCAAGTACCGCTTGCTGTGAAGTCGCCTAAGTGAGCACCCCAGCCTTCTTTTGAGGCGTCTGTAAAGATTTGAACTGCGTGTCGCAGGGGGTGTAAGGGCTGACCCTTTAGGACATTTTCCTCTTGGGTCCACCACTGCAGGTACTGATGGAGAGACCTCGGAATTGGGATCTCCTTTTCCAGAGATTCTGGGACTCTCCAGTGTTTCTTGAGGTGCCACTGAATAGGTCTCATGTGCAGTCTGCCTAGGGTCACCTGTTTTTCTGTCGCAGTGAGAAGACCTATAAGAGACATGAAAGTTCTCACTGGGCAAGATCTGTTCTGTAAAAGCACTGTTATTTTCTGTTGAAGGGTTTCCCAACGATTTTGAGTAGGTCTGACTACTCCGTTGAGTAGGTCGTACTGGTAGCCTACGAAGTCGAAGACTTGTTGGGGTTCCAGTTCTGATTTTTGCATGTTTACCATCCAGCCCAACTCCTGGCAGAGGGCTAGGAGGGATTGGGTTCCCTGGTGGCAAGATTCTTTGGTAGGGGCTCGAATCAACCAGTCGTCTAGGTACTGGTGGATTCTTATACCCTGTGACTGAGCCATTAACTTGACCTCTTTGACCACACCAGTGAACTCCATGGGAGCTGTTGACAGGCCAAAGGGAAGTGCCCGAAACTGGTACGACTGGTTCTGAAAGTGGAACCTGA
The DNA here is from genome assembly GCA_964017235.1 of Sabellastarte sp. h YS-2021. Classification (NCBI taxonomy): domain Eukaryota; kingdom Metazoa; phylum Annelida; class Polychaeta; order Sabellida; family Sabellidae; genus Sabellastarte; species Sabellastarte sp. h YS-2021. The sequence continues at coordinate 172,572,782 of OZ024929.1, read as the reverse complement.
GGAATTTTCGGGATGTGTAGTGAATTGGGATGTGGAAGTAGGCGTCGCTGAAGTCTAGCGATGTCACCCACTCCTCTTGTTGTAGAGAGGTCCGGATTGTCTCTGGAGTCTCCATTTTGAATGTTTTTACGCATAAAAACTGATTTAGAGTACTGAGATCCAAGATTGGCCGCCACTTGTGGTTCGGCTTTGGGACAATGAACAGTCTGTTGAAAAAGGCTAGTGAGGTTTGAACCCTGACCCTCTCTACTGCCTTTTTCTCGATCAGAGCTTGTACAGCTGCTTGCAAGTGGGAGTCTCTGATGGGGTTTGCATAGCCACTTACTATCAGGGGATCCCTTACTAAGGGAGGTCTTACTTTGAAGGGAAGAACATAACCCTCTTTTAATATGGACACTACTTTTGGGTTTGCACCCTTGTGAGCCCATATTTCCCAAAAACTCTGAAGACGTCCCCCCACTGGTTGGACACTTGCAACATTGGGGACATTTGGAACATTTGGAGCAGAAACAAAGTGACTGACAAAAGAAGCACTTTTCACACACTTTATTTGACTTTTGATCTTTAATTTTGGTCTTACGTCTTTCTTTTGCGACTGCCACCTTGTTACAGTAGGTACACGACATACAACATGATAAGAAACATTTGTTGGAACAGATACAAAAGAGTTTCTTGTTATGACACTTTGTACAGAACTGACTGGCCGGGTCACCGGCACCGGACTTGACTTGCAGTAATTGTCATTTATACTGTGTCTTCTCATGAGCCATCTTGGTACCACGTCCGGGTTGACCACCCCGGCCTCTGCCCCGGCCTCTATTGCGGGAACCAAACGCTTTCCAAGCTGGTAGTTCCTTTCCGGCCTGAGAAGTTGATTTAGCAGTGTCTTGAGGTTTCCAACCAGTACTGTAGGGTTGGTATCTCTGCTTTCTGCCTCTACCGGCGAACCCCCCGCGGCCCGGGCCGGGCTGGGAGGTACGTCGGGAAGCTTCTAACTGGTTGATTTCATCCTCAGCCTTTCTAATAGCAGCGTCTGGAAATAATCCATATCCATTCAGGGGACAATTTCTCAAGGAATTGAAGGTATCTGGTTTAATCCCCGGTTTCACAGCTTCCAAATATGAGTCCCTACGGAGTAGGGTCAAATTCGCCATCTGCACAAATGTAAAGTCTGCCAAATGTTGTAAGGATTTACCCATGGCGAAACTGACATTCTGGTTAAATGAGGATAAGTATAAAAGTTCATCCAATGCACCTTGAGATTTGACAGAAGACTTGCCTTTCTTAAGTTCACTTTGTAAAATATGCAATTGTTCTTGGAAGGCATCCTGTATTTTGGTGATACAGCGATTAAACCCCGCGGACTGGTTGCAAATATATGAAGACTCTTTTGCTGCTTTCTCCCACTTACGCATAGTGTCTTGTGATAGTGGGCGGGAAGGAGGCTGAGGAGAAGTAGAAGATATGGTTGAAATCCTGGGGAATGAACTGTTGATCTTCGCCGCATCATTTGGCCAAGAATTCACCGATTTACCCGGTCTAGATGGATCTGTAGGCTCCGCCGGGTGTATCCCATACCATCTGTTCTGGGATTTTGGGGGTCTGAGGAACTGGTCCACATGAAGGCCACCTGAATCACTAGATTTTGAAGGATATCCTTCTATCAGTACAAGGTTTAGAGTTTCTAGTTTTCGGCACAACCAATCTTTCGGTGGAAGATCCACAGAAATCTTACCCACAGGCTGAGAACGGTGACCTGCCCAAGGATTATCAGTGCGGGATTGCGGAGAAAACTCCAGGTCAGGAATGTGTGTCCATCCCATGAACGCGCGGACACCTCTCACAGTCTCGCGGTAGTTTTGATCTTCACTGAGGACCCGGTCCGGGTCTGAGGTTTCTACGTCTGGGGATTCCTCTGCGTCAGATAACTCACCCTCTTCAAATGTTTCCTGAGGATTGACATCGCGGAAGGTGACCGGCCCGGAGCCGGAAGAAGGTTGTTGAAATGAAGATTGAGAGGAAGCAGACATAGCAGCTGACGAAACAGTAGCCACCGGAGCAGGGTGTTTAAACATAGGTTCTGCTTCCGGGTAGAGGTTTTGAAGTGGAGATTGTCTGTCAGCAAAGGAAAAATCCTGATCTTTAGCCGCATCCGGGCCAACAGCCGGGCCGGCTGGGCCGGAAGAAGCAGAAGTAGTGACAAAAAAGGGTGTCTGGGAAAGAGCACCTGCTGGAGCAGCATGAGAGACCGGTACTTTGACCGGAGAAAATGACGGATTTTGTTGCACAGAAGGTGAAGGGCGATGTCCTACAGTAATAAGTGCCTCAAGCCTGGCCATACGAGTGGCCCACTTTTCGTCCAGTTCTTGAAGTTCTTTCCTAAACTGAGGCACAGGAAGGGACAAATCCGGAGCAGAAGCAACAGAAACATCAGGTTCTTGTTCTGGCTGGGTATCAAGAACTACCACAGAAGAGGGGTCGACTAATACCTCCTTTGCTTTAGCCTTTTCCTTTCTGAGTTTATAGGTAGGAGTACTTAACTTGAGCGCTTGCTCCGGGGTAAGGACACTGCAAAAGTCACACTGCAGATTCTGAACACAAGGGTCATCACCATGTCCTTTCTCGCGACAACGCGCACACCTACTATGTTTGTCAAATGAAGCCATAATATGGCCACACGCACCCTTTTTCTGTCCTGGAGATGCCATGATAGAAAAGTCAACTAATGGCAACTATTCCGACACAAATTAAACAGATATAACACAAATATAAAACCAAAAAGTTCACAGATAAAAATCCACAACTTTAAATATCGCGCCAAACGAAAAAGATGCTATGACGTGACGTCCCTCTGGCGAGTGAGGCAGGAACTAGGCCACCTGGCGAGTGGATTGTAGTGTGCCGGTCCTGCCGGGGGTGAAACCCGGGACGTCTTTTTCTTTCGTTTGGCGGGACCGGCTGGCGCCGGGCTATAGCTATCGTCTGGTAGGTAAGATGTATTAACGCAATGAAAATGATATATAATACAGTTTAAGACTTGTCACACTAAGCATTTCCAAATAACAGGGCAAAATACGGAAAAAATGTCAAAAAAGGCACTTGGGCGAGTGTCTATGGCCCTCATACACAGGTTAAATGTCTACTAAAAACCTTGATTTTCGCCATATGTAAAAAAGGACATAATAATGCATTCCCAGATGGGATTTCAGCTCCATCAATCACATAGTTTAACAGTTACAGGGCTTAAAGGTGGTAAAAAGTCCAAATATTGGGTCATTGTGGGCCTTTTAGAGATCTCGATGTGGCTTTCAAATTAAAGCTTCAGACTTAAAATTTGTTACATACTAAGATTACACATAGAATATGTATCTAATAAAGTTTGAAACTTCTCAGACTTACCATTTCCAAGTTACAGAGAAAAATATGTGAAAAATGTCTTAAAAGGGTCACTCAGGTGGGTGTTTAAGGTCCTCATACACAGGTTAAATGTCTACTTGAAGCCTTGATTTTTGGCACATGTAAAAAGAACATAATAATGTATTCCCAGATGAGATTTCAGCTCTATCAGTCACATAGTTTAACAGTCACACGCCTTAAAATTGGCAAAAAGTCCAAATACTGGGTCTTTATGGGGCCTTCTAGAGACCTAAATGTGGCCTTCAAATTAAAGCTTCAGACTTAAAATTTGTCACATACTAAGATTACACATAGAATATGCATCTAATACAGTTTGAAACTTCTTAGACTTACCATTTCCAAGTTACAGGGAAAAATATGTGAAAAATGTCTAAAAATGGTCACTCGGGTGGGGATTTATGGTCCTCATACACAGGTTAAATGTCTTCTTAAAGCCTTAATTTTTGGCACATATAAAAATAACATACTAATATCTTCTCAGATAGGATTTGAGCTCTATCAGTCACATAGTTTGACAGTCACAGGGCTTAAAAGTAGCAAAAAGTCCAAATATTGGGTCTTTGGGAGCCTTTTAGAGACCTCAATTTGACCTTCAAAATTAAAGCTTCAGACTTAAAATCTGTTACATACTAAGATTACACACAGAATATAAATCTAATACAGTTTGAAACTTCTCAGACTTACCATTTCCAAGTTACAGGGAAAAAGATGTGAAAAATGTCTTATAAGGGTCACTCGGGTGGGTGTTTATGGTCCTGATACACAGGTTAACTGTCTATTAAAGGCCTAAATGTTGGGGCACATATAAGAAAACACATAGATATATTCCCAGATGATATTTAACTTAGATGAGAGACATAGTTTGAAAGCTACAGTGCTTGAAAGTGGCAAAAAGTGCATAAATTGGGTCTCTGTGGGCACTTTTGAGACCTTAAGTCGACCCCTTTGGGTAAACCTACAGCCCTAAAATTTTCTACAGACAAGGATTACATATCAAAGTTATACCTAGCGCAGTTTGAGACTCATCAGAATTATCACTTCCAAATTATAGGGCAAAATATGTGTAAAGTATAGCAAAAAATCCCTAAGTGGGGGTATTTATGGGCCTCAAACACAATTTTCTCCTCAACTTAAAGTCATGATTTTCGGCACATGTACTAAGAACATATTAATGTGTTGTCAGGTAAAATTTCAGCCAGCTGAGCATCATAGTTTGTGACCTACAGGGCTCTAAGTGGCCAAAAGTCCAATTTCTGACCTTAAGGTGGCCATAAGTTCTTTTTTACTGGGAGTTTAAGGTCACCTTAAAATAGGGATCTTCCTTTGGGCACCCTTAACATGTGTACCAAGTTTGAAAAAAAAATATTAATTTGTTTTTGAGTTATCGCGTCCACAAGGAAATTTCTACGGCGGCGGCGGCACGACGGACCTGAATCCAATATATCCCCGACTTTCGTCTGGGGATATAATTATGACACTGCATACCTACAACCACTATACCTACCAAGTATCAATTTCTTACCGAGATATAGCCCAGACAAGATTGTAAAGGTCAAGGTCATCACGGCAAGGTCAAACGTCAAATCAGGGTCACATCATGACAATGCACACCTACACTCCCTGGTCAATATCCTTATCAAGTATCAACTTTCTACACCTTACAGTTTCCGAGATATAGTTCATACAAGGTTTTAAAGGTCAAGGTCAATATAGCAAGGTCAAAGGTTAAATCAAAGTCACATCATAACATTGCACACCTATACCCCCAATAAATGTCCGTACCAAGTATCAACCTCCTACATGTTACAGTTTTTGAGATTTAGCCTGGGTAAGATTTTAAAGGTCAGGGTCACTGCGGCAAAGGCCAAATCAAGGTCACACCATGAATTGCACACACCCACAACCCCAAATAATGCCATTACTAAGTACCTACTTCCGACATATTACAGTTTTTGAGATACACACTGGTCAAGATTTTTACCGCCGCCTGCTCAAACGCCCACACACCAGCCCACAAAGCCACTCACCATGGGTGAAAACAATACCGCATAACCTTTAAAGGATGTGGGATAACAAGTTATTCCTTCCCACAATAAAAGTATTAACATTTATGTGTATTTATCTATTTACCAAAAGGTCTTATTGAAGACTCTTTAGTAAAGTTAAACTTTCAACAATACAGACAAAAATTGAAAATGCATGTAGAACTACAAACCTATTTCTGGTGAGTTATCCAGAGCTGGCACATTTTCATCTAAAACACATATTAAAGTTACTCATTTGAGGGGTAATGTAATGTTATATTTTCTAAGCTACATGAACCTCTACAAACCTCAGACCTATTAAGATGAACAAACTTTAAAAGTAAAAACACTATTCATGTTTAATTTTAAAATCGATTTTACCAGAAAACTTTTTTTTATTACAATGATTTACTGTTTATTTTTCACAGCAGCCTAAAGACCTAACTAGGAAAACAAGGACAATATCGTGAACTTATTGAGAAAATGACATTTTTGGCTTTATGCTATTAAAACAAATTATCCCCAAATACCAATTTGATATTCAAGAATTCTCCAGAAACAGTTACTTTTGTGTCTAGAACATATCTTAATTCTTAGGATAACACTAATTTTTTTCATGTAATATAGTATTATCTTGAGCGCTACCTTTGAAGAAAGCAGAATCTTCCATTTTCACAGGCATAGAAAGCATCATCTTCAAAGCACTTCCTTGGTCAGGTACTTCTTCCTTAATATCTTTGTAAGCAGCCAGCAAATCCTCTACTGTAAAAAGCAGGAGTAGACAGGGTTCGAAACTAGCGCCGGTCCGCCAGTCCGTGACTGACAGAAAAGCTTGTGGACTGATAAGTATTCAGACCCAGTCAGTCCCATTGACCAGGAAGGTTATATGACCTGTGCCTGCCCCAATTATTTGTTGGATGGTTTGAATATTATCAGAACATACCAAAGTGACAAACCATCAAAATGCAAATGACCCCAGTACAATTATAAGCGCCGTGCATAGTCGAATTATGGTTTGGATGTTTTGAATATTACCTGACATACAGAAATGGTAATACAGTCCAAAGAATGCTAAAATATATAAAAATCATAATTTTGTTTTCAGACAATGTAATAAACAATACAGTGATATAATAATACAGCATAAATAGAATAATACAATACAGTAGGACCTCTATTATCCGACCTTATTGGGGGAGTAACAGTTAGGTCAGATAATAGAAGAGCTAAAACAACAGGTTTAAATTTTGTTGTAAAAGTGGTCCTGTGGTTCGAGAATTGAAAATTCTAATAATAGAAGGTAGGATAATAGAGGTTCTACCTTACTTAAAATGCCAAAATCTTGCGATCTGTAACATAGGACATAGGAAAAAAATTACTGGGACTCCATTTTTTGGAGGTCATGTAGTGCCATGGGCTCTCGCTTCAGAGGTGCTTCACAATTACTGTAACATACATCTAGGGAGCATTTTCACTTCCTTTCTAGCATTTAATAGGTTAAAGATGTGAAAAGTGTTTACAAACATCATATTTGCAGCCTAGCACTTGTACAAATAATCTTCCATGAAAGTTTTGTTGACCTCTGCAGGGGTGGATCCAGCCTTTAAGTAAGGTGGGGGTTCACATCATAGTAAGGTGGGGGTTCACATCAGACATACCATAACTAAGGGGGTCGGGGGGGGGGGCATGCCCCCCCGGGAAAAAAATTAATTTTTGGTAAAAATATAGTGCATTTCCTGTAAATTTAGCACCACTCTCAAGAAATAATTTTGTACTTTGGGTTGAACCCCTTTACATTATTTTTCAAGGGGGGGGGGGGGGGGGGGGGTTCGAACCCCCTGAACCCCCCTGGATCCGCTAGTGCTCTGATGTTGTCACTAAAGATATAGTGTCATAGATGTTGCATTAATTTAAATATCATTACTTACAGCATGTGATGATTACTGCCCTGTATAATATATATTTTAATAACCGTGTAGCAATTTTTTATTCTCCTGTTTGCATATCGGACTGATAAACTTTCTGACGGACCAGTAACTTCCGCAAGTTGTCAGTCCTGTGGTCCCGAAACTATTTTGGCTTAATTTCGTACCCTGGGAGTAGACTGTGTGTACACCACCTTTCAATGAACTTGTTATTAAAGCAAAAATTTGCAAAAGCTAATTAGATATATTTATGAGTGAGATCTATTGTAAATTGTAATTGTAATACACTGTCCGATTTGTCAACATGACCAGCTGGACACCATCTATTGCTTGCAAATCCTTTGTGATGGGAGTTCGCTTCCCGGTCCGACCTAAAGTGGGAAAGCTGGTAGTTGCTTGCCGTTTGGTCGGCAGTTTACAGACCCTTGACCAACTGTATGTACCGGTTTCCTCTGCCCATAAAATTACCCGTCGTGATATGACCTATACAATGTGTTGAAAGCGACGTTAAAATCCAAATAAATAAACTAGATTGGGCCAACTCGGCGCCAACATATCCCCAGACAGGTCATCACTCACGCCACAGGTTTTGATCGGGAATTTTTAAAAACATAATTACCCATTATTATATGAACTTCAGCACATCAATCTACTCTGTTTATATCTTCCAAGGAAGATGGTGTATCCCCAGACGCCGAATACATAACTCAAATTATATTTTCAATCTTCCTGCAATGATAACTCTAAACCTATTTTCAAAGTATTTAAATGATTGATGATTGAATGTCCATTCTAAAATAATAATCCCAAAAGAGCATATCTGTTTCTATATTTGTTGACAAATAAAATATTATTTTTAACTCAACTCATCATACTTTTCAATCTTCCTTCAAAGTATTTAAATGATTGATGATTCAATGTCCATTCTAAAATTCATAATCCCAAAAGCGCATATCTGTTTCTATATTTGTTCACAAATAAAATATTATTTAAAAAAAAATTATTTATATTATTATTTTATTATATTATTTTTAGAATTTGCAAATTGTTTTCAGTTATTCATTTCCTCTATACCTATATATGTGGTCCATATATATGCAACCTAAATATGTGACACAATCTCAGTTCTGACTCCCCTTTGTGTTATATGTAATGAAGCCCACCACCTCCCACCCCCACCCCTCTCCCCTTCTCCACACCTCTCTCACTATTACACAAGATCTGCAACCCCATTGAGTTCTTTGTTTCTCATCTGATATCATTAAATACCTTTGTTTATTTAGTGTCACTCAATATAGCTGGAGGTCCCAGAGGTGGGTGGGGGGAATCCGGGTGGGGGATGTGGGTTGAGCATAAATGGTAAACAAACAATCTATATAAAAGGGGTACTCAAATACAAAAAGAATTGAGAATTTTAAGTATGTGATTATCAACTGAAATGAGTTCATAACTGTAGGAGCTGTGCCAAAATTAACTGAGGCAAGTTGAATAAAACTGGGCTAGTTGAGGGTTAAAAATCCCCTAGTTTTACTACATAAGGATATAATTTCATTAATATTGGGACTTAAAGCTCACTTAAAGTGTCCATTTTGTCTACTTCAATATGTTTCACCAGTTTCATTTTAAAAAGTGAAAAACTCAGCAAGCAGAGGTGGGTGGGGGGAATCCGGGTGGGGGATGTGGGTTGGGACTTAGTTTAGTTTATTAGTTTATTATAGTGACATGTATTATGTTGACAAGGATTATACAAAAACTATTGAAGTAATACCCAGCCCTATATGGGCTTATAAGTCACTTTAAATAGAGAGTTAATAACAAACAGAGCAAACATATTTTGAGGTAAGATACAGTAAATAAAGACAGCAATTCAATACATAAAAATTAACAATATAATTTACTTTTTCTTTCTTGCCACAAATCAAAAATAAAATTAATAACCATATTGACATTCATATGAGTTAATACCCTTGATAATTGATCTATTAATAATTCAGATTTATCTATATTTAAAATTTTGAAATATTTCATACGAATCAGCTCTAAAGCTGGACAAACACAAACAAAATGTATCTCATCTTCTACATCTTTTTTACACAGTTTACATGTTCTCTCAAAGAGATGGAGTGCTACAGCAAAAATGGTAAACAAACAATCTATATAAAAGGGGTACTCAAATACAAAAAGAATTGAGAATTTTAAGTATGTGATTATCAACTGAAATGAGTTCATAACTGTAGGAGCTGTGTCAAAATTAACTGAGGCAAGTTGAATAAAACTGGGCTAGTTGAGGGTTAAAAATCCCCTAGTTTTACTACATACGGATATAATTTCATTAATATTGGGACTTAAAGCTCACTTAAAGTGTCCATTTTGTCTACTTGAATATGTTTAACCGGCGTTTAACCAGTTTCATTTTAAAAAGTTAAAAACTCAGCAAGCAGAGGTATAACACACAAAAATAAGTTCTTAAAAGACTAAGATAGCCATAACATTATTAATATTCAAAATTTAAATAGACAGGCATTTCCTTTTAAAAATTCAAAGATTTCAGCTCTATAACCCACATAGTTTGACAGTTACTGGGCTTTAAAGTGGCATAATGTCCATAAATTGGGTTTCTGTGGGCATTTTACAATTGTTAAAGAGACCTTAGCAATTAAACTACAGATCTGAAACTTTTTGGGGGACATACATAACAAACAAAAATTATATATAATACAGTTTAAGACTTGTCACACTAAGCATTTCCAAATAACAGGGCAAAATACGGAAAAAATGTCCAAAAAGGCACTTGGGCGAGTGTCTATGGCCCTCATACACAGGTTAAATGTCTACTAAAAACCTTGATTTTCGCCATATGTAAAAAGGACATAATAATGCATTCCCAGATGGGATTTCAGCTCCATCAATCACATAGTTTAACAGTCACAGGGCTTAAAGGTGGCAAAAAGTCCAAATATTGGGTCTCTGTGGGCCTTTTAGAGATCTCGATGTGGCTTTCAAATTAAAGCTTCAGACTTAAAATTTGTTACATACTAAGATTACACATAGAATATGTATCTAATAAAGTTTGAAACTTCTCAGACTTACCATTTCCAAGTTACAGAGCAAAATATGTGAAAAATGTCTTAAAAGGGTCACTCAGGTGGGTGTTTAAGGTCCTCATACACAGGTTAAATGTCTACTTGAAGCCTTGATTTTTGGCACATGTAAAAAGAACATAATAATGTATTCCCAGATGAGATTTCAGCTCTATCAGTCACATAGTTTAACAGTCAAAGGCCTTAAAATTGGCAAAAAGTCCAAATACTGGGTCTTTATGGGGCCTTCTAGAGACCTAAATGTGGCCTTCAAATTAAAGCTTCAGACTTAAAATTTGTCACATACTAAGATTACACATAGAATATGCATCTAATACAGTTTGAAACTTCTTAGACTTACCATTTCCAAGTTACAGGGAAAAATATGTGAAAAATGTCTAAAAATGGTCACTCGGGTGGGGATTTATGGTCCTCATACACAGGTTAAATGTCTTCTTAAAGCCTTAATTTTTGGCACATATATAAATAACATACTAATATCTTCCCAGATAGGATTTGAGCTCTATCAGTCACATAGTTTGACAGTCACAGGGCTTAAAAGTAGCAAAAAGTCCAAATATTGGGTCTTTGGGAGCCTTTTAGAGACCTCAATTTGACCTTCAAAATTAAAGCTTCAGACTTAAAATCTGTTACATACTAAGATTACACACAGAATATATATCTAATACAGTTTGAAACTTCTCAGACTTACCATTTCCAAGTTACAGGGAAAAAGATGTGAAAAATGTCTTATAAGGGTCACTCGGGTGGGTGTTTATGGTCCTGATACACAGGTTAACTGTCTATTAAAGGCCTAAATGTTGGGGCACATATAAGAAAACACATAGATATATTCCCAGATGATATTTAACTTAGATGAGAGACATAGTTTTAAAGCTACAGTGCTTGAAAGTGGCAAAAAGTGCATAAATTGGGTCTCTGTGGGCACTTTTGAGACCTTAAGTCGACCCCTTTGGGTAAACCTACAGCCCTAAAATTTTCTACAGACAAGGATTACATATCAAAGTTATACCTAGCACAGTTTGAGACTCATCAGAATTACCACTTCCAAATTATAGGGCAAAATATGTGAAAAGTATAGCAAAAAATCCCTAAGTGGGGGTATTTATGGGCCTCAAAGACAATTTTCTCCTCAACTTAAAGTCGTGATTTTCGGCACATGTACTAAGAACATATTAATGTGTTGTCAGGTAAAATTTCAGCCAGCTGAGCATCATAGTTTGTGACCTACAGGGCTCTAAGTGGCCAAAAGTCCAATTTCTGACCTTAAGGTGGCCATAAGTTCTTTTTTACTGGGAGTTTAAGGTCACCTTAAAATAGGGATCTTCCTTTGGGCACCCTTAACATGTGTACCAAGTTTGAAAAAAAAATATTAATTTGTTTTTGAGTTATCGCGTCCACAAGGAAATTTCTACGGCGGCGGCGGCGCGACGGACCTGAATCCAATATATCCCCGACTTTCGTCTGGGGATATAATAAACCCCTTAAAGTATTTTTCTTTGAAACAGACTTAATAGAACAGCCAGTATTCAGTTGTGATCAATGGGTTCAATGGAAAAATTCTTACAATATATATAATAACCTCTATATTATTAACTCTGATCTGGGAAGAACCCTATCATCTCCTTCACCTTATACAGACATTGTGAGGGACTACTTTTCATATAAACTCTGGGTATACTGGAAAACAACTGTTAAAGGATTTCTTTGTCACACAAATTTCTTATATAAAAATAACTATGAACATTATTTGATCAATTCCTGAAATGCATGGTTTCCACTCATTCCCAAGAAATAATAGACTATATTTTGTACACAATGACCAACCCCTACAGCGACCGTCATTACAGTTTCGCAATGGTGGTTTCTGAAAACAAACTAGACAAAAATTACATTATAATACAAGGAAAAGATGTACATTTACATGCATCTGCCATTACAATAGGAAGTTTAATTCTTCAGAACATAAACACAAACATAGACTTATGAAATCAGTGGTGATCTAAGGTGATACTCAGAAGCTTTTGGCCAAATGTTTGCCAAGTTGTAAAAGTCATCCTGGACCTGACAATGGGGCCCTCTTTAAATAAATCCTTGACCACCTTCTTAACAGAACAGAATCAGTGGTTTTGAGAACACATTTTAAACAATATCACATGCTAATGGATGGTTACCTGGCTGTTGGGTGGTAGCTGGTGACTTTTTCCTCGATTTGGGGGGACTTTTTAGTGATTTTTTTGGAGTTTCAAGCTGCTCTCCCTCAAGTGATTTTCCTGCCTTTTTCTTGGACTGAAAAGCCAAATTTTTAAATTTCATCAAATGAAATTTTTAAAAGTGTAATGACATAAAACCAATTACATAACATAGATACAACAACATACTGTAAGTACACAAAAGACCCGTTACTGGAAAAAATAACAGATAATTTGTAAGAAATCCATAAACATTAAAACAATGTGACTGCTTATCAAATGACCAAAGCCAACAGCAGTGACTCTGTGTGAAATATTATAATCATCAATGATTTAACATGTGGATTACACGTAAGTTGTAACAGAAGCACATCACCAATACGGCCATTAAATTCGGTTCCAAACAGTGTATTGTCTTATATTTATCTATATTTAAACAAAAAGGTCTTTTTATGAAATAGTTGGCCAAAGCCGATGCCATCCATGTACAAGCTTTCAAGAAATCTTCCAAGACAATATTGATTTTCAGTATTTGTTACCCTTATGCCTCTGGAAGCTGATGATGACAGTTCTTCTTCAAATTCTTCCATTTCTAAAACCTTTGCAGATTTCTTTCTTGCCCTGCTTGACCTGATACCTCCACTAGAGCCAAGGCCTGAAATGACAGTGATGCAAATCTAAGTGTCTGCTCCAGGATAAATCTTTTGTTTCATGTTCATACATGTTTTGAGCATGAAAGATTTTGCTAGATGTAAATCAAATTTTTCTTTGAGGTTTTAAACTTTTGAAGAGTATTTTTTTTGCAGGGGCATAGCTTATGAATAAGCAAGTACACACATGCCTACCTCTTTGTTAGTAGAATCATTAATGAGATATACAATGCCCCATCCCTAACAAATATCGCATATACACACAACTTTCTGAAAAATCAAGGGATACCAAATCAAAAATCCTAACTTCTCCCCTCATTTGGATAATAAAACTATATTCACTTTTAGTTTGGCAATCAGACGGGCCAACAGACAGGTGCAATTTAATACCCACATCACCATTTTAATATGAGTAGGGAACAATAAATGAACCACAAAAAAGTGCTAAAAGAAGGAAATTTATTACTTACAATATTATATATTAAACTGGATGCTTTCATAGTATTTAATACCCAAACTAGAAGATCGCTTGCAAAAAAAGATAATGTTTTTGCACAGCAAAAACAAAGCGTCCCAAAAAGGATATAAAGGTGAGTGCTAAAGTATTAAGAAAATGCTCTGCTTATAGCCTTATACTTTTATGATGGCTAGGTCCAGATGTCTACTTTGCAGGGATACCCTATGGGTCAAAATTATGTTGAAACTGCTCTATCTTGCACGGTTTTTGTGTTTTGCGATTTTTGCGAAATATCAAAAATTCAAAATGGCCGCCATATTGGGCGAGACAAAAACTTTTTGAAAATTGGGATGGCTACTCCGGAGAGATACACTGTGGGTCATAAATGTCGAAATCGCTCTATCTAGCACAGTTTTTGAGATATAAGCATTTTTGTGTTTTGCAATTTTTGTGAAAAATTAAAAAATGGCCGTCATTTTTGGCAAGACAAAGATTTTTTGGAAAAATGTGTTAGTTAATCTCTGCAGAGGTATCCTGTGGGTCAAAAATTTTGCAATCACTCTATCTACCACGGGATATACCACGAGATATAAGCATTTTTTTTGTTTTGCAATTTTTGCGAAAAATTCGAAAATCAAAACAGCCGCCATTATTGGTGAGACAAAAATTTTTTGAAAAAAGAGTAAGTTAATCTGCAGAGATACCCTGCGGATCAAAATTTCGTCCAAATCGCTCTATCTCGCACGGTTTTCGAGATATAATCATTTTTGTGTTTTGCAATTTTTGCGAAAAATTTGAAAATTTAAAATGGCTGTCATTTTTGGCGAGATAAATTTTTTTGGAAAAATGTGTTAGTTAATCTACAGAGACACCCTGTGGGTCATAAATTTCGTCGAAATCGCTCTATCTAGCATGGTTTTCGAGATATAAGCATTTTTGTGTTTTGCAATTTTTGCGAAAAAATTTGAAAATTCAAAATGGCCGCCATTTTTGGTGAGACAAAACTTTTTGAAAATTAGAATGGCTACCCTGCAGAGATACCCTGTGGGTCAAAAATTTTGTCGACATCGCCCTATCTTGCACGGTTTTCGAGATATAAGCATTTTTGTGTTTTGCAATTTTTGCGAAAAAATTTGAAAATTCAAATTGCCCGCAATTTTTGGCGAGATGATTTTTTTTGGGAAAAATGTGTTAGTTCATCTGCAGAGTTACCTTGTGGATTGAAAATTTCGTCGTAATCGCTCTATCGCGCACGGTTTTCGAGATACAGGCATTTTTGTGTTTTTCCTTATTAGGAAAACTCGTAATGATTAATCATTAATTACTCGGCCATTTCTTAACCAATCAATGCCAAAATCTAATGATTTCCAGATTTTAATAGAATGAATGTATTTCCCAAGTTTCAGGTGAATAGATAAAATCCCTTTCAAGTTATTATCCGGACAAGCTTATCCATCGAAAAAACACATTTTTGGTCATGTGACCTCTCTGATTGGTCGAAATGTCACTGCAGCATATTCCAAAAAATTCCCCAGGGCTAATAATCTCTTGATAATAAGAAATCAGGAAACAAACTTAAATTTGTGTCATACCATCATCATCATCAGTGAAACTGTCATTCAGTTTTCGTTTGTTGCTGCTAGACATTCTGTCTCTCCCCCTCAGCAGGAAGTTGACTTCCTAGGTACTTTTAAAGTAAAACAGAAACTTTACGTGTGTTATTGAGTATTATACACCATGGTACTGGAGTAAAATATAGAGGTACACAAACAGGAATAATCTGTATTCACTGACTTGAAACTGGACGCAACAAACAGCTGAAAATAAAAGATTACTTGCGTAAGATGTTCTTTAGTAAGATTCTGTATCTGAGAAAAATCTAACTTAAAATTTGTATGTGGCTTTTAAATATTTTTTATAAATATCTGATAGACATATTACTCAAAATATGTTGCCTAACCAGCTTATAACCAATTATACACCACAAAAATACAACAGAGGAATCACAAGTAAATGATAATTAATCATAATTTGTTTTCATGAATTCTTTTTCAAAGCGTGAAGTATACATTGTGGGTTATGACAATGTCCACACTCTTCAAAGCTCATTGTAAAATATAGAACATAATATAAATGATACTTTTATACGTTGTCAGTTGCATGTGTCTTACAATTTGACGCCCCCTGGTGATTATTAATCATAAATATCTTTTGTTGCAGACCTCTAGTTTAATTTTAATATTCAACTTGTCATAACATGGTAACCTCATCTCTACTTATAGTGTCATGGCACAACACCATTTAAAACTTGAGAACTACTTCAAAGATTTCCTGTTAAATAAAACTTGATAAATGATAAATATGGTTTTATACTGTTAAAAATAGCAGATATTAATCCAAAGACACAAAGAATATGATTATTAACCATTTCACACAACTTTTACAATAACAGGACATTAATAAATTTTTAGGAACCGTCAAAAAAACATTGAAAATTGGGAAATGCTGTGTACTTTAAACTCAATTACTATTGTTTCTTGGGGAGATATAACAAAACAGTTTTATAGAATGTGTGTTTCAAGCAAATCTCAAGTACTGTTGAGTCAAAATAACCATGTCTATTTTCTTCCACAGTAATTACTACTTTTCAGAGAATCTCTCAAGGTATTGTTTGAAAGTGAACATATTGTCACATGCAGTTGTGACACAAAAATATACAAAATATTTTACATTTTTCATTTGGAAGAGAGCACTACATTTCATTTGAAAAAGGAATATATTTCACCCATCTCTTTTGTTAATTAATTCAAGCTGGTTAATTTGCCTTTTTTGCTCATGATTTCCAATTTAAGCTGGTACCCAAAATTCTAATTCTAATTGACTTTTACAGTGCTTAATCTCCACTCAAAAGCATCTTCTAAGTGGCAACAGTCAGAACAATATTCAATCTTACAGATCAGGACACAGAAACAAGCAATCAGTGCCTGTGAATGGGCTCTGTATCAGCTGACTGTGTTTTGAGTTTCAGAGTAGAAATGAAGCAGAAAAGGACACAAAAAAAGGTGCCATGCAGATAGTATTCAGAAGTAAAGTACAAAGTTAACCGTTAAGGTACAAAAAGTAGGTGAAAAAACATATTCCAACAAATTACTGTAAATGCAACATTTTTCAAGTTATAGCTGATTTACTCAACAGTGAGAATCTCAAAGTAGCTTTTTATCAGCTATGCCATGAGCTACAGGTCTCCAACTTCACAAAGTTATAGATGATCTATAGGGATGAATAACATATTTAAACAAAATTATCTAAATGTGATAGTTTTCAAGTTACAACTGATTTACTCAACAGTGAAAACCTGAAAGTAGCTATTAATCAGCTATGCAATGAGCTGCAGGTCTGAAATTTCACTATGTTATAGCTAACTTCCAAGTAGGTGAACAACATATTTAAAGAAAATACTCTAAATGCAATATTTTTCAAGTTGCAACTGATTCACTCAACAGTGAGAACCTGAAAGTAGCTATTACTCAGCTATGTCCTGAGCTACAAATCTGCAATTTTACAATGTTATAGCTAATTCAAAAGTAGATGAATAACACATTTAATCAAAATTCTCTAAATGCAATAGTTTTTTAGTTACAACTGATTAACTCAACAGAGAAAACCTCAAAGTAGCTATTGCTCAGCTATGCAATGAGCTTCAGGTCTGCAACTTTACTATGTTAAAGCTGACCCAAAAGTAGGTGAACAATGTATTTAAAGACAATACTCTAAATGCAATGGTTTTCAAGTTACAACTGATTTACTCAAGAGTGAGAAGCTCAAAATAGCTATTGCTCAGCTGTAAAATAAGCTACAGGTCTGCAATTTTACTATGTTATAGCTGATCCAAAAGTAGGTGAATAATATATTAAAACAAAATACTCTAACTGCAATAGTTTTGAAGTTACAACTGATTTACTCAACATTCGTCAGAGAAGTCGCTCACACGTACAAGTACGTCCATGCCACAGAGTGACGACATAAAAACAGCATGTTCCTGGGTCTTGTAGTTTTGGTGGAGAAGTTGTTCATGTGGACGTGTACACTGAAGAGTGATGCCATAATGTCAGCTGACTTGTCAGTCAGCTGACATAAAAAGGTCAATACCACAGAAATGTAGGATAAAAAGGTGCACAAAAGCTATTAACTATGAAAGTAAATTTTAAAAATTTCACAGTTTACTCAAAGCAGAAATATTTGGCAAAAGTTAAGTTTGAGAAAGATAATTTTTGTCTAAAGTGGTGCGACTTAATTTTTTTAGAGTGGCAGAATTGTATTTTGATAAAGAGATGTTATATGTTAAATTGTATTTAATAGATTTGTTTATTTGGCTCAATATATGGCTTGTATATTTTGTGCATTCTTTGTATTTTATGCATGTATTGTTATGGTGGAAGCAAAAAAAAATAAAGAAATGCAAACTGTTATAGAAAAAGCAGTGTGATAAATTTTAATAAATAACTGTAATTTGGGGAATGGCTTATATACAAGAAAGATTTACTTCTTTTATTTCTTTTTCAATGAAAGCCAAAAAAAAAAAGAAAAAAAAAGACTAATCTGTGTTCTTTGACATTAATTGACATTTGAAATCAACTTCATTAATCTTATTATCATTTTCATTATTAACTAGTCTAATCAATTTTTTCCACTGCTTTTTATAACATATTTAAATCTTTACACTTTCCAATACACATTTTATTGGCTATTCTTGCTACTTTTTGTTACCAAAAGACGCATATTTTTTCAATTTAGGTATGTTACTTGGGTGGACAGTCTTACGGACAGGAGAGTCATAATGGGCATAATGAGTTTTTCTGTTTGTTATGACTACCCCGTCCAAAACACCTTTCATCCCCTACATAAACTGAGTAGTAAATGACCAAAAGAAGACATAACTAGACCTAGCACATCGGAGAACCGATGCAAATTTGTATCCACGAGAAAGACAACTCACCAAAGCCAGTGAACCATCAATTGACCTTGAAGGAGGGCCGAAGGCCAAATCTGACCACATCAGAAGATTCCTACCCCATGATTTCCTATAAATTGGTTTACATCACAACCAAGCAATAATCAGTGAGTTATAAGCACTTTTAACTTTGGCTATCCTCGTTTGACTATGAAGGAGGGGTCCAAGGTCAAATTTGACCGCATCAAAAGATTCTCGGCCCATGATTTCCTGTAGGTTGTTACATATGCAAAACCTATAGGACCAATAATAAGGGAGATATAGGCACTTTTAATGTCCACTACATGGGGTACTTTGTCCTTCCTTGATGACCTTGACTGAGGAGCTTCAGGGTTAAATGTTTGCCAGGTTGTACAGAACATGTATATCTGTTATACTTTTCACCTATGAAGAGATTCAACCTTCTACTTATGAGATCCAGCCAGTAGAAAAAGGGTACATAATTTTCAAAGAAATCCCATCAAATGCAGCAGCCATCTTGTTTTTCAGATTGAGGCTAATTTCAGTCCCAGAAAAGCTTACCTCCCAATGAAAATATCCTGCAAATTTGGTGAAGCTAACTGGTGTAGTTTTCTGCTGAGCATTAACATCGAAAATCTCTGAACGCGCGGCAGCAATGCAATGAACGCAAAACTAAAGTGTCCACCGGATGTGTACTTGTGAATGGCATGTTTTATGGCAATTTTAGATATTTCTTTGAAAAAGATGTGCTGCAAACACATTGTGCAAATTGAATGAGAAAATTGTTGGGAGAAAAGTATTTTATTCATATGATCTAGATACCAAAACAAGCACACATGTCAACTAAAAACACCATTTCATGTCACCAGTATAAAAGAAATCTCTAAAATTTATGAGAACATGCCATTCACAAGTACACAGCTCGTGATGAAGAAAAATTATTTCAAGCTGAATATGTTAAAAATTTTAATCATTTAAACTAGAGGATCGCTTGCAAAGCAAAACGATTTTTTTTTTGGCATGGCAAAAACAAAGCGTCCCAAAAAGGAGAAATAATGGCAGCTTAATCATGTAGGAAAGTTCTGCTTATAGCTCAACAAAGCCAGAATATAGGAAAAGTGGTTCTTGGGCAGGGAAGTTATCTTGGATACAGTGTTTGAAAAATTTTGATGAAATTGCTCTATCTTGCACGGTTAAGGAGACAGAGGCAATTTGGTGTTTATACAAGCACTTGTGTGTTTTGCATTTTTCAGAAAAATTCGAAAATTCAAAATGGCTGCCATTTTTTGGCAAGTGAAACATTCGTTGAAACTTGGAAAGGCTCGTCTTCAAACATACCCTGTGGGTAAAAAAATTTGCTGAAATCTGGCACGGTTTTCGAGATACAAGCATTTTTGGTTTTGTGATTTTTGCGAAAAAATTCGAAAATTCAAAATAGCCACCATTTTTTGGCAAGTGAAATATTCGTTGAAACTTGGAAAGGCTAGTCTTCACACATATCCTGTGGATCAAAAATTTCGCCGAAATCGTTCTATTTAGCACAGTTTTCGAGATACTAGCATTTTGTGTGAAAAATTTGAAAATTCAAAATTGCCGCCATTTTTGGCGAGACAAAATATTTTTGAAAACTGGGTCAGCTACTCAGAACATGTACTCTGCGGGTGAAAAATTTCGTCAAAATCGCCCTATCCAGCTCGGTTTTTGAGATACAAGGATTTTTGTGTTTTGCATTTTTGAAAAAAATTCGAAAATTCAAAATGGCCACCATTTTTGCCAAGTGAAATATTTGTTGAAACTTAGAAAGGCTAGTCTTCACAGATACCCCGTCAGTCAAAACTTCTGCCAAAATCCCACTTGTAAATTTTTATTTTTTGATGAAAATGATTTCAAAAAGTACTCATATATCAGTATTGTTCTATATGTGTACCTTATGAGCCTATATTTCCAATTTTGTGTTTTGCATTTTTTTGTCAAAAATTCAAATATTGAATATGACCTCCATTTTTGGGGAGGAGAAAATTTTGCTTAGATACCCTGTAAGTCGAAAGTTTCGACGAAATCGCTCTATCTCGCATGGTTAAGGAGATAAAAGCAGTTTTGTGTTTTACTCATTAAGAAAATTGTTAATGCTTAATTAATCATCAATAACTCAGTCATTTCTTAACCTATCCCTGCCAAAATTTAATGTCGCCCAGATCTTTACATGAGGAAGGTATTTACTAAATTTCAGGTGGATAGATAAAATGCTTCGTAAGTTATCATCCGGACAAGGATGCCCTTCCAAAAAAAACGCATTTTTGGTCATGTGACCGCTTTGATTGGTTAAAATGTCATTGCAGCATTTTCAGAAAAAATTCCCAGGGCTACTGCATACACCTTGCCAAATATGAAATGAATCCGCCTTATGGCTGCGAAGCTATTGCGAAAAGAAAATGCGCATCCAGCGGAGTCACTTCTCCCATACACAAAATACTTGCATTCCTGGAACAGTCAATTTGCATCTGAAAACAAATATTTAGGTACAAGCCTAGCTTTAGTTTCTGACACAATTGCAGATCAATTTTAACTTCGACAAGGTAATGTCCCGGGACATCCCGATATGCAACATATTGACTATATGTCGGGAAGCGCCAAATTGCGAGAAATGAGAAGTGCTTCATGTAGGGAAGTGCTTTATATCCTGGAAAGCCCTGCTTTAGGTTCGTTATTGCTCGATCAAATACTTTACACTCGAGATCTCACACCCATAGCACCCAACTTATTAATAATCATGAGAAGATACAAGGTCAGATTTACCTTGGGGTTTTCTAGCAATATTTTATAAAATGGAAGCCTCAATGAAGATCAAATACTTTTAACTCATTAATATTTAAGAGATGACACAAAGTCATGAATTTTCCTTGGGGTTTTCTAGCAATATTTTATAAACTCCTGAAAATTTTCATTTGAGCTTTCTTTTTTCTCGATATTGAAACGAACGATAAAAAGTCAACCAATGAAATCATTTCCCAACATTTAGCCAGTGCTTAAGTTACGTATCAGGACATCCTGTGATTTAACCACTGCATTTTTAACTTTTAACTTTGATGTGTTTAAAGGCATATCATATTGGAATTTTGTAGAAGATATTTTAACACATGAGATATTTAAAATTACTTAAACTTGACACAAAGTAAAAATTATTGTACATGAATGTACTTATGTGAGAGTATTTACTGTGTAGTTTTCAATTTACATTATCACAAACCAATTAACAGGTGACTGATTATATAAAAATTGACCAGTAGGATAGTGGTCAGACCATTTATAGAAATCAAAACCGGTTACCGGGGGCTTTGAAATGAACGAAATCCGGTATTTCGTATGCATGTTAGTGTGCAGTAAAATTATTCGCACGGCGTACATGAGGCAGAACTTGTAACTGGAAATGGCTTTCACAAGAAATTATTAAGTATTTAAACATGATTTTTGCTCAATATTAAGTAAAAATGTGACATATTTCATAAAATATTTATATTTTTTGTAGTTTTGATGAAGTATCAGCCATTAGGTGGCCAAAAAATGATGACGTTTTCAATTACCGGTTCCCAAATATTCTTTGAGAATTTTGTTGTTTTGCAAGAAACAAACAAAAAACTGCATACCGGTTTATTGTTCACAACACTACAGTAGGATAGGAAAAGTTAATGATTATGCCTGGAAATAAAATATAACACTTCGAGAGTGATCACCGGATGATATACTTGCATTTTGTAAAAAAGAGATTTAAACAATGTACCATTTGTTTAAAAAAAATCTTATTTGAAATTTACACTAACATATTAATTAAAATTTACCTAAAAACATATTTGTGATTTGCATGCAAACACAACATTATTTTTACCAGAACTGAAAAATATTGTAGTGGCATTCTACCAGTGAATGCCAGCCTTATGTATCTTTATTAGAGGTCAAGGCCAAATGCTTCTATTTGCAAACAAAATGGGCGTTTACTGGTATTTCTGGTTTGCGGTTAAAAAAGCCGATAATAGAGATATATTGTAAAAATATAACACTTTCAAAGAAATATTTAACAACATACTGCTCTCTGCCAAAACTTGGCACAACTTGGGACACAAAAACCTTATTTTTGTTTGTTTTGAGTGTAGCGGCATGGATTTTTATTGTTTGAAATATGAATTGACATTAGCGCAAGTTGTATATATACTTTACGGAAATAAAATTACAGCAATAAACCTTTTAGAATTGTTTTTAATGGATGATAATATAATTTTTATTTCAAATCAGTGCCCCAAATTGGCACAATTTGCATATGAAAACTTGCAAGGATACTGTTGAGCACATTGCTGTCATCACAGCAACTTCCTTATTTGTCATGTGAAGATGCATAAGTTTTGTTGTTCACAATTAAATGTTAATAAATACTGGATCTTCTGTTTTGTACCAAGTTAAGGTTTGTGCCATGATATGGCGTAAAGCAGTAAGCAAATCATTAATTGTACTGCATGTGATTTGATAATTTTGTTTAAGAAGAATATAACCTAAACCTACTAATATTGTTTAAATTTTAAATATTATCTAAAGACCGGGTGTTGAGTGGATTTTTACCAGTAAACGCCTGCCTACAGTGAACGTCCGCCTTAATTAGAGCTGAAAGAGAAGACAAAAATTGAGGTCGAATATCTGCATCCCAGAATTCGGAAATTTTCGAATATTCGTGTGGTGTGTTTTAGCAGTGTCCATTTATTTTGCCGAAATATCCAAATGCGGTTGTTGGTACAACCGCATGAATGTTGTCATAAAAACATAAACAAACGAGGTATATTTTTCTTAATTTTAATGATTTATTATATTATTGGATAGAAATAATAGTTATTTGTGCTATTTTGCGTTTTGATGCCTAATTTCCATATTCATACCGAATATTTGTTGGTGAAAGTCGAATGCGGAAAATGCAGAGCGGAGAACGAATAATGCGAATATCCCTTTCAGCTCTACGCCTTATACGGTACATCTTTATTAGAGGACAAGGACAAATACTTCTACTTGCAAACAAAATGGACGTTTACTGGTTTTTCTGGTGTGCAGTAAACACAGCCGATAATAGAGATATATTGTCAAAATACATCACTTTCAAAGCATAAATTGTCTTGAATGTCATTTGATAATTTGGTTGAAGAAGAACATAAACTAAACTTACAAATATAATATAAATGTTAAATATTATCTGAAACACGGGTGTTTACTGGTAGAATGCCGCTACTGAGTACTGGTAGAAACCCACTACTGCCTTGCTACCATTTATCGCCGGGTACCAATTCTCGCCACCAATAAATAAAATATTCATATTTCAGTAATGGCCACAAATTTTGAAGGGTTTTTGTTTTGTATTTGTTCTGTTCATTCTGGAAATAGTTCTACATTATTTGCTAGATGTGGGATGTACTTTTGCTCAAGTTATGTCTATCTGAATTCTGTCAGGCGATAATTGGTACCCGGTGATAATTGGTAGCAAGGCAGTACACGGGTGGTCACTGAGATAAATGGTCATAGAGATAAATAGTCTTCAAAAATTCTCACATAAAAACGGTTGATGGGGTTTAACAACAGCATAACACAAACTACTGCTTTGCTACCAATTACTGCCGGGTAGTGCTGTAACGAGTTGACCGAAACTCGAGTTGTAACTCGGTGGGCGATATTTGGGACCACATCGATTTACGTAATTTAAACTCGAGTTTTTAAGAAATAAATTATGATATACTAGTCTTGTTATAATACCAGCACTTTTACAATTTATCTAACCATAAAGACAAAAAATTTAATGAGCAATGGTCGTTTTTTTTATTTCCTTATTTACGTGATGTTCCATAGTGTGCTCATACATACCTGTCGGCAACAGAATATATTTCCTTGCAATAAAATGGTATTAAATACGTTAATGGCGGATCCCTTGATGACAATATTTGGACATTATTATTTTATTTATATTTGTGTCATTTACTCGAGTTCAACTCGCATCTAACAAGCGAGCGTCGATCTACAGAAATCACTGATGATTACAGCTCTACTGCCGGGTACCAATTATCGACAGACAAAATTCAAATAGACATAACTTGACCAAAAGTACATCCCAAGTCTAGCAAATAAGGTAAAACCATTTCAACCGTGAATAAGACTGATACACAATGAAAAGCTTTCAAAATATGTGGCCATTACTGAAATATAAATGTTTTATCTTCCGGTGGCGATAATTGGTACCCGGCGATAATATTAGTAGCAAGGCAGTAATGTCACAATAAACATTGTTTAGACTAAGTACTGTCTTGCCACCAATTATGGTCAGTGTACCAATTATGGTCACCCCCAGCCGATCAAATAAAAGTAAATGCCATGGTGAGGAAAACATGAAGTAATTGTCAACAGCTAGAGTAATCCTATTCTAAATAACAAAAGATTATTAAAATATATTTTTAAAGGCTAAACATTAAGTTATATTTGCAGAGCACCACAGATCAAACATTATTTTCTGTTATATCAGTGGCTAAAATAATGGCGTGACCATAATTGGTATGAAGAAATTCCAGTTGTTTGGGTGATAATAGGGCATTTTTTGTGCAATGTACATGTACAGAGGAAATTGATTGTGCTGAATTGAAAGCAAAACTTTGGATTAGTAAAATAAACACACACTAATTAATATCTGTAGTTTTCTTTTCATTAATTGAAGCACAGGAATTAATTTTCCTACACAGACGTGACCATAATTGGTGGCCAGGCAGTATATTTTGTTATTTAGTTTGTGTGATTTTGCTATTTACACCACTTAGATCTGAAAGGATTGAAGACCATTTATCTCTATGACCGTTTATCTTTGTGACCACCCGTGTCCTGTGGTTCTTCCTAAAAGTCGGACAAAAGCGGCAATTCCGTCGCCGCTTGGACTAATATCGGCGATGTTAATTTTAATTGGGAAGAAGTGAGGAGGGGTAGATGGCCAGCGGCGATAGCGGCGACAGTCCAAATAAAGTGGCGACAGCGGCGATGGGGAGGGGATGGGATGTAAGGGTAGTTGGCCAGCAATGGCAGTTGTCTTCTCGCAATATTTAAAACAAATAAAATATCAAATGCTGTACTGCTTCTAGGCATAAGTTGGCCGCGGTCATAAGTTGGCCACCATCACCAAATCTTGAAATTGCTACAAATTTAAAAGCTGATTGCAATCGTAAATGGTCCATTATTATTACATTTATGCTTTTTATTCGTTTTAAACACTGTACAAAGACTTATTTGTCTGTTTGGCCCAATTAAATTAGTGGCGGCCAACTTATGACCGCGGCCAACTTATGCCTAGAAGCAGTACACCCACAGAGTGATGAAAACGTGTGGCTACAATGGGGTTTCTAACAATATTTTACAAATATATAATTAAGAGCCACAATTAAGCGGCGATTTATTTCTGTCCAACTTGGAAATGGGGAGGGGGTGTGGGGCGACGATGGGGATGCTTTATTTTCAGTGGTATTAAATATTCTAGAAAACCCCCACCTGGGGCCTCATGTTTCCTCAATTAACAGGGGAGGGGGTGCACGGAAAAAATGCCTCCCGGAAAAAATGCCTCCTAAAATAAATGGAAAAATGCCTCCCAATTATTTAGTGACTAGGCTGTGATGTTGCTAGATGAAAACAGTTGTTTTCTTTCAACCGTGCTCAGGACCAATTTCAAAGAAGAATATAAGGCTGTGATGTTGCTAGATGAAAACAGTTGTTTTTTCCGGGAGGCATTTTTTCCAGGAGGCATTTTTTCCCAGATTCGTTGGGGGACGTCAATGAGGAATTAAGGGTAGTTGGCCAGCAGTTTATTGTCCAAGGCAAGCGGTGATGGCTGTGATGTCTTTTATTTGTAAAATATTTCAGGAGGTGATCTCTGTCAGTTTATTATATAAAACTAGTGCTGTAACGAGTTGACCGAAACTCGAGTCGTAACTCGGTGGGCGATATTTGGGATGACATCGATTTACGTAATTTAAACTCGAGTTTTTAAGAAATAAATTATAATATACTAGTCTTGTTATAAAACCAGCACTTTTACAGTTTATCTAACCATAAAGACAAAAAATTTAATGAGCAATGGTCGTTTCTTTTTTATTTCCTTATTTACGTGGATGTTCCATAATGTGCTCATACATACCTGTCGGCAACAGAATATATTTCCTTGCAATAAAATGGTATTAAATACGTTAATGGCGGATCCCTTGATGACAATATTTGGACATTATTATTTTATTTATATTTGTGTCATTTACTCGAGTTCAACTCGAGTTCAACTCGCATCTAACAAGCGAGCGTCGATCTACAGAAATCACTGATGATTACAGCTCTATATAAAACAATTTTAATTTGTAAAATCTTGCAGGAAAGCCCCCATCTGGAGCCTCATCTTTCTTCATTAACATATGATGTACAAATCCACGAGCTGATCTGTGTCAGTTTATTAAATATTTCTAGAAAACCCCCACCTGGAGCCTCATGTTTCCTCAATTAACAGCCACAAGTGGCGATCGCCTTTATTTCTGTCCAGTTTGGAAATGGCGAGCCCCTAGAGCAAGTGGTGTAAATTCGCCATTGGATGTAAATTCGCCACTTTTTGGTTTTTGTCAATTTTACAGCATAAATATGGAAAACATGTCATAATTATGTTGCATATACATAGAAAAAATACTTACCCATTGCCCTACAATATTTCATAGTCCAACATTTTATATTTTCACAGTAAAAAAATTGTGATTTGATGTAGCATAACCAAAACTGCAAAAAACTGGCGAATTTACATCACTCACTCTATATAACCCTCTTGCATTTGATTGGCTAAATTGCATAACACAGCCCCTCCCCCACCCTCCCAAACCCGTCGCCGCTGCCCCCCCCCCCATCCCACCGCCGCTTAGTCCAAGTAGAATTCCAAGTTGGACAGAAGTCCGAGTTTTAGAATGTACCGTGTCCTGTGAAGAGATTTTAAAGTGAGCGATAATATAAAATAAAACAAGTATCTAGTGGTCATTGTATCGTGTGATTAAAATGTTTATCGTTTACTAAATAACTTACTTTTTAAATTCGATTAATGGCCAATTGAAAGAGAAGTGGGATTAAATGAGAACGTAAAAAAGTAAACCTTACAAGAAAACAAAAAAAAAATTACCAAACACCGAATAACAGAATGGCTCGAAACACACTAGAATTCATAATGCAAATTGAAAGACTCCCGGAATGGTTCGGAAGGGGACGGGGCGGGTATGTGATTCCCAACATGATTTAATTAAACATTTGTAAAGTGTCGGATTAATATAATCATTCCCTAATGCAGTGATACCTGAAGAGACATTGTTCTATGTTAATGATACTGGTTAATCAAGACAACTTTGAAATTTTATGTACAGTACAGTAGAACTAATTTAAAAGCCAATGCACCTTCTATATTGGGGTCAAATTATTTAATAGTTTACAAACAAATATTACCAGCAGTGTGTGATTAGTAGTTTTTAAAAGATTATTAAAAGAATACTTTTTAAATGATTATATGAATCTTTAATCTATTAATTTATTGTAGACTAGTAAAGTTGACAATAATGATATGCTTGATAATATATAATGTAGTATTTCAATTAATAGTTAATGGTTGTATTATTTTTGTTAAAACAACTAGACTTGTAAAATTCAGGAAGTTTTGGGTATGACATTACATAAGCCATGCTTCAGTCATATCTATTTCATGAATCTTAGTTACATTAAAGTTGGGACAAAAGGGGTAAGAACATATTGTATTATAATTACATAATTTTTTTTTATGTGTGTATGTTATTGTTACAACAATTTTTTTGTTCATCACTAAGATGAAATAAACTAGTATTATTATTATTATTACTGTGTTGACATGGATAGATTTTGACCTTACAAATCGCAAAGAGAAAATTAAACCAAGAAACAGTTTTTTTAGGCCTTTTCTTCTCCCTTTTGGCATCCCCCATGGTTTGATTTTAACTTTCCTTCTTTTTACCCTTATATTAGTCCAGCTGGTCAAGTCATTTCAAACTTTAAGGTCACACACCGTCTGTGCACTGATAACATCAGTTATATTTGGCAATAGACTCATGTGAAATTGAAACTTAATCCTGACAAGACTGAAATCATTATCATTGGTGACAAAATACCAAAGAATCACACATACCAAAATTTTCTGGTCCATCATAATCATCCTCCTCTGGTGAGTGTTTGCTGAGTTACAACTTCACTAGGTGTAAGGACTGTCTCTTTTTGGATTTTGTTCATTAGATGGATAGATAATTAAAATTTAAGTGCAAAAACACTTATGTGTTGTACTGCACTAAAATATAAAAAAATAAAATACAATAACTAATATTTACAACAAAAACAAATATATACACAAATACATAACGATTGGCAAAAGGCCAACCCACAAATTCATAGAAATTGACTAGAAATATACATAAAAACATAAAACACAAATAAATATGAGTATGTATATAGATTGAAAACAAATGTTAATAAATCAATATAATCTAAACGGAAAAAAAGAATGACAAAATAAAACATAGATTAAATCACAAGAAAATGATATTAATAATTGTAAAGAAAATAAAGTACTGCAAAACAAATATCACAACAACAAGATGTACACGACTAAAAAAATCTCAATAAATTAACTTAGCATAAAACACAGAATAAGTTAAGGTACTAACATTTATAAAACAAACCACATTCTTTCAGATAACTCAGGACATTAAAAATATTTCCATATAATAAATCTTTTAAGTTATTTACATCTCTGTAATATTTGATTCTTGTGTCATGTAGGTCGACACAGTCTAAGAGTATATGTTTCACTGTATCAGGATCATGACATGGAATGCACCAGGGCACATCTTCACATTTCAACAGATAACTGTGTGTGAAATAGGTGTGTCCTATACAGGCTCAAGTTATAACTATTTCCTCCCTACGAGATAAACCTGTCCAAACATAAAAATCTCCTACTGTAGGGTTTATTTGGAATAGTTTGTTGTTAGGACACGCATTCGATTGAGCTTGCCCCTTTTGTTTAAAAACACTATTTAAATGCACTTTCAATTCTGTATAGGGGGCTTTCAAATCTAAAACATTAAAATTCAAGGCCTTTTTGACAAGTTCATCTGCTTTTTCATTGCCCTTGATGCCTACGTGACTTGGAACCCAAGCTAAAACAACTTTCTTATTCACTGACAAACAATCATTAAAAAGTTTTAAAATATCTTGAATAAAAGGATGATCACAGTTGTTGCTATCAAGAGCTTGAAAACTAGATAAAGAATCAGTGAATATGATAAAATGATCACAAACACAATTTTTTATAATATTGAAAGTCATGCAGTTTTAGAGCCTTTAATTCAGCTGTGAATATACTAGCATTGCCAGGAAGTCTGACCTGGGCACTAAGGTTATTAGATGTAGCAGCTGCAGCATCCCTATTATCTGACTTCGATCCATCAGTATATATAGCCCTATGGTCAGGATAACAACCTTTCAATTGAGCAAATAGACTTTGAAAAAGACAATCATCACCAAGATGTTTCTTTTGATGGGTTAGATTTAAGTCTATGTGAGGCTTCTGTGTACTCCAGGGTGGGTCATTTGGCAATGACACAGTCTGAATTAGATCCAGCTGAGGACAGACAACAGACAAATCTTCCTCTACACGATGCCCAAAAGATCTTATTGCAGATGGCTTCTTATCATAAAGATCATAATACAGGGGGTTAAAACAATATCATAAGCTGCATTGTCAGGATTACTTCTCAGTTTCAAAGCATACTGAATACATAATTTGTCAAACCTTAAATACAAGGGTGGTTCATTTGCCTCTACATGCAAGCTTTGCATCGGAGAAGTCCTGAAGGCTCCTAGGCATATTTTTAAACCTTGGTTTTGAATGGGTTCCACTTTCTTAAGATAAGACTTATGAGCAGAACTAAAAACAGCACAATCATATTCCAATCTAGAACTAACAAATGAACGATAAAGTCTCATTAAAACACTTCTATCTGCTCCCCAATCCATTTTGGCAACTACTTTGAGCAGGTTCATGGCTTTTTCACATTTCTGACAAATATAATTAATGTGAGCTTTAAAATTAAGTTTATTGTCAAAGATTACACCAAGGAACTTAGTTTGTGAAACAACAGGGATTTGTCAATCTATATTGTTAATATTGGGTCTGGATGAGATTTTATTTTATTATAGAAATGCATACAAACAGTTTTAGTTTTAGAAAATTTAAAACCATTTTCATCAGCCCATTTTTCAACCTTATTGAGACACAACTGAAGTTGCCTTTCTATTGAACTGAGAAATTGAAAAAAAAAAGATTGAGAAATCATCAACAAAAAGAGACTTTTCAAAGCCAGATGGAATTACATCAGCAATACTATAAATCTTCAAAATAAATAGAGTAACAGAGAGGATGCTGCCTTGAGGGACCCCCATCTCTTGTTCATGTATGTTGGAAAGGACAGATCCTAAACAAACTCTAAAAACTCTGTTTGATAAAAAATTCTGAATAAACATGGGCATTCGGCCCCTCAAGCCTACTTTATGTAGATCTCTAATAATACCATATTTCCATACTGTATTGTAGGGTTTTTCTAAATAAAAAAATACAGAGAATACATGGTTGCCTTTTAAAAAGGAATCTCTAATAAAAGATTCAACTCTTATTAATTGGTCTGTTGTAGTTCGACCTTTTCTAAAACCACTTTGATATTTTGTTAAGATATTATTTTTCTCAAGGAACCAAACTAATCTAGTATTAATCATTCTTTCCATGGTTTTGCATAAATAGCTCGTCAGAGCTATGGGACGATAATTGGACGGGTGTTTTGAGTCTTTGCCTGGCTTAGGAATAGGTGTTACAGTGGCCTCTTTCCAGCATTCAGGAATTTTGCCTGAAGCCCATATATCATTAAATATAACAAGTAAAACCATAAGTGAGTCTCTTGGTAGATGTTTTAGCAGCTGATAATGGATCTCATCTGGGCCAGTACATGGCTGTGTCATGAGATTTTTTCAGAGCATCACATAGTTCTCTAATGGTAAATTGTATATTGTAGGTTTCAGAGTTGTCTGTGTCAAAATCCAGGTGTTCGTTTCAGCTTTCACTTGATATTTCTGAAACTTTGTATGGTAATTGTTGCTGCTGGAATTCTTGCTAATTTCTTAGGCCAACCTATTTGCTATGTCTACTCTTTCTGTTATCTTGGTTCCATCATTATTTTCCAGATGGTGTATTATGGTGTTACTTTGTTTGCCACTTATTTTCCTGATCATTTCCCATACCTTCTTTGCTGGTGTCTTTACATTTAGTTTTGATACATAGTCATGCCATGATTTCCTTTTACCTTCTTTAATTACTTTATGAGCATTGGAGGGGCCATGGTGGCAGAGTGGTAACACTCTCATCTCCCACCTCTGAGGCCGGGGTTCAGTTACCGGCACGGCCTCAAGTGGGAAAGGTGGTAGTTGCTTGCCGTTGGTTGGCAGTTTACAGTACAGAACCCTGACGAACTATATGTACTGGTTTCCTCTGCCCTTCCAACTACCCGTCGTGATATGAGCTGTACAGTGTTGAAAGCGACGTAAAACCCCAAATAAATAAATAAATTTATGAGCATTGGCTCGACAGTTTTTATCTTCATTTGTTATCTGATGTAAGATTTGTACGGCCTTTATCCATTGCATTTTGACGAGCTTTAACAGCTTTTTTGCATTCACTGTTGAACCATGGTTTGTAGCTTCCAGTGGACTGTCCAGTTTACTTTGGCACACATTTTGTTGCTATACCCTTTAATTTATTTTAAAATGTAGGAAACTTTTCTGTTATGTTAGTAAAACTGTGCCTATTGATATCTAAAGAACGCTGAAGTTTGAATTTTGGCCAATCAGCCTTTTTAAGATTCCAACAAGGAACATTATCCTTAGACATACTCTTAACTATATCAATAAAATAGGAAAATGGTCACTACCACTGCCATGTAAAATCAAGAAAAATAGATGCAGAACATAAAGACAAATCTATTGAGGTGAATGAACCTGATGCAGGATGAAAGTAGGTAGGTGATTTATCGTTAAGTAATCAAATATTGGAGGATTCAAGAAGATGCTCAACCTTATTACCTAAACTATTGGATGAAGAACAACCCCATAGATCACTATGTGCATTAAAATCACCAAAAATAAAAAGGTGCAATAATTGGTTGACTAGATTATCAAGATCACTTTGTGCAAAATTAAAACGTGGTGGAATATATACATTACATACAGTTATAGTTTTATGCAGAGATACTTTTACAACAACTGCCTGCAGTTCTGTATCTAATTCAAGTATCTCATGGGGTATACCTTTCTTAGCACAAAAATAGAGCTGCCACCAGTGGCTCTGCCATCTACTTTTGACACACATGTTTTAAAATAATGATCAAATCCTCTAATATTTACATTATCTGTATCTTTAAAATGTGTTTCCTGCAATGCTAAACTGTAGGGTTTAAAATTGGAAATTAAATTTTTAATTTCTTCAAAGTTTGGCCTAAAGCCCCGACAGTTCCACTGTAGTATATTTTTATTTATGCTTAGTTTCATTATTTACACTTTTATTCCCACTCCCCCCCTTGTGAATTTGTGAATGGGGATTCTTAACAACTCATTTCACTGTCATTGTCACTCAAAGCATCATACTTGTTGTATTGTACAATAGTGTCATTAGATCCTTTATGTTGTTTGGTCAAATATACTTTGGCTTATTTTCACTTTAATGGGGTCATTTTAAGATGCACTTGTCTGACTTGATGCACTGGTTTTATTCACTTTAGTTGTCTGTTTTTCAAGTGCACACTTTTTGGATTGTTTTGAACCATCTGGCCAAGTCATTTCTGTTTGCGTTTCCACTGTTGCTGTTTTCACCACAGGTTTGGTTGCTGAAGCTGCCTGGGCATATGTTGTTTTCACAGAATTAAATATGTCCATTTGTTTCTTGGCTTCTGTGTATGAAATTCTTCTTTCTGTCTTGATTTTTTGAATTTCCTTTTCCTCTTTCCATTTCGGACATGTTTTATCATTAGAGGCATGATTTCCTTGGCAGTTAACACATTTCGCTTCACTCGTGCATTGTTGAGAGTCTGTATGATCTTCTTTCCCACATTTATTGCAAACTTACTTTTTTCTGCAGTTGAATTTAGTGTGACCAAACTTTTGACACTTATAGCATCTGATGGGATTTGGGATAAATTGGGAAACAGTCACTCTGTAGTAACCCACCCTGATGTCTTTTGGCAAGGTCTGGCTTTGGAAGGTCAATATAAATGTCCCTGTTGGTTTCTTTTGTCCATCCCTAAAAACCGATATCCTGTCCAGCTTTATGATACCTTCATCGTTTAGTCCTTCTAATATT
Organism: Sabellastarte sp. h YS-2021; assembly: GCA_964017235.1. Classification (NCBI taxonomy): domain Eukaryota; kingdom Metazoa; phylum Annelida; class Polychaeta; order Sabellida; family Sabellidae; genus Sabellastarte; species Sabellastarte sp. h YS-2021. The sequence goes on along the minus strand of OZ024929.1, from coordinate 172,538,548 downwards.
TCCTCATCAGAACAGTCTTTTATATCTGGGCATCTAATGACCCCTTTCTTTGTGTTCAGGCTGTAGTGTGGTGATACAGTGATGGGGATGACATTGTCCGTGCTTTGAGTTTCCTTGTCAATTTCAATCAAGATGTCTCCATTCCTTAATTTCTTTATATTAAAGGAATCAGACCTAAGTACAGCAACAATGGCCTTGCTTACAGCAAATGGTGACAGTTTTGACAAAGGGCTCTCATTGCCTGTTCCTTTTACTAGCAGGAATCGCGGCCATGAACACATCTGTGCGGAATTTGAGTTTGTAATCATGAATTCAGGTGAAGTTCTAATCCTTTTTCTATCAGTCATTTGGGAATTTTGTGAAGCCGTAATGTTATAGTGGTTATTCGTTGCCAATGCTCTCCACCCGCCCTTCGAGCCCAACAAGGGGATATGATAATAGTGTGGAACTGAGCCCAGCACACTAATATCAGAGATACATTAGCAATATATTCAAAGAATACAAAAGTGAACCTTGATTGACCTGTTAAGCAGCTGCCTTCTAGATACTCCAAACAAAAACACAAACAAAACACCAGCAGAATACAACAATCAAGAACAACAGTATAAACCATTAGAATCAACAAGTCATCACTAATTTGGAGCACTAGGGCTTGGCACTACCAGCCGATTGATTAAGTCAGGCCATCTTAATCAAGCCTCCTCAATGCCGCAACAAAGTATTGGCTCAACATCCAGAACCCTCTCTTCCACTGACACAGATCGAAACCCACAGCAAAAAGGTTGCTCCCAATTAGTCGCCTCTTACAACATGCAGGAGGATACGTTGGGCCTATTCTACTTCCCCGGACCCACAGGGGGAATTTTGCGCATTAGAGGATCATCAATTTTGTGCTATACAATGTTTCTATTATTATTATTATTATTATGGATATATCCAGACCCATGTTGTTATGAGAAAAATGAAGGTGTAAAGATGATTCGCTCCAAGAAACAAATTGCCTCCTTTTTCTCAAGACAATTCAACCCATTGAACTGTGATAGTTAACTGATAACAATTTTTTAACATCGCATACAATAAATATGTAATTTTTATCTCTTTGTATGCTTGCAAGTGACTATGCACACCAAGAAATTGTAAAGTCATCGAATTTTGTGGTGTTTTCGAACAATATTTTACCAAGAAAAAATGTGGTTTCACAATTTTGTTTTACTCAATATAAAATTATGTTTTAAATAAAGGTGAATATCTAAATGCTGGCTCATAATACAATTCAATATAAGATACCACCAGAAAATTTATTTCCTCCATATTAATATATTGTTTACAGAATGAAAATATATTAGACATTCATTAAAAATGATACAAGTTTCCATAAAATGTGAAATTTACACAATATATGTTTTTATAAAAAATTATATTTAGCGTTATTTTCCTTTTTACAGTAATGAAATATATGAATCATAAGGCAAAAATTTAGTGCAACAGAAAAGGGGGAATCTTCTTAAATTAAAAAGGGTGGATGACCTTAAAAAATGGGGTGAATTCTCTTTTAAAAACGGGGTGAATTCTCTTTTAAAAACAGGGTGAATTCTCTTTCAGGATAAGTTGTCTCAAAATTTACCAGGGGATGGCTCTGATCATATAGGGGAGTCCATTCAGATGGGTGTAGCATGTCAAACTGTGCCTGCTAGAAATATAGAACTAGCACATAACAAAGTTTCATTTCCAATAAAGCTTTTATTGATTTAATCAATTGATTTCAGTATGTGTTTTCAAAGGAAACATTGAAGGGCCAGGGTGGCACAGTGGTAACACACTCACCTTCCAGCTCTGCGGTTTGCTGTTCAAACCCCTGACCATATGTGGGAAAGTTGGTAGTTGCTTACTGATGGTTGATAGTTTACAGTACAGAACCTTGACCATCTATATGTACTGCTGTCCTCTGCCCATAAAACTACCCGTTGCGATATGACCTATACAGTGTTGAAAGCAATGCTATAGCCCAGATAAATAAATCAATCAAAGGAAACACTGAAAAAATCTATTACTTTAAAATGAAACAGTTGAAAGTAAATATTATTGTAAGAAACAAGATAAAACTATTTTGCTTCGAAATTGTATTTATTTAATGACACAGATTTTACATGGAATAACCATCAATTATCTCTATTGCCCATTAACTGAGATATATTGTGAAAGTGTCAATAAAGTGGCCAAGCAACTTCTTAACATAATTGACAGTGTTTTCATTTTACATCTATATTATAACTGATACAGCTGTACTTGTTTAAAAAGAGTATAAATTTTAAGGCAGTTGGCATGTATTGTGTAATCTGAATGTTATAGTTACCTACCCATCTGTATGGTCGCAAATTAGACCTAATTCTATCCCTCAGTGATCAGGATACTATTGTTGATGTCAAAATTTGTGATTTTATGCACCATTCTTACTGGCCATAAATACGAGCTCACAGCCTTTAAATTTGTCAAGAATGGTGTCACAGGTCGTATTTACCATTCGTGAATTGGGTGCCTCCAGAAACTTTCCAATTTGTGACCTTCACCTCTAATACAACAAAGATGGAGAATGCATTTCGTTGTAAAAACATGTCAAATAAAGTGTTTGAATGATCTGGATTTTGTAAATAAACCTCAGGAAAGGTATAACTAATGACATACACACATTTTACATGCTGGATAGCGAAATATTGTGATTGCTTTTATTTCTTTCTCTTTGTCATTTGTGTTTGTTTACATCCACACATAAACACACAGATGGCGAATATGTTAAGAATGTTCAAAACTTTCCACTGGTAGGTACGAACTCACAAGTGGTGTGCACGGGCTCACAACCTACTTCTGAACGCACCATTATATCTGACAATGCACTAGCCATATGGTCAATTGCCTTTCCTTGTCAAGTGGCTCATATTCCAAATAAAGTTCAATACAGGAGGTACCAACGCATCAACATGTCCCACTTCCGATCTGATCTCGAAGACACTTCCTTTATCAACTGTCCAGCTAATGCTGTAGTCGACCTTTATGAGCAATATGTACATGATTTAGTGGATGTTCTTTCATGACAGGCACGCACCACTGGTATCTAGACTGACAAAGAACGATTCAGCGGATTGGCTTTCTGATTCTTATCGATGTGCAAAAGTCCCTTAGGTGCCAATTTGAAAGAGAAGGGCAAAGGGCCAGATATCCACTGAACAGAAGTTGCCTTTGTCGCCAAATTGCTTGGTGCAATGCACTTGTTAAGAAGGATAAGTCAGACTATTATAGTAACTGATCTTAGACAATAGTCATGACTCTAGAAAATTATGGTATGTTCTGTGCAAAACCCTGAATACGGTTTCTGAAATGACACTCCCATGTCACAAGTCTGACAAATCACTGGCTGACCAGTTTGCCTCCTTTTTCTTGAATAAAATCAAGACAATTCGAGATACCTTTGTCCCCTCTGGCACTCAAAATGATGTTTATCCTCCTGATCCTCCAAAAATAACTGCCTTCACACAAGTTTCTGAAGATACTGTTGATAGAATAATTAGAAACTCACAAGATCCTCCCTATTGAACCGATGGACAACATTTCTCATCAAGGAGTGTAGCATATACTACTACCATCAATTACAAAGTTGGTCAACTCATGGAGGGGTATGTCCCTGATGGTTTTAAAACTCTTGTAGTTACTCCTCTTATCAAAAAGGCTACTCTTCCAGCAGTTGATTTGAAACACTATCACACTGTATCTGGCCTCAGTTTCACAACAAAATTGGATGAACGAGTAGTTGCAAAACAGCTCTTAGAACATATCCATATCCATAACTTAAATAATCCATATCAGTCTGCATACAAAACAGGTCACTCGACTGAGAAAGCTCTTCTCTCCAGAAAAAAAGTTTATCTATCCTTGCCAAGAGGTGAACCTACTGCCTTGATATTGCTTAACTCTCGGCAGCATTCAATACCATTGATCAATCCACTCTTCTTAGTTGTTTCTAGACATGGTTTGAAGTTGGTGGTTCTGTTCTGAAATGGTTCACTTCCTTCCTGTCTGAGCGCTATCAGTCCATAAAAATGGTTTACTCTTTCTGATCTTTGTAGAATCCTATTTGGTTGCCCCAAGATTCAGTCTTGGTCCTTTATTGTTTTCATTGTACACTATCCCTCCTAGTTTGGTTATTGTTTACAAGTTTCTTCACACTGGTTTTCCCCAGTATTTTGCTCCATATATCTCTTCCTGCAGCAGTTCTTACAGTACCTGGCGTAGTCAGAGTGATGGTAATTTCCTTGTAGTTCCAAAGTTCCAACCCTCTATCCATAAATCTGTCAAGCAGTTTGGTTATAGTTTTGCTTTTGATGCCCCCACTTTTTGGAATATTCTTCCTGATGAGATTCATGCATCCCCCTCCTTAGCCTCTTTTAGCAAGCAGCTCAAAATCTACCGGTACACAAGGCATACCCACTTTAGTCTTACTCACCCCCTGTGCTTGGCCTCTTCACTGTCCCTGGATGCTGAAATTGGTTGACTGTTTTGGTTTTGTTGCTCATTAGAGTCCCCTTTGAATATGGGAGATTAAACTCTATAAAAGTCCAATTAGAATTAGAATACATTTGATAGTGATTTTACACTAGTCAGTGATGTGTAACCTATATAAAGTATTTAGATAAAAGGCAATAGTGGATAACAAAATTCATCTACATATACTGCACTCTAAAAATTTGGTTTTCTGTATGTACTGCATGCAAAATAAGTTTAATTAATTAAAACTGGGTTTTGTAAATTACCTAGACAAGGTGATGTCTATAGGTATAAACTATGATGTTAATTGACCCAAACATAAATAATTGTCAAAATGCTCAATATGATCACCAGAAAAGGTGTGGTATGTTTCTGTTGTAGGTAAAAATATATAGCTATACTTATTTAGATTGGGCTAGCAGAATTTAAGATCGTTTGCCACTTAATGTTACTTTCTTGAATCCTACGTCCTTTTGCAAAATCACAAAAATTTATGCCATAGAATTCTTATAACCCCCACCACCACCACCACCAAACATGCGGCCTTAGACGGAACCTATCGTTCGGTCTCATTTTTTTCTTCGGTAAAGCAGATGAATAATACTGTCAGAACATTTGTGAAAAATATGTTTAAATTTATAGGTATGTCCACATCAGTATTTCTGTGTCGGTATAACAAATTAACATACAAAATCCCTGGTTCGGATCAAGTGAAGAGATAAGCGCATTCAGTCGAAACGCCACTAAAGCATGGGTCGAGGGGGGAGATCTTCCGTCGGTTTGCCAGTTCTATGATCTTGTGAACTCAGTCACGTCACATTAAAGTTTCCACACATGCAGGCTCAACGTAGACGAACATTCAGGAGTTGAATCGCCTACAGTACTCCGTACCCAAGTTTGTCACTTGTATTTTATGACAATATCCTAGCCTTGCAACAGTCACATTTCTTTGTAGGCCTTAAACACATCACTGCTACTGCTCAGCCAGTGAAGTTCGTCACCTGCATTTCATGGCAATATTAAAGAGTTGTTTCTGTCCAGTTACGGGACTTATGTATACTGCCTTGCTACCAATTATCGCCGGGTACCAATTATCGCCAGACAAAATTCAAATAGACATAACTCAACCAAAAGTACATCCCAAGTCTAGTAAATAAGGTAAAATTATTTCAACAGTGAATAGAACAGATACACAATGAAAAGCTTTCAAAATGTGTGGCCATTACTGAAATATGACTTTTATTTTCTGGTGGCGATAATTGGTAGCAAGGCAGTACCTTGCCGTAGACCGAGTTTCTGTCCCGTCGCCAATTGCTATTGATATACTGATGGACACAATGGTGAGGGACAGAGCTCATATGTACTTGTTTTCAATGTAAATTTTGAATGGCATATTTCTACACTTATTGTTACAAGTATAAAGTGTTATTTGCATTCTTTGACCTATGTATATGTGCTGCTCACTAATATTTAATGCCAATCCAACTGGCAAGTATATACTTCAACCTATTTTTGTAAATGTAAACAAACCTTCCAACATTGTACAGTTCTCTACCAATGAAATTCCTGGCTTGTAAAACCAGTTTAGTGTAACAATATGTGCTGTAAACTAGATACAGCTATAAAAACATAGCAAGGGCCTTTTAAAGTAAATGCAATCATTTCCCGAAGTTCAAAATTTACACAGAAAACAAGTACATGTGAGCTCTGTCCCTCGCCATTGCGTACCGTAAAAAAAAATCAACAGCAATGTGCGGCGGGACAGAAACTCGGTCTAACCTTGCCGCTGAAAGAAGCTATTCCATTTATTTAAGTGTGAATATTGCCTGTCCTTTAGCGTTTTTTTACGGCAGGTGACGAACTTCATTGGGGTGACGAAATTCACTGGCCGACCAGTATTGGCACTTGTTCCATCTGTTTCAATATCAATATTGTATGTCCTTTTCAGTTTTAAGGCAGATGATGCACATGGGTAGTCGACGAACTTGGGTAGCTGAGCAGTAGAGGCACATCCAGTTGAAATGCCGTTAAAACATGGGCAGAGGGGGGAGATCAATCAGGATATCAAGTGAAGATAGAGGCGCAACCAGTCGAAACACTGTTAAAACATGAGCTGAGGGGGGGGGATCTTCCATCAGTTTTCCAATCGGAGCCTCAATCTTCCCTTGTTGCTCCACTGGGGTTTCGTTCCATTATATAGGAGGTTATGCTCCATATATGTGTTTGAAGTATTTGATCTTCCACAAGATAGTCAATTATGTAATATACTTTATCTTCAAGCAGCATTTCTCTTTATAAAAATAGTGTTAGGAAACACCTTGGAAATTTGTGGGGTCCAGGGCCTGTGTTCACAAAGATTCTTATTCTTAGAATTAGTCTTATTCTTAGATTTTTTTTCTAAGAATTTTGATTTTTCTTAGAAAAATTCTAAGACTAAGAATTTTCATATTTACAAAGATTCTTATTCTTAGAATTACGCTTATTCTTTGAATTTTTCTAAGAATGGTTTATATTCTTAGAATTTTTCTAAGAATAAGAATTTTCTATTCACAAAGTTTATTATTCGTAGAATATTTTATGAATTGATTTAAATCTAAGACTGGCACATAGCATGCTTAACTTAAGAAAAATAGTTGTTTTGGTGATTGTAGTGCAGCAACTGATTACAAATCGACATCCAGAACAGAGTGTTACATATTAAGTTGTCTATTGTGTGTACTGTAGTGAAATGCAGCCTCTTTATATTATTTCAAAATTTCTAACCTTCTGTTCACATATGCCAAGATCTGTATACTTAGAATTAAGCGTCCCGCGAGGGACGCTTGTTTGCATATGGGAGGAATTCTCGCGCAATGTCCACTGTATCCGCCGGCTCCGCAAGTTTGCCTACCTATAGCGTCTTTACTAGTGGATGGAATTTCTTCAAACTTGGCACGTATATTTAGTAGCCCTGGGAAAATTTTCTGAATTTGGTGCCATGATATTTCAACCAATCAGAAAAGTCGCATGACCAAAAACAGGATTTTGCTTGTCCGGATGATAACTTAAGAAGCGTTTAAAATATTCGCCTGAAATTTGATATATGGATGCATGGTATAAAGTTCTGCAAATGATTAGATTTTGGTAGACTTCCATTAAAAATGGCTAATTAATTAAGCATTGAAATTTTTATTAACGAGGAAAATACAAATCCCTTAATAACTTCTAAACCGTGCGAGATAGAGCGATTTCGACGAAATTTTTGACCCACAGGGTATCCCTGCTAAATACTCTGCTCAATTCCAAAAAAATTTCCTCTCCAAAAATGGCAGCTATTTTGAATTTTGTAATTTTTGACAAAACTGGCAAAAATTTAAAGGTCTGCACTCTGATTTGTGGGAACACAATGCACTCATGTAGTGATTTGTGGGAACACGATGCACTCATGTAGTGTTCATCACAAATAATTCACAAATAATTCAGAATTGTCTGAAATCACTCATGTAGTGTTCATCACAAATAAATCACATATAACTCAGAAATAATTAATTCATAATGTGCTTGTATATTTGTTACAGGTAAGCATTATAAAATTGCACAACACAAAAATGCTTGTATCTCCTAAACCATGCGAGATGAGCCACACGGTACCTAAGCGAGATACTCTGCTCAATTCTCAAAAATTTTTCCTCTTTCCAAAAGTGGCATCCATTTTGAATTTTCGAATTTTTGACAAAAATGGTAAATCTTAAAATTGCGTGTATCTCCTAAACCGTGCGAGATAGAGTGATTTCGGTGAAATTTTTGGCCCACAGGGTATATATGCAAGATACTCTGCTCAGTTTTCAAAAAAATTTTCCTCTTTCCAAAAATGGCGCCCATTTTGAATTTTTGACGAAAATGGTAAAACTTAAAATTGCTTGTATCTCCTAAACCGTGTGAGATAGAGTGATTTCGGCAAAAGTTTTGGCCCACAGGGTATATAAGCAAGATACTCTGCCCATTTTTAAAAAAAAAATTACCTCTTTCCAAAAATGGTAGCCATTTTGAATTTTCGAATTTTTGACAAAAATGGTAAAACTTAAAATTGCTTGTATCTCCTAAACCATTTTAAATTTTCCAATATTTTTTCGATATAATTTCAGATTGACATGGTATCTAGGCAAGATCTTCTTTCTATTATAAGCAGCCAACACCATCTTTCTTTTGGGATGCTTTGTTTTTGCCATGCAAAAACAATCGCTTTGCTTCGTTAGCGATCCTCTAGTTTTTCTTAGAATTACACTTAGTCTAAGAAAAACTCTAAGAATTGCATACATTTCCTTTTACTTCTATTCTTAGAATTATTCTTAGCTGAGAATTGTTTTGTGAATAGGATTTTATACTAAGAATAAGAAAAGTCTTAGCATAGAATCTTTCTTAGACTTACATATAATTCTAAGAAAAATTCTAAGAATCTTTGTGAATACAGACCCAGATCATGAACTCATAGTTTCTGTCCACACATGAATATTATTAAGTTGTGTAAGCATTGTTTACATTTATGCACAAACGTGTGTAAATTTACTTTGAAATCTAGCAATTTACGCACATATTTTTAACCTGAGGGTCAGACTGACACAGAAGTACAGGAGGGAACAGCATTTCGCCAATTTCTATTGTAATTCATTTAAAAATAATTTCTACTGGGATACTGAAGGAACTGGGTAGTAGGGGTGCGGCCGAGCAGTCGACACTCGACGAGCGAGACAAATTTCACGAAAATTCGATCCCAATTCTCAGGGTCGAACACTCATGTATACATAACCTACAGAACCAGTTACATTTTTATGTCAGCTGACCTGTCAGTCAGTTGACATTATGGCATCACTCAGCGGCATCCGTGTCCTTGTCCGTGTCTGCCTCCGCGTCCGCATGAACAACTTCTTCTCTAAAACTTCAAGACCCAGAGGCGTGCTGTTTTTACCCCACAGCCCTTAAGGGCTGTCGGGGTATTGTTTTCACCCATGGTGTCCGGATGGGCGGGCGTCCGGGCGGGTGGGTGGGCGGTCGGCGGGAAATAGTTTGTCTGGGCTGTATCTCAGAAACCGTAAGGTGTAGGAAGTTGATACTTGGTAGGGACATTGGTTAGGGGGTGTAGGTGTGCAACGTCATGGTCTGACCTTGATTTGACCTTTGACCTTGCCGTAGTGACCTTGACCTATAAAATCTTGTCCGGGCTATATCTCGGAAACCGTAAGGTGTAGGAAGTTGATACTTGGTAGGGACATTGGTTAGGGGGTGTAGGTGTGCAACGTCATGGTCTGACCTTGATTTGACCTTTGACCTTGCTGTAGTGACCTTGACCTATAAAATCTTGTCCAGGCTATATCTCGGAAACTGTAATGTGTAGGAAGTTGATATTTGGCAGGGACATTGGTTAGGGGGTGTAGTTGTGCAACGTCATGGTGTGACCTTGATTTGACCTTTGACCTTGCCGTAGTGACCTTGACCTATAAAATCTTGTCCGGGCTATATCTCAGAAACCATAAGGTGTAGGAAGTTGATACTTGGTAGGGATATTGGTTAGGGGGTGTAGGTCTGCAACGTCATGGTCTGACCTTGATTTGACCTTTGACCTTGCCGTAGTGATCTTGACCTATAAAATCTTGTCCGGGCTATATCTCGGAAACCGTAAGGTGCAGGAAGTTGGTACTTGGTAGGGACATTGGTTAGAATGTGTAGGTGTGCAGCGTCATGGTCTGACCAGGATTTGACCTTGCCGTAGTGACCTTGAGTTCAAAAATCTTGTCCGGGCTATATCTCGGAAACCGTAAGGTGTAGGAAGTTGATACTTGGTAGGGACATTGGTTAGGGGATGTAGTTGTGCAACGTCATGATCTGACCTTGATTTGACCTTTGACCTTGGCGTAGTGACCTTGACCTATAAAATCTTGTCCGGGCTATATCTTGGAAACCGTAAGGTTGAGGAAGTTGATACTTGCTAGGGACATTGGTTAGGGGCTGTAGGTGTGTATTATCATGGTGTCACCTTAATTTGACCTTTGACCTTGTTGTAGTGACCTTGACCTATAAAATCTTGTTGCACCTTTGGGTCTCTCTTTTGATGCAGATTAAGCACTATTAAAGTCATATTAGAATTTATTAATTATAAATTAATTTATTTTAATTATAAATTAATTAATTTTTATTTTATAAATTAATTTATTTTACTTTCATAACTTCCCATTGTAAGAGATCGAATTTCATCAAGTGAGCCACAGATTTTGCTCCAACACCACACATAAGCATTCATTAAATGTATTACCACTTCTGTATGCATGGTAATATTCAAACCATCTAAACCATAATTCGGGCCTTGCAGATGTAGATAAAGAGGGTTGAATTTTAGTTTGCTGATTAATGCTGTCATCTTGTTATTGAATTATCTTGTTTTAATACTTCATCTTTATATGCATGATCTTTCTTTTAAACATTATTTCTCCATTTAAACATTGTTTGGACCTTTATATAACTGACAGTGCTCTGAAAGTATCCTGAAGTTTGTACTGATACAGTACTTCTGTATCTCATGGTGTTGAAAATATTTCCCTAGGCTGTGGGGTACGGGCATCTCTGATGCTATTTTTTAAAAAAGATATCTTAACTATCGAGGGTGATAAATCGTAAAATTCATGCAGATCTGTCTGTTTGTCTGTTCCCCAGAGCCATTACAAGTCAGGTACCCCCAACCAAAGTGTGAAAATTTTAACACTTGATCATAATTTTGTCAATCACTATTGAAGGGATTTTTCTCTTATCTTGCATATATGTACTAAGGCCACTAGTAGATTCCCTTGTGTGAGTATCAGGCTAGGATCTTTGTTAATTATTTTTTTATGAAATTTTTAAATAATTTTTAATGCACTAAAATTCATGAAATCATGCACTAAATCACTTATAACTTGAAAAGTATTGCATTTAGAGCATTTTGTTAAAATATGTTATTCAGCTACTTTTTTTCATAGCTACAACAAGGTGAGTAATTTGGGTGCCTATCCTAATAGCAAAGTGATTAATAGCTACGTTCTGACTTTTCAGTAAATTCCATCATGAGTAAAATCACTTGTAACTTGAAAACTATTGGATTTAGAGAATTTTGTATAAATATGTTATTCAGCTACTTTTGGGTCCGCTATAACATTGTAAAATTTCAGACCTGTAGCTTATTGCATAGCTGAGTAATAGCTACTTTGAGTTTATCAGTGTTGAGTAAATCAGTTAGAACTTGAAAACTATTGCATTTTGACTATCTCTTTAAATATGTTATTCACCTACTTTTGGATCAGCTGTAACAAAGTAAATTTGCAGACATGTAGATTATTTTATAGATGAAAAATAGCTATTTTGAGGTTATCATTGTTGAGTAAATTAGTTATAACTGGAAAACTATTGCATTTACAGAAATTTGTGTAAATATGTTATTCAGCTACTTTTAGGTCAGCTGTAACATAGTAAAATTGCAGACCTGTAGCTCATTGCATAGCTGATTAATAGGTACTTTTTAGTTATTACTGTTGAGTAAATCAGTTATAACTTGAAAATTATTGCAGTTAGAGTATTTTGTTTTAATAAGTTATTCACCTACTTTGGGGTCAGCTACAACATAGAAAAATTACAGACCTGTAGCTTATTTCATAGCTGAGCAATAGCTATTTTGAAGTTCTCACTGTTGAGTAAATCAGTTGTAACTTGAAAACTATTGCATTTACAGTATTTTGCAAAAATATGTTGTTTAGTTTCTTTTGGGTCAGCTACAGACCCGTAGCTCATTGCATAGCCGATTAAAAGCTACTTTAATATTATCACTGTTGAGTAAATCAGTTGTAGCTTAAAAACTATTGCAGTTACAGTAATTTTGTATTAATTGTTATTCAGATACTTTGGGGTCAGCTAAAACATAGTAAAATTGTAGACCTGTAGCTCATACCATAGCTACTTTGATGTTATCCCTGTTATGTTGAGTAAATCAGTTATAACTTGAAAACTATTGCATGAAGATTATTTTGTTTAAATATGTTATTCACCTACTTTTGGATCAGCTATAACATAGAAAAATTGCAGACCTGTAGCTTATTTCATAGCTGAGCAATAGCTATTTGAGGTTCTTACTGTTGAGTAAATCAGTTATAACTTGAAAACTATTGCATTAAGACTATTTTGTTTAAATATGTTATTCATCTACTTTTGGGTCAGCTATAGCATAGTGGGATTGTAGCCCTGTAGCTCATTGCATAGCTGATTAATAGCTACCTTGAAGTTCTCACTGTCGAGTAAATCAGTCATAACTTGAACACTATTGGATTTAGAATATTGTCTTTGAATATGTTCTTCACCTACTTTTTGGTTAGCTATAGCATAGTAAAATTGCAGACCTGCAGCTCATTATATAGCTGAGCAATAGCTACTTTGAGGTTTTCACTGTTGAGTAAATTAGTCGTATCTTGAAAACTATTGCATTTGGAGAATTTTGTTTAAATCTGTTTTTCATCTACTTTTGAATCAGCATAACATTGTAAAATTGCAGACCTGTAGCTCATTGCATAGCTGAGCAATAGCTATTTTCAAACTCTCACTGGAGAATAAATCAGTTGTAACCCAAATACTATTGCATTTACAGTATTTTGTTCAAATATGTTTTCCACCTACATTTGACTCAAGCATGGTACTTTAATTTGCAGTGCCATTTGCAGGGCACAGTTTTCATGTCCTTTTCTTCCTTCACTTGTACTTTAAAACTCTAGACACACAGTCAGCTGACACCGAGCAAGTTCGCGGGCACCGATTGCTTGTTTACTCAATAAAACAAAAATAACACACTTTACTAACATTAAATTGCATAATCCACCATTGTTTTCACCCATGGTGTCCGGATGGGTTGGCGGGTGGTTCGGTGGGCGGGCGTCGGGAAAAAGTTTGTCCCGGCTGTATCTCAGAAACTGTAAGGTGTAGGAAGTTGATACTTGGTAGGGACATTGGTTAGGATATGTAGGTGTGCAACGTCATAGTATGACCTTGATTTGACCTTTGACCTTGCCGTAGTGACCTTGAGTTTGAAAATCTTGTCCGGGCTATATCTTGGAAACCATAAGGTGTAGGAAGTTGATACTTGGTAGGGAGATTGGTTAGGATATGTAGGTGTGCAGCGTCATAGTATGACCTTGATTTGACCTTTGGCCTTGCCGTAGTGACCTTGAGTTTGAATATCTTGTCCGGGCTATATCTCGGAAACCATAAGGTGTAGGAAGTTGATACTTGGTAGGGACATTAGTTAGGGGGTGTAGGTGCGCAACATCATGGTCTGACCTACATATCTTGTTTAACCTTTGACCTTGGCGTAGTGACCTTGACCTATAAAATCTTGTCTGAGCTATATGTTGGAAACAGTAAGGTTTAGGAAGTTGATACTTGGTAGGGATATTGGTTATTTGTTGTAGATGTGCAATATCATTCTGTGACGTTGATTTGACCTTTGACCTTGTCATAGTGACCACGAGTTTTAAAATCTTGTCTGGGCTATTTCTTGGATTCCATAAGGTGTAGAAGGTTGATACTTGGTAGAGACATTGGTTAGGGGGTATATGTAAATGTATGTGTGCATCATTGGGGGACCTTTTTGTTCTGCCGAAGTGTGTTCATCTGCTATATTTGAGACATCTTTCTCTTATAACAAAGATATATGTATTGCTGCAACTGATTATTATAATGCACTTTGACATAATTATGCTATTTCCATTGACAGCTATTCTTCATATTTTTTAGTTTACTGAAGATTAATGCTGTCGTCTTGCTATTGAATTGTCTTGTTTTAGTACTTTATCTTTACATACATTTTCTTTCACTTAGATGTTATTTTCTCTACTTAAACATTATTTGGACCTTTATATAAGTGACACTGCGCTGAAAGTATCCCAGTCTTTGTACTGTTTCACTATTTCTATATGTCATAGTGTTGAAAACTATTTCCCCAGGCTGTGGGTTATGGGCATTTCTGATGCTATTTTCAATGCATTAAAATCATGCACGAAATCACTTATAACTTTATAAATATTGCATTTAGAGCATTTTGTTAAAATACATGTTATTCAGCTAATTTTTCCATAGCTACAACACAGTGAGTAACTTGGGTGCCTATCCCAATAGCTAAGTGAGTAATAGCTACTTTTTGACTTTTCAGTACCTTCCATAATGAGTAAAATCATATGTAACTTGAAACTATTGCACATTGAAAATTTTGTATTTAAGTGTTATTCAGCTACTTTTGGGTCAGCTATAACATAATAAAATTGCAGCCCTGTAGCTGATTGCATGGCTGAGCAATAGCCACTTTGAAGTTCTCACTGTTGAGTAAATCAGTTGTAACTTGAAAACTATTGCTTTTAGAGTATTTTGTTGAATCATATTATTCACCTACTTTTGGATCGGCTATAACAGAGTAAAATTGCAGACCTGTAGCGCATTGGATAGCTGAGCTACTTTCAGATGCTCGCTGTTGAGTAAATCACTTGTAACTTGAAAACTATGGCATATATAATATTTTCTTGAAATATTTTATTCACCTACTTTTGGATCAGCTCTAACATAGTAGAATTGCAGACCTGCAGCTCATTGGATAGCTGAGTAATAGCTACTTTCAGGTTCTCACTGATGAGTAGAACACTTTTAACTTGAAAACTATTGCATATGGAGTATTGTGTTGCAATATGTTATTCACCTACTTTTGGTTCAGCAATAATATAGTAAATTTGCAGACCTGTAGCTCATTGCATAGCTACCATAACTAGAAGGTTGAATCTCTTCATAGGTGATATGTACATTTTACATTTTTTTTCTTCAATTTTTTTTAAACAGATGAAACACAATATTTATGTATTATACTAGCCTTTATGTTTACTATTTCTTGTTCACTGTTATACACTTTATTTGGTGCGGCACGCTTCATTTTTGGTTGTGTGTAACCAAGCTACCTATTAGATTGATATGTTTGATATCCATCTGTTCATCAACATTTTGGTTTCCGGACTCTAACGGGAACACACTTCTGCCAATCGATTTGAAGTTTTACAGGGTGTAAGACACCACCTATGCTAGGTTACGTTTGAAATTGGTGCCATTTGGAAAAACAAGATGGCCGTCATTGACACCATCTTGAAATTATGTTTCCGGACTCAAAGATGCTTCTGCAAATCAATTTGAAACTTAACAGGGTGGTAGGACACCATCTAGGCTAGGTTGCATTCAAAATTGGTGCCACTTTGAAAAAAAAAGATGGCCGCCATGGCCACCATCTTGAAATTCTGTTTCCAGACTCTACCTCGAAGAAGCTTCTGATGATTGCTTAATGGTGTGGTAGGGTACCACTTAGGCTAGGTTGCTTTCAAAGTTGGTGCCATTTGTAAAAACAAGTTGGCTGCCAACTTGATATTCTGTTTACAGAGTGTAACTTGAAAATGCTTCTGCTAATCGATTTCAAACTCAACAAAGTGGAAGGACAGAACCCAGTGCTATTTTGATATGTCCAGGACCAATGTGACAGCTATATCATGTTGCAAACGTCTGGTATACTCCATCCTGTAGACATGGCAAGTACTGGTACGTTTTACCATCCCTGATACTGATTACACGACTCCCCTTTTGCGGTCTATAACCCCAGTTTCTTGTTGCATTTTGGTATTGTCTTGTTATCCCACAGCCCTTAAGGGCTCTCGGGATATTGTTTTCACCCATTGTGTCCAGATGGGCGGGCATCGGGAAATAGTTTGTCCCAGTTGTATCTCAGAAACCTTAAGGTTTAGGAAGTTGATACTTGGTAGGGACATTAGTTAGGGTGTGTAGGTGTGCAACATCATGGTGTGACCTTGATTTGACCTTTGACCTTCCCGTAGTGACCTTAACCTATAAAATC
Source organism: Sabellastarte sp. h YS-2021 (assembly GCA_964017235.1). NCBI lineage: Eukaryota > Metazoa > Annelida > Polychaeta > Sabellida > Sabellidae > Sabellastarte > Sabellastarte sp. h YS-2021. Next base: position 172,522,089 of record OZ024929.1, on the reverse strand, counting down.
TTGTCTGGGCTATATCTTGGAAACCGTAAGGTGTAGGAAGTTGATACTTGGTAAGGACATTGGTTAGGGGTGTATGTGTGCAACATCATGGCGAGACCTTGATTTGAGCTTTGACCTTGCCATAGTGACCTTGACCTATAAAATCATGTCCGGGCTATATCTCGGCAACCATAAAATGTAGGAAGTTGATACTTGGTAGGGACATTGGTTACGGGGTGTAGGTGTGCAACGTCATGGCGTAACCATAATATCTGATGCTATTTTATCTCTCTACAGGGATATATGATACTAGTTTATCTCTCTTATATCTCTCATATCCTTTTACTTGAATATTGGTTGTTGCACCTTTGGGTGTCTTTTGATGTAGATTAACCACTGTTAAGTCATATTAGAATTCATTAAGGGTTTTACTTTTGCACCTTCCCATTTTAACAGCTGGTATTGCATCAAGTGAGTCACAGGTTTTGCCCCAACTCCACATATAAGCATGTATTGCCACATCTGTATGTATGGGTAATATTCAAGACATTCAAACCATAATTCGAACATACATAAGTGTGATATTTTCATTGACAGCTATTCTCCAGTTAAGAAATTTTACAGCTTCATTTGGTTTACTGAATTGTCTTGTTTTAATACTTAATCTTTACATGCAGTGCTCTGAAAGTATCCTAATCTGTGTACTGTTTCACTGCTTCAAAAGCATGGTGTTGAAAAATATTTCCCCAGGCTGTGGGATACGGGCATCTCTGATGGTATTTTTTATCTAGGGTTGGCCATCTCGGGCCAACCCTAGATACTGTTATGGGATTTTGCGAGTCTTTTTTCGTGAATTTCGGGCGTTTCGAGTGGGAACTAATTGCCGTTTTCGGATCATTTTGAATAATTTCAACTAGTAAACGTTCTGTAACTTTCACAGTTTTCGATCTTTTGTAATTAAGATTTGTGGAGGGATTTTTATTATTGACCTCAGCAACCTAATTAAAAACAGGAAATGAACTGTGCTGATAAGATCTATCTGGACCGCGTTTCTCTTGAAAACATCTTTTATTTAGTAAAATCTACTAAACCTCGGAAAAAACGTCTTTTGATTAGTCTGGTACCCTGTGTATTTTTCTTCTGTGAGCCCCGGGAAATTGTGAGTTGTGTGAACCGAAAATATTTACTAAACCTTTATGAAAAACGTCTTTTAATTAGTCTGGTACCCTGTCTATTTTTCTTCTGAGACCCCCTGGGAAATTGTAAGTTGTGTGAACCGAAAATATTTTCAGGAGACAATGGCAATAATCATGCAATACTATATTCTGAAATGTTTAAGCATACAAATCACTAGTGTATATTTTTACAGGCTTTAATCAACTATAATTTGTCAAGCTCAGGCTGAATAAAAAATCAGCTCAAGCTTACTATACATAGCTAGCCACTTGAGCTGATTTTTGCTCAATTTGAGCTTGATCCCTTACAGCCCTTGGTGATCTGTCTATATATATTATCTCCTGCCGGGTTTAGCTTGAGACAAAAATCAGCTCAAGCTTATTTTAAACAACTAGACACTTTTTGACACTTCAGCTTGATCCCTTTTGTGACAACAGCCCTTTATGTTGTGTTGATATTTATGTATTTATTTGTTAATATATGATATAAATATATTATGACACAATAAAATTGATATAGAGGTGGGGGATAGTTAAATATGGACTTCTTTATTATGTGGATTTAATTTTGTCAAAGGTCAAAGCACTGTGGTCTAAGTTCTCTATGTGTGATATGAAAACAACTCATGTGGATTTAATTTTGTCAAAGGTCAAAGTTGTGATTTTTATGTCTCATGCAACAGCAACAGCCAGGGTCATATTATAACAGGTACTCTGCATTGTCATTTGGGGGAGTCATACGTACACAAAGGTGACAGCCTATCATTAGATGTCAAACCTGCTAACCCACAAGGACATTCTATTTTGTCAAGCATAAGAAATCATATCTGAAGCAATAAACTATTGCCACTAAAGGTAGCACAAGTGATAAAGCCTGCCTTTCATCTCAGTTAATCACACATATTAAGTGTTTGATGTCATTAAGCGTCCCGCAAGGGACGCTTGTTTGTGTATGGGAGAGCTTCCAGCTCCGCCGGCTCTGCCGGCTCTGCCGGCTCCGCATTTTGTTTTCCTTATAACTCTGTAACCGTTAGGTGGATTCTTTTCAAATTTGGCAGGTTTAGGCAGTAGCCTTGGGGAATTTTTTTGAATATGCTGCAGTGACATTTCAACCAATCAGAGAGGTCACATGACCAAAAATGTCTTTTTTCGATGGGGAAGCTTGATGATAACTTGAAAGGAATTTTATCAATTCACCTGAAACTTGGCAAATACATTCATTCTATTAAAATCTGGAAATCATTAGATTTTGGCATTGATTGGTCAAGAAATGGCCGAGTAATTAATGATTAATTAATCATTACGAATTTTCCAAATAAGGAAAACACAAAAATGCTTATATCTCGAAAACCGTGCTAGATAGAGCGATTTCGACGAAATTTTTGATCCATAGGGTATCTCTGTGGAGTAGTTTTCCCAATTTTCAAAAAATTTTTGTCTCGCCCAAAATGGCGGCCATTTTGAATTTTCGAAATTTTCGCAAAAATTGCAAAACATAAAAATGCTTATATCTCAAAAACCGTGCTAGATAGAGCAATTTTGACAAAATTTTTGACCCGCAGGATATCTCTGCAGAGTACTTTTCCCAATTTTCAAAAAATTTTTGTCTCACCAAAAATGGCGGCCATTTTGAATTTTCGAAATTTTCGCAAAAATTGCAAAACACAAAAATGCTTATATCTCGAAAACCGTGCTAGATAGAGCGATTTCGACGAAATTTTTGACCCACAGGGTATCTCTGCAGAGTAGTTATCCCAATTTTGAAAAAAATTTTTGTCTCGCCAAAAATGGCGGCCATTTTGAATTTTCGAATTTTTCGCAAAAATTGCAAAACATAAAAATGCTTATATCTCGAAAACCCTGCTAGATAGAGCGATTTCGACGAAATTTTTGACCCACAGGGTATATCTGCAGAGTAGCCATGCCAATTTTCAAACAAAAAATTTCTCGCAAAAAATGGCGGCCATTTTGAATTTTCGAATTTTTCGCAAAATTGCAAAACACAAAAATGCTAATATTTCGAAAACCGTGCTACATAGAGCGATTTCGACGAAATTTTTTATCTTCAGGGTATCTCTGCAGAGCAGCTATCCCAAAGAGCTTTCACTTGGTGAAGTTTCAGACCCATAGCTAATTGCTCACCTACTCAAAAAGAGTAAATGCGAATTACCTCTAAAAGTATTGCAGATGGCCAATTTTTCTCAAATAACTCATTCACCTACTTTTGGAAGAGCTTTCACATGGTGAAGTTTCAGACCCATAGCCAATTACTCACCTACTCAAAATGAGTAAATGCGAATTATCTCTAAAAGTATTGCAGATAGCCAATTTTTCTCAAATAACTCATTCACCTACTTTTGGGAGAGCTTTCACATGGTGAAGTTTCAGACCCATAGCTAATTATATCCCCAGACGAAAGTCGGGGATATATTGGATTCAGGTCCGTCGCGCCGCCGCCGCCGCTGCCGCCGCCGTAGAAATTTCCTTGTGGACGCGATAACTCAAAAACAAATTAATATTTTTTTTCAAACTTGGTACACATGTTAAGGGTGCCCAAAGGAAGATCCCTATTTTAAGGTGACCTTAAACTCCCAGTAAAAAAGAACTTATGGCCACCTTAAGGTCAGAAATTGGACTTTTGGCCACTAAGAGCCCTCTAGGTCACAAACTATGATGCTCAGCTGGCTGAAATTTTACCTGACAACACATTAATATGTTCTTAGTACATGTGCCGAAAATCACGACTTTAAGTTGAGGAGAAAATTGTGTTTGAGGCCCATAAATACCCCCACTTGGGGATTTTTTGCTATACTTTTCACATATTTTGCCCTATAATTTGGAAGTGGTAATTCTGATGAGTCTCAAACTGCGCTAGGTATAACTTTGATATGTAATCCTTGTCTGTAGAAAATTTTAGGGCTGTAGGTTTACCCAAAGGGGTCGACTTAAGGTCTCAAAAGTGCCCACAGAGACCCAATTTATGCACTTTTTGCCACTTTCAAGCACTGTAGCTTTCAAACTATGTCTCTCATCTAAGTTAAATATCATCTGGGAATATATCTATGTGTTTTCTTATATGTGCCCCAACATTTAGGCCTTTAATAGACAGTTAACCTGTGTATCAGGACCATAAACACCCACCCGAGTGACCCTTATAAGACATTTTTCACATCTTTTTCCCTGTAACTTGGAAATGGTAAGTCTGAGAAGTTTCAAACTGTATTAGATATATATTCTGTGTGTAATCTTAGTATGTAACAGATTTTAAGTCTGAAGCTTTAATTTTGAAGGTCAAATTGAGGTCTCTAAAAGGCTCCCAAAGACCCAATATTTGGACTTTTTGCTACTTTTAAGCCCTGTGACTGTCAAACTATGTGACTGATAGAGCTCAAATCCTATCTGGGAAGATATTAGTATGTTATTTATATATGTGCCAAAAATTAAGGCTTTAAGAAGACATTTAACCTGTGTATGAGGACCATAAATCCCCACCCGAGTGACCATTTTTAGACATTTTTCACATATTTTTCCCTGTAACTTGGAAATGGTAAGTCTAAGAAGTTTCAAACTGTATTAGATGCATATTCTATGTGTAATCTTAGTATGTGACAAATATTAAGTCTGAGGCTTTAATTTGAAGGCCACATTTAGGTCTCTAGAAGGCCCCATAAAGACCCAGTATTTGGACTTTTTGCCAATTTTAAGGCCTGTGACTGTTAAACTATGTGACTGATAGAGCTGAAATCTCATCTGGGAATACATTATTATGTTCTTTTTACATGTGCCAAAAATCAAGGCTTCAAGTAGACATTTAACCTGTGTATGAGGACCTTAAACACCCACCTGAGTGACCCTTTTAAGACATTTTTCACATATTTTGCTCTGTAACTTGGAAATGGTAAGTCTGAGAAGTTTCAAACTTTATTAGATACATATTCTATGTGTAATCTTAGTATGTAACAAATTTTAAGTCTGAAGCTGTAATTTGAAAGCCACATCGAGATCTCTAAAAGGCCCACAGAGACCCAATATTTGGACTTTTTAACCACCTTTAAGCCCTGTGACTGTTAAACTATGTGATTGATGGAGCTGAAATCCCATCTGGGAATGCATTATTATGTCCTTTTTACATATGCCGAAAATCAAGGTTTTTAGTAGACATTTAACCTGTGTATGAGGGCCATAGACACTCGCCCAAGTGCCTTTTTGGACATTTTTTCCGTATTTTGCCCTGTTATTTGGAAATGCTTAGTGTGACAAGTCTTAAACTGTATTATATATAATTATATCCCCAGACGAAAGTCGGGGATATATTGGATTCAGGTCCGCCGCCGCCGCCGCCGCCGCCGTAGAAATTTCCTTGTGGACGCGATAACTCAAAAACAAATTAATATTTTTTTTTCAAACTTGGTACACATGTTAAGGGTGCCCAAAGGAAGATCCCTATTTTAAGGTGACCTTAAACTCCCAGTAAAAAAGAACTTATGGCCACCTTAAGGTCAGAAATTGGACTTTTGGCCACTTAGAGCCTTGTAGGTCACAAACTATGATGCTCAGCTGGCTGAAATTTTACCTGACAACACATTAATATGTTCTTAGTACATGTGCCGAAAATCACGACTTTAAGTTGAGGAGAAAATTGTGTTTGAGGCCCATAAATACCCCCACTTAGGGATTTTTTGCTATACTTTTCATATATTTTGCCCTATAATTTGGAAGTGGTAATTCTGATGAGTCTCAAACTGCGCTAGGTATAACTTTGATATGTAATCCTTGTCTGTAGAAAATTTTAGGGCTGTAGGTTTACCCAAAGGGGTCGACTTAAGGTCTCAAAAGTGCCCACAGAGACCCAATTTATGCACTTTTTGCCACTTTCAAGCACTGTAGCTTTCAAACTATGTCTCTCATCTAAGTTAAATATAATCTGGGAATATATCTATGTGTTTTCTTATATGTGCCCCAACATTTAGGCCTTTAATAGACAGTTAACCTGTGTATCAGGACCATAAACACCCACCCGAGTGACCCTTATAAGACATTTTTCACATCTTTTTCCCTGTAACTTGGAAATGGTAAGTCTGAGAAGTTTCAAACTGTATTAGATATATATTCTGTGTGTAATCTTAGTATGTAACAGATTTTAAGTCTGAAGCTTTAATTTTGAAGGTCAAATTGAGGTCTCTAAAAGGCTCCCAAAGACCCAATATTTGGACTTTTTGCTACTTTTAAGCCCTGTGACTGTCAAACTATGTGACTGATAGAGCTCAAATCCTATCTGGGAAGATATTAGTATGTTATTTTTATATGTGCCAAAAATTAAGGCTTTAAGAAGACATTTAGCCTGTGTATGAGACCATAAATCCCCACCCGAGTGACCATTTTTAGACATTTTTCACATATTTTTCCCTGTAACTTGGAAATGGTAAGTCTAAGAAGTTTCAAACTGTATTAGATGTATATTCTATGTGTAATCTTAGTATGTGACAAATTTTAAGTCTGAAGCTTTAATTTAAAGGCCACATTTAGGTCTCTAGAAGGCCCCATAAAGACCCAGTATTTGGACTTTTTGCCAATTTTAAGGCCTGTGACTGTTAAACTATGTGACTGATAGAGCTGAAATCTCATCTGGGAATACATTATTATGTTCTTTTTACATGTGCCAAAAATCAAGGCTTCAAGTAGACATTTAACCTGTGTATGAGGACCTTAAACACCCACCTGAGTGACACTTTTAAGACATTTTTCACATATTTTGCTCTGTAACTTGGAAATGGTAAGTCTGAGAAGTTTCAAACTTTATTAGATACATATTCTATGTATAATCTTAGTATGTAACAAATTTTAAGTCTGAAGCTTTAATTTGAAAGCCACATCGACTTTGGACTTTTTACCACCTTTAAGCCCTGTGACTGTTAAACTATGTGATTGATGGAGCTGAAATCCCATCTGGGAATACATTATTATGTCCTTTTTACATGTGCCGAAAATCAAGGTTTTTAGTAGACATTTAACCTGTGTATGAGGGCCATAGACACTCGCCCAAGTGCCTTTTTTGACATTTTTTCCGTATTTTGCCCTGTTATTTGGAAATGCTTAGTGTGACAAGTCTTAAACTGTATTATATATAATTTTTGTTTGTTATGTATGTCCCCCAAAAAGTTTCAGATGTGTAGTTTAATTGCTAAGGTCTCTTTAACAATTGTAAAATGCCCACAGAAACCCAATTTATGGACATTATGCCACTTTAAAGCCCAGTAACTGTCAAACTATGTGGGTTATAGAGCTGAAATCTTTGAATTTTTCAAAGGAAATGCCTGTCTATTTAAATTTTGATTATTAATAATGTTATGGCTATCTTAGTCTTTTAAGAACTTATTTTTGTGTGTTATACCTCTGCTTGCTGAGTTTTTAACTTTTTAAAATGAAACTGGTTAAACATATTCAAGTAGACAAAATGGACACTTTAAGTGAGCTTTAAGTCCCAATATTAATGAAATTATATCCTTATGTAGTAAAACTAGGGGATTTTTAACCCTCAACTAGCCCAGTTTTATTCAACTTGCCTCAGTTAATTTTGACACAGCTCCTACAGTTATGAACTCATTTCAGTTGATAATCACATACTTAAAATTCTCAATTCTTTTTGTATTTGAGTACCCCTTTTATAATTTATATAGATTGTTTGTTTACCATTTATCCCCACCTCTGGGACCTCCAGCTATATTGAGTGACACTAAATAAACAAAGGTATTTAATGATATCAGATGAGAAACAAAGAACTCAATGGGGTTGCAGATCTTGTGTAATAGTGAGAGAGGTGTGGAGAAGGGGAGAGGGGTGGGGGTGGGAGGTAGTGGGCTTCATTACATATAACACAAAGGGGAGTCAGAACTGAGATTGTGTCACATATTTAGGTTGCATATATATGGACCACATATATAGGTATAGAGGAAATGAATAACTGAAAACAATTTGCAAATTCTAAAAATAATATAATAAAATAATAATATAAATAATTTTTTTTTAAATAATATTTTATTTGTGAACAAATATAGAAACAGATATGCGCTTTTGGGATTATGAATTTTAGAATGGACATTGAATCATCAATCATTTAAATACTTTGAAGGAAGATTGAAAAGTATGATGAGTTGAGTTAAAATAATATTTTATTTGTCAACAAATATAGAAACAGATATGCTCTTTTGGGATTATTATTTTAGAATGGACATTCAATCATCAATCATTTAAATACTTTGAAAATAGGTTTAGAGTTATCATTGCAGGAAGATTGAAAATATAATTTGAGTTATGTATTCGGTGTCTGGGGATACACCATCTTCCTTGGGAAGATATAAACAGAGTAGATTGATGTGCTGAAGTTCATATAATAATGGGTAATTATGTTTTAAAAAATTCCTGATCAAAACCTGTGGCGTGAGTGATGACCTGTCTGGGGATATGTTGGCGCCGAGTTGGCCCAATCTAGTTTGAGTTATGTATTCGGCGTCTGGGGATACACCATCTTCCTTGGGAAGATATAAACAGAGTAGATTGATGTGCTGAAGTTCATATAATAATGGGTAATTATGTTTTAAAAAATTCCCGATCAAAACCTGTGGCGTGAGGGATGACCTGTCTGGGGATATGTTGGCGCCGAGTTTGCCCAATCTAGTTTTTGTTTGTTATGTATGTCCCCCAAAAAGTTTCAGATCTGTTGTTTAATTGCTAAGGTCTCTTTAACAATTGTAAAATGCCCACAGAAACCCAATTTATGGACATTATGCCACTTTAAAGCCCAGTAACTGTCAAACTATGTGGGTTATAGAGCTGAAATCTTTGAATTTTTAAAAGGAAATGCCTGTCTATTTAAATTTTGAATATTAATAATGTTATGGCTATCTTAGTCTTTTAAGAACTTATTTTTGTGTGTTATACCTCTGCTTGCTGAGTTTTTAACTTTTTAAAATGAAACTGGTTAAACATATTCAAGTAGACAAAATGGACACTTTAAGTGAGCTTTAAGTCCCAATATTAATGAAATTATATCCTTATGTAGTAAAAGTAGGGGATTTTTAACCCTCAACTAGCCCAGTTTTATTCAACTTGCCTCAGTTAATTTTGACACAGCTCCTACAGTTATGAACTCATTTCAGTTGATAATCACATACTTAAAATTCTCAATTCTTTTTGTATTTGAGTACCCCTTTTATATAGATTGTTTGTTTACCATTTATGCATCCCCCACCCGGATTCCCCCCACCCATCTCTGGGACCTCCAGCTATATTGAGTGACACTAAATAAACAAAGGTATTTAATGATATCAGATGAGAAACAAAGAACTCAATGGGGTTGCAGATCTTGTGTAATAGTGAGAGAGGTGTGGAGAAGGGGAGAGGGGTGGGGGTGGGAGGTGGTGGGCTTCATTACATATAACACAAAGGGGAGTCAGAACTGAGATTGTGTCACATATTTAGGTTGCATATATATGGACCACATATATAGGTATAGAGGAAATGAATAACTGAAAACAATTTGCAAATTCTAAAAATAATATAATAAAATAATAATATAAATAATTTTTTTTTAAATAATATTTTATTTGTGAACAAATATAGAAACAGATATGCGCTTTTGGGATTATGAATTTTAGAATGGACATTGAATCATCAATCATTTAAATACTTTGAAGGAAGATTGAAAAGTATGATGAGTTGAGTTAAAAATAATATTTTATTTGTCAACAAATATAGAAACAGATATGCTCTTTTGGGATTATTATTTTAGAATGGACATTCAATCATCAATCATTTAAATACTTTGAAAATAGGTTTAGAGTTATCATTGCAGGAAGATTGAAAATATAATTTGAGTTATGTATTCGGCGTCTGGGGATACACCATCTTCCTTGGAAGATATAAACAGAGTAGATTGATGTGCAGAAGTTCATATAATAATGGGTAATTATGTTTTAAAAAATTTCCGATCAAAACCTGTGGCGTGAGTGATGACCTGTCTGGGGATATGTTGGCGCCGAGTTGGCCCAATCTAGTTATTTACCTACTCAAAATGAGTAAATGCTAATTATCTGTAAAAGTATTGCGGATACCCAATTTTTATCAAATAACTCATTCATCTACTTGTGGGAGAGCTTTCACATGGTGAAGTTTCAGACCCATAGCTAATTACTCACCTACTCAAAATGAGTAAATGCGAATTATCTCTAAAAGTATTGCAGATAGCCAATTTTTCTGAAATAACTCATTCACCTACTTTTGGGAGAGCTTTCACTTGGTGAAGTTTCAGACCCATAGCTAATTACTCACCTACTCAAAATGAGTAAATGCGAATTATCTCTAAAAGTATTGCAGATAGCCAATTTTTGTCAAATTAATCATTCACCTACTTTTGGGAGAGCTTTCACTTGGTGAAGTTTCAGACCCATAGCTAATTACTCACCTACTCAAAATGAGTAAATGCGAATTATCTCTAAAAGTATTGCAGATAGCCAATTTTTCTCAAATAACTCATTCACCTACTTTTGGGAGAGCTTTCACTCTGTGAAGTTTCAGACCCATAGCTAATTACTCACCTACTCAAAATGAGTAAATGCGAATTATCTCTAAAAGTATTGCAGATAGCCAATTTTTCTCAAATAACTCATTCACCTACTTTTGGGAGAGCTTTCACTCTGTGAAGTTTCAGACCCATAGCTAATTACTCACCTACTCAAAATGAGTAAATGCGAATTATCTCTAAAAGTATTGCGGATAGCCAATTTTTCTCAAATAACTCATTCACCTACTTTTGGGAGAGCTTTCACATGGTGAAGTTTCAGACCCATAGCTAATTATTTACCTACTCAAAATGAGTAAATGCTAATTATCTGTAAAAGTATTGCGGATACCCAATTTTTATCAAATAACTCATTCATCTACTTGTGGGAGAGCTTTCACATGGTGAAGTTTCAGACCCATAGCTAATTACTCACCTACTCAAAATGAGTAAATGCGAATTATCTCTAAAAGTATTGCAGATAGCCAATTTTTCTCAAATAACTCATTCACCTACTTTTGGGAGAGCTTTCACTTGGTAAAGTTTCAGACCCATAGCTAATTACTCACCTACTCAAAATGAGTAAATGCGAATTATCTCTAAAAGTATTGCAGATAGCCAATTTTTCTCAAATAACTCATTCACCTACTTTTGGGAGAGCTTTCACTTGGTGAAGTTTCAGACCCATAGCTAATTACTCACCTACTCAAAATGAGTAAATGCGAATTATCTCTAAAAGTATTGCAGATAGCCAATTTTTGTCAAATTAATCATTCACCTACTTTTGGGAGAGCTTTCACTTGGTGAAGTTTCAGACCCATAGCTAATTACTCACCTACTCAAAATGAGTAAATGCGAATTATCTCTAAAAGTATTGCAGATAGCCAATTTTTCTCAAATAACTCATTCACCTACTTTTGGGAGAGCTTTCACTCTGTGAAGTTTCAGACCCATAGCTAATTACTCACCTACTCAAAATGAGTAAATGCGAATTATCTCTAAAAGTATTGCAGATAGCCAATTTTTCTCAAATAACTCATTCACCTACTTTTGGCAGAGCTTTCACTTGGTGAAGTTTCAGACCCATAGCTAATTACTCACCTACTCAAAATGAGTAAATGCGAATTATCTCTAAAAGTATTGCAGATAGCCAATTTTTCTCAAATAACTCATTCACCTACTTTTGGGAGAGCTTTCACTCTGTGAAGTTTCAGACCCATAGCTAATTACTCACCTACTCAAAATGAGTAAATGCGAATTATCTCTAAAAGTATTGCAGATAGCCAATTTTTCTCAAATAACTCATTCACCTACTTTTGGCAGAGCTTTCACTTGGTGAAGTTTCAGACCCATAGCTAATTACTCACCTACTGAAAATGAGTAAATGCGAATTATCTCTAAAAGTATTGCAGATAGCCAATTTTTCTCAAATAACTCATTCACCTACTTTTGGGAGAGCTTTCACTTGGTGAAGTTTCAGACCCATAGCTAATTACTCACCTACTCAAAATGAGTAAATGCGAATTATCTCTAAAAGTATTGCAGATAGCCAATTTTTCTCAAATAACTCATTCACCTACTTTTGGCAGAGCTTTCACTTGGTGAAGTTTCAGACCCATAGCTAATTACTCACCTACTCAAAATGAGTAAATGCGAATTATCTCTAAAAGTATTGCAGATAGCCAGTTTTTCTCAAATTAATCATTCACCTACTTTTGGGAGAGCTTTCACTTGGTGAAGTTTCAGACCCATAGCTAATTATTCACTTACTCAAAATGAGTAAATGCGAATTATCTGTAAAAGTATTGCAGATAGCCAATTTTTCTCAAATAACTCATTCACCTACTTTTGGGAGAGCTTTCACTTGGTGAAGTTTCAGACCCATAGCTAATTACTCGTCTACTCAAAATGAGTAAATGCGAATTATCTCTAAAAGTATTGCAGATAGCCAATTTTTCTCAAATAACTCATTCACCTACTTTTGGGAGAGCTTTCACTTGGTGAAGTTTCAGACCCATAGCTAATTACTCACCTACTCAAAATGAGTAAATGCGAATTATCTCTAAAAGTATTGCAGATAGCCAGTTTTTCTCAAATTAATCATTCACCTACTTTTGGGAGAGCTTTCACTTGGTGAAGTTTCAGACCCATAGCTAATTATTCACCTACTCAAAATGAGTAAATGCTAATTATCTGTAAAAGTATTGCAGATAGCCAATTTTTCTCAAATAACTCATTCACCTACTTTTGGGAGAGCTTTCACTTGGTGAAGTTTCAGACCCATAGCTAATTACTCACCTACTCAAAATGAGTGAATGCGAATTATCTCTAAAAGTATTGCAGATAGCCAATTTTTCTCAAATTAATCATTCACCTACTTTTGGGAGAGCTTTCACTTGGTGAAGTTTCAGACCCATAGCTAATTACTCGTCTACTCAAAATGAGTAAATGCGAATTATCTCTAAAAGTATTGCAGATAGCCAATTTTTCTCAAATAACTCATTCACCTACTTTTGGGAGAGCTTTCACTTGGTGAAGTTTCAGACCCATAGCTAATTACTCACCTACTCAAAATGAGTAAATGCGAATTATCTCTAAAAGTATTGCAGATAGCCAATTTTTCTCAAATAACTCATTCACCTACTTTTGGGAGAGCTTTCACTTGGTGAAGTTTCAGACCCATAGCTAATTACTCACCTACTCAAAATGAGTAAATGCGAATTATCTCTAAAAGTATTGCAGATAGCCAATTTTTCTCAAATAACTCATTCACCTACTTTTGGCAGAGCTTTCACTTGGTGAAGTTTCAGACCCATAGCTAATTACTCACCTACTCAAAATGAGTAAATGCGAATTATCTCTAAAAGTATTGCAGATAGCCAGTTTTTCTCAAATTAATCATTCACCTACTTTTGGGAGAGCTTTCACTTGGTGAAGTTTCAGACCCATAGCTAATTACTCACCTACTCAAAATGAGTAAATGCGAATTATCTGTAAAAGTATTGCAGATAGCCAATTTTTCTCAAATAACTCATTCACCTACTTTTGGGAGAGCTTTCACTTGGTGAAGTTTCAGACCCATAGCTAATTACTCACCTACTCAAAATGAGTAAATGCGAATTATCTCTAAAAGTATTGCAGATAGCCAATTTTTCTCAAATTAATCATTCACCTACTTTTGGGAGAGCTTTCACTTGGTGAAGTTTCAGACCCATAGCTAATTACTCGTCTACTCAAAATGAGTAAATGCGAATTATCTCTAAAAGTATTGCAGATAGCCAATTTTTCTCAAATAACTCATTCACCTACTTTTGGGAGAGCTTTCACTTGGTGAAGTTTCAGACCCATAGCTAATTACTCACCTACTCAAAATGAGTGAATGCGAATTATCTCTAAAAGTATTGCAGATAGCCAATTTTTCTCAAATTAATCATTCACCTACTTTTGGGAGAGCTTTCACTTGGTGAAGTTTCAGACCCATAGCTAATTACTCACCTACTCAAAATGAGTAAATGCGAATTATCTCTAAAAGTATTGCAGATAGCCAATTTTTCTCAAATAACTCATTCACCTACTTTTGGCAGAGCTTTCACTTGGTGAAGTTTCAGACCCATAGCTAATTACTCACCTACTCAAAATGAGTGAATGCGAATTATCTCTAAAAGTATTGCAGATAGCCAATTTTTCTCAAATTAATCATTCACCTACTTTTGGGAGAGCTTTCACTTGGTGAAGTTTCAGACCCATAGCTAATTACTCACCTACTCAAAATGAGTAAATGCGAATTATCTCTAAAAGTATTGCAGATAGCCAATTTTTCTCAAATAACTCATTCACCTACTTTTGGCAGAGCTTTCACTTGGTGAAGTTTCAGACCCATAGCTAATTATTCACCTACTCAAAATGAGTAAATGCGAATTATCTCTAAAAGTATTGCAGATAGCCAATTTTTCTCAAATAACTCATTCACCTACTTTTGGGAGAGCTTTCACTCTGTGAAGTTTCAGACCCATAGCTATTTATTCACCTACTCAAAATGAGTAAATGCTAATTATCTGTAAAAGTATTGCAGATACCCAATTTTTATCAAATAACTCATTCACCTACTTTCGGCAGAGCTTTCACTTGGTGAAGTTTTAGACCCATAGCTAATTATTCACCTACTCAAAATGAGTAAATGTGAATTATCTCTAAAAGTATTGCAGATAGCCAATTTTTCTCAAATAACTCATTCACCTACTTTTGGGAGAGCTTTCACTTGGTGAAGTTTCAGACCCATAGATAATTATTCACCTACTCAAAATGAGTAAATGTGAATTATCTCTTAATAGTATTGCAGATAGCCAATTTTTCTCAAATAACTCATTCACCTACTTTTGGAAGACCTTTCACACACGAAAATGAAAAATTGTGAATATCTCGGAAAAGCTATTTCTTCTGCTTTAATGCTCGGCGGGAGATACACACCACGGCAGTGGTCTTGACAAAAATTTTAGTCTCCCCAAAAATGGTGGCCATTTTGAATTTTCAAAGTTTTTGCAAAACACAAAAATGCTTATATCTCGAAAACCGTGCTATATGAAGTGAACTCAACAAAATTTTGGACCTGCTGGGTATCTCTGCAGAGTAGCCATGCCAATTTTCAAAATATTTTTGTCTCGCCAAATATAGCGGACATTTTTAATTTTTTTATTTTTTGCAAAACACAAAAATGCTTATATCTTGAAAACTGTGCTAGATAGAGCAGACTGCGCTGACTTTGGTTGCCACAACAGTATAAGGCTAGAAACGAAGCATTTTCTTAATACTTTAGCACTCACCTTTATATCCTTTTCGGGACGCTTTGTTTTTGCTATGCAAAAACATTATCTTTTTTTTTGCGAGCGATCCTCTAGTTTTTATTACATTAAATTCCATACACAAGTCACAGAGAAGAATGTTATTTATTATTATTTGCTGTGCATAGTAATTTTTAAAAGAATTATCTTAATATTGGACCAATTTTCCTCAAATCAAAAGGAAGATAGCCTCTAGAAATTTGCCTTTAAATTGGTATAGATATTATATTGCTAGCGTCAATAAAACAATCACAAAAACTATTTTAAACAGAATTCCAGCAAGATTGTGGATCACAACAGGTGTTCGTGTTCTTCAAATATTTTTGAAAAAGTCACCAGTTATTGCAATAAATATGATATAATTAATATACTATAACAATAAAATGATATAGAGTTAGGGATATTTAAATATGGACTTCTTTATTATGTGGATTTAGTTTTGTGAAAGGTCAAAGTTGTGATTTTTATGTCTTAGGCAACAGCAACAGGCAGGGTCATATTATAACAGGTACTCTGCATTGTCATTTGGGGGGAGTCATACGTACACAAAGGTGACAGCCTATCATTAGATGTTAAACCTGCTAACCCACAAGGACATTCTATTTTGTCAAGCATAAGAAATCATATCTGAAGCACTAAACTATTGTTACTAAAGATAGCACAAGTGATAAAGCCTGCCTTTCCTCTCAGTTAATCACACATATTTAGTGTTTGATGTAATTTTTATGACATTAAATTCCATACACAAGTCACAGAGAAGAATATTGTTTATTATTATTTGCTGTGCATAGTAATTTTTAAAAGAATTATCTTAATATTAGACCAATTTTCCTCAAATCAAAAGGAACATAACCTCTAGAAATTTGCCTTTAAATTGGTATAGATATTATATTGCTAGCTTCAATAAAACAATCACAAAATATATTTTAAACAGAGTTCCAGCAAGATTGTGGATCACAACAGGTGTTTGTGTTCTTCAAATATTTTAAAAAGTCACTCCAGTTATTGCAATAAATATGATATAATTAATATACTATAACACAATAAAATGATATAGAGTTAGGGATATTTAAATATGGACTTCTTCATTATGTGGATTTAATTTGTCAAAGGTCAAAGTTGTGATTTTTATGTCTCATGCAACAGCAACAGCCAGGCCAGGGTCATATTATAACAGGTACTCTGCATTGCCATTTGGGGGAGTCACTACGTACACAGAGGTGACAGCCTATCATTAGATGTCAAACCTGCTAACCCACAAGGACATTCTATTTTGTCAAGCATAAGAAATCATATCTGAAGCACTGAACTATTGCCACTAAAGGTAGCACAAGTGATAAAGCCTGCCTTTCCTCTCAGTTAATCACACATATTTAGTGTTTGATGTCATTTTTATTGCATTAAATTCCATACACAAGTCACAGAGAAGAATGTTGTTTATTATTATTTGCTGTGCATAGTAATTTTTAAAAGAATTATCTTAATAATGGACCAATTTTCCTCAAATCAAAAGGAACATAACCTCTAGAAATTTGCCTTTAAAATGGTATAGATATTATATTGCTAGCTTCAATGAAACAATCACAAAAATTATTTTAAACAGAGTTCCAGCAAGATTGTGGATCACAACAGGTGTTCGTGTTCTTCAAATATTTTTAAAAAAGTCACACCAGTTATTGCAATAAATATGAAATAATTAATATACTATAACACAATAAAATGATGTAGAGTTAGTAATATTCAAATATGGACTTCTTTATTATGTGGATTTAATTTTGTCAAAGGTCAAAGTTGTGATTTTTATGTCTCATGCAACAGCAACAGGCAGGGTCATTTTATGACAGGTACTCTGCATTGTCATTTGGGGGGAGTCATACCTACACAGAGATGACAGCCTATCATTAGATGTCAAACCTGCTAACCCACAAGGACATTCTATTTTGTCAAGCATAAGAAATCATATCTGAAGCACTAAACTATTGCCACTAAAGGTAGCACAAGTGATAAAGCCTGCCTTTCCTCTCAGTTAATCACACATATTTAGTGTTTGATGTCATTTTTATGACATTAAATTCCATACACAAGTCACAGAGAAGAATATTGTTTATTATCATTTGCTGTGCATAGTAATTTTTAAAAGAATTATCTTAATATTGGACCAATTTTCCTCAAATCAAAAGGAACATAACCTCTAGAAATTTGCCTTTAAATTGGTATAGATATTATATTGCTAGCTTCAATAAAACAATCACAAAAATTATTTTAAACAGAGTTCCAGCAAGATTGTGGATCACAACAGGTATTCGTATTCTTCAAATACTTTTTAAAAAGTCTGACCAGTTATTGCAATAAATATGATATAATTAATATACTATAACACAATAAAATGATATAGAGTTAGGGATATTTAAATATGGACTTCTTTATTATGTGGATTTAGTTTTGTCAAAGGTCAAAGTTGTGATTTTTATGTCTCATGCAACAGCAACAGCCAGGGTCATATTATAACAGGTACCCTGCATTGTCATTTGGGGGGAGTCATACGTACACAAAGATGACAGCCTATCATTAGATGTCAAACCTGCTAACCCACAAGGACATTCTATTTTGTCAAGCATAAGAAATCATATCTGAAGCACTAAACTATTGCCACTAAAGGTAGCACAAGTGATAAAGCCTGCCTTTCCTCTCAGTTAATCACACATATTAAGTGTTTGATGTCATTTTTATTACATTAAATTCCATACACAAGTCACAGAGAAGAATATTATTTATTATGTCCACCCCCCTGGGGGGTGGATATATTATTTTTGCTTTTTTCGCCGTCCGATGTCCGATGTCCGATGTCCGGCGTCCGGCGTCCGATGTCCGGCGTCACGCATGGTTTCCGCTCATTTAAAGGAAAAGTATTAGAGCTATTGTCACCAAATTTGGTATGCAGGCTTATTGGGTCAGTAGCTTGCTTGGGATTGCTTTTGGCTGTTGTACCTCTTTTGCTTACTGAGTAATACTTAAGTACAGCTATTTTCAGTACCCATTGGTTTCCGTGCATTTAAGCCAAAATAATTAAAGATATTTTACTACAATTTTGAATACAAGATTGTTATGTCCATAGCTCGCTTGGTATTGCATTTGGGACTGATAGCTTTGTCAGTACATGAGTAATAGCCATTTAGGTACTTCATTGTGTATTTTCAGTACTACTTTTGAGTAATTTGCTTCTATCTCCTTAACCGTGCGAGATAGAGCGATTTCGGCAAAATTTTCGACCCGCAGGGTATCTGAGGAGTGTACTCTTTGCAATATTCAAAAAATTTTCCCCTCCCCAAAAATGGCGGCCATTTTGAATTTTCGAATTTTTGCCAAAAATGGCAAAACACAAATTTGCTTCTATCTCCTTAACCGTGCGAGATAGAGCGATTTCGTCGAAATTTTCGACCCACAGGGTATCTAAGGAATGTAATATTTGCAATTTTCCAAAAATTTTCCCCTCCCCAAAAATGGCGGCCATTTTGAATTTTCGAATTTTTGCCAAAAATGGCAAAACACAAATTTGCTTCTATCTCCTTAACCGTGCGAGATAGAGCGATTTCGTCGAAATTTTCGACCCACAGGGTATCTAAGGAATGTAATATTTGCAATTTTCAAAAAAATTTCCCCTCCCCAAAAATGGCGGCCATTTTGAATTTTCGAATTTTTGCCAAAAATGGCAAAACACAAATTTGCTTCTATCTCCTTAACCGTGCGAGATAGAGCGATTTCGGCAAAATTTTCGACCCACAGGGGATCTAAGGAATGCAATCTTTGCAATTTTCCAAAAATTTTCCCCTCCCCAAAAATGGCGGCCATTTTGAATTTTCGAATTTTTGCCAAAAATGGCAAAACACTAATTTGCTTCTATCTCCTTAACCGTGCGAGATAGAGCGATTTCGGCAAAATTTTCGACACACAGGGTATCTTAGCAATGCAATCTTTGCAATTTTCAAAATATTTTCCCCTCCCCAAAAATGGCGGCCATTTTGAATTTTTGCCAAAAATGGCAAAACACAAATTTGCTTCTATCTCCTTAACCGTGCGAGATAGAGCGATTTCGTCGAAATTTTCGACCCACAGGGTATCTAAGGAATGTAATATTTGCAATTTTCCAAAAATTTTCCCCTCCCCAAAAATGGCGGCCATTTTGAATTTTCGAATTTTTGCCAAAAATGGCAAAACACAAATTTGCTTCTATCTCCTTAACCGTGCGAGATAGAGCGATTTCGTCGAAATTTTCGACCCACAGGGTATCTAAGGAATGCAATCTTTGCAATTTTCCAAAAATTTTCCCCTCCCCAAAAATGGCGGCCATTTTGAATTTTCGAATTTTTGCCAAAAATGGCAAAACACAAATTTGCTTCTATCTCCTTAACCGTGCGAGATAGAGCGATTTCGTCGAAATTTTCGACCCACAGGGTATCTAAGGAATGTAATATTTGCAATTTTCAAAAAAATTTCCCCTCCCCAAAAATGGCGGCCATTTTGAATTTTCGAATTTTTGCCAAAAATGGCAAAACACAAATTTGCTTCTATCTCCTTAACCGTGCGAGATAGAGCGATTTCGGCAAAATTTTCGACCCACAGGGGATCTAAGGAATGCAATCTTTGCAATTTTCCAAAAATTTTCCCCTCCCCAAAAATGGCGGCCATTTTGAATTTTCGAATTTTTGCCAAAAATGGCAAAACACTAATTTGCTTCTATCTCCTTAACCGTGCGAGATAGAGCGATTTCGGCAAAATTTTAGACGCACAGGGTATCTAAGCAATGCAATCTTTGCAATTTTCAAAATATTTTCCCCTCCCCAAAAATGGCGGCCATTTTGAATTTTCGAATTTTTGCCAAAAATGGCAAAACACAAATTTGCTTCTATCTCCTTAACCGTGCGAGATAGAGCGATTTCGTCGAAATTTTCGACCCACAGGGTATCTAAGGAATGCAATCTTTGCAATTTTCCAAAAATTTTCCCCTCCCCAAAAATGGCGGCCATTTTGAATTTTCGAATTTTTGCCAAAAATGGCAAAACACAAATTTGCTTCTATCTCCTTAACCGTGCGAGATAGAGCGATTTCGTCGAAATTTTCGACCCACAGGGTATCTAAGGAATGCAATCTTTGCAATTTTCCAAAAATTTTCCCCTCCCCAAAAATGGCGGCCATTTTGAATTTTCGAATTTTTGCCAAAAATGGCAAAACACAAATTTGCTTCTATCTCCTTAACCGTGCGAGATAGAGCGATTTCATTGAAATTTTCGACCCACAGGGTATCTAAGGAATGTAATATTTGCAATTTTCAAAAAAATTTCCCCTCCCCAAAAATGGCGGCCATTTTGAATTTTCGAATTTTTGCCAAAAATGGCAAAACACAAATTTGCTTCTATCTCCTTAACCGTGCGAGATAGAGCGATTTCGGCAAAATTTTCGACACACAGGGTATCTAACCAATGCAATCTTTGCAATTTTCAAAATATTTTCCCCTTCCCAAAAATGGCGGCCATTTTGAATTTTTGAATTTTTGCCAAAAATGGCAAAACACAAATTTGCTTCTATCTCCTTAACCGTGCGAGATAGAGCGATTTCGTCGAAATTTTCGACCCACAGGGTATCTAAGGAATGTAATATTTGCAATTTTCAAAAAATTTTCCCCTCCCCAAAAATGGCGGCCATTTTGAATTTTCGAATTTTTGCCAAAAATGGCAAAACACAAATTTGCTTCTATCTCCTTAACCGTGCGAGATAGAGAGATTTCGTCGAAATTTTCGACCCACAGGGTATCTAAGGAATGCAATCTTTGCAATTTTCCAAAAATTTTCCCCTCCCCAAAAATGGCGGCCATTTTGAATTTTCGAATTTTTGCCAAAAATGGCAAAACACAAATTTGCTTCTATCTCCTTAACCGTGCGAGATAGAGCGATTTCGTCGAAATTTTCGACCCACAGGGTATCTAAGGAATGTAATATTTGCAATTTTCAAAAAAATTTCCCCTCCCCAAAAATGGCGGCCATTTTGAATTTTCGAATTTTTGCCAAAAATGGCAAAACACAAATTTGCTTCTATCTCCTTAACCGTGCGAGATAGAGCGATTTCGGCAAAATTTTCGACCCACAGGGGATCTAAGGAATGCAATCTTTGCAATTTTCCAAAAATTTTCCCCTCCCCAAAAATGGCGGCCATTTTGAATTTTCGAATTTTTGCCAAAAATGGCAAAACACAAATTTGCTTCTATCTCCTTAACCGTGCGAGATAGAGCGATTTCGGCAAAATTTTCGACCCACAGGGGATCTAAGGAATGCAATCTTTGCAATTTTCCAAAAATTTTCCCCTCCCCAAAAATGGCGGCCATTTTGAATTTTCGAATTTTTGCCAAAAATGGCAAAACACTAATTTGCTTCTATCTCCTTAACCGTGCGAGATAGAGCGATTTCGGCAAAATTTTAGACGCACAGGGTATCTAAGCAATGCAATCTTTGCAATTTTCAAAATATTTTCCCCTCCCCAAAAATGGCGGCCATTTTGAATTTTCGAATTTTTGCCAAAAATGGCAAAACACAAATTTGCTTCTATCTCCTTAACCGTGCGAGATAGAGCGATTTCGTCGAAATTTTCGACCCACAGGGTATCTAAGGAATGCAATCTTTGCAATTTTCCAAAAATTTTCCCCTCCCCAAAAATGGCGGCCATTTTGAATTTTCGAATTTTTGCCAAAAATGGCAAAACACAAATTTGCTTCTATCTCCTTAACCGTGCGAGATAGAGCGATTTCGTCGAAATTTTCGACCCACAGGGTATCTAAGGAATGCAATCTTTGCAATTTTCCAAAAATTTTCCCCTCCCCAAAAATGGCGGCCATTTTGAATTTTCGAATTTTTGCCAAAAATGGCAAAACACAAATTTGCTTCTATCTCCTTAACCGTGCGAGATAGAGCGATTTCATTGAAATTTTCGACCCACAGGGTATCTAAGGAATGTAATATTTGCAATTTTCAAAAAAATGGCGGCCATTTTGAATTTTCGAATTTTTGCCAAAAATGGCAAAACACAAATTTGCTTCTATCTCCTTAACCGTGCGAGATAGAGCGATTTCGGCAAAATTTTCGACACACAGGGTATCTAACCAATGCAATCTTTGCAATTTTCAAAATATTTTCCCCTCCCCAAAAATGGCGGCCATTTTGAATTTTTGCCAAAAATGGCAAAACACAAATTTGCTTCTATCTCCTTAACCGTGCGAGATAGAGCGATTTCGTCGAAATTTTCGACCCACAGGGTATCTAAGGAATGTAATATTTGCAATTTTCAAAAAATTTTCCCCTCCCCAAAAATGGCGGCCATTTTGAATTTTCGAATTTTTGCCAAAAATGGCAAAACACAAATTTGCTTCTATCTCCTTAACCGTGCGAGATAGAGAGATTTCGTCGAAATTTTCGACCCACAGGGTATCTAAGGAATGCAATCTTTGCAATTTTCCAAAAATTTTCCCCTCCCCAAAAATGGCGGCCATTTTGAATTTTCGAATTTTTGCCAAAAATGGCAAAACACAAATTTGCTTCTATCTCCTTAACCGTGCGAGATAGAGCGATTTCGTCGAAATTTTCGACCCACAGGGTATCTAAGGAATGTAATATTTGCAATTTTCAAAAAAATTTCCCCTCCCCAAAAATGGCGGCCATTTTGAATTTTCGAATTTTTGCCAAAAATGGCAAAACACAAATTTGCTTCTATCTCCTTAACCGTGCGAGATAGAGCGATTTCGGCAAAATTTTCGACCCACAGGGGATCTAAGGAATGCAATCTTTGCAATTTTCCAAAAATTTTCCCCTCCCCAAAAATGGCGGCCGTTTTGAATTTTCGAATTTTTGCCAAAAATGGCAAAACACTAATTTGCTTCTATCTCCTTAACCGTGCGAGATAGAGCGATTTCGGCAAAATTTTCGACGCACAGGGTATCTAAGCAATGCAATCTTTGCAATTTTCAAAATATTTTCCCCTCCCCAAAAATGGCGGCCATTTTGAATTTTCGAATTTTTGCCAAAAATGGCAAAACACAAATTTGCTTCTATCTCCTTAACCGTGCGAGATAGAGCGATTTCGTCGAAATTTTCGACCCACAGGGTATCTAAGGAATGTAATATTTGCAATTTTCAAAAAAATTTCCCCTCCCCAAAAATGGCGGCCATTTTGAATTTTCGAATTTTTGCCAAAAATGGCAAAACACAAATTTGCTTCTATCTCCTTAACCGTGCGAGATAGAGCGATTTCGGCAAAATTTTCGACCCACAGGGGATCTAAGGAATGCAATCTTTGCAA
Source organism: Sabellastarte sp. h YS-2021 (assembly GCA_964017235.1). Taxonomy (NCBI): domain Eukaryota; kingdom Metazoa; phylum Annelida; class Polychaeta; order Sabellida; family Sabellidae; genus Sabellastarte; species Sabellastarte sp. h YS-2021. The sequence continues at coordinate 172,498,201 of OZ024929.1, read as the reverse complement.
TTTTCCAAAAATTTTCCCCTCCCCAAAAATGGCGGCCATTTTGAATTTTCGAATTTTTGCCAAAAATGGCAAAACACTAATTTGCTTCTATCTCCTTAACCGTGCGAGATAGAGCGATTTCGGCAAAATTTTAGACGCACAGGGTATCTAAGCAATGCAATCTTTGCAATTTTCAAAATATTTTCCCCTCCCCAAAAATGGCGGCCATTTTGAATTTTCGAATTTTTGCCAAAAATGGCAAAACACAAATTTGCTTCTATCTCCTTAACCGTGCGAGATAGAGCGATTTCGTCGAAATTTTCGACCCACAGGGTATCTAAGGAATGCAATCTTTGCAATTTTCCAAAAATTTTCCCCTCCCCAAAAATGGCGGCCATTTTGAATTTTCGAATTTTTGCCAAAAATGGCAAAACACAAATTTGCTTCTATCTCCTTAACCGTGCGAGATAGAGCGATTTCGTCGAAATTTTCGACCCACAGGGTATCTAAGGAATGCAATCTTTGCAATTTTCCAAAAATTTTCCCCTCCCCAAAAATGGCGGCCATTTTGAATTTTCGAATTTTTGCCAAAAATGGCAAAACACAAATTTGCTTCTATCTCCTTAACCGTGCGAGATAGAGCGATTTCAACGAAATTTTCGACCCACAGGGTATCTTGCAATTTTCAAAAAAATTTCCCCTCCCCAAAAATGGCGGCCATTTTGAATTTTCGAATTTTTGCCAAAAATGGCAAAACACAAATTTGCTTCTATCTCCTTAACCGTGCGAGATAGAGCGATTTCGGCAAAATTTTCGACACACAGGGTATCTAACCAATGCAATCTTTGCAATTTTCAAAATATTTTCCCCTTCCCAAAAATGGCGGCCATTTTGAATTTTTGAATTTTTGCCAAAAATGGCAAAACACAAATTTGCTTCTATCTCCTTAACCGTGCGAGATAGAGCGATTTCGTCGAAATTTTCGACCCACAGGGTATCTAAGGAATGTAATATTTGCAATTTTCAAAAAATTTTCCCCTCCCCAAAAATGGCGGCCATTTTGAATTTTCGAATTTTTGCCAAAAATGGCAAAACACAAATTTGCTTCTATCTCCTTAACCGTGCGAGATAGAGAGATTTCGTCGAAATTTTCGACCCACAGGGTATCTAAGGAATGCAATCTTTGCAATTTTCCAAAAATTTTCCCCTCCCCAAAAATGGCGGCCATTTTGAATTTTCGAATTTTTGCCAAAAATGGCAAAACACAAATTTGCTTCTATCTCCTTAACCGTGCGAGATAGAGCGATTTCGTCGAAATTTTCGACCCACAGGGTATCTAAGGAATGTAATATTTGCAATTTTCAAAAAAATTTCCCCTCCCCAAAAATGGCGGCCATTTTGAATTTTCGAATTTTTGCCAAAAATGGCAAAACACAAATTTGCTTCTATCTCCTTAACCGTGCGAGATAGAGCGATTTCGGCAAAATTTTCGACCCACAGGGGATCTAAGGAATGCAATCTTTGCAATTTTCCAAAAATTTTCCCCTCCCCAAAAATGGCGGCCATTTTGAATTTTCGAATTTTTGCCAAAAATGGCAAAACACAAATTTGCTTCTATCTCCTTAACCGTGCGAGATAGAGCGATTTCGGCAAAATTTTCGACCCACAGGGGATCTAAGGAATGCAATCTTTGCAATTTTCCAAAAATTTTCCCCTCCCCAAAAATGGCGGCCATTTTGAATTTTCGAATTTTTGCCAAAAATGGCAAAACACTAATTTGCTTCTATCTCCTTAACCGTGCGAGATAGAGCGATTTCGGCAAAATTTTAGACGCACAGGGTATCTAAGCAATGCAATCTTTGCAATTTTCAAAATATTTTCCCCTCCCCAAAAATGGCGGCCATTTTGAATTTTCGAATTTTTGCCAAAAATGGCAAAACACAAATTTGCTTCTATCTCCTTAACCGTGCGAGATAGAGCGATTTCGGCAAAATTTTAGACGCACAGGGTATCTAAGCAATGCAATCTTTGCAATTTTCAAAATATTTTCCCCTCCCCAAAAATGGCGGCCATTTTGAATTTTCGAATTTTTGCCAAAAATGGCAAAACACAAATTTGCTTCTATCTCCTTAACCGTGCGAGATAGAGCGATTTCGTCGAAATTTTCGACCCACAGGGTATCTAAGGAATGCAATCTTTGCAATTTTCCAAAAATTTTCCCCTCCCCAAAAATGGCGGCCATTTTGAATTTTCGAATTTTTGCCAAAAATGGCAAAACACAAATTTGCTTCTATCTCCTTAACCGTGCGAGATAGAGCGATTTCGTCGAAATTTTCGACCCACAGGGTATCTAAGGAATGCAATCTTTGCAATTTTCCAAAAATTTTCCCCTCCCCAAAAATGGCGGCCATTTTGAATTTTCGAATTTTTGCCAAAAATGGCAAAACACAAATTTGCTTCTATCTCCTTAACCGTGCGAGATAGAGCGATTTCATTGAAATTTTCGACCCACAGGGTATCTAAGGAATGTAATATTTGCAATTTTCAAAAAAATGGCGGCCATTTTGAATTTTCGAATTTTTGCCAAAAATGGCAAAACACAAATTTGCTTCTATCTCCTTAACCGTGCGAGATAGAGCGATTTCGGCAAAATTTTCGACACACAGGGTATCTAACCAATGCAATCTTTGCAATTTTCAAAATATTTTCCCCTCCCCAAAAATGGCGGCCATTTTGAATTTTTGAATTTTTGCCAAAAATGGCAAAACACAAATTTGCTTCTATCTCCTTAACCGTGCGAGATAGAGCGATTTCGTCGAAATTTTCGACCCACAGGGTATCTAAGGAATGTAATATTTGCAATTTTCAAAAAATTTTCCCCTCCCCAAAAATGGCGGCCATTTTGAATTTTCGAATTTTTGCCAAAAATGGCAAAACACAAATTTGCTTCTATCTCCTTAACCGTGCGAGATAGAGAGATTTCGTCGAAATTTTCGACCCACAGGGTATCTAAGGAATGCAATCTTTGCAATTTTCCAAAAATTTTCCCCTCCCCAAAAATGGCGGCCAATTTGAATTTTCGAATTTTTGCCAAAAATGGCAAAACACAAATTTGCTTCTATCTCCTTAACCGTGCGAGATAGAGCGATTTCGTCGAAATTTTCGACCCACAGGGTATCTAAGGAATGTAATATTTGCAATTTTCAAAAAAATTTCCCCTCCCCAAAAATGGCGGCCATTTTGAATTTTCGAATTTTTGCCAAAAATGGCAAAACACAAATTTGCTTCTATCTCCTTAACCGTGCGAGATAGAGCGATTTCGGCAAAATTTTCGACCCACAGGGGATCTAAGGAATGCAATCTTTGCAATTTTCCAAAAATTTTCCCCTCCCCAAAAATGGCGGCCATTTTGAATTTTCGAATTTTTGCCAAAAATGGCAAAACACTAATTTGCTTCTATCTCCTTAACCGTGCGAGATAGAGCGATTTCGGCAAAATTTTCGACGCACAGGGTATCTAAGCAATGCAATCTTTGCAATTTTCAAAATATTTTCCCCTCCCCAAAAATGGCGGCCATTTTGAATTTTCGAATTTTTGCCAAAAATGGCAAAACACAAATTTGCTTCTATCTCCTTAACCGTGCGAGATAGAGCGATTTCGTCGAAATTTTCGACCCACAGGGTATCTAAGGAATGTAATCTTTGCAATTTTCAAAAAATTTTCCCCTCCCCAAAAATGGCGGCCATTTTGAATTTTCGAATTTTTGCCAAAAATTGCAAAACACAAATTTGCTTCTATCTCCTTAACCGTGCGAGATAGAGCGATTTCGTCGAAATTTTCGACCCACAGGGTATCTAAGGAATGTAATATTTGCAATTTTCAAAAAATTTTCCCCTTCCCAAAAATGGCGGCCATTTTGAATTTTAGAATTTTTGCCAAAAATGGCAAAACACAAATTTGCTTCTATCTCCTTAACCGTGCGAGATAGAGCGATTTCGTCGAAATTTTCGACCCACAGGGTATCTAAGGAATGCAATCTTTGCAATTTTCCAAAAATTTTCCCCTCCCCAAAAATGGCGGCCATTTTGAATTTTCGAATTTTTGCCAAAAATGGCAAAACACAAATTTGCTTCTATCTCCTTAACCGTGCCAGATAGAGTGATTTCGTCAAAATTTTCGACCCACAGGGTATCTGAGCATTGTACTCTTGGTAATTTCTAAAAAATTTTCCCCTCCCCTAAAATGGCGGCCATTTTGAATTTTCAAATTTTTGCCAAAAATGGCAAAACACAAATTTGCTTCTATCTCCTTAACCATGCGAGATAGAGCGATTTCGTCGAAATTTTCAACCCACAGGGTATCTAAGGAATGTAATCTTTGCAATTTTCAAAAAATTTTCCCCTCCCCAAAAATGGCAGCCATTTTGAATTTTCGAATTTTTGCCCAAAATGGAAAAACACAAACTGGCCTTAACCGTGCAAAATAGAGTTATTTTGTTGAAATTTTCGACCCATAGGGTATCTAAGAAATGTACTCTTGGCAATTTTCAAAAAAATTTCCTTTTCCCAATAATGGCGGCCATTTTGAATTTTCAAATTTTTGCCAAAAATAGAAAAACAGGAATTGGCTTCTATCTTCTTAACCGTGCAAGATAGAGTGATTTCGTCAAAATTTTCAACCCAACCAATGCAAAAAGGCATGAAGCTGAAATAAATTACATCTACACTATCAAATATTTAAGCATCATTGATATATTTTACAAATGAAACAGGGTCTTGTAAGACTACTGTACAATTTGGGCAAAAGGTTCATGGGTGGACATTACACATGATAATGTGTGTTCTTCTATGCTATCCTGTTTCTATTCGCATCTACTATCAACAGGGCGGCCTATTTCTAGTTATTATTTGCTGTGCATAGTAATTTTTAAAAGAATTATCTTAATATTGGACCAATTTTCCTCAATTCAAAAGGAAGATAACCTCTAGAAATTTGCCTTTAAATTGGTATAGATATTATATTGCTAGCGTCAATTTTAAACAGAGTTCCAGCAAGATTGTGGATCACAACAGGTGTTCGTGTTCTTCAAAAATTTTTGAAAAAGTCACACCAGTTATTGCAATAAATATGAAATAATTAATATACTATAAGTCTATAACACAATAAAATGATGTAGAGTTAGGAATATTCAAATATGGACTTCTTTATTATGTGGATTTCATTTTGTCAAAGGTCAAAGTTGTAATTTTTATGTCTCATGCAACAGCAACAGCCAGGGTCATATTATGACAGGTACTTTGCATTGTCATTTGGGGGAGTCATACCTACACAGAGGTGACAGCCTATCATTAGATGTCAAACCAGCTAACCCACAAGGACATTCTATTTTGTCAAGCATAAGAAATCATATCTGAAGCACTAAACTATTCCAACTAAAGGTAGCACAAGTGATAAAGCCTTGTTTTCCTCTCAGTTAATCACACATATTTATTGTTTGATGTCATTTTTATTACATTAAATTCCATACACAAGTCACAGAGAAGAATATTGTTTATTATTATTTGCTGTGCATAGTAATTTTTAAAAGAATTATCTTAATATTGGACCAATTTCCCTCAAATCAAAAGGAACATAACTTCTAGAAATTTGCCTTTAAATTGGTATAGATATTATATTGCTAGCTTCAATAAAACAATCACAAAAATTATTTTAAACAGAGTTCCAGCAAGATTGTGGATCACAACAGGTGTTCGTATTCTTCAAATATTTTTTAAAAAGTCTGACCAGTTATTGCAATAAATATGATATAATTAATATACTATAACACAATAAAATGATATAGAGTTAGGGATATTTAAATATGGACTTCTTTATTATGTGGATTTAGTTTTGTCAAAGGTCAAAGTTGTGATTTTTATGTCTCATGCAACAGCAACAGCCAGGGTCATATTATGACAGGTACTCTGCATTGTCATTTGGGGGGAGTCATACCTACACAGAGGTGACAGCCTATCATTAGATGTCAAACCTGCTAACTCACAAGGACATTCTATTTTGTCAAGCATAAGAAATCATATCTGAAGCACTAAACTATTGCCACTAAAGGTAGCACAAGTGATAAAGCCTGCCTTTCTTCTCAGTTAATCACACATATTTATTGTTTGATGTCATGTTTATTGTATTAAATTTGATACACAAGTCACAGAGAAGAATGTTGTTTATTATTATTTGCTGTGCATAGTAATTTTTAAAAGAATTATCTTAATATTAGACTAATTTTCCTCAAATCAAAAGGAACATAACCTCTAGACATTTGCCTTTAAATTGGTATAGATATTATATTGCTAGCTTCAATAAAACAATCACAAAAAATATTTTAAACAGAGTTCCAGCAAGATTGTGGATCACAACAGGTGTTCGTGTTCTTCAAATATTTTTAAAAAGTCACACCAGTTATTGTAATAAATATGATATAATTAATATACTATAACACAATAAAATGATATAGAGTTAGGGATATTTAAATACGGACTTCTTTATTATGTGGATTTAATTTTGTCAAAGGTTAAAGTTCTAATTTTTATGTCTCATGCAACAGCAACTGCCAGGGTCATTTTATGATAGGTACTCTGCATTGTATTTTGCATTTCCTGTTCATTGCTGTACATACTAACTTTTAAAAGTAGTATCTTGGCCAATATATTGCCAACCTTTTTCAAATCAAGGGAATATAACTTAGGGTACCAATCTAAAATTCTTGTTAAGATTTCAATTTTATTTTGATTTTTATGATCAGGTTGCATACCCACTTCTCGGGGAGTCGTTTTCGTTGAAAAATATTATTCAGGGTACCAGTCTGAAAAGCTTGTGCAAGCCCACCATCCACGCATGCGCATTCCTCTATTTTCGAGATCTATCACTTCAAAACTTGAAATATTGCCAGAAGACGTAAGAAAAGGGTTAAATATGAAAGAAATAATAAAATAAATATAAAATATGTCGCTTATTGATGTGTAAGAAGAAATATTTCCGAAAATGTCGAAATCTGCATATTTAGTTAAAATCTTCTAATATCGCCCATGGCTGAAGCGATCAGTGACACGAAACCCCCTCAAAGAACTGCCGTGTCTGCGCATATTTGCTCATTAATATTAATGAGGTAGGTCCGTGAACAGGAAATATGTTAAGATACTGCCTTCACGAAATATTTAAAACAAATAAAATATGAAATGCTGGTAGTTATACACCCACAGCCCAGATAGCATTCCACCGTCGGACCGACGTTGGCCCAATGTCGGCACATCCGTCGGTCCGACGTTGGCTGCCGACGTTGGGCCAACGGCTTTTTGACCGTCGGGCCAACGTTGGCCCAACGTCGGCAAGCCACCGGTGAAAATTATATTCTATGTATAGCATCAGCCAATCAGATGATGTTCATTGATAACTTTTGTAGTGTGAATTTTTAATGAGAATATTATTTTTATGTGTAAAATTGTTAAATGGTTAGTTAAAATTTGTGGGCTCACTGAAATATGATTTTTAGACATACCATAATAAATATTTTTTTCTAAGTTACCCCAAATCCCCTATTATTGCTCACCGCCATCTTGAATAAAAATCCGCCGTTGGCCCAACGTTGGCCCAACGTTGGCAAAATATAGACATCTAACCTGAGTGTTGGTTGGCAAGCCAACGTTGGGCCGACGTCGGCAAAATATAGAGACATCTAACCAGAGTGTTGGTTGGCAAGCCAACGTCGGCCCAACGTCGGCCCAACGTCGGCAAAATCTGCCGACCATGCGACCAATAGCCAACGTCGGTCCGACGGCGGAATGCTATCTGGGAGAGTGCTGAAAACGTGAGGCTACGATGGTGTTTCTAACAATATTTTACAAATATATAATCCAGCAATATTTTACTGTCGCCGCACCTAATACTGCCTTCACAAAATATTTAAAACAAATAAAATATAAAATGCTGGTACTTGTACTCACACAGAGTGCTGAAAACGTGAGGCTACGATGGTGTTTCTAACAATATTTTACAAATATATAATCCAGCAATTTTACTATCACCGCACCTAATACTGCCTTCACGAAATATTTAAAACAAATAAAATATAAAATGCTGGTACTTGTACACACACAGAGGGCTGAAAACCTGAGGCTACGATTGGGTTTCTAACAATATTTTACAAATATATAATCCAGCAATTTTACTATCGCCGCACCAAATACTCCCCTCCCCATCGCCGCTGTCGCCACTTTACTTGGACTGTCGCTGCTATCGCCACTGGCCATCTACCCCTCCTCACTTCTTCCCAATTAAAATTAACATCGCCGCTTTTGTCCGACTTTTAGGAAGCACCCCACGGACCTGCCTCATTAACATTAATAAGGAAATATGAGATCACAAAATTTCTCGAATAAATAGAAAAAAGGCTTGTTTATGATTAAATAGCAGTGAACTTCCAGTGCACGGACCTGCCTCATTAATATTAATGAGGAAATATGACCTAATCAAATTTCTTGGATGGGGGTTTACTGCTGTACTGTAAGTTCACGCCAAGAGTTTTGCTTATCATAATCCAGCAGTATTTCATAGATTTTAAAGAAAAGCTGGTTTAAGATTAAATACCAGTGCACTTCCTGTCCACGGGCCTGCCTCATTAATATTAAACAGGAAATATGAGGTCACAGAATTTCTTGGATAAATAAATAAAAGGCTGCATTACGATTAAATACCAGCGAACTTCCTGGCCATGGACCTGCCTCATTAATATTAATAAGGAAATATGACTTAGTCGAATTTCTTGGATGGGGATTTACTACTGTACTGTAACTTCATGCCAAGAGTTTTGTTTATCAGTATCCATATGCTTTTACCTTCAAAACAGTTTCAACATTGGTCCACTGTTGGAAATACACTGGTTAAAATTCTTATTATTTATAATAAAAATATTTTCTAAAATGGTTAAAAAGTGAGTTAAAAATTGTGGGCTCACTGAAATCACTGAAAATATATAGTGATGATTAAATTTTGACTAAGTTTCCCAAAATCCCTTATTACTGCTCACTGACATCTTGAACAAAAATCCACTGTTGTCTGAAGATTGCTTGGAAAGCCACCATTGGTCCAACCGTAGGAAAATGGTGAACATGCAACCAATAGCTGCCAGTAATTGCTATGTTATAGCTGACCCAAAAGTAGCTGAATAACATACTATACAACATTTTCTAAATGTAATAGTTTTCAGGTAAGTGAACCACTATGTCCTTGGGCCTTGAAAGCCATTCAATTTGGAAAATTTTATTTAAATGTATTATTCGCTAACTTATGGGTCAGCTATGACATAATGAAATTGCAGACCTTATCTGATATTCTCTAAATATGTTATTCCCCTACCTTTGGGTCAGCTATAACACAGAGAAATTGTACACCTGTAGTTCATTGCATAGCTGAGCAATAGCTACTTTCAGGTTCTTACTGTTGACTAAATTAGTTGTTCACTTGAAAACTCTTTCATTTACAGTATTTCTTTAAATATGCTATGCATCTACTTTTGTGTGAGCTATATCGTATTAAAATTGCAGCCCTATAACCAATTGCTTAGCTGAGCAAAAGCTACTTTGTCCGTGCCTCATTGCATCACTGAGTAATAGCTACTTTGATAAACCTGTCGAGTAAATCAGTTAAAACTTGAAAACTATTACATTTAGAATATTTGGTTTAAGTAAGTTATTCACCTACTTTTGAGTAAGCTACAACATAGAAAAATACCAAATCTGTAGCTTATTTCATAGGTGAGTAATAGCTATTTTGAGGTTCTCATTATTGAGTAAATCAGTTGTAACTTGAAATTTATTGGTTTACAGTATTTTGTTTAAATATGTTGTACACCTACTTTTGGGGCAACTATAACATACTGAAGTTACAGACCTATAGCTCATGGCATAGGTGAGCAATTGCTACTTTCGGGCTGTCGGGGTATTGTTTTCACCCATAGTGTCATCATGGTGTGATCTTAATTGACCTTGCTGTAGTGACCTTGACCTATAAAATCTTGTCCGGACTATATCTCGGAAACTGTAAGGTTTAGGAAGTTCATACTTGGTAGGGACATTGGTTCGGGTGTGTGGGAATGCAACGTCATGGGCTGACCTTGATTTGACCTGTCTGTAGTGACCTTGACCTATAAAATCTTGTCCGGGCTATATCTCAGAAACCGTAAGATGTAGGAATTTCATACTTGGTAGGGACATTGGTTTTATGCACAACCACTCTCTGTACACCTTTCACACATGAAACACACATTAAGCCATTCTACTCTGCCAAACCCTAGATATGTGACCGATTCATTCGGTCACTGATTGCTTGTTTAATGGTTGTCAGAAACCAAATTTTATATAGCATACACTTCATATTTGCAAATTGAGGTAATAAATAGATTTAAGCAAGATATATAGATTTAATTTCATTTTCATATTTATTTTCAGATATTGGAGTCAATTTGACAGGTAGGTTGTGATCATATTTTGTTGTGTACTGAATACATATATCATAAGAATCACCACTGATACTTCTCAGACGTTAAACCTCAACATTTATAATCAGCAGAGATACCTTTCTATTAAGTTTTATCCTGATATGTGATCAGATAACTATAAATTGTGTGGGTTTTTTTGACAAATTAAGAACATTCTAGGGAAGGAATAATATATTATTGTTTCACACTTTCAATATAAGTCAATACAGCTCACTGGATTTCAGTATTGGTATTGAAAGTGTCATGCAATTTTAGTATCATTTAATTCAATAGGCAGTGTTTTCAAAATATTGTTGCAGTTCATCATTACCTTAAGTTTTAATTTTTTTATTCACCAAAACTCCAAAAGTCAAAACATCAAATGATTTATTTTGAAATATTTTATAATATATAATTGCTTTGTTGCAAGCTTTTCTTTAATTTTAGGATCTGTTTAAATATTTATGTCCACCCCCCTGGGGGTGGATATATTATTTTTGCTTTTTCCGCCGTCCGATGTCCGTTGTCCGATGTCCGGCGTCCGATGTCCGGCGTCACGCATGGTTTCCGCTCATTTAAAGGAAAAGTATTAGAGCTATTGTCACCAAATTTGGTATGCAGGCTTATTGGGTCAGTAGCTTGCTTGGGATTGCTTTTGGCTGTTGTACCTCTTTTGCTTACTGAGTAATACTTAAGTACAGCTATTTCCAGTACCCATTGGTTTCCGTGCATTTAAGCCAAAATAATTAAAGATATTTTACTACAATTTTGAATACAAGATTGTTATGTCCATAGCTCGCTTGGTATTGCATTTGGGACTGATAGCTTTGTCAGTACATGAGTAATAGCCATTTAGGTACTTCATTATGTATTTTCAGTACTACTTTTGAGTAATTTGCTAATATCTCAGAAACCGTAAGAGATAGAGCGATTTCGACAGAATTTTTGACCCACAGGGTATCTAAGGAATGCAATCTATGCAATTTTCCAAAAATTTTCCCCTCCCCAAAAATGGCGGCCATTTTGAATTTTTGAATTTTTGCCAAAAATGGCAAAACACTAATTTGCTTCTATCTCCTTAACCGTGCGAGATAGAGCGATTTTGGCAAAATTTTCGACCCACAGGGTATCTGAGAATTCTACTCTTGCCAATTTTTAAAAAGTTTTCCCCTCCCCAAAAATGGCGGCCATTTTGAATTTTAGAATTTTTGCCAAAAATGGCAAAACACAAATTTCCTTCTATCTCCTTAACTGTGTGAGATAGAGCGATTTCGTCGAAATTTTCAACCCACAGGGTATCTAACGAGTGTACTCTTTGCAATTTTCAAAAAATTTTCCCCTCCCCAAAAATGGCGGCCATTTTGAATTTTTGCCAAAAATGGCAAAACACAAATTTCCTTCTATCTCCTTAACCATGCGAGATAGAGTGATTTCGTCGAAATTTTCGACCCACAGGGTATCTAAGGAATGCAAGCTTTCCAATTTTCCAAAAATTTTCCCCTCCCCAAAAATGGCGGCCATTTTGAATTTTCGAATTTTTGCCAAAAATGGCAAAACACAAATTTGCTTTTATCTCCTTAACCGTGCGAGATAGAGCGATTTCGTCAAAATTTTCGACCCACAGGGTATCTGAGCATTGTACTCTTGCCAATTTTTAAAAAGTTTTCCCCTCCCCAAAAATGGCGGCCATTTTGAATTTTCGAATTTTTGCCAAAAATGGCAAAACACAAATTTCCTTCTATCTCCTTAACCGTGCGAGATAGAGCGATTTCGTCGAAATTTTCGACCCACAGGGTATCTAAGGAATGCAATCTTTGCAATTTTCCAAAAATTTTCCCCTCCCCCAAAATGGCGGCCATTTTGAATTTTCGAATTTTTGCCAAAAATGGCAAAACACAAATTTGCTTCTATCTCCTTAACCGTGCGAGATAGAGCGATTTCGTCGAAATTTTCGACCCACAGGGTATCTAAGGAATGTAATATTTGCAATTTTCAAAAAATTTTCGCCTCCCCAAAAATGGCGGCCATTTTGAATTTTCGAATTTTTGCCAAAAATGGCAAAACACTAATTTGCTTCTATCTCCTTAACCGTGCGAGATAGAGCGATTTCGGCAAAATTTTCGACCCACAGGGTATCTAAGCAATGCAATCTTTGCAATTTTCAAAAAATTTTCCCCTCCCCAAAAATGGCGGCCATTTTGAATTTTCGAAGTTTTGCCAAAAATGGCAAAACACAAATTTCCTTCTATCTCCTTAACTGTGTGAGATAGAGCGATTTCGTCGAAATTTTCAACCCACAGGGTATCTAACGAGTGTACTCTTTGCAATTTTCAAAAAATTTTCCCTTCCCCAAAAATGGCGGCCATTTTGAATTTTTGCCCAAAATGGCAAAACACAAATTTCCTTCTATCTCCTTAACCATACGAGATAGAGTGATTTCGTCGAAATTTTCGACCCACAGGGTATATAAGGAATGCAAGCTTTCCAATTTTCAAAAAATTTTCCCCTCCCCAAAAATGGCGGCCATTTTGAATTTTCGAATTTTTGCCAAAAATGGCAAAACACAAATTTGCTTTTATCTCCTTAACCGTGCGAGATAGAGCGATTTCGTCAAAATTTTCGACCCACAGGGTATCTGAGCATTGTACTCTTGCCAATTTTTGAAAAGTTTTCCCCTCCCCAAAAATGGCGGCCATTTTGAATTTTCGAATTTTTGCCAAAAATGGCAAAACACAAATTTCCTTCTATCTCCTTAACCGTGCGAGATAGAGCGATTTCGTCGAAATTTTCGACCCACAGGGTATCTAAGGAATGCAATCTTTGCAATTTTCCAAAAATTTTCCCCTCCCCCAAAATGGCGGCCATTTTGAATTTTCGAATTTTTGCCAAAAATGGCAAAACACAAATTTGCTTCTATCTCCTTAACCGTGCGAGATAGAGCGATTTCGTCGAAATTTTCGACCCACAGGGTATCTAAGGAATGTAATATTTGCAATTTTCAAAAAATTTTCCCCTCCCCAAAAATGGCGGCCATTTTGAATTTTCGAATTTTTGCCAAAAATGGCAAAACACTAATTTGCTTCTATCTCCTTAACCGTGCGAGATAGAGCGATTTCTGCAAAATTTTCGACCCACAGGGTATCTAAGCAATGCAATCTTTGCAATTTTCAAAAAATTTTCCCCTCCCCAAAAATGGCGGCCATTTTGAATTTTCGAAGTTTTGCCAAAAATGGCAAAACACAAATTTCCTTCTATCTCCTTAACCATGCGAGATAGAGCGATTTCGTCAAAATTTTCGACCCACAGGTATTTGAGCATTGTATTCTTGGCAATTTAAAAAAAAATTTCCCCTCCCCTAAAATGGCGGCCATTTTGAATTTTCAAATTTTTGCCAAAAATGGCAAAACACAAATTTGCTTCTATCTCCTTAACCATGCGAGATAGAGCGATTTCGTCGAAATTTTCAACCCACAGGGTATCTAAGGAATGTAATCTTTGCAATTTTCAAAAAATTTTCCCCTCCCCAAAAATGGGGGCCATTTTGAATTTTCGAATTTTTGCCAACAATGGCAAAACACAAATTTGCTTCTATCTCCTTAACCATGCAAGATAGAGCGATTTCGTCGAAATTTTTGACCCACAGGGTATCTAAGGAATGTAATCTTTGCAATTTTCAAAAAATTTTCCCCTCCCCAAAAATGGCAGCCATTTTGAATTTTCGAATTTTTGCCAAAAATGGCAAAACACAAATTTGCTATGGCGGCCATTTTGAATTTTCGAATTTTTGCCCAAAATGGAAAAGCACAAACTGGCCTTAACCGTGCAAAATAGAGTTATTTCGTTGAAATTTTCGACCCATAGGGTATCTAAGAAATGTACTCTTGGCAATTTTCAAAAAAATTTCCTTTTCCCAAAAATGGCGGCCATTTTGAATTTTCAAATTTTTGCCAAAAATAGAAAAACAGGAATTTGCTTCTATCTTCTTAACCGTGCAAGATAGAGTGATTTCGTCAAAATTTTCAACCCAACCAATGCAAAAAGACATGAAGCTGAAATAATTTACATCTACACTAACAAATATTTAAGCATCATTGATATATTTTACAAATGAAACAGGGTCTTGTAAGACTACTGTACAATTTGGGCAAAAGGTTCATGGGTGGACATTACACATGATAATGTGTGTTCTTCTATGCTATCCTGTTTCTATTCGCATCTACTATCAACAGGGCGGCCTATTTATGTCCACCCCCCTGGGGGGTGGATATATTATTTTTGCTTTTTTCGCCGTCCGATGTCCGATGTCCGTTGTCCGATGTCCGGCGTCCGGCGTCCGATGTCCGGCGTCACGCATGGTTTCCGCTCATTTAAAGGAAAAGTATTAGAGCTATTGTCACCAAATTTGGTATGCAGGCTTATTGGGTCAGTAGCTTGCTTGGGATTGCTTTTGGCTGTTGTACCTCTTTTGCTTACTGAGTAATACTTAAGTACAGCTATTTTCAGTACCCATTGGTTTCCGTGCATTTAAGCCAAAATAATTAAAGATATTTTACTACAATTTTGAATACAAGATTGTTATGTCCATAGCTCGCTTGGTATTGCATTTGGGACTGATAGCTTTGTCAGTACATGAGTAATAGCCATTTAGGTACTTCATTGTGTATTTTCAGTACTACTTTTGAGTAATTTGCTTCTATCTCCTTAACCGTGCGAGATAGAGCGATTTCGGCAAAATTTTCGACCCGCAGGGTATCTGAGGAGTGTACTCTTTGCAATTTTCAAAAAATTTTCCCCTCCCCAAAAATGGCGGCCATTTTGAATTTTCGAATTTTTGCCAAAAATGGCAAAACACAAATTTGCTTCTATCTCCTTAACCGTGCGAGATAGAGCGATTTCGGCAAAATTTTCGACCCACAGGGTATCTGAGGAATGCAATCTTTGCAATTTTCAAACAATTTTCCCCTCCCCAAAAATGGCGGCCATTTTGAATTTTCGAATTTTTGCCAAAAATGGCAAAACACAAATTTCCTTCTATCTCCTTAACCGTGCGAGATAGAGCGATTTCGTCGAAATTTTCAACCCACAGGGTATCTAAGGAGTGTACTCTTTGCAATTTTCAAAAAATTTTCCCCTCCCCAAAAATGGCGGCCATTTTGAATTTTAGAATTTTTGCCAAAAATGGCAAAACACAAATTTGCTTCTATCTCCTTAACCGTGCGAGATAGAGCGATTTCGTCGAAATTTTCGACCCACAGGGTATCTAAGGAATGTAATATTTGCAATTTTCAAAAAATTTTCCCCTCCCCAAAAATGGCGGCCATTTTGAATTTTCGAATTTTTGCCAAAAATGGCAAAACACAAATTTGCTTCTATCTCCTTAACCGTGCGAGATAGAGCGATTTCGTCAAAATTTTCGACCCACAGGGTATCTAAGGAGTGTACTCTTGGTAATTTTCAAAAAATTTTCCCCTCCCCAAAAATGGCGGCCATTTTGAATTTTCGAATTTTTGCCAAAAATGGCAAAACACAAATTTGCTTCTGTCTCCTTAACCGTGCGAGATAGAGCGATTTCGTCGAAATTTTCGACCCACAGGGTATCTAAGGAGTGTAATATTTGCAATTTTCAAAAAATTTTCCCCTCCCCAAAAATGGCGGCCATTTTAAATTTTCGAATTTTTGCCAAAAATGGCAAAACACAAATTTGCTTCTATCTCCTTAACCGTGCGAGATAGAGCGATTTCGTCGAAATTTTCGACCCACAGGGTATCTCAGGAGTGTACTCTTTGGAATTTTCAAAAAATTTTCCCCTCCCCAAAAATGGCGGCCATTTTGAATTTTCGAATTTTTGCCAAAAATGGCAAAACACTAATTTGCTTCTATCTCCTTAACCGTGCGAGATAGAGCGATTTCGTCGAAATTTTCGACCCACAGGGTATCTAAGGAATGCAATCTTTGCAATTTTCAAAAAATTTTCCCCTCCCCAAAAATGGCGGCCATTTTGAATTTTCGAATTTTTGCCAAAAATGGCAAAACACAAATTTGCTTCTATCTCCTTAACCGTGCGAGATAGAGCGATTTCGTCAAAATTTTCGACCCACAGGGTATCTAAGCAATGCAATCTTTGCAATTTTCAAAAAAATTTCCCCTCCCCAAAAATGGCGGCCATTTTGAATTTTCGAAGTTTTGCCAAAAATGGCAAAACACAAATTTCCTTCTATCTCCTTAACCATGCGAGATAGAGCGATTTCGTCAAAATTTTCGACCCACAGGTATTTGAGCATTGTATTCTTGGCAATTTAAAAAAAAATTTCCCCTCCCCTAAAATGGCGGCCATTTTGAATTTTCAAATTTTTGCCAAAAATGGCAAAACACAAATTTGCTTCTATCTCCTTAACCATGCGAGATAGAGCGATTTCGTCGAAATTTTTCAACCCACAGGGTATCTAAGGAATGTAATCTTTGCAATTTTCAAAAAATTTTCCCCTCCCCAAAAATGGCAGCCATTTTGAATTTTCGAATTTTTGCCCAAAATGGAAAAACACAAACTGGCCTTAACCGTGCAAAATAGAGTTATTTTGTTGAAATTTTCGACCCATAGGGTATCTAAGAAATGTACTCTTGGCAATTTTCAAAAAAATTTCCTTTTTCCAAAAATGGCGGCCATTTTGAATTTTCAAATTTTTGCCAAAAATAGAAAAACAGGAATTTGCTTCTATCTTCTTAACCGTGCAAGATAGAGTGATTTCGTCAAAATTTTCAACCCAACCAATGCAAAAAGGCATGAAGCTGAAATAATTTACATCTACACTAACAAATATTTAAGCATCATTGATATATTTTACAAATGAAACAGGGTCTTGTAAGACTACTGTACAATTTGGGCAAAAGGTTCATGGGTGGACATTACACATGATAATGTGTGTTCTTCTATGCTATCCTGTTTCTATTCGCATCTACTATCAACAGGGCGGCCTATTTCTAGTTCTAGTTTATATTTAAACCTAATCTTTGCAGTAACTGTGGGACTTGTAGCTGCTATACGATGCTTATTACATTGTGAAGTGATATTTCAATATCAAGCAATGTGAAAAGACAAATAAGAGTTTGAAATCAGCATTGATTTATTAAACTTGTGTTTCAGTCCCTGCACTTGTACCTCATGCCGCATTGATTTTTAATAATGTAGTATTGCTGAGAAACAACAGGGTTAAAATGTAAGCCGTTTACCTTATGTCCAAGCTTTGAGTGATAATAAGTGCCATACAGGCACTTCAAGGTTGGGCAAACCATTTTGACCTTCAAATAAGTCCAAAGTAAAATCTGACTACATAAAAGGCATTGATTTGGTTTCACATTAAAAATCTGTAGGACCAATAAGAAATGGAGAAGAAGCACTTTTGCAAGTTTGACTTCCCTTGTTTGACATAAAATGGCTACCCTTGTTTGACATGTTGAATAATAAGCAAGTTATAAGCACTTTTAAGTTTGGCTCTCATTTGACCTTGAAAGACGGCAGTGTCCAAGATCAAATCTGACCACATAAATAGATCCCAACATATGATTTCTTGGTTGGTTAGAAATGGCCAAACTTCATGGACCAAATATAAGTGGGTTATAAACATATCTTCACCCATGGCAACTCACTGGTGGGTGGTTGGGTGTTCGGGTGGGTGGGCAGCAGGGAAAATCTTGTTAGAGCTGTATCTTGAAAACAAACTCTAAGGTGTTGGAAGTTGATACTTGGAAGGGACATTTATTGGGGGATGTAAGTGTGCAATGTTATGATGTGACATTGATTTGACCTTTGACTTTGTCATAGTGACCCTGATTTGTAAAATCTTGTCCAGGCTATATCTCAGACACCTAAGGTGTAGGAAGTTAATACTAGTAAGGACATTGGTGGGGATGCAGGTGTGCGATATTATGGTATGACCTTGTTTTGACCTTTCAACATGCTGTAGTGACCTTGACCTTTAAAATCTTATCTGGCCTATATGTCAGAAAGTGTGGGTTTGCAGAGTTATGGTGTGACATTGATTCGACCTTACTGTAGTGAACTTGACCTTCAAAATCTTATGCATGCTATATGTTAGAAACCATAAAGTGTAGGAAATAGATGCTTTGATAAATTAATAAATTTTACAGCTTCATAACTTTAGTTCTCAAATTAATGTTGGTATCTTACTATTAATTTGTCTTATTTTGATACTTTCTCTTTAGTCTTTACATACATCTTCTCTTTTTTAAAGTTGTTTCTCCTGCACCTTTAAATTATAACTTCCACTGTTCTGAAAGACTCTTAATCTTTAGACTTTTTCATTTTTCTATATCTCATAATCTCCACTACTTTTTCCCAGGGTTGTGGGATACAGGCATCTCTGATGCTATTTTTATGTTTGGCTGCTCTCATTTGGCCTTGAAATGGTTCAAGGTAAAATCTGACCATATGAAAAAAATCCCAGTGTACTATTTCCTTAAGTTCATCACACATCTTAAACCTCCAGCTGAGTAATAAGCAAAGTATGAGGATTTTCAATTCGATTACAACACTTTGACCTTGGTGGTGTGAGACACCAAATCAAGATTGGCTGTCACAGCTATATTGTTTTTGCAAGTGAAGCCAAAAGTATTCCCATGCCAGTTTTTTGGTGAGTAGCATAGGCTATAAATTTGAGAAGTCTATGTTAAAACCATTCACACAGATCTCTACACACTGTGTTGTTGGTGCTAGTGTAACCAAGTCAAATCTAAAGTATCCACAAAATTGTGAAATGGATTTTATAACATAAAATGTATGCTTTACTTTAAAAAGTATCTTTTTGTTTGATAGATCCTATGTTCAGAGGAATCTACAATTGTAATTCCAAACATAAAGGTATGTCAACATAATTGTGTTATTATGTATACATCATCAATTTATTTAAACTAATATGTCAGAAGGAAAGGTATTCTTTTTTATATTCAGACAGCATGTGTTGCTAATGAACAGCTAGTGCTTGATTTGATAAAGTGTAAAAGATATTTTAATTAATGGGAAGTCGGTGTGAATACAGTGATAAACAGGACAGGACTAACAATCTTGATACATGCATGTTAAATCTTTTGTTACAAACAATTGATTTGGTTTAATTTATTGAGAAATTATTCCTTTTTTTGCCTGTAAACAGTAAGAGTTAAAACAAAAACATTCTAAATTTCATAATATCTAGTCATACTAATAAAAAGTGAAATATTGATTTTCTTGTATTATTGAATTTTAGAGGATCTGAATGATGTGCTTCAAAGGTCATGGGACATGGGGGTAGAGAAGGTAGATGCTCTTAATACTTGGTTTTGTTGATATACTTCTGTTTCTCCATTTACGTCATTGTCCAGATGTAAGATTCATAAAATCTACTATTGTGACTAAAAGTATAAAATAATTTAAAATACATGGTTCATGGATCAACACAAAGCTTGTTTTAGTTTAACCAGTACAGAAACGGCAACAGCTGACTATGAACACTTTCATATTTTAAAAACTAGCCAAATTTCATGGACCAACATTCTAGTTGGCTGAAATATTTTAAATATAGAACTATATAATCTCAATTCCATTTGAGTTCTTGATGGCTATTGCTGACTAATTTTCCAATTTTGAACTATGTAGGTGGGATTTGACTTCATAGCTACTGACTTGTACAGTTGTGTGGTTTGTAGTTACTATGTCTTATGCTTATATTCTTTGTCGTATGTCATGAAAATAGCCACAGATCCACCTTTTTCTCCCAGCTGTGAGAGATCAAGGGATTTGATTTTGCCCTGATTTTCTATGGGAAGTTGTTAGCTGTCTGCTGAAACAGCGTGGTTCACAAAGCAGAATTATGAGCAATTGGTGTCTGACTTTGTGAGCTTCCACCCTTAAAACTACTTGTTTCGATATGATCTACAGATTGAGTTAAAGGAAGGGGTGAATAGAGAACTCTAGAACAATTTAAAGAATAATGTAATGGTAGTGGTGTGAACGGTAAACCGCATTTCGTTTCGTTTAGGTAGAAATGACGAAATCCGCAAAGATTATTTAAGTACCGGTTATTGAAAACGTCATTATATTAGGCTTTCTACTGGTTCATATTTCGTCAAAACAATAAAAACCATATCAATTTGAGGAAATAACTTACATTTTCAGTTTATATTCATGGTAAATGAAGTTTACAAACTTCAAAATATCTCGCGAATCAATATTTCCTATTGACAATATAGCTCATGTACACTCGCGTAAAACTTTTTATCATATATCTGTAAACTTTCGATATCCCGGATTTCGTTCGGTTTCAAAGCCCCGAAAACCGGTTTTTATTTTCAGAAGCGGTCCGACCACTATGTAAAGGCAATAGAAGCTGGCCTTGTGGTTAGCAAGTTTTGCCTCTCTTCACAGGCTTTCACCTCTGTGTGGGTTTGACTTCTACGAGTGGCAGTACCGAGGGCCTGTCCCAATATGACCCTGGCTGTTGTATGGGACATAAAACTCTAAACTTTGAACTTTTTGTAAAATACGATGTAGAGTACAACATTGACTACTCTTCTCAGACCTGGTTAAAAATTACTTTATGGTAAAATAAGGTCATTTTGTATTTTATCAGATGATCATTACAGGAGGGAGTTTAGAAGACAGTCAGACAGCTCTTGAGCTAGCAAATACTGATGGTGAGACACAGAGCGGTTATATTCTATGAATGTGATTTAAAAATAAATTTTAAAACAAACAAAAACAGTAAACATTGAATAAAATATTCATAATCATTTTATTATAGAAATGAACTACTTTTGCATGGACCTGCTGCTTTTATATGAGGCTATTTTTGTGAATGAATTTCTGATTGCTGATCCGCAGACTCATCTGGCAATTTTTACCCAAAAATAGTTTTCCCACCATAATTGACGACCATTTTGGATTTCTGCGAAAATGCAAAAGTGCTTTCATCATGGAAACCTTGCATTTTTCACATAAATGGAAAAACATATTAAACAGAGGAACATAGTCATGTCCACACAATTATTAATGCTCGTTGGGACGCTTTTTTAGTCGAATCTTTGATTCGAGTTATGTACTGGGTTGTCGCCGCGATTTTAAATCGGCCGTTTAAGTCCTTAAATATTAAATTCTGCATAATATTTGTTCACATATCTGTACATTAAGGTGTATAGTATACACTCTGCCATTTTGAAAAATTTTAATGCTTTATTCAGTTATATTTTATAAAGTAAGAAGCTTGTCTAGCACTACGTCTGGCTTTCTGTAAGGTCCCATATGTCCTAGAAACTATTGTGTTTCCCATTGTGATGGCCTACTCGAACGAGTCTTTTTAAACGGTTTCGTCTGCTGGTTTCTAGACGTGAAAGCCCAATTAAAGTACATATATTTATTCGTCTGCTGGTTTATCACGCAGTCACTGTTAATGTAAAATCGTTGTCTGCGCATCTACGCGACTTCATTCATCGAAGTTTGACAATTAATTTTAAAAGTATTTATGAACCAATCACATCACTTGACAGATATTTGTGTTTAAAATAGGTAGTCACAGCCTTACTCATTTGTGAAACAAATAAACCGCAAAGAAATTAATGAAGAAGTGACGTCAGAGAAGTCACATGACCAAAAACAGGATTTTGCTTGTCCGGATGATAACTTAAGAAGCGTTTAAAATATTCGCCTGAAATTTGATGTATGGATGCAAGGTATAAAGATCTGGAAATGGTTAGATTTTGGTAAACTTCCATTAAAAAATGGCTAATTAATTAAGCATTAAAATTTTTATTAACGAGGAAATTACAAATCCCTTAATAACTTCTAAACCGTGCGAGATAGAGCGATTTCGACGAAATTTTTGACCCACAGGGTATCTCTGCTAAGTACTCTGCTCAATTCCAAAAAAAATTCTTCTCTCCAAAAATGGCGGCCATTTTAAATTTTGTATTTTTTGACAAAAATGGCAAAAATTTAAAGGTCTGCACACTGATTTGTGGGAACACAATGCACTCATGTAGTGTTCATCACAAATAATTCTTTTGGCAAAATTTTTGGCCCATGGGGTATCTAAGCAAGATACTCTGCACATTTTTCAAAAAGAATTTTCCTCTATCCAAAAATGGCAGCCATTTTAAATTTTCGAATTTTTGACAAAAATAGTAAAACTTAAAATTGCTTGTATCTCCTAAACCGTGCGAGATAGAGCGATTTCAGCAAAATTTTTGACCCACAGGGTATACGTGCAAGATACTCTGCTCAATTTTCAAAAATTGTTCCTCTTTCCAAAAATGGCGGCCATTTTGAATTTTCGAATTTTTGACAAAAATGGTAAAACTTAAAATTGCTTGTATCTCCTGAACCGTGCGAGATAGAGCGATTTCGGCGAAATTGTTGACCCAGAGGGTATATATGCAACATACTCTTCTCAATTCTCAAAAATTTTTCCTCTTTCCAAAAATGGCGGCCATTTTGAATTTTTGACAAAAATGGTAAAACTTAAAATTGCTTGTATCTCTTAAACCGTGCGAGATAGAGCGATTTCGGTGAAATTTTTGACCCAGAGGGTATATATACAAGATACTCTGCTCAATTCTGAAAAATTTTTCCTTCTCCCAAAAATGGCGGCCATTTTGAATTTTTGACAAAAATAGTAAAACTTAAAATTGCTTGTATCTCCTGAACCGTGCGAGATAGAGCTATTTTGGCGAAATTTTTGACCCACAGGGTATATATGCAAGATACTCTGGCGATTTTTCAAAAATTTTTCCTCTTTCCAAAAATGGCGGCCATTTTGAATTTTCGAATTTTTGACAAAAATGGTAAAACTTAAAATTGCTTGTATCTCCTAAACCGTGTAAGATAGAGCGATTTTGGCGAAATTTTTGACCCACAGGGTATATATGCAAGATACTCTGCTCAATTCTCAAAAATTTTTCCTCTTTCCAAAAGTGGCGGCCATTTTGAATTTTCGAATTTTTGACAAAAATGGTAAAACTTAAAATTGCTTGTATCTCCTAAACCGTGCAAGATAGAGCGATTTTGGCGAAATTTTTGACCCACAGGGTATATATGCAAGATACTCTGCTCAATTCTCAAAAATTTTTCCTCTTTCCAAAAGTGGCGGCCATTTTGAATTTTCGAATTTTTGACAAAAATGGTAAAACTTAAAATTGCTTGTATCTCCTAAACCGTGCAAGATAGAGCGATTTTGGCGAAATTTTTGAACCACAGGGTATATATGCAAGATACTCTGCTCAATTCTCAAAAATTTTTCCTCTTTCCAAAAATGGCGGTCATTTTGAATTGTCGAATTTTTGACAAAAATGGTAAAACTTAAAATTGCTTGTATCTCCTAAACCATTTGCCATGCAAAAACAATCGCTTTGCTTCGCTAGCGATCCTCTAGTTACCCCACAGCCCTTAAGGGCTGTCGGGGTATTGTTTTCACCCATGGGATCCGGATGGGTGGGCGGGCGTCCGGGCAGGCGGGCGGGTGGGCGGGCGGCGGGAAATAGTTTGTCCGGGCTGTATCTCAGAAACCGTAAGGTGTAGGAAGTTGATACTTGGTAGGGACATTGGTTAGGGGGTGTAGGTGTGCAACGTCATGGTCTGACCTTGATTTGACCTTTGACCTTGCCGTAGTGACCTTGACCTATAAAATCTTGTCCGGGCTATATCTCGGAAACCGTAAGGTGTAGGAAGTTGATACTTGGTAGGGACATTGGTTAGGGGGTGTAGTTGTGCAACGTCATGGTCTGACCTTGATTTGACCTTTGACCTTGCCGTAGTGACCTTGACCTATAAATTCTTGTCCAGGCTATATCTCGGAAACTGTAAGGTGTAGGAAGTTGATATTTGGTAGGGACATTGGTTAGGGGGTGTAGGTGTGCAATGTCATGGTGTGACCTTGATTTGACCTTTGACCTTGCCGTAGTGACCTTGACCTATAAAATCTTGTCCAGGCTATATCTCAGAAACCGTAAGGTGTAGGAAGTTAATACTTGGTAGGGACATTGGTTAGGGTGTGTAGGTGTGCAACGTCATGGTCTGACCAGGATTTGACCTTTGACCTTGCCATAGTGACCTTGAGTTTAAAAATCTTGTCTGGGCTATATCTCGGAAACCGTAAGGTGTAGGAAGTTGATACTTGGTAGGGACATTGGTTAGGGGATATAGTTGTGCAACATCATGGTCTGACCTTGATTTGACCTTTGACCTTGGCGTAGTGACCTTGACCTATAAAATCTTGTCCGGGCTATATCTTGGAAACCGTAGGGTTGAGGAAGTTGATACTTGGTAGGGACATTGGTTAGGGGCTGTAGGTGTGTATTATCATGGTGTCACCTTAATTTGACCTTTGACCTTGTCCTAGTGACCTTGACCTATAAAATCTTGTTGCACCTTTGGGTCCCTCTTTTGATGCAGATTAAGCACTGTTAAAGTCATATTAGAATTTATTAAGAATTTTACTTTCATAACTTCCTATTGTAAGAGATAGAATTTCATCAAGTGAGCCACAGATTTTGCTCCAACACCACACATAAGCATTCATTAAATGTATTACCACTTCTATATGCATGGTAATATTCAAACCATCTAAACCATAATTTGGCCATGCAGATGTAGATAAAGAGGGTTGAATTTTAGTTTGCTGATTAATGCTGTCATCTTGTTATTGAATTATCTTGTTTTAATACTTCATCTTTATATGCATGATCTTTCTTTTAAACATTATTTGGACCTTTATATAACTGACAGTGCTCTGAAAGTATCCTAAAGTTTATACTGATACAGTACTTCTGTATCTCATGGTGTTGAAAATATTTCCCTAGGCTGTGGGGTACGGGCATCTCTGATGCTATTTTTGCATTTGGGTTTCCATTTTCCTAAATTAAAATATGTCTTCTCACTTCAAAATCAAATTTCAAACTGCGCATCTACAGACCCTTTATATTTGTAAACCTTTCGCATCACGTCACTACAAATACCTATCTCGCTACACAAACTGAAAACTTCTCTGGAAGCGGTTTGCAAATGCGGGCGATAATACCGAGTTTACAGATTTCAACACTCAGTGCTGTCCTAAGATTCGACTCTGTGGTTGGCAGAAAGCCAGCCACTGCACCCTTGTTATTTTGTTGTGCAAAGTATTTTCTTCTCTTGCAAAGCAATGCCCAAGTTAGAATTATATCTCAATAACTAAATGTGGAAAATTATTACATTGTATTGAACATAGAGTAAACTGAGTAAAAATGAGTTTTATCTTTTTATGTCAGCTGACTTATCAGTCAGCTGACATTATGTCATCACTCTGCAGCGTGGGCGTACGCATACGTGTCCGCGTCTGCGTGAACAACTTCTTCTCCAAAACTACAAGGTCTAGAGACATGCTGTTTTTTTTAAAAGATACCTTATCTATCGAGGATGAAAAATTGTTCAAGGCATGCAAATCTGTCTGTTCGTCTGTTTGCTAGAGACATTACAAGGGCTGTACCCCCACCAAAAGTGTGAAAATTTCAACTTTTTATCACAATTTTTTCAGTGACTATTGCAGGGATTTCTCTCATATCTTGCATATATGTACTAGGCCAGAGGTAGATTCTCTTGTGTGAGTATGAGACCTGGATCTGTCTTACTTTTTTTTAAATAAAGTTTTTTAATAATTTTTAATGCATTAAAATTCATGAAATCATGCACTAAATCACTTATAACTTCAAAAGTGTTGCATTTACAGCATTTTGTGAAAATATGTTGTTCAGCTACTTTTTTCATAGCTACAATATGGTGAGTAAGTTGGGTGTCTGTCTCAATAGCTAAGTGAGTAATAGCTACTTTTGGGCTTTTCAGTAACTTCCATTATGAGTAAAATCACTTGTAACTTAAAAACTATTGCATTTAGAGAATTTCGTATAAATATGTTATTCAGCTACTTTTGGGCCAGCTATAACATAGTGAAATTTCAGACCTGTAGCTCATGGCATAGCTGAGTAATAGCTACTTTTAGGTTATCACTGTTGAGTAAATCGCTTATAACTTGAAAACTATTGCATTTAGAGAATTTTGTATAAATATGTTATTCAGCTACTTTTGGGTCAGCTATAACATAGTAAAATTTCAGACCTGTAGCTCATGGCATAGCTGAGTAATAGCTACTTTTAGGTTATCACTGTTGAGTAAATCACTTATAACTTGAAAAGTGTTGCATTTAGAGCATTTTGTTAAAATATGTTATTCAGCTATTTTTTTCATAGCTACAATATGGTGAGTAAGTTGGGTGTCTGTCTCAATAGCTAAGTGAGTAATAGCTACTTTTGGGCTTTTCAGTAACTTCCATCATGAGTAAAATCACTTGTAACTTAAAAACTATTGCATTTAGAGAATTTCGTATAAATATGTTATTCAGCGACTTTTGGGCCAGCTATAACATAGTAAAATTTCAGACCTGTAGCTCATGGCATAGCTGAGTAATAGCTACTTTTAGGTTATCACTGTTGAGTAAATCACTTATAACTTGAAAACTATTGCATTTAGAGTATTTTGTTTCAATGTGTTATTCACCTATTTTGGGGTCAGCTATAACATAGTGAAGTTTCAGACCAGTGGCTCATTTCATAGCTGAGTAATAGCTACTTTGAAGTTCTCACTGTTGAGTAAATCAGTTATAATTGGAAAACTATTGCATTTACAGAAATTTGTGCAAATATGTTATTCAGCTACTTTTGGGTCAGCTATAACATAGTGAAATTATAGACCTATAGCTCATGGCACAACTGAGCAATAGCTATTCTCAGGTACTGACTGTTGAGTAAATCAGCTATAACTTGAAAAATATTGCATTTGGAGTATTTTGTTAAAATATATTGTTCACCTACTTTTGGGTCAGCTATAACATGGTGAAATTACAGACCTATAGCTCATGGCATAGCGGAGCAATACCTATTTTCAGGTTCTCACTATTGAGTAAATCAGTTGTAGCTTGAAACTATTGCATTTACTGTAGTTTGCTTAAATATGTTGTTCACCTACTTTTGGGTTAGCTATAACATAGTAAAATTTCAGACATGTAGCTCATTGCATAGCTGAGTAATAGTTCCTTTGAGGTTCTCAATGTTGAGTAAATCAGTTGTAACTTGAAAACTATTACATTTAGAGTAATTTGTTAAATATGTTATTCACAGAATTTTTGGTCAGCTATAACATAGTGAAATTGCAGACCTCTATGTCATGGCATAGCTGAGCAATAGCTACTTTCAGGTTCTCACTGTTGAGTAAATCATTGTATCCACTGGATAGCCGCAGTGTGTAGAGAGAGATTTCACCATTACTGCTCTGATGAAAAAAAATATTATAGCTAGCTTTCTTAAGTTTGCAGTATATATTAATAACCATAAAATGTTGTCTGGGAATATTTTTGGCCTCATTTTGAGAAACAAGATGGCCGCCACAGGTGTTTTTTGTCAGTCATGAAAAGTGCTTATATCTCCCTTATTATTGATCCTAGAGGTTTGGGATGATAAACCAACCTGTAGGAAATCATGGGGTGGGAATCTTTTGGTGTGGTCAGATTTGACCTTCAATGACCCCTCCTTCAAGGTCAAACAAGGATAGCCAAACTTAAAAGTGCTTATAACTCGCTTATTATTGGTCCCAGAGGTTTGGGATGGTAAACAGACAGGAAATCATGGGCTGTGAATCTGTTGATATGGTCCGATTTGACCTTGGAACCCTCCTTCAAGGTCAAATGAGGATAGCGAAAATTGAAAGTGCCTACAACTCGCTTATTATTGGTGACAGAGATTTGGGATGGTAAACCATCCCATAGGAAGTCATTGGCTCGGAATCTTTTGGTATGGTCAGATTTGACCTTTGGACCCCTCCTTCAAGGTCAAATGAGGACAGCCAAGCTTAAAAGTGCTTATAACTCATTTATAATTGGTCCTAGAGGTTTGGAATGGTAAACCATAGGAAATCATGGGCTGGGAATGTATTTGTGTGGTTAGATTTGACCTTGGACCCCTTCTTCAAGGTCGAACGAGGATATTGCATTTGTAGTATTTCTTTAAATATGTTTTAACCTATTTTTTACACTTAAACAATTACCTTGTTATTTTCCTTCATAATACCATTTACAGGGCACAACTTTTTTATCCTTTTCTTCTGTCAGCTTCGGAATTTCTTTCGAACTTGCTGTTCAGTTACCATTTACTGTATTTCTGTACAGCCCTTTTCCTGATAATTATTCTGTCCTCTAATCACCTTCACAAATCAAAAACACTCAGTCAGCTGACACAGTGCCCGTTCACGGGCACTCTCCTCTTGTTTTATATTAAGTTTTATATTTTTGTCAAATATGTTGTTCAGCTTCAAACCTTCAACCTTTGAAAAAAATTATGGTAATGTTAGGGATACTTCATGTTGTGAAATCTTAGCTTGGGCATCTCATTTAAGGTCACCAGATTGTGGCGGAGCTTAAAAGTGCCTTTATTTCTCTTGCCAGATGCTGATTTTATGTAATTTATGTCCACCAGGATGGAAGATCACTGCCACAACAGTTGCCTATGGCCTTGTTTTTGCTAATAGATGTTCTTTTTCTTGTTGTACATGGTAATTAGATCGGCTATACTGCACAGTGGGCTGTCATCCCACCAGATGCCAGGACTTTGAGGCCAGTGGAGATTCTAACAAGTACCTGCTGGACCTGCTTGATTTGGTTCAGAAAAACAGGGGGAAAGTTGTAGCTATTGGAGAGTGTGGACTAGGTAAGGTTTAAAAGGTTTTGAGTGACAGCTTTTAATGGACTTATATAATGTGTTTGTATGAAACAACATCACAGCCAATTAAAATTTACATGTATGATAAATTCCTAACTGACCATAATTTTACCTAACATACACTTATGGAAGGGTTGCTTTTGATTTTAAATACATGTGAATGATGCAATTGAGATTTATAATTTGTGAATTGAGCATGTGTGTAACTAATTTACAGATATGTTGTACCAATAAGTCTCATTCCAATAAGAAAGTTTTGTATTGCAGATATTTCAGATGAGTTTTTCTTTAATAATAGAACTGTAATATTTGATGTCTCTCACAGTTCATTGTGATTACTTGGATTTTGCTGTCCATGTTATGAACATTTATCTGCATTACTTTCTCTTTACTGAAGGTGTATTTTGCTTTTGTGAAAATCTCAAATAACTTCCATGTAAGCGGAATACTGATTTATCCAGTGATTGGTTGTTTATGTCATAAGAGCAAGAACTGCTGGTAAACTTTCAAAACCAGATGGCCCTTTCAAAACTAACAGACACAGTTTGGGAAAGATTCTTTAAAGATTTTAATGAAATGTTGTTAAAAATTACAAAAACATAGCTAGAAAAATGTAAAATTTGTAATTTTGAAGACAGTTTGAGAAATGTTCGGAGATATTTGTAACTGGATAGCAATTATTCTTTAAAACCAATAACTAGTTGTGAACAATAAAAGCAACTGCTACTCTGACAAAAAACATGCGATTGTTTGTTTCAGACTATGAAAGGATACACTTTTGCCCAAAGTATTTACAGACAAGGTAAATGTTTATGATAATTAAGCGTACCTTGAAAAGGGTGCTTATTTATTTTCATGTTGTGTTTCCCCGCCTCCGCATCGTCTCCCGTGAATCTCTCGCTTATAACTTGCTTATTATTGGTCCTAGAGGTTTGCAATGATAAACCAACCTTAGGCTATAGGAAATCATGGGATAGGAATCTCCTGATGTGATGAGATTTGACCTGCCATATTTGAGGTATGTTTCTCTTTTGACAAAAATATATGGATTGCTGTAACTGATTTTTATATGTACTAATACATAATTGTGCTATTTCCATTGACAGCTGTTCTCCAGTTAATAATGTAGTGGGTCTGGGGTAGATCATTCATGACTACAGGAACCTATAAAGTTTACCCAAGTTACGGAATAGGTTGTCTGGTTATTTTTCACCAGTTTTAAAAATGTAATCTTACAGCTAGGAATAGGGGCACTTTCTCCAGTAAGCTATATAAATACTTGTGATTCAAATAAGGGTCAACACTGAGTTCAGTATTTCTGCAGTACAGCACTTTGAAAGGTAGGATATTATAACTCTCTACTCCCTTTATTGATGTACTAGGCATAACATGCTTTCTTTTAATGTATGTGTGTGCGCTCTGTTTATTCAGTGAAGCTCGATCTTTTAATGGTCTTGTTTCAGTTCACACACTTGTGTAGAGTGAGGAATGTGTTCTGGCAATAGTTTAGTATAAAACTGAATGTCTTTATTACGTCTCAAAAGTTATTTATGCATTTGAATAAAAATTGTACTTACATATTCTTGATGTATTTAATTTAATTGACTCTGGTAATATAATTTTCCTATATTTTGGGGTGTAACTTTGTACAAATAATTACTCTGAATGTCAGAGTAGAGTCAGATTATCAATCAATCAGTTGTCCAAGTGCTTAATCTCCGTATCTACGGATTGTAAGGCACACCATCCAGTTCGTAAGGCATAAATCATCAAGACATTAGACATGTTTCAAGTCGTACCCAGTGAAGCAATCCGGTGTTTGGTAGTTAGAAGCTATGGTGGGAATGGTTTCTGAAATAGGTAGTTTTTTAGTCGACTTTTAAAACACGAGAGATTTGGAGCACTGCGGATATCATATGGAAGATCATTCCATAACTTTGGGGCATCATATGAGAAACTATTGTTGAAGTGGATCTTTGATTTATGGATGGAAGCACAATAATGAGGAACCTGGAGGAACAAATTTTTGGGGTTGGAACGTCTTGTATTCATGGCAGATTTGTACAGGGGGAGATATGGTGCAAAATACTTAGGCTGGCCAGTGGTGAGGTACTTATAAACCAAAACTAGGGTTTTGAAGATGATACGTTGTCTGATGGGTAGCCAATGAAGTGTCCTCCGGGTGGATGTGATGTGAGTGTACTTTGAAGCACCAGTGACAAGCCGTGCAAGAGCATTTTGAACATACTGAAGCCTTGTAGCATTACGGGATGACAAACTGCGAAATAGAGAATTGCAATAATCCAAATGACTACTGACCAGAGCATTTTGTCAGAGGAAGCCCAGCCAATCAAATGACTTCTAGGCATTGTGGGTATCTATGTACTCTGGAAACTAGAGTAAGTCAGAGTAGGCCTTATAAATTGAGAGTAAAATAGTATAGGTGATTTGTGGAGTTTAGCTCAGAACTCCAGTGTGTAAATACCTTAGAATTCAGCAGCAGATTAGTTCACTCCACTCCGATAATTCCACACTTATCCTCTGAGGTAATCTACAACCACAACTTGTTTGAAAGCTATCACCCCTCTATTCTTTGTTTACATATTATAATTGGCAGATGAGATTTTCCATATTTGGCTCCAACTTACTACATTGTTGTGACAGCTGTCAGATTGTTATTAGTTTATAGTATCACAGATATCTTATCAGAATACTCTTAGAAATCACTGGAAGTGCCTTTATTATCTTACCCAGTTACTTTATAGGTGAGATTTAATTATATCCCCAGACGAAAGTCGGGGATATATTGGATTCAGGTCCGTCGCGCCGCCGCCGCCGCCATAGAAATTTCCTTGTGGACGCGATAACTCAAAAACGGATTAATATTTTTTTTTCAAACTTGGTACACATGTTAAGGATGCCCAAAGGAAGATCCCTATTTTAAGGTGACCTTAAACTCCCAATAATAAAGAACTTATGGCCACCTTAAGGTCAGAAATTGCACTTTTGACCACTTAGAGCCCTCTAGGTCACAAACTATGAGGCGTATCTGGCTTAAATTTTACCTGAGAACACATTAATATATTCTTAGTACATGTGCCGAAAATCAAGACTTTAAGTTGAGGAGAAAATTGTGTTTGGGGCCCATAAAGACCCCACTTAGGACTTTTTTCCTAGATTTTTCACATATTTTGCCCTATAATTTGGAAGTGGTAATTCTGATGAGTCTCAAACTGCTCTGGGTGTAACTCTTATATGTAATCCTTGTCTGTGAAAAATTTAAAGGCTGTAGGTTTACCTGTTAGGCCGACTTGAGGTCTCAAAATTGCCCACAGAGACCCAATTTATGGACTTTTTGCCACCTTCAAGCACTGTAGCTTTCAAACAATGTCTCTCATCTAAGTGAAATATCATCTGAGAATATATCAATATGTTTTTCTTGTATGTACTCCAAAATTTAGGCCTTTAATAGACATTTAACCCATGTATGAGGACCATAAATCCCCACCCGAGTGACCCTTTTTAGACATTTTTCACATATTTTGCCCTGTAACTTGGAAATGGTAAGTCTGAGAAGTTTCAAACTGTATTAGATACATATTCTATGTGTAATCTTAGTATGTGACAAATTTTAAGTCTGAAGCTTTAATTTGAAGGCCACATTGAGGTCTCTGACGGGCTCCCAAAGACCCAGTATTTGGACTTTTGCCACCTTTAAGCCCTGTGACTGTTAAACTATGTGACTGATAAGGCTGAAATCTCATCTGGGAATACATTATTATGTTCTTTTTACATGTGCCAAAAATCATGGCTTCAAGTAGACATTTAAACTGTGTATGAGGACCATAAACACCCACCCGAGTGACCCTTTTAAGACATTTTTCACATATTTTGCTCTGTAACTTGGAAATGGTAAGTCTGAGAAGTTTCAAACTTTATTAGATATATATTCTATGTATAATCTTAGTATGTGACAGATTATAAATCTGAAGCTTTAATTTGAAGGCCACATCGAGATCTCTAAAAGGCCCACAGAGACCCAATATTTGGACTTTTTGCCACCTTTAAGCCCCGTGACTGTTAAACTATGTGATTGATGGAGCTGAAATCCCATCTGGGAATGCATTATTATGTCCTTTCTACATGTGCCGAAAATCAAGGCTTTTAGTAGACATTTAACCTGTGTATGAGGGCCATAAACACTCACCCAAGTGACCTTTTTTGACATTTTTTTCTGTATTTTGCCCTGTTATTTGGAAATGCTTAGTGTGACAAGTCTTAAACTGTATTATATATAATTTTTGTTTGTTATGTTTGTCCCCCAAAAAGTTTCAGCTCTGTAGTTTAATTGCTAAGGTCTCTTTAACAATTGTAAAATGCCCACAGAGACCCAGTTTATGGATATTATACCACTTTAAAGCCCTGTAACTGTCGAACTATGTGGGTCATAGAGCTGAAATCTTTGAATTTTTCAAAGGAAGTGCCTGTCTATTTAAATTTTTATTAATAATGTTATGGCTATCTTAGGCTTTTAAGTACTTATTTGTGTGTGTTATCTCTCTGCTTGCTGAGTTTTTAACTTTTTAAAATGAAACTGGTTAAACATATTCAAGTAGGCAAAATGGACACTGTTATTTTCTGGTGAGCTATAAGTCCAATATTAATGAAATTATAGCCTTATGTAGTAAAAATAGGGGATTTTTAACCCTCAACTAGCCCAGTTTTATTCAGTTTGCCTCAGTTAATTTTGACACAGTTCCTACAGTTACTAACTCATTTCAGTTGATAATCACATTCTTAAAATTCTCAATTCTGAATTATTATTATAAATCTGTTCTTGTGGTTTGATAATTTATATTTAATTCTGGAGGTATATAATTTTCCTGTTGGACATTCCTTATTTATATATTTGATTTTATTTTAGTGATAAGATTAACTGAGCTTTTTGTATTTGATTACCCCTTTTGTTTGTTTACCATTTGTGCTGTAGCACTCTCTTTGTAGTCCCACCCCCCCATCCACCTCTGGGACCTCCAGCTATTGAGTGACACTAAATAAACAAAGGTATTGAATGATATCAAATGAGAAACAAAGAACCAGACTTTTCAGTGGGGTTGCAGATCTTCTGTAACTGTAAGAGAGGTGTGGAGAAGGGGAGAGGGGTGGGGTGGGGTTGGGAGATGGGCTTTGCTTCATTATCCAATAAGACAAAGGGGAGTCAGAACTGAGATTGTGTCACATATTTAGGTTGCATATATATGGACCACATATATAGGAATTGAGGAAATGAATAACTGAAAAACAATGCAAATTTTTAAATAATATTTTATTTGTGAACAAATATAGAAACAGATATGCGCTTTTGGGATTATGAATCATTTAAATACTTTGAAAATAGGTTCAGAGTCACCCTTTGCAGGAAGATTGAAAAGTATGATGAGTTGAGTTAGAAATAATATTTTATTTGTCAACAAATATAGAAACAGATATGCTCTTTTGGGATTATTAATTTGGAATGGACATTCAATCATCAATCATTTAAATACTTTGAAAATAGGTTCAGAGTTATCATTGCAGGAAGATTGAAAATATGCTCTGTTGAGTTGTGTATTCGGCGTCTGGGGATACACCATCTTCCTTGGGAAGATATAAGCTTAGTAGATTGATGTGCTGAAGTTCATATAACTTTTCCCAAGATTTATGGCATACAACAAATGGCTTACATAAAAAATTCCCGATCAAAACCTGTGGCATGAGTGATGACCTGTCTGGGGATATGTTGGCGCCGAGTTGGCCCAATCTAGTTATTTTAGGGGGATAATTTTGGTATACTGATAATTATCAGCAGTAATTAAGGCCTGACAGAGTGCTCATCGATAATTAAAAAACATTGAGAGAAACTTGGCTCAAGCTAAGATACCCATTTTAGAAGGTCACTCTACATTTTTCTGGGAGACTCATAAAGTTGTCCCATGACTGAGCATATTAACAGTACTGGAATATCTGTATGAACAACTGAATTATAGTACAATTCAGGTGGGCCATTCAACCCTAAGGTTGTTTTTTTTTTCACTGACTAAACTTTACATTGATTCTGCATGGAATGTTATATATTTCACTGTATATAATAATTTACTAAATACATGTTCTGTATATCCTATCTTTACAGATATATAATTTCACCTTAGCATAGATTACTGTTTTCTTTTAATAAACTGACTTTCTAGTTGTATATTACCTCTTTTCACTGCTATTTTGCTACTTGCTCATACTTCTATTTAAAATACTGACCAAGGCTGTGGAATCTGCCGGAGAGAAATTACTGTTATATAAGTACTAGCTAGTACCCCTGACCACATAATACCCTGACACTTTGAGACTGTGATCAGCACTGATCAGAAACTGGTTACTGTGATATTGTATTGATAGACGATTCTACTTTGTGATACTCAACCAGATTGAATTTTACTGGTGGCTTCAGAATTGAAACCCCGGTACAGAGATAACAGATACAGAGATAACACACTTCCGCTGGGCCGCTTCAATAAACTTTACTGCTTCATAATTTGAAGGTTTTGTTCATCTATTTTTTGATGAAGTAAGAAAGTAAGTAAGTAATCCCAGGGTAAGGGATGTATAAAGTTACATGATCCAAAGCTAGTTTTTTTGGGGGGGTCCCAAGTCCTAAGTGGCAGTCATGGATATTCAAGAGCAACATTCAACAACACAAGTTGAAAATATGACCTTGCACCTTGGAACTAATAGTGAATGCCTATATTGCTTACCTTATTGCACCTGTGCTTGACTTCTCACAAAGAAGTATAACAAACTACAGAAATTGTTATCCTAACAAATGAAATATAAGCCTAATTATGTCCACCCCACTGGGGGGTGGACATCACGCTTGGTTTCCGGTCATTTCAAGGAAAGGTATTTATCCTGTCTTTAACAAATTTGGTATGGGTGTTTATTGGGTTAATAGGTTGCATGGGATTGCTTTTGATGAAGATAGCTTTATAGCTAACTCAGTAATACCTACTTAGCTACTTTCTGTACTTCTTTTGTTTCCGGGCATTTTAAGGAAAAATATTTGACATATCTTTACCAAATTTGGTATGAGCAATGGTTAGGGGAATAGCCTGCTAGGGATTGCTTTTAGTGGTAATAGCTGTGTAACTGACTCAGTAATAGCTACTTAGCTACTTTGAGTAGTTTTTTTTTATTTTAAGCATTTTAAAGGAAAAGTATTTCACCTATGTTCACAAAATTTGGGATGGAGGATTATTGGATTAGTAGCTTGCTTGGGATTACTTTTGGTGATAATACCTTCATGGCTGACTGAGTAATAGCTACTGTGCTGTATAGCTATTATGCTATTTTGAGTTGACTTTTTT
This sequence comes from Sabellastarte sp. h YS-2021, assembly GCA_964017235.1. Taxonomy (NCBI): domain Eukaryota; kingdom Metazoa; phylum Annelida; class Polychaeta; order Sabellida; family Sabellidae; genus Sabellastarte; species Sabellastarte sp. h YS-2021. The sequence goes on along the minus strand of OZ024929.1, from coordinate 172,461,523 downwards.
TCTGGATATTTTAATGAAACAATGTTTCTATCTTCACAAAAATTTATATGAAGGATAATTGGGTCAATAGTTTGGCCAGGATAGCTTTTGGTCAATGATAGCTTTGTAGCTATTTGAGTAATAGCTGCTTTATTACTTTGAGCCAACTCTGAATTGCATTTTTGTTTTCACTCTTTTAAAGGAAACATATTTAACTCATCTTTATAAAATTTGGTGTGAAGGTTTATAGGATCAATTGCTTGTTTGGTATTGTTGTTGATGGTAATAGCTTTAACCTCCTGAGTAATAGCTACATAGCAAAAAACATAAATATGTGTATCTCTTAAACTGTGCGAGATAGAACAATTTTGTGGAAATTTTGGAACCACAGGGTATCTAAGCAATGTACTATTGGGAATTGTGAAAAAAAATTTCCTCTTCCCATTTTGAATTTTCGAATTTTTGCCAAAAATAGAAAACCACAAATTTCCTTCTATCTCCTTAACTGTGCGAGATAGAGCAATTTCATCAAAATTTTCGATCCACAGGGTATCTTAGCAAACTACTCTTTGCAATTTTCAAAATTTTTTACAAAAATGGCGGCCATTTTGAATTTTCGAATTTTTGCCAAAAATGCAAAAACACAAATTTGCTTCAATCTCCTTAGCTGTGCGAGATAGAGCAATTTCGTCGGAATTTTTGACCCATGGGGTATCATTCTCTCGCGAGACTTTTTCCTCTCGAAAAAAGATCTCTCTCAGAAACCGTCGTGTCTATGGCCCGCTGTATACCTACGCACCACTTTACTGTGTTAATGCGCCAACAAGAATAGTTTTTAAAAAAGATTTTTTTTCTCTACAGCAATCGTATAAAATAGTTTGAAAATTAATAAAATGGTTATTTCTTTCTCGATTTTGACAAGTAATACACCATTTTAAAGCTTACAACACGTAGCATCTATATATGGTGGTTACACATCCCATTTAAATGGAGAAAAACGTGAATTTTTGGTCACAAGTAACATGTAATTTAAAGTTTTCTCTTAATTCGCTTGATCGAAATTGCTATAAATCTGGCATTTTATTTTCAATATATAGCGTTGGCAAAAATATCCTTAAACGTCTGCATACAATATTGTTACCTTTAAGTAATTTTATTACTTTTATTGTAAGCTAATCAACTGCATGTGGAAATTATTATTGGTAACTGGTGTTCTGCTAAAAATGTCTTTGACAAATGATTTTTAGAGAGGACTGCTTGACACATTGAATTTAATGTTATAAATAGTTACCTTAAGTCAGTTTGAAAATTTTATTCCTCTTCTAAAGGTGGTAGATTAAGGTGACGTTAATGTAGGCTATGTAGCTATACAGAGTTGTCTGTGGTGCATTCATGCCATTGTATTTTTCTTATTATTTTCTTATATTGTGATTACTTCAATTTGATTTGGGGTTAAAGTCTAAAGTTCACTGTTAAATAATTTTAAATTAATTATTTCATTGTGTAAGTTACAAATAAAAGTACTTTGATACAGTAATTATTAACTACAGCCCTCCCAACTACCCATCACAATATAACCAATGAGATACTATACATAACATAAAACACTGAAGAAATAAATAAATAAAATAGATATTTATATATATTGCTAATGTAACCATATTGCATTTCATCCACAATTAAAGAAAACTAAATATTTCAATTTTCTATTGCAAGTAATTACTTCCTAAATCTGTTGATAGTATTGTTATGGTTGAATCCAGATTTTTTAAATTAATTTAGAGTTATTTATGATATATATGTTTAATAAATAAACTTTTTCTAAATTTACATACATTGCAAATGAAAAATTGATTTTTAAGAGTTTCTACAGAAAGCAAACATTTTCAGCAGCATAAAAACCCAATATAATATTTATAAACATGCAGTCAAGAGATCAATGCAAGTTTCACTTTATAAAGAGTTTAAGGTCATCTTACTGTTTGTATGATATGTCTAATATTAGTTACACCCTTATATGCAATATACTATTGCATATAATTTAATATATTGCCCCACAAGGCCTAATTAAAGTACATAAAAATCTGTAATGACTGGAAGTAGAAGTTAATGTAGGCCAGTTAAATAAAGTATAATTTCGGCTTTGAGAATGTAAAAATTATCATTGGTGATATAAAAGAATGTGGCCTATTTAATAATTTCAGAAACCAAAATTATTTTATTTTGTATTGAATTGCGATGTTTTTTAAGACTCACGTTGTTGCTATTATGTATAATTTATTGTAAATTCATGCTGTTGTTTTTGTGTATTTTATTTATTTTTGCTGATATTTTTTTTTGTATATAATGCTTGGTTGTTATATATTATAATTCCAATGCCCAAAAAAAATTAATAATAATGAACAAATAAATAAACTAAACAAATAATCGTAATTTTTATAATCCTATTAAGCATTTGTTAGGTATATAGAATTGAAATCAATCATTATTATTATTATTGTTGTTGTTAAACGTCTTCAATATAATTTCATCTATTTTACATTATTTTTTATTACTCTCACGCATTATCAATGTTTTTTCCAGCTTTGTAGCAAACTGTATTGACTTTTGGGGACAAAATATATGTAAATTGCCATTCATAAAATTTATTTTACTTTGAAAAATTATTTGTGACAATCTTCAGGTTTAACAGCAAGAAAAACACACGGATCACAATATTTAAAATTCGTAGAATAACTACTGTAGTAAAAATTCCATTTTCGCCCATGTAAGAAGGCTAGAAACAACACTTAAAGTAGTGTTTTCCTGCTGAAAAATTACTATTTTGTAGATCCATATGTATATTTGTTATAAAAATTAAGAAGGGCGTGTGTTATGACAGAAAACATTTATTTTGAGCATTTTTCATGCTACGGAAATCACTTCCTTGTTGAAAAGTAGTTCTTTGTTTACTCCCAGCATTCCTCGCGGTATCTGTGAGGGTTTGTTTTCGAGGAAAAGCAATCCCGCGTGAGGATGATGGGGTATCTCAGCAAACTACTCTGCAATTTTCAAAAAAAATTTCCAAAATGGCGGCAATTTTGAATTTTGTGAATTTTTTGCCAAAAATGAAAAAAAAAACCCCACAAATTTGATTCTATCTCCTTAACTGTGTGAGATAGAGCGATTTCGTTGACACATTCGAACCACAAGGTATCTTAGCAAATTACTCTTTACAATTTCCCCCCCCCCCCCAAAAAAAAAAAAAAAAATTTCTCTGATCAAAAATGGCGGCCATTTTGAATTTTTGCCAAAAATGGAAAAACACAAATTTGCTTCTATCTCCTTAACCGTGCAAGATAGAGTGATTTTGTCGCAATTGTCGATCCTCAGGTATTTTAGCAAAATACTCTTTTTTTGCAATTTTCAAAAATTTTTAGCAAAATGGCGGTCATTTAGGTTGAACTTTCGAATTCTTGCCAAAGATGCAAACAAACACAGACTTGCTTCAGTCACCTTAACCGTGCAAGATAGAGCAATTTTGTCTGAATTTTCGATGCACAGGATATCTCAGCAAACTACTCTTCGTAATTTAAAAAAAATTTCCCTACCCTTAAAAATGACGGCCATTTTGAATTTTCGCATATTTCCCAAAAATGCAAAAACGCAAATTTGCTTCTATCTCCTTAACCTTGCGAGATAGAGCGATTTTGTCGAAATTTATGACCCACAGAGTATTTTTGAAAACCACTCTTTGCAATTTAAAAAAACATTCCTCTCCCCCAAAAATGGCGGCCATTTTGAATTTTCGCCAAAAATGGAAAAACACAAATTTGCTTCTATCTCCTTAACTGTACGAGACAGTGATTTCATCGAAATTTTCGACCCGCGGGGTATCTCGGCAAACTACTTCTTGCAATTTTCAAAAAAATTTCCTCTCTAAAAACATGGCAAGCAATTTTGAATTTTCGAATTTTTGCCAAATTTGGTGTCAATGGATTTTAAGGAAAAGAAATCAAGATATTTGAACAAGATTCGGGAAGGAAGATTATTGGGTCTGTAGCTTGCTTGATATTGCTTTTGGGAGTCATGCTCTTTAGCTAAGTGAGTAAGAGCCATTTAGCTACATAGTTAGCTATTGCAAGTACTATTTAGTTTTCTCTTCAGTTTAGGGAAAATCTTTTAAATATGGTGTCATGACATTTCAACCAATAAGAGAAGTCACATGACCAAAAACATATTTTTGAAAGGGGTGTGCTTTTCCGGATGATAACTTAAAATGCGCTTCACCTATTGACATGAAATTTGGCAAGTGGATTTGTTATATGGATGTCTGGAAATCTTTATCTTTTGGAAATAATCCAATACAAAATGGCCGATTTATATTAAAGATGAACTAAATGGTTTGATTTTTCTTAACGCTGAAAATGAAAAATCTTTAATATCTCGGAAACGGTGCGAGATAGAGAGATTTCGACAAAATTTTTGACCCACAGGGTATCTGCAGAGTATACTGTTAATTTTTCCTAAAAATCACTTTCCCGCCACATTTGGCAGCCATCTTGAATGTCTGTATAAAATGCAAAAACACTTATCTAGGAGATAGAGTGATTTCAACGAAATTTTTTACCCACAGGGTATCTGCAGAGTCTACTGGCAACTTTTCTCAAAAATTACTTTCCCACCTCTTTTGGTGGCCATCTTGAATTTTTGCGTAACACGCAAAAGTGCATTTATCTGGAAAACGGTGCGAAATAGATCGATTTTGACGAAAATTTTGACCCACGCTGTATATACAGAGGCTACTGGTGACTTTTCCCCGGCCATCTTGAATTTCTGCGTAAAATGCAAAAAACACGTTTATCTTGAAAACGGTGCGAGATAGAGTGATTTCGATGAGAGTTTTGACCAGATACCATTTTGACCCGCAGGTATCTGCAGAGTCTACTGGCAACATTTCACAAAAATCGTTTTCCGCCATTTTTTGGTGGCCATTTTGAATTTCTGCGTAAACTGCAAAAACACATTTATCTTGGAAACAGTGCAAGATCTTGAAATTCTGTGTAAAAATGAAAAAAAAAAAAAAAAATACATATTCATCCACTGTAGACTTTTTCCAAAAATCGTTTTCCCACCATGAACAAATTTTGAACCCTGTGGGTACTAGAGAAGTTACACGTAGTGCCTCTGAAAATGTTGAATTTCCCGAAGTTTGGCCGCAATCTTGAATTTTTTGGCAGAAATTGAAAATGTAGTTTATCTCGAAAACCGTAAGGGATAGAGCAATTTCAAGCTAATTTTTGACTGTTTGGATGTTAGAGATCTTTGGTATATTGCCTCTGAAAAATGTCAAATTTCTCAACTTTCGCCCACTGTCTTCAACTTTGTCAGAAATTTGGTTTTGTGTAGGATTGAGTATACCTTCATTGTAATGTTGCCAGCATTTTAAACATCTTCCACACGGACAGGCTGTGACATTAACTTAATTGATAGTATAACTGAACTAAGGTTTTTTTCCTCAGATATTGTGATGATTCTAAAAGAAAAATGTTGGTTATCTCAAAAACCTTTCGCGGCAGAGATTTGTGCACATTTTGAGCCGGTGTAAAAAGGCATGAAGCTGAAATAAGTTACATGTATATTAATAAATATTTAAACATTGTTGATATATTTTACAAACGAAACAGGGTCTTGTAAGACTACTGTACTATTATTGCAAAACATTCATGGGGTGGACATTACACATGATAATGTGTGTTCTTGTATGCTATCCTGTTTCTTTTCATATGTTACAGCTACTCTTAACAGGGCGTCCTATTTCTAGTTGATCATTGAGTTAATCAATTAGTCAATCATCTTCTTGAATGTACACTGTGAAAAAGTGTACACAATGTTTTGAATGTCAGAATACTACCATGAAATCCAAATAAATTATAATCTTTGTATGTTTTGATATACGTGAACAGGCATTTTGAGCAACAGATAGAACTTGTTGAAAAAACGGGTTTACCGATGTTTCTACACTGCAGAAGTGCTGCCGAGGACTTCCGATTTATTGTGAAAAAGAACAGACACTGCATAACAGGAGGGGGAGTGGTGAGTTTATTGAGTTCTGTAATTGGAACTGTTATTGTCTTAGTATACTTTGGGATGAACAAATTTCACTCACCAAAATACTTATGTTTTGATAGTTTGCAGCCCTTCTATATTCCAACCAAAATATTTCTATTCCAATTTGTCTGATTTATAGAGATTCTGTTGCTGTAAGTAGTTCTCGAAACTCTAACAACTGATTTTGCAATTAAACATGTGACAGATTCCATGCTCATTTGATACTGCTCAGGTGGATTGAACTTTTGGTTTTACGTAAGCTATATTTTCCTGAAGGTATTGCAAACTATTGTTTAACTTTGGTTTTGTATAGGATTGAGCATACTTCATTGTAATGTTGCCAGTATTTTACACATCTTCCACACTGACAGGCTGTGACATTAGCTTAATTGATAATTGATAGTATAACTGAGCTAAGGTTTTTTTTTTCCTCAGATATTGTGATGATTCTAAAAGAAATAAAGTTTTAGCTTATACTGTGGTATAAAGCCATTACTGGACAGACTTTATGGATAATTATAATCTGATTGGCTGTTTAGTATCACAATAAGTGTCAAATTGTGTTTAAGTTTACCCTGAAATGACACTTTTTATTTGGATGATATCAGATGAACTTTATATGGAGTTATAATGTGACCATTTTCTTGTCTTGCCAGCCAAAGTCACAGACTTAAAACCCGTAACTTACTGATACTTTTGTGTCATAATATTGAGTTTTCATTCCATAATAACATCAACTAGATAGCTAGATTACTGAACAAAAAACAAAACGTTTTTGCAGCCGATTTCTTAGTGGTCATCTAAGCGTTTTATTGTTTCTTATATTTTGAACTGTGGTGTGTTTTGCAGGTTCATTCATTTGATGGGACAATAGAAGAAGCTCAGGAAATGTTAAACTTAGGGTTCTATATAGGAATTAATGGTTGGTAGGTCATAGTTTAATTTTCTTACAAAGATTGGGTGTTTTGTGTGAGCCCTGGTAAGCTTAGCAATATTCTCTTTTAGTCTACAATTGCTGCTTCCCAGTAAATAACTTACTGGAATAACTTAAATAGCAGCAAATGAATTTTCTTTTTTTACTATAGAATTGCAAGATTTTCTAAATTGTTATTGAAAATAGTATTATTAAATTTGACTCATTTGTATTACTTATTATTTATATTACTTAGCTAATGGAATAATGTGTGCTGTTACATTATATTTTTTATGTTTATATATGTACAGTGTGTGATATATAAGATTAACCAGTCTTTCTGTTTAGTAATTGTGGTCATACAATTCAGTATTTGGAAATAAATATGTGAAAAATAAGTAAAACTTTGACTGTGTGAAAATAGTTTTTGTCAATTTTAGTGGAGTTTACTAGTAATCTGAAAAAAAAAGCCGTGAAGAATAGATATTTTTACCCCACAGCCTTTAATGGCTGTCGGGGTATTGTTTTCACCCATGTTGTCCGGATGGGTTGGTGGCTGGGTGGCGGGAAAAAGTTTGTCCGGGCTGTATCTCAGAAACCGTAAGGTGTAGGAAGTTGATACTTGGTAGGGACATTGGTTAGGATGTGTAGGTGTGCAATGTCATGGTCGGACCTTAATTTGACCTTGCAGTAATGACCTTGAGTTTGAAAATCTTGTCCGGGCTATATCTTGGAAAACGTAAGGTGTAGGAAGTTGATACTTGGTAGGAACATTAGTTAGGTGGTGTAGGTGTGCAATGTCATTGTGTGACCTTCATTTGACCTTGACCTATAAAATCTTGTCCGGGCTATATCTCGGAAACCGTAAGGTGTAGGAAGTTGATACTTGGTAGGGACATTGGTTAGGGGGTGTAGGTGTGCAAAGTCATGATGTGACCTTGATTTGACCTTTGACCTTGAAGTAGTGACCTTGACCTATAAAATGTTGTCCGGGCTATATCTCGGAAACTGTAAGGTGTAGGAAGTTGATAGTTGGTAGGGACATTGGTTATGGGTGTGGTTGTGCAACATCATAGTCTGACCTTGATTTGACCTTTGACCCTGCTGTAGTGACCTTGACCTATAAAATCTTGTCTGGGCCATATCTCAGAAACCGTAAGGTGTAGGAAGCTGATATTTGGTAGGGACATTGGTTAGGGGGTGTAGGTGTGCAATGTCACGGTCTGTCGTTGATTTGACCTTTGACATAGTGACCTTGACCTATAAAATCAGAAAGCGTAAGGTGTAGGAAGTTGATACTTAGTAGGGACATTGGTTGGGGGTTGTAGATGTGCAATGTCATGGTCTGACCTTCATTTGATCTTTGACCTTGCCGTAGTGACCTTGACCTTTAAATTTTTGTCCAGGCAATATCTCTGAAACTGTAAAGTGTAGGAAGTTGATAGTTGGTAGGGACATTGCTCAGGGGTTGTAGGTGTGCGTCATAGTTTTTAGTTTACTGATTAATGCTGTCATCTTGCTATTGTATTGTCTTGTTTTAATACTTTATCTTTGCATTTATTTTGTTTCTCTTAGATGTTATTTTCTCTACTTAAACATCATTTAGACCTTAATATAACTGACACTGCTCTGAAAGTATCCCGATCTTTCTACTGTTTCACTACTTCCATATCTCATGGTGTTGAAAACTATTTCCCCAGTCTGTGAGCTACAGTCCTCTCTGATGCTATTTTTTCACTTTGCTGTTTTGTGAAATTCAAAGCTCTCTGAAAACTGCAAAAAATCTGGAAGCCATGTGCTCAATACCCACAGACAGACTCATGATAGAGACTGATGCTCCTTGGTGCGAAGTGCGTCCCACCCACGCGGGGTTCAACTATATTAAGACCACATTCCCTTCAAAGAAGAAAGAAAAGTGGGAAGCAGGGTGCACGGTAAAGGGACGTAATGAACCAGGAATGATTGTGTAAGTCACTAAAGCAGTAGAGGCTCAATTATCCAACCTTCTATCATATGAATATTATATTTTATGAAATCTTTTCAGTCTCCTAAATTTGTGTTTCTCTGTTGTGTACAAAAAT